>OZ025291.1:32441170-33767811 GCA_964019185.1 Maratus speculifer | reverse complement strand
TCACGTGCGAGAACCTGTATAATATCGGACGGCAGCAAAACCAACAAGTTCGATACCCAATGTTCTGGATCTACACACATCCTCTTTGCTTGACGTTCAAAAATAGATAAATACAAAACAATGTCGTCCTCCTTGACATTAAATTTCGGCATAAGTTTCGCAAATTCAATTCCATAATTATAGGCTTTCATTTCCAATCCATCAATTCCCGCTTTTTCGCTATCTTTCGCTATCCTCAACTTCTCCAACTCAAACTCCCTCTTTTCTCTTTCCGACGCAATTTTAAACTCCCTCTCTTCTCTTTCCAACGCGATTTTTAACTCCCTTTCTTCTCTTTCCAACGCAATTTTTAACTCCCTTTCTTCTCTTTCCAACGCAATTTTTTCCATCTCCTTTCGTTTCGCCTCATTCTCTTTTCTCGTCTCTATAATAGTTTCCATCAATCCCTTCACAAACTCTACTTCATAGTTTTTACTCGCCATAATTAGTTGTTTTAAATCAGCTATTATTGCATCCGGTTCAGGGTGCTCTCCCAATTCTTCAGCCAGACACCGTAAATCTTCTTTACGAGCCTTACCCAAAAATGACATTGTTACTTTTTAAATAATTTCTCAAGAGGGTAGCAAACTGTCCAACAAATTGGCGAAAACTCAAATTAACCGTAACTCGGAATCACTAATCCACCACTCTAATAAACACCAGAAATAAGTCGCACTTTGTAACCATATCACGCACATAAATTCAATACCATTGCGAGCACCAAAGCAATTTCAAAATTCAACACCTTCACATGTATCACGTCACAATACAACTCTTCAACTAATACTACTTCATAAATCAATCCAGATTCATATTAAAACAAAAATATACACACCACATAAATAAACACTCATCATAATTTATAAATCCTACAATTAACATATATACACAACCAATAATCAATTACTATCCGAAATATACACAGCCCTACTTTCATAGCAAAACATCTCATATATAAAACCAACAATAAAAAAAAATCACAACCAAAATCAATTCAAAATATCCTCCAGCCAGCCGGCACTACAAAACACCATTCCTATACTGCTACACCTTAGTACTGACGTACTACTTAGTTACATTCAAAACAAATTCCTTTCCTTAACGTCAAAATATGAATTAAAATCGCACAAATCTTAATAAATTTATCATAGATGCAATATAAATTATTATAATGGGAAGTCACATTAGTAAAAAACTCTCACCTTGCATCCTTTCAGACTACGCCAATTATGTTCCCGCTGCACAGGTCTGTAACTTAGTTCACTTAGAAACACAATAATTTGTAGAAGATGAATAAATTTCAAGTCTTGAGTTGAAGAATCCAATGTATTTTTTTTTCTTTATTTATTGCGACACAAGGAAAACGAGCATATTAACTTTCTTAACAAAATCACTACTACAAGTCTATATTTCATACCACGATTTTCAGTTTTTATTTTAAAAACTCCACGAAAGTTCCAGAAAATTATTTATCAGTTCTGCTGTTGCCACTTTTCGAAATCGGAAGAAACTTGAATGTTGCACTATTTTCTGTTCGTGACAGTTCACGCAAAGCGATGGGGTCAGTCCTTGGCCATAGAGTTGGTCCCCAAAGCTCCTTGATTCTTACAGACTGGTCCTTCACCTCTCTCCACGTAATATAACTGATGAAATGTGACATAGATTTGAAGTACTATGGAATGAATTAGGGATATATTAGCTGCCAGAAAGAGCAGCTGTTTCTGCTAATTTCGCATCTCTGTAAAATACCAAAACTGCTTATAAATTTAATCATTTTGTTTTCATGCCATACTGTTTACACACAATAATTATCTTTTTTGTATTTTCTAACTTTCATGGTGTTGCAATTTTATTGGCCAGCAGTGTATTTTACAAGGTAAAGTGTTTCTCATTTGTATTCTTATTTTACATCTGGAAAATTAAAGTTTTGTTTCATAAAAATCAAATTTCATGCCATGAAAGTTACATACCAGAAAATACTAATAATAGAAAATTTAAAATCTGATTTTAACACTTTTGATGAACTTTATATGACACGGCCGTGATATTAATAAGGGTTATGCAGTCATTTAAGAACATTTTGCTTTTTATAGTAATATGTGATGAAATTTTTATAGTTTCATCAGAAACACGCTCTGCCTTCAATTCAAAAAAATTATAAGAAGAATTTAGTTACATCATTATTTATCCTCTAAAAAATACACAAAATTATAGGTTAATACGATGGCTAAGTGTATCTGTCATTCAGATCAGTTGAAATATTTAAAAGATACTTTTTAATTTTGAAGATAATCAACTCAACAATTTCGAAACATTGGGTACTTTCTGCTTTTCATAAATGTAATGCATTATTTCATTTAATCATCTAAAATCTCATATTCATACATTATCTTGTGTATAATTTTTATTGGTATTATTTTCAAACATGCGGCCAACTATTTTGAATTATAAAAGAACCAATAATTATATCTAGTTAATGATTTTTATGTTCCCCTCATCATAAGTAAAGTTTTTTTAGTATATTTATATTTCAAATATTAATTGTATAACATGAAGACTGAAGAAGAATGAGCTGAATGTTTTTCAATTTTTATCAACTTTCTTTGAATTTTGACAACTTCTAAGATTTATTTTCTTTTATAAACAGTTTTTTTTATTAATTTCACGAATTTAAAGTCCTTCAAACGTCATTTTATGTCAAAATAGCGATTTTGCGTCTTTGAACATTGAAATCGATACTCTTAATAGTCGCATTATGCCTAAATTGTGTCAGAATCTTAATTATAACCAGAGTTATAGCCATTTAAAGTCACAGGTATTACAGCTTTTGAATTGTGTTTAAAATATATTTTTAACTTTTTCTCACAATTATTTTTTTCAAATTATTTCTTGACAAAAACATCTTACAGCAAAACATGCATGAAATGCCTTGAGATTTTATGTACATCTTTCACAAATGTTTTTTGAGGGAATGCACTATTCCCCTAGTAATATATTAATTTTTTTCAACGAATTTTACAAATTTTTCATTACATCATTACTTTAACTAACACAGCCTCCGAGATATATTGTTTATGTTCTAGAAAAAGCAGTTCTCTTTATTATGGAATTTACGAAATATCCATATATTAGTTTGTTTTTGAGCTGTCCTGTTTTGCGAAATGACAATTTTTCACTTTAAAGCAGCTGTTTCTGTGTAATTGCTAAAATATTTGCATGTATTTCAAAGTCTTAACTTAAATTTAATCATAAAAAATTATTAAAACAAGAAAATTTGAAATTTTTTTTTCCGAATCTGTGTAAATACTTTAAGCAATAATATTGACAAATTTGATATTATATTGTTAAATTTTCAAACATACATTTTGCTTTATTTCTGTAGATATGGTATTGAATAGTATATAGAGATTATATTTGTAGAAAAATATAGAAATACACTAGCATGATTTTTTTAATATCCACATTTTACCACCAAACCACAATCAATATTTTCCATGGCGCCTTTTCTTTATTCCTGTTAGATAGTGGAAATTTTCAAGTCTTAAATATAGGTGCAAATTCTTAAACTTTTTAAGGAGTTAGTAGTTCCTAGACTTATATTTCTTAAACTTAACGCTTAAGCTTAAATAAAAATTAAGAAGCAACACGAATTTCGTAAAAGATCGCAGAAAAAAAGTAACTTTATCAAAGGATCGTAATAAACGCCGCAAGTTTCGTCAAAGTATCGTTAAAAACGCAATTTTTGCCAAATGATCGCAAAAAAAAACACGATTTTAGTCACAGGATTGCTAAAACACGAGATTTTCGTCAAAGGAACGAGGGAAAAAAATGAGCTTCTCGTCAGAGAATGACCGGAAGAAAAAAATCTAAATTCGCCAAAAATTAGCCGCCAAGTCAAAACATTTAGTCGCTACATGGCGACTGGTGACCGTGAATCAATACCCATAGTTTTAACAGGGCTCCCAAATGGTCCGCGAACTGAACATCAGAATTTTTTTAGAGAAATTTTCTTTTTAGATTTTTCTCGCAAATTGTCAAGAAACCACGTTTGGAAGTTGATTCTAGCTCAAACGTATTATGAAATTTTCTGTTAAAAAATACTGATGTTCAGTTCGCGAACCATTTGGGAGCCCTGTTTTAACCCAAAAAATCATGATTAATTTTATGAAGAAATTATAAAATAAAAAATGTTTTTAAATTTGAAAGAAACTATATAAAATCTAATGATCATCTGAAAGGAGTACAAAAGTAGTAAAACTACGCTTTGTACAGTTAGAGCTTTATTAAAAGCCGTACAATCCTATTTCTATTTCTTCTATTGAATGCACCCAAACTTTTCCCTGACTTTAAAGATAATAAATTAAATTATAAAACTGCCCTATTTTTTCCTCGCTGAAGGAGAAAATCGAAATTTTATTTTCTGCAGCATTCTACCTATGCATTAAACCAATATATATGTACTATTGTTCAAATACTTTAAAATAATGTTAACAACTTTTGAAGGCAACTTAAATTAGTCTTCTAAAGAAAGTCGGTCGATGCCTATTTGTTCTTAATGAATGCATAGCATATTTTTTATCTTTTATCCTTTACGATGAAATTTCAGAATATTTATTATTTGGACTCGATAATTCGCACAGATTTTCCGCATAATGCTTTCCTCTTTTACATTTAGTAAAATGTTTTATTTGCAATTTGTCTCATTTGAAATTGTTCATTAGCATACTATTTTCCATCACAACTCTTCCAATGATTATTTACTAAAGTTACTTTTTATCCTTTTTTAAAATTCGGTTCGAGAATATATTTCATGAAATGAAACGTAATTGAAACAAGAATAGGCTAACTGAAATTTGATAACTTTCAACGACTGCTTACTTCCTTGTTAAAACAAAGTAGCTCTAAATATCTATTATTGGATATTGTTAGTAGTAGACTATGCATAGGTCTGTGGAATAATTCATAAGGGGAAAAAATTCTCATATGAAAATTTTAAAATCTTAAAAATGTTTTATTTATAATTAAAACACGTTACATACTCATCAGTATAAAAAAAGAAATATTAAAATTTAAGAGATATATATTTAAAATAGACCCAACATTTTGGGCTTTGTCTGTAAATCATGTATTTTGTCCTTCTTTTCGGAGCTCATTGTGGGCACAAATCGAAGTCAGTTAAGACCACTAAATAAAATAAATGTTGGACTGAAAAAGAAAGGAGCCACCAACATTCATTCACTAAATGAATAAGAGGGGGTAATAACAGGAAAAGTAGCGTTGTGAAATACTGAACCACACTATTCTAAAAAATAGTACCGTAATTTCCGACGTATAATCCACAGATCAAACAATTATTTTTCGACCCAGAAAATTTAAAAAGTAAAATATGACTTTCTAGAACGAGGCAAATATTTGTCTTGAATTACTAAATAAGATTTCTGGATCGAAAATGAATTGTTTGATCAGCGGATTATACGCCAGAAATTACGGTAACTTATGATGTCATCGCCGAGGATTTTTTTGAAACCTAGGGTATTTCTTTGTAATATTGAGAAAATTATTTTACACAAATATATGCAAATTGGTAGAATTATAGAGAATTAAATCATAAATACGCTGATGCAAACAATTTTTGAATCTAATAATTATTTTAATAGATATTTAATTTTACATGTGGTCAAACTCGCTCCATTTAAAAATTTTTATAGAAGCAAAAATTATACAAATGAATTGAAACATTTTTAAAACATTATCTGCAATAGAAGTTTCATGTATGCAGACTGCATTTCTTGATTTTGTTTGAGTCATTATTGGGGGATTTATTTATATCTAAATTTCAAATTTCGGGATTTTGAGAGACATTTTTAATAGATTTTAGAAAAGTTTCTTAATTTAAATTATTACCAAATGATTGAGGAATTTTCCTTCAAATTTAATTTCTTACTTTCAAATTAAAAAAGAAATAATCACGCAAGTACTGCAAACAAAAAAAAATTCCAAATGAGAACTAAAGAATTACGAGTTGAAACCGGGATTGAATATTGAAAATTACGCCAAAAAACTATATTTACATCTGAATATTAAAAGGGAAAGAAAATATCAAAATAATGAATTTACTAAAATACGTTAACTGCCATAAATGGAAAAAAATACGTCATATTTAAAATAGCCAAAGAATAATTTTGCAAACAGTTTAAATTTCAAAATATATTTACATGAGACATTTCACGTCTTTAAATGAATGAATGTTTTAAATTGTTTTTGCCAATTCTAAGTCGGAACAAATTAAAAAATATTTTTTCTAGCAATAAAGGTATCTTCACGTGAATATCAAACAGAAAAAGAAAAAGAAAATTTTTAAATAATAAATTCATTAGTTCATTAAAAGCAACAAGTAAAAGAAATTGCGTCATATTTAAAATTAACAAGTAACATTAAAAAAATTAAATTTAAAAATATATTTAGACGCGACATTTACTTCATATTTTAATATGATCTTTTTTACTAGTGTTGTGAATTCTAAGATGGAACAAATAACATTCACTTTCAAACAAGAGAAGTGTTTTGGTGTGAATATTTAAAAGAGAAAAGAAAATTTAGTGAAAATCACACCACATTTAAATGATACATTTTAAATGCCTATCTTAATTTTTTTCTTACACCGCCGTTCGAAAAATACTAGGAAGCAAAGACTCTGTGTATTTAACTGCTTAACTTATAATGGTTAATGAAACTATTAAAAGACCAGTAAATGTTTAAAAGTAGTTGATTCGACCTTAAATTTTTTTCAATCAAATGGAAATCAATGAAAATCCGTTTAAAGGGTGGTTGCCACTTTAAAAAATTATTATTATTTAATATTTCGCCATCTTTTAAGAAGTTAGTAATTGCACGTCAAACGGGGCGAACTGGTTGCGTTCGTACTATAAATTTATACAATAGCTGTTAAATTCTTATGCAAAAATGCGTGAATGCAACATGTGATACGATTATATATTAACTACAGAACAATCCAATTTTATAAACGCAAGATAGAGTATGGACAGACAAACCGAATTCTTAAACATTTTAAACTATTTTATAAATTGTTAAAACGCCTAATAGGTTGAAATTTGACTTTCAGAAATTTATGCACAATCGACGGTAGCATATTTTAATCGTTTTGTACAGTCGTAGATTTGTCTACTATCTTTACATACGTATATGCAAGTATTTAGCTAAAATTTAATTGAGACTACACTGTTAAAAATAAATCTGTGAATTCACGGTGAAACTACTGGCAGCAAAGTAGTCGAACTTTTAGTGTTCCGTTAGTAGATTTTCCGTTTTGGGAAATAAAAGAAAGGAAAACTCCATTAGAAGAAGCAGTAACTTTCTGTTACAAGGTTTGATTTTTATAGATAGAAATTTAATATAGTTTTTAAAATTAATGAATCGATAAATCATCAAAGTATTCGAAATTTCCGAGTGTTTTTAAGCTGCTATATAATTTTACTTAATTAATTTATTAATTTATTTATTTTTGTATAATCTACTTCAAGTCGTTCTGAGGATCGAACTCAAGACCTTTTAACATCGGAACGAATCCTTACTGAGTGAGCCAAAGCTGCTAACGGCGGTGTGAAATGTATATCTTATGAGTTAGTGGGAAAATCTATTGTGCTTTTTAATGATTTCTTTTCAAATATATTCGCTAGAATATTTGAAAACGGTTTATTTTATTTTATTTTATTTTAGACTGATGCATAATACTTATTAATTTTTAAAATCAATTTTAATTTTTTAACTAGTTTAAATTTTTAAAAATCACTGCTTTTTCCTTTTGTTGTTGTTATTGTTTTTTGTGAATAAATAAATGAATGAATGAAAAAAATATTCATTTTTTACAAAAATAATCTTTTAGACAATTTTTTGAAATTGTCGTACACTATTTATTTATTTATTTATTTATTTATTTATTTATTGGCTAATTAATTAAAATTTTTTTAATAAGAAATAAAAGAAAAGTAAACAGAAAAAAATGTAATTTAAAAGGGATTTTTTACCATTTCATTATTTTATGGCGCCAGCGGGATTCGAACCCATAATCTGCGCTCATAGATGATTAGCGGTGAGGTGCCTTGATCACTCGGCGACGAAGCCCCCCACATAACGGAGTGTCACCGTTTTTTGTTTCTATTTCCATCTGTTTCTTTATTTTCAGGAAATATGGTGGAGTTTTCTGATTTTTAACGGAAAATGCCCTTTTGTTGTGAAAAGGGACTTTTTCTGTGAAATTCAAGAAAAAGTACTCGTGAATTTCAGTTTTTTTTTTAACAGCGTAAAACACACTTAAATCTAATGAAATCACACTTCTAGGAATTCTTTACCATCTATCTCTTTTTCATGTATCTAATTCTTTACCTACCCTTGTATATCAGTTTTCTACATTCTATAAACTTATCTTGGTTTACTAATGCAGTAAAAATACATAAAAAACCTACCTTTAAGCTACATTTTTCATACTCCGTAATCTCTTAAATTTCTGTTGTGCTACCCATTATATGGTCTTCAGCATTTATACACACAACACAATATGCACAAATTGAGTTAAAAACTCATATCACAACTCAAAAGTACTTCTAGCAATCATCTCTAATATGCAATATTTCGGTTGCTGTATAGTATCCGAAATCTTTTGTATGCCCACGTAAATACTCTGCACTTTCTATGATACAGGAAGTAACTCACAGCAATCTTTAGCAGCATATATGAATTTCATGAAATGTGAAATAATTTAATATGATTAAAAGTATTCGGAAAACAAAGCTTAACCCTATATCATTAAGTAACGGAATTCTTTTGCGTGGCCATATAAATAAATAATAAAAATTTTTTGCACAGAATATTGTAAAAGATAGTATATTTTAGTACACTTGAGTAAATACATATCAAATTCATTCTGTTAAAAAGGCTTAACTTCATTAAAATGCACTTATACATTTATTCCCGTTGACCGTAATGTAACGGTAAACTTTTGACCGTTCCTTTAATTAAACTATACATCATATTTTCGTAAAATTTGAAATGATTTGACCAAATTTTGCAGTAATTACATATTTGAAATTTCAAAACATTCGGTTGGATAGTTTTTGCTCTGTTATATGCGGATGAACAGACAAACAGACGGGGAGGCGGATGATTGAACGACGACAATAGATGCTACGCATTTTTACAATTGCGAAAGGTCAAATTAGTGTGTTTAAAAGTTTGTAGTGTCCCAACGGGGGTTGACGAGCCCAGAGCCCCTTAGTTAACAACAAGAAAAAAGAAGGATAAACTGAGTCGAAGGTTATTAAAGATTGAACTCGACACAAATCGCCCGCAAAATTCATTATAAATTAAACAATGCGTTTATTGAATTATTTGGCTGGAAATAAAATAAAAAAGATATTTTGATAAAGAAGAGAGGAAACACGAATTTTAGTCTTAATCCTGTTTTACTTATTATATTGTAAGAGAAAAGAATCATATGCACGTATGTATGCATATTAAAATTCTTGATTAAATGTTTTTATTTATACGCACTATTATTATTATTATTATTATACCAATCTTTCCAATTTCCTTAACAGCTTTAAAGAAAAACATTTAATAATTTTAACCTTTTCAGGTCTGCTGTACTATTAATAGTACAGGTCTTTTCATCGAATATCCTTTTGTCTGAATAATTGCTTAGTTGCTTTTGACATACAGAAATGGTGGTATATGTCTATGCTTTTCTTAATATGATTTCATTTATGTTTTGCGTCTGGTAATAACACTAATTATAAAAGTTTAATTGATTTTCTTTGCACCTTTGGCGTTTTCTTTACTTTATATATGTACTATACGCTTTAAATTTAAAATAAAAGTTACTTTTCTGAATCAGTCATCTGTGATAACATGCAAAAAACATTAGAAAGTTTTAATACCCACTCAAATTCTGTTGTAATACTCGTACGTCATTTTCCAAACATCTTCTAAAACTCTTCCTTTACCTATTATCATATAAATATGAAATAAATATTACACAAAATAAGTCTTTAGTGAGATTTCAGATTATAAGATAATTTTTAAACTTTAGTAATTCTATTTGAATAGCTACGATTAACGTTACTAACATAAAATTCATTTTGTTCTCAAAATAGAAAAAATTTCAGATTCGAAAGGCTTAATGAAGTTCACAAAAGTAGAGAAATACACTAAAACTTTCTTGCATATATTTTTTTTAATCAGAAACATTCACAATAAATTAATAATTTGTGGAAACACGAGCAAACTGTTAGCAACTTTCTACAAAGTTGCTTTAAAAATAAACTTTTTCAATGTAAAACGAATTAATTTGCGGATATTTATATTGAAGTGGAAATTGTTCTGCGCAGAGTTATTTCTTATTATTCATCTTGAGTTTTATCAAATACATCTTAATAATTTCCAAAGCACCGTTTTTATTATTATTGTTTTTATTTATACATTACAAATTTTATAAGGATTGTGTTTCATTTCTCTAAATAATGAGCAAGAAACTGTAAGTAATAGGCGTTTAAAATTGGTAAGTATCTCTAGTGTACTCTTATTACCCATCTTATGTTTTATCAAATACATCTTAATAATTTTCTAAGCACCGTTTTTTTCATTATTATTTTTATTTCTGCGTTACATCTTTCATAAGAAATATGTTTCATTTCTCTATATAATGTGTGAGAAACTGTAAATAGCAAAAGTTAAAAATTAGAAAAGTATCTCTGGTGCATTTACTGATTCTTTGAATCTAAGAAAGTAGTAAAACTTTCTCTTATTCATCTTATGCATTAATGAACACAGTGTGATCGAATTTCCATTGCTTCGAAAGAATCTGTCTGAAACTTTTGCTGACTTCAGAGTAAAGAAATCAAATTATAAAAATCTAGTTTCATCACTATTCATTCTCCGTAGGAAATCTCGAAGTGGGAATTAATGGCACATTTAAGTCTATCCATTGTTCAAATTAGTAAGGATGGACTTATGTTCTTTCTAAATGTAATACTGCTTTTTTTTTATCCTTTATGAATTTACATTCAGACTTTATATTATTTGCAATTTTCTGTTTTCCATCATAACATTTATTTTCTTGTTACATAATTATATAATTGCTTATAATTATGAAGTACCATTCTAAATTATAAATTTTACAAGATTATAATGATGCGTTGCTATATATTTCCCTTTTATGAGAAACTAGAAATACAATTTCATTTTCTTAAAACAGTACGAATAATCTTAAAGCTGCGAAATCGTAATCAAATGACTTTTTTTTAAATAGGTTCTCTAAACATGAACATTTTTTAACATAGATATTGCCTTTATATGGTGGATTCTACTCAAATAAGCCATAATGATAAAACTGGGATATATTTTGATTTTTTTCAATGGAAAAATCCAATATATTTTTCGGCATATAGTTTTGACATAGTTTTATAATATCAGTTCATAAAATTGAAGCATTAATTAAGCATGTATTTAAATAAATTCTTAAACCTATAAAATATCATTCTCTCACATGCAACTACTGCCCCCCAAAATTATAAGAAATATCACTTCTTTCTGAAATATTAATATTTATATTGTCAAAAGTATTATTTCAAAGTATTACATTTTGTCTGTACATGCAATTTTTATTTGGCAAAAAAGTTTAAAATTCATATTTCATATCATTCCTTTACTCAATAATAATTCTGGATATTTAAGATATGTGCAACTATTGTAGGCTGAAACATTGCTAATGTGCTGAGCACATGAATATTTTCTGTCTGTAAAAAGAAATTTCTGCCATCCTGGAGAAATAAATGTTAAAACTGCGAAAACCTAAGCAAATGATTTTTTTTCTCAAATAGTTCTCTAGACATGAACATTTTTTTAAATAGATATTTCCTTTATGTAGATGATTCTACTCAAATAAGCCGTAATGATGAAAGCAGAATATATTTAGACTATTTCAATAAAAAAAAAACTAATGTATTTTTTAACATACAGTTTTGACATAGTTTTATAATATCAGCTCATAAAATTGAAGCATTGATTAAATTTATATTTAAATAAATTCTTAAACCTATAAAATATCATTCCCTCACATGCATTGATTACCACCCAAAATTGTAAAAAATATCCCTTCTTTCTAATCACTTTTTATTTTGTCTGACTTTCTATCTTTTATTATGAACACATAAAATATTATTTCAGAGTTTTCCTTTTTTTTATTTTATTTATTTATTTATTTATTTTTGCCTGCACATGTAATTGTTATTTGGCAAAAAAGTTTGCAAATCATATTTCACATCATTCCCTCACTCCATAATAAATCTGGATATTTGTGATACATGGTACTATTGTAGACTGCAACATTGCTCGTGTGCTGAGCACAGGAACATTTCATGTCTGTAAGAAACAATTTCAGCCATCTTATAAAATACTTCAGTGGGTAAGAATAATTTAACAGACAGATTGGTGAAATGTTGACATGATTTTATTATTCTTCATTTAAACTTAAAAATAATTTATTTTCTAAAAATGTATTAATTTTCTCTGAAGAGATAGTTTATGAACATAGATCAGGGCTCCCAAATGGTCCGCCAACTGAACATCAGAATTTTTTTAGAGAAATTTGCTTTTTAGATTTTTCTTGAAAATAGCCGAAAAACCAGCTTTGGAAGTTCATTCTAGCGCAAATTCCGTAGAAACCTATCATGAAATTTTCTGTAAAAAAAATACTGATGTTCAGTTCGCGGACCATTTGGGAGCCCTGATAGATTGTTTTTATTAATTTACTTTATGCGCAAAAATTTTAAAAGTTAATAATGTACATTTTATCATTCCCTTACTAGTTGTTTCCCTCATGCAAGGGAATGATTTAAATTTGAGAAAATTATTCTATTATTTTTTTAACTTGTAGAAAAAATATTTTTGTTGAAAATTTTTAAAAAAAAGTTAAATAAATAATTTAAAAAACTTTCAATAAAAATTCCGGTATACATTTTTCTTTAAAAAAAATTCTTTGCTTCTTGTGTTAAAATCTAATAATTACACTAGTTTACAAATTTCAACTTTTTTTGTATACCCCGAAAAAAATGTATATAAATGTATTAGTCTACCTTCCTTAAACGTGAAAGTGTCAGCAGAAATATTCTATGACGTCACAGTTTTCTTTCTGCAGTCAATTGTTTTTTTTAACTGCCCAACGTGGTGACGACAGTTTAATGTTCATTTGTTCGCTTCAAACAACAAATATTTTGTTTCGGATTGAATTAAAATGTTCAGTAGGATGTGCAAACAAAGTTCTGATCGCTTTTGCTATATTTGTGGACAGTTTATATTTTCAAAAAAAAATAAATAAATAAATAAAAGGAAGAAGACCCACAGTAGATTCGTTAAAAAGTGCATATCTTCATTACTTTGGATTTCCTGTTGCAAACCAAGATAAAAAAGTGGGTGCCTCATGTGTTTTGCGAAATCTGTAGAATTGTTTTACTCCAGTGGTCATCAGGAGAAAACGTACACCTTCCATTTGGTTCACCAATGCTATTGAAAGAACCTAGTCATCATGAAAATGATTGTCACTTTTGTGTTACGAAGACAGCGGAATATAATACAAAAAGGTAAGGCGAGTATTATATATACCAAAGTTCCGTCTCTTACTAAGCCCAATTTACATTCGAAAGATCTGCCACGTCCAGTTTGTCCCGGTAATTCGAGTGTAAATATACTAAGAGATGACAATGAAAGTGACGTTGAATTCAAATTGATCTCTAGTGATTCCAACGAATTATCTCTTCAAGAAAAGACTCCACATTTAATTAACCAGCCGAATTAAATGATCTTATAAGAGATTTAGAATTATCAAAATCTAAAGCAGAGCTTCTTGGTTCTCGCCTACAACAATGGAACTTATTAACATTAAAACACAAAAGTTACGTTGTCTAGAAACAGAAGCAAAGTTTACTCAGAAGTTTTCAAAAAAGAAGGTGAATATTGTTATGGGATATACAGATGGAAGTAAACATGTCATTAAAGATTCATTTCTTGCATTCGCATCTGAGTTTTTTCCCTTAAAACGTAGGAAGTATGAGTGACGAACAAGGGGAATATTTTCACCAAGATTTAAAGGTTTTTGAAAGGGATTCATCAGGGATTTTCGGATAAAACATACTAGGGGATTACTGTTGGTCCATTATAAGAGAAACGGATCCAAATAACTGTAAAAAGAGGGCAAAATTAGCCACTTTTGGATTTTTTTTATATTAATACCAAAATTAAGTAATCCAGTTAAGTAAATGAATATTTCTTAAACCAGACGTGGCAGAATTTTTTTATTATTTTTTCTGGAAAACTCTATCTAAATAAACAACAAATTAACAACTTTCAGCTGGGGTATAAAAACCGAGTAAACTCGTGTATAAAATTAAGCGGGACAGTTTTTTATCCAATAAGTATCTTTTCTAATGTCTTGTTACAAAAGATAAGAAACTTCTGACATGATTTAATTTTTTTCTTCATCACTATGATGAAAGCAGCTTATTTGAATTGAATAAACCTAAATAGCAATTTATTTCTGCAATATTTGAATTGATATAGAAATATTTTAAGAAACAATATATCCACTTTCATTTGACTATTGCAATCTTACTTTTAGAAAATTCAGTTTGTTTCAAAATTCTGTTTTATTATTTTATAGAAATGTCAGAAACCTGTGAATTAAATTTTAAAAATATAATTACATTATAGCTGTTCTAAATTTCATAATGTAGGAATGTTTTTAAATACATTTAAATACATTTGACATACATACAATTTAGTATTCGAATTTCAATTATTTCAAAGAGAATTTAAATGGAACTTTTGCTGATTTCGATATGAAAAACTTCAACTCACGAACACCATCATTTCTTCCCAGAAAGAAATCTGGAAATCTAATTAAAAGCAACTTTTGAGTTTTATACTTTCGTTTGAATGTACTATACAGTGCGTGTCAAAAGTTTAAGCACAATAGCAATTTTAAAAGTAAAACTTTAAATATTCACTTTATTTCAATATCTGTCTTGTATATGTTAATAATATCTATTTAAACACCATATTCATTGAAATTAAATTTTAAATTTTATTTCAAGTCATGGAGCTTAAGAATAGAACAAAAATAACCGTGTCAAAAGTTTAAGTACAAAATCGGTTTTATGCAAATTTTACAAACTTACGTAAGCGGTTGCGCACGCAAACAATTTCTGGGTGTATCAGAAGCAGTCACTTGTTGTTTTTGAGTTAGTACAAAATGCCTAAGTCGAAAGAATTTTCAGAGGAGGAGGTGATAAAAATCTGGAGTGTGAGGGCAAAATGTAAGTCTGTTTCTGAAATTTCAAGTGCATTAAAAAAATCAAAACGAGCTATTCATCAAATTTTGGCTCGTGGTAATGATTTTAAACAAAAATTTCGTTCAGGAAGGCCGCGAGTGACTAGTTTGCGCGAAGATAGCCGCATCAAAAACTTGGCTTCAACTGGTAATTACTCCCTTTCGCAAATAAAACATGAAGTTGGAGGACAAATATCGATAAAAACTGTTCATAGGAGAGTTTTGGAATTCAAATACATCAAATACCGTAAAATGGCTCGATTATCGTGTCCCAAATGACACCATAAAGAAGCTAGATTGCAATGGACCAAAGAGCCTATGCCATTTGGCGAAAAGTGGTTGGATGTGATATTCACGGTGATGAAAAAAATGGAACCTCGGTGGCCCTGATGGGTTTAAGTACTATTGGCATAATCTCGGCAAAGAACCTTGGAGTATATTTGGCCGACAACATTATGGTGGTTCTGTTATGGTATGGGGGCTATTTCTTTCAATGGTCAGACATCTCTAGCATTCATCACTCCGGGCTTGAAAACCCTGAAAACTATCAATGCTTGCCAATCATTTGCTTCCTGTTGCCAGGGTTTTGGATGGAGAAAAATGATTATTTCAACATGATAATGCTTCGATCCATAAATCAAACTCAACTTCATCATGACTTAAGTCGAAAAAAAGTGTCTATTTTGAAATGGCCAGCAATTAGTCCTGATTTAAACCCTAGACCAAATATGTGGGGTATTCTCACTCATGCAGTTTATCCAAATGGAAAGCAGTATTCATCAGTTAAAGATTTGAAAGATGCCACTGAGAACACTTGGTATAATATTGAACCAGAAACAATACAGAACCTCATTTTATCGATGGAAGACCGTATATTTAAAGTAATTCAGTAGAAAGAAGCAATAATCAAGTATTAATTTTTTTTATTTTTGTCCTGCTAAAGACTAAAAAACTACTGTGCTTAAACTTTTGACACACTCATTTTTGTTGTTTTGATAATTTTTATTATTTAAGATAAATTTTATGGCATAAGTCTGTTAATTATCTTTTTAAAACTACAATTTGTAGGTTATGTGAAAAGGAAAGTCACTTTCATTCACTAATAAAATTTTATTTTGAAATTTTCTGCTGTGCTTAAACTTTTGACACGCACTGTAGTGCATTATTTAGATTAATAAAGCCGTTTTTTTAGATATATAATAATAATAATAATAATATTATAATATATTATAATAAGTTCGAAACTTATAAAGATAAAGAAATTATAACTAATAAATGAAGTATATGTGTTCTGTTTCTTATAAATATACAATGTATTTTTTACTTTACCTTCTAAAATTTTGTATTCAGAAATTATCTTATTTGGAACTGTTTATCGACACTATTTCTTTTCATATTGTCAACTATTGATAGCCAAATTTTGCTGTGCATGCTTATTTAATTGCTTCATATAATTTCAGATTATAAGATTAATACACACTTACACCGTCATTTCCCTACTTATAAATATATAGAAACACAATTTTTTAAAACATTAGGAACATAATATTAAAACTGCGGATGTGCTTGTTTCATCAATTTCCGTTAAATATTAACATGTTCTATCATATATATTTCCTCTATATCATAGTTCATTTCTACAGTAACTGAATAGAATAGTTGGAATATTTTTACACCCTATATATTTTTATAGCTCATGTTTGTGTTATCACATCTTAGCGATTTATTCTGTTAATTCCAAAATTAATTAATGTAATTTTCGTCTGTAAATTCGAATTCTGACTTACATTTTCCGAATTCCATTTATTTCAACGTGATGTTTTCTTTCATGAAAGAAAGTTTTTAAAAATATAGCTGTAGTAGAACTTTTGCTAAATTCTTAATGTTGATAGACTTTTAATATAGAGACTAGAGTATTTGAATTTCCATACTTCAAAGAAATTCCATATTGAATTTTCGTAAAATTCAGTATGAAAAATTCAATTATGAGAATATATTTTCATCATTATTTCATCACCGAAGGAAATATAGATAATCAGGTTACTGCAATCTATTAGTATACCCATAAAACACATTAGTTAAATCTATTCTGGTCAAATATTTAATAAGGAATTTGCAGGACTTATAAAGATAAATTACTGCGACTTAATGGATTATGTGTAATTATGCTCCCCATAAATATAATATATAAATTTCTCTCTTATTCTCGAAGATTTTCCATTGAGAATTTGTCTTATTTTGTCTTATTTTGAATTGTTTATTATTTTTTTTCCTGTTACCGATGATTGCCAATAACCGATTTTTTGTGTAGGATTATTTAACTACTTTATGTAACTGTAAATTAAAAAAAAAGCTGATAATATATCCCTAGCCCCCTTAGCACTTTTAAATGAATACTTTTCTGATAATTATAATAAACTATAAACAAAATTTCTTTTTTTATTTACAAACATATCACATTCATAATTTATCTTATTTGGAAAAGTTTATTAGTGCTGTTTTACACCAGAACTATGATTTTCAATGGTAATTTAATTTACATATGATTCTTTAACCGTTTTATGTAATTCTGCATTATAAATCTATTGATATGATATTATCAAACATGCCAATATTTTCCTAGTTATAAAAGCAGATGAACCACTACTATATTTGTTGTATTCATATTAGGATTATTAATAATAGAGTTTCAAGATTATGGAAGTATAATAAAATTAGTAGCTTTTTTAACAGTTTCCCTTAACCCGAGAGTACACTGTTAAAAATAAAGGTGACAAACCGGTGCCATTTGGGACCCGGAGGTGAAAAGGCGGTGCCATTTGGAACCCTAGGGTGTCATAGGAGCTTGAATATGCGGTTGGGGTGACGACAGCTCTGTTACTGGATGATGGGAGCTAAATAAGGTGCCATGCACTTCGTAACCACCTCATCGGGTGACTGGCAACTTGCGCATGCGCTATGACGCGTGTCTTTCTGCTTTCGGTGTCGGCAAGTAAAGTTTACGGGTGTGAGCAAATCAAAACATGCCAGTGTGTAAATTGGCGATATTAATTGAGGACTAACCACTGAGCTACAATGAAACAACAATGAGGACTTAACGATCCGATTTGCTTGACCAGTGAACCGGGCAAAGTCTGATTAAAGGTAAGATTTAACTTTATTTTATTTTATTTTATTGTTACGTTAATTTATCGTACATCCCTATAAGTAATGTCATAAAAAAACAGTAAATTAGATTTTTTTTGTTAGTATGATTGATTGTTAAGTTTATTATGTGAATCTACAAGCTACACTCTCACCAAAATACCCGCTTGCTAATGTTAAACCTATGAGATAGTTATTTTACAATTTCTCGTTTACCTGTCAATATTTTTAAATGATTTATCTAGGCCTTAGCTACCGAGGAGCAATTGGATCAAACTGCTCTAGGCACGGGAATCCTAAAGGCGCATAATTAGAAAGAGCGAAATGAAATATTGTAAAAATATTTACGTATTTTTTCATTACAAATCAGTTATTATAGACGAATCTTGTTGCAATCGGAATATTCTATGACTATTTTACCTTGTGTTTAAACTCAACTGTTTAGATTTAACCCTTAACTGCTGTTAGTGGTCTCAGACACCGTGGGTTTTTCAAGTTTCACAGTTTAACTTGTAATTTTTAGTTTAACTATAGATACTGGTCAATTTTTTTTAGTTTGGAGTCTTATTACTACCTCTAAATACTTTTGAATAGCTGATTTTGATTTATGATATTCTTGTACATAAAGTTTAATACATAAATCGCATTCTGAGAATTTATGTAACATTTTATTCATCTTCAGATTAAATGGTCTGACAGACAGCTCACAGTAGTTATGTAACAATTTTTGTCAGAGCAGTTAAGGTTAAAATATGTTTTTGCGTCTATATACAGTTAAAAGCAATTAATTTTATTCGCGAAGTTTTAATTTGAACCTTTACACGGGATCTCGGACAGCATCTGGCCGGCTTTGCATATATTGTCGGATAGATGCTATCCGAACCCCTCCTGTAAAGGCTAATTCACACCATATTGCAGCCTCGCGTAACTTCTCTAATATTGTTTCAGTATACCTGATTTGTCTTTATTTGAGAGGGGGGGGGTAATTTTTTCATTTAAGACAATTGAATACTTGCAAATCTTAAAGTAATCAAAACTTATTTACAGGTTTTTCATTATTAATATTTTCCTTATTAACCACCATTATTTGAAAAATAATCTTCATAATAAGATTAGATCGGGACGCGGTAGCACGGACAATCATTTAGTCTCATTTAAGTATAAAAATCATGGAAAAAACCTCGATTTGCAAATTAAAACGTTATTAGTCAGCCAAGTCTTACCTTGGTGGGAAATGCCTCAAAACCCGAATTTAGCGGTATCTTGGGTTTACCATTATGTTTTCTTACTCCCAATTCTTCATATTTTCATACGTTTGGTTTCATTTTCTTTCAAAAAGGTGAGAAAATGTTAGGGTATTGAATTTAATAAACCTTATGCTCTGATTATCGGCTATGCAGATTTACACCCATTTTTTTTTCGAAAGTATTCTTTCGCATTAAACTTTATTTAGTAGCA
Source organism: Maratus speculifer (assembly GCA_964019185.1). NCBI lineage: Eukaryota > Metazoa > Arthropoda > Arachnida > Araneae > Salticidae > Maratus > Maratus speculifer. Next base: position 33,747,773 of record OZ025291.1, on the reverse strand, counting down.
GAATTTTATGGTTGAATAAAATAAAATATTTTTTTTCCAATAATAGTAATTTAAGTTTGATTAGACCGTAATCAGTCCCCCCCCCCTTTCACAATCATCAACATCATCCGATATGACAAATTTGTAGTCATGAACATTCAAATTATAAAAGGAAAACAATCTGTATTTACTCCACTGAACTTTCAGAATAGTTTACAGACATAGTGTGTGTTCAAAAAATATAACAATGAATAAAAACTTATATCGTAATTTTACACAAATGTGAAAATTTTCCGCAGGTGATGATGATCTCGTGTTTTAAAGGCGATTTTTGCACTGTCATTTATAAATCTTAAACATTTTTCTAATGACATAATTTTTAACAATCTTTCATTCCACTCGTTCTGAAACAAGGCCAATAAACAGGGTTGGCTTTTTACCGGTAAAAACCTGGGGAGAACGTGGTAAAAACCTAAGGATATAAAATAAACTGTTAGCCCTTAAACTGTATTTTAATACTATTGATAAAAATTCTATTTTCGTGTAATTGGTGTATTAATATATAATATCTCTATTGGGGAGAGTGGGGTGGTATGGGACTTTTTTTACAAAAGTAAGAATTATATATATATATACAAAAAAAATTCAATTTATAGCATGCAAGGTAAAACACTTTTTATCTCACAGGCTATCATAGCCTGAGAGCTTATGTGCCCTTCCGTTCTGTATGTACGTTCGTGCGTAACGCGATAGCTCATGAAAAAAATATCCGATCCACTTGAAATTTTGTATGTAGGTATATCCTGACAAGGTGCTTCCCTGATTAGTTTTTGGAGTTAATTCGATATGTATAAGGGGGGAACGGGGGACTGATGCCCCTCCCCTTAGTTGATATAAATGGGATTTTCATGCAGAATTAAGTTTTTGTTCAAAATTTAGATTAGGATCATTCTGATGAGGCGATTCCGTGACTGTTATTAGGTGTTCATTGAATAAGTATAAATAGGGGAAACAGGGGTTCTAATGCCCCCCCCTTTATTTATATAAATGGGTTTTTCAAGCAGAATTTTCAGATTTCGTTCAAATCTCTGAATAGTTTTGGAAGTTTAATGGTTAAGTATAAAAGAGGGGGATAACTCCTTTTAAATTATATAAATTCTAAATGGGTTTTTATTAAGAATTATTTCATTTGCTCTGAATTTTGGATATAGATTTTTTATATGATAAAGCATGTCTTTGATAGTATAGGAGGTTCAATGATTAAGTATAAAAAAAGAGGAAAGGGGAGAGCTGTTTCCCCTTCTTAATTTTTTTCGAACGGAATTAACCCTTGAAAATATAAGGCTTTAATGTACAATTAGTATTTGTAGCCTGTAAGCTCAATGCCATCAGTTTAACTGGGGAGTATTCTTTATTTATTAATCCCCCTGAACAATATAGAAACATAACGTGCAAATACTATTTTATTTTAAAGAGAACGTAAGTTTCAAAATGTGTCTCATACCTCCTCATTAAGAGTTATGGGACAGCAATAATAAAAAAAAAAGCTATAAGGCACAAAATAACCTATAGTGTCGGTAATATAAACAATCAAACAAAGGTTGTAAGTTGATAATGTATATGCCACAATATAAAATTCCAGTATCTTCATGACTGGAATGAAAATTCAGGATTCTCTGTCATAGGTGTCATTAAGGCCCCAAACTAGGCTCAGAATGTAAAGATGATAATGTAAAAGTGTGTAGGAGCGTTCTTTTGAAATACCTAACTCAAATTTTAATATTTTTACATGATTCTTTTGAGCAAGACAGCTGAGGATGATCCATAACCGGCCTAGTTTTTAATTTTTTCGATTTTGCTTTTATATTTTTTGTATAACGATAGTTTCAATTTCAGAACGGTTTAAACCAATTCCGTAAGTTAAAGTAATTTTAAAAAAAAATCTGAAACCAAAACTGAAAAAGTAAAAACTACGCCGGTTGCGGATCACCCTCAGCAATTTTGTGCAAAACAATCACGTAAAAATATTAAAATTTCGACGAAATATTTGAAAAGAACGCCCCCATAGACTTTGCATTATCATCCGGGTCTTTTTCTGTGCCTAGAGTTGCGCCTTAAATAATCATCAATTTATTTACATTTTGAAGTATGAATGCATATATTATCAATGTTACAATTAATATATTATCTTCTAAGAAATTTGCATGCTAGCAATTCGCATTATTATTAATTAAAAAAAAGGAACTGGGCGCGTCCCATTCATAACTTTTCTGGCATGTCCCATTCCTCGCCACTTCCTTGTTTGTGTTAAACTTCTTGTTCAAACAAAAATGCTGCTTTAGGGTTAGTTTAAATTATGGATAATATACAGTATAACAATGTTCCATAAATAGGGAAACTATTACATTTATAGATAAATAAGCCTTTAATATATTGAGTGCAAATAAATGAAATTTAAATTGGATTTTTGAAATAATTTTTTCTTTCATACATTTGCAAGTCTATGCATATCAATATTTTTTGTAAACTGAAGAATGGATTACCATTGCTTCATCTTGTATGCGATCGATGAAATGTTTAGAATAATGCACAAAGAGAAAAATCTACAGTCCCATTCCACCCAACTTTCCCCCATATAGCAAAAGGGAAAATAAAGAATTAGCCAGTTCCTTAAAGCTCCTGATATGCACTATATGGCCAGAGATGACCGTCCACTTGCGATTTTAGACATTTTGTTAAATATCTAGAAAAATGTATGAGGAATTATCCGGAAAATCTTAGTGTATAAATATAATACACTACTTGGCCATTGATTATCGTCCACTTGCGATTTTAGACATTTTGCAAGATATCTAGAAAAATACATGAGGAATTATCCTGAAACTCTCAGTGTATAAACAATACAGTACAGGTCTTCTATTTCCGTGAAGATTTTTTCCAGAAACTTTATAGGGGACCGCCAACAAATTAAAAAATGTATGAATATCTTTTGGATAACCCTGTCAAAACTAATGCGTCAAAAGCGCTCAAACTGTAGATTGTGATTAAGTGGCTTATTGTTATAAACTGTGTTCATTTTTATGTCGGTAGCATGTATACTCGTAGAGAAATGAAGGTTTTTATAAAAATACTTCCAAATTTTTCCAAGATTTTTGCTTATAATTTGCAGAGTTCTTAATATAAAATAATATTTTCTGAAAATGTGACAAACAACATTGCACATAATATTGAGAACTAATATTAAGAACTAATTTTATATTAAGAACTCTGCAAATTATAAGCAAAAATCTTGGAAAAATGGGGAGTATTTTTATAAAAACCTTAATTTATCTACGAGTATACATGCTATCTGCTATACGTTGTATTTGGGGAATCGCTATCCAAGCAATATTTGGCAGCCAAAACTTGTGGAAACGAACAAGTCGGCCCAAAACAATAATATTACCGGTAAACAACTCCTCAAATACAACCAGCAGCGCGTGAACGTAAGTGCGACATTGCGTTGTGCCAAAAAAAGCACATGGAGAAAGGAAGACACTTATTTGCAGCAACTTAAGATTTATTAATTATAATGATGAATATATTTTACCGTGGCCACGTACTAACTTTGAAAGAAAAAAAATACATTATTGGATTTTGAGGTGCTGAATCATCATACAGTTCCGATAAGAGGAAAGTCTCTTGTCATGTAGATCGGGTAGACAGTCCAAATTATGTGCACTACGGGAACAGTTTAATCTATGAAGATTTTCGATGATCGAAGACGGCAAAGGCTTTTCCACAATAGCAGAACTCCACACTTCAAATTGGAGACTAAGAATCGCTGGTTCTCACGATGACTCTCTACACATTACCGCCGGAAAGGATGAAGTACGTCGATCAAATTCCGCAGCAAGATCACGTTGACAGCTCTTGAAGTTCCCGGTATTTACGTAGCCTCAATTGGCTGGAGGGACTACTAGCACCGTCACACTGATAGACACTAACACTTTGGTAAATCCTGTTGTGTACATATGGAATTTACGATAACTAAAGTCTTTTACTGGAGTTGGAGGGAAACTGTATGCCAAAAATGCAATAAAAATACACAGTGCGGGGGCTTTTAAAAAGGATAATAACATTGCTGCAACATTCGCAATTAGAGATCTTATTCTCTCAAAACTTAACAAAAAAAGATCTATCTGTCAGATGCCCCTCAGCAAGGCGCTTGTTAGAATCATTCTTTTGTCGCGTAATCCTAAAAAAAGGAGACTCTTCTGTCCCGACGCTAACCCTCGAGAGGGCAGCGCCGGGCCACGGACGTCTTTCGCTAACGCTGCTCTCTCTCAAAGTGTCAAATAAATCAGAAAATCTTCCTCCCTCTCACGGCAGCGCGCGTGCGCTCAGCCAATCAGAATCTCGCATCACCCGACGCTAGGAATGATCTGGAACAAACATGCGTCATCAAGGGATGGACGCTGAGATTTCAGCGGGAAATTTGTACCAAAACGACGCTTCCGGAATGTCGTAGAACATTCTAAGCCCCGATGACTCATGTCCAGCATCTAGGAGGTATCAGTAAAGAAAATGGCGATGCTCAAAAAGGAAAAATTAGCGATCGTCACATAAAAAATACGGAAATTATCTTAAATTTTGAAATAGCATAAATTACGTATTATACGATTAAAAGACTGGGCAATTACATGATAATGATCTATATTTAAAACTAGGACTGATTAATATAATTTTAAGAATGAATAATTAATAATAAAATAATTTAGAAAAATATTATTTTGTATATTGCTATTATGTCAAATAGGGAAGCTGCGATGTATTAAATGAAAATACTGGATTTATAGGATATATTAATGAAATTATGGAAGATTAAAATTATTATTATTTTTTTTGAAATGAGTATTAATTAATTAATTTTTCTTAAAATAATGATCTGAATTTTTTTTCTGAAAAAAAAAATAATCTGAAAAATTTCCCTACATCCTAGCACTATCGACATAAAAATGAACACAGTTTATAACAATAAGCCACTTAATCACAATCTACAGTTTTAGCGCTTCTGCTGCATTAGTTTTGACAGGGTTATCCAAATGATATTCATTATTTTTTAATTTGTTGACGGTCTCTTATAAGGTTTCTGGAAAAAATCTTCACGGAAATATATGACCTGTACTATTATGTGTATACACTGAGAGTTTCAGGATAATTCCTCATGTATTTTTCTAGATATTTAACAAAATGTCTAAAATCGCAAGTGGACGATAATCAATGGCCAGATAGTGTAGTACAAGTCATATATTTCCCTGAAGGTTTTATTCAGAAACTCCAATAGGGGACCGTCAACAAATTAAAAAAGAATGAATACCTTTTGGATATCTTTTGGATAAATAACCTGTCAAAACTAATGTAGCAAAAGCGCCCAAACTGTAGATTATGATTAAGTGGCTTATTGTAATAAACTGCGTTCATTTTTATGTCGATAGCATGTATACTCGTAGAAAAATTAAGGTTTTCTACGAATCCGAAAAACAGTCTAAAATTTACTTAAGATTTTTGCTTATAATTTGGAGAGTTCTTAATATAAAGTAACATTCTTTTCAGAAAATGTGACAAACAACATTGCACACAATACGTAATCAGAATTAAAAAATAATAAAAATTGTTCCAATATTGAGTAGGTTTACTAAATAATTTTTCACTGCGCATGCGTCAAAGATATCAAAATTTCATTTGCATATTATGTTAGCCAAATGTATAGAACAACTTTTGTGAAAGTCTCAAAATCACATCTTGAAAATTTTGAAAATAATCGTCAATAGAATACGTTGAAAATTCGTTATTCCCAAAATGAAGGAAAAACACGAGGGGTTGTATCCATATATTCATTGATTAGTGTCAATATAGGATACATAATAGGGGCTAATAAATTATAACTAATAAATTTAAATAAAATTCCTCATTTTTTTTATTATTATTACTGGTATGGAATACCTGTACATGTTAGGGAAATTCGTTGCTAATCTGGAATAGACACTTTGTTGCAAGATATGTTTTGTAAATATGGTTAATAATGTAAATAGTTTGTAACTCTTAATGATAATACAGGAAAAGAATATCTGAATGACAAGTATGAGTTGGTCATGTAATTTTCTCGTTCTGTCCGAAAATAGGCAATAAAGAGGAAAGCGCCCAGTTAAACTGATGGCATTGAGCTCGCAGGCTATACATACAACTGTATATTATACTCTTATTTCAAAGAATATTGCCTTTCCAAAAATAAAATAAATCAACTGTAAGTTATATGACAGTGGATTAACTGCCATCCCTCTTTATACTTAACCAATGAGCCCCTAAAACTAATCAGGGAAGTGCCTTATCAGAGTGAACCTATTAACAAAATTTGAAGAAAATGTGATAATTCTGCATGATTTCTGCATATTTATATAAATTAAGGATGGTTTCACTCTCTTCTCCCCCCCTTCATATTTAACCAATGAACCTCCAATGCTAATCAGTGAAGAACCTTATCAGAATGAACCCACATATAAAATTTGAAGCAAATCTGATATTTATATAAAGAGTTATCACGTTACATACAGAACCTGCGGGCACATTAGCTGTCAGGCTTTGATAGCCTTGTGAGCTATAATTTAAATTTTATTTAAATTTTATTCTTTCTTTTTTTGTTCATCTATGATTTTTGCTGTACTTTGATGTTACATTTTAATTCGACTGTCTTGTTGTGTGTTTTCCTTAATGTGTTATTATTATTATTTCAGATAATGAACTTACATTTATAGTACTTACATTACCATGATTGATACAAGAAAAGTTTCCGACTCTTTATCATGAAGAAGGTGCAGAAATTTCTGTGTTTCAACCTGTTACTGTGCTCCGCAACTCAAGCAACTTGTTAAATTACTCATGCTATGTATTAATTTTATATAAACAGTTAATTACCAAAACTGATAATTTTATAAGCTTAGTTACTTTGTGGTATGCATTATTTTGGTTGTTTAACGTTAACTATAGCAAAAGCCAATTTAAATTTTTATCATTTTTATTAGATACTTATGTCTTCAAAATTTTCTCAGTGTCATCAGTTCCACATAATGTTACGTCTTTGTTTAATAATATTTAATATATTCTTGGTGTTTACAATAAAAAGATTATTTGAACTAAAAGGTTGTTTTTTTTTAATTCAGTGTTTTATTCCTTTCATTATAATTACTCTTTAGATTAAAATTTCAGATGCAATAAGTCAAAACACAAAAACAATTTGGCAGAAAGTTTTTTGATGTGGATACAGGACTAGAAATCAGCAGCCGTTAGCCGTCAAATGAAACTAAATTATAGAAAAATTATTCCTAGTCGTCAAATCTTGATAACTAGCTTTCTTTAACTTTAATTTTTGTTTAGCAAATGCTTTCATTTGTATTTTAGCATACATCCCCCTCCCTCTGCACCATGACATTAGCACATGTCTTAAGAATTTTGAACCTTTCAATAACCTCTAAGTTAACTTCAATTTCACCAATGACTGATAAAACTGGTCCTTGGATATTACACCCCTGTAAACAAGATTTTCTTTTATTATGAGATATTTCTGCATCCTTATATGTTCCTAAAATAAGAAACTGTATTAAAATCGTTTTAAAATTTTTGTATTCCCTTCCTCAAACAAACAAACAAAAAAAAGTGTGATTTGGAAATGTTTTAAATGCCACACCGTAATTGGCAACCAAAGATTCATTTATTTGCTAACTTTTTATTTTCTGATGTACTGTTAGTCTCGGATTTTTTAAAAATTAGCTTATCCCTAGTTATATCTAAAGCTCATATTTTCTCTCTGTGGACATATTTGCTTGATTATCTGTTTTGTACGCATATTAGCTTTATAAAAAGAATAAGTTTTTCCAGAATCCAAATATTGTAGTTTAATCAGGTTTCATACTTATGGAAAGTCAGTTTTTATTTTGTTTAGTAAGAAAAAGTGTTTAATATATAAAGTTTCCTCCCCACTTCCCTTCAATACATTAAAATTAAATATGCAATGCAATATTATTAGTATTAACATGGTTGTGAAAAGAAATAAGAAAATATGAAATGCAGTTGGCACATCGAAAAAAAATTGTAGGCATTATTTTGACACCTTACATACAGTTCTTAATTTCTAATCCTGTGTGGATATATGCTATAAAATATGGATTTGCATAAGTTCACTATAAATGTAAGTACTACATATATTGTAAAAATGATTTTTTTTTACTCTATTTCATCTGTGATTTTACCACAACTATAAAATGAACTTATTTTCTATAATTCATTTCATAGCTTGATGGCTAACTTTCTGGAAGAATTTTAAAGAATATGAAGTATTTTTACTAATTTAAAAGTTACACAGCATTTATTACATATTCTTTTCTAATTTGTGTTTTACATTTTTTTAATTAGATACAGCAGCGTAGCTGAAAAAATATCGGTGCGTTGTTTGACATTAATATTTCACAACTAAAATCTGAGAAACGCTTATTTTAAAATTTTGTAGCATTTCTTCTATTATATGAAAATCTTAATCCTCCGAAAAGTTCACGACCGTCAAAATGATCAGTAACTAATATGTTCAACGAAGTGTTCGCCTCATGGAAGCAAAATAATTTTAATGGAACTTCCAGCCGTATTGCGGCCTTCACATGGAGCAAAAACAACATTGATCTTCAACACCCATCTGCGTAGATATTTAATAACAGGTGTATTGCCTTCGAACAATCAGATCTTAACTCACTTGACTTCTGTAGAAAAGCTAGAAATAGAAACTCCCCAGTTTGCATTGTATGTGATGCGAAATTATCAAGGCATAGAATGATTTAAATCAGAATTATCTGCAGCGGACTGTCAATTCGGTGATTTTTCGTTTTCAAACTTGTGTAAAAAATAAATATCAAGCCAGTGAACAATTTGTTAAAATATTGTTATTTCTTTTACTTTTTTATTATTAAATTATGGCATATATTTTACAGGATATAGCATTTTTCTGTGTCCCCATACTTTTCAGTTGCCCTGTATATAAAATAATGAAAATACATGTCAAGCAATATACTATGTGTCAAAAAAGATGGTTACGGATTACTTCTGAAAATATAAGAAAATTATAAAAATATTCATATGAAGATAGTAATTCAATTTGTACTTTCTCTTATTTTGGGAGTCAAAAAGCATAAAATTTTTATAATGTTCCTGCATCTAAAAATGCCCAATCACAAAAATATTTACTGACCCTTTCTTAAACATACCCAAAAAGATTGATCCAAACATATGAGATAGAGACAGTCAAAAATCATTATTTATTTCATTTTACAAGAACTTCAAAACATAAAATTGAAAATCAGGCTTCAAATTGCATGACAAAGTCACAATATTTGACTCTAACTCAGTGATTTTTAGAGGCAGAAAATAGGTGTAGAGGTTGTGTAAATTTTGCGATTTATTCTAACAAAACCTTTTGGGTATGACTAACAATGCAATAGTGATGACTTATGATTGGTGATTTTGAAATGCAAAGACTGTATAAAAGTTAAAATTTTGAATTTTTCTTAAAATACTCTCCATGTAAATGAAAGTACAATTTGAATTCTCTGTCTTTCTATGATTATTTTTGTAGTTCATATTATCCCTCTCTGAGTTACAAAAATATGCTACAATTTTTCTTTGGACATCTGATAATGAGTTTAAAAATATAATATTCCATCAATCTAAAAGAAAAAAAAAGACTCAAAATATTGACTGATAATGATAATTTTCTCTGCAGAATTCAATCTAAAAATGGGTAAACACTTTGTATTTCATGATTCAAACCAATAAAATTTCTTGACAAGCAGGGTGGGGGGAGGGGGGTTGCAACTGTGGGCCATAGATTGTGAGTGCTATTGCTTGTAGGATGCCACAGGGCACACTGGATTATGTGTTTCATCCGTTCACCCTCTGGGGCACTCTGGATAAGTGGTATCATTATTCTCCCATGAGATGCCATTCTTTCACCCCTTAAGGTACCCTGGATGAGGGGTGCCATTACTCTCCCCTCAGATGCGATCCTTTCACCCTCTGGGGCACCCTGGATAAGGGGTGCCATTACTCTCCCCTGAGGCGCCATCTTTTCACCCCCTGGGGCACCCTGGTTAAGGGGTGCCATTACTCTCCCCTGAGATGCCATCATTTCACCTCTGGGGGCACCCTGGATAAAGGGTGAGATTATTCTCCCCTGTGGTGCCATCGTTTCACTCTATTGAACACTGTGGATAAGGGGTGCCATTATTCTTCTCTGAGGTGCCGTCCTTTCACCCCCTGAAACACCCTGGATTAGGGGTGCCATCCTTTCACCCTAGTTAAGGGTGCCATTTTAGCTCCTCTAGGGGTGTCACCAGTGAGACAAGCCTTTCACCCCTAAAAGGTGCAATGTGTCACCATTAGTTTTAACAGTGTAGTTGCGACTTTTTTGCGAACGTTATTAGTCGCTATAGGTCTTTAACCGCCGGCCTTAAGCAGACAGAAAAAGTAAAATTGGAAGAAAAAAATCTTGTTATTCGAATATTACATTTCAATAAAGTTATAAATTTGAAGTTTACTTAAATTATTCATTTTATTCACGAGAGTTGGAATAATGGAAAAAAGTGAAAATAAATTGACATTAGAGATCAAACGACTTTTTCTCCATTTTCAACTTTGATAGCAAAAATATACCTGAAGGGAAAACAGAGATGTCTTATTACGTCACTATGGTGCTGCGGAGACATTTAAAGTAAGCTACATGGTAATTCATCAGCGTTCGAAATCCTTGGTGGTCCGCTGGTCCGAGACCACCGATAATTCAATCGGACCACTAATTTGAAAATTTTAGTGGTCCGCAGGACCAGTGCCTTTTTTTAGGCCCTGAGAGAACCGCAACTGATCGCACATAAGATTTTTTATTATTATCAGCGATGTCGCTAAAGCGCTATAGCACGTAAATTACGCAAAAAATCGGCGACGGGACGCATAAAAAAAATCGCTCTTACGCGTCCCATGAGACGCGTAATTTCATTAAAAGATCGCGAAAAAACGCAAATTTCGTTAAAAAATCGCGAAATAACGACTAATTTCCGGCAAATTTTGTCAAACAATTCTCGAAAAAATGACTAATTTCATTCCAAAATCCGAAAAAAGGCAGATTTTTTCAAAAGATCGCGAAAAAACGGCCATTTGCTTTCAAAAGTGCGATAAAACGGCAAATTTTGTAAAAAAAATCGCGAAAAACGGCAGATTTTATCAAAAAATTGCGGAAAAATGGCCGATTTCTTCAAAAAATTGCAAAAAAAGGCAGATTTCTTCTAAAAATTGTAAAAAATCGGCAGATTTCTTCAAAAAATCGCGAAAAAACGACAACTTTTGTCCAAAAATCGCCATAAAACGGCAAAAAATGGTCAAAAATCGCAAAAACGACGAATTTTGTTAAAAAATCGCTAAATAACGACTAAGTTCCGGCAAATATCGTCAAAAAATTCGCGAAAAAATGGTTAATTTCATCCTAAAATTCGAAAAAACGGCAGATTTCTTCAAAAAAATTTTGCGAAAATACGGCAAATTTCGTCCAAAAATCGCGATAAAACGGCAAATGTAAAAAAAATATGGCGAAAAATGGTATATTTCATCAATAAATCCCGAAAAAAAAAAAAAAATATTTCGTCAAAATAACGCGAAAAACGGAAATTTCGACAAAAAAGCAAGAAAAAAATAAATAAATAAGTGAATGCCGGAAGAGAATTTTTTTGTTTTAAAAACTAATTTTCCAGCTTCAAAATTGTTGTTGCTGATGCTCTAAAAACTGATTTTCCTGCTTCCCAATCGGTTTTTTATTACTCCAAATCTTTCTGAGTGAATGTGACTCCTGAAAGCAGCATTTCATTAAACAAAGTATCCATTTACTAAACAAAAATATCCCTTTTTTCAGCAAAAATTTCTTTTTCAATAAACCTGTCTTGCCCCATTTTAAAAGAAATGCAAACAATAGTGATACTTGTTATCTTCTACACTTAAACAAGCATTATTTTATAAATAAATTTGTATCTTGCACGTTTATTCTTTAAAAAGTACAGAAAAATTTCTCTTAAATTAATATTGGTTTTAATTATTTATTATTATTAAAACAATTATTGCATTTTATTTTTCTTGTGGAAATGAACAAGTTCAATTTTTGTGTCGAAAAATATGACTTATTATTAGTGGGGAACCGCTTTTGTAGAAAAGGTACCCAGAATTTTAGAATACCGGGGATCCGGGATTTTTCAAGTCCTGCTGCATCACTGACACTAGCTACAATTCCACCACTCCTGACTACAATCTGGAGAAAAATCGAAAAAAAAAATTGCATTAAACCTTACAATCAGTTGAAATAAGTAAATGGCAAATAAAATATCTAATTAATAATTTGATAGTTTTTCTTTACGTACTGTATATTTAATTTATAGCAAATTATAATTTTACATTTTATTATGCTGAAAATTTTGGATAAATGCAAAGTAAGATTGGTTTATTTTCCAGGGAGGGGGGGGAGGCCACTCTAAGTGTTAAAATTATTTAATATAATTTTATGTAGCGGACCAGTGATGATGTCTGCGGACCAGTAAATTCTCATGCTTACTGGTCCTTGGGACCAGTGACTTTTTTTTAGGAATTCAAACGCTGATTCATTATTGTGCTTGTAAGAGGACGTAAGTTAGGAGAAGATAATTTATATGGATGGAAAAAAGACCTACATAGGACTACTGCCGGGTTGCATATTTCAGATGTGTATATTGCTGGGACGATTATTGTTTCTAAACCAATAGGAGAGCGTCATTATCACGGTCAAGTACACGCCCACACAGTTTGATTGACAGGAACTCGTGGACAATTGACGGTGCTAATTATAACGATAATCTGTTGCGGATGAAAGTGAGCTGACTGGCTGAATGGTTAGAGCGTCGAGTTTGAAACCGGAGGATACGGGTTCGAGTCCATCGCGGGCCGAGAGTCCGTTGGGGATTTTTTTTTAAATTATTGGAGGCTGTCTTTTATTAATAAATAAGACATTTAAAAAAAATATTTCAAACCCTTTTAATATTCTAAATATCGTTCCAAAATGATTTATATATGTATTAAACAAATGGGAAAAAAAGTATTCTGCGAAAATATCCGTATAAGTAAAATTCTTACTTTAATATTTATTTATTTATTTATTTCAGGATCAGAGGAAGTATAATTTCTAATTGAAGTAAATAAAATTCAGTCATTTTGAAAAAAAAAAAAAAATTCTTTCGTACCTTTAATTTTTAATTACCGAGTACAAATTCAAACAATCCGAGTACAAATAAATAATAAACACACACGATCAATTGTCCACGAGTTCCTGTCAATCAAACTGTGTGGGCGTGTACTTGACCGTGATAATGACGGTCTCCTATTGGTTTAGAAACAGTAATCGTCCCAGCAATATACACATCTGAAATATACTGCCGGGTTAAACATTACAATATTTTACGATACAATTAAAAACAATATGTACAATTAAAAACTAATTATTTTGCCGATATTGCGATTGCAGTTAAAATATTTATAAACTGAATAATTCCTTAATAACTACTTTATACTTAAAAGCGATTACAAAAATACAGACAATTTAATTTAATAGTTAGAAAACACGTAAAAATTATTTTTAAAATGAAACACCTTATACTTTATCAAATATACCACATAATATTTTCAAGATCAACTTTCCTTTAATTATATTTTGGATTTCAAAATTAGTAGTCATAGATAAAGATTATGTTTCATTTCATGAAATAATTTATTCGAAAAGCTATGAATGAAAGAGCAACACATTAGTAAAATAAATCATGTTTTGTTCTAAAATGAGCAATTCAGAACGCTAATTGCAGAAACCATACTTTAAAGGGTGTTTTAAAGGCATATTTTTTATGCCATATATTTTAAAGGCAAAGTTTTGCCCTCAGCACCAGTGACAACAGCTGTGATGCCAACTTTGCGCTGAGCATTTGTGTATTTTAACTTATTTTAATGATTTGTTCGGACCCTTTATTCATAGTAGTAGGGTCTGAAATGTTTTCCAGCTGGATTTTTGTGCTAAGTTTGATATTTTTTTTTATTTTGTAGCTTTCGACATGTAAATTCCGAATATCTTAGGTGCCATTTTTTTCTTACACATTTTCGAGGTTATTTTTAAGATGGCGTCGTAGATACGGAATCGGCATTATTTATTTATTTTCTTCAAATTCACTCGACCAGCTATAAACAATATAAGAAAAAAATAACTTGAAATGACATTTTATTATTTTGTTTTATTGAGCGTTCACATGTGACAGTCTCGTGTTAAAAAAAGAAAAAAGTTTTGATAAATTTTGTGGCAACTTCCTTTTTTTGGCAATTTCCGAAGAAAGAAAAAATAAATGTTAGCTTGTTTTCATTAGTTGTTATTGCTATTATTTTTAGTTATTATCTCACAGTATGAATTGCGAAATAAATATAAGAACTATCAGAGCACAAAGGTATTAATGTGAGTATTATTTACATTTAAAATTTAATGTATAGTAAGAGACTTACTGATAGGATTAAAGTCGACATAAATCTGCTTTCCTGATACGTTTAGTAGAATTATTACAGCTGCCATTTGCTGACTTCTTTAACATTTGTGGTACATTATTGATCAGTATGTCAAATTATATGTTTTACGGTTCAAGAAATTCAAATCTACAATAAAAAAAAAGCGTAAATTATTTTATTTATTATCTATAAATTTACTACAAAATTAGTAATATTGCCGATTTTCTCTTTAGCTGCAATGTAAAAACTGTTTGTCTGGAAGATACTTACTAATAACTGTTATTGTGTTATTTTGTTTTTAATATACAATGAATTGTATAGTATGCTTGAAAGGTGGACAGTTATGTCAAAAATCTGGAATAGACAATCTCAAGAAACTGAAAGAATATGCTACAAATCGAATAAAATTCGGTGAGTCAAAGCTTGCTCCACTCTGTGAAAGAATGAATAAACTCTCAGCAGATGAGTACATTTTATCCCGAAACCATAGTTCTTGCTATAAAGAAATTGTACACATTCAAAAACTACAGAGGTCTCAAAAACGATTTCACGAATCGTCACCCATGCCAGCAAAAAAGGGTCGTCCCTCAACGTCCTCATCGGAAATGGCTGATGATAGTAAAAATTCTAAATCTACGCGAAACATTGAACATGTTAAAGTGAAGCGATGTATATTTCAATGTAAGACACCCAATAAGGGTGAATTGTTTTTTGTTTCAACCAAAAATATGGGACAGACATTCCTGTTTATTAAAGAAAATACAGAAAATAATAACATTCGTGCAGCTTTGTCAATGATAAATGAACCACGTGATTGCCATGCTTTGGATATAGCATATCACCGCGACTGTCTGCGCCATGAAGAAAGGACTTGTCAACGAAATATAAAAAAGAAAGAAGTTTCTAATAGTAGTGCTTACTTGATTGCTGATATTGACATAGTGAATATTGTTAAGTGTTCTCTGTCGTCTGGATCAATTATTACAATGAATGAAGTTAATGAAAATTATAATACATTACTTTCTGAGTATGGAATAATTAGAGCAAATGGAATACACAAGAAACACTTAAAACAACTGATAAGCACACATATTCCTGAAGCGGAATTTGTTATGCCTCATCGCGTATACGAAAGTGAACAAATAGTGAGCAAGGAATTATTGTCAGAAAAAGTGACAAATCTCCACGAAACTTCAAATAGTGAAGAGGTAGATATTGAATGCCTAGCAAAAGCAGCAGCCATTTTAAGAAGAGTAATTAGTTGTAGCTTTAATTGAAACTTTAGTGGTTCAATGACTGATTACGAGCCTCCTCTCAAGCTTTCTTCATTTATAAAATGAGTTATAGCAGGAACAAAAGACCGAAAGTTAACAGAAGATCGTAGTTCTGAACTGCACCGTTTATCAAGTTTGCTAGCAATGCTTTTCATAAATAACTTCCAGACCGACAGACAAGTAACATATCAGCCAAAGTGAGAGTTTGGTTTTCAAAATAGAATTGAGACACCTTTGTCTGTTGGATTATCACTGGCTGTTCACAAAAAAACAAGAAGCAAAGAAATGATTAATATTATATCTCAGTTGAAAATTGGATCCAGCTATGATTATACAGTACAACTTGAAAAGCGAATAGCTACAGCAGTTTCTGAACGAGTATCAAAAACAGGTGGATTTTTCATCCCACCATTTATCAAAGAAGGTGACAATGTAACGTTCGCAATAGACAA
The DNA here is from genome assembly GCA_964019185.1 of Maratus speculifer. Taxonomy (NCBI): domain Eukaryota; kingdom Metazoa; phylum Arthropoda; class Arachnida; order Araneae; family Salticidae; genus Maratus; species Maratus speculifer. Next base: position 33,731,443 of record OZ025291.1, on the reverse strand, counting down.
TATTGATTTCCAAGAAAATACTACTGATGGTCAAAGAACTCTACATGGAACTTTATTAGTTATTAGTCAAGAGGAAAATGATGATAAAGTAGCAATTAATGATCCTTTAGGGATTCCCCCAAAACCCTCATTGTGCAATATGCAAGTGTTATATAAAACAGTTCCAAATATTTCAGTAAAAACAATTACTTTTACTAATTTTAGACTAGACAGTGACAATGACATCATCAAGAATTTTAAAGTTAGTAATTTAGCATGATTTTTTTGCTGTTACGCTCACCGTGATGGCACTATGGAAGCTTCAACTTCAAACACAAGTGTCTCAATCGTGTCAAAACTAAATAAAGTTCGAGAAAAAATTGCACTCAAGAAAGCTATTATGCCCACGTGGGCTTCATCGAATTCTGTTCTGCTTGAGATGCAAGAGTAGGGGAAAAAGAATAAGAAAACAAATAGTGCTGTGAAATCAATTTTGTTACTGGTCGAGGCAACAAACATAGGAAAATTAATATTAATGAAAGATGTAGAGCAATAGGTGATCATAAAAGCAAAGGTTTACTAGGTTTACATTCATACACTGGTGGAGACTGGGGAGGAAAATTTCTGGGCATTTCAAAACAAAAGTGGATAAAAGTATATATCAGTCTTCCGTGTGATGATGATATTATAACAGCTTTTCAAGAACTTGGGGAACCTAACGTTGATCCATTATCCAATCTGTCGTTATTTGAAAAATTCACCAACTTGACTTATTTGAGAAATAGTAATTTTTCAAGCATTTCAGAACTGAGATGGCACCTTTTCAGAACTAAAAGTTTTGAGGGAGAGAAATTACCACCAACTATTGGAGCACTGAAGCCGCATATTCTACGATCCAACTTAATTTGCACCACTGGAAAGGGCTACAAAAATCCCCGACCTATTGTACTCCCACTTATTGGAAATGGTTGGGAAATAGATAGCGAAGGAGAAATTACTCCAGTCAAATCCCTGGAGTTACCTGCGCCTAAAGGCGTTATTGAACTTGTGAAATGCAAGTGTAAAAGAACATGTACAGTTGGGAAATGTTCCTGTTTAAAGAACTCTTTGGTTTGTACTACCCTTTGCAAAAGCAGTGACTGCAGTAATACAAAGGACTATCAATGCCATCCCAGTGATAATAGCGATTCAGAAGAGGATACGTGATATCCCAGTAGTGTATATACATATAAATGCAGTTTTTAATAATTATTTTTAATATTTTCAGTTATTTATGTTGTTTCATTTAAATATTTTGGTTGTGTATAACTGATTAATAAAACTGTAGTACATCCGATGTCTTTCATATGTTTGTAAATTATTTGCATCTTATCACTTAAAATATTTAAAAAACTCAATTTACTCCTAATTTTGTTTAAAATTTGTATTTATTGACCCCGAAAACATATAGTTTGACATATTAGTCATTAATATTCAACAAATATTAAAGAAGTCAGTAAATGGCAGCCATCTTGGATGCCACCGTAAAAATAACCCCAAAAACGTGCAAGAAAAAAATGGCACCTAAGATATTTGGAATCTCCATGTCAAAATCTCCAGTATAAGACAAAAATATCAAACTTGACACGTCAATCCAGCTCGAGCTACATTTTACGACATTTCAAACCCTACTATAGTGAAAGTCATGGCATGATTTATAAATTCAATTCAAATTTTTCCTCCATGTTTATTAGTGAAACATAAACGCAATACCGCAATATATTTCGAAATTTTAATAATTTCAATATTTCTAAAATCGTCTGATCGCACTGAGTTGAATTTCTTCGTGTATAAGAATACTTGTCATTAACCTTTTCATAGGCCGTCGGCTGTATTGTACCCACTTATTTCTGAATTCTTTCAGCCAAATTTGTACCAGAAATTTCGAAATAAATTAACTGTAATAATGCCCTCAAAGAAAAGCATCTACTGATTTTGAAAGAAAAATTGTTCGTAAGTTCTGGTGGCAGTGAATCACTCCAGAATTATAAAAATATAATTTTTTTCCCAATGAAATGGTTAATAGTTCATAATAACTTTCTTTAAGTTTGAATAACAATATTTTGAAATAGAAAAATGTGCCTAATTTAATCGCAAATTTCTGCAGTTAAATAAATGTTACATTTTTTTTCGAAATAGTGGTATTCAAAATTAGGTAGACTTGCCTCTTATGCATAGACAAATCAGTAATAAATTTAGATTTTTTTGTTTATAGGGAAATTCTTGTGCTTGTTTTCAAATTAATTTTTCAAGCAGTGGTCTTTGGATATTGAGTTTATTGGCATTGCAAAAATAGTTATATTTATGTCTAGTCCCACATAAAACTTAATATCTTTTTTTTTTTTCATTTTACTCACTGAAAATATAAAAACCGGCCATATAATTAGTTTGTTCAGCGATATGATTGTTTCCTTTTTTGGGATAAATTTTGTTTTAGCTTTCAAGTCACTTTTCACGCAGTTTGTTGAATGTGATTTTGGGCATATGACCTCAGCTGAAGTTATTCTATACTTTTAAACTATTCTATATTTCTATACTTTGCTTATTTCATCTATAGAATTGCCATTAAATGTCTGTTAAGTAAATTATAAATAAGTCTTCGCAAAATTTACTCTCTTTTTCCTCTCATTTCAGGTATAATTCATAGCAGAGGATGAGGAATCCATGATACAGATTAATTTGGACTACCCTACCAGATGTTAAACAGCAGTGATGGATTTAGCGGGCTGTTGGCTCTAAATGGAATTCACTGCCCTAACATCACTCGGTTGTTGAGTAATTATCTCGCTTCTCTTTCATCCAATAGCAGCAATGAGTCGGCCGTCGCTGATGTCGTGTAAGATTTTCTATTTCTTCAAATTAATTATACGATTTGCAATTATAGATTACAAACATTTTCAAACTTTTCAGTATAATATTACATGTTTTTTAATTCAATTATTTAAGTAGTTAAAAAAACATAACAGTTGTGAAAAAACATAACAGTTGTGTTGGGTGAAAAAAGCTCACGTTAAGATTCGAACTAGGGGATATTTTGGCTGAAACCGCCGCCAATGCTCCACCAACTGAATTATTCCGAACGAATCTGGATTACTATGTACCCAACCAATCTGGTCTGATATCCTAATCATCTCAACAGAATAAATCATAGATTAATTATTTTGTAACTTCAGTATACGCTGCACGCGTAGTTATATTAGATTAATTTTTAACGCGATTGTTCAATTGGTAACAGTTATAAGCTGAATCAGTTCAACAGAATAATTTGAAAGTTTATTCTATTCAGATTACTCAGATATCAGACCAAATGCTGTGATCGTAAAAGGATATTTGGATTAATTAGTCCTAAAGATTCGCCAGGAATGGCCCAATTTAGTAGCGCATTGCCGGATTCAGCCAAGACGTGTGTAGTTCCTTTGCTAATAAGAACTTTTTTTCACCATTTGGAAATTTACATCTTTTATTTCATTACTATCTTTTCTCGCATACTGAAAAACAGTTATTTTGATATTGAGAGGTATTTACGAAAAAAAAGTTCCCATAAGCTCAGTGGTTGGACTTCAGCGCAGCTATACTTACAACTCAATGGATCCTCTGTATTTAAGCAAGGTTAAATAAAATAAATTTTATTCCTTCGATATTAGTAAATAACTAATAAAACGAAGCTAGAGGAAATACACACTGTTGGCTTCACTCTAGGTAGAACGCTTTATCGAGATATTTCACATAGTATCAAAGTTTTTTGATTGTGATTATTATGATGCGGATTTATGATTTTAAAAGCATTTTCACGGTCATTGAGTTTAAAGTATTATAATTAGATATAAAGTATTGTTAAATATATTTTCATATAGTTTCTATCACTCACGTGGTATTTGAAAATTTAATTTACATAAAAGATAGCATTCGCAATTCCAAATGTAAATTTTAATTACTACTTACTACTTACAAATCTGCATGAATTTTGTTAATTATTACAAAAATACAAAAATACGCAAAATCGACATATCTTTTAATTAGCCTATTTTTCAGCAATTCCAATATCTATATGCGATCTTTGCCATTGGAAAGATAGATCAGTACTGTGTCAAAATTTGTGTTCATCCATTTAATATTTTTCAGTTCATTCATCAAAAATACAGATTTTCATTCTTATTTTTGATTATTTTTTGTAGTTAGTTACAGCTTGCAACATTGCATTTTTTTTAAACATTTACTCCACAGATTTGGTGCTGACATTACTTTGGTAGAACAAGTAAAATTTTTCACACCTTTTATGTTTTCTCATGAAGCATTTTCTTAACCATATCCTTACAGAAAAGTAAATCTGAGAAAGATATTATATTTATCTTTCTTGTATCATTATGATAGAAAGAAAAAATGAAACACGTATTTCCATTAGCTAATTCCAAACAAACTCTTTTATTTTGCATCATTTATATTTAGATGCTATATTTAATAAGTTCAAACTATAAATTATTTTATTTTATTTTATTTATTTTTACTTTTTTTTATTTATTTTTTTATTTTTTTATTTATTTATTTATTTATTTATTTATTTTTTTTTTTTTTTTTGTTAGTTGCTATGTAGTCGGTAAGGAATATAGTTTTATAATTCTTTTCAACAAACTCATTATTAATTATTTTTATATCATCATATAAAAACACCAAAATTTTTATTGTTTAATAATGTAATGATATTATGTTTATCTAAATGTGCGCATACTTTTTAATCATATTCATTTAAAAAGCTTTTTATCATAAGTATGTTTAATATCATGTGTATTATTAAATTTCTTAGCTTATTTCCAGAACTTTAATGTATCGAGAGACTTAAAAACAAAGTATAGTTTAAAAACTAAGGTGGTCTGGTGTAATAACGCCAGGCGGGGTAATAACGCCAACTGCTAATATTTTGCATAATTATGAAATAATCTGGTAAATGACACCCATGTGCTCTGAGCAGAAGGGTTTTGAGTCATATAAATCGCAAAAAAACAGCTTCAAGTTAATTTGTTTCATTTTTAGGTCTTATTGTTTTTACAAGCAACTAAAGTTAACGCTTGATCTAAAATTCGCGAGATACGTTTTGTGATGTGAAAACTATTTATTTTATCCGGAAATAGTTTGTTAATTACATAAATTTGTAGTACATTTCATGGACTTTCAAAATGTTGTTGAAGATTTTGGATATCTTCTCGAGATAATTTGTAATTTAAAATGTACAGCGCAATAACTATAACGGGGTAATAACACCAGGGATTGTCGTTATTACCCCGGTTGATTCCCTACAGTGGCCGAGCTACATCCTAAATACTGATTCAAATAAACACAGTTAAAACTGTGCAATGTTTCTAATAATTCTATTTAAGCGGTCCTTTTTAAGCAAAAAGAAGCTCACAATCTGATATTCTTTTGCCTCATCCCCCCCCCCCCCCACCACCACACCACAACTTTATTTTTCTTAAACTTTCACAAAAAAATTGAACATTTTTAATAGCCTAGAATGCAATTTGTCAATTTCTAAGTTTTTGGAGTTTGTATTTTTAGAATTGGGCAATCTACATGCAATTATTCCATCTTATTTCATAGTTTTGTTTGCATGGCGTTATTACCCATATAGGTGAGTAATAACGCCAAATAGCATTGGTCAAGAAATCACGCCATTACATTTTATGAATACATATCTGTTAAATTATTTTTTTACATAGTTAGTCAATGAGTTGCTGTATCAAATCCTATATTTGTTTGAAAAATACAAACTAAAACTGAGCCGTGAAAATTCGTAGAACCTTAACGTGGCGTTATTACCCCAGGGTACCTTATTACAAAAATACAGACAACTTAATTTAATGAAAACCCATAAAAATTATTTTAAAAACAAAGATTAAACGTTTCGAACTTATTTAAAGCGTCTCATTAATAATATAAATAACACGAAGTCACGAGATATAATATATTTTTTGTCCAGAAGAGAACTGAACTTCTGACCAGAATGCCCCATTTCCCATAAAAATCACAATAATTAAAACCTTGCTAATTAGAGCCCTTTACTATTGCAGTAATGAAGAACTATTCGAGATTGAAAAGATAAAGGTTTTTAATGATTTCGAAAATTAATGAATATATTTCAAGATGGTGTAACAGTATTTTTTCTGAAATTATTCAAGCGTATGAGTGGGCGCAACTACCTTTTCAATGGAATAAAGCCATACTCTTCATATCCATACCTTATTATAGGTACCGATTCGAGAAAATCTTGTATCTTTTGAAACTTTTTAATGTATTTACATGCTTTATCCCACAAAAATCGTTGCAAAGCTCCCTTTGTAATTTTAAATCGCACAAGCTATTGGACTTGTTTTAATGGAAAAGCCCACGGAGCCAGTTTTTATCGATGGGGTGTGGTAGAGAGGCGGGATCTTGTCTCCCTCTGCAACGCGCTCGTTTGCCTTGCTTTTCGGCACAAAATTTTCCCTTCTGCGTTACATCTTAGCTTTTCGGCCATTCTCTGTTCTTAATAATTTTCTCAAAATTGCCCCCACTCTCAGCTAAGTTCAGTACCACCATTTAGGTTCAAAAACACCCAGCCCTGTTTCGTCTGGTAAGATGAGTACTAGGTGTGCGGCAACAAATCACACAGTTAACCCAATGTGCAATAAACCACCAGGATTACCAACAAAGCATTTAATCTTTATAGTTGACCCGGGTTCTTGTCATAGTGGATCGCTAGTAAAATTCTGACATGTATGCTTGTGGCGCCCGGTGCATGTAAAATCCATCGTGGGTGCAAAGTCCTCCAAATTACCTGTGAAATATACCTCTGGAGGTGCCTTGCCAGCTGAAGATCTCGTCATCTGATCAAGGTTGTAAATTACGAGACCAACTTGAGTACTCATTTGCAGTACAAACAACAGGGTGTAACGTTAAGTAACGAGGCGCCTGATTAATGTCCCACTGATTAAGGTCCCGGTACGTCATTTTGACGTCACAAGAAACCGGGATATAAATCCAGTACTTGAGCATTTCACTTTTCACGAAATCCTGATTAACGTCCCACTGATATACATCCCGCTATCAGATCGGGACCTAAATCCAGTTACAGAGAATTTTACTTTCGTCGAGACCCTGATTAAGGTCCCACTGATTAAGATCCCGCTATACGTCATTTTGACGTCACAAGAAACCGGGATATAAATCCAGTGCTTGAGCATTTCACTTTTCACGAAACCCTGATTAACGTCCCACTGATATACATCCCCCTATCAGACCGGGACCTAAATCCAGTCGCAGAGAATTTTACTTTCGTCGAGACCCTGATTAAGGTCCCACTGATTAAGATCCCGCTATACGTCAATTTGCTGACGTCAGAGTAGATGGGACTTAAATCAGGGGGACTTAAATCCAGTGCTAAAGCATTTTACTTGCGACGAAATCCTGATTAACATCCCTATGATATATATCCCGGTACGCCATTTTGATGACGTCACAGTAGATTGAAACTTAAATCAGTGCTAGGAACACATTTGTTTTTTCGCAAGAATTCCTAATTTACGACCTCATGATATTTGCTCCCACATGCCATTTTTATTCAAAACAAATGGGATTCATGTAGGAAAGGTCACTAAATGTCTGTATTATAACATATTATTATTATTATTAATATTATTAAGTATTACTATTATTATTGTTTACTATTACTATTATTATTATTTTATTTTCTCTACCTCGTGCTTTTAATCTGGAATATATTTCTCATGTCATCATTGATGATTTATTAAGATAATAATGAAAAAACTTTCTTTCTATTAATTACATACTTTAAAATCAGCTTGGAAAATGTATAATTTTTAAAATACACCAGCTTCTCGCGCTTTTATAACGATGTTATAGAATATAGACAATATTTATCATTTTTTATTTATCATTCATATTTATAATTTTATTTCATTAGTTAAAAAAAATTTCCGTCTGTTTACCAGAAACATTCAGAATTACGATACTGAAAACACTGTACTTTAAAATTTTACGCTTAAAGGCCAGGCACATATAGCACTAACTTCTTTCGGTCAGGCGTCGCTATTTTTGATCTTTCTTGTCGGCGCTTTGATGTAGGGGAGACTGGGGTACAATGGACCACGGGGTACAATGGTCCATCCCCTATTTTTGATATTAATTCTATTTTTGAAAGCTTCATATTTTAGTATATAGATGACAGTCATGAAGTAGTAAAAAGAAGTTTGAAACCATGTGCATAGCTGACATTTTAGCCATTTTATGCTTGATAATTGATTTGACACAGGAGGAGTAAGGCAAAAGTAAATATTTTCAGTGAAACATATCTTCATTTATTTATTACAGATTTGTAATTTGAAAGATATTGTGTGACAAAATAAAAAGGTAAGACAATGCATTATTATATTTATTATAGCTAAAATAATAGAATTCTAATTTTTTTTTTTTTTTTTTTTTTTTTTTTTTTTTTTTTTTTTTTTTTATCATCAAGTTTTTGTCAAACTTCCATATGGGGTACAATGGACCATGATCCATTGTAACCTAGTTTTGTATCTTATGTTTTTAAAAGTTAAATATTGTATGTGAAATTCAGAATTAATAAATTATTTTACTTCTGTGTGTAGATTAATTAATGATTCATGTTGTGTAATGCATTTTTGAAATATTTATCTGTGTAATAATATATGCTTTCAAACATAAAAATTAGCCCAAATTAAGAATTAATAATTTATTTTATTTCTGTGTGTGAATTAATTAATGATTCATGTTGTGAAATGCATTTTTGAAATATTTATCTATATAATAAAAGCTTTCAAATTTAAAAATTAACCCAAATTGAACACCAAAATTAGTAAACTAAACATTTTGTGCATTTGAGGGTTTTTTTTTTTTTTTTTTTTTTTTAAATTTCACATGATTTGTTAATTTAATATTCCTGCACTTATGTATACATGCATCCATAATGAGCAGTGTTCTTGCTGTCATTTGACCAACGTTAGTAATTTGGCTAATTAAAAATAAAAAACATTCGCCAAATGAGAAAAGTATTAGCAAAATAGATTCACCGTGTAGCACAAATAAATAAATAAATAAATAAATAAAAGAAAAAAAACTTTAATTTTTTAATGCATTTTCTTTTTTTTTCAATATGTTCTAAAATAACCCAAAATTTTTATTATTTCGACAGCGATTGTTATTAATCTAATTTCAACTATGCGCTACAAATATGAAAAATGTGTATACATTAAATATATATGCAAATGTATGAAGAACGATAAAGAAAAAAAAAAAGAAGAAGCAAAAATTGAGCACTAGCAATTTGGCGAATCTAATCGCTTGTTTACTCGCCAAATGAAGCATTTAGTCGCAATTTGCCGCATTGGCGAGCGACAGCGAGAACACTGATAATGAGTTATATTTAAATAAAATAATAAAATGAGAAAAACAAAAATATATCTACCTATTAGTTTGTGTCTGGATGTAATAATTAAATAAGGTAAAATTCATTAAAAAATACAGATGATGTAAAGTAGACAGGAAAAATTTATTATATTTTTTCCTTAGTCATATATTTAGATATGACTTTCCTTAGTCATATATTTAGATATTTCTTATTATAAAGGTTTATATTTAACTTTAAGTGGCATCATTGGTCAAAAAGATTATGTATCATTTTTCATATTTCTTTTAGCAATGCCAAGAAACAAGCCTAGGAAAACCAATAGAGGTTCTGTGCCACATAAAGTTGTGGAACAGGCTTTAAAATGCATTGTAGAAGATAATAAATCTAATTGTTCAATCTGCGACCGGTATAATGACTTAATGATAAAAAAAATGAAGAAAAAAAATGTTACTTTAGTTAGAGCTAAAAGAGTGAATAAACAAATAAAAATTAATAATAAAATGTGAATAAACAAATAAAAATGAATAATAAAATGTGAATAAACAAATTTGTTATAGTTTATCTTTCTTATTGTTAAAAAATGAACTACACTGATATATTTTTATTCAAATTAGAAGTGGTCCATAGAGCCCCATGCTGTGGACCATTGTACCCCGGCATTGGGGTAAAATGGTCCACTTTGTTACTTGCTATTTAAAAAAATATATTAAAAAAAGTATGCATAATTATTATTTTTGAGTGGATGCAGTATAAACTTTAATGTATACGTAACATGCATGTACTTTATCAAAAGAAAAAAATCAATACTTTAAGAATAAACAGTCAAAATTTACAAAAGTGGACCATTGTACCCCAGTCTCCCCTATAAATTGCTATTTCAGTGCACTGAATCTGAACTTCAAGACAGAAATCGAACTCGAAATCAGTTGACAGCTTTACGGCTGAAGATGGGGGAGATAAACTTTCCCTTCCTTTGTCAATTCGGTAGAGTCAGTCCCTCAAAAATCATTTAAAGATGTTTCAAAACTACCAAGCTTTTGTTCCGTTCGGAAACAAAGAAAGATTTATTGCTCTTTTAGTGTAATAAAAAATAATGCTGTTTGCCCGAAGCCTTATATTTTATGTTATGATTAATTTTTAGATATTTTCAAGAAAATATATAACTTTTGCATAAAATACAGTCGACTCTCGTTAATTCGAAATCAGATAATTCGAATCTTCGCTTAATTCGAACTAAACATGAAGTCCCGAAATTTTCAATGGCAAAATAACGTTAAACATTTTCATTAATTCTAATTCATTTTAAACTTTTTTTTTTTTTTTTTTTTTTTTTTGTTATTACACTATATACTGTCATTTTATCACTCAGACTTTTATTAAAATTTTAGGCATTTTTCTGAAATTGTTTTAAAAAATCAATAAAATTGTACAAAATGACTTCCATCAATAAAAGTTCTTTCAAGACATTTCTTCGAAACCATCCATGGATTGGTCACTGACATCCTTTCTGTTTTTGTGCTTTTTATAATGTCATATTTTCACCTCCAAAATAAATTAAGGAGTATCTACTCATCACAAAAAACAACTTTTAACAATGTCTCTGATTACCATTTTATTTCAATTAAAAATTAGATTAAAGTCATTAACTCCTTCAACTTCAGAAATCTTTGAGATAACATCTCATTGAAATATGTATTTCGAACTTACTTTGACTTATAGTTATTTGATTTTTCTCTTTTTTACACGAAACTCTAGGGACCTTATTTCCTTTGCAACGGTATTGCATTTGTATGTGTGCCTATTTTTTTCTGAGAGACAGCTGGGTTGTGTATTGTCCTTACAGTTTATATAGAAGAACTCTTAGAGCGCTATTTCTCGGGTTCCGGGCTCGATTTTACGGATTGCACACTTTTCACTCTGTTGGTCTACACTTTGTTAACAATGTGATGATTCACATAATAAATATTCAATAATTTCAAGCGCCATTTCATTGTTGAAAATTAATTACAAATATATATGTGGTTACCGATGCTTGGTTTGTTTGTGTCTCAGGTCACGCCTCAGAATTGTGCGCTCCTGAAGACTATTCAATCTTGTATTATAGTTGCAGCCTTACCAACATATGCGAGTGAGAGATGGCTAGACCGTGTATCATCCTCGTAGCTTAAATGGTAGAGCCACGGCCAGACTTCATGCGCTGACTATTAAATCAGTCCGGCCATGGTAGAGCGCTTGGAGCGCTATATCAAGAGTTCCAGGTTCGATTCCCGGCTTACATATTTTTCACTCTCATGGTGTACGCTTTGTTAGCAATGTGATAATTCACGCTATTCAATAATTTCAAACGTAATTTCACTGTTGAAAATTAATTAATTATATTTATTCTTTCGGCGTTCAATTTTTCCCTTTAACCCCTTAACGTTCATTGGTTTCGCCACGAAACCACAAAATTTTAATTCCGATATGCAACACTAACACCGGTATTTTTATCTAAAAATACCCCTTTTATTAAGCATGTGAAAAATCACGTTTTCTTATTTAGAAATATACTTGTTCTTAATTACCGGTGTCATTCATTTATTTCGACATCTTAGCAATGAAAATGCTTTGATCGTTAAAGGGTTAAGGGGCCTCAGGGGTTGAAAACTTTTCAAAAAATCGTTTTTTTTTTATGATACAATTTGATTATTCATTTAATTCTTAACTCAATGCAAGAAACCGCATTAAAATATTTGCATTTTTAACGGAGTTATAAGCATTTATGTATCAACAATTTCATTGCCGCATCCATATAATTTCAACTTTAAGTCGCGTTTTCTCAAAACTTGATTTTTGATGACTAACACCAAGATTTAAAAAAAACTATTTAATAAAATAGCATTTTTTTTTTTTTTTTTTTTTTTTTTTTTTTTGCATGCGTATTACATTATTATCTAGATTATGAATTAATATATTTTAGATAGTTTAATATTTTGAGTATTTTAATGGAAAAAAGTTGTACTTTTTAGGGTTTTTTTAAATTTTCAACTTTGAGAGATTTTTTAATATTGTTTTTATTAAGTGATAGTTATATCCTTAATTCATAATCTAGATTATAATGTTACATGTATGAAAAAAAAAAAAAAAAAAAAAAAAGCCATTCCTTCAAATATTTTTTTTTTTTTAAATCTTGGTGTTAGTCGTCAAAAATCAAGTTTTGAGAAAACACGACTTAAAGTTGAAATTATATGGATGCGGCTATGTAAATATTGATACATAAATGTTTATAACTCCGTTAAAAATGCTAATATTTTCATGCGGTTTTTTGCATTGAGTTAAGAATTAATTGAATAATCAAACTAGATCATTAAAAAAAAGGATTTTTTTGAAAAGTTTTCAACCCCTGTGCCCCCTTAAGTGTTTTTTTCTCTCTAAATAATTAAAATATTTTCAAAGTTTCTTAGTTTTTCATAATTCACGTCTAAATAAAAAATTTTACGCAATTTTTTATATTCAATATTTTCTACATGTGATCATTTAGTTATTAATTTCATTTCAGTTTTTAATAGCCTCGTGTTAATGGATTTTTATTTGAGAACAAAGTGTAATTTGCGCTGTTTCTTTGAACACCTGGCGGCGCGGCGGTATAACTATGAAACCACTCAATTTCAATTCCCGAACTCCACATTGTCACCATGTCTAGTAAAAGAAAATTCGGTTTATTGAATTCCAGCAAAATATCTTTTTCTTAATGTCAAATAAAGTTGTTTTCAAATTCCGTTGTCAATCATAAATTCCAACACTTACGCAATGAATTTGCTCTGCACCACAAACTGTTAATCAGTATAAAACATTTGCCTTTTTTAATTAACCCATTAGTGCCTAGCGTCTCTTTTTAGGGACGCTTATAAAAAAGGCAATAAAGCATATTTCACACCAGTAAATACAGAGATAAATAAGCATTATTTTTCACGAGACAAATTCCTCAATAAATTAAGATAAAATTTATTTGTCTTTTAAAAGTGGTGGGAAACCCAAAATTTCATTTTTAATGAAAAAAATAATTTGGGCATTAATGGGTTAATAATATTTAGCCTTGAAATTGTGGATATTGATGTATGTTCTCGTATATGGAATGTAAAAGAAATTGTATAAAAATTCGAGTGACTTTTAACATGTTTGTTTTAAGATTCAATTTAAATTATTTTTTAAAAACACACTCAAACTATACCTATAATTTTCCAATGCACTGTGAGGTATACCACTTTCACTGAACATATATTTGGCTTTAAAATATATAAATTAAGATTAAGATAAAAAGATTTAACGGGCCTACCGGCCCGTTATAAGGACTTAAACAAAACGATAAAATATCAGCTATTTTCATTGAATATGGCTTTAACGAGAATAAATATAAATGTACGTCATGAGTCGATATTAGTTTGACAACATCAATACAGAAATATAACTTGTACATTGTAGAGATCGGCATAAGTCAGTTACTTTGTCTGACTCGAGCTGAATATTATTTAAGATTACTCGTGCTGGGGAATGCTATTGATTATCTTTTCATTTCCGTTATTTAAAATAAATTAAAATGTCACTCAATATAATTTTGGTCGACGGGATGACTGCCAAAATATCTGGCAGCCTTTATATGTCTGCGCCTCGGGGCGATTGCCCCTTCCCCCCTCATGCCCCGCGCTGTACGGCATTGTAACACTATAATAAATTTATATCACATTAATTGGCACTATAATTAGCGATTTAATATAATCAGTCACATTTATTCCGGGAGGGACGAATTGTTTAAACGAAGCATCCTTATAACTCCAAAATTAACAATCCTATGAAATAACAATTTGCGGCGTCGGATTAAGCGTCTCATTTCGCATTCAAATATATCTTTGAATCGAAAATTGAATGATATACGGAGCCAGGAAAAATCTCCGTAATATTGACGTAACCTGTTTTTCGATTGCAAATATCTCGACAACTAATAATCCGATGGACTCGGTTCTTATTGTCAAATTTTTGCCATTTTATGGCCTTTAACGTCCATCCCTTGAAATTAAAAAAATCAAAAAAAATTATGTATTTTTTATGAGAACGGGTTTTTTGAGGGTACGAAAAAAATAATTCCGGATAATCGAGGTCACTGAATATTATCCGGATAATTGGGGCTTGTTTGTACTCGCACATACTAAATCCATACAAAATTTCAAGTCTCTATCTCAATTTGTTCGGGAGATACAGTAGGTTATCCCGTCGACCCAAAAACTATCGCCAAATTATAAGATTGAATGCCGTCTGTCCGTCAGTGACGCTTTATATTTTTCTTCCATTGAACTTGTGTCTAATCTTTTATTCGGTTTATGTATTTATACATTCTTAAGCGATTAGAATTATAAGAGACATTATGAGCGATTTCGATCACGTCATCACCCGTTTTTCTCCTGCTTTCCGACCGGTTTTTCTGCTTTCGTCGAGAAATGTGCTCAAAAACATCCACTTTGTAGGCTTGGTATGAAAGATCTATTGTGTTAAAAAAAATTGAAATTATTTTAAAAAGAAAATAAAGAACACGCACCACATTTGCCACGCTTTTTCTTAAAAAGTAACCATCCTATCAACTAACAATTTGCTGCGTCGGCTTAAGGGTCTCATTTCACATTCAAATATATCTTTGAATCGAAATTTGAATGAAATACAGGGACGTAAAAATTCGACGTAATATCTGCGTGATTCATTTTTCGATTCTAAATATCTCGACAACTAATGATCCGATCGATAACGTTCTTGGTGCAAAAGTTTTGCTATTTTATCACCTTTTACGACCATACCTTGAAATTAAAAAAATCGGAAATTTTTATGTAATTTCCATCAGAGCGATTTTTTCGTGAGTACGAAAAAAATAGTTCCGGATAACCGAGGTTATTGATATTAAATAGGCTTCTTTGTCTTGTTGCATACTAAGTACATACAAAATTTCTAGTCTCTAGATCAATTCGTTCGGGAGATAAAGCGGTACTACTAGGTTATCCCGTCAACCCAAAAACTATCGCCACATTATAAGATTAAATGACAATAATGGATCATATCTCGCTTGCATTGCAATATTTTTATACGATTTTTTTTGCACTGGATAGCTGAGATCGATGTGTATTTTTACTTTTACGATTTCGATTGCAGATATTGGGTTTCGATTTTTGAAGAGAATTTAAAATACAGTTATTTAAATTATGGCAGGAAAAGTTATTTTCACACACACACAAAATGTCTAAAATTGCAAGTGGTCAGTCACCTTTGGCCATATAGTGTATTACTGTTGACTCTCTCCCCCCCCCCCACCCATTTCTCCTAAAAATAAAGCAGCATTTCAACAAAAGTATATGCATATATATATATATATATATTTTTTTTTTTTTTTTTTTTTTTTTTGTGGAAAAAATAATCTTATCTAAAAGGCAGGCATTAAAATACTATTTTAAATTATTTCTCATTTTCCCATTTCACGCGCTTTTCTTTATTTTTATGCAATTTTATGCCTGCTTTGCATCTTGAAATAGCAAGAAATATATTTAAAAATGCAATTTGTCTGAAAATCGTATATCATAAATGCTTTTTGCTGTTAGTTGGAAGTATAGTAAAATATAGTAAATGTAACACATATATTAGATTTTCAATAAAAAATGCAATGCATTTACATTCTGTACACCGAGAAATCTGAATTAGATCACTTGTTTTTAATTGATGTAAATTAATTATTTAATAAACTACCTCATATCTTTCTTTCATTCAGCTTTGAATGTAATAGTATAGTCAAAAACAACTCTTGGTACAATATATATATATATATATATATATATATACACTATATTGCCATTGATTATGGAACACTTGCGATTTTAGACATTTTACTAAATATCTAGAAAAATACATGAGGAATCATCTCGAAACTCTTAGTGTATAAATATAATAGTATACGTCATACATCTCCGTGAAGATTTTTTACCGAAACGCCATAGGGGACCGTCAACAAACTAAAAAAGAATGAATATCTTTTGAATAACCCTGTCAAAACTAATGTAGCAAAAGCGCTCAAACTCTAGATTATGATCGAATGCCTTATTGTAATACACTGTAATCATTTTTATGCAAAGAGCATGCACACTCGCAGAGTAATTAAGGTTTTTATAAAAATGGTCCCAAATTTTTCCAAGTTTTTCCAATATAATTTTCAGAGTTCTTAATATAAAATGATATTTTTTTCAGAAAATATGACAAACAACATTGCACACAGTACCCTGTAATCAGAATTAAAAAATAATAAAAATTGTATGAAAAATGAGTAGGTTTACTATATAATTTTTTACTGCGCATGCGTCAAAGATATCAAAATTTCATTTGCATATTATGTTAGCTAAATGTATAGAGCAACTTTTGTAAAAGTCTCAAAATCATAGCTTGAAAATTCTGAAAGTAATCGTCTATAGAAAAAAGACAAAATCCGTTGTTTCCAAAATGAAGCAAAAAAAATGAGGGATTTTATCCAAATGCAGTAGTACATCCCATATTGTGTATTGTATATTGACACTAATCTATACATATAATAAAACAGTAGGACCCGGTGTGTCTGTACATTGAAGATAATTGACAAAAATGGAGTCAGGACGATAAAAGAAAACCAATGAAACACAAAAAAAAAATTTTGAATTTTTTGTCTGTCTGTCTGTCTGTCTGTCTGTCTGTCTGTGTGTTCGAGGTTATCTTCGTAACTACTGAATGGTTTTTTATGCGGTTTTCACTAATGAAGAATGCACACTACCGGGCAGTGTATAGGCTTTGTTTCATCAAAATCGGACAACAGACAAAAAAGTAACAAAAAGAAACAAAAGAAACTATTAGGTGCGCTGCTCACGTTTTTTAGTACATAACGTTTTTTAGTACATATAAAATCCAATAGATGTCACTGTGCGATTTTAAAACGCGCTATCGTTATGTTTTCGCCAGTCTACTTAAGTATGAGAAAGTTTCAAGCTGGCTGTCGTTCCATGTGGTTTAGTCGGTAGAACGTCAGTGCGCCATACTGATGGCCCGGGTTCGATTCCCAGCATGGAATTTTTTTTCACTATGTTGGCATTAACGCCTATAAGCAATTAAAAGAATTTGAAATATTGTATTCAAGGCGAATTTTCTCTCTGGGAAAATTTCCTTGCATTAATAAGTCAGTGTAATTTTTTTTTCGATTTAATTTTTTTTTTCGAAACTTTGTTTTTCTTAAAAAATTACAGTAAATATTTGATATTTCCCAACGTTTTTTGAATGATCGACTTGCTTTTTTTTTTTTAATGTATGTCTGAACCTTATCTAACTACTTCTTCAAGATTTCTTTAGATAAACCGACCAGCGTAGCGGGCGAAGGCCGCTAGTCAATGAATATATACACTGGTGTCCAAAAGTTAAGCATAATTGGTAATTAAGTAATTATTTTTAAGTAATGAAAGAAATATGAATCGGGATGTGCTGAAACTCCAGGTGTGTAAACAAAATAGTACGCGTCACATATTTTCGCGAAGAGTTTTCCCCGAAATTGAACAGGGGACCGTCAACAAATTGAAAAAGAACGAAGATCTTTTGGATAACCCTGTCAAAACTAATGTAGCAAAAGCGTTCAAACTGCACATTATGATTAAATGGCTTATTTTAATGTACTGTGTTAATTTTTACAAGGATAGCATATATACTCGTAGAGAAATTAAGGTTTTTATAAAAACAGTCCTAAATTTTTCCAAGTTTTTTTGCTTATAATTTGCAGAGTTCTTATTATAAAATAATGTTCTTTTCTGAAAATATGACGAACATCATTGTACACAATACCCTGTCATCAGAATTTAAAAATAATAAAAATTGTATGAAAAATGAGTATGTTTAGTAAATAATTTTTCATTGCGCATGCGTCAACGATATAAAATGTCATTTGCATATTTTGTTAGCTAAATGTATAGAGCAACTTCTGTAAAAGTTTCAAAAACATAGCTTGAAAATTCTGAAAATGGGAGCCTATAGAATCAACTCAAAATCCGTTAATTCTAAAGGAAGCAAAAAAATCAGGGGTTTTACCTAAATATAGTTGTACGTGCAATATTGTGTAGGCACTAAACAATGGAATATGGATACAGCCCCTCATCTTTTTGCTTCAGTTAGGGAATAAAGGATTTTGAGTTGAGTCTATAGGCTCCCATTTTCAGAATTTTCAAGCTATGTTTTTGAAACTTTTACAAAAGTTGCTCTATACATTTAGCTAACACAATATGCAAATGACATTTTGATATCGTTGACGCATGCGCAATGAAAAATTATTTACTAAACATACTCATTTTTCATACAATTTTTATTATTTTTAAATTCTAATGACAGGGTATTGTGTACAATGATGTTTGTCATATGTTCAGAAAAGAACATTATTTTATAATAAGAACTCTGCAAATTATAAGCAAAAAACTTGGAAAAATTTGGGACTGTTTTTATAAAAATCTTAATTTCTCTACGAGTATACATGCTATCCTTGTAAAAATTAACACAGTACATTACAATAAGCCAAATAATCATAATGTGCAGTTTGAACACTTTTGTTACATTAGTTTTGACAGGGTTATCCAAAAGATCTTCGTTCTTTTTCAATTTGTTGACGGTCCCCTGTTCGATTTCGGGGAAAACTCTTCGCGAAAATATGTGACACGTACTATTTTGTTTACACACCTGCAGTTTCAGCACATTCCTATTCATATTTCTTTCATTACTTAAAAATAATTACTTAATTACCAATTATGCTTAACTTTTGGACACCAGTGTAAATACAACCCCACTTGTTTTTGCTTCATTTTCAGAATAACGGATTTTCGACTTATTCAATTGACGATTATTGTCAGAATTTTCAAGTTATGATTTTGTGACTTTCACAAAAGTTGCTCTATATATTTAGCTAACATAATATGCAAATGAAATTTTGATATGGTTGACGCATGCGCAGTAAAAAATTATTTAGTAAACCAACTCATTTTTAACACAATTTTCATTATTTTTTAATTCTGATTACAGGGTACTGTGTGCAATGTTGTTTGTCATATTTTCTGAAAAAAATAATATTTTATATTAAGAACTCTGAAAATTATAAGGAAAAAACTTGGAAAAATTTGAGATCATTTTTATAAAAAACTTAATTACTCTGCGAGTATGCATGCTATTTGCATAAAAATGAACAAGGCTTATTACAATAAGGCATTCAATCACAATCTAGAGTTTGAGCGCTTTTGCTACATTAGTTTTGACAGGGTTATTCAAAAGATATTCATTCTTTTTTAATTTGTTGACGGTCCCCTTTGGAGTTTCGGGAAAACATCTTCACGGAGATGTATGACTTATACTATTATATTTATACACTAAGAGTTTCGAGATGATTCCTCATGTATTTTTCTAGATATTTAGTAAAATGTCTAAAATCGCAAGTATCCCATAATCAATGGCAATATAGTGTATATATATATATATTTTTTTTTTAATCAGATATTTTTTTCCCAATTTAATTATTAGAATTATAAATCTTGATGTATTTTCAGTTCTTTGTGGAATCACTTCGAAAATACAGGAGAAAGAACGACAAACAACGTTGAAGGCTGGCACAGCAAAATAAACAAGAGAGCTCACAGCCATCATTTAAACATTTATAACTTTGTTCTGCTCCTTAAACAGGAGCAGAGAGAAAATGAAGCTGTAATGCGAATGATGGATGCCGGGCATCAATTTCCAGCTGGGAAACCAAAGTACAGATTACTTGATGCCCATTTAGCGAGTTTAAAAGAGAAAATAACAAATTGAATGTAGATTCTGCCATTGCAGAATTAAGTTTCGCCTGTGATTAGAAAAAAAAAAATCGATAGAGGTTTTTTAGAAGGGCGACCCCGTTTAGATTGCAATGAACTAACTTCATTTTCTTGTGTTTATCAATATAATAGCAAACAGAACGGCGTGAAATACCCAATTGAATAGCAATTTCTCTCTGAGACATTGGAATTGCGGAATAATAAAGAGATACAATTTGACGTGCTACTTCTTCATTGACTAAATTCATCAAAAACGGATTTTTTCTTTAGTTTAATCGCTTTTTCATAGACTCTGAGTAAAAGGAAATGCAATTTAACAATAAAACGCGTGGAATCCCGTCGAATTCGACGAGTGAAATGTTTAAAAGACCCGATCGATTTGGTTTTAAAAAAAGCAAAAGTAATTACATTATTGAATCAATATACTATAATAAATATATTTACAAACTAAATGTCAAATTTGCCAGTTACAATTTTGCATGCAAATATTCGCACATCTTCAGTTAAAATTGTAATCTGATTGCCGGCGAAATCAAGAAATTTTATTTTATATGCACTCACAGAAAAATAGTTTTATTAAAAAGAAAAAAAAATCATATTTACTATAACATTATTTTCACTAACTGAAGTCATCTGAAAGTAAAATCTCAATCTCAGTGTCCATAATGAAAAATAAATATTGAAATGTAATATCGGGTACTACTAGGTTATTCCGTCGACCAAAAAATTATCGCCAAACTATAAGATTAAATGCCAATAATGGATGATCGTGAATGTCACATTCAATGACATTAAATACGATTCATGTGTTAAAAATGTCATTAAGTGATTTTTATTTCGACTTTTTATTATATTTTAATTAATATTCTACTAATATTTGTTTTTTCGTTATTTAAAATAAAAATTATGTCAATATGTATAATTTGGCTATTAGTTTGGCGATTTGTATAATTTGGCGAAATTGGTCGACGGGATAACAGAGTAGTACCTAATATCGTTATAAGTAAAAATGTGATGTTTTAAATAGTGACGTCATTTTTTCTTCAAATGTTTTTTAAAAGTTACTGTTATTAGTAATATGAAAAAGGCACCCGTAATAATATTGTAATTCCCATTTATCTGGTTGATGAATGAATCATTTTCCTCATTTGAAATTTTTCTTATTTTGCTTTAGACATTAATTTTTATCATAAATTATTTTCTGTTATTTTAATTACATTATTAATATTATTTCTCAGTAAATATATATTTTTTTACCTCAATTAGTTCATAACTATACGCAATCATTTTGGAAAATAAATTTTTATTATCGAGAGAAAAGCTAAACTGAGTTGCCACCATTTTGAACAAATAATGTAAAAAACATTTAAAATTAAAAATAAAATATAAAAATGGAAATAAATTAAAAAATAACTAAAATAGGCACAACTACAAATAAATAGCTTTCATTTAAAAAAATAATTATCAAAATCCGTTCAGTAGAAAATTCAGGGCTGATGACACGACATTTTTTAGCTTGTCTGAAAGAAATAGCATCGGAGGCTAATAACTGAAGAAATTTCCTTATTAAATTATATGGACGCGGTCAGCAAACTAATACATTTATAATAAATTTGTTTGAAATTTTAAATTAGTGTGGAATTATTTATTTATAAGCTCAAACAAACATATTATATTTGCCATTGCAATGAAAAAAAAAAAACATTCTATTGGTACGATTGTAATAAATTAAATCTAATTTACTAAATGTAGAACTAGAATTTTGCTCAAGATTTCAATTATTTAGATATTATCTAATTTAGTTACCGTGATGTTACTTCAGTAATGCTGTACTTGTTTTTGCTCTAAATCATCTTTTTTTACACTGTAATTATTGATACCTAAGAATATTTGCATATGTTTTCTTAAATTCACTTTCTTTCTCAATAGCTGAAGATTAATCTCAAAAGTAAGGAGGCTCTTATGTAAATAAATATGCTATTTTATGACTTGCATCGAAATATATTTTAAAAATGTATTATTTCTTAAAACTTCAATTGCATATAAATAACAAATAGTTTTGTGTTTTAAATTTTATTAACATACTTACCTATTATCTGTTAAACATTTTCATTCGTATTTGTTAATTTATTACATTTATAACTATCAAAATTACACAAGTTAGATTTCCAAGATTCAATTCTGAATGTATATAAAATTATTTAGGACTTGGGAAGCTAGAAATTAGAAACTAAGCTTATTTTAAATGAAGTAGCAAACTGCTTCTACTAACTAGGGAACTGCAAGAAGTGTAAGCCACCGATTTTGACGAAAGAGGTATCGTTGGAAAGATCTGATCGTGAACAGTAAAAAACTTAATAGAACCACCCGTCGAAAAGGAGTCGTTTTCGAGATATCCGACAATTTATGTTACGTAGCTCTAGTGCCTACTTAAAGGGGCTCAGGAGTTGAAAAATTTTCAAAAAATCGATTATTTTTTTATGATATAGTTTGATTATTCAATTAATTCTTAATTCAATGCAAAAAAACCGCATAAAAATATTAGCATTTTTAACGGAGTTATAAGCATTTATATATCAATACTTATACATAGCCGCATCCATATAATTTCAACTTTAAGTCGTGTTTTCTCAAAACTTGATTTTTGACGAATAACACCAAGATTTAAAAAAAAAAAAAAAAAAAAAAAAAAAAAAAAAAAAAAAAAATTGATAAAATGGCTTTTTTTTTTTTTTTTTTTTTTTTTTTTTTTTTTTTTTCATGCATATAACATCATAATCTAGATTATAAATTAAAGATATAACTATCACTTAATAAAAACAGTATTAAAAAATCTCGCAAAGTTGAAAATTAAAAAAAACCCTAAAAAATAAAACTTTTTTTCCATTAAAAATACTCAAAATATTAAACTATCTAAAATATATTAATTCAAAATCTAGATAATAATGTTATATGCATGAAAAAAAAATAAGCCATTCTATCAAATAATTTTTTTTAAATCTTGGCGTTAGTCATCAAAAATCAAGTTTTGAGAAAAAGCGACTTAAAGTTGAAATTATGTGGATGCGGCTATGAAAGTGTTGATACATAAATGCTTATAACTCCGTTAAAAATGCAAATATTTTTATGCGGTTTTTTGCATTGAGTTAAGAATTAAATAAATAATCAAATTAGATCATTAAAAAAATCGATTTTTTGAAAAGTTTTCAACCCCTGAGCCCCCTTAAAGGGGAACCGCAAAAAAATTTAGTCTCGATTTTAACGACAGTGGTATCGCTGAAAAGATATAATTGTGAGGATTAAAAAACTCAATGTAATCACCCATTGGAAATGAGACGTTTTCGAGATATCCGACAATTTGTGCCACATAACTAATGCTGGAAACTGTATAAATAGTCGGATATCTTGTACTGTGACATAAATTGTTGGATATACGGTCATTCTGATAAGGCACCTCCGTAAATTTCGGGGTTCATTGGTTGAGTATAAAGGGTAAGAACAAAGGGGTTCGCTCCTAATTTAGGCAAATGCATTTTCCATGCAGAAATAACCGATTAGCTTGAAATTTTGGATACGAGTTACGGCTGTACGTTGATAATTTTGGAGGTTCTTTGGTTAAGTATAAAAGTGAACAGACGATTCATATTCGTCCTTAAATTACATAAATGTGTTTTTATGCAGATTTGTAAGATTTTCTTCAAATTTTGGATACGGGTTCTTTCTGATAAGGCAAATCCCTGAATAGTTTTGGAAGTTTAACGATTAAGCATTAAGGAAGAAATCAGGGATTGCCCCTTCAAATTACATAAATGAGTTTTTATGCAGAATTATCGGATTTGCTTCGAATTTCAGATAATTTTTGCTTTTGATAAGGCGTATCTTTGATTAGTTTTGGGGGTTCAATGATAAAGTATAAATGTGGGAAATGGGGAAGTTAATCCCTTCACATTGTTTATCGAGGGGAATTATTCTTTCAAAAAATTAAGGCTATATTAAACAATCAGAGGCTGCACGGGCTGGAATTTCCAGGACCGGGCCCAGACCAGCTCATTATAAAACTCAAAAGCTCGGTCTGACCCGCACACAAATCAGTGAAAACCGGCCCGGAAAGTTCTGGCCCCTTCACAATTTCTACTATTTCTAAAACATTCAGTTTTTTATCGTATAATTAAGATTTTTTTAAAGAACCTTAAATCCTCTTCTCTTTCTTTACATAATTTTTAAAATTTTAACATTCAAATAAAAAATTAATTAGGTTCAGAATAAAAGAAAATTAAAACCATCGTAACTTTTGAAGCTGTATAATAAAAGTAGATTTAAAAAAATATTTCTATATCATTTTATTAAAGATTTCAAATCCAAATTCATTCTCAAATCTAAAGGATCTAGTTTCCGAATACATTTCTGAATTAATTTCTTTTTCTTTCTTTCTTTTTTTTTTTTTTTTTTTTTTTTTTTTTTTAGAAAGTGCATCAGATATTTTTATTTATAAACTATGTAATCAAATGGCGACAACAACATCCATTTTTTGATACAATCAATTTATGAAAATACTGTGAAAGTTAGCGTTTTGAATAGATTTCCGCAAGTGACCGCAAGGAAGAAATATCTGCAACCATTTGACAAGAATCTCTTATATCTCAAAAAGGTTATATTTTATTTACCAAAAATGAAAAACACTATTCGATTTCAAATTCCCGAAAGAAATTTATTTCGACTCGACCCGGTGTCAAAATTAAAAGTTCAGCCCGAGCCTGGCTGAACTTCTCTTCATAATAGTTTCTCAGTTCACGGCCTGTACAAATATCAAGGAAAACAGTGCGGGTGAGGCCCAATGTGGACCGACTCAATTTCGACAAAAAATTCAGGCTTTAATTAAAATACAGTTGAGATTCCTTTAAAGAATATTATTGTGTGTATACATAATAGACATCATTCAAGATTATATGATGTGGATTAGTTTTCTTGGCTTTTAATTCTTTTTTCTCTGTCATTGATTTTTACGAAGCAAACCTTTTAAAAGATAAATTATGCCATCAAAAAGCAATGTATTTTATAGTTATAACTTCAAATAGATGTATATACCTATATATATATATATATATATATATATAACCATTAATATTATTACAATATATGAACATGAACCATTGAATTTAATAAATTATAGTACATTAAACATGGAAGTAAAATATGAATATGAGTACAAATGGGATTTGTATTCATAAGTATTTATCAGCATCAAATTAGTATAAGTTAGAAATAATAATAATAATAATAATAATAATAATAATAAAAGAGCACAGTCTTAGAACATGTATTTTTGACTAAAATACAATAGTTATGTTTCGGGAAATAAAAAAAAAATATTTTGAATATATGATTTTTTTAAAATGAGTTACTTCCTTTTAAAATTTATATTTTAAAAATTAATATTAAAAAAGTCCTGTAAACTATATTTTTCATTAAATAAATGAAAAAGTTTTGAAATTCGAAAAATATTGTTTAGAGTTCAATTTTAAACTACGCCACTTAAAATAATAATAATAATAATAATAATCATTTAAATTTTTATAAAAATTTTATGAGAAATTTTGGGATGTGATTTTGATTGCGAATTATATTTTTAACCACCACAGACGAGGGAAAGAAATAAAATTCTAACTCAATAAATATATTTTTTAAAGATTTCCTGGAACTGTTTAAAGTAACATTATATCTTGAATAACTCACTTTTCAATTTGTGTCTAAAAATTTTTCTTTCCTGTAGTAAATTTAGAAGGGAAATATGATTCAGGACGGAGCTATTTGTTTTACTGTCACAAGGACAAGTCCATTACAATGAAGAAAAGAAATATATTAACGATATTTTAATTAAAGCAATATATTAATAATTATTATATAATAATATAATTATTATATTTATTACATATTATAATACTTAATAATTTAATTAAACATATTTGATAAATTTCTCATCTTAAAAGAAACTTAGAAAAATTTCGCGTATAGTAATTTCCGTAAAAACTTTGCTAAAGTGTTTGATTGTAGCCAAAAAAAAAAAAAAAAGTTAAAAATATTTAAAAAATAATAATAACAAAATAATAAAAAAAAACATTACATACGCATTTTTTTTTTTTTTTTTTTTTTTCTTGATTGGATTTTTTTTTCCCCAAGAACTTTTTAAACAAACACTATAAATTATTGATTTCAAGGAAATTTTTCAAAAGAAGAAAAAATTAACCTTTTTGGCCTGTTGGATTGGATACAGTGATAGTGAAAAAGGATTATTACCCACCGGGTAGGTATTTATTTTTGGAATATATAGCTGAGTATTTGCAAAAGACTAAATTAAATAAATATCCAAGAATTGGCTATTTTCATATTTTATCGTAAAAAATTCTTAATATCGAAAAAATTCTGACAGCTTAAGTTGCAATGCTTCCAATACTATAATATCTTTCACTTTGATTACAGAAAAATACCCCTTTTTTCTCCTACTGAATGAATGTCACTATCTTTTAGAATCAACATCATGCGTAAACCCTTACGAAAATAATAGTGAAAAATGAACTCATGGTGAAAAACTATTATCTCAAAAATCTATGATATGTTACAGGAATAAGATATAATAAGTTTCTATGGAAAATTGTGGCAATTACTGAAAAAGCTTAACTGCCTTATATATATATATGTATATATATATATATATATATATATATATATATATATATATATATATATATATATATATATTAATAGTGTGTTTTAACTTTTTGACTGTCCCTGTAAATAAAGTAATCATGCTAGAAACTTCATTTTCAAAAGGAATCGTTCTAGGTTATACATAAGTAATTTCCTAAAATTTCATGGCAATCCGAGTATATTTACTGGAGTTAGAGTGCGGACTTTCGGCCAGACAAACCGAAAGCATAAACACGTTAAACTTTGCAGGAAAGTTTTAAAAACCTACTTTCTCTTCTTCCAGGCATCAAAATGGCTGTTGAAATAGGTCATCTCTAGGCAAACCTACTATTTAAAAGAACGATTAATCTTTCTTCCTCTAATCCTCTTCCTGCGTGGTGGGGAAAATCTGATGTATGGTTTTCTTATTGTTTAAGAACAAAACCCGTGCCCAGCGTTGCAGAATCTGTCCGGTAGAGGGGTAGTTTCTGGGAAATATGTTGATAATTATGTACTGTATGTTGGATATATGTTGTAAAATAAAAATGTTAGTTGAATGCAACTGAACGCAAATAATAAATAAAAACAAATTTTCTTTATTTTTTAATTTAATGATTGAAACCAATTATGTCAGTAAACATTATGACACATCTTACGTTTTTCTTATAATTATTAATTACAATTCATTTTGATTGGATTCATTTAAAACTGTTTTATTTATTTATTTTTATTTATTTGTGAAAAAAGTAATATGCTTAATCATTTGCTGTAATTGTCACTTTAATTTAGGCCAAATGTTTATCATTTAAAACAGGATTTTTATTCATTCATCTCCACAATATTACATTTCAAAAAATATAGTACAAAACATTTAAAAAATATATGTTAGAAAATTTTAATGTACTAACTATGTTGCGTGTCTTCATTAATTTGTAATAATAATGATATTTTTTTATTACTAGCTTATATTAGTAATTAAAAAATTAATCGTTTAAAAACCTGCAGTTCTTGATAGATTTTCAGTGTTTAAACGCATTTAAATAAATAAATAAATAAATAAAAATAAAAACAGATTTAAATAATAAAAAAAAAAGATTTTTTTATAAAAACAATATATTTTTTTATTTGTTAGGATACTTATAAAATACTGAAAAATGCTATGCAGAAACATAAACCAAAATTTTAAAAGCAAACAGATATTGAGGATAATTTTAAAAATATAAAGATTAATAAATTAATTTTGTAAATAATTATTTTTGATATGCAAGAGCGTAATTTATTTATTTTTAGGCAGTAACAATGTAAATTTATCCACAATATAAAATAATTTTCCATGGAATTTTTATTTTACTTTTTGTTTTTACTTAAAATTTACATTGAAAGTCAAATTTTAAGAGGAGGGGATACAACTAAAGTCTTGCATTGGTCAAAATGTATACGACTCGAGCCCGAAAATTCTATTTATATCCCCCTGACCAGAATCGGATAATATCTGAATACATATATATAGATAGGTAGATAGATATAGATAGATAGAAAGATGGAACCACAACTTGATCCTAACTCGAGAAAATGATTTGAACCACAACCTGAAATAACAAAAAATCTTCAATTATGAAAAGCGATCTTCAGTTACATCTCCTATACCAATTTTAATGTTTTATATAAAAATAAGAACATATCTTTATTCTTTAATATTCAAATATAGTATAAATTTTAAATAACGAATTCGGTTCGGATTATATATAGATATGTTTTTCTTTTTGTGCATGCAGAGTAGAAAGATATGGGGGGGGGGGGGGGGGGTTCTGGTCAATGAAAGGCGAAGGGCAAAATGATGACATTTTTTTCGTTTAATACAAAAGTACACATGTAAATGAAATACCAAAAAATAAGAATAAAAATAGCATACTAATGTTAAACCTAGAGAAGTTTTTTCTTTTCTTTTTTCTTTTTTTTTTTTTAATTTTTGTTTTCATTTTAATATGTTTTACTTTTTTTCTGAGCAAAGCTGAGCTCGATTTTTTTCGTTGCAATGTATTTTCTTTTGAAACCAGTACTAAAAGTGAAATTAAATTTATATAAATATCAGCAATCAAAATCGAAAATGTAAGCTGAAATACCCAGTTAGAATTCAACTTCAATTATTCTAAGCAAAGAAATGAGAAAAAAAAAGCTATTAAAATAAAAGTTAGTATTTAAGATGGATGTTCTAATAAGTTTAACATTAACATTTCAATTTTTTCGTGGGCAAGTTGTTTATATATTTATATCTCGCGTTTTATGTATTTATACTCGCATTCGAACAACAGTAGCCACGTCTGATCCACTGTCAGAAAGCTATTCCTATAAGCTCCAAACCAGCCTTTCACCCCCCCCCCTTCTTTTTACCGCTCAATCCAAAACTATGTGAATATAGCAGCTACGGTTCTGAAATCTAGCATATAGACATTTAAAAAAATGGGTTTGAATATTTCACATCAACCATCGAAATAAAACACTTCATATTATACTAGGGAAAATACTTATTGAACCACCCTCGTACATTGTTAATCTTAGAAAATAAATTCTAGATTGAGCTGATTTTTTGAAAATTGAACCTCCTTTGCTCTCTCGTGACACAGATTGAGTGTGTGTGTGTGGGGGGGGGAGCTTTAAAAATTATTTCAAAATTTGTCAGTGCCTCAATGAAAAAAAATTTAGAAGATATGGAGAATTAAAATATAAACCCTAGGTATTTAAATGTATTTTTTTTAATTCAGTTTCCCTTGTTCTTCTTCTTCTGGAGGATGGAGGGAGTGTCAACAAACTCCGAATCTATCTCTTATAGTGTTTATTTTTTTTAGATTATATATAATTTGATTAATAATAATTTTAACTACATAGAATAATTTATACATTATATAATAAAAATTATTATTATTATAAAATTACATATTAAAGTTTTATTATATTTTGTATTATATTTATATATTTTTATTTATATAATACACTAGCTTTAACCCATGCCTTCGCTCAGATAGTATATGAGCTTTTCCAGTACTATTTAATTATTCTGTCGAAAAATTTCACCAAATTATACAGATTGCTAAAATATTCGCTAAGTTTTGCAAGGTTACGATTAAATAATATTTCTTAAAAAAAGAAAAAAAAAAGATTAGCTTTGAATAAAAAGAGAATCATTGACGTAATTACAAGAGAGAGAGAAAAAAGTACTTTGTACACTCAGGATTGTAATGAATAGAACGTTAGCATGCATTTTGGCAGAATGCTGGTATAACCAGAAAATGCCGTAAGATAATCGAAAAAACTTTGTTCAAATTTACCCCATTTGCTGTAGACTCGAGTATGGAATGGGACTTCTTTAAAGAGATAAAACCAATATAAAAAACCTTTTAAAGTTAAGTATTTGTTAAACCACGCTTGGTAACATAAACCTATTATACAATGCATATTATAAAAAAAAAAACACCTACTTTCCAATCATGATCAGTGGTTACAGCTAGCAGTAAATACATCTCTCATTATCACAATATTTTAGTTTAAATATATACTAAATATTATCATGAAATTTTAAATTTCTGTCATTATTTTCAGTCCTAGGAACGGTCTTTCTCTGGAGAGGGGACACCAATGTATTTTATAAACTATTTTAGTGATAGTCTGCTGTAACAATTGCAAGGTAAAGCAGTATTTTTATGTTATTCGTGCGCATGTGATGAATCGATAAATATTGTTCTGATAGCCATGATTCTTATTACATTCATTTTATTTAAAACGTAAACATTTCACTCATTTCATTTAAAATACACCCGTCTAAAAAACACATATTGAAAAAAATCTAAAATAAATAGCTTTAACACGTCATTTCATTTGTAAGAGAAATGGACCCGACAGAGAACGGCTGTTTTCGTGGAGGATTAAATAAGATCAATTAAATATTTAAAATTCAGCTCTCCTAAAAGGGATATATAAACAATGTTGCGGCTTCTCGGAATTTCATAAAGACAACAGAAAAAAAAAATTGTTTAAAACAATGCGTTTTAAACTATCATTTTAAATTTGATTAAATTTCTCTATACTATAAGTCTTATAGCACACAATAATTCAACTATAGCTTTATAGCTTTTTTTATTTTAATATTCACTCGTAATTTTTTTTATATATAATTGAAGAGCAACACTATCATTTGTGCTATTATTCTTAAACAAAAAATAAGTAACTTGTCAAGTGGTATTGGAATTGTAAAATTTAATGGTATATTCGAAAAAATAGTTTTCCAATCTCAACAGATCGAAATTTACTGGGACATTTTCAGACTCATTTTTAAAAGTAAAATCATAAAATTTCTTGAATTAATTATAGAAGAGATGTATAAAAGGCAGTGTGCTTTCATTTTTAGCTCAATTCATTAGAATTTGATTTATAAACAATTATTTTTTCAGTATGACCATTTTTTTTCTCCAGCTTCCGAAAATTGGGTTCAAAACGCCAATTTTGGCAGCATTTTTTGCAATACTTTCCACATTTATCAATAACTTGAGAGCATGTCACATTGTGTAGTCTCTAAATAAGGAAATTTGCAGTTGGATGCGTTTGAGAGCAAAACTGAATTTAAAACTAAATCAGAAAATAAGCAGTTTAGATTAGAATATACCCTTAAGTGCGTTCGTAATTATATAATTATGTAGCACCTATAGTCGCTAAAGGCGTCATATGATCCACAGTCTGTTTGCTCGCCTGTTCACATATAATAGTTTTTAAAAACCCAAACAATATGTTTAAAATGTAATTTAGAGCAGCAGCAATTTGTTGATTCGTGTAAAAGTTTATGAAAATCGAATGAAAACTTGAAAAGATCTTAATAAAGTTTCTTCCTTCTGTTAAATCCTATCATACGTAATTAATTGAAAGATTCCCCATGATAGGTAATGATTCTAAGTTTCCATGGTGATAACGTTTTTTTTAAATGGAGTCCTATTATTTTTGTATTGCTGAATTCAATACACACTGTAAAAAAAAAAGGTCGATCTACTAAAAAAACTTTAGTGATTCTTGTAATTACTAAAAAATTTTTAGTAATCTTAGTCGGTTACTAGAAAATCTGTAAGAATTACTAGAAAAAAGTTAGTAACGAATAGAGTTAATAGTTTTATATTTTTAATAGCTCTTACTAAAACTCAGTTGGTGTGGCCTTGATAGCATAGTGGTTATAGTAACGGACTCCAGGCTAAAGGTCCCGGGATCGAAACTTGCCACCGCCAAATACATCCCGAATGTCTGTAGTGTCTCGTTAATAAAGGGATTATGAAAATCCTATCGGAGCAGTTAAGAATTTTTAGTGCTGCCATCTATTGCGGTTTTGCCGAAAATCTTCCGCTTCAGAAGTCTGGATGCAGCTCGAAGGAAGCTCCTCCGCTTCGGTTGCACGTAATGGTTATTAAAAGTAATTTTGGAGCTATTACTAAAATTTGCTTTGTGGCTCATACTAAAAATTTTTAAATTCTTTTGTTCAGTTTACAAAAGAAATGCTTGTTTCACTTGCAAAAAAAAAGTTTGTAATGGTTACTAAAATATTCTGTGGAATACAAATTTACTAAGAAATTTTTAGTAACCTCTTGATTTTTTTTTTACAGTGCATATATAATCGTAATACATTTCGTGTTCTTGGATTTTTTCATAAGAATTCAACAGCTTACTGCATCAAGATCTGAATATTTATAAAACTAGTTATAGTACGAACTAGTGCATCAACAAATTTTCTACGTTTGACATACAAATTCCGATTTGTTACATTTGGCAACAATAGTAAAAAAAGACTTTTTAACTATATAGAATAATTTTCTAATCAATTAATGAATATTTAAATAAAAAATTTTAAAAAGTAAAAAGTAAAATAAAATTAGTCAAATTAAAAAAATATTTCCACACCGCAAACTTGTCAGGTCTGTGAAAGATTATTAAATTGTTATACGTAATTTTTGATCCTAGAAACCTTTTTTTAATGCAACTACCTTGACTAATTTCAAATTTAAGAAGCGCTTAAAATAATTCTCAGCTTAATATCAGCTAATAAATCAGCTTCAGCGAATTTATTGAATTTTTCTCTACCAATCTTATACCGATTTTCACAATTTTCTATCTAATAATTTTTTAAAAATAAGCGGGGAAAAAAATACGAACGGCAGCATTAATAATTACTTTTTTTAGAATAGAGAAAAATAAGCTACAGCTTTTATTTCTTTGTTAATTTTGAGGCTATACTAAACTTCTGCTTCTAATAAAGCAACAAAATTGATTTATTTCTAATGCTTAAATCCTTTGAAAACCGAAATAAAAGATTACACCGACATTAAATTAGCAACATATTTCCGAGCACATGTTTTTTGCACATGTGACAAAGCTAAAATTCCAGGAAAGATTGTATTACTTAGTACAAGCTAAAGTGTATGACACGCTAAGTATGACATTCGAAAATGTTTTTTCTATCTTTAACAAGTGGCACTCAGGCCCGTAACCAGACGGGGGGCAGGAAGGGGGCGAGCCCCTCCTATCGTCCTCTAGAGCCTCCTCTAACGATTTCTTTACTTTCTATTTTTTTTTTTTTTAAACAAAATACATATTTTAGCTTTCCTTAAAAAAAATGCAAGAAATTTTTTAGAGTGTTTACTGTTTTGAATAAAATGGGAATACGCCAAAAAATTTGTATCCGGAACCCTATTAGATTAGTTGTTTCGTGTTATCTTGCTAGCGGTAAATTGCAATTCTCGAAACATATTTTAAAGGAACATTTCTTTCTCCTGAAAAAAATTAAGTCCAGATGCACTAACTGGTCACCACATGTGTTAGTACATCGTTATATTTACAAAGCAACGGTCTTATACAGGATGAATAGAAGTGGACACATGTTGTTCAAGTTGATCGATACTTAGTAAAGCAATGGTCAATGTCTTGACTTAAACATTAAAAACCTGTTTCTAAATTTTAATGGTTTGCTTGTTGACAATACGTAATTTTTAGTAGATTTAGTTAACGATGAAATATCACTTGGAAACTAGAATGTTTGAAAATTAGAAAAATAAAAAATGTCAATTTATACACGTGGGATAAAAAAAAAATAATTGAAAGCCCGTAATTGTTTCATGTTATGGGGGTTGGAAAGGATGTATTAAGAAAGTAGGAAAAGGGTATTTTCATTTGTTTTGCTTTTGAATTTTCATCTTTTTTATTATTTATTTTATTTTATTTTATTTATTTTTTTTTTTTTTGTGTGTGTGTGTTCAATGAAAACTTCTTTTTTCCAATTTGTCATATAACTTTAAACATATTAAGCAAAAAAGCATGATAAGGTTAAGTTTATTATAAGATTACAACAAAAATATCTTCAATTATTTGGTGTATGGTACATTAAATTTATTTTGTAGTGTAAATCCGCTACATTTTAACACATTTGCAGCATAAGTTTTATTTATAAAGGCATAAAATTAGCAGATATTTTGGATTTTGGTTATTCAGTCTCAAAAAATAAAGCTGTGATTGTGTTTTATAAGCTTTTTTTCCAATCTAAAAAAGTCACTTTTCGGCATAATCTATACATATAATAAAACAGTAGGACCCGGTGTGTCTGTACATTGAAGATAATTGACAAAAATGGAGTCAGGGCGATAAAAGAAAACCAATGAAACACAAAAAAAATTTTTTTGAATTTTTTGTCTGTCTGTCTGTCTGTCTGTCTGTCTGTCTGTCTGTTTGTTCGAGGTTATCTTCGTAACTACTGAATGGATTTTTATGCGGTTTTCACTAATGAAGAATGCACACTCCCGGGCAGTGTATAGGCTTTGTTTCATCAAAATCGGATAACAGACAAAAAAGTAACAAAAAGAAACAAAAGAAACTATTAGGTGCGCTGCTCACGTTTTTTAGTACATAACGTTTTTTAGTACATATAAAATCCAATAGATGTCACTGTGCGATTTTAAAACGCGCTATCGTTATGTTTTCGCCAGTCTACTTAAGTATGAGAAAGTTTCAAGCTGGCTGTCGTTCCATGTGGTTTAGTCGGTAGAACGTCAGTGCGCCATACTGATGGCCCGGGTTCGATTCCCAGCATGGAATTTTTTTTCACTATGTTGGCATTAACGCCTATAAGCAATTAAAAGAATTTGAAATATTGTATTCAAGGCGAATTTTCTCTCTGGGAAAATTTCCTTGCATTAATATGTCAGTGTAATTTTTTTTCGATTTAATTTTTTTTTTCGAAACTTTGTTTTTCTTAAAAAATTACAGTAAATATTTGATATTTCCCAACGTTTTTTGAATGATCGACTTGCTTTTTTTTTTTTTTTAATGTATGTCTGAACCTTATCTAACTACTTCTTCAAGATTTCTTTAGATAAACCGACCAGCGTAGCGGGCGAAGGCCGCTAGTCGTGAAATAATTTTATTTATAAAGATATTTGCAGGTATTTAGACTATAAGAAATCAAACAGCATTTTACATTTTTCTGTAGCAGAAAAATTATCTGTCAAAAAATGATGGCAGATTTGACATCGGTTGATTTTTATGGCATTTAATGACAAAATGCTCGACGTCGTGTAGTAAATGATTATAACTCGTGATATATGGCCATAGCTGCCAACGTTTACGCATTTTTGCTACCACTAAAATTTTACAGAAATTTTCTATTTGTTCAATCATAAGATTTCGAAGATTAAATAAGAAAATATTTATTATGAAATTTTTTTGGTAGGAAAAATGCGTAAAAGTTGGCAGCTATGTATATGGCATTTATAAGAAAACGGGAAACAGTATTCAATTCTTAGGCGTCTGTATGTGAGAAGATGAAATTTTTAAACAAATGGTAAGAAAATCATTTCTTGGATGCATCATAAATCGTTATTGGGTGAAAGAAAAATATTTTTTAAGATCAATTGAAATGGTAAAACACTTAATAATAAACAGTCATTTTACATTTAATGAAAGTTGTTCACTTTAGAGATCTGCACGGGCCGGGTTGGGGCCGATTTCCATTAACAGCATTCGGGCCGGGCCCGGGCCTTGCTTCTGAAGATTCGGGCCAGGCCGGCCGGGCCTAGTCACTAATCTTTTCGGGCCGGACTCGGGCCTTCATTTTTTTTTCCTGGAGTATCGGGCCGGGCCGAGCCTAACTTATTTTTTCCGTACGAAGCCGAGACTGATTTCGTTCTTCCTAGTCTTCACGGACCAAAATAATCAGTTCCTGTTGAATTTTCCCGTATGAAAATACTTTTTTGACGTGGAAAAATCTGTTCATAAATTAGTAAAGTTTGGCTTGGTCCAAAAAATTTTTGCCAAATAGGCATATACTTTTAAGTCGTCATTATTCTACAATTAAACATTTGATTTTTTTTCTTTTTAAAGAATCGTAGATCACTAGGCGTCTTAAAATAGAATTAACCGGATTAAACTCATAAGAAAAAAAAAAAAAAAACATTATTATAACGGAATTCTAGTTTAAACTGAAAAATGCAAATTTCTTTTAAAATGTTCATTCATGCAAAATGAATACAACAATACGCGAGAAAAAAAAATACATTAAAGATTTACATCTGTTAAGAAGGAAACATATTTTTTTCTTTTCAATGTCTTAGAAGATTTTACATTTTTAGAAATTTTTTAAATGTATTAATAATACTAATGATAAATGAAACATTTACATACAACAAACAAAGGTTCATTAAAAACGTAAATATCGCAGCCTATGACACTTCAGCATAAATAGAGATTATAAATGTGAAAGAAAAAAAAAAGACTAAGATAAATTTTTGTGGTCTGAACTCTTCCGTTAGAGTAAAGATCAATGTTCTATAGAAAATCACCCGAGCCGGGCTGGGTTCAGGCCGATTTTTTAACTTTTTTTCCGGACCGGGCCGATCTCGGGCCGAAATTTTAACTTTCTGGCCGGGCCGGATCGAGCCAATATTTTTTTCGTTCGGGCCGGGCCGGACCGGGACAATATTTTTTTCGTTCGGGCCGGCCCGGGCTCGGGCCTGGAAATTTCGGCCCGTGCAGACCTCTAGTTCACATATTTCGAAAATCGGTGTTTATGTCAGTGTGCTTTACTTTGATTTGTTTTTACATGACGTTGGACAAATTTTAGGAAAAACAAGTAAAACGTATGCGGCAAAAAACAGCATTGAATAATATAAAATTAAAATCACAATCACAATCTTTTTTTTTTTTTTTTTTTTTTTTTTTAAACAAAACTGTTATTAATCCCTTGGGGACGAGCGACCCATGTATATGACGCCAAAAAGTGCTCAGAATCCTTGTTTATATCCACCAGTAAAATTTGCCTTATTAAATCCGAGCACTTTCACTATTTCATAAGGCACAAATTTGTTTTTTAAAAACCGGTGACAAAACATTAAAAATTTTTTTAAAGGCTCCTGTCTCTAAGGGGCAAAGTCAAGTTATGTTTCAAAAATATTAAATTAATATATATTTGAAATAATGATTCATGTTTGAAACTATATAATTATACACAGAATTGTAAATTTAATTATTGTGAATTGTTAAGTAGTTGGTTTTATAAATCCTGTTTTTAATAAAATAAAGTCAGGCAAGATTAGTTTTAAAGAGAAACTTATATCATCACTAAATTAAATCGTATTTAGAACAGCCGTGACTTTAAAATGATCTAATAATTCAGCAGAAAACTAAATATTAATAAAATTAAATAAACCACGACTTACTGTTAGTTAAAAATATTTAACATATGAAATTAAAATAAGAATAATAAATTCAGTTTCATTAAGTCTGTAATTTAAACCAAAACAATCATGCAAAAACTGTTAACTTTTAAAACTAAAAATGAAATATATATGTATGTATATTCTTTTACTAAAAAATAAAACCGACTGCAAAAACTATTGCAATATTTATATTATATATTTATATATTATCAACTCTGACATAGAATCTCATATTTTAAAATCTATGTGTTTTTTTTATTTTTTTTATTATTTATTTTTTTTTTCCATAATGGCCTATGTAAACACACTATTTGATATTAACCATAGCTATAGTTGCTAATCTTACTTAAAAATAAACATTTATAACATGAGAAAAAATGCTACAAAAATGGTAAAATTAAATTTTTTAAACTAAATATTAAATCGTAAAAAATCTCATAGATAATTGGATGGGTATATGTTGGATACTTATATTGAACTTAGCTTCACTTGCATAGACACCAAAAAGTCAAATTAACGTACATAAATATAATACGCATGGTAAATAGGCATGCTCTAAATTTCTTATTAATTATTATGTAAAAATATTTTTTTAATTTGCAATAGTTTTTGAAAAAGTTTTTATTTTTAATAAAAAATAATATATATACATATATATATATACATTTATTTCCCGATGATCATGAAGTATTTTGTATCTAATTGTTTCCTTGTAGAAAAGTTCCGTTATACAGAGGTTTCACTTTAGACAGTTCCATTTTATCAGTTTTTGCTATATTTAGTTTTCTTAAGATATGGATTGTTAAAATATGTTAGCCCCCAGAACAATTTCAGAGCCCCCCCCAGGCTTGACTCACGGGTTACGGCTCTGGTGGCACTTGCTAGGCCACATTGAGAAAAATGAATGTTAACAGAAAATAATCATTAAAAACTGTAGGTATGTTAAATGTTAAAGCGATAAATTGTTGAAATCTTTTTTATGCCAGGAGTAAACATGGATCAAGGCTCCCCCCTCCCCCCGCTCCTCACACACAATAAATTTTACCGACCGCAAGTATTTTATACAAAAAAGGGAAAAAATATCTATGAAAAATAATAATTAAAATCCTAGTAAGAAATACGTTAACAACAATCCATATGATTAACATTAGCTTGAGCAGTCACATGAAGAAATTGTAACGCTAATGTTAAATGTATGGGAACGGGTTTTACTTTTTTTTTTCTCACATGCATATTAATAGTTTTAAATGACTTTTTTAATCTTGCTTAGAATAGCTGAGATTGAATTATAACCGGGATAGAGTTTAATTTTTCAATTTTAATTGCAGATTTTTTTTCTTTTTGCATAGAAGATTTGTGAAGAGCATAACCTGTTAATATATTTTATCGTAATAGTAAATTTAGAAATATAGAACTATTATACAGAACATTCAGTTATCACTCCATTTTGTTTATGGTTGAAAGAGTTATAGATGTAAATGCGAATTTGCGAAACAGGGAAAATCCAAAAGTAAATGTATACTATAGAAATCTTCACAAACACATGCAGATGCAAATAATAATAATAATATTTCGCTCCAAAAATCGGTAAAAATACTTCTCATAAAGTTTGAGATATTTTCAACCTTCGACGCACAATCATGGGGAAAAAAAGTAAACATCCCCTATCAACCGTGCAATGAATTATTTTAGAAGAAAGTTGCTGTTACCAAAAGATTATAAATAAAATCTACTTTTGAATGATGTATGTAAAAATCGCTTAGGAAGTCATTTTCACATAAAATTCTTTAATTCAATACCAATGCACAAGTTTGCCGCCATAAATAGATTTTACTCCCTTCGATTATCCTAAATTCAAATTTTTATAAATTCCGTACAATTATTTTCCGAGAAATTAATTATTTTAAAACGAGCGTAATTTATAGATTGTATTTAAATTAAAGTTCTGTACTCGATTATTAAATGCTACAGAATAAATATATCTCTTCTATTAATGCATATTATTTTTTTACCAATAAGACCCTTTCAGTGGCTTAATAGGATTCGACTATTACCATCCCAAATGTTTCGTTAAATTGAGTAAAATATACATTTTTTTCTAGGCATAAATTGAGCCAAAGATTTAAAATATGTTGTTAAATTTGGTTATTGCCATTGAAAAAAAAATAAAGTTTCTGTTCATTTTAATATGTAGATGCCCACCCACCTAAGCAAATTTTATATGCTTGATTTAAAAGTAGACTTTATTTCCAATCCTTTGGTACCAATAACTTTCTTCTACGATAATTTATTGAAGCGTAAGTAGGTGTGTTTGCTTTTTGTTTTCATTTCCCATGACTGTATACTATTCTTTTCACCCAAACCATGAAATTTTCAGCTTATACAGTTTTTCACTATGCACACATCCTTCTTTAACTTATTTTAGTATTTAATATTACATAATAATTTAATTGTAAAGTACCTCCTCAAAATGCACGTAAAATATAACAGTTTATAAAAATGTTAGCTCTTTATTGAGCCTTCAAATCAAATTCATATCACTTGCCCTGGTAAAAAAAAAAAAAAAAAAAAAAAAAAAAAAAAAAAAACCGCAGTAATACAGAACTGAAGGATATTCAAGTGATTTGGGATCGAATATATTTTTCTTTTTTCTAATCTTGAATCATAAGTAATTGTTGCATCATAACGACGAATCTCATGCATTTGAGAATATTCAAAAATATGAGAAATATATGAGAAATTCAAAAATAAATTCTAAGAAATCGGCACTTTTCGATTTCGAACAACCGTAATAAAAAATAGTTTTATTTGTAGCTTATCTGGCTAAAATTCGTTATTACAGAAGTATTTTTTATTAAAATCCAGGCATTCAGAATGCGAATGAAGATTCAATCTGACAAATAAATGCCAAATAACTTTTTATTACTAATCAGAGTGTAAACAGTTCTTTTAGTGATGTTTCCAAAGCAATATTGAACATCCCAAATAC
This sequence comes from Maratus speculifer, assembly GCA_964019185.1. Classification (NCBI taxonomy): domain Eukaryota; kingdom Metazoa; phylum Arthropoda; class Arachnida; order Araneae; family Salticidae; genus Maratus; species Maratus speculifer. The sequence continues at coordinate 33,690,739 of OZ025291.1, read as the reverse complement.
ATTGCAATTTACAATAATTATTATTAACCAATTTTCATAATACAATATGAATTTTATTAGCTTAAACTTTCACAACGGGATAGGAAATCTTTAAACAGTTTAAAGATTTCAAAGTTTTACTTTTAATTATTATTAAATTTTAACTTTACCAAAAATCTTATAGTATCCTATCTTATATATAAATATTTTTCATAATTTAGCAAATGCAAAATCTGTTTTTGTCTTTTTTTAATCATTAAAATATGTGTCTAAAATATTTAATGAAATCATATGAGTATATTCAGATTGATTTTCCGCAATATTAATAGCTCAGTAATATAGTTCAGCACAATAGCTTTAAATCGAAATCACAACTTTTCAGATTAATGCGTATCCTTTGACTTCTCTGCCTTAAAGAAATGATTTGGAAAAAATTGTCCATTTATAAAATAAATTACATGTTTGGAATAAAATTCTAAATAATGCAACATCACGAGGTAGAGAAAATAAAATAATAATAATAATAATAGTAATACTTTATATTAATAATAATAATGATAATATGTACAGACATTTAGTGACCTATCCTACATGAATCCCATTTGTTTTGAAATAAAAATGGCATGTGGGAGCATATATCATGAGGTCGTAAATTAGGAATTTTTGCGAAAAAACAAATGTGTTCCTAGCACTGATTTAAGTTTCAATCTATTGTGACGTCATCAAAATGGCGTACCGGGATATATATCATAGGGATGTTAATCAGGATTTCGTCGAAAGTAAAATGCTTTAGCACTGGATTTCAGTCCCCCTGATTTAAGTCCCATCTACTCTGACGTCAGCAAAATGACGTATAGCGGGATTTTAATCAGTGGGACCTTAATCAGGGTCTCGACGAAAGTAAAATTCTCTGTGACTGGATTTAGGTCCCGGTCTGATAGCGGGATGTATATCAGTGGGACGTTAATCAGGGTTTCGTGAAAAGTGAAATGCTCAAGCACTGGATTTATATCCCGGTTTCTTGTGACGTCAAAATGACGTATAGCGGGATCTTAATCAGTGGGACCTTAATCAGGGTCTCGACGAAAGTAAAATTCTCTGTGACTGGATTTAGGTCCCGGTCTGATAGCGGGATGTATATCAGTGGGACGTTAATCAGGGTTTCGTGAAAAGTGAAATGCTCAAGCACTGGATTTATATCCCGGTTTCTTGTGACGTCAAAATGACGTACCGGGACCTTAATCAGTGGGACCTTAATCAGCGCCCCCTAAGTAACCGGCAAAACAAATTATGCATAAACGAGAAGCACGTACTGAAGATATGATGATGTGGGAAACGAAGATATCAGATTTATTGCCGCCACGCGGCGATTACGCGGTCACTCGTCCTGATACCAGGTATCTAACCGGTTAAGCTGAGGTAATCGGCAAGTAGGGGCCTGGTTATCGATTAAAAAGAAAGAAAAATGTAAGTACCCCAGTTCTCAGTGTAAAGGAATAATGTATGGAATACCATACAAACTGTGAGACGCAATGTATATTGAAGAGACTAACCGTACATTGGAGATAGGATTAAACAAACACAAGATTGCCTTTAAATCAAGAAATTAAAATTCTAAAATTGTTGCCCACGCCATAGAATCTGATCATTTTCCAAATTTTGAGTTGACCAAGGTCATGAAATCAAGCTGCAATGATACAATAGTCCTGTTTTCCAGGAGGCATGATATACCAGAATAGCCAAATACCCACTCAATGAATCTAGTTTCTTCCTACCAGAATATACCATCTTAATCTATCTCCGTTTTTTTAACTATTTAAATACGAAAGAGCCTAACTATGATTTATAAATTTATATAATGTTTTTATATGTTTTTTAAATACTTACAATTATTAACATAAGTTTCTTAACGCTCTTGCACTTATTTTTTCTAATTTCTTTATTATTCTTATGCAGCTCCAATTCCACCTCTACAGATGCTTCTACAAAGCTAGCAGAGGAAATCTCCCAGCGTAATGCGGTCATTTACATCGTGGTCGTCTTGTTCTTCTACTCTTTTGGCATCGGTCTTATGATGATCAAATACATGAGGAAGGAGGCTGAAGAACAGGAAGAATTCAAAATGTACAGAAGATATATGAGCGATGCCCATGAGAATTCTGTTAATTCTACAAACAGATCAAGGCTCGCCAATCGACTAGCCCTGCAAGCGTTAAATATGGTCAACGCCATACCTCAGACAAGCCAAGCCGGAAGTAAAGTGACCTTTGTCTGATAATGATATTGTTAACAGTTTAATGCAACTGTCTCAAATATTTGAAACAAATTGAAAATTTTGAAGAATGTATTCACATAATGTGACACTTGTTCCTTTATTTGTCTTATAATATTTTTTATGAGTACCTTTGATTTGTACTAAATTGTTGCGAAGAGTGACATTTACAAGTCGTATACCTTTTGAGTGTACTACTGTGTACTACAACATATTGTATTTTATCTAAAATATATTGGTACTAGAATATCTTTATAATATAATAGCAAATATTAAAATTTGATTGATATGAACGATTTTCAACAAAACTAAATGTAACTGTAATGCGAATATTGCAGTTATCATTAAGCTATTATTTCAATTTTGTTAAGAATAAAAATAATGTCTTTTTAACTCCTTAACTGCCAACGACATAAATCTTTGAAAAATACCTGCATATTTTACAAATATAGCGAATTTGTGTAGCCGAACTATTATCAGTAGCAATGCTTCGTTTTGCATTTTTACTGCATTTCTTACTATTATTTCAGAAAACTAATTGCTTTTTTTCAGAATTATGTTAATAAATAAGGCACTCGAGATCGTGTCAGATTTTATCGGCAGTTAAGGAGTTAAAAAGAAACTTGTCTAAGCAAATATCTTCATGTCTTTGAGTAGGAGTTACTTTGAACATTAATTTCAAATCTTGACACAAGCTCTGTGCATATGACTTTTATAAAGTTACTTTAATATACGAAGTTATTAGATGATAAAGGTGGTAAGTGACAAAATTACCATTTAGAAAAAAATCCAGCTATCAAGTTAATATTTGTTTACGTTCAAATGTAGGTTAAACTGCTTTTTGTTTGATTTTTATGTATTGAATGTTTTACTTGTTTCAGTTATAGTTGTAAATAATATTTTTAAAAAACCTGGTTTAAACCTGGAAATGATAACATAGATATGTAAAATGATAGTATTTTTAATAGACCAGATATTTTGGTAATAGACGGGATGTATTGAGAATATTTTTTCAACTGTAGTATCAGTTGATGAACGAGGTACGTAATGCACCAATTACGCTTATGAACTTAAAATATATATATTTTTTTTATTTATCACCTGTATTATCTGAGCTCTTCATATATTTACTTACGTGCATGGAGAAAGTATTTATAAATAATTATTCATCTTTCTTACCCTTTTTTAATATAATTTTTAATGAATATTTTTGACTCTTTGCTTTATAATAAATTATTAAAAAGACTGATCTAGAAAAGTCGCATAGTTTTGTATGTATTATTATGCTAAGATAATATCAATATTTTTACACACTTACATGTACATGCGTCTACGTGTGTATTAAAAATGAAAACAGAATTCGGAATTTCGATAAACAAATGATAAATTCAACCTTAAAATACTCATTAATATTTGGTACAAAATATAATTTAGAATCATATGATTCTGTCAAAAACATTTGCACATTTACATTATTTTTTTTTCTTTCAAAGCTATATTAAATTTAACATCTAAAAATATATAATACATTTCGTTTTTAAACTGTGAATATTTTTTTAATAGTTTATTGGTCTATCGCGCTGCAATCTTCTTTTCTTTAATTGAAATTGAAGATAGCGTGAATTTTACTCTAGTTTTATTAAATATATGTATATATATTTTACACCAGAATATTTATTCAAAACAATTTCGCTGTTTGATTAAAATTATTTTTCTGTGATTTATATTTTATTTATTTTGTAAATAAAAGTCTGATTTGATTCAAAATATTTTCATTTCGACTGGTCAAATGGCAAATTGATCATATATATTATTAAAACTTTTAAAATTTAATGTTTGCTTTTTCAATTTTTTATTTGTGTGTTTGAGGGGTTTTTTTTTTTGTGTGTGTGTGTGTTTATGTTTAACTCTCTCTTATTGAAAATCATATTTGAATTTTCAACATGCCTATTAGTCCAGTATATTAATGGTATAATTTTGGTTATTTGCGATGTAAAAATTTGTTATTATACAGTGGACTCTCTCTATCTGAACAATCTCTAATTTGAACAGTCCAATATTATGAGCACTTTCTGGCAGTCCCAACAAAACTTCAAAAACTTAACAAAAAATACGCTCTGTATTCTGAACACCACAATATTACGAACGCTACTTTTGTTTCCATTTCTACTCCTCATCTCTGTAAGCTGAACTTGTGTTTGCAATTTGAACTTGAATTCCACTATAATAGAAATTCGGAGAAACTATTACAGAAGAATAAAATGGTTCAACGAAATTCTATTAAAAAACTAAACAGACTAATTCACTGCTAGATTTTAAGCATGTATTTGAATTTCCAATTTTCATGAGTATTTCTGATAAAATTTTCAGTTAAAAGTTAGAATCACTCGCAGTCACAATGTTGTCAACTGCCTGTTGTAAGAAAAGCCATTTTACCATATTTTTTTATTAGAAAAAAAAATATTTAGTTTTCGATAAGCTAGAGATAATTACGGTCAGTTCCATCTTGTATTTCCACTCTGCATCTATGCACTTCCATTTTGCTTATTTCAAATAATAATTTTATAAGAATTGTTGTTAATCACAGATTAAGCATGATTAGTTAAAGATAATTTTTGAAATTTTTGACTGATTTCCTCGATGGATTAAGTATTGGGAAAATGGTAATTAAAAATTATTTACACATAATTTATTAATACTTAATTTCCACAGATTTAATTTTTCTCATTATAGGACAGATAAGAATTATATAAAGGAATATATTATAAAGCAATATATATATCAGCATTTATTTAATAGAGATCTGATTTCTGGACAGATAATAGTTAGTATGCAGCACAATAATAAAATTACTTACAATGGATTCTAATTTATCAAAAAAAATATAATGAAAAATAATGAATAATAATGGAAAATAATTTATGCATGAAAGAATTAAAAATTGTAGCAATCATGTTAACTTACTTCTAAAATTTAGAATATAAGAAATATAATAAAAACCCTGTAGCACTGACCTTATTTGATCAACTACTGGTTCTGTCACTTTACATAGTAGTAGTAGTAATGCATTTCCAATCTCCCTCTATCATGAACACCTCATAATCTGAACATTTTTGGCCTATCCCGTGAGTTTACAGAATAGAGAGAGTGCATTGTATTTAAGAACATTTTTGATCGTTTTTATGCTGTAGTTTTCCTAGAATAATAATGATTGGTCACAGTTGTACTAAAATATATCCTAACATATAATTTTTACAGCATAAAATTATAAAAGATATGAATTTGAATTGAATTCCTTTGAATTTTTTCTTTAAATTGCTCATGTGAAAGCCATTTTTTAAAACTTCATTTGTAAAAATCTTTTAAGACACATAATATAAAAATATTTATAAATGTTCATTATGACTGTATATCAGTATCATAGATGTATAAAACTACATATTTATAAAAGTTTGCATGCTAAAATATGGTATTCTAAATATATATTTCACAAATAAAATGCTGTGCATTTTATTTATTTTATTATTATTATTATTTTTTTTTTTTTTTTTTTTTTTACATAATTAAAACTGTGTTGACATAGGTTAGGAGTGATTTTATTTTCTTTTTTACTTCATATTTTTATGAACTTTTATAATTGATTAAGTGCAAAAATTTATCATTTTTAATTTTTGTGATTTGTTGATGGTTTTTTAAACATTTGGAGTTTTTTATTTCTTTATTTTTTATTTTTTATTTAATTATTTTTTACATGTTTTAGATATATTGGCAAGATATTGATCAATTGATAGATCTTATAATTAAAAATATTAATAATAATAGTTGATACTAGATGTTTTTAATGCATTATAAAATTTTGCATGCTATTTGAAACATTTTATTATTATTATTATTGCTAAAATATTATTTTTTTGTAAAGAATGTTTGATAGTTTATAACGTCTATTTTACATTAAAGGAATATTTGATACAAGATAAAAAATTTACCTATAAGCACACCAACTTTTATGTTTTATTATTCAGATATATATATATTAATAATATTAGTTATTACTAAATGTTTTCATTTTATTAAAAAATTCAGCATGCTATTCGAAACATTTTTATTTATCAGTGTTAAAATTTTATCATTTTTTCTTACAGAATGTTTGATAATCTATAACATCCATTTTATACTAAAGGAATATTTGATATAAAATGAAAAATTTCCACATAAATACACGAGTTTTTATGTTTTATCAAAATAAGATATTTCTAGGATCTTTTTATCAAAAATAATACATTTTGTAACATATTTCATATCTAGGTATGTTTAATAGAAAAGTATGATATTTTGGTAAAGAAAATCAAAGATTTGACTGTTATATGAAAAAAAGACTTTTATAAAATAAATAAATGCATGTTATTGCTACATTCGAATGCTGGTTAATGCATGTTTCAAATTTATTATGTTACATTCACACTGTCACTTTAATTTATCAGAAAAAGTACTAAAACATTTCTTATCCTAATTTTATTTTTTATTATGATTTCATGAATGAAGTTTTAGTTAATACATTTTTTTAAACTATTTAAATATAAATAAAATTATTTTAAAAAATTTAGTTGCTATCTATTTTCTTATCTTTTCTTAGAAATTTTTTTTATTACTATTTTTTAAAAGCATAAATTTCACATCAAAGTATACATGGTCTGAGAAATATTTTATTAAAATGTATACAAATTTTTTTAATGTATTTGTGATTATTTTTGAAAAAGAAATACATGTTATATTAAAATTGTTTTATCTAATTTGTGCTTCAAAATTTATTCATAACTTATATTTTATTTATTAAAAAATCAAATGTAATGCTTTTTCTCTTCAATCTTATTTCTTACTATTTCGTTAACAAGATGTTATTATATACTTCCATATTAAACTTTTATCAGTACGACTCAATCATTTTATAGTAAAACTATATATATAAACATGAGATATTTTGCTGAAAATAACTCATAGAATTTTTTTCTAAAACACAATTTTCTTTACATTCATTTCTTTAAAATATTCATAAAATCTGTTACCTTTTTTTAATGCAAACATTTTTTGTAATGGTGTTAGTTACTTTTATTTATTACATCTTTTTATTAACTTTATAATATTGCATTACATTATTTTAAAAAGTATTGTTTAATTTCTGTAAGTATAAGCATTTATCATTAGTTTAAAAATATAATTCTTTTACGTCTTGTTACTGAAAATTGGAAATGTGTGATTTTTTTAATTAAAAATTTCATTTTTTTATACAAATGTGTGTTGTTATAAATATTTTTTTTCAAGTTCATATAATTCTCTATATTAGTAAAAAATTTTATTCGGTTTATAAGAAGATAAACAGTATATTTTATTTAAAATATTAAACTTCATAAAAAAAAGAAAAAAAAAACATTCCTTATAGGTTTCATACTTTGGAATACACTAATACCTAAATTTCTGAGATGGATGATCGTAATCACAGTTGAAGCATACAAACATTGATAGCAAGAGATTGTAATTTCAGCTGCGTGATAAACAGTTGTGAAATATTACATTGTGGGATTTTACAAGAAATGGATTTTATTTTGTATGTTATTATTTATTTTGAAAATAAATTTGAACGATTACGATAGTGATGAGAGTATAGTACTTGCTGATTGGTAATTTTTAAAATATCTACCTATAAAAATATAAATGTATTTAGGTATATCTGTAGGTAATTATTAATTTTTTATTCGAAAAACTAAGTTCCTTCACGTCAATAACATTCGTAAATTTTTATGTTGATTCACAAGCGGAATAAATAGATTTGCCCTTTGTGCATTCAAAATCACTGAAAATGCCTACCGCAAACAAAGTTATCAAAATTTCTGTAAATACCTTTAAACATATAATCGACAAGACATTCAACATACTTAAGTATATAAATAGTACTTTTTGTAATATTTAATTATCTATGAAATAAAGAAAAATAGAAAAAATAAAATTTTACATTCCTTAAACAGCATCCATAAATGCATTTATTTTTAAAGAATAGTTAACAATGTTGAACAAATTTAGTGAAAATGAGTATTTCCATCCCCCCCCCCGCGTAAAAATTGCTTTCAGTATATATATATATATATATATATATATATATATATATATATATATATATATATATAAGAATTTTAATTTATCTAATCACGTGTAATAATGAGCGTGCACAAATAACAGAACTCCACATGCACGCACAATTGAAAGAAATCGTGACACAAATCAAGACATGTTTTTCTGCTACAAAAATAGTTAAGTACATTTTAATAAAAACGAATGCATTATCTTTTATATAAAACATTATTCACCATGCTACTGCAATATTTTGGAAAATGGTTTGTGTAATCCTTTTGTACAACACTAAACAAATAAATTATGTCATATGTTAGCCCTTTTCATTCAACAAATCCGAGTTGAAAAATATTTATTCAAGAGTCAGAATATATCATTTTCAGTATGAAAAAATAATTTTAGAAATTTAGAATGTAAAAATAAGGGAAAATTTTCAAAAGATATTTTTACCAGCTGTAATAAGCAGAAAATTATGCACTTTTCATAAATATTGTCAATTTTCTAATACAAAATTGTAAAGTTTACCTTTGTAAAAAATCTATTTTCGGATCTCTCGCGTATTTTTAATTTTTAAAAATTTACAAAAATCATTTTAGAAACAACGGTGAAAAACTGCTGAATTGATAGATAAAATTTTGACGTAAAATTTTAACTCGGTACCACCATTAATTCAGAGTTCTATGAACAATTTATATTAACTGCGGTGTTGGGCAATAACAGCAACAAATAAAATTTTTGGTTATGTTGCAAATATGTTATAAAGGGCTAATGTGTATTTAAAACATTTTATTTAAATGATGCTGTCATCAATCTATAAAGTAGAGAAATACAAGGTGCGAAAATACATGTAAAAATTATAATTATTTAAAAGTAAAAATCACTCCTTTTATCGCTTGAACAACTTTTTTATAAATAATCTTAAAAACTGAATTGTTTTTCTGACAGTTTTTAAGTACGAGTCCATTGTAACTTAAATATATGTATCTGTGCAGTGATCCCATTGTTTCAATTTTTAATCTTCTTTTTTAATATTTAATTTAATTTGGTATTTATCTACCCCATTACATTTTCAAATATAATATTCAAGGAAATACTTAATTGTGAAAGATGAAAATATTAAAGATTCCAATCTTGTATGTAACTCAGCACACTCTTATATAGTTAAAATATAATACTCTCATCAAACCTTATAAAAAAAAATTATTAATTTTAAAATAAACAATTCCTTTAAAAAGTTCATTTCTTTATTATTATTATTATTATTTTGTACAGAACTTTAAAAATTAGCTAGTATTAGTAATAGCAAAAGCGTAATAATTTACAGAGTTCTGCGAACAGCTAGTCTCTTTTTGACGCACATTTATTTTTTCCCATGTAAAAAGCAGTATAAAAATACGTCTATTTTTTTTCCAAATGTATAATCATATTTTTGAAGGATAGTAGAATGGGTCGAAGATTTTTAGTCTTCTTAATAAGTATCTAGAAACGAATAATTTCAAAAGTAAAGAACTTTGGATGTCAGACTATATAAACTGCATTTTAATATGTGAAACAGCACTCTTTTAAATTCCAATTTTCAATGACATTGCCTTGCATAAAAATGAGTTTTTAAATGAGATCTCTTTGTTGATTTAGCTCCGGGTGATACAAAATCCGTTTTAGAATTGTAAATTTGCAGCACAAAAACTGTTTTCAACTTGTAAACAGTTTTTTAATATCAGCTAAAAACATACATTATGATCTCTCACAATTCATACTCTTAAGTTTAAAAAAATGTATGTCGTTGAAAATACGGATGCAGACTGAAGACTAAGGTGAAAGTGAATCATTTAGTGAGTTATTGAGATAGAAATATCTTGTGATTAACAAGTAGGCATTCTTTGACAAGAAATTATTAATTCGATCTATTCTACTATCTTTTAAAGTTTCGCTAAATATTTCCCAAGCACCCTCAAAAATGATAAAGCTTGGTGCACAAGATAATGTAAAAAAAAAAAAAAAAATAATACTGTATTATATAGCCACACAATTGTACAAAATCATAAATGCATATATCTGAAACCGTGTATTTGTATTTTTTAGAAATATAATGTATACTGTACACAAATTTGTACCATACTTGTATTTAAATGCTATGCATATCTTTGAATAACACAACTCTCCCTTTCTATACACATATACAGAGCATCTATAAAGTTTTACGATGATTTATTTAAAATATAATATTTATAATATTTGTCAAATAATTATTTATTGTGATAATTATAACAACATGTAAACTTTCACGCTCTACAATACATTCGGTTTGAGCGGGAGAATTCGTATGCAATTAGAAATTTGCTTTTTTAAAATGAATTTCCGTTCATCTAAAAATAGGGAATTCTACATTGCTCTTCCACAAAATTCAATTCTCCTCGACCAGATTCTAGTGAACCAGAGTTAAACAGTTTTCCAATACTCCCTAATTCTCCAGATTTCGCACTTGTAGACGACTTTTTGCGCTACAATGAAAAATCTCACATTAAAACACTATTTTGATAGCAGTAAAATGTCATTCTGAAATTTTAGTCTATTTCTATAAGTATTTTAAACTAAAAGGAAAAAAGAAAGAAGAAAAAGAAAAGACAAGAAGAAAAGAAAAGACAAGAACTGTAAAGCTAAAATATTTTTTACTTCAAGTTATCATTTTGTCAAATTCAGTTCTAAAGCTCTATCGACAAATTGCATGACACTTACTTATTAAAATATTTGTAAATACACTAAAATGCCTTTTTCTGCTTCTCCTAATTAGTAAAATTACAATTATGATTTTTTGTCAATCTGGTTTGAGCGAATGTTTCTTTCTTCTATTGTAGATTTTAACATATCATGCCCGTAAGTAGCACCTGATGCTATTTTATGACCAAGATTACATATCTCCAACCACTCTACCCTGTTACAAAAATATGTGTAGCTATGTTTTATCCATGAATTGTATATAAAGAAGGAGCTGTAAAAACACGAGCTTTGATAACTTTTATTATTTATTTTTATTATAAAACAAAAATATTTTTAATTAATGTGTTTTAAAAAGTATGTTGAAATAAAAATCGTATCATTTGTTTGCTTTGAAAAATAATGAATAAAGCATTGCTCATAAAGTTTATGTTTCATTGCGTATTTTTGTTTAATTACTCCGAATACAAATATTTTACTTAAAATAGAGGTAAATGTTGATTTTTCTTAAATGAAATCAAATTGCCGTATCTACAGACAAAGGGGGGGGGGGGACAATCAACTAATATTGTCTCAATTCATTCCATGAAAACTATAGTGACATGAATTTAGTGTACATAAAATTTTCTATTGAATGCTATACATTGAGTGTAACTTAGGAGTCGCCTACATTTTAAGCTTCATCTAAAGTTTAAAATTTGAGTACTAACAGACTATTTTAACAAAGAATTTTATGCTACCTTTAAAAGCACAAAAAGATAACCAAATTTAAGTCTTTTGCATTAAAAGTTTTTTTCCTAAGTATAATCTTAGTCTTATAATTTTCATGATTTTATAATAAAAAGTATATAGTTTAAAATGTAAAATTAGGTTTTTAAACAAGTATAAAATCAAACCAAAAAATATTTCATCAGAAACAAATTTCTATAGACATCTAAGATGCTTATAGAAAATACGAGCTCATTCTGACAAGGAAACCTCTTTTGCTGTTGCTCACGACTATCATTTTCACTTTGAAGCCTACAAAGAAGATAGAAAGAAATAGAATATATAATAGAATATGCATAGAAGTTATAAAACCGATAAAAATTCTCTGTTATAATCATATTTTATGTGTTTTTTTATACTTTAATTTTTTTTTTAATTTTATTTGTTTATTTTAAGTTAAAAGTGAGTAAAGTCACCAAATATGGCACAACGAATTTTTCGTTTGCCTTATTTTGGAGCTATGTCATTCGGATAGGGTTGCCGGAAAAACTCTATTTTTGAAAATACGACAACTTTTTTTCCCGCCAAAAATATTAGCATAATGTCGTAATTTTTTAAAAATAAATTCATAGGTTTTTGAAGGAATTTAAATATTTTTTTAAATATTTTGTACTTATTATTGACTAAATTTTATTTTTTAATGCTTTTCTTTAAAAATATAACTATGTTAATAGTCTGATAATTGGTCTCGAAAATAAAATTTTCAGAAAATTGCGCTGCAACAAAATCAAAAAATACGACTTCAACATAATTTTTTTTCGATTCTTTAACTTCCTAGTATAGGACTCTAAAATGTACCAAGTCTCAGTGCTAAGTGCGATCAACACCAAGAGAAGTTTCCTTGTGAGAAGTAGATTTTTATCTATGTTCAGTAAACTTTGAACTCTAGAGTATAAAGAATTTTACTCTGTAATGATATATTCATCGGAGGAAAAAAAAGTATGGAACAACGGGGTTATCCATTTGATGATATATTTAATGACTTATTTAAAGTTTTTCAAATAGATAATGTACATGTTTGTCAACAAACAGGCTTTTTGCATAATAACTCAACTTTTGTAGACAAATTTCGAACCAAATTTCTTGAAATTATTTTGAAATATTCATAATTTTTACATAATTATGATATATTGTATTATACGTAGGAAATAACACGCTATAATTTACTAAGTCTACGAGAATTGTTATTTTATTCCTTTAGCGAGTTGAGAAGAACGTCTTGTTTGAATGTGTGACGTCACATGCACATTCATTCGAAACAAATGTAAAATAATCTTTCTGTTGTTTTCTATGAGCATCTTCCATAGGTGCGACCAAAGCCGATAGGAGCATTTAATATAATTATAATAACTGTTTTAGTACATTTTAAGCAACATAGTTTCCAGCATTACTCTTCAGTGAAGCAAACCTTGCATGCTTATTTAAATGCGTAAAATAAGCTATTTTCTTGCACAAAGAGAAGTTTTATAAAGTAATCGTTTCATTTTGACAGGATGTACCACTTCCAATTGCAATAGTGTTACAGTCGTGTAAGTCGTGCGTTATTTCCGATATTAGACTGTTTTGAGATCATTAAAAATTATTTTCTGTTCAACTTGAAACTATAGAATACAACTGCTCAAATATCATGAAATATTCGACATATTCATCCCTTAATTTTATAAAACTTATACTGAACTTTGATTTTATAAATTTGTGTGTCACAATTTAATCTGAATTTTATCTTCAAACTAATTTAAAATTTCAAAGGAAATTTCTTCTACATAACATTTATAATGATATTTTATTGTAATTCTACTCTCTTTAGCACTCGAAATCCGAAAAAAAATTAATCAAAGACAATTATTTCCACTAAGTTTATCTTTTTCTGATATATATATAACATACTTTATTACAAACTTCGCTTATTTCAGTATATTTCAAGAAACATAATTTATTATTTATTCACAGTTTCTGCTACATATTTTATTACGATTGTACACATAAAAAGTTTTGTTTCAAAAATGTTTTCCTCATGTAATATTCATATTGTACTTTGTTATTATTCTTTATTTCGAAGACAAAAGAAATAACTGCTTAAACTTCACAAGAAAAAAATTTTAAGCTTCTGAAAAAATGTCATTTGTTATTCGTTCTTTTGTGTTTTGTTGTGAACGTATATTAAACATTTGTTTCATAGGAACAACATAAACTATGAGAAATACATACCTGTGATTGTTTTCACATAAAAATTAACTATACTTTTAAGAAAATTTATGACTTGAAAAATGTATTTTATTTTTTACAAAATAAAGCCTTTTATTTATCTTTATATTTCAAGATCGTTTCTATATGCTCTTTTTAACATTTTTTAATGCTCTTCACGTATTCTTACCAATAGATTTAGTAAAAGATACATTCATACAAAATTAAATTTTCCATAAATAAAAAAACAAAAAAGTTATTCTAAAAATGCTTTTTAATTCTGTATCACTAAAACTATTGCCAATAATTCGGCTAAAATAATATCAATATCCTGTTTTTAAAAATGCAATTTGAACCCCTTGTCCCCTTAACACAGCTATACGCAAGTAGACAGGGCTCTAGATGTACTGGAGCAAACCGGAACGATCGTGAAATTATGTCAAATATTGTTCCGCTTGTAAATGTATCTTAATCCTTTGTGCACTGACAGCACTTTGAAGTGCCGTTAAATAAATATTAATGTAAAATATATTTACTCAGTCTAATTAATAAAACTTTTTTTTTCTTTCCACACATTACACTCTGTACAATCAAATTTAGATAGAGTAGAGAAACAGTCGAAACTAATTATTTTCCTAAAGTGATGATTTTCTTAATGATTTTCATAGATACGGCTTTTTTTCCTTTGAAAAAAAAGATGTATGAAATAATTTCAACTGCAAAAGCCTTTTAGTTTACAAAAAGAATCGTAATACATTTGAATACATTGCTTTTATAAGAATTGTGATATTTCCATACAAATATTTTTGGTCAATTAATTTTATTATTTTTGTAAATATCTAAAAAAAAAAAAAAGTTATAACTACCTATATATTTAATCAGTTTTAGTGATAAAAATATCTAAATTTCAAATAATTATCATTTAAAAATCCCAGTATTATCTTCAGATATTAAAAAAATAATTATTGACATGAACCAATTACTTGATAAATAATTTGGAAGTAAAGGGCTAAATATTGACCCGGTTTGTAGAATAGTTTAAAAATATTCAAACAGTTTCATACATATAGCTTACTGCACTCTCTGTAATGTTTTTTTTTTTTTTTATTTTTTTTTTTTTTTTTTTTTTTTTTTTTTAACTATTTGAATTTTTGATTACTACTTCTAATGTAGCGTTCAGGCTCATGAACTTTTCTATTTCGAGTTCTGCAAGTAGGTAACTTACAACAGAACGAGAGACAATTTTGATTTTATGGGTTTTTGTTGAATGTTTAAAAAGTACTGACGGAACTAATTCGAGAATATCCTTTTCTGGTTAAATAGAAAATAAACAAATAAATAAAAGGCATCATTAATCTGCTGCACCATTTCAGAGAAATAGGTGAACATTGATAAATTGTAAAAATGCCATATGTACTGATATCCTCCTTCTTTTTTTAAGTTGATTAAAATCAAAAAACTATTGTGATAATATTTAATGAATAATAATAAATCTAAATTTATGCTATTGTTCCAAAAGCTTGTTAATATACTTGGATATTTGAAACAATCAGCAAACTGGTTTCGAAATTTCATAAGAAAAATTTCAAAGGTTAATATCAATTTTGGAAAAATTGTTTTTTAAAAGAAGCAACATACTATAATAACCTTTTAATATAAGAAGAATGCACTAAAAATATTTTTCTGCTTTTTATTTAGAACGTTCCGGAAGCTTTAATTACATCGTATTATGAAACTACATTTTTTAATATCCGAAAAAAAAAAAAAATCAGCTAAAAAAAGATTTTTTTTCTTGGTTTATTAATGTGCATTTTTTTCTTGTATGTGCATAAAATCATAAGAAACTTTGTCGAATTGAGGAAAAAACTTACTAAGATAATTAAACTAAAACGATAAAAATGAGGAAAAGAAAAAAAAATACATTTTTCGTAAAACATTCTACCATAATGATCAATTGCATTTAAGGAAAGTACAGAAAATTATACTTTCTAGTTTCTTCTATCTTTAATAAAAGAAAGTATTTCAATTGATTTTTTTTTTTCGATTTCCTGTTTTTGGACAGATTTACATATTTGAAGGGCCAGAGATCCTAAAAAACATATTTATATAAAATGATTGTCTGTCCGTATGTCACCATTGCACCATGAAAAAGTGGATGAAATTATTCATACAAAATCAAATTTGTTGTGTAAGTTTTTGCTTGTGGCAAGCAATCGCTCTTTCAATTTAGAAATATTCTGCCTAAAAGAAGCGCTGTAATAGCGATTTTCATGCCATTTTCGTTATTGTGCCATCCATAAGTGTTTGAAAAACGAACCATTTTTTTTTCAGTTAAGGAATATTCGGCCGGAAGATGACGCTATAATAGCATTGGGTTGTCTGTGCCATTTTCATTATTGTACCATCCAAAAATGTGCAAAGTTAGTTAGGCCCAGGGATGTAGAGGAGGTATACGAGGGTATACGCCGTGTACCCTCTGAATTTTTAAAAGAAGTTCCGTATACCCTCTGTTTCTCAAATAAAGCATTAACGTATACCCTATCTATGAACATTCGTAATGTAGCGTATACACTCTGCCTATGCCGTATACTGTCTGCTTTTTTTACGACTACAATATTGGTTACGCCAATTTCTTATGCATGTTTTGGCTCTGGTTAGCAGGTCATCCCTGAATTTGAAAAAATTCTATTGGAAAGGGAAGCAGCTATTTTTTGTGCCGTTTACATTATTGTACCTTTAAAAAGTGTATAAAGTTATGCATAGGATTGAAACAGAAACTTATGTATAAATTCTTGGCAATGGCCACAGGTCCTCGTTGATTTTGGAAATATTTTCTAACAGGAAAGGGCTCTGTAATAGCGATTTTCATATAATTTTCACAATTTTTCGTAGATCTATATCCATTGTCAGCTCATGCAGCGACAGGAATTCGCTCCGTGCTAAGCTGGAAATTCGCAAACAGCTAATGCAAGTAAAATAACGAAAAACTATTTATTCTAATAAATATAATGATTGAGTTTAACTTTATTTTATTCCGATAATTTGACGGAAATAAAAAGGTAAAACGAAAATCAAAGGTTGTACGTCATTGAACCAATAATGTTGAAGTATTATGATCTGGAACTAGTTTTCTGAAATATTAAGACGTGTGAGATGAAAGTAGGCTTTAAAATTGGCACATTCAACGAATTACATTTTGTTTCTGTAATACAAAATGTAAAACACAAATTATTAAGTTTCCATATTATAAAAGACAAACTCGTTTGTGCGTAATGCTGATATCATTTTGACATTGGTAACAGCAAACGATAAAATTTCACTTTTATAGCATTTTTTTTAAACATCGTTTTTAAACATCGCAGGGGCTGTGCCTCCTGCGAGTTACACTCGCCAATCCTTATTTGGACACCGCAGATTCTTTAAACACGCTAATTTGATCGGTTTTAAAAGATTGCATAAAATTTAATTGCAATTTAAAAACACGTGATAATCTGCCTTTAAACGAGTACATTCTTATCCCTTTGATTGGGAAACTTTAAGGCCGAAACAGCTGCTGTTAGCTCACCGAATGTGATTTTTCGTGTTTGATTGAATAAGATGAATTAAACATTTTAAAATAAGATAATATAAAATGAATTAAGTAAACAAGCTTTTTGCTCGCTGGTATTCTTTAACAATTTTTTAAAAAGAATGTTTTAAAACAGATATTTTAGATATATTGTTTTAAATTTATAGTAATTTTCACTGTAGTTCTGTTTTTTTTTTTTTTTTTTTTTTTCATTTTTACTTTAGCATGAAAATACTTTTGTTTTTAGAAAAGAAAAATGTTACTTGCTCTTGGAATTCGCAACATCAGTCAAATTAGCATTTCGAAATACAAAATAAATATCTAATTTTTAAAAAAAACACTAAAACTATGTGGATCAAGTGTCTGTCCCTTTTTTGATAAAAATGATACTTTTATTAAAAACTGAACAAAGCTTTCTTCATCATGGAAAACCATAACTGTTTTGTTTCTAAAAAATTACAAAAAAATATATCCTAAATAAAAATAGAATAATTTTGATAACACAAAACCATATTTGGTACATATTCATATTATCTAAAATAAGTTTTATAATACAAAAATCACGAAGTAAATCGAAAAAGAAAAGGAAAATCCTGAAAAATATTTCTCCGATGTTGTGATCTACAGATATATACGTAAAAAATAATGGAATTTCGATATCAAAATGTTTTATATGAGAAAACTCTCACCTGTTTCTTGGAAAAGATAGAATCAGTCAAGAACTATGACATGTTGCTATTCTAATAAATGGAATGATAAATGGAATGCTTAAATCTTTGACATGCTAACACACGCACATCCCATTGAATTTTTTTTAACAATCCGCTTGCCAAACAAATCGGATGAACACAACAGATACATTCAAAATCATTTTTCTCATGAAATAAAAGCTGAAACATCAGTGGATTTGTGACGTGTTTAATATTTGAATTTTATAAACATATGGCTTTTTTCGGTAAATATGTCAAAATAATCACATATTTACACAATTTTTCAGTCCTTTTTTCGTGATAAAAATCATTTTGAATGTTCTTGTCGGATTCATCTGACTCTTATGTTTGGCGGAGAGTTAATTCTATTGATACTACTCTTTCAAAAGAAAAAAAATCATCTTGCAAGAGATATGTAGTATTTAAAAAATTGTGAATTCTAAATTGAATTAAACAGAAGCAGTTTCCAGTCCTGACCCGTAATTAGATAGTTAAGTTGTAAACGTAGCACAAGTCCAAAATAGAAATTAACAAATTCCGATATTAAAGTAAACACAATCAGCTTCACTGTATTCGGTTTTTATCTTGCCATATTACTTTTTGAGCTACGGTTTTGAACGTGTAACTTTAAAAGCTTTTTAGTACTACGGTTTTGAAGATTGATTATGTAGACCGTCACTGATCCTCATGCCTAAAATGAAGATTACCCGAAATGATTACTATTTAAAAAACACAAAACAATGCTGTGTATAAGCAAAGCCGTATTAAAATTTCGCGATGATTGGCCAATTTTTACAAATAGTCCAAGATCCCAGAGCCCCCAGACGTTACTTATTTTCACGCAAGTAAAATGTATTGGATAAAGTAGTGTTAGTACGTGCTATGAGCGTAGTGATACCTGCTAGCTTGGACCGACGGCCAATTTACGGGTACCAAGTATCAAAGGTAGGTAAAAACACTGCGAACTTTTCTTATTTTCTCAGTCTTGATTTTTATATATAATGCTCAGGGAACTATTTGAATACTTTATGTAAGCTCCCAGACCAATTGCATGGGCCAAACATCTTCCCAGACATACATAAAGTGTCGCTATGAGTATGAGCGCGAGCGTAATAATTAGATAGTTTTATAACATAGCTTCATAAAATTTATGTTATTAATGGTCTAATGGAAGTCTTTAGTAATAATTAAGCAATATTTTAATATTAGAATCATTTTTAAAAGTTTAATTTAAAAAATATATTTTGAAAAGTGAAAATATTAGAATATTTATTCAAGTAATTCAAAATATTGGAATATTTCAAATTAATTCCCCTTTAAGTATTACCAATTCATAACTGACATTCAATAAAAAACATTGATTAAATTCAGACGATTTTATTTAAAATCAGTATTCTTTTTTCAGATTATTTGCTTTATCATCTTAAAATGGATTACTTCGGCAAGTTGAGCTGAACGCGCTTCTTTTGCATGTCTGGGAAGATGTTTGGCCCATCCAATTGGTCTGGGAGCTTACATAAAGTATTGAAATAGTTCCCTGGGCATCATATATAAAAATCAAGACTGAGAAAATAAGAAAAGTTCGTAGGTTTTTACCTACCTTTGGTACCTGGTACCCGTAAATTGGCCGTCGGTTTAAGCTAGCAGGTATCACTACGCTCATAGCACATACTAACACTACTTTATCCAATAAATTTTACTTGTGAGAAAATAAGTAACTTCTGGGGGCCCTGGGATCTTGCTCTAAAAAATAACATAATAGCCGAAAACAAAAATATAGTAATAATTAATATTTTTGCGCTTAAAATTCGCGAATTTTGCATATTCGCGAAATAAAAAATGAAGAACATTTCAACATTCACGAATACTAAACTTGGTTATTCGCGAATTTCGTATCATAAAGATTATTCTTTTACAACATAAACTCGGTTTATTTTATAATTTCCATAAAACTATTTGGCATTAGACGGCTGCATTGCATTGTATAGTTCCGAGAACCTTCAACCCTTGTTAATGCAAATTATCAATCCGTAATTCCGAGAAACCCAAAACATAAATTGATACGAAAATCGAAATATTAATTTTTCTAAAACTCGAATTTTTATTGTAGCTGATTTTTTTTTTAATTATACGGGATATTTCAAATTTTAACAATAAATTGTTGAAAACGCAATAGGAAGCAATCTTAAGTGGTGAGGATTCTCAAATTTGAAAGAAAAATCGAGATCGCAACTTTTCCTTATGTGGAAATTCATAAACAAAATATATGTTTTTACAAACAATCGTTCTTACAATCAATAAATTTTTTCAGCCATCAAGTAGAAACTAAATTTTGTACAATATGTTTACAATGGAGGATATTCCATTTACGTTTTGATCACGTGATCAAGGCAAAAGCTTCTAGCGTAAAGAAGAGAAGGCTTCGTTAGTTGCAATGTAAATTCCCACCAGCCAATGAAACAGTTCATAAGGAAAGCAGTAGCAGCCTCCCTGCTTATCAGTTAGAAGTTCTTTGGGTAAATTACCGGTACCACGTAACCTTTTATAACCTCGAACACAGATTTGGAATATCCTCCATTGTTAATATTATTTTACAGCATGTATTTTTTTTAATTCTTAGTAAATATATTTTCTCATTTCAATTATTTTTACATTAAAAGAAATCGTAAAACCTAACATTTTTTTATACATGAGAAATTAGTTCTCAGCACTCGCGATTTCGATATACGCTAGAGCTTCTGTCAAAATAAGTCGTCCAAGACTTGAGGAATTACTGTTTAAGAAAATGTTTCAAATTAAACATTTAATCTGTCGATCTGAATCAGATGAAACATTTCGTAAAATTATCTGAAGTATGGGATTAATGCCTATTTCATGCATTTGTGATACCATTGTTGTTTTGGAAAAAAGGCTTTCAAATGTCATGAAAATAATTTTTATAAATACTTGGTAATTTGTTATTTTACAAGTCTTATTTGTTATTTAACAGGAAATTCATTCTTATATGTATTAGACGAAGGTATGGCCGATTTACAAGCTTTTAAAATTAGCTTTGTGTTCAACTTGATAAAAAGTTGACATGGATGTGACAGTTGTATTTCTACAGAAGGTATATGTTGTGCTAAACAGCGTCACTATTGTTCATGCGCTTTCTATACACTCTGATTGACGGAATCTTGTGTAAATTGACTCCACTGCGAATTTCTGAAAATTTTCTTCAGACTTTTTCGCCGAAGGTCGACGAAATTTCGCAAAAACTTGCAAACTAGAGGACTTTTTTTCATTTAGCGCCCCAAGTGTACATTTTGACATTAAAAAAATCGATTTTCTACCAAAGTCAATTTTCTCGCTTAAATCTCGTCAACGTCGTCAAAATTTCGTCAAATATCATCAAATACGGCAAATTGCTGGCAATTTCGCGATTTCATTTAATGCTCACTGTTCCAAAGTTTAATAACAGTTTCAACTTTTATTTTTTACTAGCGAGCTACGCTCGTTAGCTGGGCCACTTTTTCCAAACGAACCTCGGTATTAAGCAGTATATAATAAGCAAAAAAATTCATTTAATAAGCAAGTCTTTGTGTTCGAATCCTCAGGCACAAAAAAAAGTAAATTAAAGAGCCATGGTCCCATTAAAAATATGTGATTTCGCACGGTGGGCCACGTGCACTTGAAAAAAAAAGATTGTGGATCGGAGCTATGGTCGCTTCGCGCCCATAGTCCCTTTAAAAATATTTGGTTTTGCACGGTGGGCGCTAAGCGCGCATAAGACTTTTTTTCGTATTTTTCAGTTCATCATAAGCAGATTTTTACGCAGATTCTGAATATGTAATCAGTTTTTTTCTACTTTAAAAACTGTCTGCATGATGATTAAGAAAAAACGCGCAAAGAAAAGTTTCAATAGTCCTATTTTATTTCTAAGTTCAATATTTTAGCGAAAACTACGGTAAATATTCTACGGCAAGTCAAAAAAATTGATGCGGAAAAAAACGCAATTAGCGCCGGTAGAAAAAGGAAGTTTTCGGCTGTTTCTTCTTTTAGCCAAAGGGGGAAAATTCATTACCTTCACCGCAAGGTGGCGCAGTGTTCTGCTTCGGAGCTCCGTTTGGGAATTGACACACTTTTCGTTCCGATTCCCAAGGGGTTTTTAATTCATAACTTTTTTAATTTTGGTCCCACGGTCTCGAAAATGCCCGAAATGACTTCCCCGGAATTTTTCCAATCGAAAGACACCTCTCGCGACTTCCAACTCGCCCGCGTTGCGAACTGTAATCGGCTTCAAGCAGACAGACAGACAGACAGAGGCGCACGGATTTTATTAGTATAGATGGTGCCTGAAAACAGTTGGATACAAAATTTATTCAAAAATATTTAAGCCCTACTTTTTTTTTTCATAACAGCTAAAGGGAAAATGCATCCCAAAACATAACATCTGTAAAAAATAAAGTATGAGTTAAATATCAGAAATAAAAGATTTGATCTACTAATCATGGGCAAAAAGAAAAATTTTGTAAATTTACCAAAAGTTGGTTAAGGGGTGTTGTTAATGTGGTGTTTTCCAATTATCTACGCGATGAATGTGGACCCGAATAGGGAGATTGGGACGTGTCCATCGTTGAGGAATTTCTAAGAGGTTTTAAAAATAGATTATCTAATCTTGTCGACCAAGGTATTTCTAATTAGGCTGACAAGTGCGAATGGGTTCGAACCCAGCACCTCCCATCAGCCAGCTTCGAGAACAGAACATTTCGTTCACTAGTGAGACAGCTGAAATTGAGAAAATTAGGCCACCTGCACGCATTTTTACTGCCAGATCAATTTTCAGAAAGCATTTTCCTCGCCCCAAAGTTCCCACATTACATCGTTGGCATGTTTATCACACAATCTGTTATACTTTCTTGCTAAATTTCCATATCGACACTATTACTAAATAATTTGAGAATAGATTAAATATCTAATATGTCGACCGAGTTTAGAGTATAGCTTTACAGTTCTTGCAACTATAACATATTATTTTACCCTTTTGGGTCTGATGTACTATTAATAGTATGTGTTTTCATTGAGTATTATGCTGTCTTATCAATTACTTTTGCTACTATCAACATTTAGTAACGGTAGTATGTATCTATGCGTTTCTTATTGTGACTCAATTTATTTGAGAATAGATTAAATATCTAATATGTCGACCAAGTTTAGAGTATAGCTATACAGTTCTTGCAAATATGACATATTCTTTTATCCTTTTGGGTCTGCGGTACTATTAATAGTATTTGTTTTCAATGAGTATTACGCTGTCTTATCAATTACTTTTGTTACATTTAGTCAACATTTAGTAACGGTAGTATGTGTCTATGCGTTTCTTATTGTGACTCAATTTAATACTTCGGCACTTAACAATAACAATAAAAGTTCGCTTAGTTACCTTTGCGTCGTTAGTTATTACTTTGTTTTAAACATATATTCCACTTTTAAAATTTAAAATATAGTTTACTTTATTGAACATATTACGGGTAATGAAAAGCCAAAAATATTAAAAATTGGTAATACTTGTCAAGCTCTGTTGTTATGCGATATTTTCCGCACATCTTAAAAAATTATTCCTTATCTTACAGTTTTATGAATATAAATTGAATAGTAACCAAATTAAATATATTCCTTATATTTCAGATAATGGCATACTTGTTAAACTTTAGTAAATATATTTGGATGTCCACTAATATTATTATACACATAAATATAATTTTCTTCTCAAAATTGAAAAAAACGTCGAACTCGAAAAGGTTAAGCACTTTTTTGTAGTAATCGTGTTTACGCAAAACCATATAAATCATGAATACAATACTTTTTTTTTTTTTACATTATGCTTTTGGAAAGTAAAAATGTTTCAAATCAGAAATTTAAAATAAAATCAATCGATTGCGGGGAAAACGAAATATTTTATGAAAATTGCTGATGTATGGAAAAATGAGTTGATTTTAGAAATCCGTGATTCTATTTTTGTTTTTAAAAAAGTATATAACAGTAAAAGAACAGTAATAAAATATTGAGAATTCGACATTCCTTTTTTACAACGAAATTTTCATTGTTTTTGCTAATATTTTAAGTGATTTAATAGAAAGCAATCATGAAAAGAATGTTTTTCGTTGCAAAATATGATTTGTAACAAAATTTGTAACACATATCTTTAAAATTGGTAAGCATGACATTAATCATTATAAATTGGCTGAATATTTGACCTTTAACTTTATACATCTCCAAAATATAGAATAAAATAAAAATTTGTACATTGGAATCTATACAAGATATCCTGAATTAGTGCTGTTAATTATTCGGATATTACTGCGCAATTCGACACGTTTCATTGAAACTGAAAAAATCCAATTGATCCATATACATTTTTCACAAAAATCTAAAATACATAAACAATGCAACAATATACTTTGATCTTTTTTATATATTGTTAGAAACATTATATTGCAGCTTGATTGGAAACTTTCAGAAAAAAAAAATATTCAAGGAGAATTGGTAGGTCAAATCCTAAAATATATCGAATTTTCAATTTTTTTAATATTTTGAATCTATTATTTCTCATCTTTCTACTGATATATTACTTTTGTTTTTACGTCAACCAGATGTTAGAAAATTTTTAGTTATTCTGTTTGTTTATCTCCTCATACTTCTCGACGACGTTCATTTAAAGATATGAGAACTCAAACACTGAAAGCTATTTCGCTCTGTTCTTCGTTGCTTAACCTCAGAAATTATTTTCTCCGCGTTTTAAGAAGAATTTTTCGAGATCTTTCTCATCCAGATTTACTTAAAATTTGTCTCCATGATAAAACACAAAATCCAAATAAAAATATACACAACATTATTTAGTCTCATGTACCGAAAAAAACTTTTGTGCAAATAGAATGCTTTCACTTAAATGTATATGATGTAGTAGCCTGCTTCAATAATGGGCATTTCACAAAAATTAATGTACTTCATAAATTAAACATAGAACCAGGGCTATACTGCCAACACCTTAAAAATTCTTGTTCGCGAGCGAATACTAAGGGCAAAATATGACCATTTGCAGAAAATTAAATAAAAAGGAGTGTTTAAAAGATTAAAAAGGAAACACCAAGAAGAATTTGAATAAAAAAAATGCAAAAAATAAGTATTATTTACTTTAAACTTGATTTTTTTCAAAATGTTGTTTTTTTTTAACTTTGATGTACCTTTTTGAAAAAAACTATTATACTTTACGTTTTAAAATTTTTCTCGAACATTCTATACATATCTCTGTTTAATCTGAGGTGAATTTTTTAAACTCATAAAAAGAACTTTTTTATTATTACCATTTAATTTAAAAAAAACTGCACTTTTTTTTTTCCAAAATTTGAATGTGGTTTCTATTTCAGATTATTAAAAATTGTTTATTTTATACATAAAAAAATTCAAGTCTATATTTTAAATAATTTATGAGAAAAAGTGCATTAATTTAACATGGCAGGTATAGGGATTGCAACAGTCCTTAAGGGAGACTAGAGAAGGTTAACCCAATTTATACAAAATGATTTTTTTTAATATTGGATCTTGAATAAATATTAGTATATCATTTTATTCATTATACAATTACTTATTAAAATTAAATTGATACACAAGTGTAATATATATATAAATTGAAAAAATGAATGATTTTAATCATAAGAAAATAATAGATCATGGCTCCGCACACAGGGGAGGCTTGACTTATTTTATTTAAATTGAAATATATGTTAAGAAAGATAAAATCCGTTTTAATAAATGTAGAATAATTTTATGCTACATTGTTTCATTATAATTAAAAAATTTATTCGAAAAATGTGATGCGTAAACCTTCCTAGATGGAATTCAGGGTGCAAGAGAAAAATGCTGTTTTAAATTCCCTTTTAAATTTCATTTTATCTGAAAAATCTACACCAGTTTCCACATACTTTGGCTTCATCTCATTTTGCTCATCTTGTTTAAATTTCTCTACATACCTACCTAAAGCATTTTAATACATGTTCTGTTATTTTACAGCGGCATGAACACTTAAAATGTCTTATGGCTGTTACTTTCATCTTTCTAGTATTTCCCATTCTATCCATTTACCTGCTATGGGTACTATTTAAATGACATGAAAATTCCTTTCAACTTTCCTATTTGTATTTCAATAATCTTTCTCTTACTTCTATAAGTAATTTTTCACATTTTCTTTTAATCAATTTTTAGCATTTTCTTTTTCATTACTACATTCTACAGCAGCTTTATGGAATGAATTTACATTGATAGAATGAGTTTACACCCTCTGTTTAGAACGTATACTATCTGTTATTTTTATGACTACACCTGATGCCTGATTATAAAGTTGATGGTAATTAAAGTAAATTTAATATACTGGTTTGTTATGCTATTTTTTATGTTTCTATTTTAATTGCAATTTATTTAACTTTATTATACACTGTAAAAAGAATTTGTAAAGTTATTGAAATTTTTCTAGCAAACTGGTATTCCAAGAACTTTTTATTTAGTGGCAACAACAAAAATGCATGTAACAGATGCAGATTTGCAATAAGAATAAAAAAATATATAAGGTTACTAAGATTTTTTTTAGGAAATTAAGATTCTTAAAACATTTTATGTAAGGGCAACTCGGGTTACGGATGACATTTTAATAAGTTTGATTTTAGCAGATTCTTTTTTATAAAATTACATATTTTTGTAGCTTTGCTTAAAGGTTTTTTTTTTTAGATTTACATCCATTTTTTTTTTTGTGTGTGTGTGTGTGTAGTGTACATATAAAATTTCAGTAAGCATACAGATCTCTGCAACTTTACAGAAACTTTGCATCTTTATTTTATTTTTTTTTTTTTTTTAGGGCACAGCACCATTGAAAAAAAGCCGGTATTTAACAACTTTAAAAAAAAATCCCTACACTTGCGGAAATAATTTTTGTGATAAAACATAGGGGAAAAATTCGGAAATTTTTTCGGATGGAGCAGGGTGGAGCTCCACCTCATTTTTCCCTCTCTGTGTATAAAGCTTTGAATGAGAATTTTCCCAATTTATGTATTGAACGAGATGGCCTCCACAAAGCTCCGATCTTACGACTCTAGATTTCATCTTCTCAGCATATATTAAGAACATTGTATACCATGAATGAATTATTAATATCAGCCATTTAAAACATAGATTCATAGTCGCAATGGAAATTTTAACTCCAGAAATGATTTACAGGACATGGAGGGAGATTAAATATATCGTCTGGATGTCTGTCGAGTGACTAATGGTATTCATATCGAAATGTATTCAAATGGATTTAAAACTTCGAACTTATTTAGCTCATAGGCTATCATAGCCTGAGCATGTCTTTCTCCTCCTTAATTTGTTTTTTTTTTCTTTTTTTTTTTTTAAACGGAATTAATTCTTGAAAATATAAGGCTGTAATGTACAATTAGTATGCGTAGTCTGTGAGCTCAATGCCATCAGTTTAACTGGACAATATTCTTTTTATTTAATATTTTAATCCTAAATTTATTTTCCTGTGTTTCTTTATTTGCGTAATAAAAATTTGCAATGCAGGCTTTTTTTTTCGATGATCCTGTATAATTATTGTGTATTGTTAAACATCTAATGAATAAAACCTATGTTTGCGTAATTCACAGAAAAAAAGGCTAAATATGGCTGGTCTAGGAGAAGGGAAAGACAAAGCAGTGATCTCACAATGATTAAATTTTTCTTTAACTGTTGATTTTGCTATCATTGTATATGTGATATAATATTTGCTTATTAAAATTCGTTTAATAAATTGCTTTGCATGTCTGAAAAAATGATTTATTAGAAACAATGAAATGCCTGCTTAAACTTCTAAATAATTCGGGTTTTTTTCATTTCATTCTATGGATAATGCCATACTAAAGAAGTATTTACATTTTATAATGCACAATCAACTGGTGGTACTTTTGAAAATTTTCACATTACTATACACATAATCGTTAATGTATTAAATTGGCATAAAACATTTGTTACCAAAGACGCATATTACGTTTTAAAACTATTTTTCAAAAATGACCGTAAAGAAAACAATAAAAATTCCATATACAATTTTCAATTCAATATGATATCGTCCGATAAAATATAAATTCTTTTGTCCACGTACAAAAGTTTCTTGGAAACTGAATTCTCAACAAGGAAATTTTAAGACGTCATAGAATATCGATATTTTATTTCGAAAAAGATGCATTTTCCAAGAAAGTCAAACTAAAAAATTGCTACTAGATACTTTTTGTAAAATAAACATTTTGGGTTAAATTTCGTAAACAATGTTTTGATATAGAATATTCAACTGAGTACCATGACATATTACAGTAAAAAAGTACTATCTAATTAGTTAAAAAATACTAAAATGTTAAAGTAAAAAAGCGTTTTGTATAAATTATTATTTATAAAACTATATAAAATTTATAATCCTCTTTAACCGATTTATCATAAATTATAAAGCATACTATTTATTATTTACTAAAGTACACATTCATAATAAATCAATTGTAATACAAAAATTTATCCTTAATCATACTTTTCAGGAATATATTATAGTATTCTATTTCATTATAATTCTATTTTATTATTAATTAAATATATAAACAAAAATTAAAAATTACTATTTTATCATTTATCATTTTTTACTACTACTTGTTATCATTATTTTGCAATTATTTATCATTAATTATAAAAGAAAAACAATTTATTATTATATATTATATCTAAAATATACCATTTGATATACTATTATTTGTCATTAAATATATTTCTTGTTAACTTATTATTCTATTGTTTATCATTGCATTACAATTTTATTATTTTTAATTCCGTCAGTCTGAGTAAAACTCTTCATAAATAGTAAAAAAGCTCTCGTTGAGAATCGAACTCAAAACCTTTCATTTCAATTATCCATGCTCTATTTATTGAGTTTTCTGGGTCGAATTCCCGATCGGCAACATTAACTCAGAAGTCTTACTCTTGATTTCATCTGTTTCATATTAAATGTCTAAATAATAAATAATCATCACAGTAATTAAATCGAGGTAGCACCATTTTTTAATAAAGAATAAACATTTAATACTCAAGTAAGACACATATTACAGTCGAAACTAAAACATCAACAATATCATAATTCTGATAGCATAGCATTTTTGCTTTTCAATTTTCCATGAAAATGGATTTTCTGCTGCCATCTACAGTTTTATCTACAAATTAAAATAGTAAAATACCACAACTCTCCACCACTTAATATTTAAGTCGGTCAGGAACACTTTTATACCTACTGGAGTACCAGTGGAGAAGAAGAAGAAGAAATTCTTACAAGCTCAGCAGCATCAATTTTGGAGCTAACTGGAACAGAAGGTTTTGGAAGTATTGGATCAGAGCCATTTGATTTCAGACTTGGAGAATCAGGATTATGAAAGTCAGTTGGAGTAGGACCTGAAGTATTTCGATCATTAGAGTCTACTAGCGGATCTGTGATACAAGACTGTATTAGTAGAAAAATACCTTGTTTCACTATTGCATTTTCCTTTCTGAAATTTTCTGTATCACTTTCTTTAGAATTTGGATCATTAGCAAAAGAAATATCTGGGCCTGCATTAGTTATTTGATCCATGTGCCTTTTCCAAATAATCGAACAAACTAGAATTATGTAATGTAATTTTCCTTCTCTTGCTTTGATTCGACCAATTTTTCGCTTGACAATTTCTTGCAACTACTTTCTGGTTCATTTCATAGTCTTTTATTTTAACTTTGACCTTAATTCATTTTGTTTTTCCTGAATAAAATTTGTAACATTTGGCACTATCAAATCTATTTTTGTTCTTATGAGACGTTTTAGGAATAAAGATGCTGGACTCTCCCCGATTGTAACATGAAGTATATTTTTGTACTAGCTGACCCGCCCGGCGTTGCCCGGGTCCGTTATAATAATGTTAAATGAACTTGAAATTTTTATGATTTTATCTTCAACTCAAAATATGTGTTAATACACTGTTAAGAATTTGACCCTTTTGCTGCATCGTCACTCCACCGCTTTTATAGAAAATGATTACTTCAGCCTATTTTGGAGCATTGTCATAGGTCAAAAGAGATATATTCTATAAAAGCGGGGGAGTGATGATACAGCAAAAGGGTCAAATTTTTTACAGTGTACATTATATTAAATACGTGCCCCCTGACTGTGTCAAAAATTGGTTTTTTAAAAAACTAATATTTTGCTGCAAAAATACCTAAAATGACTGCAATGGGAAACGCAGGAGGGAATATGTGTCCAACGATTTCGTGTTGATATTTATCCTTGAAATTACTGTTAAGTGACTTAACTAAATACTTTTTTCACATAGATATCCCAAGTGAAATATTTTGAATTTCAAACTAATTATATATCACTCTTAAATCTGACTATACCGTGAATGAAATCGATTCTCGATGATTCGCTAAAAGGTTAGTATATAATATTATAAATTCAGAGCCATTTTACAAAAACAGGTGTATATTTTTTATCAAACATGCGTAATGTTCATTCTATGAACAAAATCCTAACCGTAACCTAATTGTATCGGAATCATAACTTGTCTGTAACTTAGCTGTATCTTAACAGTAACCTAACTGCAAGTTAAATATACCATAAATGTAACTTGGCCGTCACCTAATCATAACCTACCCATAATCTAACCACAACCTAACCTTAACCTAACTGTAACTTAACCATGACTTAACTGTAACCTAACCGGAAAATAAAATAACAAAAGGGTCACCGGAACGTAATTGCATCCTAACTGTTATCTAACCGTAACCTAGTTCTAATTTAACATTAACTATAAACAAAATATTTTAACCATCTCGCGCTAAGTACTTAGTTTCACTTTCCACCGCTACGGAGCGCATTATGTTTTGTAGAACATCCGAATTTTAGGTTCGGATTGAATTCATGTTCATGGAAATTATTTTGTCTTCTTCGGATACGGTTATGATTGTGTGGAATATTTGTGTTCAGTTTAGATTCGGTTCAATTCAGATTTCGTGGGTTTTTTTTTCCCTTCAAATGGGATTTTTAAGTTCGGGTCGGGTTGTACTTATATGGAAATTATTTTACCTAGTTCCAATGAGGTTATACTTCACTGAAATATTTTTGTTAGGTTCAGATTAAGTTTGGTTCAAATCTCGGGATTTTTTTTTCTTTTTTTTACAAATTTTTTGGTTTGGAATGGGGATTATGTCCATGGAAATTATATTGTCTTGTTCGTATCTGGTTATAGTTATTTGGACTATTTTCGTCGGATTCAGATTTGGTTCGAATCAGATTTCAGGTATTTTTTCTTAAATTGATTTTTAAGGTTCTGGTTGGATTCATGTCCAGGGAAATTATTTTGTCTTGCTCGGATCGGGTTTTGGTTCTTTGGAATATTTTTTTCGGGTTCAGATGTCGTTCAATTCAGATTTCGGCTTTTTAATGGAATTTTTAGGTTCAGGTTGGGTTGCGCATCAACGAAAATTATTCTGCATTGTTCGAATAAGGATATGCTTCTCTGGAATATTTTTGTCAGATTCAGATTTAGTTCATTTTTTAGGTTCGGATTGGGTTCATGTTCATGGAAATTTTTTTGTCTTGTTCAGGTCCGGGTATGGTTCTGTGGAATATTTTTGTCGATTCAAATTTCAGGTATTTTTTTCAAATGGAATTTTAGGTTCCGATCGGTTTCATGTCCACGAAAATTATTTTCTCTTATTCGAATCCGGTTATGGTTCTTTCGAATATTTTGATCGGATTCAGATGTAGTTTGCATAAAACTTCAGGCTTTTTTTTCAAATGGAATTTTTTAGGTTCGAGTCAGGTTTATGTTCATAGAAGTTTTTTTGTCTTGCTCTTATCAGGTTATAGTTCTTTGGAATATTTTTATCGATTTCAGGTTTCGTTCTGGTCATTTTTTGGGTTTTTTCAGAGAAAAATTTTAGGTTCGGGTCGGGTTGCATATACACGAACATTATTTTTCTTTGATCGAATTGGGGTATGCTTCATTTGAATATTTTTGTGGGATTCAGATTTGATTCGGGTCAAATATCAAATCCATAGTTTTTTTTCAAATGGAATTTTTAGGTTCGGGTCGCGTTTCTGCTCATGAAATTTTTGTCTTGCTTGGATCGGAGTATAGTCTGCTTTTTTCTGGTTGGGATCGGGTTATGTGTTAATACGCCTAAACATTATGTTTTGCTACTATTCTTTTAGTGACTATTTTTTATATATAATTTATTTTGCTATTTGATAATTTATTGCTGTATATGAATCGTCTGCCTATTCGAAAAATTGTACGTGAAAGAGCCATTTCATTTTTGTTTTAAAAACAAATTAAAGTCTTAATAAAATTTTAACTTAAATAAATGCATTCAAATTTAATCAATGATTTAAAAAAACTGCTAAAAAAGCCTCATATATACATATACATATATTAACTGCAACATAGCCAACCACAAATACATTCTAATGTACGAAGTACCAACGATCTGACGTAATAGCTATGTTCAAAAATCCTAAGTTAAACTGACATTTTGCCAGTCTATGAATTTTAAAGGTCTTTGGGAAAAAAACAGTCACTTTTGAAATGTCAAAATCTCAAATTGGTTTCTTTCATAGAGTAAAAAGAAATTAATAGAGTGGAGGTATTATCTCTGGAGATGATGCTTAAGATGTAACCCTACATTAAGTCCAATTAAGTACCAACAAAAGCACGTGCTTTGACACGCCTATCAATTGGCGAAATTTTAAAATGAAGGGCTAAAATCACAGTCAAGTGAAATCCAGCCACCCCATTGGTCGAGTGGTAAGGGTGAAAATCACGAACTTGTTTCTCCATTTGAAAAAGGTGAGGGGGAAAGTATTTTTTAAGCGATTGTTACCGTCTGTTCTTATTTAAGATAAACCGTCGAAATTAACTCAATTAAGATATTTTGATGCCATTTTATAAAATGAGAGTGAAAAATTTAGATTATAAATGAAAAGAGATAAGATTTACTTCAAAACTGCCGCTACGATTTTTTCTCGGAAAAAGGAGTATGACAACATTTACCCAACTGCTAAGAGATTGTTCCCTGAAAAGGACGCGGCTCAATGACCAATGAGGTGTTTGGATTTCACCGGACTGTGATTTTGGCCATCCATTTTAAAATTTCGCTATCAATTGAAACAGGTTTAAACCTGTATTTTTTTTTCTCTCGTTTTTAAAAAAAGAACTAATTTATCGCTTCACCGGTAAAAATTTATTAATTATTTTATCATATGTGTTTTAAATATCAATATAGAAAATTATTTTAACGTTTTGCTTGAAAATATAACATTATTTTGTTAGTACATTAAAATCGTCTGCAGTCAGAAATTTATATTTTAGATTAATATTTATTACTTAAGTTTTCATACATGATTTTAAAAGAATGTTTTCATCATTATATTTTAAATATTTATTTACATGCAATTATTAAGTCATAAACATTTTTCATCTACGTTATAAAGTATTGAAAATTACATTAATGAAGGAAACTTTTAGTTATACAATTTTTAATTCGTATTAAATGTTTTCAATATCTTATTTAATTTTAATTTGATATTTAATTATTGCTAATTTTCCAATTTCCTTCATTTTAAAAGCGAATATTTATTCTAATAAATAATAATAGAACGAAGACCATTTTAAAAATTTGCTATTTCCTCTTGAAATATGCTTCAACTGTAATTCATTTCTTTCAATTCGTCTTATAATACAAAATCTCTTCCACGTCCTTTTGTTTGCCACATTAAATTTGAGCGATAAATGGTTTCATATCGCAAACCTTTTTTGAGCTTACTTCACCTCCACTTATCTTATTCCTCCATGGGTTTCTTTAATTCTGTCTCAGCTTTCTTATTACTTCTGCGAAAATTTTTACACAACCAACCAACCGTAAACAAATGAAAGAGAAAAAAATTGGGAAAAAGATGATTTTTTATGAGAGTGACCTCTTGATTTTAATTAATTACTCAGTTAATAATTGGAATTTTGAAATTCTGAAGCTCAGGTGCATCAGGAGAGATATTGGGCTACTCTCAAAAAAATTTTGAGCTTTGTACGTGCTGTAGATTTTGCTAGCCATCGCAGACACACACACAGACACACACACAGACAGAGCGTTTTGTTCTTTTATTAGTATAGATAGCAAAATAAAGTTATTCAATTTCATTTGCAAAGTACCAGCTTCAGAATCTAAGGCTTTTAATACACATTTAAGAATTTGCATATATCTCTCACCCTATCTATTTGAAACTAGGTAGTATGGAGCACTGAAGTTATGTTTTACAACATGATTTTTCAAAAATATCTCAAATTCTTCAGATATAAACTGCTTAACATTATTTGATATTGAAGAAATAAGAAAACCGTATCGTGCAAAACAATGAAGGAAGACAAATAATTATATTCTCCGATGTTGTACTATGAACTAAAAATGTAACTGCCCATTTACTATGGACATCTACCACTAAAAAGAATCATTTTTCAATAAAAAAGACCAAAATAATAAATATGAATCCTCTGCAATGGAACTGTTGGCCATTCCATATGACATGTATCTACTTTGGGAGGATTATTTATCAAATTTACACAAACAGTGCAATTTCGTAAAATATATTCAATATAATGGCATATTGCTTACCTCCATGCAAAAGAACTGCAGAGATACAATTAGACGAGCATCAGTAACTAAAACTAAAGGTAATTTATGATTAAATTCAGTAAGAACTCTGTCAAAGTAACTTCTTTTTTATACTTTTAAACGCTAGTTCACATTTAAAAGACCAATTAAACAAAACATTCTTCTTAAGCAAATTAAATAAAGGGCGTACAATTGTAGATAAATTTGACACGAATTTAGCATAATATACAGGGTGTTTATAAAGTCCCGGACCCACTTTGATGTTTAATAACTCATAAAATAATAAAGATTGATTAGAATTAATAATATAAATAGTTAGATAGACTCAAAAAGTTTCATGACCCTTGTCAATGAACTTCCACCTGTGCTTTCTTCATCGCACGGAGAATATCAAGTCAATAGTCAATTTCACGCCAGGTTGCGGGAAGAATGTTGGCATCCACAGACTATCGACTTGATACTCTCAGTGCGACGAAGGGGGCAGACGCGGAAGTTCATTGACATGAATCATGAAACTTTTTGAGTCTATCAAACCATTTATGTTATTAATTTTAATTTATCTTTATTATTTTATGAGTTATTAAACATAAAAATGGATCCGGGACTTTATAAACACCATATATAATTAGACCTAGAAAATATTTTACCTAAGACACATTTTCTGATCGTGGCGAATTCAACATAGCCTCAATTGTATTTTGTGTTTTACGAATGCTATGTTTATCAACTTTATAACCACAATAAGTAATTTTGTCTGCCATATAAAATGTTTTTTCTTTATTTATCCTAATATTACACCCTTAATCTTTCCAAATCTTGCTTTAATCTCTGTAAATGAATTTCATATATTTCCCCAGTTACTCCATTATTATCAATAAAAAGTGTAACTCCTTCAATTCCGCTTAAAATTTGCTCAATTTCCTTTTGCCATATAGCAGAAGAACTACTAAGACCCATTGGTAATTTACGAAATTGAAATAATCCTTTAGGCGTATTAATTGTTAATATTTCTTGGAATTTCTCATCTACAGGTAACTAAAAGTAAACTAATTTTAATCAATTTTCGAAAAAGGAACACCACCGCCTAGTGTAGCTAACATATCTTCTACCTTAGGTAAAGGATATTTTTCAACTTTCAGGATCTTATTTAATGTAACTTCAAAGTCACCGCATAAACGAATTTTCAATACATATTATATTTAATTTATATAACTATTTATTTTTCCATAAATATAATTTCCCCATTAGGCTTCATCTAACTATAGGGGTTGTCCACTTTCTATCTGTATATAGACTACCTATTTGTATATAGACAGATAGGTAGATAGTATACAGGAATAAAACAAACAAGAGTAATATAGAATACATCACAATGTTAAAAAATATTACATTGTGAGACTTTCTGGCTAACATTTTTTTTTCTAAAACATGGTTTAACATCACTATTTTCAAAAGTATTCTTTGCATAATTTAGCACTAATAATTAAAGCGTAAAATACTTTTAGAAATTACTGATATTCTATTTCAAGGACCTATACAAACGCTGTTTAAAATCCTCCATTCGCCATTTTTCTGTCAACACATAGGCCTATGTGTTAAAACGGCAAATCTTACTTCATATACATTTCTATGAAATAATCTAATTGTTTAATGATTAATGATTAATGATTAATAATTACATTAAAAAATATTTATGCATATTTTTAGCATAGATAAATATTGTTAATATTTAATTTTTTCTACCAATATGTAAAATAAAGATCGCTATATATATGTATTACTTTTCAAATTTAATAATATGAAATATTTTGTGTTTGAATTGCATAATCCTTGTATCGTAAGATGTACAACACGCATCTTCTGTAGATTTACATAAAAATACAATCAGTTTTATAAAGAATTATTTTTCACTTTAATTTTCATAATATTTAAATTGCTATCTGTTGTTGCCATTCGGATTAGGTGTAATCAGCCCGCCCTTTCACACTCCATCTTTTCGAATAATGTTAGTTTCGTATGTTTCTATTGGTCGCCATATGAATAGCAATTATAAGATTTATGCAATTAGAATTATCTCTTGTTTTTAAAATAGCAAATTTTAATATAAAAATTTTAAGTTATTTTTGTAGTATTAATTTGCTATAAATTATATGGTGCTTCAGAAATTAAACTCGATTTCTCAGGCATACCTCTTTTAAATATTAATTCATTCAATTAATATTGTTACTAATAATTTTTTTATCATAAATTATTCATAAACATTTTTTAACTTTAAAAAATAATTTCTTAAGGTACACTTTAAAAATATAGAAAGCTAATCTCTGTGAAATAAATCTCTAGTATTTACCCAAAACTAAAAAGCTAGCTTGTTTTATGGTCAGCATTACAATAACACTATTCTTGCAGTTATAAAATATGTTATATAAACTTTTCGCTAATATATTAAAAAACATTTCTTTAAATACAATCTTAAGCAAAAGAATGTTTTTAGAATATCCCCTTAAGAGAAAAGTAATTACTTCTGCTAAAAAAAGGCGTAGCATTCTGAGAAAAAGAAGATAAATGCAACGACACAGAAAAAAACGCTGTTATTCAATCCAAAACTTATTGTTTGCAGAAACCGAAAATGCTTGTACTTTTGGGAATAGCTAATGAAAAAAGATCACACCTGTAGAATACTTTAGCTGTCCAATATATACTCTCCTAATCAGAAATTTATTAGGCACGCTTCTCTATTGAAGCAGCAATGTATTATTTATTTTCTTAAGCAGATTTTTTTTTATATTTTTAGTTTGCAAAAAAATATTTTTTAATTGTTAGTAATGATTTATCGCAGAAATAATATCGACTTAATATGTTTGAGATTAAAATTTTATTTTTTGAGTAACAATTACTGTATCTGATAAATTAATTGTAAATTTAAAAGATAGTTGTCATAAATCCATTCTCTGTTTCACGATACATACAGTGAATCAAAACAAACCAAAAGTATGCTTTAATTGTGTTAATGTAACATTACACTGAAAAAAAAGCTGCAGCTGAGATGTATTGCAGCAGAGATTCTAGACAACGTTCGTCAAAAAACGGACTTATATATCAACGGATAACTATATCAACGGATTTTGCAATTACATTAACGGTTTTTGCCCATAAAACATAAAATTATGGAAGTTGATCGTTTATGTGAAAAAAAGTGACATATTCCGTAAATTTACAAGATAATTCAAGGCAAAGTACAGTAAATTTACAATTGTTTACAGTGTATTACTCACTATTTTATCATAAAATGTTTATGAACTCTACACGGAGGTATCTTAAAGTTTCAATTGCAGCTGACTATTTTTAAAATTGTTCATACCACTATTCTTAAAAAATATCTTACGTAGTATACATCTGTTGCAAATGTTCTCAAAGCGTATCGAAAAATTTTCGTTTTGAAAATGTAGTGGTAGTATCATAAAATTTCAATTATAGACAAATATTTTTAATGAAACCTTGCACCACGTTTTCAGAACAATAATCTTTTACATGTTGAGGATTTCAGAAGCCAATCGGCACAAGTGTCGAAACTTCGATTTCGAGTAAAATGAGGTTAAA
Source organism: Maratus speculifer (assembly GCA_964019185.1). Classification (NCBI taxonomy): domain Eukaryota; kingdom Metazoa; phylum Arthropoda; class Arachnida; order Araneae; family Salticidae; genus Maratus; species Maratus speculifer. The sequence continues at coordinate 33,652,089 of OZ025291.1, read as the reverse complement.
AATAATTGGTGTCAAGTTTGAGCATCAGTAATAATTGATTTAATTGAAATAGGAAACTGCTACTTGTTTCATTGTGGTCTTTGAACTCTTATTTCAATAACTGTGAAAAAGGTAGAGTACAATTTTTATTTATAATTAATCAATATTGTTAATTATTCTGCAAAAGTGGTTGATCTCTAGAACGCAGCGTGTAATTAGAAAATCCCATATTTCTTTACCTCAATAGGAGTAATAATATTTCGAGGTCTTCTGTGCACTGAGTTTAATTTTTTCAATTTTGTCTTTTATACCCTTTGGTACTAAATTAGGTGATACTAAACTCTTAGTGGTACAAAAAGTTTAAAACTTTTCATGTAATAATAATGTACCATTGTCCTACAAAGGATAGTTATCTAATAAAAATACTTTCTATAAAATCGAAATAGTCCTAGAAAATAAGAATAAATAAATAAATAAAAATGTCCCAGAATTTATTGCCTTAACATAAGCGTAATTATTTCTACAAATAAAATGCATAATGTAAAAAAAGGTACACGTACTATCATAAATGTAACCGAAAGGAATAAATACAGCTATATAATAGTAAATTAATTATTTTCGAAGAAACAAAATTCTTATAGTTACTGAATTCTCAATAAAATGTTTCCTAGTATATACCCACCTAATCAAAAATGTATTAGACACACGCTCTTATTGAAACATGCAAGTATCTTTTAATTTATTTTATTTCGAAAAAATTGTTTTCGGTTATTAAGAAAGTTTGCTTGTCCGGAAGAAAGTTTTACTTCTGTTGTATCTAATGATTTATCGGATAAAAGTAAAAGTATTTTCATTTAAAATGCTCTAACATCTAAAATTATTTTTGCATAAGAAATTTTATTTTTTTTACATTAAAAATATTTATAAATCCGTACTTCAACTGTGTTATTTTTATCTCTCTCTGTTTGACAATACGTGCATTCAATTAAAATAAAAGTAATTTTGTGTTATTTTTGTTTTTAATAATATTATTAGTTATTACTGTTACCGTAAAGCTAAAAAAACATATAGAGCCTTTTTTTAGTATTATAAATGACAGTTAATTCCTTAATCACTTAATTTTAATAACTACTTGTACCAGAATTTAAAAAATGTCGCTTTTATAATTTGCGTGAAAAAATGAAATAAAATGTAATTTTTACTTTCAAAAGACAATATTTGTTAATTATGGTTAGCTTTTAACATTGCAGCATCGGTATTCGTTATTTCTGAAAGTTTAAATGCAATCTAGAAGCTCATGAATTTTACCTAGCATTGAGAAAAAAACTTGAAGGGATTTTTCGTTTTTTTAGATTCGGAGTTTAAAATAATATTTACAATTGCAATTATGAAAATTGTTTTACGAACTTCACTTAAAAAAAATCTTTAAACATCGATATAAATTATTCTCTACTATTTTTTTCTTTATACAAAAGTAATACTTACTTTTAATAAAAGCTAATAAAAGTATTAGCATAAATACAATCAAATAGAAAAATACAGTTATATAATCAAAAAATTTATTTTTTGCTGACAACAAGATGCTTATGTTATGGTAATTTATAACGAAAACAAATAACACATCTACAGAGTACTATGGATACATACTACATACCAAATTAATACAAAATGTATCAGAAGCGCTTCTTTATTGAAGCATCAACCTTTCTTTTCATTATTTTTTTTTCTGGAAAATAATATAAGTTTATCCAGAAATATTGCTTCCCGAAGGATTTTGTTTTCTATAGTAATAAATTATATATCAGTAGAAATAAAAAAAGTAACATAAAATACTTGATAATCATAAATTGGTTTTGTGCAAGAAATATATATGTTATATAAACCCCTTGACCACCAGGAAGTATGTTGATTGCGTCCTCTCATTTCAGTAATCAACAATCATGGCGTACTCAAGTACACGCCATACGTTGGTCTCTATACGGTGTGTGTGTGTGTGTATTATTTATGACGGCCGATTATCTTCACTAAGAATATAGGTTTGAGAGGGAGTGCCCTCCGTGGGGGTCTTTCTAAGGGATCCCAACCTGTACTTACGTAAAGTTACCCAAATTTCGGAGAAAACCACTTAAAACTCCGAAAGGTTAAGCCGACGGACACAATTAGGTTTTCACCCAGCACTTCCCGCTCACGAGTTTCGAGAACATAACTTCTCAGCCACTGGTCAAGCCGTTCACTATATAGTAATAGTTTCATATTTGAATCAGATTAATCTGTGATATGCAACTTATATAACAGGGCACTGGTCGAAGATGAATTTACAAAAAGACAAAGACGCATTTTACATCGCATATTCCTATATAAAGCAATCACCGACTAAGATAAACTTGGTGCGGGTCAAAGGATTAAAAAGCCTTTGTAAATCCGTACACGGGATGTGAACACTTAATATCGCTATTTTTTAGTAGAATTCGCCTTAATTACAGATAAATATTCTGAATGTACGAGTTTGTTACGAATTCTACTATTTAAAGATTAAATAGATTTTTTTTTTTATCTTAAAGAGCAATGACAGATTCTTTGGAAGAATATACATTATTTGGGTACAACAGCCATGATATTTTCATCTATGTTTCACATTTGTATTGAAACAAAAGAAACAAAAATTATGCCTTCATTATGATAATATAAATACTAGTCTTTGCTTTTACGATAATCTTTTTATGAATTAGTTTTAATATGGGAATGAATTTTCCTTATTTAATATAGCAAGATGTAAGTCATATAAATCAGAAAAATGTATTGCATATATTTTCACCTTTAACTACAGATATGGAATCACTAAATTTAGAGTCCCTTTTTTTGTGACCGTTTTTGGTAAATCAAAGTGAAACAAAATTTCGAAAAAAGATACTTTAAAAAAAAAAATTAAATTTAGTTAAAAAATAAGACAGATTACGTAAAAATTTATGTGCTTTTTATAATATTCTAGCATAATAGCCATGTTTTTTAAAATTTTCAGAAATACAACATTTTGATTAAATTCGTTGATAAAAATTGATTCGAATGCCTTTTGACATGTTATCTTTCTGGCTCTCCTACCGCAGACATGTGTTAAAAACTAGGACAGTCTGCATAAGAAATCTTCCTAATTTGCCCTCCCGTAAACCATGGTGACATCATTGCAACGTCGTTGTGAAGTCACATTGTGACTTTGTGACCACCGATTGTGGATGTGACGTCACGTAACGTCGATGTGAAGTCACAGTGACTATGGCCGTTTTAGTGCTCTTTTGTGACGTTTCACTTAGTGGTCACAATGTGACAAATTTGTGAAAAATGTGTCATTTGTGACTAATTTGATATTAACATTATGACGAAACTGTGACAAAAGCGACGATATTTAAATTGCCAGAAACATGCTTTTTAAAATAAAAAACGTGTTTTGAAGGATATTTATAAATTTCTAAAGATTTTTTAAGAAAGTCACATCTCAGTCACAATGTGACGTCACTGAGTGGTGGCATTTTGGTCACAGATGTGATGTGACCAAAGTGACTCACAGTGACATCACTGTGACGTCGCTGTGACCATGCATGCTATTAGGGCTCTGATTCTGATGTGAGCTCAATCTACAGCCTAACTGGTCTGCCTTTCTATAATCCCTTTTGTGCAATATTTTTACTTTTATAAGTATAACCCGCACTATCATACTTTCTGTTGTGATAATAGGCGATTTTATGTCGGTTGAAAGAAAATGGCCTTTTATAAAACAAAATTTCAAACTATTTTTAACGGCATTTTTCAAATCGGTACCACAATTATTCAAAAGATACTGAATCTATTCATTTAAAATATTGCCAGTTTTTTTTTCTTATATATAATTATGCTGTGCTTGAAGAACTTTTTTGGCCTTTCCATTGGTATAATTAACATAAAGGTCAATTTTAGGATTTTGTTCATCTGACGAAACATTAGTCTTCTCACCTCTCTGTCAGTCTCTCTCGGAGCTGTTTCTCAGAAACTATACAAGTTAGAGATTATAAATTCCGCATGTTTATCACTGAAAACCTTTGATCACACAACGAATTCTAAAACTTTGAAAGAGCCTTGCATTATTTTAATTAAATTATTTTATTTAAGGCATTTTTAAGATTTATATTAAAAACAGGACCTTAATTTCAGTCTCATTCGTGGAAATTCGATAGCTTCGTCGTGTATCTGCTTGCTGGTTAAAAGGTTCCTTGTTCTTCGGTACTCGATATCGAAGTTGTAAAAAATTTCGTCTTATAGATTTAATAGAGCTGTGCATATATAACTTTATCAATATTTTAGTAATTTTGGACCACCTCCTCCAATCTGATATCATATTTTATCATTCGTAGCCCTTTCCGGTAATGATAACATTATTAATGTCTAATTTATTTTTTTTTATCTTTAGAATTTATCTTTTTTATTTGGAGTGATATACAAAACTGATTACATACTTCATTGATTCAAATGAAGATGTCATAAACCTTTATATCATATAACACAGAAGAATCCCTTTAAATCATATAAAACTTAAAAGACATTCTTATTATTTAAAAGTATTATAATAGCTTTTTGTAAGATAATGCATTCAACAGCGATAATGTGTTGTTGCACTTGCCCCGCACAAAGTAGGGAGGGATGGGGAGATAGAAATTTTAACAACAAAACAAATGGGCAACATTCTTTCTCTTATTTATTTGTATAAACACAAGCTTCTTTTCAAATGTACTTCAAATAGGATTTCTCAAACACTGATTCCATATGCATATACATATGACGAAGAAAAATAATATCAAATATTGAGCTATTTCATATTTTAAAATTAAATATTTTCATTGTTTAATTATTTTTAATAAAAACTTTGTATTTTAATAAAAATAGATAGCATACTAAAAAACGATAACATACTATTTTGAATCAAAATTCATGTAAAAAATAAAAAAATAAAATTTTGGTTGGACCAAAAATGATATCGATATCAAAACCCCCTACAGATATCTTACGATATTATTTGCCAGGTCACTTCCCCCTAAATTGATAACGTTATATTTGCACAGCCTTATAATAGATTCAATTTTACATGCGCTATTTTAAAGTCAAAAATTGTTGTAAAATATTTTATCAATATATTTTTCTATTTAAAAACAATGCTTTGAGAAATTGCAAAATTTTAATTTGATTAAGTTTTATTGTTGTCTCGATTTAATATATTTGCAAATTTAAGGAAATTAAATCATGTAATTAAATACACTTTTTAAATATACAAACTTATACTGACTAATGGTATATCAAAACTACTAACTATTCTGTAAGTAATCTAAGTAACATAAAATAATATAAATTATTTCTTTTACAAAAATTGGACTTGTTCCAATATTGGATGAAAAATAACTCAGATTAAAATTAATATTACATAAATCAATAAAGATTACTGAATAAAGATTACTTAAATCAGCAGTGAATTTTCACCGCTGATAAATAATAAAAAAATAATTAAAATTATATATGCGTTCACTGATGCTGGGTTCGTTTGTATATCATGTTACGCCACAGGTCTGTGTGTTCATGTAGATGTTTCTATCTTGTGCTGCCGTTGCAGTCTTACCAACATATGTGAGTGGTAAATGACAAGCTGAGAAAGGGTTCCTTGTTTGATCACCTGCTTGAACTTTTTGCGCCCTGTTTGTTTTACGTTTGGCTAGCAGTAGGAAATTTATTTATTCAATAATCAATAATTTCAAGTCGAATTTCACTGCTGATAATTAATTGAAATATTAATTAAAATTATACTTTATTCCATGTTTTGATAAAATATTGCATTTTTCCCCTTCGGACATTATTCAGCAAAATTATGCATTTCCAGAAACTAATTTTATGGCAAAATAATGCAATTTCATTTTAATGTAACAACATCATCTTTATATGAAACAAAAACATAAAATACAATATTTGCACACGTTTCCATTTTTTCACAAGGAAGCATTTTTTTTTTTTTTTTTTTTTTTTTGTACATCGGTCATTTAATTGCACCAAATGAAAATATTTCTTTTCGAAACAAAACATTTTTGAATAAAAATATAAAATATAAAACTCACAAGAATATGTTATATAAAAACGTGAATTGATTTTAAATAAAAATTTAAGTTTGAAATGTTTTTATACGCTACAAATTCGTGAAAAACTTTTAGAACACCATCTGACCATAATAATTAACACTTCTAACTAAATTCGTTTTTGATTCTCTTTCGAAAGTATTGAGACTGTTTTGTGCCAGGAAAAAGATTGGGCAAAAAGTGTTTTTAAATATTACATAATTTTTCCCGAAATGCTATTATTTTTATTTATTGACACAGTTAGTCAACTCACTGAGTAATCTCTAGCAATTTTTTTACTATAAAGCAAATTGTCTCTTATTCCTTTTAAATTTTGTAATTTTAAAAGTACTATGTAGAAAGTATCTTATTAACCATTTGAAAAATGGTTGTTGTTTTCGGGAGAATGGACCCGATGATGTTACCACTTTTGAATGATGTTACCACTTTTGAATGATGTTACCACTTTTGAATTTAAATTAAATTCTTTATTTTTAGAAGAATTTTTATTTGAATTTAAATTAAATTCTTTACTTTTAGAAGAATTTTTATTTGAATAGTAAATTAAAATGGTTAAAATCATTGTAATAAAGGAGAAAACTAACAAATTTAAAAATGGGTAGACGGAAATTAACAGATACGGAAAAAGCCGAAGCCAAAGAAATGAATGAACGTGAATATCGCATTCAATGATATTAAACACAATACGCGTACTTAAACAATCATAAAGTGATTTTTATTTCTTCTTTTGCTATTTAAAATAAAAATTTAGTCAACATGTATAAGTTGCTTATTAGTTTGGCGATTCGTATCATTTGGCGAAATTGGTCGACGGGATAACTGAGTAATACTGTATTTGGTTTGGCGCAAAAACGTCTTTCAATGCAGAAAATGATAAAATCAAAAGATTATTGAGCCGCTGAAAACCAATTACGTGTTGAAAGGCGATCACGAAAAAGGAAGCAATTTAATGCCGAACCGATTAATTGTAAAACATCATGTCGCCAGGGCGACCAATCCACTAGCCATGGCGTTTTACTATCGGTCGGTTCTAACCAGGAAAATTTGAGTGCCAATAGTGATTCTAACAAGCCGGAAAATGTTATAGCTATTACTCTTGATTTTCCACCACCTAAAAAGAAAACTAAAAAGCAATCGGCTTGGGAAAAACTGGAAAAAAACTTTTTTGATTCGATGTCTGATGGACCCATTCACAGATGCATGTGCTGCGATCGATTTTGGTTTAAAACCTCCATCACCAAAATTCTGCTCTGTAAAATCAAACAATAAATGCCAAAGTCTTACAAGTATAACAGTATATGCCAAAGCTGTATTTTAATAATGATTACTTTTGCACCAACAATGTTAAATAGTTTGAAATGTTTCTTTCGTCGCCAACTTTTATGCTTGGCGACAATAGAGTGATATAACTTAAACGAACCGTACCTTCAAATTGCAGCATGTATAAAGTCATTTATAGCAGTGGCACGGATAATACACAATAAAACAACTGGTATTTAGCTTAAAATGATAGATGAATGTATCGAGTGAAACATTTTTCAAATGGTTGGGGTAATTTCTTAAATTACAATTATTTTTTTTTTTATGTTTTGTTTTATAGTGTTCTAAATTGTGTAGTGCTTACAATATGTTGTTAATTTGGTGACACAGTAATGAGCAGTACAACATTATTGTAAGAAAATATTTTATCAACACTATATACAGAACTTTTTCAACAGAATTAACGACACTAATTTTATTAAACATTTCTAGATAACAATACTTTTTCAACGTATTAAGAAAACATTTCTAGATAGCAATGCTTTTTCTACGTATTAAGAACATATTTCTAGATAGAAACATTTTTGTAACATATTAAGAGTATAAACAAACATATCTTAAAAAACGTTTTGTATATGAAGTTTTCTAATTCACAACACATTAATGTGATGTATATCTTGGAATAAAAAGTGTTGTAAAATGCATTTATTTGAATTTGCAGTGTAAATATTGATTAAATTTTTTTTGTTTAGTGTTAAAATTAACAATTTTTTACAACATGATGTATATGTGATAATTTAAAATCTTACTCACTCTCTTTCCGTAAGTAATCAATTTATATAAACGTAAATAAACAAAATATATATTGTTAACTAATTATGAAAACAGAGTTATTTAATCATTTTAATTGTAAAAGATTTTTGTTACTAATTCAAATTTTTCCATACGAAAAGATTTTCCTAATTAGCCAAAATTGAAAACATTATCAAGGCTTCTTTAAAATTTCTCATTTCCTGAAACACAAAGTTTAATCTCTTAAACATAAACAATTTTATTTTTTCTAAATCTGAAACGAACTTTTTAGTAATAAAACTCGATCAATATTTAATTTTCCAAGAACTTAAGACGTTACATGATACTGCAAACGTACTGCACATTTCTACAGTAGTTTTGTATAAAGAAAGGTTCAAGAGAGGTAAACAAAAATTTACAGGATACTCAAAAAAATGAAATGAAGTAAAATCCCCTAGATTAAATTTTAATTTAAATGTAAAATATAACAAAGAAATTAATTACAAAAATTAAAAAATATAAAATAAATAAAAACACACGATCAAAAGTCATAAGCAATAATTATTCTATACATTCGGAATATTGAATGTAAAAGAATAATAATAACAAAATTGTAATTTAACAAATTATAACGACTATTTGTAAAATGAAATTTCAAAAGACTCAAATTTTAATGACTTATAAATAAATTCTATGTTTAAATTAATAATAATAATAAACATTATTTTTAGGATGATTATATTGAGTCTTATATTACGTATGCCGTGCATTAAATATTAACATTCCTAGACCATTGATAAAAAAAAAACAGTAGGTTAAAGATACACAACTTTAATTGTTTAAAATGAGCATTTTTATTGGATGGAGTTAATCAGAGAGACTTCTGATCGTCTCATATTACATACGACATGGATTAAAAATTAATATTTCTGGACCCATCACAAACAAATATTAAATGAAATTTCAGCTTTACAATTTTCGGAACTACAAATTTTTAAACTTCTAAATATCGCCCAATTTTTACACCGTTGCGTAGAGAAAAAAATGAACTGTTTAATGAAGTTTGTTTAAAAACTCTATCACAGTTTGTTTAAATTATTATTTTTTTAAGTTTTAATTACTCTTTTTGACATGGTGGCAACAGAAGTATTCATTTTTGGTCATTAAACTTGGACCAATCAAAAAACTAATAAAATAAAAAACAGAAGTATCCCATTTTTTGGACATTAAACTTGAACCAATCAGGAAACGAATAAAATAAAATAAGTTGTGGAATTCAACCAATAAAAAGATTCAGACATACTTTAGATTTCCCAATTCTCTACCGAGAACAACAGCTATTTTTTCCAATTAGTTTAAAAAAATATTTCAAATATTGTTTGTTTTTTAATCCCTTATAGACTTTTAAATTTTTATTTATTTATTTTTCTTAACTCTTGTAAATATGTTCGTATTGACATGAAACAAATATAAGATATTGAGCTTTACTATGGCACTTTCGCCACTGAAACTAAAGTGAGCAACCTTCATAGCTTGTTTACAAAAATACATAAGATATCTGCCTACAACGAAAAGCTTTTTGGAATTCCGTACTTAACCAATATAAGACGTTATAAGATTACTCCTGTGCCTGTCTGTTTGTCACAGCCATGTTACTTATAAACCATGGAATATGGTACGTAAAGTAACAAAAAATATTGACCCACATATTTACAGATTATTAAACATTTACAGATATATTTAGGGGAAATTTAGGGAGTCTAATTAAGTTACTTCTTAAAGTAACTTAATATACAAAAGTAAAAAGATTTTTTCTGGAGAAAAAACCTTTTCGTTTTATATCGTGTGAATTGTGTGAAAGTTTTCATAATGTTTATGTGAAAAGGACATTATTTTTTAATTTTACGAATTATATTTCCAATAAAATTTCCAAAAAATAGTGCAAAAAATGTTTTCCTACCCACTTATATCAGAATCTACTAAAATTAAAATTCTCAAAAAAAATCAGAGGTAATAGTTAACTTAAATCTTGCAGGAAAACTATAGCGATTACCTTTTGAGAAAAGCGCATTTTTTCTTTACACACAAGTTTTCATTTGCAGGTATTCAGCAAAGTTGTTGAGGAGCACTGGAGATACTTATCGTTGCAAAAGTATAAAATCATTGCCTATAATGATTTCTGAAAAAAATCGTCGGTAATTAATCGAGATATTAACTCTTAAAGACACGGACGTATTTAATGACAGAGGAGGCAAACACTTTGTACCATCGGCTTTTAAAGCCCTAGATAAAAACTTTTGATGATATATTTGTGTACTGCTATTTCCAGTAGCAGTATTAAAACAATAAACGTCAAATTGTTATAAAGAGATTTTTTAAATTAGATTTAATCACATAATTTCTATGAAATTCTTGATTAGTTTTCATTGTTAAATCTGTCAATACTCCTTCTGTGTCTTTAGGTCTACCAAGGCTGCGTCACAACTTTACGATGTCCTTTCGAAGCGTTTTTAGCCTAATGCCAAATTTAAAATTTGAACAGGGTTTTTTTTAAACTATTCTCTAAAAAGAAAAGATTATTACTACGCCCAATTAAGTTTTATGAAATGCCAAATAAAATTTAAATATTCACTTATTTTACTGTCAGTACCAAATTAAGTTCATCCTAAACATATAAGGATAACATTATATGGAACCCTTTGACGGCGAGTAATATTTTTAATAATATGTAGAATATTGAATAAATACTCATATTTTTAGTTCAGTTTTAATACTGATGGATCAAAAAATATAAAGTCCTACGATAGATTCTTAACACTTTAAAAAATTGGATTGATTTGCCGTAATTTAACAAAATTCCATGCTGACGCCAGTAAGTGTATATTCCATTCAATTAAATATATTTCAATTCAGCTAAATATATTTCAACTAAATACATTTAAAATATATTGTACTACATACTATTTAATGAAATTTTAAACTCTACAAAAAGTGTTGCTTTCGAAATCAAATAGATTATGAAACATTTTCCAACACTTCCTAAAATCGTTAACAAAATTTCAGTATTTTGGAAATAAGTTAAATAAAATAACTAAGTAAACATATTAAAAAACAAATAAAACATTTGAAAATCTGATTTCAGCAGTTATCTTCCATATCCAAATATATATTTCAATTTTTCTGAACAGCCCTGTATTTAATCTGTAGGTTGTTATATATATATATGTACTCTATAATGGAAAAATTTTAGTTGAGCAAGAAAACGCATAATGATTGAAATTTCTCTTTCAATATTTTATGCAAACATTTTAAAGATACTTAAATACTTATAAATAAATATTTAATATTCAACCTTGTAGTTTACTTAGCACTTAAAACGTTTAAAAACAAGTTTTTTATTTTATTTATTTATTTATTTATTTATATTTATTTATTTATTTGTTTATTTATTTATTTATTTATTTATTTATTTATTTTGAAGTTCCTAAAAAAATACTTCTCGTATATGTTTAAGTAATTTGTCAGTATTTATTGCGTATTGAAAAACAAATTATTAAACTAAAAATAGTTCTTTTAATTTAGGAATCCTAGAGATAAATTTCGGTGTCATTTAAACAATCAAATAATGAAACTGCCTTTCTAACGTAGATTGAATAAATGGAAAACCAATTTAAATTATGGGAGTATTAACACTGCGATTGAATTTCGGGAATGATTGAATTCACCTTTTAAACTTCGATTTAATTTACAAAAATTGGGCATTTTAAAAGTATACAATAAACAAAAGAAGGCTGCAGAATAATTTTTAAACAAATCAGTAAGAGATTTGAATTTAATCTCACTTATTCTAAATAAGTGCGATATGATAAAAGAAATTTTAATCAAATGTTTTTGAAAAAAAAAAAATTCTTCTGGTAAAATTTCAACGCGAAATATCAGATTCTTTGAAAATGGAAATGAAAGTTTATTGGAAAAATGTATGCAAACATTTTTTGTGTGTGGGTTTTCGGTTCTAATATATCTAGCAATAAATTTTAGACAAATTCTTGGTAAATGATTTGAAATGCAACAAAAAAACAGAAAATTTAAGGACTTTTCTTATTGCAGGAAAGAAAACCGATCCTTGAGTACATCTAGCTTCATACATTAAAATAGTATCCCCAACACCTTTAAATTTCTGTACTGCTGCAATTATGATCATATAGATCAAAGTTATAAAATAATTAAATATCATTTTAAATTCATAATATATTGTATGTTGAGCTAACTTATGGCGATTGAATAATTAATGTCACAGATTTTTCTTTTTTAAATAGCCTTAAGCAGTAACATGGTCTATGAATGAAACAAACAAGATTCAAAAAGAGAGATTCAAATTAATAAATTTTATTTACAAAAAAAAACTATTTAGAAATAAATATATTATCATACTTAATGAAAAACAATCCACCGTGACTTGCATTAATATTCACAAAATTACCACTTGTTAATAGGAGTATAAAAAAGTAGGCGCTAGCGGGCAGTCTTTCTCATCATTAAATTTTAATAGTTATTTTTCGTCTAGTATATCTTGTCAAATTTTTTTGTTAGAAAGCTAATAAAATTTGATCGGGAGAATTTTCCTTCTGGCACTTAGATTTATATTTCCCTGCTCGTTTATAAATCAAAATTCTTGATGTAAAAATAATCGTCAAAATAGAATATTGATAATTCTTAGAAATTCTCATAGTACTAAATGGTAGCTATTTTATTTGAATTTTCTTTTAAAGTGAACATCTAGAACTCATGTATAATAAAGAATACTGCCCAGTTAAACGGATGGCATTGAGCTCACAGGCTACAAATACTAATTGTACAATAAAGCCTTATATTTTCAAGTGTTAATTCCGTTCGAAAAAAAATTAAGAAGGGGACACAGCTCTCCCCTTTCCTCTTTTTTTATACTTAATCATTGAACCTCCAACCATACTATCAAAGACATGCAAATATCATATAAAAAATCTATATCCAAAATTCAGAGCAAATGAGATAATTCTTAATAAAAACCCATTTAGCATTTATATAATTTAAAAGGAGTTATCCCCTTCTTTTATACTTAACCATTAAACTTCCAAAACTATTCAGAGATTTGAACGAAATCTGAAAATTCTGCTTGAAAAACCCATTTATATAAATTAAGGGGGGGGGGCATTAGAACCCCTGTTCCCCCTATTTATACTTATTCAATGAACATCTAATAACAGTCACGGAATCGCCTCATCAGAATGATCCTAATCTAAATTTTGAACGAAAACTTAATTCTGCATGAAAATCCCATTTGTATCAATTAAGGGGAGGGGCATGAGCCCCCCGTTCCCCCTCTTATACATATCGAATGAACTCCAAAAACTAATCAGGGAAGCGCCTTGTCAGGATATACCTACATGTAAAATTTCAAGTGGATCGGATATTTTTATCACGAGTTATCGCATTACGCACGAACGCACGTACATACAGAACGGACGAGCACATAAGCTCTCAGGCTATGATAGCCTGTGAGCTAAAAAACTATGCTTATTTTAAGCTATCCAGAAAATGATTGTTCAAAGCTAAATGGAACGTGAACCGTTATCAAAGCAAAATAATTTTGCAGTATACAAATACACCATTGCGCTTTCATTGCGCATACACCATTGCGCATTCATCAAGCTCAGAAGTAAAGGGTTGCATACAGCAAAATGTCAGATTTTGATCATTTGAGATATTGAAATTATCCATTGTAAACAATTCAAAATTTCAAGAGGTAAATTTATTTTCTATTAAAGAGCAAAGTTTTCTTCATGTAAAATTGCTAAGTTTTGAAGAACTTAAATAATAAGCAAATTTTTATATAATTAGACGTCATTTTTTGGCATGCGTATGCCAGGAAAATGGCAATTTCATTCTAAAACATTTTTTTTTTTTTTTTTTTTTTTTGCAATTTTTTTTTTTTTTTTTTTTTTTTTTTTTTTTTTTTTGCAATTTTTATTTATTTATTTATTTATTTATTTAAGGATTAACTAGAGAAAAGTAAGAACTTCAAATTAAAATGCTTGAACATCATAATTGCTTTTGTGTAAGAAATATTAATTGTCTTACATTAAAAAAGCATTTGCAAATCCACATAGTAACTATAATATTTCCATCTCTCTCTGTTTCACGATACGAAATATTGTGTTGCATATTATTACCAGCTACTCGTATTATATAACCCCGTCAAAAATGACTGAATTTTCATTTGCATTTCATTTTCATAATACTTCATACAAACAAACAGAATGAAGATTTTATTATTGAAAAGTTTTTATTGTAGAAAAGCACATTTTAAAAATAGCAATAAATTTCTACAAATACAAATGATGAAGATTTTATTTTTCACTTGATATTTCGTTTTTGAACAAATTTTAATTTCTAAACAAAGAGCAGTATTATTACAATTATAATAATAATAATTAGTAAAATAAAACTCAATTTCTGAAGATTTCACAAAACATAAAAATTAAACATTGAAGTTTTTTAATATCTATAATATATAATTTTTATTAAAAGTACGATTCGGCAGCGGTTTTAGTCATGAGTATATGATAGATTTTTAGTTCGATGCTTTTAGTCATCGATTACAAAGCTTTTTTTTTTTTTTTTTTTTTTTTTGATATGTCGCAATTTATACGCAGTTAATATAAACAAAGAAACTTTTTTTTTAAATCGCATTTTCTTATAGAAATCTAGTATAACAACCCCGTCAAAAATGACGGAATTTTCATTTTCATTTTATTTTCATAATAATACAAACAGAATGAAGATTTTAGTATTGAAGAGTTTGCATTGTAGAAAAGCACATTTTAAAAATAACAATAGATTTCTACAAATACAAATGATAAAGTTTTTTTTAATTTTTTTAACTTGATATTTAGTTTTTGAACAAATTTTAATTTCAAAACAAAGAGCAGTATTTATTACAATAACGATAATAATAATTAGCAAAATGAAACTCAATTTCTGAAGATTTCACAAAGCATTAAAATTAAATATTGAAGTATTTTAAATTTTAAAATACATTATTTTTATTAAAAGTATGATTCGGCAGTGACTTTAATCATGGGCATATGATACTTTTAGTTCGCTGCTTTTAGGCATGAATTAAGAAGCTTTGTGTTTTGTTTTTTAATTTGGATTTGGCGCTATCTATACGCAGTTAATATAAACAAAACAACTTTTTAAAAAAAATAGCAGTTTTATTTTGAAAATAGCAAGTTTTTCAAGAAAATTCGCATATTTTCGACTATCTTTCGAGAAAATTCGTTTATTTCCCTTGATTTTTCGAGAAAATTTGTTTTTTTCCCATGATTTTTCGAGAAAATTCGCATATTTTCCGCGATTTTTTGACAAAATTTGCGTATTTTCCGCGATTTTTCGACAAATTTCGTGTATTTTCCCCGATTTTTCGACAAAATTCTCGTATTTTCCGCGATTTTTTGACAGAATTCGCGTATTTTCCTTGATCTTTCGTCAAAATTCTCGTATTTCTCACGATCTTTCGTTAAGATTCGCCTATTTTCCGCTATTTTTTGACAAAATGTGCATATTTTCCCCGATTTTTCTACAAAATTTTGATATTTTCCCGGATCTTTCTTCAAAATTCGCGTATTTTCGGACGATTTTTCTGCAAAATTTGGGTATATTACACGATTTTTCGATAAAATTCGAGTATTTTTCGAGTATTGCCATCTCGATTTTCTTTCGCGAGCTAATCGCCATCTACGTTCAATCGGCCTTTCGTTATTTTCATCAGGCATTGCTAAAATTATCGTTAAATTACAGAAACAACGATTTACTTGAAAATATATATAAACCATTGACTTTCTCATATACGTAGGTATTATAGGTCATTGATATAAACCTATCGCGTGTTCAAAAAGATCAACAAACACACGTGCGTTCTCAAGTACAAATAATTTTGATTGAACGATTCTCAAACGCGATTGATTCACTACATTTTTTGCGAGAAGAATACCACGATCCAGGCTACTTTCGCTGATAGCGAAACGTGACTAACCAATCAGAATTCTGCATTTTAAGAAACAGTGAAAAGTTCTTAAAAATGCATGCTTCTGATTTAGATCTCTATTAATTATTAGCAAAGTGAAATGTAATTTCCGAAAATATCACATTAACTTTTTGATATGCCGAACATTAACTCGTGTTTATTACAAAGTTCGATTCTTTATATTATTTGCCAATAGATTATTGCAAAAAGAGTTTTTGACAGTTTTAAACAAAATCAAATTATTTAAAGAGTTTAATATGATTTTACAAATATTTTAAGAAGAAAATTAGATAATTGACGTGTATTCTTTTTTTTTTTTTTTTTTTTTTTTTTTATAATAATGCGTTTAGAGAGTCATTCATTTGTTTCAAGATTTGGAAAATCTGAATGGCAACAGAGTTCGTTTGTTTATACCGTAATCTGATGTTTACAATTACTTATTTTTAATTTGGAGCCTAATACATTATAATTGGATATGATATACATGTTTTATAGAAAAATATGCTGTTTAAACGTTATTTTAAGTAAAAGAAATTATCTTTTAGCTGTCATATGTCTGCATTTGTTTTCCATTAAGCCTAACGTGGCGTATTGCTAGGGTCCATTGACAGATAGGAGTGACGAATCCTGGAACCGTTCCACACACCTCTCCAAAACGCATTTTATTATAAGTAGATAGCAGAAGCAGGAAGCATTGATTTTAATCAAAATCAATTTTTAAAAATTTCAGCTATGCAACTTTAAAAATTCAATCCGTAAATTATGAAAAAAAAAATTATTATTATTTATTTATTTTATTAACTTTTAAATTAAATGTACCAGCTTTTAAAAGCTTAGACTATATCAATTCGAAATTTGTTTGCATTGTAAACGAAATTTATATTTTTATCAAATGGATTTAAATGTAAGAAATGTACAATGTCATGCGCGAAATATATTAATGATAACAAAGCAAATAAAATTTTGACTTAAGAGCATGTGGAAAATAATTTTCAATTATACTAATGCAATCATGATAATATTTTATACATCCATTACAACTTCAAGGGGGGGGGAGGGAGTTTATTTTATTCATAATAGAAAACAAAATTAAAAAAATTAAGCGAATAAATGCTAGCATCATAAAAAAAACAATAAAACTAAATTTAAATCCAAATCCACAAATCATCTGGAAGAGATGCATCTGAAATAGTTCATAGATGGCAGCACTAAAATTTTGTGATAAAAGTCAGACGGCGCCTTGAGTTGTTAAAATACAACCGTACTCATGATAAAAAACTTATCAGTTTACACTTCCGCTGTTATCTTTATTATAATTGGGAATTATATACATATTTTATATGAAAATATGCTGAACAAACATTATTTCAAGTGGAAGAAATTTTAAAAGCATAATTTTTGCATCTGTTTTCAACTAAGCCTAACGTGGCGCTTTTCGGTCGATTCCCAGATCAATCAGAATGGTACGCCCCGGAACCATTCCTACACTTCCATTCAGTCGCAAATTATTATAATTAGATTGTTTTTGCAGTAAACATTTAAGAATTCTTTTTCACCGTGCAATCTAATTACTCAAAAAATTTCGTTTATTACTTTCTTCTTATAATAGGAGAAAGTATTTTAATTGATTTTTTATAAGCATTTATAATAATACTTGGACTGTTAATGGCGATTATTTTTCCATTCCATTCGCACCACTATTTTTGAAAACTGAATTTAGTATTATACATTTAGCATTCTAGTGATGCATATTTTCAAATTTGTTAATCTATTTAATCTATATTGTGACGAACTCGATTTATTCGATACTATATATTTTTTAATCGATGTTTCTAAAAATAACTTTTTTTTTTTTTTTCCTTCAAAATTTGCGAGTGAAGTGGTCGGATATGCTAGTCTTAAAACTTTCTTCTATCTCATACCTGTTAAAACTTCAAAATTCGCTATCACAGAGACTAATTTAAATTATAATCTATGCCCATCATGGGGATTGCATAAGTATAGGATTGTTGGGTTATGTGCAATTTAAAAGAAAGAACAAATGCTGCATTTTCCAAATAAATCACTGAAAACACATGCCGTCTCAAATGTTTGGAATCAAAATTACAGTTCAAAGAGCATAAAAGTGATATATGTTGGGCGGTAAACACTAAGTTTAAGAAGGATCTCTTAATACAAAAATGTAAAAGAGTATAAAGTTTGATTAAATTCCGTGTATTAGTTTTTGAGATATTGCTATTGCTAATATAGTGATTATAAAGTATAATACAGCTCTAGGATGTAATATAGTATAGAATATTCAAAACTTGTTGTTGGAAGGATTCACTGACATTAAGGAGAAACCAACTTTTCGTGCGATAGTGACCAGGTCACATATTCAACATTTCTATACATATATAAATTAGCACAAAATCTACTAGATCTTACTAGATCTACTAGATCTACTATATTTTACATTGTTACAAAACTTTGTAATTCTAATCTACCAGTCAACGACCACACATATGTGCTGACTAAAACACCACCCGAATAAATTCTCCACATTAACATAGTGATGTCTCTTAATAGGCTGCATTATATTAATGGAAAGACAGTAGTGTTGCCTATATAATGCAGTGCTACCACCAGTTGGATCGTTAACTGAATCTGACAAAATTTTGATACATCGTTATAGACTCTTGATAATTTATTATTTATTCTTTAATTTTAAATATCTTTTCATGTTTAAGATTATACATTTCTCAACTATTTAAATAATTGTTACAAAATTTTCCGTTATTCAAAGATTATTCTCAAAGGTTTTATTCATGCAATTAATTGAGATTCTTTGACCTTTTGTTTATTAATGGAAAGTAATTTTACTAAAGGGAAAATGAAACAATTAGTATATTTATATAGTAATAAGTACATTTTATTACACTTGTAAGTTTATATCTTAGATTCAAAATAATTTGCTTAAAACAAAAAGAAAACCCTCCCGCCTGTTAACAAAAAATTATAAACAAAAAGGCATTTGCTGGGACGATAAGAAATGCCTTTAGGCTAATTGGAAAAATGAACGTTTAAAAAAATCATTTGATCTTCAGCTGGATATGCACAGCAGATATTTTCTGTAGCTTAAAATGTAATTACCATACATTGACAAAGAGAAATTAAGCATTCACTTCATAAAAAGATTCTATTTCTTGAGGCTAGATTTCTTTTAAATATGTTAAAGGACTGATTTGCGAACATATCTTGTAATCTAGTTTTTGATCTAGGGAAAGAAATTGAATAGTAATTAAATTACCTGTACCTTAATTAAGTAAGAATTACGAATGTAATGATTTCAAATGCAGAAGAATGTGAACTGGTTCTCAGGAACATTATTCACTAAAATTAATTTGGTGCTACAAATTCCTTTAAAAGTCACAAATACGAGCCAATCTCTGTATAAAACATTAAATTTTTATTGTAAATTACAGAAAAACTTAGTAAAAATTCAAATACCGCCAAGGAAACAATTTATTAGGCTTAAACTATCTTAGGCTAAAAGTTTGAAAGTAATCTCCTTTTACTAATAAAAAAAAATCACAGCGCAGAGGGAAAGAATTCTTAAAATTTAAGAATAGTGGCGTGCAAAACTTTTTATTTTAGGCTAAAAAATTGAAACAGGATTTCTTTTACGAAATCAAAAGTCGCCAAGGGGCATAAAAAAGAATTCAAATTCGCATTAAAAACCACATTAAAAACCGTTAAATATTTAAATTCTCACAGAATAGAGCTTATTACGAAATTCTATATAACGTTTAAAATTGCTAAAAATCACTAAAAAAGCAAAAATCAAGGAATTTAAATTTAGCATATTACATTAAAAGTTTTTAATCGCGTTTCCTTTAACAATGTCAAAAATTTCCCCAGAAAATCGAAAAAGCTTTAAAAATCGCATAAAATGTTCGCGATAAATTTAAAACTCATTGTAAGAGTCCCTAGTAAATTCTTATAAAGTTAATAAAATATTTCATAATGGGCTACATGACTGAATCTATATTCATTTTACTAATGTGGAAACAGTTTCACAAAACGTGAAAGTACGCTATAAATTGCATGAAAAATAATCTAATAATAAAATTCAACATCGGCTTTGAACTGTTTAACTATACAGACATAGCTTTCTGCTAAATTTAGTAGCTATACATCCAATGGTCTCTCCACACAGTTAAAAATGTTACTTTAGTTTGAACGAAATTTCGGTTCTCAATCGCTGCAACCATAAGATGGTGAAATCTCGTACCAACATTTGGAGCTTCCTATTTCGACCTCATTCCAATTACTGGAACAATACTTCAACAAGAGCTCCAAACATTGGTTCAAGGTTTCATCATTTTACAGTAGCAGCTATTGAGCACCAAAAATTGGTTTAAACAAGAATAAGATTTTTAGACATACCAACAAACTTCTACCTTAGTTATATAGTAGCAGACGCACCCAGCGTTGCTCATCCTTAAATTATAACCTGAAATGAACTTAAAATTTGCATAATTTTATACCTTTAACAAGATTTTGTTTGTTTGTTGTAAAAGAGAAATAAATAGTTCTTGTCGCTCGTTTTTTTATTTTTTTTTTTTCACTTAAAACCGTTTTATAATTTAAAAAAATAAATAAATAGTTCTTGTTGTTCGAGCTCTTTAAAATTTTATACGTTATAAATACACTGTGATTCAAAAAAAAAAGGCACCCAGAAATATTGAATTATGAGAGCATAAGCATGCGATCAGGGTTTGCTAGATAATTGTATCACAATTTCGCCTTCGCTGGATAAGTATACGTAGTTGTTGAATGGAACGTTCTGAGGCTCGTTTGAGCTTATAAACTTTATTTTGAAAGGATCTTCTTTCAGTCATTTCACCCAGTTTTAGCAGCACGCTTTAATTTTTTAAGTAAATTATAAACTTCAAGCTATAAATTTATTTTTACAACATCAAAAAATTAGGAAAGACTTGGCGAAATGTTAATAATTTTTAAACCTCATAATGTCCTCTACTCCGATCAGTGAATGAAATTACGCATTATAATCCGCCGTTACATCAGCAAAATCGTTGTAATTTCATCAAAAAATCACCATATCAAAATATTGAAACCCTTTTAACACTATAAACCTGTTGTTGTAAGTTGTTCTGAAAGTAAACCTGTTCTTGCAAGACACACGTCAACAGATAACGAAACCTGATAAAGTTACATTTAGCAAGCTTGATTTTTTAAGCAAACCATCTGTTGCCATCGGCAAAAGACAAATAACCATTTTTTCGCCGCAACGTGTCTTGGCGTTTTATGTATATATGTATTAGGGATGGGCATTATTTAACGTATTTGGATAAAAAGCACTGTTACTATGCTGGAACCTAATATTGCATTAACATGTTACCAAAAAGTCCCTGTTAATTAAATAAAATATGGTTTTAAATGGTGGCGTGTTCATTCATTTGCCTTATTCAGAAACTTACCGTAAAATCCCGTTAATCCGCCCTTCCTGATCAAACGCCCCCTCCCCACTTTATAAAGAATTTGAAATTTTCAAAAAATCCCGTGAAAGCGCCCTTCCTCCCCATTCTCAAAGGCGATTGAGTCAAAATGAAATGAATGAATCGTGAATCTTTGATGAAATGTGCATTTTTTAGAGATTTTTTAATTGATTTCATGCTTGTTTTGGCTTTTTTTTTTTACAGATTTCTCTTTTTTTCTGCGTTTTTTCGACAGAATTTACGTTTTTTTAAAAAAAACCCAATTTTTTCAAGGATAAAAATGTATGACTCATTGAACGATTCATTCATTGCATCATGATTCATTCCTATAAATTTTATTGAACGATCGCGGAAAAATCCCGTGTAAGCGCCCCCTTTCTAACTATTGTACGATTTTTCGTCACGTTTGGGGGGGGCGAATTAACGGTATTTTACGGTAATTTTGCATCTCTAAAATAGAACAATATTCATTAAAAGTGTCCTGAAACGTTTCTTTTGAGACGAGCGCACCTAATTGCCCCTATCTTCACTCTCTGACCATGAGCAACTCTGTTAGGTGTGTGGTGCTTAAAAATTGTTTTGTATTTCATCAATCCCTAACCCATGAATAGAAACAATTTGCAGCCCTAATTAAATGCTTTTTTGACTTGTTGCCTGGTGCTAGGTCACCACCATTACATACTTTTTCCAATTCTGATGGCACAAAGTTGAGATAAACAAAACACTGAAATAAATAGTAGATCCGAAAAACATCTGAATATTTGTAAGAAAAAAGGTCATGCTTCACTTGATTTGTAACAAAACTATTTTCAACCAAAGACCATGTTACAAATAAAAAGAGAAAAATGTGATTTAATCAATAAATTATATCGATATCAAAAGACAAACACTTCCTTTCCCTAGCGATATCATGTGCCGGATCCGCCCCCCCCCCCCCTAAAATTACAATGCTAATATTTGCACAGCCCCAAAGTGAACACGCTAGATCTAAATGTTTAAATCTAAATGTTTTTCCTTTGTACAGCTACATTACAAATGCATTTTAAATTGAGTTTTATCTTTGAATTTTGCAATATATTTGCCGTTTGTGTTACCTAAATGAGGAAAGCATTGATTTCTCATCCCCCTCCCTCCCCACACACACCAAGAAAAAACAGCGAAACTCGAGCTCAGAATCATTAAATTTATAAAAAGTACATTTTTGCAATATTTAAATAAAATGCATTTATTTATAGTTCTATGCGTTAAAAATTAATTCTCAATTTTAGATAAAAAATCCATTAAAAAAAACTGAACTTTTTTTTCTACATTCAAATAAAATGCACAAATTTATAATTTTTTATTCGATTAAATCATTTAAAATGTGTATATTGGAACTTCAGATAGAATTCCGCAGTTGAAACCAACCGCAGATAATTTCTAAATACCTATTCCTAATTCATTCTGAGATATTTACTTGTTGCTTCAATAAATCTAGTTTTTAAAATAGATAATGATCATTTATCGTTTAGGTAACTTTCAATAAAACAGATAATTTAACATGTTTGCAATTATTCATCTGTAATATTTTCTGCTGAGACTGTGACATTTGGTGCAGAGTGTTTTAAATTTAAAAAATATGTTGATAATAAATATAACAGAATTAATAATTTTATCTGAGTGAATGACATTTGATTAAAACTGTTTGTTTATTCTTCATGGTTTTCGGAAGTAATGAAAGAGGTAAGTATTAAATGATTTTCAATAGGAAAAAAAGATTCTGTGTTGATATTGGAAGGGCGATTGAAGATATGGAGAGTTTACTTGTTTTTGAATATTTAAAAGGGTTATTGCTACATGTTCATGGAATTTTTCAGAGAAAGTGGGGGGGGGGGGGGATTTTGGCATTATAAATTTTATTTTCCGGCCAAATATTTTAATTATTTTTTTTTTTGCATTTGCGTTAAAAGATTTTATTTCTGTGATTTTATTTTGCTAAAAAAAAGAAAGAAAATAGTCTTCCATAATTTGTAATTAATTTGAAAAGTATATTTGTATGAATGAAATTTGTTTGTATGAATTGCATTCGATTAAAAGAATGTAAATAATATTTTTATGTTCTTGTAAAATTAACTTTGAATAGGTGTTGATAGATGTATGGCCAATATTAAGTTGCAGATAAATTTTTCTTTTATAATATTTTACAATGTAGTTGACGAATGTAGTTTACAAGTGTTTATGAATTCGGTTTGTGCATCCTTGCTCTAACTCATGTAAATATAGTCTGATTGCCATGAAACTAATATATATATTATTAGAATTTAATATGGCATGTTCGGTTTTGTGAAGGAAGTTTGCAGGACCGATTAGAAGAATTCCATTACTTTACGGTGTATGTTGAAAATGCACTCGCTGTGTATTTTAATGATATTATAGTATTTAAAACATACTGAAATTGATATACATCACTGTCATGTACTACAAGGTTCTTACTAAAAAATATGGTGTGCATAGAATATATCGCTTACATGTCTGTAGATCATATACAGTGCTGAAAAAATAACTGGTATATTTTAACGACTACTCATGGTAACAGCAGAAATCGTGTTTTCAAATGCATTATGTTTTTTTTTCCAAATTGTTCAATAAGTCGCCATCCCACCTTAGTAAATTGTCAAGTTTTGTTATAGCATTCCAAATGTGTTGGAAGGTGTTTCATAATTTATACTGTATAAATTAATTTTTTTGTTAGAAATTGTGTTTAAACTCTATTTATTACTATGCAGGGTGTCTCTTATCATTTACCAATAACTAATTTCTAAACCGTTACTTTTAGCGCTATAGTTCCAATTGTAAAAATGTTTCAAATTTTCTTTTCTTTGCATCATATAAAAATCAATTTACACTATTTTTAAATAGATAAGAAATTACAAACTTTATCCAATGCGTAAGCCTATAAGCTTTATTTTTTCATGTTCTAACAAGTAAAACAGTAAAAATTTATTCTTGTATGCTCAAAACTTATTGAATTATGATACTTAGAATTTTATGAATTTTTAATGTTTTAATCGCCATAACTGGAAAAACCTGTTTAAGTGTCAGAAAATGCCAAAAATGCATGAAATTCAAAGTATCATAATTAATTAAGTTTAGACTTGTCTTGCAAAAATTAAGTGTTTAATCACAAACTAATTTTGAATAATCTTAGTAAAATATAGCATTTATAATATGTCAAAAAGTTATTTAAAATGTTTTGTTTGAAAGACTTTCTAATTAAAATATCCGTTAGTTGCATTTTATAAAAATAACAGGTTGTTGGAACCTGTTACCTGTAAAAAAATGGAACGATGTAACCTGTTAACCAAAAATAACTATATTTCCCATCGCTAATATGTATATATATATATACAGCTCAAAAAAATAGGGGAACAAGCAAAGATGTTAAGAAAATCGTGCGAGACAGCCATGTATTGGCATACAATGTATAGTACACGCATATCAATACATGAAACAGAAAAAAGGCGCAAAAAATTAGTAATTAAACTTAAAATATTTGAAAAATGGAAAAAAACATGAAAAGTTGATTTAAGTCAACAATTTGGTAAGATATAAATGATAAAAAAAAGTATTGCTTAGAAATTATGCATGATGGCGTGTGGTCTCCTCGAGCAGACTTCGGAACATATGCAAACCTGCTTTCCATGGATGCGATTATGCTAGCTATAAGACTCAGGTAAATACTGTTCCACTCCTCAAGAAGGGCAATCTTTAAGTCTCAGACAGCAGAAGGAAGCATTGTTCTTGCAACAATGCATCATCTAAGCATGTTCCAAACGTGCTCGATTCTATTGAGGTCAGAAGAGCACGCAGCTCATTCCATACGTTGTATTGTACGTTGTATTGTTTCGACTTCACTCAAGTTCTCAACAAGACGAGCTATATACGGCATTATCAAGTTGGAAAACAAAGGAATCTCCAATGGCTGCAGCGTAAGGTATGACATGAGGTCTCAGTATCTCATCTGCATACCTTTGAGCCGTCAAAGTACCATTCCGAATGTTACGCAGATCTGTACGCCCACCTATGCTGATTCCACCCCATATCATCAAACCACTTCGTTTGTATTGTGATCTTTCACCAACGAATGTGGGGCTATTTCGAGTGCCTCTTTCCCTCCATATCAAAACATGTCGGGTGTCACACACTAGACTGAATCGGGAATCGTCTGTAAACAGCATTTGGCTTCAATCTTGTTGCTCCTAAATTCGATGTTAAACAGTTCATCTTCGTCGGGCCGCGCGATGGCTTCAAGTCAACGGAATACAGACCATTTGCCTACATGCATAAAGACCTTTCGGATAAAGTTTATTAAGTAATCTTTTGCTGGAAACCTTTCGTCCTGTTTCCAAGAGTAACTGATTTTGCAGCTGATTAGCACTATCTGTTTTGTTTCGACGGACTGTTAACAGTATATACCGGTCAATATACCGGTTAACAGTATATATGAGTTGATGTAGTGGCAAGTAGACGACCTTGCCCTTGTCGATGTCTAACATTTTCTGTTCCTTGGAATCATTTTCACAGCCTTGCAACGACACTTCTGTCAACTCAAACAGCATCCGCGGCACTTCGTTGTGTTTTCCAGGATTCAAGTCTGCATATAACACGCCCCGCCATGAATTCTGGTACACCATTTATTTGAAATATTTTCAAGTCACTCTTTCTCTAAGAAATAAGCTGAGCAATCAAATTTCACTAAGAAGGCTGTGAAACAGACGTATCTACAACATCCCGATTTCTGCCCTTATGGGTTTTTTGATGTCATGAACTTTGATTTGCATATGAAGTTTTCTTCTTCTGTTTCCTGCTAGGCTTTAAATTATGGATGATTTATTTTATGTTACTTATCGGTGTAATTATTTGTGTAATTTCGTAAAAACAATGTGTTTCCCTAATTATTTTCAGCAGTGTAAATATATATAATCAAAAATATTTTGTTTTATTATACATTATGTACTGTTTTATTTTCACAGACAGATAGATATATATTTTTTAAACATAATATTTCTTTTTAAAAAATGCATAAAAAATTGCTTCATAATTGATAAATTGGCATTTCCAAATCTATAACTCACTTCCTAAATTAAAAATAAATACAAAAAATATGTTATGCAAAATAACAACAAGAAGAAAAATTTCTTCTGATCAGAACTGAGAATAATGTCTATCGATTGCTGACGAAACAATATATTTGAAGAAAGAGTTGAGACATTATGCGGCACGCTGATTTCTTTGATTTATGATGCCATTTCAATTTTCCAAAATCTTTTAATAAAAATGGAATAAGAAAAGATTTCTGCTACCTTGAAATTTCCTTTCAGCATAACGAATCAGTCTTACAATATTTCTGTACAAGAAACTAAAATCTACTGGACTGATTAAAAATTAAAGAAATTAATTTAAAAATATACTGTATTCTTTTTTTCAAAACATTTAAACATAGAATGAATGTATTATTAACCTTTTCTTTTTCGATAAAAGTAAGTTATCTTTAAAGATTAACACATTTTTAGTTTTTTTAGATGATAATTTTCTTTCTTTAAAGTGGTTGATATTTGGGGAATGAGAGATGTTACTACTGTGTTAATAGGACCCAACTATGGAGGGGGCAGAATTGTTTTGGGGGAGGGAGCTCTCTTTTATCTATCTATTGAATTTGTTTATGAATAATGAGGAAGATACTATTACTAAATTTCATACATATTGTATGTATGAATAAATTTTGTAATTGGTACTGCTCTTATCTGCATACAGGATATCACAAAAAGATGGCCATAGTTTCAAGAAAAAACAATCGTTGGATAATAACAGAAAAAATGATAAATTGATTGACTAAGATTTTATTTTTCACATTTTTACTTTGTTTGTTTGTGTACGTTATAAGGTGTCGGAAAGAAAAGGCTCTAAATCGTACATATTTAATTATTTTAACTTTCCACGTGAGAGTGTCTGTTGAAAACAATAGAATACTAAGTAATTGTAGTAAAATTTTAGTTATAAGATTTCTAATAATATAGTTTGTTTTTCTGCATGAATGGAGGGGTACTTGAAAACAGGGAGAGAAAAAAAACAATACTACCTTCTTAAATGTTTGAGAAAATGCGGATTTTAGTCACTTTTGACTAATTTTAATTTTTTGGCATTTTTAATGAAAATCTGGTTACTTTCATTTGGATCCCCTAAAAAAGGAACCCAGGGCAGTTGTCTTGTAAACCCCTGCATAAATCGGTCCCTGATGAAATGTGTATCGTTATTATTATTATTATTTTATGTTTTAAATATGGTTGCAGAAAAATTTGAAACTATTCTTCACAAAACAGCACTATAATAATATAGAAAAATTATGTTTTTTAGAAAGAAAAACTATTTAAAAGAATTAGAAGTTTTATACAATGCTTTTGTTTATATAAGAATCTTTTAATATCAAAAGATTTTTTCCCTTGTGGCCTTCTTTATTGTGCAAAACATTACTGTTACGTTTTTTTGACAGGTTTCACTTGAAGTTTTCAGAAACTCTTCTTTCATAGTCAGTTATTCAAGAAAATATCGAGGAATTTCGTTAAAATGTTAAAAAACTTACTTACGGTGAGTTCACGGCAAATATCTTTCTCTAAGAATGCGATCTGTTATTTTAATATTTTATTGGAACTTTTAATCTTTTTCAAAAGCCCTCCGGGTTTCTTATAATGATGCCAGGTACAAAACTAATTTTTTTTTTAATGTATTACAAATAATTTTATATTTAAATATCGATATTTTTTTAATGAATAGTGTAAAAAATTTATATAGTGATGTGTGGAAAAATCTGCTATTTCTTTTTTAAAAAGCCTTCAGAATAATATACTATGACATAACTTATTTTAAATATATATATACATTTATATTTAAAGTAAGTTGTTCTAGTGTGAGTATATTTCTCTTCTTTTCTCTTATTCTTTAATGGCCCCACCAGTGGCCGAGAGGTTCGGACCTCTCAACTGGGAGACGGCAGGTGCTGGGTTCGAACCCAATCGCGGCTGTCGGCCTAACTGTTCGGAGTTTTCGTGGTTTTCTTCGAACCTTGCGTAAATACGGGTTAGGTTCCCTTAGAAAGACCCCCACGAAGGGCACTCCCCCCTGGTCCTATATCCCTAGCGTAGATAATCGGACGTCAAAAATCAACCAACCAACCAACCTTATTCTTTAATAATTTCCCCTTATTTATGGTTTTCCTCAAACAAACACTAAATGTAGCATCCTTCGCCACTCAACTCTATGTTCCGCCTCTGCCTTTCTCTGTCCATATTTTTCCATTTTTGTTTAAAGTATAATATTGCTTTAAACAAACAGAGTATTCTGTCCCATAAGAATTATGCTCGTCAACCCCCGTTCCAACTCTAAAAATCAGTTAATTTGATCGCTTCATTCACTCCAATATTCTCTCGATCTTCCACTTCTGTCCGTCCTTCTGGTTGACAGTTCATTAGCGACTTTGGCAGTCTACTGCTTTCCATGCTTTTTCAAGTGTACATGCCATCCTCATAAAAATAAACACATTTTATTACAATAATTCAAATTTATTACAATCATAATCTACAGTTTGAAGGCTTTTGATACATTAGTTTTGACAGAGTTATCTAAAAGATGTTCATTCTTTTTGAATTTACCGAGGTCCCCTATAGTGTTTTGGGGAAAAAATCTTCACGGAAATGTGTGATCTTTACTATTCTGTTCATGCACATGGAGTTTCAGGATAATTCTTCATATATTTATCTGGATATTTTACAGAAAGTCTAAAATTGAAATTGGTCGATCAAATTTTGGAATATAATTTACATTTGTTTGGGAATAAAGCGACAGTGTAAGAGTTTTTCATAGACTCTCTAGTTGCGATGAAGCTTTCAGGCAACATGTAAGCGACTTGCAGATACATAAGGTAGCCATTGAAGAAGACTAAGTTTAATTATACTAAAACCTTTTTTAATGAAATATTAATTAGATTTAAAATTTAAATGTAATAATTTACATTTAAAAAATAAATATATAGAATAGATTAAGAATAAATAAAAAAAGAGAAAACTATCAAACATGAAAAAAATAAATAAATTCGTTCTTGATCTGTAGAAAAAGCTACCGAAGATTAGACTTAACACTAAAAAATCATTGATTGTCAGTGACCATACCTTTAAATTTAAGATATAGGTGTACGTTTCGTATTCAAATTTCTGTTCTTCATTTTTTTTTTATTTATTTCTTATTCTAAATTTGCAAAATATGTGCAAGACATAATCAATGTAACAATTTCTTCAGAAATCAAATTCAATAAATTTCTAAATTTTGATTTTATTTTAAAATAGATTCAGAAAGTTTTTTTTTTTTTTCAAAAATTTTTATTATAATTGAAACGATTGTGGTTATCATAGAAAACTGTATCTTTCATTTTCAAAAACCACTCAAATTTACCCTTTTCCTTTGTTAGGAGAATTATACCTCTAAATGTATTTCCATAGAACATAAATGTTTTTTAAAGAAAATAATTGCAATATCTACCTCTCCTGATATTTCTTTAAATTCCTACTTCATATTTTATTATTGTAATTGATTTGAAAATATATTTCAATAACGGCGCGTGAAAGTTTTTTTTTTTTTTTTTTTTTTTTTTTTTTTTTTTTTTTTTGTCATTTTACAAATTATTTTTCACTGTCGTTTGCGTGAAATTGGAAGTAATTTCGAAAAAGTAATTACTGTATATTTTTTATTTACTTTTGAAAATTGAGTGCGTTGGGTAATAGATTTTTCAAGCTTTTATTAATTTTATTCGAAAAACTTGAATTTATTAAACTCCTTTGCAGCAGCTTATTTAAATTTCAAAAGTATTGAAAATGCTTTTCAAATATTTTACGCTCAGTAATTTATTGAAAATATAAACTAAAAAATTGAAAAATAACTAACTAAATAAAAACTAAACATACTCTACTTACACTACTTACATTACTACTCTACTAATACTACTTATTGTTATAAGTATTTTGTGCTTAAATACTTAAAAAAAACCTTTCATTTAAGAGAAAAGCGAAGATAGTAAAGAAGATGAAAAAGATTTAAACTTAAAATCGGCGCAAGCATTCGCTGGAAATAAATAGGAAAATAAACACAAAAATCACAAAGAAATATCCTTTTAAATTCGTTAAAACAACAAATATATTTTGAATGAAGTATTGTTTTTGACAAGATACATCTATTTTGACATAAGATGCCCTTATTAACAGTTTTCTATTATCTAAGTCGAAGCAACAGGATACATTCTTGTTTAACTCAAGAAAAGAAAACTTTTATTTAGCAGTAAAAAATAAATAAATAAGTAAATAAAAATGTAAACTTTTAAAATATGTGCATCTATTTTAATGTTACGTTTAAACACAAATAGAAAAACAAATATAGACAGAAATCTCTTTGTCTAAATCGGTTTGAAGCAAAATTGTTTTTGTATCAAACTTATTATTTAATGTCCTTCTGTTACATTTATTTTAAGATAATATGTTTCTCTCAGAAACTCCCTGTTGTCTGACCTCAGGGATATGAGATACACAGTTATTTCATTAATGAAATTACAGAGACGAGACGATAATAATATAATTATGCAAAGGAAGTTCTAATGAAAAGAATGATGCAGTAAAGTATGTTTAACAATCTTAGATAATGCAAAAATTTGTTCGCGATAAAAGTAATTTGCTTTATTAAACATAGTTAACAATCAGAATCCATAAACTGTACAATTTTGCTAAAATTTCTTAAGTTAAGATAGTAGGAATTCTCTGCTTTGGATATAAATATATATGTTCTCTTTTCTGACATTTGTTTATTAAATATAATTAATAAAAATTTCTTTTTTTTAAATGAGTTTAAAACTGTTCTTAAATCAGAAAGTAAAATAAGGCAACTTTATTACATAAGCTTTATTTATTTAATAATTTATTTATTTTGGTTAGGGAAAAACTTGCAACTAGTCGGTGTTATTGTTCAGAAACTATCTGATCGCACTCATTTTTTTTTCTTTTTTTTAACGTTATAGATATTTTAGAATAAGCCGTCAAAGTTCCAAATTGTTTCCATAGTCAGGCCTACGAATTTTATGTCTTTCTGTTAAAAGATGAACTTACAAATGCGTCAAAACCTTTTTAATCTTGTTGGGCAGAGCAGTTCAGAACAGTCTTAAAAAAATAGTAAAATTCAGATAAAATAAAAAATAATTAAATTCTATAAGAAAGAAGTCATAATTTAGTCGCAATATCCGACTGAATCAATTATTAAACCAAAGAACTAGTGCTTACGATTTTATAAAATGATTTTCTTCATGGCTTTCAACTTATATTATTGACATTAGTTCATTACTCAGACAAATTAATTTTTTGTATACAGTTTTTGATAACTTTTAGATATATTATTTCAACTTGTTATTAACAATAGTAGAATTTTTATGGAAAAAATCGTTAATTCAACACTAGAACCGCGGTGACGGGTCATTTTGACCCGTATCATATCAGATGTTGATTCGAACCAGAAATTTTTTTATAAAATTAGCTAAACATAAGCTGGACAAAAAATAATTTCAATATATAATTGAAACAGTTTTAAAAGAAAATTCCGGTGAGAAATATTTTTATAAAACTTGAATGAATTTTCCCGCGGTTCTAGTGTTAAAAAGTCAGGATTTGACAACTTTGCAAGTGTATTGGTTTCAATCATTATTGTTTTGATAAACTTTTTACACACTACTATTTTCTTTGATACACTTTAATTTCATTATTTATTTGCGGAAATTTTGGGATTATATAAGCAAAATTAGGCATACATAAATACGCCCGTCCAATTAGAAACAATACAATTGAAAAACAAAAATTGTTTTTTGGGAATATTTGGCATGCCTTTGTTAAAAATAATTTTTTATATAAGGATTTAATTTTAGAACAGTTTTAATAGCAAATATGCAATTTGTTTAATCTTGCAAGTTTGAAACTTGACAAGAAGAACTAAAATTGTCCTGAATTAGTTCCTGTTCTGATTTTGTAAATTTCTGTTCTAGTATTGAATCCACTGTCGAAAAACATCGGCCTTCATTTACGATTTTTTAAATGTTTAATTGATTAATTGATTAACAAAAATAGAAGATTGGGGATGATGATATATCTGTACATTTTCACACTTTATGTTTTAAGTAAAAATACATTTTAAAGCAATCCATGTAAAATGCACTTATTATTATTATTATTATTATTATTATTACTATTATTATGCTTCATTTACAGCTAGATTTTTATTATTCTTATTTTAGTGATAATCCGCGGTTGAGTATGACTTTTCAGAATAAGGACTTATAATAATAAGTCACAGGGAAGAAATTTTCTAAGGTTGGGGGCAATTTTCTGATAATGTCCTTTAATGTTTCATTTTCCACTGCGGATTTCTCAGCACAGACCCTTGAACATAAATTGTTGCGTATATCTTTAAATCTCCAAACCCAATCAACAAACTGATACAAGAAAGCAAAACTTGTTTAACCATAGAGTTTATTACTCATATTGTAATCAGTACAAAATTTCAGTAGAATGCACAAATGAATTATACCATGCGTTTTTCAAACTATTAGAATGATTTTTAAATACATCGAAAAGCAGTGTTTCAATACTTCTTTGTACCATAAGCGTTCTCGATAGTCATAGTTCTAGTTACATAATAAGGACACCGAAAGCGAAAATAACTCGAAAAAACTTAAATGTATATCTACCAATTAATGTACCACTACTTTTTCAGATATTGTAATTTTCTTTTTATTATCATAATTATATCGTTTTTCTAGCTTCGAAATTTATGCTTATTGTCAAATATTAATCATTGGCTAATCTGAACAAAAGAATTAAATAAATTACTATTTTTCGTAACAGCATTCAAGTAATTTGAATAAATCTAAAATTGCTAGATGTAAAATGACATTTTTTCCGATGCTTCCTTGAAGTCCTATGGAGCGGTAGCTTACTTCCGGTTTCAAACGTCCGAGGAAAATTATAGGACATGTTTTGTTATGTCTAAAGCCAGAGTAGCCCCATTGAGAAAAATAACACTACCACGCTTAGAGCTTTTAGGGGCTCTAATAGCTGCTAGAATAGCTAGTCACCTTAAACTCATTTTCACGAATCTAGAAAAAATAGTACTGTGGTCCGACTCGACCATAGTACTACATTGGATCAAAGGAGTTGCATCCAAATGGAAGCCGTTTGTGGCTAACAGAGTGATGCAAATTCAGGACTTAAGCGACCCTAGTTCTTGGCTGCATGTAAATAGCAGGGATAATTCTGCTGACATGCTAACTAGGGGACTGTCAGCGAAAGAGTTAATAAACTCCAATCAGTGGTGGTACGGGCCGGAATGGCTCGGTAAATCTAAAAAATTTTGGCCTAAGGACGATAATTTAAAATTAAAATCGGTCAATCCTGAAATTGAAGCTAGAAGTAAGATTGTTGTTAATACAATTATTGCCAAGGAGAATATAATTGATATACACAAATTTAGTAGCTTGAGAAAATTATTGCGTGTAACAGCCTATGTATTTCGTTTCATCAGATTACTAAAGAAAAATCGTCAACCAATACGTACACTTTCGGCGGAGGAAATCCGAGAAGCCGAAATCTTCTGGATAAAAAATTGTCAATCTCAAATTTTCGAAAAAGAAATCTTTAGCCTGAAAAATTCCAAGCCACTTCCTAGAGACTCTAAACTGCTTTCATTGAACCCTTACCTCGATTCAGATGGAGTTTTGCGAGTTTTAGGACGACTCCATAACGCAAATTATTCGATGGATGAGAAACATCCAATAATTCTTCCGCCAAAAACCAAATTTGAAGAAA
Organism: Maratus speculifer; assembly: GCA_964019185.1. Taxonomy (NCBI): domain Eukaryota; kingdom Metazoa; phylum Arthropoda; class Arachnida; order Araneae; family Salticidae; genus Maratus; species Maratus speculifer. Next base: position 33,617,429 of record OZ025291.1, on the reverse strand, counting down.
CTTATAATTTGGGATGCCCACTACAGAGTTTTTCATTCTGCTGTTGCCCATACACTTGTGCAGATTAGAGAAAGATTCTGATTATTAAAGGCTAGACAATCTGTGAGAGCTGTGCTTAAAAATTGCATTATTTGAAAAAGATTTTCTTCAACTCCAGGCGATCAGACGGTAGCGCCATTGCCTAATGATCGAGTAGAACAGACCAGTCCATTTAGTGTCATAGGATGTGACTTTGCAGGGCCATTATACGTAAAAGACTGTGATAACAAACAATACATTTAATTGATTACATGTGCAGTTACTAGAAATGTTCACTTGGAGCTTGTCGGCAGCTTGTCGACACAAACATTTTTACTAGGCTTTCGTAGGTTTGTTTCTCGGCGAGGATTACCATCTGTAGTATATTCGGACAACGCCAAGACTTTTAAACGTGCAGACAATGACTTGAAAAACCTTTGGCGGATTATGACTCATCCAGATGTGCAAGACTATTTTGCTTCTCATCACATACAGTGGAAATATATCATTGAACGAGCAGCGTGGTGGGGGGGGGGGGATTTTACGAGCGAATGGTTAGAACTATAAAAACTGCTTTAAGAAAGACACTCGGGAAATCATCGCTAACTGTTGATGAACTACATACTGTTTTAGTTGAAATTGAAGGAATGGTCAATTCTCGACCTTTAACATATGCCTCGCCAGAAGGTCAAGACCCCCTGCCATTAAAGCTTGCTCATTTCCTAATTGGGAGAAGAATTTCTTCTCTGCCACCAGTTCGCCTTCATCTTGAATCGAATATCTCTTCCAGGAAAGAATTAATTAAATCTTTTAACTATCGTGAGAAATTAATGCGCTTGTTTTGGACTAGATGGAAAGGGGAATACTTGTTAAATTTGAGGTCAGCTCATTTAAGTTCGAACAAAACTAATTTTCCTCAATTTAAATTGAATGACATAGTATTAATCAAAGATGATAAATTACCCAGAAATTTCTGGAGTCTAGGAAAAATTATTGAATTATTTCCTGGAAGAGACGGCAAGGTGAGGGCCTGCAAGATAAAAACTGAGAAATCTATTCTCAGACGACCAGTACAGTTATTGTATCACATGGAAATTTGAACTGATTAACTTGTATATACTAATCTTGTTTTTTTTTTCTTATTTTAGTTGAAGTTTTGTTGTATTTAGTTGAAGTTTTGTCCTTGAAGTATGTATAATATTCCATATTTATATTCATGTTGTATTAAATTGATATATAATTTGTGATGAACATCCATATGTTCATGGGTGGGCAGTGTTACGAATCGTAGCACCTGCTATCCAGTCACGTGATTGTTTTTCGGCGCCGTTGGGCCGATCGTCTGTTACGAAATCATGTTCTAAAGCCAGATGTGCTCGAAGGATTTTTCTCGACGAGAGAAACAGTAACTCTCGCCTATTATACATGTAAAATTTATGTTTTTATGTTTAAGTGTTTTGTAGTTGTGTTTAGTGTGTGTTGTCCAAAATAAACAAGTAAAAAGACTCCATTTTCAAGTATTATTTACGTGTACTTTCGAATTCGCGAATCGTAAAATTTTTCATGTGGCAACTTTCACGGAAACACTTGTCACATGTCCTTTATATGTGAGTAGTATAGTTATGAGAGTTCCAGCTCACCGGGTGCAGGGTGCTGACCTCTGCATGCTGCTTGAAGGTCATCGGGTGCTCGAGCTGTAAGATGGGGGTGGGGTGAAGGTCATCGGGCGTCACGCAAGGTTAAGATGACGTCATCTTAGAGGATGAGTGTGTTTTAGATAAGAATTTTTTTTTAAATTTTAAGCGGGAATTTTAGGGAGTTAGAATTTTTTTCGGCGTACTATAGTACGATGATGTTTTTTTTAATTTTAATGCGGGTACTTTAAAATTTTCGGTGCACTTTAGTTTTAGATAAGAATTTTTTTTAATTTTAAGCGGGAATTTTAGGGAGTTAGAATTTTTTTGTTGTGTTATAGTACGATGATGTTTTTTTTTTAATTTTAATGCGGGGACTTTAAAATTTTCGGTGCACTTTAGTTTTAGGATTTATTTATTTATTTATTTATTTATTTATTTATTTTTTTCAATGCGGGGACTTTAAAATTTTTCGGTGCACTTTAGTTTAAGGATTTATTTTTTTTATTTTAAGCGGGAATTTTAAGGAGATTGATTTTTTTTTTTTTTTTTTTTTTTTTTTTTTTTCACCGTGTTCTTTGATTAGGGGTTAAGCGGGTATTTGGGGACACAGAATGTTTCTTTTTTTTTCTGTACTATTATACGAGTGGTTTTTAATTTCAATGCGGGGACTTTAAAAATTTTCGGTGCACTTTAGTTTAAGGATTTATTTATTTTTATTTTAAGCGGGAATTTTAGGGAGATTGATTTTTTTTTTCACCGTGTTTTAAATAAGGGGTTAAGCGGATATTTTGGGGACACAGAGTATTTTTTTTCTGTACTATTGTACGAGTGGTTTTTAATTTTAATGTGGCAACTTAAAAATTTTAAGTTTAGTGTCATTTAAGAGTTTATTTTTAGATTTTAAGCAGAAATTTTGGGGAGTTTGATTTTTTTTTTTTCCATTGTACTCTTACATGATGATTTAAGCGGGTATTTTGGGGGAAATTATTATTTTAGACTAATCATAGGCGAAGGATATATTTTTTTTTTTCGGGGGTTGATATTTTAATAAAGAACTAATTAAGAAGTATTCATTCATGGTGAATTAATGAATTATTTTTTAGGAGTAATTTTGTTAAGATTGAATTATTTTTTCATTTTTATGGAGTTTTAAGCGGATATTAATGTTTAATAGGGGGACTTTAATTTTTTTGCAATGAAATTGACGTGCGCTCGTCGATCTAACCGTTCGGAGTTTATAGTTTTCTTCAAATCGTGTGTGGATATTGGTTTAGAATTTCTTAGAATGACTTCCACCACCATTATCTCTATCCATAATCATTAATAACACATGCTGGTAATGGGAATTTGGGAATAACAATTTTGAATATTTATTTAATGAAGGAACTTTAAAATTATTTCGAGTGTTATTTTTAGTCAATTAGGTTATACACTTGATATTTCAGAATAGTTAAAAAATAACTTTAAAATTTGAATGAAAAAATATGTTTCAAAATGGGATTTTATGTGCTAGCATTGAATCGCACTCGTCGCCCTAACGGTTTGGAATGTGTGGTTTTCTTCGAACCTTGGTGAAAATTTAATTGAATTGATTATTATTATTATTTTGTGTGTTGTATGTATGTGTATGTATGTGTGTGTTGTATGCATGTAGGTGTGTGAATGTATGTTTGTGTGTCGTATGCATGTGTGTGTGTGTGTGTGAATGTATGTTTGTGTGTTGTATGCATGTGTGTGTCTTTGTGTTGTATGTATGTGTATGTTGTATGTATGTGTGTGTTGTATGCATGTACATGTTGAATGTATGTGTGTGTAATTTTTTTTGCCGATAGGTGTGATCTTTAGCTGAAAGTGACTTAGAGTCAAAACTTTTACCCAGGAATCGCCACGGGGAGGCAGATCACATGATTCCCGTATTGCACACATTCACATACATTATTTCGAGCGATATTTTTAGTGAACCATTATATGCAATTGAATTTGTAGAATAATTAAAAAAATAACTTTAAAATTTAAATGAAAGAATGTTTCAAAATGGAATTTTACGTACTAACATTTAATCGCGCTCGTCGGTTTTTACTGTTTGGAGTCTATCATTTTCCTTTAACCTTGGAAAACCTTGCGTTAATAAGGATATTTCAATAAGACCCCCACTTTGGGTACTCTTTTAAAATAATATTTGTAATGAGATGTGTTCGCGCGCGTCGACCTAACTGTTTGGAGTATCAACATAAAATCAACAAATTAATACAAAATATTTCACACAATAAAAAACGAAATATTAAAATCGCCAACTCAAAATGAAATCTCATGCAATTAGAATAAAAACATTAAAAAAAAATTGCCAAATTAAAAGATTATTCTTATCTCACAATAAATATTCTGAAAGACCTATTCAAAAATTCTAGATGAGATTAAAGTTTTTATTCAAAATTCAAATAAAACTCCTTAAGTTTTGACATGTCACTAAAAATTTAAAGTAAACATTTTTTCAGAGTATAATTATCAAAGATTAATTTTTCTAATAATTAACTCGTGTAAAGATAGTTCAAAGTGCAGTGATTCACCATTTGCTTTTTAAATCTTAGAACATATTATCTGTGATATAAACATCACGTTATGTAAAAAATATAAATAAATATTAGTAGTTTTAAAATAATTTTTATTCGAATGGGTAGTTTGATAAATTAAAAACATTAGAATTTTTTGGATAAAAAAAAATAATAATAACGATTGAGAAATTAACCATTTCAAAATATTTTCTTGGCATAAATGAATTTAAAAGTATTAAAACCCTTTTCAAAATATTTTTATAAAACCAACTATCATGCAATTCAAAAAGTTTTTGTATGAAAATTGAACATTTTTTTTTCTTAAGAGAAATATTTTACGTGAGTGAAAAAGTGAGAGTTAGTTAATTTATGAATCACTTTAAAATATTACCACGCAATAAATTGTTTTGAAACTATATTCTTAAACATATTAATATTTAAAATTTAAGTCATTTTATACATTTTATATTCAAATTATACTTACCAACATATGAATTCGCCTTCATTCCGCACTCTCTTGAAGAATAATGTTTGATAAACTCTTATCAACACAGCATGTTGTTGTGAATCACTAGCAAGTTAAGACAGGTATGATATGAGTAATCGTTAGGGTTTCCCCAAAGAGGTGAAGTCATTCTTATCAAATCCTATTCTGAATGAGAAATATTTCAATTACAATTAACTTTAGATTTTGTTATTTAATATTTTTTTTTAATTTGACAATTTTAATTAATGTTTTAATGAAATTACCTTTAAGATTTTTTTTATTGCTTATACTATTTCAAACATGTACATTCCTATTTGTAAATAGAAAATCATAAAAAACATATTTGAATGATTTTATTATTATTATTATTGTTAGACATTATATTAGAAAATCATTTAAACTTTCAGCTTTTATTATTAATATTATTTAGATATTAAGAAGTGACGAAGACTGTTGAATTATTCTCATCTTAAAATTGAATAATATTGGAAGAAAAATTTATTCTGTTATCTTTTAATTTACCAAACATATATCTTAATATTCATTAACACACTTCTTATTTAATGAATAATATATTTGATGAATAATATATTTTATAATATATATGAGATTTTAATCTTTTTTTTAAAAAAAAAATTGGGTTATGTTATTTCATACACATACATTCTTATTCGAAAATATAAAACCATAAAAAAACATCGTTGGATGATTTTTTATTTTTAATTAGACATTGTATTGGAAAAGCATTCAAACTTTTCATTTTTATCCCATTTAGACTTCAAAAAGTGTCGAAGATCTAACTGCTTTGCAAAGACTTAAAACTAGTGATTTGATGAGTCATACTTTCTGTGGGTTGTTTACAATTTTCAAATTATCTTTATTAATTACCAAACTTCTCATTTTTTAAACGCCACACTAATCATTGCTCCCATTACTTAATCACGTAAATATAATTTATATCGTTTTTGATTATCAGTTTTTTTACTAACATTTGACACATATACGTATGTGTTGTATTAATTCTGTTAGTTTTTTAATTTGTTATTTCAGGAATTAAACTAACTCTTAAGAATATGACTCGATGCAATTTACTCATTTTATACAAGTTAACTTTACTACTTGACAGAAATATATTCAAACGCAAAGCGATTTAACTTTCACATTTTTAAACTTATTTATATAATGTACTAACATTTATTCATAATATGCATAATTTTATTAAAATTACTGAAGAAAGTAAAATTTATACTAAGTAAAAATTTAAAACCACCAATTAAATATGTTAAACAACAACAACAAACTTATAATTAAGATATGAATAAATAAAAAATATTTGAATCACACAATAATAAAAAGAAATACTTAATCAGTCATAAAAATTCTTCCCTTGAACATTCGCATGTATGTTAGTAAAAATATAACACTTAAGTTTTCAAAAATATTATAAACATTTACAAATTAACAAGTAAAATTAGCTATTAAATATTAAATAATGGGTATACACTTTTTACACTCACATCTTACAATGCACTTAGTAACCAAATGTAATGATTTTTAAACATGTCTTCTTAAATTTTTTACCATGAAAGACTATCACAGTTGAATATTTAGCTTTCTCTTCATAACTTTATCGAGAAATATATAATGCATACCACACGATTTCATTAAATGAATAAATCACAATACAATTCAAACTTCTCATTTTCAATGTTTTTTTTTATACTAGTGTTTATCAAATAGCTGTTTATTCTGAACAATCATTACTTAGTTTATTGATGTAAAGATTGTGTTGAATGCTTTTTAAGTTAAATGGTGTGAGAGAAGGATATATTAGGACAGAAGTTATTAAATATAGAGTCTTTAAAGCTTTCATATATATGAAAAAATTATTTGCGGAGGTGATGGAATGGTGCATTTGTCGCAAGGCGTTTAATTATGATACGTAATTATGATGCACATCACATCATGAGCAAATTAGGAAAATTTAAATCATGAATCGACCGATTTATGTTGGGTTTGCTATTTTAGAGCTCTCCAAAGTACTAATGTATGACTTTCATTATAATTTTATTAAGAAAACATTTAAAGAATTAACTCGCAGGTTTCGAACCCACAGTCATCCAATCATACTTCGCATTTTTAACACGCGACGCTAACCATTGGGCCATTAAGGCCCATAATTTAGTAACTAAAAAGTAAGAAAGATCATCGAAAGTGGTTACTTTACACATGCAAAAATAATTTTTATTGTGACTTATCAGTTAAAAAACACGAAGAAAAGAAAAAAAAATCACATATGTTTTGGATTACTTTAAGATTTTATGAGTCCCCTCATCAGTTAAATAGACATATCCATTTCTTACGAATCACTACTTATGCTTAAATTTTCAAACACTTGCTTATATGAAATGTATTATATTTTAGTTTATCAGTGATAGTGTGATTACTTGTTAATAATTTTAATGTTATTAAAAAAATTTAAAAAGAATCAAATGTTAATATTTAATTTAAAAAAATACAAGTCACTATTAAAGGTTTGAACAAATTATTAAAATAATTTTACAAAACTTTTCAAATTACTTTAAAATGTTTCACTAATATTTAGTAATCGTCAAATTTTAATGTCGATAATCATTTATGTGACTTAGGTTTTCTGTTTTAACTGTTAAGTTATCAGATTCCCCCTTCAAGTACATCTCATTGATATGTTTTAATCAACCAACCATTCGACTGTTTTCACAATCAACTAGTATGTGAGTTAGGTTTTCAGTTTTAATTGTTAAGTTATTACATCTCCCCCCCTCCCTTTCATTTACATCTCATTGATAAGTTTTCAACAACCAACCACCCAACTTTTTTTTTCGTATTCAACTATTTATTTACCCTAACAACCAACTATTTATTTATCCTAGCAACCAAAAAGCTTTTATCGTCACATGAACAAAATTTTTAAGATGAAAGACTTGTCATTTTTAATCGAAAAAACAATGACTTGTGTAATAAATTTTTTCCTTACTTAAATGAAATCTTCGCATGTGTATGGTAAAACTTGGAAAATTTCATTTAATGCACAAATTTAAAGTTAACAGGCAAGGTCTTCACACATCTTTTAGTATTTTACTAACACTTTACCAAATATCTTTAGAAAACAACAGAATTTTAAATAATTATTTTAATAAAAATTCTCTTTTGTAAGTGACATTACTAAGCTTACTTGAAAAAAAAAATTGGGCAAAGCAGGTTTTCACTGTTTCAACTTAGTAATATTCATAAGTTTTATATCATAATCAACTTGTTTGGTTATGTCCCAGCATGGTTTTATAAAATGTATCGAAAAAGACCTTTAATATTAATGTTTAAAAATATGCAGTTAGTCTTTTAAAGATAAATATTTTCACTTCTTTTATTTAAAAACATTTTTAAATAAAATTATTACAGTTGCCAATTTTTCTCAGTGTTATGAAATGTGCATGCAAAACTTTTTAATTAGAACTTTCACATTTTAGTATTTCAAATTATTGTTTTCAAGGTGTACTAAAATTTGAAAAAATAAAAAAATATATTTAATTTTCATGCATAATTAAATTAAAATAGTTTAATAATAAAGACACATTTAACATTCTGTACTCACCTAATCCATCATCATCGCAAAAGACGTCCAACACACTCCAGGGTTTAGGAAGAAATGAAAAAAATTCAAAGTCCTTATCAGAAAATGTTATCAGATAATCTTATCTTAAGATATGTGACGTCACAGAACATGTGTCAACTGATCACGTGATGTATACAACGTGACTACCGTTTTGTATTCTAGATTGGTTCTTATAAAAATTCATTTATGAAGTAATGTATACATCACGTGATCAGTTGACACATGTTCTGTGACGTCACATATCTTAAGATAAGTATATCTGATAACATTTTCTGATAAGGACTTTCAATTTTTTTCATTTCTTCCTAAACCCTGGAGTGTGTTGGACTTCTTTTGCGATGACGATGGATTAGGTGAGTACAGAATGTTAAATGTGTCTTTATTATTAAACTATTTTAATTTAATTATGCATAAAAATTAAAAATTTATTTATTTTTTCAAATTTTAGTACACCTTGAAAACAATAATTTGAAATACTAAAATGTGAAAGTTCTAATTAAAAAGTTTTGCATGCACATTTCATAACACTGAGAAAAATTGGCAACTGTAATAATTTTATTTAAAAATGTTTTTAAATAAAAGAAGTGAAAATATTTATCTTTAAAAGACTAACTGCATATTTTTAAACATTAATATTAAAGGTCTTTTTCGATACATTTTATAAAACCATGGTGGGACATAACCAAACAAGTTGATTATGATATAAAACTTATGAATATTACTAAGTTGAAACAGTGAAAACCTGCTTTGCCCAGTTAATTTTTCAAGTAAGTTTAGTAATGTCACTTACAAAAGAGAATTTTTATTAAAATAATTATTTAAAATTCTGTTGTTTTCTAAAGATATTTGGTAAAGTGTTAGTAAAATACTAAAAGATGTGTGAAGACCTTGCCTGTTAACTTTAAATTTGTGCATTAAATGAAATTTTCCAAGTTTTACCATACACATGCGAAGATTTCATTTAAGTAAGGAAAAAATTTATTACACAAGTCATTGTTTTTTCGATTAAAAATGACAAGTCTTTCATCTTAAAAATTTTGTTCATGTGACGATAAAAGCTTTTTGGTTGCTAGGATAAATAAATAGTTGGTTGTTAGGGTAAATAAATAGTTGAATACGAAAAAAAAAGTTGGGTGGTTGGTTGTTGAAAACTTATCAATGAGATGTAAATGAAAGGGAGGGGGGAGATGTAATAACTTAACAATTAAAACTGAAAACCTAACTCACATACTAGTTGATTGTGAAAACAGTCGAATGGTTGGTTGATTAAAACATATCAATGAGATGTACTTGAAGGGGGAATCTGATAACTTAACAGTTAAAACAGAAAACCTAAGTCACATAAATAATTATCGACATTAAAATTTGACGATTACTAAATATTAGTGAAACATTTTAAAGTAATTTGAAAAGTTTTGTAAAATTATTTTAATAATTTGTTCAAACCTTTAATAGTGACTTGTATTTTTTTTAATTAAATATTAACATTTGATTCTTTTTAAATTTTTTTAATAACATTGAAATTATTAACAAGTAATCACACTATCACTGATAAACTAAAATATAATACATTTCATTTAAGCAAGTGTTTGAAAATTTAAGCATAAGTAGTGATTCGTAAGAAATGGATATGTCTATTTAACTGATGAGGTGACTCATAAAATCTTAAAGTAATCCAAAACATATGTGATTTTTTTTTCTTTTCTTCGTGTTTTTTAACTGATAAGTCACAATAAAAATTATTTTTGCATGTGTGAAGTAACCACTTTCGATGATCTTTCTTACTTTTTAGTTACTAAATTATGGGCCTTAATGGCCCAATGGTTAGCGTCGCGTGTTAAAAATGCGAAGTATGATTGGATGACTGTGGGTTCGAAACCTGCGAGTTAATTCTTTAAATGTTTTCTTAATAAAATTATAATGAAAGTCATACATTAGTACTTTGGAGAGCTCTAAAATAGCAAACCCAACATAAATCGGTCGATTCATGATTTAAATTTTCCTAATTTGCTCATGATGTGATGTGCATCATAATTACGTATCATAATTAAACGCCTTGCGACAAATGCACCATTCCATCACCTCCGCAAATTATTTTTTTCATATATATGAAAGCTTTAAAGACTCTATATTTAATAACTTCTGTCCTAATATATCCTTCTCTCACACCATTTAACTTAAAAAGCATTCAACACAATCTTTACATCAATAAACTAAGTAATGATTGTTCAGAATAAACAGCTATTTGATAAACACTAGTATAAAAAAAAACATTGAAAATGAGAAGTTTGAATTGTATTGTGATTTATTCATTTAATGAAATCGTGTGGTATGCATTATATATTTCTCGATAAAGTTATGAAGAGAAAGCTAAATATTCAACTGTGATAGTCTTTCATGGTAAAAAATTTAAGAAGACATGTTTAAAAATCATTACATTTGGTTACTAAGTGCATTGTAAGATGTGAGTGTAAAAAGTGTATACCCATTATTTGATATTTAATAGCTAATTTTACTTGTTAATTTGTAAATGTTTATAATATTTTTGAAAACTTAAGTGTTATATTTTTACTAACATACATGCGAATGTTCAAGGGAAGAATTTTTATGAATGATTAAGTATTTCTTTTTATTATTGTGTGATTCAAATATTTTTTATTTATTCATATCTTAATTATAAGTTTGTTGTTGTTGTTTAATATATTTAATTGGTGGTTTTAAATTTTTACTTAGTATAAATTTTACTTTCTTCAGTAATTTTAATAAAATTATGCATATTATGAATAAATGTTAGTACATTATATACATAAGTTTAAAAATGTGAAAGTTAAATCGCTTTGCGTTTGAATATATTTATGTCAAGTAGTAAAGTTAACTTGTATAAAATGAGTAAATTGCATCGAGTCATATTCTTAAGAGTTAGTTTAATTCCTGAAATAACAAATTAAAAAACTAACAGAATTAATACAACACATACGTATATGTGTCAAATGTTAGTAAAAAAACTGATAATGAAAAACGATATAAATTATATTTACGTGATTAAGTAATGGGAGCAATGATTAGTGTGGCGTTTAAAAAATGAGAAGTTTGGTAATTAATAAAGATAATTTCAAAATTGTAAACAACCCACAGAAAGTATGACTCATCAAATCACTAGTTTTAAGTCTTTGCAAAGCAGTTAGATCTTCGACACTTTTTGAAGTCTAAATGGGATAAAAATGAAAAGTTTGAATGCTTTTCCAATACAATGTCTAATTAAAAATAAAAAATCATCCAACGATGTTTTTTTATGGTTTTATATTTTCGAATAAGAACGTATGTGTATGAAATAACATAACCCAATTAAAAAAAAAAAAAAAAAAAAAAAAAAAAAAAAAAAAAAAAAAGATTAAAATCTCATATATATTATAAAATATATTATTCATCAAATATATTATTCATTAAATAAGAAGTGTGTTAATGAATATTAAGATATATGTTTGGTAAATTAAAAGATAACAGAATAAATTTTTCTTCGAATATTATTCAATTTTAATATGAGAATAATTCAACAGGTCTTCGTCACTTCTTAATATCTAAATAATATTAATAATAAAAGCTGAAAGTTTAAATGATTTTCTAATAAAATGTCTAACAATAATAATAATAATAAAATCATTCAAATATGTTTTTTATGATTTTCTATTTACAAATAGGAATGTACATGTTTGAAATAGCATAAGCAATAAAAAAAATCTTAAAGGTAATTTCACTAAAACATTAATTAAAATTGTCAAATTAAAAAAAAATATATTAAATAACAAAATCTAAAGTTAATTGCAATTGAAATATTTCTCATTCAGAATAGGATTTGATAAGAATAACTTCACCTCTTTGGGGAAACCCTAACGATTACTCATATCATACCTGTCTTAACTTGCTAGTGATTCACAACAACATGCTGTGTTGATAAGAGTTTATCAAACATTATTCTTCAAGAGAGTGCGGAATGAAGGCGAATTCATATGTTGGTAAGTATAATTTGAATATAAAATGTATAAAATGACTTAACTTTTAAATATTAATATGTTTAAGAATATAGTTTCAAAACAATTTATTGCGTGGTAATATTTTAAAGTGATTCATAAATTAACTGACTCTCACTTTTTCACTCACGTAAAATATTTCTCTTAAGAAAAAAAAATGTTCAATTTTCATATAAAAACTTTTTGAATTGCATGAAAGTTGGTTTTATAAAAATATTTTGAAAAGGGTTTTAATACTTTTAAATTCATTTATGCCAAGAAAATATTTTGAAATGGTTAGTTTCTCAATCGTTATTTTATTTTTTTTTTTTTATCCAAAAAATTCTAATGTTATTAATTTATCAAACTACCCATTCGAATAAAAATTATTTTAAAACTACTAATATTTATTTATATTTTTTACATAACGTGATGTTTATATCACAGATAATATGTTCTAAGATTTAAAAAGCAAATGGTGAATCACTGCACTTTGAACTATCTTTACACGAGTTAATTATTAGAAAAATTAATCTTTGATAATTATACTCTGAAAAAATGTTTACTTTAAATTTTTAGTGACATGTCAAAACTTAAGGAGTTTTATTTGAATTTTGAATAAAAACTTTAATCTCATCTAGAATTTTTGAATAGGTCTTTCAGAATATTTATTGTGAGATAAGAATAATCTTTTAATTTGGCGATTTTTTTAAATGTTTTTATTCTAATTGCATGAGATTTCATTTTGAGTTGGCGATTTTAATATTTCGTTTTTTATTGTGTGAAATATTTTGTATTAATTTGTTGATTTTATGTTGATACTCCAAACAGTTAGGTCGACGCGCGCGAACACATCTCATTACAAATATTATTTTAAAAGAGTACCCAAAGTGGGGGTCTTTCTGAAATATCTTTATTAACGCAAGGTTTTCCAAGGTTAAAGGAAAATGATAGACTCCAAACAGTAAAAACCGACGAGCGCGATTAAATGTTAGTACGTAAAATTCCATTTTGAAACATTCTTTCATTTAAATTTTAAAGTTATTTTTTTAATTATTCTACAAATTCAATTGCATATTATGGTTCACTAAAAATATCGCTCGAAATAATGTATGTGAATGTCTGCAATACGGGAATCATGTGATCTGCCTCCCCGTGGCGATTCCTGGGTAAAAGTTTTGACTCTAGGTCACTTTCAGCTAAAGATCACACCTATCGGCAAAAAAAATTACACACACATACATTCAACATGTACATGCATACAACACACACATACATACAACATACACATACATACAACACAAAGACACACACATGCATACAACACACAAACATACATTCACACACACACACACACATGCATACGACACACAAACATACATTCACACACCTACATGCATACAACACACACATACATACACATACATACAACACACAAAATAATAATAATAATCAATTCAATTAAATTTTCACCAAGGTTCGAAGAAAACCACACATTCCAAACCGTTAGGGCGACGAGTGCGATTCAATGCTAGCACATAAAATCCCATTTTGAAACATATTTTTTCATTCAAATTTTAAAGTTATTTTTTAACTATTCTGAAATATCAAGTGTATAACCTAGTTGACTAAAAATAACACTCGAAATAATTTTTAAGTTCCTTCATTAAATAAATATTCAAAATTGTTATTCCCAAATTCCCATTACCAGCATGTGTTATTAATGATTATGGATAGAGATAAAGGTGGTGGAAGTCATTCTAAGAAATTCTAAACCAATATCCACACACGATTTGAAGAAAACTATAAACTCCGAACGGTTAGATCGACGAGCGCACGTCAATTTCATTGCAAAAAAATTAAAGTCCCCCTATTAAACATTAATATCCGCTTAAAACTCCATAAAAATGAAAAAATAATTCAATCTTAACAAAATTACTCCTAAAAAATAATTCATTAATTCACCATGAATGAATACTTCTTAATTAGTTCTTTATTAAAATATCAACCCCCGAAAAAAAAAATATATCCTTCGCCTATGATTAGTCTAAAATAATAATTTCCCCCAAAATACCCGCTTAAATCATCATGTAAGAGTACAATGGAAAAAAAAAAAAAATCAAACTCCCCAAAATTCTGCTTAAAATCTAAAAATAAACTCTTAAATGACACTAAACTTAAAATTTTTAAGTTGCCACATTAAAATTAAAAACCACTCGTACAATAGTACAGAAAAAAAATATTCTGTGTCCCCAAAATATCCGCTTAACCCCTTATTTAAAACACGGTGAAAAAAAAAAATTCAATCTCCCTAAAATTCCCGCTTAAAATAAAAAAAAAAAAATAAATCCTTAAACTAAAGTGCACCGAAAATTTTTAAAGTCCCCGCATTGAAGTTAAAAACCACTCGTATAATAGTACAGAAAAAAAAGAAACATTCTGTGTCCCCAAATACCCGCTTAACCCCTCATCAAAGAACACGGTGAAAAAAAAAAAAATCAATCTCCCTAAAATTCCCGCTTAAAATAAAAAAAAAATAAATCCTTAAACTAAAGTGCACCGAAAATTTTTAAAGTCCCCGCATTGAAATAAATAAATAAATAAATAAATAAATAAATCCTAAAACTAAAGTGCACCGAAAATTTTAAAGTCCCCGCTTTAAAATTAAAAAAAAAAACATCATCGTACTATAACACAACAAAAAAATTCTAACTCCCTAAAATTCCCGCTTAAAATTAAAAAAAAATCTTATCTAAAACTAAAGTGCACCGAAAATTTTAAAGTACCCGCATTAAAATTAAAAAAACATCATCGTACTATAGTACGCCGAAAAAAATTCTAACTCCCTAAAATTCCCGCTTAAAATTTAAAAAAAAATTCTTATCTAAAACACACTCATCCTCTAAGATGACGTCATCTTAACCTTGCGTGACGCCCGATGACCTTCACCCCACCCCCCTCTTACAGCTCGAGCACCCGATGACCTTCAAGCAGCATGCAGAGGTCAGCACCCTGCACCCGGTGAGCTGGAACTCTCATAACTATACTACTTATGTGTTACAGGCCAAACCCGATTTTAGGCCAAACTAGTCTATCCTAACGTCCATCGGATAAACTAGTTTTTCCTAGGCCAAACCGGTTTATCCTAACGCCCATCGGATAAACTAGTTTTTCCTAGGCCAAACTAGTCTATCCTAAGGCCCGCAGGACAAACTAGTTCTTCCTAGGCCAAACTAGTTTGGCCTAACTCTTATAGGATAAACTAGTTTAGCCTGTTGTTTATTGGTCTGAACTAGTTTATCCTAGGCTGATCTAATTTATCCTAGCCCAATTCAATTTGGCGTGATTTTATTTGATTCAATGACCGCCTCAGCGCCAAAATTCTAGTTTGTCCTAGGCTGATCTAGTTTATCCTAGGTCAGTGTAATTTTACGTGTTTTTAGCTCATGGGCGTCAAAGCCAAAGAAAAAATGGGCTCACAGGTTCTGTATGTACACTCTCAAAAAAACTTCCGTCTTTTTACAGAAAAAGTACTGGCAGCACTGCTGCCAGAAATTGTCTGTAGATTGACGATTATCCGTTTATTTTTTTTCTCCGTCAAAAGAGGTAAAATATCCGTCACTTGAAAAAAATTCTTGAAAAGATCAATCCGGCACGGCTGAGGATCGAACTCACGATCCCAGCATTGGCAGACAAACGCGCTACCTCAGAGCCACCGTTGCACGTTCATGAAGTGCTTTAAAGCAGAACCCTTCATTTTATATGGGTGTGATTGGTGTTTTTCGTTACAAAGCTTTTAATTTTGAAATTAACTTGGGAAAGATTTCATCTTTAATGAAACTGTGGCTGGGAATTTTTTTACGTTTAGTATTAATATACTATAAAAATGTAAACTTTAAATATATTACGTAGATTGCTAAAGGAAAAGTATGGGTATTATATTTTTATTCGATAAGATTTTTTTTTTAATAATATCAATTTTTTTTCATTTTATTTTTTAATTAAAATATCTTTTAAATGTGTTCACTTAAAGTATATTTTAAATGTGAAATATTATATTTCGCATTTATTATTTAAATTGCTTAGTATATTCAACTTTATTCAACTTATCGAACTTTGAATAACAAATTGTGAGAATTTTTGAATGAATAAAGAAAGTAATTGTTATTTATTTTTAAATTCGAAAACATTTTTGTTTTTTTAAAACTAAATTAGACATTATAATCTATAGAATATTTTGTTTTTCATTTTAAAAACAAATTCGAATTTATTACTAACAGACCCAATACGCATGCGTGCTAGAAATAAACGGAAACTCTTCCTCATTTTTCGACGTTCAAAATGAATTCACAGATCAAATACGTTTTCTGTGAGTACGGAAATTATTTGTGAAAAAATGAGGATAACTTAGTGTATATTGACGAATTTTTCTGACAGTGTATGTATGTACGCAGTATGTACGTATGTACGTACGTATGTACGTAACGCGATAACTCTTGATAGAAATAATGTAATTTGACATGTTTTTATCTCATCAGCTGCCAAAAACTGAGAACTAATGTGCCCGTGGGATCTGTATCTATGTATGTACATAAATACGTAACGCAATACTTTTTGATAGAAATACTCGATTTGCATCAAACTTTCAATACAGGTGTATTCTTATGAGAAGCTTTTCTGATTAATTTTGGGAGGTCATTGGAGAAGAATAAGGGGGGAAGGGACGAGAGGCTGATTCGCTCCTTCCCTTAATTCAGATAAACGGATTTCTATGGGTTATTAGCCTATTTTATTTAAATTTTAGATATAGGAGTATTCTGTTGAGGCGCCTTCATTAGTCAATTGTTTAAGTATAAAGGGAGGGGAGAAAAGGGGTAACGCCCCATAATTTATGTAAATGCTTTTTTCACGCAGAATTTACCGATTTACTTCAAATTTTAACAATAGATTCATTCTGGTAAGGCATTTCCATAATTGGTTTTGGGGATTAATTGAATAAGAACAAAGTGAAGAACGGAGGAATCCCGCCTAATTTTGTTAAATGGGTTTTAACCGATTGGGAGAATTAACCGATTTACTGCAAATCTAAGATTTGTCCATTCAGATAAAGCATTTCACTGATTAATTTTGGTGGTTCATTGGTTTTTGGTCTGAACCAGCAATTTATTTAATTCCTTAAAATATATAAATTTGTTATAATGCAGAATTATCCAATTTGCTTAAAATTTTGGACATGAATTCATTTGATCAGGTGCTTCTTTAATTAATTTGGGTCTTTTCTAATGGTTATCTATAATGGGTTAGTTTACGATTTATCACCTTCCTTAAATTAGATAAATGGGTTTTGATGTAGTTTTATCCGATTTGCCGTAAATTTTGAATATAGCTTATAGTTTCTTTTTTAAAAGGCGAATCCCTGAATTGTTTTGAGGGTTTAATGATTAAGTATAAAGGGAGGAATGTGGGATTTCCCTCTCTAAATCAGGTGAATGGTTTTTTGAGCAGAATTATCTGATTTGGTTCAAATTTTGGATAATTGTTTAATTTTATAAAGCGTATTTGTGATTAGTTTTGGGGGTTCAATGGTTAAATATAAGTGGGGGAAATGGGAAAAAGTAATCCAACTTATTTTATTTTTCGAGGGTGCTATTCTATAAAAAAATAAGGCTGAAATACACAATGACTGTAAACAACCTGTTAATACAAAGCCATTAGTTTAATTGGGCAATATTATTTTTAATATTGATCCCGATTACTGTTCCATTGCTAACCTTGTGCAAAGTGGTTTTGTCATCACCATTATAATGTATTTTATTCGATGCGTTGTAGAATACTGTTAGAGGTTTGCACGGGCCAGAATTTCGAGTTCCGGGCCCAGCCTTCCCCGAAGGAAAGTTATTTTGCCGTGACCCTGTGTAAAAATTAAAAGTTCAGCCCGAGCCCTGCCTTTACAAAAATATGTGAAAAAAGACTCAGTCCCACTCAATCTGGCCCTACTCAATTTCTGCAAAAATTTCAGATTTTACTTAACATATAATTAGGATTCCTTTAAAAAATACTGCACACATACATATTGGATAAATTTACAATGTATTTTTAAATTACGAGATGTTCACAGAATGAAAAATACACAATGTATTATTCATTATTTAGTTTTTTAGTCCTTTCAATATTGAAATGGGGATTCATTAAATAATTAATGTAGTTTAGAACAAAAGAAAAAAAAGTAGAGTTATAAACATCATAACTAAACTGCTCAGTAAAAAGTAAATTTGTGAATATGTTTCTCTGTAATTCCTTAAGACTTTTCTCAAATCCTAAAGAGCTACATCCTAACACATTTAAGAATTAATTCATTTTCGGAAAGGCATAAGATTAACAGACATTCTCACTCAGAAAATATGTAATCGAATGGAGATAACCATTTTTCCATAAAAGCGATGTAGCTTTGAGAAAATACTATTAAAGCTACGTTTTGAATCGAATTTTCGGTTACGACTTCACGGAAAAGAAAAACTTAACGCCCTGACAAGAATAGCTTATATGTAGACAAGAAATTAATTTCTAAAAAATGGAAAAAGCTGTTCAATTTCAAATTATGTTCACCTTTAATCTGGCTCGAATATGCAATAATAATAATAATAATAATAATAATCTGATCTCAGTTGGCACGAGTCTGCAGGGAAAGAAACACCATGTAAAATGCATTATGTCTTTAGGGTGGACATGTGAAATTCCTGTGTTGATGTTATAAGCAATTACTCTTGACACACATTTATACTTATTCTAGTGAAAGACATGTTTTTTACCGGCCAAACCCGATTTCGAGTCAAATTAGATTAGCTTAGGCCAAACTAATTTGTCCTAACGCCAATTATATAAACTAGATTTCCTACGCCAAACTTGTTTATCTATATGCCCGTAGGAAAAACTAGTTTTTACTAGGTAAGAGGGAAATCCGTCATTTTCCCTTCATATTTTACCATTAAACCCTTAAAACTATTCAGGGAATTGCCTTATCAGAAAGAACCTATAACCAAAATTTGAAGCAAATCCGTAATTTCTGCGTTAAAAACCATTTATCTAAATTATGGGGGGGGGTACCTACATTGCTCTTTCTTTAACACTTAAACAATAAATGTCCACAACTAATCCCGAAGGCGCCGTGTCAGAATAATCCTATATCTAACACTTTAAATGAAAACTGATAATTCTTCATGATATATGCATTTCTCTAAATTAACGGTGGGGGATTACACTCCCGTTCGCCCCCTTTATTCTTATTCAGTGAATTTCCAAAACTAATCAGAAAAGTATCTTATCAGAAGGAACCTACATCCAAAACTTGAAGCTAATCGGATATTTATATCAAGAGTTATAGCGTTACGTACATTCGTACGTACATACGTACATACATGCGTAGTACATACATACAGAACCTGTGAGCCCTTTATTTTGCTGGCTTTTACGCCCGTGAGCTAAAAACACGGATAATTACATTGGCCTAGGATAAACTAGATCAGCCTAGGAGAAACTAGAATGTTGGCGCTGAGGCAGTCATTGAATTCAATAAAATCACGCCAAATTGAATTGGCCTAGGATAAACTAGTTCATACCAATAAACAGCAGGCTGAACTAGTTTATACTAAAAGAGTTAGGCCAAACTAGTTTGGCCTAGGAAAAACCAGTTTGTCCTATGGGCCTTAGGATAGACTAGTTTGGCCTAGGAAAAACTGGTCTATCCGATGGGCGTTAGGATAAACCGGTTTGGCCTAGGAAAAACTAGTTTATCCGATGGGCGTTAGGATAGACTAGTTTGGCCTAGGCGAATCTAGTTTGGCCTAAAATCGGGTTTGGCCTGTAACATATGCATAATTTTATGTTTAACCAGCATGTATTAAAGCAAAAACATATTTCCTATTTCATTGCAATGAAAAATATGGCTTTAATAAAATTAAAATGCATAAAGATAAAATAAACTTAGTAAGCAATATAATTGTGACGTCAGAATAGGAATGTTTACCGGCTTATAAAAATAAAGTACACGCGTATAAACATTTTTTACCAAAATTTAACTCACAAATTAAAAATACATTCAAAAAGCCACGTGTCTGAATATTTTACATTATTTTTCTTTTCTCTGCAACAATGAAAATAATCCGATTGCCATTGTTTTGAAGAAATTTCATAAAAAATCCTTTAAAATTAAAAATAAAATGTAAAAATGCAATTAAAATGAAAATAAATTAAAAAATATCCAGAATGGGCCCATCTATATAAGAACAGCGTTCATTTAAAAAATATATTTTTCAAAATCGGCCAAGTACAAAGCTCAGCGCTGATGACAAAAAAACAACCTATTCTTAAAAATATATGGTTACTTTATATTAAATCTAATTATTGTTTAATCCGCATATTATATTCGTTTTAGACTTTATGGCATATCTAACATTGTAGATACGTGAAAAGGGACTCATTAAATTTAACGAATAAGAATATGCGAATTAAATTTTCGAAATAAGAGAAAAAATGCCCAAGGCGATACTTGAACCCAGAACCTTTGACTTGCATTGTCAATGCTGTACGAAATATTTATATGTAGAACACTGACAGTGTAAATCAAAAGTTCTGGGTTCAAGTGCCAATTATTTTTTTTTTTTTTTTTTTTTTTTTTTTGTCTTATTTGGAAAAGATGAATTTGTATGTTAACTTGTGTTAAACGCAATCAGTATGATTAAGTTTAAAATAATAAAATAATAATAGTTTATTTAAAGCTATAGCAAGTAATAATGCAGTGAATAAGGCGAGTTTGTTAAGCTATCAATGATCAACCAATGGTTCAAAATTACTAGACTGAGCCGTCAATACATTTCCGAAATTTGGTTTTAGTAAAAACAAACACTAAGCTAAAAAAGATGTTCTTGCTCATAGCTCTTAAAGAACCGAAGTCAGTTAATTTTAACTCATTGCAAAAAAATATCATTTCAATCACTATAATATCACTACAGAAATGGAACTTTGCAAATTCAATTTATGGATTTTAATTTTTTACCACGGGAGGAATTTCTTAGTTTTATACAATTTTCCGGAGCGTAATATACAAAGAATTGAAGTCTCCTATTGAAGTCTATATAGTAACTATACAATAACAGATACCTAATTTTCCAATCATATCTAGTAATAACTATGACAAACAGATTCCTAGAAATTTAAAGGAGATGAGGAAATAGGTTGTTCATTCAAACACAAATATTAGGATACAGGACATCACGATCGCATCATAAAACACAAAATTCAATCACCCGCATAGTACTTTCATAAAGCACTAATTAGGTACAATTCTTCAGTTTACTATATGATCAACATATTCTCATCATTTTATGTATGCATACACGTCAATCAAAAACTTAATTGTCTGAGCGAAGCGAAGTCTTTATACTCAGAGATACGTAACGATATTAAAAGTAAAAAAAAATTCTTTCGTCAAGCAAATCTCAAAAAGTGCTTGTCGGATTTCGATTCTGTTTGTACCAGAAGGTACCTATGAAGGTAATCTGGTGAATGCACCTACTTTTAAAAATTAATTCCAAATAGTTTAAAAGTTATATTAAAAGAACTGATAAAAAAGCACAATTTATTTGCATACGTCACAGAAATTAGGTGTGCGTGATTTTCACAAGCTGGATATTTTCGTAGATAACCGAATCAGTACATGGAGTAAATAGTAATCATTTATGCACTCAGAAATATTGAATGCAATAAAACATTTTAAAATTTAATCATGCAGGAAAACAAAACTGTTATTTTTTTATATTAAAAAAATGTCATAAAAACTTAATAGCATTTTTTGATAGCTAAAAGAATATTTTATATATTTCGCGTGTGAAAATTAGAAACAATTACGTTTTTAAATAAAAAGTTTCTTTTATGGCATCATTTTCCCTTTATATTTATTTTTATTGCATGTTTTCTTTTAACTTATATTTTGTTTGTGTGTGGAAGTCAATTCTGGTCACTAATTTTTCGGCACGGATGCCATATGCACATCAGACTAGGCTCATTTTTTTCAAAGCAAATTTGGCGAAAACTCCTTTTTTAAATAACGCTTACATACACATTTTTAAATTATTTTCTATTATCAAAAAGAACTTACAGTAAATAAAATAATAATAAAAATTAATAACTATAAAAACAAATATTTTATATAATTTAAAAAAGGAAATGAAAGTAAATAAACATTTTATGAGTAAATAAACAAATAATAAATAAATAAAGCCGGGTTACCATCTCAGGTAAAATAATTCCATTTTGACGCCAATTATGTGCCCTGGTGCATATGTGACACCTTTTCCCATTTTTCATCCATTTCCTGTTGGCATACAACATTGAAATTTGGAATATGTATGCATACCTGGGGGCAATACTGGAATTAGACATTAATTTTTTTTTTAATTCGATCCAAAAAGGGGCAACGGGGGTTATTTTTTAAAGATTTATGCAATTTATACTGCATAAAGGAGCCACTTACCTATTTTTATATACAAGAAGAAGTAAGTGGCATGTAAAAACAACTATAGTATACATAAATAAAATTCTTGAGATAATATACTAGAGATATTAGCACCGGGTTTGGCGAGATATTTTATGCCAATTAGGCGAAAACATCGTTCTGATTACCAGATACATATAGCATGCTACAATAACACGTTATTTATTTATTTCAAAAAAAAAAAAAAAAAAAAAAAAGGAATAAACGAAACATTTTCTGTTATTAAAAAAAGAAATAACAACCAATAAATGATAATATTTTTAGAACAAACAATTTATTATAACATTTATATGATAACCATGTTAGACAATTGAACGCCATTTTGGCACCAATTAGGTATCTTGGTGTGTATAGGGCATATATGTGCCATATTTATTTGTAAAACTGAGCATGAACGTTTACCAAGTATGTTTTCATAGCCGCTTATAACTTTTTGCAACATAGCGCACCTTTCGAAGCCAAAACTGCACAAAAGAAAAAAATCAATATTTGCAGTATTTTTATTTTATTTAATTTTTTTTAATGTAATGCACATTTTGTAATCAGTAGGTTCGATAATTAGACCTCGTTTTTTTTGCTTTAAAAGATATTTCATACGACGTCTTTTTTGGATTCGTCGTTTTTCCATATTTGATAGTATGCGTCTACTCGTTTTGTAAATTTTTTTTGTAACGTTCTTCTTTATTAACAGCGACATTTGGATTTCCTATTTAAATAAAAATTCTTCTAAATGGAAAGAATTTTGTTAAAATTTAACAAATAAATAAAATGCGGACATCTATTGCTCAAAGCACAAAATTTTTCCTATTGAGTTAATAAAAATCAGTAAAAACATAATTTTTATGATGATAAAAAAGGTGATTTATGTAATAACCGAGTCATATATTATGTACGTTATGGATTAAGTATTAATATTTCTTCATCATTTATAAATAATAATAATAATAATAATAAAATAAAATGCGGACAAACCAAAGTCTATATTTGACTGAAAACAACAACCATTTTCTAAATGCTTTAAAAAATGGCCAATGAAAAGTGATATTTCAAAAGTATTATGAAATTAGTTAAAAACCATTTACTTTAAACTAAATGAATAAAAGATTTATATTTTTAATGAAATAAATGGGATTTGAAAAATTATTGGAAATTTATCACCATAGATGTATCAATATTATAATCGGTACCTTGTATGCAAAATGGAACAATTAGCAATACTTTTTGTACCCGAAAAATGGTCGTTGCTTTTTTTAAGGTTAAAAAGTAGATTACGAAATATTCCTATACAGAGATGCCAAGCCCCCGCTTATTGCATAGCAGAATTCTCTTATAGGAAAAGTTATTTTTTAAATCTGTAGAATGTTCCAATTTAATAAAACATTTTCTGTATTAAAATACCGGTATCCAAAATGCCGGAGACTTGGCAGCTCTGCCTATAACATTTTAATTAATCGCGGTACTTTTTAAAATCGGATTCAAATTTAGTGAAGACAACGTTTTTTGGCCAAAAGCAGCTTTTTTCCACATGTGTAACTACGATACAATTCCTTGATGCTGAAATAAAATGTTTTGACTTAAGCTATTATTGCTTCCTCTTATTTATTTATTTGAATTTTAAATAAGATGACTCAAAATCGTGTTTTTTAAATGTACGGAAAAAATCCATTTCGAGAGAGGGCGAAAAGAACAATATTTGGCAGATTTATTATCTGCGCTTGGCTAACTGTCTTACTACCTTGTATTTAATACTCTTCACAATACTTCGCTGTTATATGGACTTTGGCGCTTTTATAAAAAGTTTGACGTAATTCGGGCTTAAGAAAGTGAGTTTTTTACTGAATAATACAAATAAATGAAAAATGAATATTAAGAAATACTAAGAAAAGAAAAATGAAGCATTATTTTGATCTATGTATATTTAAAAATGCATCTGCTAGCACTAATTATATAATTTATGTATATAATAAAAGATAAATAGCTTTTGATTCTATATTTCTATGCTATAAAGCAATAACGTTAGTGTGTTTTTCGTTATCATTGGGAGTACCTAGCCGATTTAAAAAATAAAAGTTCTAAAATTGTGAATTCTTTAATGTTAATATGACTAATTTTTTTTTTTTTTTTTTTTTTTTTTTTTTTTTTGGTGGCAACTTTTAAGATATAATATTCTCGTTATGAACGATTTCTAAAACATTCGACAATTGAAATTCACAAATTAAAAAAATTTTTTTCTAGAAAAAGTTTTAAGCCCAATTTATTGAGAATATTGCAATTTCTAGGATACTGTTGGGGTTAGAAACTAGAACTTTGGCATCACAGTAACTTATAAAATGTAAGTGCTCGTTTAGGACAAATTCTTAAAAAAAGGATTCCTTAATTCTTATCGACAACCTCATGGCATCCATGGAAAACAGATGTTCAACAATATAAACCATTCAGACGGATCTCACACCATGTAAAATACAGTCCATTCTCTTCAAACATAATAGTTTATGTTATTTATAGTTTCTCAAATCGGTGCGGAGTTTCTGTTTATGTTCATGACATCATTTCAAAAAGTTATATTTCCAATGTAGGAAAATTTGGTGTTTTATTTTCTGTATTACTTTTAACATTTTGGATATTTCAAATTTTATATCCATGTATGGTTTTCTTTCCCTTTTATGAAAATAGTATATGCAACTTTATAGTATATAAGACTTTGTAATTCTATGATTCAATATGCTTATTTTCATCATATTTTATCACAATGAATGACCAATTAAAGGTAACATCTCATTTTCTTTACTTGTCGCAAGTTAATAAATGTGTATTCTCAGCAACATCGCTCAGACTAATCCCTCTGAGGGGAGTCCTAGTAACTATAATAAATATAATAAAACTTTTTTTCTGTTAAGGAAAGCCATAGTTAATAAGAAAAAAACTTCAATAATTCCAACAGAGAATTAAATCTATTTTGTTGGGGTAAACTTTCCTGCACTTGCATTTTTATTTGAGATGAATATCTCATACAGAAATTATTTCGCAATAGATTCTTCTCTGCGATATAGGATTATTGCCACAATGCTTCCTTCCTTTTTATGATAAAATTAATTTGAATCACAAATGAATTGTTTATTTTTGTTTTTATTTTTATCGAAAGCAATAAACAATTTTGTTGCTATAAGAAAGAACGAAAAATATAAATGTTCCTGTTCATAATTTCATTCATATTCTAGTTGTAAGTAATTACTGAAGGTTAATTGTTAAATAATAATAGGCCAAATATTATGGTGTACGATTCTCATGATATAATATTTTGATGATGTATATTCTATACATTTATTATTCTTATGAGCAATTATTGTTGATATTTGTTGTCGTTTTTCTTAAGTAAAAACATCCTATAGTAAAAAAGTAAAAACAACGTTAAGTAAAAACGTCCTATCTAAAAGAAAAAGAAATCTTTAAAACTGACTGCATAATCTTCACCGAACAGCGGAAGAATTTCTTTATTATTGAAAAAGTAACAGCCTAAATTTTATGTTTACTAAATTTAAATGAATCAAAAAAGTGTGTTCGATATAATAATAATAATAATAATAATAATAATAATAAATTCTTAAAAATATGACATGATGTGAGTAAAAAAAAAAAAAAAAAAAAAAAAAAAAAAAAAAAAGAGTTCAAAAATACTGAATAATAATAAATGTGAACTAAAACAATATGAACAGAAATTTGAAGTCGAAAAACATTTTCTACCCTCTTCCCCCCTCCCTACGTAAAAAAATTGTGAGAAACTAAATTCTCAAAAAAATAATGTAATCCAGCATATTTCATTAGCTTTTATATTCCAATTTTATAACATACTTCAAATTTCCTTCTCATAGGTAACATTATCATTATTAAAGGAATTTAAATTTTACGGAAAAAATCAAATAAAAAATTATATTCCTAATATTTACGTTGAGAATCAGGCCTTTTCGAAATCAATTATTTTCCTTGCTCCAATTTTATAACATATTTCAAATTTCCTTCTTATGAGTACCATTATCATTATTAAAGTAATTTAAATTTTACGTAAAAAAAATCAAATAAAAAATTATTTTGATATATTTACTTTGAGAATCAGGCCTTTTCGAAATCAATTATTTTCCTTACTCAAGAAAATATAATTTACATACAAGTAAAAATAAATAAAAATCTCCTTAGTTATTACTTTAACATAAATAATTCCGCTATTTCTTTAAGTATATATATATACTAGCTGACCCGCCCGGCGTTGCCCGGGTCCGTATTAACGATATTAAACGAACTTGAAATTTGTATGATTTTATCGTTAACTCGAAACATGCAGAAATGCATTGTCTGAAATACGTGGCCACTGACTGTGTGAAAAATCGGTTTAAAAAATAAGCTCTAAAAATACTCAAAATGAGTGATGAGAAACGCGGGAGGGAATATGTATCCAACGACTGCGTGATTTTCCTGTTAGAGTGTTGATAATTATCAAAAATCACTGTTAAGTCACGTAACTAATTATTTTTTTTTTTTCACATAGAAATCCCAAGTGAAATATTTTGAATTTCAAACTAATTATATCACTCTTAAATCCGACTATACCATGAATGAAATCGATACTCGCTGGTAGCTAAAATGTTGGTATGTAGTATTATAATTTCAGAGCCATTTAACAAAAGTAAATGTTATTTTTAATCTAATCATGCGTAATGTCCACTCTATGGATAAATTCCTAACCGTAAACTTTTGTACCGTAACCATAAACTGCATGTAACCTAACTT
This sequence comes from Maratus speculifer, assembly GCA_964019185.1. Classification (NCBI taxonomy): domain Eukaryota; kingdom Metazoa; phylum Arthropoda; class Arachnida; order Araneae; family Salticidae; genus Maratus; species Maratus speculifer. The sequence continues at coordinate 33,589,745 of OZ025291.1, read as the reverse complement.
TGACTTAAGAATACCTTACCGTATATTAAATAATACATAAATGTAACCTAGCCTTCACTTTATTGTATCATATCCTTATTCTAACCATAACATAAATGAAATTTAACTTTAACCTAACTTTAACTTAATCGTGACCTAACTGTAACCTAACGGGGAATTAAATATAATCAAAGACTTACCATAATGTAATTGCAACCTAAATGTTACAGAACCATATATTGGTTTCATGTCCATGGAAATTATTTTGTTTTGTTCGGATCTGGTTATGATACATTAGAACATTTTTGTCAGGTTCAGATTTTGTTCGGTTCAGATTTTAGGTATTTTTTGATATTGAGTTTTAATGTTCGGGTCGTATTCATGTCCATGGAAATTATTTTGCCTTGCTCGGATACAGTTATGGTTCTTTGGAATATTTTTGTCGGGAACAGATTTGTTTCAATTCAGATTTCGGCTTTTTCTTCAAATGGAATATTTGGGTTCGGATTTTCTTGCGTGTTCACGGAAATTATGCTGCCTTGTTCGAATAAGAACATGCTTCACTGGAATATTTTTTTTTCAAGTCCAGATTTGGTTCAGTTCAGATTTCGTGGTTTTTTTCAAAGAAATTTTTTAGGTTCAGATTCGGTTCATGTGAATGGAAAATTTTTGTCTTATTCAGATCCGGTTACGATTCTTTGGAATAATTTTTATCAGGTTCCGATTTGGTTCGATTCAAATATCAGGTATTTTTTCAAATAGAATTTTTAGGTTCTGATCTCTTTCATGTCCACGGAAATTATTTTGTCATACTCGAATCCAGTTACGATTCTTTCGAATATTTTGGTGATTTGCGTGATTCAGATTTGGTTCGGGTCAGTTATCAAATCCATAGTTTTTTCCAAAGAGAAATTTTATGTCAGGGTCGGGTTTATACTGACGGAAATTTTGTGTATCACGGATCGGAGTGTGGTCTGTTTTTTCTCTGGAATATTTTTATCGGTTTCAGATTTCGTTCGAGTCATATTTCAGGTTTTTTTAAAGAAAATATTTAGGTTCGGGTCAGGTTTCATGCCCACGAAAATTATTTTTCCTTGTTTGAATCGGGTTATGCTTCACCTGAACATTTTTGCGTGATTCAGATTTGGTTCGGGTCAGTTATCAAATCCATAGTTTTTTCCAAACAGAATTTTTAGGTCAGGGTCGGGTTTATACTGACGGAAATTTTGTGTATCACGGATCGGAGTGTGGTCTGTTTTTTTTCTGGTTGGGATCGGGTTATGTTTAAATTAGTCTAAACATTAAGGTTATAATCAGTTTTGCTACTATTCTTTTTATGGATATTTCTGATAGATAATTTACTTTGCTATTTGATAATTTATTATGGTGAATGAATCGTTTGCGGATACAAACAATTGTACGCCAAACAGCTATTTTATTTTTGTTTTAAAAACAAATTAAAGCCATATTACAATTTTAAATTGAATAGAACACATTTAAATTTAATCAATGATTAAAAAAATAAACTCATAGAAAAGTGTTGTGTAATGTTTTTTTACTGCAACTCACCTATGACTCATGCCAAAAATATGCGTACAACCATATAATAAAAATAAATTAATAGAGTGGCAGTATAATGTCTTGGGGTGACGCAAAAAATGTAACTCTAAAATCCGCTACAATAAGTCCAAATAAGCACCAACAAAACCATGTCCTTTGAAACTCCGATCAATTCAAAGTGGTTTAAACCAGTATTTCTTTGTTTTTGTTTTTACCTTTTAAACGGTTATTGAATAGATGACTAAAATTTCGTTTAAAAAATTACGTTTTGTGCCATTATTGCCTGTAATACACGATCTGAATGCATGAAAGATACAATTATATCAATCATAGGCAAGAATTATTTGATTATTTTTATCATATGACTTTGAAATATCAATAAAGAAGCATCATTTAAGATTTTGCTTGAAAAATCATCATTCTTTCGTTAATATTTTAAAATCGTCTGCACTCTGAAATCTAGATTTTAGATTAATATTATTATTTAAGTGTTCATGCATGATTTTAAAAGAATCTTTTCATCACTATATTTTATATAATTACATGGAATTATTAATACGCTGTTAAATCATAAACATTTTTCATCTATGTTATAAAGTATTAAAAATTTCTGAAAAAAAGAGAAAACTTTTAGTAATACAATTTTTTACTTCAAATCATATGTTTTCAATATTTTATTTAATTTTATTTTGACATTTAATTATTTTTAATTTTCCAATTTCAATTATTTTAAAAGCAAACATTTATTTTAATAAATAATATAATAGAAAAAACCATTTAAAAAAATTACTATTTCTTCGTAAAATATGCTTCAGCTGTAATTCATTGCTTCCAATCCGTCTTATTAATACAAAATTCCTTTCTCGTGCTTTTGTTTGAGACATTAAAACTTCAGCGATAAATGGTTTCATATTGCAAACCTTTTTTTTTTCCGGTTTACTTCGCCACCACCTATCTTTTTCCTCCATGGGGTACAGCATAAAAATCCTCTAAAAAAAAAATCCTCATTTAAATTGACAGTTTGCCAGTCTCTGAATTTTAAAGGTCAGTCCCAGCTTTTTTAATTATTTCTGCGAAAATTTTATGCAACCAACCAACCATAAGAAAATGAAAGAGGAAAAAGCTAAAAAAAAGCGATTTTTTATGAGAGTGGGGTTTGAAATTTAATTAATTACTCAGTTAATAATTAGAATTTTGAAATTCTGAGCATCAGGTGCATCAGGAGAGATATGGGGCTACTCTCAGAAAACTTTTGAGCTTTGTACGTACCGTAGTTTTCGTTAACTATCGCAGACACACACACACACACACACACACACAGAGCGATTTGTTATTTTATTAATATACTAGCTGACCCGCCCGGCGTTGCCCGGGTCCGTTATAATAATGTTAAACGAACTTGAAATTTTTATGATTTTATCTTCAACTCAAAATATGTGTTAATACACTGTTAAGAATTTGACCCTTTTGCTGCATCGTCACTCCACCGCTTTTATAGAAAATGATTACTTCAGCCTATTTTGGAGCATTGTCATAGGTCAAAAGAGATATATTCTATAAAAGCGGGGGAGTGATGATACAGCAAAAGGGTCAAATTTTTTACAGTGTACATTATATTAAATACGTGCCCCCTGACTGTGTCAAAAATTGGTTTTTTAAAAAAACTAATATTTAGCTGCAAAAATACCTAAAATGACTGCAATGGGAAACGCAGGAGGGAATATGTGTCCAACGATTTCGTGTTGATATTTATCCTTAAAATTACTGTTAAGTGACTTAACTAAATACTTTTTTCACATAGATATCCCAAGTGAAATATTTTGAATTTCAAACTAATTATATATCACTCTTAAATCTGACTATACCGTGAATGAAATCGATTCTCGATGATTCGCTAAAAGGTTAGTATATAATATTATAAATTCAGAGCCATTTTACAAAAATAGGTGTATATTTTTTATCAAACATGCGTAATGTTCATTCTATGAACAAAATCCTAACCGTAACCTAATTGTATCGGAATCATAACTTGTCTGTAACTTAGCTGTATCTTAACAGTAACCTAACTGCAAGTTAAATATACCATAAATGTAACTTGGCCGTCACCTAATCATAACCTACCCATAATCTAACCACAACCTAACCGCAAATTAACCTTAACCTAACTGTAACTTAACCATGACCTAACTGTAACCTAACCGGAAAATAAAATAACAAAAGGGTCACCGGAACGTAATTGCAACCTAACTGTTATCTAACCGTAACCAAGTTCTAATTTAACATTAACTATAAACGAAATATTTTAACCATCTCGCGCTAAGTACTTAGTTTCACTTTCCACCGCTACGGAGCGCATTATGTTTTGTAGAACATCCGAATTTTAGGTTCGGATTGGATTCATGTTCATGGAAATTATTTTGTCTTCTTCGGATACGGTTATGATTGTGTGGAATATTTGTGTTCAGTTTAGATTCGGTTCAATTCAGATTTCGTGGGGTTTTTTTTTCCCTTCAAATGGGATTTTTAAGTTCGGGTCGGGTTGTACTTATATGGAAATTATTTTACCTAGTTCCAATGAGGTTATACTTCACTGAAATATTTTTGTTAGGTTCAGATTAAGTTTGGTTCAAATTTCGGGATTTTTTTTTCTTTTTTTTTACAAATTTTTTGGTTTGGAATGGGGATTATGTCCATGGAAATTATATTGTCTTGTTCGTATCTGGTTATAGTTATTTGAACTATTTTCGTCGGATTCAGATTTGGTTCGATTCAGATTTCAGGTATTTTTTTTTTAAATTGATTTTTAAGGTTCTGGTTGGATTCATGTCCAGGGAAATTATTTTGTCTTGTTCGGATCGGGTTTTGGTTCTTTGGAATATTTTTTTCAGGTTCAGATGTCGTTCAATTCAGATTTCGGCTTTTTAATGGAATTTTTAGGTTCAGGTTGGGTTGCGCATCAACGGAAATTATTCTGCATTGTTCGAATAAGGATATGCTTCTCTGGAATATTTTTGTCAGATTCAGATTTAGTTCATTTTTTAGGTTCGGATTGGGTTCATGTTCATGGAAATTTTTTTGTCTTGTTCAGGTCCGGGTATGGTTCTGTGGAATATTTTTGTCGATTCAAATTTCAGGTATTTTTTTCAAATGGAATTTTAGGTTCCGATCGGTTTCATGTCCACGAAAATTATTTTCTCTTATTCGAATCCGGTTATGGTTCTTTCGAATATTTTGATCGGATTCAGATGTAGTTTGCATAAAACTTCAGGCTTTTTTTTCAAATGGAATTTTTTAGGTTCGAGTCAGGTTTATGTTCATGGAAGTTTTTTTGTCTTGCTCTTATCAGGTTATAGTTCTTTGGAATATTTTTATCGATTTCAGGTTTCGTTCTGGTCATTTTTTGGGTTTTTTCAGAGAAAAATTTTAGGTTCGGGTCGGGTTGCATATACACGAACATTATTTTTCTTTGATCGAATTGGGGTATGCTTCATTTGAATATTTTTGTGGGATTCAGATTTGATTCGGGTCAAATATCAAATCCATAGTTTTTTTTCAAATGGAATTTTTAGGTTCGGGTCGCGTTTATGCTCATGAAATTTTTGTCTTGCTTGGATCGGAGTATAGTCTGTTTTTTTCTGGTTGGGATCGGGTTATGTGTTAATACGCCTAAACATTATGTTTTGCTACTATTCTTTTAGTGACTATTTTTTATATATAATTTATTTTGCTATTTGATAATTTATTACTGTGTATGAATCGTCTGCCTATTCGAAAAATTGTACGTCAAAGAGCCATTTCATTTTTGTTTTAAAAACAAATTAAAGTCTTAATAAAATTTTAACTTAAATAAATGCATTCAAATTTAATCAATGATTTAAAAAAACTGCTAAAAAAGCCTCATATATACATATACATATATTAACTGCAACATAGCCAACCACAAATACATTCTAATGTACGAAGTACCAACGATCTGACGTAATAGCTATGTTCAAAAATCCTAAGTTAAACTGACATTTTGCCAGTCTATGAATTTTAAAGGTCTTTGGGAAAAAAACAGTCACTTTTGAAATGTCAAAATCTCAAATTGGTTTCTTTCATAGAGTAAAAAGAAATTAATAGAGTGGAGGTATTATCTCTGGAGATGATGCTTAAGATGTAACCCTACATTAAGTCCAATAAGTACCAACAAAAGCACGTGCTTTGACACGCCTATCAATTGGCGAAATTTTAAAATGAAGGGCCAAAATCACAGTCAAGTGAAATCCAGCCACCCCATTGGTCGAGTGGTAAGGGTGAAAATCACGAACTTGTTTCTCCATTTGAAAAAGGTGAGGGGGAAAGTATTTTTTAAGCGATTGTTACCGTCTGTTCTTATTTAAGATAAACCATCGAAATTAACTCAATTAAGATATTTTGATGCCATTTTATAAAATGAGAGTGAAAAATTTAGATTATAAATGAAAAGAGATAAGATTTATTTCAAAACTGCCGCTACGATTTTTTCTCGGAAAAAGGAGTATGACAACATTTACCCAACTGCTAAGAGATTGTTCCCTGAAAAGGACGCGGCTCAATGACCAATGAGGTGTTTGGATTCACCGGACTGTGATTTTGGCCCTCCATTTTAAAATTTCGCTATCAATTGAAACAGGTTTAAACCTGTATTTTTTTTCTCTCGTTTTTAAAAAAAGAACTAATTTATCGCTTCACCGGTAAAAATTTATTAATTATTTTATCATATGTGTTTTAAATATCAATATAGAAAATTATTTTAACGTTTTGCTTGAAAATATAACATTATTTTGTTAGTACATTAAAATCGTCTGCAGTCAGAAATTTATATTTTAGATTAATATTTATTACTTAAGTTTTCATACATGATTTTAAAAGAATGTTTTCATCATTATATTTTAAATATTTATTTACATGCAATTATTAAGTCATAAACATTTTTCATCTACGTTATAAAGTATTGAAAATTACATTAATGAAGGAAACTTTTAGTTATACAATTTTTAATTCGTATTAAATGTTTTCAATATCTTATTTAATTTTAATTTGATATTTAATTATTGCTAATTTTCCAATTTCCTTCATTTTAAAAGCGAATATTTATTCTAATAAATAATAATAGAACGAAGACCATTTTAAAAATTTGCTATTTCCTCTTGAAATATGCTTCAACTGTAATTCATTTCTTTCAATTCGTCTTATAATACAAAATCTCTTCCACGTCCTTTTGTTTGCCACATTAAACTTGAGCGATAAATGGTTTCATATCGCAAACCTTTTTTGAGCTTACTTCACCTCCACTTATCTTATTCCTCCATGGGTTTCTTTAATTCTGTCTCAGCTTTCTTATTACTTCTGCGAAAATTTTTACACAACCAACCAACCGTAAACAAATGAAAGAGAAAAAAATTGGGAAAAAGATGATTTTTTATGAGAGTGACCTCTTGATTTTAATTAATTACTCAGTTAATAATTGGAATTTTGAAATTCTGAAGCTCAGGTGCATCAGGAGAGATATTGGGCTACTCTAAAAAAATTTTTGAGCTTTGTACGTGCTGTAGATTTTGCTAGCCATCGCAGACACACACACAGACACACACACAGACAGAGCGTTTTGTTCTTTTATTAGTATAGATAGATACTATACACAACTAAAACAATTGTCTTTACAAGCACAAATTATGAAAAATTACCCATTTAATGAAATCTGACAGTCGTGTTGCGTATAAAGGATTTTAATGTTGAGCTGACAACCACTTTCAAAAGGATTCAATCTGTTTTATTTTATTTTTATTCTAACATAAATAACGTAAAGTCTTTTCTTGTATCAGGAACACATTCGTTAATAAAAATTATTATTATTTTTTTTTTTTTTTTTTTTTTTTTTTTTTTTTACCAGTATGTACTTCTATTCATTTTACAAACGAAGTGGATGTCGTGTGCATAAAAATTTAAGCAACAATGCGAAATATTTTTATAAATTAACAAATTGTATTCGGCAATTTGTTGATTGTAATCATAGTGCAGTTTATACCTTAAGGTTCTTGTCCCTGCAAGCAAAGACACTGGCGATCTTATGCTATTTCTATAGGAATGTAATTTTATAATAAGGAATTTGAATTTTGACATTTTCAAATATTTTTTTCTGCATTGGATTGCTGAGGTCCCTCTCTATATCGTTTCATTTTTACTTTTCTATTTTGATTGCAGATATTTTTTAGAATGACACTTTGATTTTCGGAACTGGTTTTGAAAGGGAAAGTAACTTTATAAAAATATCTGCAATTGAAATCGAAAAAATTAAAAAGGAGGAATTAAAGGGAAAACTCAACCATCCAATACAAAATAAAATAAAATAAAATAAATATGTCGGAATGCGAACGAGTTATTAGAAAATAACTTTCCCATACAAATAGCATTATCTCGCGAGTGTCTTCCCTTGCAGGGATAGGAGCTTTAAGACTTCTCAAAAGATGTCTAAAATTTTGAGGCAAAAAGAAAAAAAGTAGATTATAGCCGTCAACCAGCACTCCGATAAAACAGTTTGTTAAATTTTTACGACATATTAAATTTCGTACTAATTTACCTCATTAAGCACTGACCGTATTTTCAAGTATTATTCAAGAAAATTTAATGTAAAATTTATTAATTCTGTTAATTAATAAAAGTACATTTTTTCCCACAAAAATAACTCTGCTTGATCAAATTCAGGAAGCATAGAAAAACAGTCAAAGCTAAACCTTTACAAAAATTGGTAATTAACTTAATGTAAATAAAACCACGCGCGTTACTGTAAAACAATAAATTAAAAATAGACCATGATCTAAAATTACTTTCCATTCTAGCTCCTTCTATTTAAGCTTTGTAGAAGGAATTTATTCATTAGCTCTAGTCATAACTTGGGAATAATAAAAGAAGCAGCATCATTACAAACAAACTTTTTACGCGTATAAATTTCGATGGACTCTCTTATAACGGACTTAAAATAAAAATTTGATACAAAACATGATTTGCTATCACTAAACAGAATTTTTATGCGACCATCTAAATATAATATAAATAAAGCAGTGTTTCTTCGTCTAAATTTAATATCGGATTCATGTTCACCTTTTCTAATTCCAAACTTTCACGCAGTCATGTACGTAATATTTTAAATAAAAATAATTTAAATGAATGAATAATATAAATATAATTTAAATGAAATATTTTATGGTATTGAAAAGGGAGATTTAAATTATCACAACATGACTGGGAAAAAGTTTATAATTAGAAAAAAAATGAACATGAATCCAATATTTGGGCGTACAAACACTGCTTTATCAAGATTATATTTAGATAGGGGGATAAATATTCTGTTTAATTAAAGCAAATTATGTTTTCTATCAATTTTTTGTCTCAAGTCTATAATAAGAAAGTCCATTGAAATTTATATGCGTAAAAGGTTTGTTTTCAATGATGCTTTTTCTTTTATTATTCCAAAGTTAGAGTTAATGAATAAATTCCTTGTAAAAAGCTTGAATAGAAAAGAACCACAATGGAAAATAATTTTAAATCATAGTCCATTTTCAATTTATTGTTTTACACTTGAGTGCGTGGTTTTTTACTTCTCATTGTTGCGTGTTATTTCTATTGAGCATATGATGATTTGTATTTTTTTTATTATTATGATTATGGTTCTTGTCATAAATGGATCCGAAACATGTCAAGTTATTGGTTTTAATATATTTTGTAACACTTTTCCTAAGTAATATAAATTGTTTATTAAAATAAACTGTGTTGAGTTGGTAGATAAGAATTTATACATAATCCTCCAATATATATATATATATATATATATATATATATATATATATATATATTTCTTTTTTTTTTTTTTTTTTTTTTTTTTGACAGGGTGTTTAAATATGTGTCACAATAGAAGTAAGCAATATAGAAAAATGAATGTCATTAAAATTTTTAATTGAAAAAAAGACATTTCCCTATTCAATCGATCTGCTGTTCCAGAATCACCTTGTAATACCAATGCAGTTCAACGCTATAAAAATTTACAAAAGCTTCTATGCGCGTCATATCTGCGAAAGAAGCGACTGATAATAATTTAACTGTTAGTAATGATTTGCATTATTTCATGCCAATAAATCAATTCTTATTAATGATTTTCCTATTAATAAATCGAGTATTAATGACGATCTTTTTACTACAGATGCAAAATATTTTTTATTTATGATTTAATAAAACTTGTTAATGAAAACATAACAACATTTGTTGATCATTCAATAATAAGCTATTAAACTTTCAATTTTATGTACACTGCTCAAAACAATTAAAGGATATTTGAAGTTTTATATAAAATAAAGATATAAACGAATTTTTTTTTGCCGAAAATAGAAGAAGAGAATCACAAATGCAAATTTTTCTGGTTTTCAAACTGTGGAGTATGCAAATTTTGAGTTCGAAACCGACGATTGTCAAAAACGTCGCTTCAGCGGCAGCGAATGAAATTTGACTTTCAACTGGATAAAAGAGAATGAAGACAAGGATGATCGGCATTCAGTGATTGCTTTGTTTCGATGAGTACGATGTCTCAGCGAATCATTTGACAGATTCAGAAGCTTGGAGAATTGTTGGTAGATTAGAAGGGGGCCAAACTCAAGCCGAAGTAGCGCAAGCCATTGGAGTGTCACAAAGTGTCATTTCCAGAATCTAGAACCGTTTTTTGAAGAGTGGATGTGCAGGCCGAAGACCAGGGCAAGGTCGTAAACGGGCAACAACGCCCAATAAAGATCGGTTTTTAGCGTTAACAGCTCAAAGACACCGAAAAATGAACGCAACTCTTCTCCAACAACACCTTCTCTCGGCTACAGGCACCACGATTGCAACTGTCTGAAACCGGCTCCATGCTGTAGGTCTGTATACTCGCCGACCGATGGTATATGTTAGATTAATATCAAGGCATCGTCGCGGCCGCAGGGAGTGGCCAACCGAGCATGTCAACTGGAGGAGAAATGAATGGAGCAATATTTTTTTTCTGACGAGTCCCTTTTTCTGTGCATCCGGAAAATAGGCGTATTTTCATCTGGAGGGACCCTGGCAGTAGGAATAATCCTGCGTTCGTGCACGAAAGTGTCAGATTTGGCGGTGGAGGAGAGTTGGTGTATGGTGGCATCTCCATTGACGGGCGCACTGACCTCTACATCATTCGAGATGGAGCTCCGACTGGTCGCCGATGTGTTTTTTTCCTTTTGTACACAAATGCGCAATAAAATGCATTTTTTTTTTTGCCAAACATGTGTAATTTATTCTCATATAACCTACTATGTCTGTCGACCATGTATTAATCAGCTAAAAAGTTTCCCAGATACAAAATCCACCTAAAACTGCAATATCCTTTAATTATTTTGAGCAGTGTATTTCAACTCTTTAATGAGTAATTAAAAATGTATAGCAGTTAAATGAATATTTTAAAATATACTAATATGCCTAAAACTCATTATCAGTCTTAGGACTTAAGACGTCTCGTTTACATTTTAAATAACGTAAATAAGGTGAAAATGACCTAAATGAGACAATCATATATAGTTGACTTATATTACAGATAATGATTTCTTTTACAAGAAAACAAATTAGTTTCAAAATAAAGGCACAGTGTTCAATAATTTTCTTTTTAATACTAATAATATCAGAATTGTGAAAGTTTTTGTGATATCAGTAAAATAATTATGTATGATAGGATTTAATAGAATAAAAAAACTTTTTCTTATGTCTTTCAATTTTATTAGATTTTTATAAAATTTGAAATTACACGATAAAATTCTGCAACGACTATATGCATGAAATTTTAAACTCTTCAGTTTGGTAGTTTTTGCACTGTTGTATGCGGACACATGTTCAGACAAACATATAAACGAACTAGACGAGAAATATAGTTCCTACGTATTACAAACGCAACTAAAAAAAACTTCTTCACTTACAAATGCCAAATATGTAATGACCTGCATAGTCAGTTCACTTTTTTTGCCACTAATCTCAACAAAAAAATGCACTCGATTCAATCTTCTACCATTGATTCTCTACAGATTTCTGAGCAGCTTGGGCATATCCGCACTTTTTTTCTTCGCAAATTTTGGCTTCTTGGCTTTTTTGGCATTGGCTCCTTCTTCAGTTTTTCATCCGCTTTAAATAAAGATTTTTCGCAGTGTCTTTTTCAAGCTGCCTTTTGTTTAGCTAGCTGTTTAAAATTCGAAAATATCTGATATATCCTTTTACTATAGGCTCAGAGCATAGATGACTAGAGCAAAAACTCTGTTAATTTAGCGTAAGATTAAGTTGTTGAAAACGGCGTTATAGCTTTAGAAGGTGAAGTTGATTTTATTTCACAATTAGAATGAGTCTTTTTTTTTTCTTTCGCATAAATTTTCTGTCTTTTCAAAAAATATCATTTTCTGTGGCAAAGTAGTTATATTACGTTTAAAAATTGGGAAATTAATTTACTGACATTAGATTCAGATGACTTACGAAATGTATACAAACTGTAGTTATCTAAAATCCATTTTCTAGTTATAAAGTGACAAATAAAATAGGTATTAGATGTATTGAAAAGACTGTGTACGAACTATTTTACAGTTTGTCACTGTGAACTCTTGCGCAATTTGGCACTGTATACTCCTGATCATTTTGCACTGCGTACTTTTCCATGCATTTGCACTATGCACACTTACTTACTTTGGCACTGTCCATTTCTTCATTATGGTCACTAAATAGCTTGGAAGCATCAGGAGTACTATCAATTGATAAGTAAATTCAAATCACTTAGATGAAAAGTGATCCAAAATAAGCTAATCGAAAAAAATAAATTGCCTTTGTAATCTTTATTAGGGTCTTGTTCCCAAAATTCATAAATATTGTAATGAAAAGACCCAAATGCCTTTTTCTCTTCTAAATTTTTCAAAACTTCGGCAAAATATGCAGATTTTTATCGCATAAACTTATCATTTCATTACATTTGTTTATAACAGTAGCTCAATGCAAAACTGTTTTGGGATTGGATAACATCTCTCTTTATTGTATATTACCAGTGCACTGTTGAATCGATCTATTCTATTCTAAAACTCTTCGTTCATCAAAATTTTTAAACATTTTCAACATTTATTTAGTATTTAATATCAAAAAGTAAAATAATGTGAACACAACATTAGCATCAATAGATTTCTTCATAAGATTCATTTTGTTTTTATTTTAGTCGTTTTAAATCTCACGAGAATAACAAAAACAGATTTTAGAATTTGCTGATTCACTAAACTTCAGAGAAAAGCAAAATATATTTTTATTTTAGAAATACCATGCTAGGCTATAGTTTGCTTTTCTTTGCCTTCATTTAATATACTGAAAATACTCATTCAACTATAAATGTTTAACTTTTCTTGGGGGAATGCTTTTGTTATGAGGAGCATAAGACTTTCACGGTGTATTTGTAAGAAAATATGTTCAAATATTCTTTATAGAGAAACATTGCATGCAACAGTTCTAATGCTACTGAAATTTACAATAAATAAAACTGAAAATTTAAGGATTATTTGAAATTTTTTTTATATCTGAAAAAATGAAATATAGTAACTTTAATGTACGTAAACAAATGTAATATACTAAATGCATTTAAAATTAGATCTACAACTTATTATAATACTATTGCTTGACCTTTTTTCCTAGTATATGTATATGTAAAGGTACTATTCAAAAAATTAACTTTGTTTATTGGAAACTTTTTGTAGAATTTTGAATTATTTCAAATATTTGTAATTTTTCTATGAATTCTGTTTCAGACCTTTTAATTAAAAGTTGACTATATTGACCAGTAAATTAGTTTTAGTGAATTTAATCTATTAAAATAATTTTCGTTCCAAAAGTAATTGAATTTTTTTACACAAAAGAATTAGACGTATTCGAAAATCACTTCTATACAAGGTAATGGTAATTCTGTAACCTGTAGGCACATGTATATGAGTAGTTACACTGCATATTAGGGTGGAGCGAAAAAAATTAAATTTTTAAAATCAAAAAAGGGTAGGTGCCAAAAGTTGCTTTTATACTAGTACATCAACTGTGTGAAGTTTTACCGCTGAAAAAAATGTCTTGAGTCTGCGCTTTTGCTCCAAAAAATGAAATTTTGGGTAAAATTTGCCATTTTTTGCCATTTTTTCAAAAAAAATCAAAAAAATTCCTACAGAGCTGGTTAATTTAAAAGTATTACTTAAACCTTTATATTTATCTGCTTAACATATTTAAAGTATAAAACAATATCTTTATTCCGTATAGCTGGAGCAAAACAGACAAATTTTGGTAAGAAAACTGCATTACCACTCTATTGGGATATACAATGAATTGTTGGTTTTAATATAACTCTTGTTTTCCAAATTACCTTGGACATGCGTCGTGGAGATGGCTATATTTCATATACTACCCGTCCCAACTGTTCGATCATCTTAGTACAGTGTTTTATTTATAGTATATTGATTTGGGATTTTCTTTATCAAAATTTAGCATGTTTTTGATGCATTCACCTAGTTTATCTGTTCTTTGTATCCGCATATGCGATCTTAATGTATATTTTTAGATTATACAAAAAAAGGACAAACAGGGTAATGCACAGGAATATTATTAAAGGGATCTATTCGGCCATCTATTATCTTTATCATACTTACATCCAGTAAATGAAAGTTATTGGAAGTTCTGTTACCACAACATTTTTTCAGTCAATTATATTTCGTTATGTAATGATCTGCTTCAAAGATGATTTCATGTATCCAATTACAAGTATGGCATCATTTATTCTACTTTTGCATTTTTATATGTTGAGAAGCGAGCTGTTTTATGTGATGGTGGTCGTCAGAAAGAATTGCCATGAGAATTTGTTCTGCATGTGCAGAGCAACCGTTGTTGTAAATAACTTTTTTTTTGTTTGCATTAGTTTTATGCCGTTTTCTAAGTGTTTTCGTAGCCAGGTAATTTACCATTAATTTTTAGATCCTCCTTTTATAAGTGGATAACATTTGATAGTGAACTGTCCTGGGCATAAATTTATAATGCATTGTATTTTATGATGGAATATACAGACTCTAATCGACAATAAGTACTCATTTAAAATTAGAAGAATTCTATTTGTCACTATGAATCGTTTTGCATGGGGTAAGCTTAGAATTGTGTATAATAATGGATTACATGCTACATCAACTCCAGTAAATTTCCTCTGCGTCAGTTATTAGAGAAGTCGATATAAAACGTTCGAATTTACATGGATTTACTGGATCAATAGAAAAATCTTTGTCTACGTACTATTTATTTCCTATTGCAATTTTTTATAAAATAGAAAATTATTTTGAAAAATTATTTTATCGAATTGAGAAAAAGATACTCAGAACAGACTAGAAATTTCTGTTGGAGATTGCAAAACTAATTCATAAGGGAAGTTATTTCTCAGAAGAAATGGGGAATAGGAATTCAGAAAACATCTCGCACAAAAAATAAAATTTTCCGAATAAAGTTTCCGAATAAAATTACACGAATAAAATTTTCTATTTTGTATAAGCAAGATTGGCAATCGGAGTCTATAGGTTCACTAACAAAATATATAGTCTAAGTTTATACTACAGGATGTTTTATACCAAGTGTAATACACACCTAAAGAATAAGTCTAAAAACTTATTAGAAATTACTCGACTACGAAACAACACAGAAACGACGTAAAACAAATACTAGAACTTCTTTAGGAACATTGTTGCTTTTCACGCAAATTTTGTTTGCAATCCCTTGAGACGATCGTCATAATATTAAGCAGCTAGCTTCTCAAAATATATTCAATAATAAGTAGAGTAAATGATGACATACTAGAAATTGAATTCATACAAACAATTTTTTCGAAATCATTATATATAAAATGTAACTGACTGAAAAAATGCTGTGGTAACAGAACTTCCAATCATAATGTATTAATTGCATGAAATTTTAATGAAGATAATAGACTGCTGAATAGTTTCAATTAACAACGTACTTAATACATTACTCAGCTTCTCTTCTGTTATACAAGGTATAAAAATAGACGTGCAGCAGGTCACACCAGCTGCATCCAAAGTCAGTGAATGCAAAGAAGAGGTAAATTAGTTTGATACATAGAAAACTTATGCCCGTCTTCGGGGAAAAATAACAATTCAATACATAAATAAAGCACTGGGCCTAGATGGTTGGGTGCTTGAGACGGGTAGGATATGAAATGCATCTATCTCTACGAGTTATATACAGAGTAGTTTGGAAAGCAGCTAGGTAAGAAATGGATTCAAAACAACATTTCGTTGTATGGTCCAACAGAGAGGTAACACTGATTTTTTACCAAAAGTTGTCAGATTTGCTCCAGTCATACAGGCTACAGATATTATTTTATAGCTTAAATGTGTTAAGCAGATAAATATAAAGGTCTAAGTAAGACTTTTAAATAATAACCAGCTCTGGGGGAATTTTTCAATTTTTTTTTTTAAAATGTCAAAAAATGACAAATTTTAACCAAAATTTCGATTTTTGGAGCAAAAGCGCAGACTCAAGCCATTTTTTTTTCAGCGGTAAAATTTCACGCAGTTGATGTACTAGTATAAAGGCAACTTTTGGCACCTACCCGTTTTTGATTTTAAAAAAATAATTTTTTTTCGCTCTACCCTACTGCATATATATCTACCTATTGTAACAGATTAAATTTATTTATCAACTGAAGAGTTTTGGGTATCTTTTAAAGTTAATTAAAATTATTGACATCATATTTGAGGAATTTACATGCAGTCCCATTTAAGTTAATTGAATTGTGTATGTTGGCCACTAATTGTTGTATAAATTAGATAGATTTATTTACTTACCAAATTTTGAACGAGTAAATGTGCCATGCTTTTAGGCTAATTTATGATGGATGGAATGCTAATTTACGTTGGAATAATAAGAGAGGACGTATGATATACTAATTTCCTGAGGCGTCGTGTTGTTTCAAATTTCAGAGTCTCTGATTATATGGTAATATCTGTATATGTATAATATATACGGACATTTTACAGTAACCTTTTCCATAAAATATTTTATTTGTAATTTTTATATCCATGCGAATTTTTCTTTTATCTATCAGTGCAAATATCCAGTATGAAATCATCATGTTTTGAAATACAAGATAAATCCGTTTAAGGGTGTATTCGAAAAAACGCTTTTCCACCTTCAACAGCTCGAAATTTTCCGATACAATTTCAGACGCATTTTTAAAAGTAGAAACATGAAACTTGCTGAGAGGATTCTTGAATCATTTATAATTCAATTCATTAGAATTCGAATTATAAACGATTATCTTCTCAGACGGACCATTTTTTTCGTTCCCAGACCTCCTGCTTCTTAAAAATGGGTTCGAAATGCCGTTTTTGATTGTTTTTTTTTTTTTTTTTTTTTTTTTTTCAATATTTTCTGCATTTATCAAAGAATCGACCTTCACCGCACCTTGGGTACTTTCTAAATAAGAGATTTTGAAAGTTTGGTGCATTTGAGAGCAAAAATGAATTCAAAAATAAATCGGAAAATAAGCAGTTTGAATCGAAATACACCCTTAAATTTCCTTCAAATATCTTCATTATCATTTAAGTAAGCAGTTTCCAATCTTTCTGACTTCACGAACCATTAAATTCATAATTTTAAATTTCGCGGACAACTAATAGGATTTGGTATAAAATCAAATTACAAGATATAATTTGTATTTAACTTTTCAACATACATTTCTTATTTTAGCAGTTTTTTTACTGGTACAGTTTATCTTTAAAATATTTTTTTTGCCATTAAAAGAAAGTCTGTTTAATTATGAATATTTTGATACATCATTGATACCCATACGGTAATTGCATCGCCAGATATTGTAAATTTTGTTAATATACTCAACGCAATTACCCATACAAATTAAAACATTAAATGACCTTTTATCTTTGTTCATATTGTCTTCACTTTCAAATTTAAAAAATGTTTAGGCCCTTTTTTTCTTTCTTTTTGTATTTGCGTTAGTGATTTGATTTCTTTTTTATGCATGTTTTTATTATATATGTCATATATATGTGCCTAGAATTATCCTTTCGGTTGTTTGTTTCTTTAAAAAAATAAAAGCATATGAACTTGAGTTAAATTTCATCGTTTTACAAGGTACATATATATGTAATAATAAAAAAATTATATATCAATAGATTGGTGTTTTTCATGCCATTCAAAATACATAACTAAGAGAAGGCAGATAAATCAATTCATCAACTATCTAGCAAGGTAAAAGACGTTCCGGGAAGGTTATATTTTGAGGGAATAGATGGGTATCCTCATAGGCTCTTTTGGAATTTGTTTGAATAGCTAACAGATTTCAGTTCTCGTGTGGACTCTTTTTCCTGAATTGGGCTTACGGACAGAGCGTCTTTTAAGTTGTGTTAGGCTCTTGCAGGATAGAGCCGTTGTACTGGGAGATTAAGAGTAATTTCGGATAAATTTAATTTAACTAGCATAGTGTGAGAGAAATATAGATTAGTTTAATAGTACACAGAAAGTATTTGCTGTATTTAACTTAATGTCAGATCGGATCACCTATATCCGAGTCCTTAATGGCAAATATTGCTTTGTTATTTGTAAATAATGTGTAAATAAATTGTTAGTTAAGTTTAATTGAATAAGTTAGTATTCTGGTTGACAATCCTTCTCATCAAGTGCCCGATATCACTTAATTATGTGGGTAATGGAAGCATGCTACAACAAAGGAAGAAAGATCAAAGTTGTGTGGACTAAAGAAGGAAGAGTGTAACACTCTTTATATTTAACAAAATCATAAAGTTGGTTTAGTTGTCACAGAATATTTTGGCACAAATTAAGTATCTCTATTTTAAGGATAATATTTATTGAAGCTTCTTTAAAGTACGATCATGTATTTTTTGTTTGACTAAGATTATTGCAAAATGGAGAGGTATTTTTCTTTCAAACGAAGACTAGTGCTGATTTTGTAATTGATGTGACAGACTGAAATATCTTTCCGTGAAAATATGTCTTCGAAATCTAAAAGAAAAGAAATCATTTTCATTCAAATATAAAAAAATACATAAATTTATCTCACATAAATAAATACAATATAAAAAATTCTTAAGCAAACATTTTTTTTATTATTAATTATAAAACTTCACAGATATGACAGCCAAATTTTTCTGCTGGCCACAGTAGGACCACGGATCACCGGTTAGTATCCTCTGGTTTAAATCATCGACGAAAATCTGAGAACAACTTAACGCGTTGTTCTTTTACTGAATAAGTGTACTGATACCACTCGCTCTAGACATGTATTACTATTAGCTTTCTGGTGTCCACGACAGTTTTCTTAAAAATAATTTACGGGCAACCTATATACGCAATGTTTTATTTTGACAACCAAGTATATTTCGAAACATAATTTTTGATAAATACAAACATTGACTATGCATTTAAAAATTGATATTTTCTATAGCAAAAAATAATAGCTAGTTGAAATTTTAGTAAATCTTGACAAACATAATGCAAAATAATAAAAGGAAAAAGAAAAGCTTGTTTCAACTTAGATTCTGAGAACAATATCTATCGATTGCTGACAAAGCAATATATTTTATGAAATAGTTACAGAATGAGACTATAAGCTCATTTCACGCATTTATGATGCTATTTCCGTCCCGTAAAAGATTTTCAATAGGAATAGGAAAAAAACAATTTTCGCTAATTTAGCATTTAATTTCATAAGATATAATGATATTAAGTACAATTCAAACTTCTATTTTTCTCCTATAAATAATTAAATCTGTATTACACTCAGATGCATGTTCTACTCTTTTCTTAAATAATATGTCAGCTTAAAATGAATAATTTAATAACATTTTATTATTTTATAAGCATAACATACAGTTTTATACTTAAGATGTTTCATTCCATTTTATTAAAATTTATATATTCCTTCCATTAAAATAATTGTGAGGAATGGGGCACTTTTACTGAAATAATTCAAGAGTATTCAAGAGTATTTTAAAAAATTATATTCATTATAGTATTTATTTATTTTTAAATTTTAGGTATCATGTCGAAAATAACACGAGTTTATCATAACACGTCACAGCGATAAAATACAAATTTTGGTTGTTTTCTATTTATTTTATTAAACTATAAGGAAAAAAATAAATAAATGTATACATTATTTTTCTGTGTATTACCTCAAGAAATCCGACCAACGAAGGCTAATAATGCTAGTTATTTAATAAAACAAAATGATAAATGCTTATTTAATTGTAAATTAAAAATACATTTTTATGCATACCGAAATCTTAAAGTTAGTTTATTTGTTACAAAATAATTTGACATTATTTATGTATCTTTCATTTTTAGTGTGATATTTATTGCAGTTTTGAAATTTGATTAAGTATTTTTTGTTTAAATGATATTATTGGAAAATCAGAGAGTGATTATTAATTCAAACCAAGACTAGTATTAATTTTTAAATGTTGGAACAGACAGAAATG
This sequence comes from Maratus speculifer, assembly GCA_964019185.1. Classification (NCBI taxonomy): domain Eukaryota; kingdom Metazoa; phylum Arthropoda; class Arachnida; order Araneae; family Salticidae; genus Maratus; species Maratus speculifer. The sequence continues at coordinate 33,569,625 of OZ025291.1, read as the reverse complement.
ACTTTCCGTTAAAATATATCCTTAAAATCTCAAAAAAAAAAAAAAAAAAAAAAAAAAAAAAAAAAAAAAAACTTTTTCTAATCAAACTTTAAAATAGTCGTTGGGTGCCACCGTAATACTTATCCATCATGGATATGATAATATAATATATGAAAATAAAACATGTGTAAACTATTTACAAAATGCATTGCAGTTCCTAAACAAAATTTAAACTTATATTTAAATACACTGCTCAAAACAATTAAAGGATATTTGAAGTTTTATATAAAATAAAGATATAAACGAAATTTTTTTGCCGAAAATAGAAGAAGAGAATCACAAATGCAAATTTTCTGGTTTTCAAACTGTGGAGTATGCAAATTTTGAGTTCGACGTCAAAAACGTCGCTTCAGCGGCAGCGAATGAAATTTGACTTTCAACTGGATAAAAGAGAATGAAGACAAGGATGATCGGCATTCAGTGATTGCTTTGTTTTGATGAGTACGATGTCTCAGCGAAGACATTTGACAGATTCAGAAGCTTGGAGAATTATTGGTAGGTTAGAAGGGGGCCAAACTCAAGCCGAAGTAGCGCAAGCCATTGGAGTGTAACAAAGTGTCATTTCCTGGATCTAGAACCGTTTTTGGAGACTGGATGTGCAGGCCGAAGACCAGGGCAAGGTCGTAGACGGGCAACAACGCCCAATGAAGATCGGTATTTAGCGTTAACAGCTCGGAGACACCGAAACATGAACGCTACTCTTCTCCAACAACACCTTCGCTCGGCTACAGGCACCACGATTTCAACTCAGACTGTCCGAAACCGGCTCCATGCTGTAGGTCTGTATGCTCGCCGACCGATGGTATGTGTTAGATTAACATAAAGGCATCGTCGCGACCGCAGGGAGTGGGCAACCGAGCATGTCAACTGGAGGAGAAATGAATGGAGCAATATTCTGTTTTCTGACGTGTCCCGTTTTTCTGTGCATCCCGATAATAGGCGTATTTTCATCTGGGGGGACCGTGGCAGTAGGAATAATCCTGCGTTCGTGCACGAAAGTGTCAGATTTGGCGGTGGAGGTGTATGGTGGCATCTCCATTGACGGGCGCACTGACCTCTACATCATTCGAGATGGAGCTCTGACTGGTCGCCGATATAGGGATGAGATCCTCAGACCTATTGTAGTCCCTTACGCTGCAGCAATCGGAGATAACTTCATTTTAATGGACGATAACTGCAGGCCACATCGTGCAAACCTGGTGGAGGATTTCCTTTTCGAGGAAGGAATCGTTCGAATGGAATGGCCAGCGTGTTCTACAGACATGATTCCAGTCGAGCACGTTTGGGACGCTCTAGGAAGACGAGTTTCTGGCCGCCAACAACCCCCACAAACTCTCCAAGAACTGGAAAGAGCTTTTCTGGAAGAGTGGGGCAGAATACCCCAACTCGTCATTAATAGCCTCATTGAGTCCATGCCTCAAAGGTGTTCAACGTTGCTGGCCGCCCGTGGAAACCATTTACTACTGAAATTTATTTTCTTTGAAGAAAACACCTTTTCTTATTCTTTTTTTCTCATATTCTCAGATTGTGTTTTTTTTTCCTTTTGTACACAAATGCGCAATAAAATAAATTTTTTTTCGGCCAAACATGTGTAATTTATTCTCATATAACCTACTATGTTTGTCGACCATGTATCAATCAGCTAAAAAGTTTCCCAGATACAAAATCTACCTAAAACTGCAATATCCTTTAATTGTTTTGAGCAGTGTATTTTTAATATACATAGTAATGCTCTATTAATGAATTGCTGATGAACCAATTTCAACAAATTATATAAAACGCCAAACTACTCAAATGGTATCGAATTGCGTAAAGAAAACATCCTTATAGCTCCAAAAATAATCACCATATTAACTAACAGTTTACAGCGTTGGATTAAGCGTCTCTTTTCCAATTAAAATGTATCTTTGAATTTAAATTTGAATGAAATACAGGGTCATGAAAAATCGAAGGATGTAGAAAACAGGATTACAAATATATCGGCAACTAATAATTCTATCCACTTCGTTGTTTATGAAAAATTTGTGTTATTGTGTTGTCTTTTACGTTCATTCCTTAAAATAAAAAAATTCGAAAATTTTTATATATTTTTCATCAGAACGAATTTTTCAAGAGTCCGAAAAAAATAGTTCCGGATAATCGAGTTTACTGATATTAAAAACCCTTCGTTCCATTCTTACATGCTAAGTACATACAAAATGTCAAGTTTCTATCTCAATTTGTGTGGGAGATAGAGCGTTTACAGACACACAGACTGACGGACGGCAATTTTTTTCCCCTAAAAATATGTTTTATGTAATCTCAAGTATGCGAAACGTGTAAATCCGCCAAAAAAATTTTTTCGGTTTTCAAATCGATTGCAAGACTTACCCTATACAGCATATGATGGGTAAGTAAAATATATAAAGTTTTCTCGCATAAAGAAATACAATATACAAAATTTTAACTTTAATTCATTTCTTTTATGATATATGTGAATTTTCTTAAATTTTCACTCAATATCCTTATAGTGTGCAGTTTTTGATTTAAAAGAAATAAATATAGAAATTGTTAGATATAAACTGAATAAATCTTACTTTAAGCACATGATCTTCTATTGGGCCATTGATGATGCATAAATGATGCTAGTAAGGACCATTTTCAGGTTGTTGCCTGAACAAATAATTGTTACAAGAATGAAGTAAAAAAATCTCTTATATCGTAATAGTTTGAAATTTCCATCAGGATAAATTTCTAATGCTGTAATATCGATAGAAACTCATCCATTCAAAGAGATTTCATACCATAAAAGAAGTTTTTTTAGGTATATTCTCCATAATACATTAACCTCTTCAGTTTCGAAGCAAAAAAATAATACAAATATTTATTCATTGGATTTTTTCCATACAAAATGACATTGTGAATGACAGAAAAAATATTTTTTTCTGAAATTCATCCTTTAAGCGGCTAATAATTTAGGTTAAAAAACTACAAACCCCCTTAAAACATAATTTTAATAACCAATAACCTAAATTAACGCAATCACAAATTTAAGAGCTTTAAACAAGTAAATAATCTACAAATCTCAAAAAAATATATTGAGAAAGATTTAAGTTAAATTCATATGAAAATTTATCACTTTCTTGATCATACTGTCTTTTGGACATTTTTAGATACTTTGCAAACTCAGGCGAAAATAACATTTACTTTATGAGAGATTCAGCTTAGATGCAGGCATTTATTAGTTTGCATTTAATGTAAAAAACATTCAACTATTAAGAAGAGATGTAAAAATGTATAAAAATTAGACATTTTAGTTTTTATAACTAAAAGAACATGGGTACCGGAATGGGGAACCAGGGAACAAAGAGGTTATATGCAATCTTTTCTGTGCATCAGCAAGCTGTAACTTTCCGTAGTTCTTTTCAAACATCAAATTTTAAATTGCTTCATCTACAAAACATTTTTCCAAACATCACCCGCTGGACACCCTGTATAAATGTCATTTTGTATGGAAAAAACCCAATGAATAAATATTTGTATTATTATTAAATTCAAGTTGTATCCTTATCTATAGATAAAGATACAACTCGAATTTACACCCTCTTGTTTAATTCGGTTAAAAGTAAAAACATTTTTCGTAACCATTACATTATTTGACACGATTCTATGCCATTCATTTTGGGGTAATATAATACTCTCAACAGCTCCTTGTCGTCTGTGTTTAAGGCCATAAAATACGCCGGTATTTCCCTAATGAAATTACTGAGACGGGACAAGAACAATATAATTATGCCATGCAAATTCTAATGAGAAGAATGATATTTTTATTCTAGTTGAGATATAACTCTGTTATCCCCAAAGCTATAACAATGTTCTAAAGATAATGAAAGTACTTTGAAAGGTCAAGGGAGAATATTAAGTAAGATAATAATTTTAACAAGCGAAAAATACATGTTACAAGAAATTGAAATATATTAACGTAAATATCTTTATACATACGTGCATGATACGGAAAAATGATGTATGATCTTTATTAGTTATTTTACTATAAATACTAAAGTTTTTTGGAAGGTTATGAAAATAAGGGAGACTGTGTATTGTTCAATCATTTTCTACAAATGATTTTTTTAATGTCGAACTTAAAATAAAGTTTATTATATCATTGTATTCGTTATACAATAGATTATTAAAACAAAACTGCCTAATAAGAGCAATATATAAGAGACTTGAAACTTTTTTTGATTTTAATCATGAGAAAATTATGGGTCAAGGCTTCTCACATATGGGAGGCATTGAGAAAATGTGATGCGTAAGCAAAGCTATTTAGACAGAATTCAAGGCAAATGGGAAAAATTCCATTTTAAATACCCACTTTTGTGACAATCTGTACGGAAATATTAGTTGCCACTTGCTTCATGTCATTGTGCTCAACTTGTTCAAATTTGTCTGTATACCTTCCTCAAGCTTTTTGATCAATGCTGGGTCATTCCATGGTAACTTACATTACATTTTGAACTATTTTCAGTAATTTTAGTAACATAACACACAAAAAAAAATTATTCAAAATGTAAATTTGATATGGTTTGCTAATTAAACATATTCAAAGCCCAATTTAGATTAAAGTTACCTAATTTTAATGTTATTTCTTAAATTTTTGTAGTTTTATTTACTATAATAACTGCCATTACTGAAAAAGGAATTTAAGTTATCATATGTAATTTTCACCAAATTGTCCCTTAGATAAGTTGCATTAACGAATCATGTTAATTTTACATTTGAATATTTTTTAGAGTTATAATACTAAAATTACTGCAGCAAATAGTTCTAAGTGTAACGTAAGTTACCATAGAATGACCCTGATGTGTTATTTTACAGAGGTGTGAACACTTAACATTTTTTAAGACTACTACTTTCATCCTATCTAACTTTTTCCATTCTTTCCATTTACCTGAAATGGGTTCTATGCAAATAAATTAAAAGTTTCTACCAACTTTCCCATTTATATTTCATTAAATTTTTTCTTGTTTCTATATAGCAATTTTTCACATTTTCCTTTAATTAATTATTTACACTTTTTTGTCTATCACTCAATTCTGCAGTAGTTTTACAGAATGAAGTTACATTAATTTAGAAATGTAACGATGAATCCTTCTTTACGTACACTGTGTGATAAAAAAGATTCCAAAAAGACTTAATTAAGAGAACTTTGACCATAGCCGACCCTTCCTCACATTGATTGGGTCAAGTCTAGGCCCATAGCTAAGGGGGCGCTATGGGCGGCTCAGTGCCCCCTAAAATATTTTGATCCTCCCCCCCCCTCCCCCCTGAAAAAGATTCCAAGGTCACTAAATAAATTTTTTTGTCCCGAAAATTCAAATGAAATTCTGTTCAAATATCTAATTTAGTTTTGAGACCCTTTCACAGTTTTGCAGACTTATTAAATTGTATCGAAAATAAGTGTTTCAATACTACCTTATCCTATTTGTACATATGAAGCTAACATGATGTTTAATTTTGCACCAGTTATACACTCAAAACTTTCATCATCATATACTTTTCTTAGCAAAAAATGAAGTTATTACAACAATTTAATAAGAAACTTTATTACCTATAATGTGAATATACGCTAATTTATTTTTCTGCGTCAGAGAGAAAAAAAATTATGAGCCCCCTATTGTTTCCTTCTAGCTACAGAACTGGTCAAGTTTCTCCACATACCATTTTTTAAAGAATGGCACATTGTTATATTTAGCTTATTTACTTTTACAATCTTTATGATGAAATGATTGTTTAATATTTCAATAGCACATAAAACCTAATTACTGAATATGTTCGCCGTCCAGCGTGATTCGGCTGAGTTTCTCTCCAAGCCCAAATCCAAACACCGGAGCGCTAGAACGTAAAAAGAATCAGGACCGCCGCAAACGACTATTTTTTAATTCTATTTCGCAGGACTTTTTCAAAACAAAAAACTTTTACATACGTTTTGAGAATATTTGAAAGATAAATGTACAAAAAAAGTACTTTTTTTAAATATTGGTGAGAATAGAATATAAAAATAGTTGCATTTGGCACTTGATGTCGAAGTTCGTTAACAACATAGCATAATGTAGTATGTTACGATAAATATATATTAATAAAAAGTATAGTATAATGTGGATGTTAATAGTCTTTTATGTTGTATATTCTATATTTAAATTTCAGCTCTTATACCATTAAATGTCTTTTAAAAATCAAACTGAAAATCCAATTCACTTGAACAAGAATATCACCCATATTTGGGTGGCGGGACCCTGGGGAAGACATATCCATCACCCAGATACGGGTGATGCAGCGATGAACGTATTAAATTTCTATTATATATTTTATCTGAGAAAATCTTACAGAATATTACTAAAAAATTCGCTTTTTAAGCTGAAAACTCTTCATGACTGATTTTTGCATACGTTTCAATTATGTGCATGAAACAAACACTATCCCATACAGTAGTCGCGGCTTTTCTCACTACGTCATTAGTAGCGCTCGGTCTTTTCGCCGCTGGCTCCTCCGGAACAAAAAACGTAAAATAAGAAATATTTTTCACTTAATATATGAATATAACATTTCAATGAAAATATAAATATGCAATTTTCTTAAGTTGTGCATTTTAATCATGAGATTTGGAGTAATGAAAAAAGTAAAAATGAACTGACATTAGGGATTGTTCCGTAAATTTTTTCGTCAATTTCAACTTTGTTTCTAAAAATGTAACTGAAGGCAAAACACAGATGCCCTGTTACTTCACTAAGCTGATACAGAAACCTTTAAAGCTAGCCTACATAGTAGATCTCCTTTGTATTTGTAATGGGATATGAATTAGGAGAATATAAGTTACACCGGTGGCAAAAAGACCGGCACGCGACTACTGACGAGCTATTGGTTGAACATTTGAGTCGCTTTGGTAGACAACTATTGGCAAATTCTGAAATTCTTTTAAATATTAAAATTGAAAAGTTTGTCAAGACTTACCTACATCTATCGTCCCCAGTCTTCACTACATTAGACTAAATTTAAAAATAACAAAGTTTAAGTAGTGATCGTAACCATATTTTTACAGAAAACTCAAAACTTTTAACTTGAAAATTATGAGATCTTGACTTGAGCACTGGTTTCATATTTAAATTAACGAATTTAAAAGCTGAGAAAGTGAGTTTATATCTTACTTTATTTTGTTCTACCTTATCTGTTCTTTTACTGAGCAACACTATCGAAATTCTTTTGCTCTAATAACTACTTTCTTTTAAAAAAATTTCAGATTTTTATAAAGGAGTTATTTTTTTTGTGACACGTTTTGTAACCAAGCAAATCTATTTGAAAAGAATATGGTGTTACGAATTTGTTGCAATTAGCTATTTAATTTAATATGATAAAAATACATTTTTTATCGTTTTTTTATTTAATGTTATTTTTTTAATTCAGTTTTTTTATAGGTTGGTAACTGATTTGTCGAAATGAGTGTACCGTAAATTACCGAAAGCTTCTTCTAAATATAAGCCAACCCCCCCGCCCTTCTTTCATATATTTTGCAAGCTATATAAATCCTGGGAAATTTACAAATTCCAAATATATCTTCTCACCTTCCAAATTTTACCTAACTATTTCACAAAAGTTTCAATTATAAGCATCCCTTAAAATTAATAGAATTTCCTGTCTGCTAAAGGGGGACTTAATTTCGATACTTTACGGTAAATGATTCTCTCATGCATTATTTCTGAATATAAGTTTAGAAAGATTTTAGATACAGCCATCCCCCGACTTACGAAAGTAATACTTTCGGCAAGCTCTTACATAACTTGAATTTTACGTAAGTCAAATTCAAGTAAGTCACGTAAGTCAAATTAGGTAAGAAGCTGCAATGTTTATTATAAATAAGTATTAACGATACAAATGACGATAATTTTTAACGGCTCTTTAATTTAGTACAATATTTTATTTATGAATATCATATGAATATTTATTTGCTTAAGTAAAGCATCCTGAAGCAATATTTACTTATATATAAAGTATAAAATTATCAAAAACATATAAAAAAATTGAAAGAATACTTTTTAAGTAAAAACCACTGATGGAATGCGGGTTTTACGAATTTGACATTGATGAATTGATTTAAACATATTTCAATCTACATCAAATGAACAGATGAAGATGAAGGAAAAATTCACTAGATCTTCTTCATCGAACCTTTAAAATTTGCCATCGTTCTGGTTCGAATTCAGCATAATTGTTACGGTTGAACCCTAGATATTTTTGTCTTATTTTAATTATATTTGAATTTGTTTTGTTAAAGTTTTTATAGTTATCCATGTAAAAATATATTAAACAAATATATGAAATTAGGTACTTTTCAGCTATACGGACACCATGCCAAAATGTATGCTAATGCGCCAATCATTTCAACACTGATCTTGAAAATTATTTTTATTGTAAATCATGCGAAACATTGTCATTTGTTATATCTGAAACGTGAATCACATGAATGATTATTATTTAATCTTAACCTCGTAAAGCTTTTTAATTTGTTATTATTCGAATAAAAAATACATTTTTTTTTTTAAATAAAGTTATAATTTACTTTTACTGCCTACACTGGAATCAATCTTACCATGTGGCAATTACCATATGATGAGAAAGCTGCGATAAAACTGTTTCAGGAATTTGAAATTCTGCATGATAAAAGGTTGTATTAAAAACCATGAAATGAAATTATGGATGCCATCTGGAAATCTGAAATGGAGATGTAGCTTACGATCATGCTGAGAAAGAGTAGAGATACGCGAGGAAACATGATTTGAAGGATCGCGGTTGTCTTTTCTTAATGCTTTAAGGAAAGACATGGATCTTTGAGGTTTATATATTTATGGTGCCAAGAGATGACATCGATTGAGTTTTGTGAGCTGCAACTTGATATGAACCACAATATTTTGTGCACTTATTTTAAGTATATTTGTGATGTAATAAAAGAGTTCATAAAAGTCTGTAATTTTCAAATTTTATATTTTTTAAATGCGCACTTTACTATCGACAATGTTTTTTCTTTCATTTTTCAAATGTTCCAAAACACGTGATTTTCATTTTGGGCCAGCTTGGCGACAATAGCGTCCGTATTGTTTATTGTATCCATTTCTGTGGCACTCATATATTCAAGCTTGTGAGCAGAATTTTTTTGATAGCGCCGAAAAAATAATAATAGCCATGAAAAAGTCGCCATGCAAGTAGATTCTCCAGAAAACATACATTTCTATAACAAAGCGAAATTTTAGAACGAAATTCTTCACCACTGTTCAAATCCACAAGAGACTGTCTTTTCAGTTCTTATTTAGTATGATGCTATACAGTAAATTCTGATATTATTTATTATTATCTATAGCATAATCATGCTGATTGGTAAAGTTATCATACAAATTTAATTTTTAACAGTGCGAAAAAATGGTCAACTCAAATCCAGATCCGAGGCTTACATTGCCGGTAGAGCATTGCAATAGGTTCAAATCCGACTCGGCCATTTTTTCACTCAGTTGGAAAAATTAAATTCTTAGTCTATTTATTCAGACAATTTAATTCGTAATCAATTTTCTCTTAATGCCTAAAATTCCAACAGAGGAAATGTATTTTCCAAAATTGTATCTATTTTTAACCGACTTCAAGGAGGAGGTTATGATTTCGACCTGTATGTATTTGTTGTTCACGCATAACTTTCGTAAATATGAACCGATTTTGATAATTCTTTTTTTGTTTGAAAGCGTATGGGGCCCATGTGGTCCCATTCAAATTTCATAAAAATCTGTTGATTAGAACTTTTAAAAAAATTAAAACATTAAAATTCAATATCCTTTTTGAAGCAATCGACCAATTAGAAACGTTCATTTTTCATGTTTTTAAGTTACACTTACATAGACACACGATCTTTTCAAAGTGTGAAATCCTAACTGGACAAAGTTCACATTTATTAACAGTGTACACTGTAAAAAAAATGACCCTTTTGCTGCATAATCACTCCCCCGTTTTTATAGAATATCTCTCTCTTGACCCATGAGAATTCTCCTCGATAAGCTGAAGTAATCGTTTTCTACAAAAGCGATGGATTGACGATGCAGCAAAAGGGGGCCAAATTTTTTACAGTGTACTCTGTAAAAATTTTGATCCTTTTGTTGTATCGTCACTCCCCCGCTTTTATAGAATATTTCTCCTTTGACTCATGAGAATGTTCCATGATACATTGTTAAAAATTTGACCCGTTTGCTACAGCGTCACACCACAGCTTTTATAGAATATGTCTTTTATGACCAATGAGAATGCTCCATAACACAGTAAAGTAATCGTTTTCTATAAAAGCGGTGGACTGATGATGCAGCAAAAGGCTCAAAGTTTTTGTAGTGTAATTGGTACAAAAGCGTCTGTAAAAGAAATATTTGGGAATCAAATGCTGTCACTCTCTTATAGAGGCAGCCAGGTATAGGTAATGAGTTTCAGATTCCTCATCGAATACGCCACCGCTCATTTCCGATTACAGTGTCACTGTAAAAAATGTGACCCTTTTGCTGCATCGTCACTCCGCTGCTTTTGTAGAATATCTCTCTTTTGACCCATGAGAATGCTTCGTAATTGGGTGAAGTAATCGTTTTCTATAAAAGCAATAGAGTGATGATATAGCAAAAGTGTCAAATTTTTTACAGTGTAGGATTCCTCTACATGAATATGATGACACATGTAGCACAATATATAATTGGTTGAAACGATTCTGGACAAAAACGAGTCACCAAGCATCTTGTTGAACGGGCAATTTTCGTCAATCTTGTTAACTTCTCATACGAGTACAATTGAATTCTTCCAGGAAATCATCATCAAATTCCATAATAAAAAATGCCTGGCAATGCAATGCACTGTTAAAAATTTGCAACTTTTGCTGCATCGTCACTCCATCGCTTTTATAGAATATCTTTATTTTTATCAATGAGAATCCTTCATAATGCATTTAATTAATCGTTTTCTATATAAGCGGTGAAGTGATGATACACTGTTAAAAATCTGCTGCATTTTGTTGCAACACACTCCGCCGCTTGTATATAATGTCTCTACCGCGACCTATGAGAATGCTCCTTAATACAGTCAAGTAACCGTTTTCTATACAAGCGCTGGAGTGCGTAGCAAAACAATGCAGCAGATTTTTAACAGTGTACAGCAAAAGTTTCAAATTTTTAACAGTGTAGTTGGGACAAAAGCGTCTGTAAAAGAAATATTTGGGAATTAAATGCCTCTTATAGAGGCAGCCAGGTATTGGTTATGAGTTTCAGATTCCTCGTCGAATCGCCACTGCTCATTTCCGATGCCATTACTGCCTGTATATGTATTAGATTGTTGCTGTTTACCGATTGAAGCATAGTGCGATTTTTGCTAAAATCTTTCTTTTTCCTTTTTCTGAGTGAAGGAGGAGACTGACTACACTAGAAAAGCATTTTACTATACATTAATATATGAAGTCATTTTGCTGCGTGCTCATATGGGTGATTCTCAAAATAGGGGACAATTTATGTCTTTCAGCATACAAAAAAAATTGAGAGGTTTTCTGACATGTTTTTATAATTAGATATGTTTGTCTTAATATTATTCATTATTTGCACTCAAGAATTATTCACTTTTTACTTAAAAACACCTTAAAATAACAGAATAAATGTTCAAAATGTCATTAGCATGGATGTCCACAGCAGCTGTGCCTTGTATATACTAGCTTTTTCAAGAGTTAATATCATGTTTATAAAATAAAACAAATGTTATTCTTTCTTTAAATTAATCAAGGAAAGGATTTATCCAATAAATTTCTTTTTAAAAATAAAATTATAGTATATAAAAAGAGAATTAAAGTTTGTCCTCCATATTCTGTTTTCAAAACAAGGTCATACTATAACAGCTGTTTATTAATCAAAATTTCATTTTCACATATGACAATACTTTGAAAATATAAAGTTTCTCCATGGCAACAAGTAGCCATTTTATTCCAGCCTGAAAATAGAAGCATGTATTGTATTTTAAGAATAGAAGTTGAATATTAGGCGAGTACATCAATTGTATGTCATTAGAATGGATAATAATTTTCATGTTTATTTTATAGTTAAAATTTTTATTTTACTTATTTGCATAGAACTTTTGTGTTTTAAAAAGCCCCAGAAAGGACTATTGCATTGTGATTATATTATGGCTCATAATCTTATTTAAATTAAAATTTGTCATTAGCATGGACAAATATCAGTGTCATTAGCATGGTTTTTCTGTCCATGCTAAAGACTCCTATGTGCATAAATGTAACCATTGCTTATATTGTATCCTTTTTAAAGTTTAATTTTACATATAAATTTAGGTATTACATTTATTATCCCTAAAATATGCATTAAATCTGTCAGAAAATCACTAAGACAGCTTCTTACACTGTTAGTGTCAGAATGTTGTTCATGTAAACAAAGTTTGCTCTTTGGTAATGTTTTTATTCCCCTTATATATATATATGTAAAAATGGAAACTATTTGTTGGAAAGGAAGGCTAATAAACGTAGAAAAAAAATATTTAAACAGGAAGAAAATAAAAATTTCTTAATATATTTATTCCATTTAATTTGTTTTGTCATTAGCATGGCTCAAAAAATACTAATTATTTTTTTTAAGTTAATTTTTAAATATTTAGCTCTGCTGACTACATGAAAAGTATACCTAATACTATATTAACAACACATATTTTTTTCAGAAATTTTGCTAACAGTAATTTTTTTTAAATTTCATTTTTTAAATTGTCCCCTATTTTGAGAATCACCCATATATGGAAGCAATATGTCGCGCTCTTATATGTAAGGACACTTTATTTGATGGATTGTCACCTTTTGATGCCCACTTTCGATGACCGTAGGATTCGATGCAGACTAAGATTTCATAAATGCGGTAGCTTTTCGAAGTGGCAGATCTTTCTGAAGAAGTTACCATGCAAAGAAATTCTTAAGATTCACAACGATACTAACAGATATTGTAAGTAGTTTCAGAAAAGTTGACAATCAAACAGTGACAAGTAAACTGAATACATCAGAACTTAGCAAAATGCGTACATTAGTAATGCATTTCAAAGAGCTATCGTGTGCCAGTACACATAATTCTGTATTACGGTATGCATAACTAAAAAGTAGGAAATAAAATAAGCTTTTTAAGAAAAAAATATCAACCGACTTCAAAAAAGCGCTAAAAAGAATTAAATAATTCTTTAAAATTCTCTAATGACAAAACGTTATCCAATAAGCACACATCGGATATCAGGTACTGGCATAAAAAACGGTTAAATTTAATATGTATAATTTAATATCCACCAAACATAGATTTTAGAAATAATATTATTTTACAAGAGATGAATTGACATATTTATGATTTATTTTATGAATATATACATATAAAAAGTAATTAATTACTTTTTGAAGTTGGTGCCAAACTATTTGATGTATATTAAGAATTGTAGCTAAATTATGCCTAGTACCATAATTAAAATGGGGATAATCATTATCGATTGTGATTGTTTGGCACCAACTTCAAAAAGTAATTCATTACTTTTTATATGTATATATTCATAAATTAAATCATAAATATGTCAATTCATCTCTTGTAAAATAATATTATCTCTAAAATCTATGTTTGGTGGATATTAAATTATACATATTAAATTTAACCGTTTTTTATGCCAGTACCTGATATCCGATGTGTGCTTATTGGATAACGTTTTGTCATTAGAGAATTTTAAAGAATTATTTAATTCTTTTTAGCGCTTTTTTGAAGTCGGTTGATATTTTTTTCTTAAAAAGCTTATTTTATTCTGTTATCTTTTTTCATGCTTGTGCTTTCAAAGTTAATCGAAAATCGAACTTGGTAATTATGTCAAGAATAAATCATTCTTTTTTTTATGTCTTACAGACTCTTCTAGATCGTTTCAGAAGCGCTTACTTTAAAACGTTTATTATAAAAACTAGAACCTGTTATCCAATCATTTGAAAATAAAGAATTAAAGGAGTTGTGTCTTATATCAAAATGGAGTTTTGATGGAACTTTAGGACATGGCTTACACAAACAGGCTTCTTGTGACTCGGAAGCCAGTGATTCAGACATATTTATGACGTCTCCAGGTCCATTTCAAATTTTATCTGAAAATAGAGTTATGTGCGGAGAAAGTAGAGCCGAGAAAGAACTAACAAAAAAAAAAAAAAAAAAAAATATATATATATATATATATATATATATATATATATATATATATATATATATATATATATATATTTACTTCTAAGTTTGAATCTAGTGCCCTAGCAAACAAATTAAAAGAAATAGAAAGTTAGAACAATTGCAAGGAGAAATCCAACATTTGTTAAAAATCCATCTCTCAATGTATCTGGTGATCAGGATAGTGACAGTAATAATGACTCATTTGATAGTATAGATAAATAATTTACAATTTTTTAAATACATTATAAAATTAATACTAACGACGTGTTTCGAAAGAAGCTTTTTCCTCAGAGAAAATGTGTGTGCTATTACTAAGATATCTGAAACAGTTTTGCTTTTGCTGTCTTGATAGTACAACATATATTTTGCCTGAGAAAGGGGGATTCACACTTTCAATATGAGTCGTTGATATTCACTTTAAGGCGTGCTTCAGAATGATTAAAATTATAAATTGTGTTTGCAACACCAGATTTTTTTTCATTTTTAAGACTATATTACGGAAGATGTATAAATATTTAATTTGATGAAGCTGCCTTAATTTTTTGTTTATAAATTATTTTTGTATAGTAAATATTTGAAAGTTTTTTTGCAAATAAATTAATAAATTATTCTATAGCTTATGTAAGCGTTTTATGTTTTAGTGCGTAAAGTCTATAAAAGACTGTATGATGTTTTTTTTTTTTTTTTTTTTTTTTTTTTGTTCAAAGTAAATTTTATTTATTGACAACTTCTGAGGCTTCCAGCCCCACTGCAACGTAACGATGAATCCTGCTAGCATTTAAATAAAACTGTTTACGAAGCACATATTTCCTGAATGTAAAATTTCAAAAGAATTCCTTTTCAGCATTCCACATTTAGCGATAAGCTTACGTTATATATCTCTTAAAAATATTTTATATGCTTTTAAGAAAATAGATATAACCATTTCTGCAATAAATAGCCTTTTTAAAACCTAATAAATATATTTATTGCTGAAAATAAAATTTCGAAACTATTTCTCCAGTATCACAAGACTAGATGTTTTGGAAATATTATATGACCTTCAATTCCCATTCAATATGTCTTTTTGTGTAACTTACATTTCTTTCTCTATTTATAAAAGTATCTTTTGGAAAGAGATCTTCTTGAAATATGAATTTGAAAATGTAGAAAATATTTTAGATTGAACAATGCACATTTATCTCCAATTTTTCCAAGAGGTATACTGACAGTAGAAATGATATTTATGCAGATACTTAATCTAAAACTATAAAGTAAATTTAGTATACATTGTCAGATGTGTTTGTACTAAATTTGATCTAAAATGATTACACTCTCAAGAACTTTATGATAAATTACGTAGTTAATCATATCGGACAGTCAAATTACAGAAGAAAGATTTCATTATTTGGCTAACAAATATTTTGTCAGAATCTCAATCCTATCTCTTTCTTTTTCCCCCTTTTTTTCCTTTATCTAATTTTTTAATTTTCTTTATCTACACAAGCAAATATATATTGTATTGCTTTTATCTAATAATGTCTTTAACATATTCTTTTTTCTATCTCTATTTTTAGGATAGATAAGTTTTAATCAGAAAACAAAGGGAATGCGGTAAAATAACCATCTAAAACCGGTATTTTCAAAATTGAGCAAAAAATACTCAAATCTGAGTGTGTAGTATAACCAAATTGACTTTGAATCAAAATTATTCAAGGTTGAAACATGTATGTACTCATTTCTGAAAAGATGGATATACTCAAATATACGAACATATGATGCTTTATTCAAGATGTTCATTCATGATTATACATTATGCTTGCATTCATACATTGTTGATGTTTTTTTAATTCCACCTGTGAATTCTTTCCTTTACAAATTCATCCATTCTCCGACTTCGAATTCTGAAGAATAAAACGTTTTTACGATTACATTACGGTGGCTTTTAAGTGTTCTTCCACGAACACAATAAAAATGTAGATCGCCTCATTCTATATTATTAAATATTACTAAAAGGAGCGTTTTCTTCGAAATCATAAAATTGAAATAATATGAATAAATTGAGCTACCCTTGTCAAAATTTCTACATATTATAATAAAAATCAATTTCGTTTTAAATTGAGTATTTCAGGTATTCCAGAGTTAAAAGCACTGGGTCGTCCTTTTTGAAACAAAAAGTTTCACAACAAAGTGAAAACAACAATTTATTCAGATTTTAAAGTGTAATTTTTCCCAGAGCAAGTTATAAAAAATTTGGATTTATTCCAATAATTTATTGTAGTTTGCTGATCCGTCCTGTGTTGTCCAAATCCGTGATAATAACTTTAAATATACCTGGAATCAGTGTTCGAAGATTTTATATTTTTGATGAAATTTTTCTAAACGAGTCTCATAGCGGGCCCTCCACTGCAAAAGGCAGCGTATACAAGACGTACTGTGTTACGTACTCTCCGCTCAGTTTTTGCAAACAAATTAGTGTGTCCTTTTTAAAAATAAAAATAATAATAGTAATAATTTACTTAACCTAGGCTTGTACCCCACTGACTTTGGCAGTTTTACTCTAAGATTGTAACGCCCAATCCAGACTGAACTTGCTGGAACTTTCAAACGAACCTCAAACTTGTATGATTTTATATTTATTAAATGTAAATCTTCCCAAACGAACTAATAATCCTCCGTTGTAATAGTTCCCGATTTAATTTCTGGCATACAGAGAATACTTTTAATTCCAATCACTCCTGGGAAAATACAAATAATATAAATCCCGTGCCAGTCCCTAAATTCTTTAACAACTAAATAATATATTTTCTTGTATGGGCAATCTGTGTTGAAAGTGTAGATGCTTGCCTCATACGCAGAAATAAAAACCCTCCAAAAATATCATAGAGAACAATGAAAACACTACTTCAATCAGGAAAAAATAACCGTTCGCTAATGCTAATCAAGTGATATAAAAGTCATTCCACATAAAATGGACAAAAATTTTAAAAAAATCTTGCCCACAAGGTAACAGATTTTAATAAAATTTGATACATATGTTCAATTCGTATTCAAATAGAGCTCTGCAAAATATCTTGACAAAAATTAAATTATTTAAACAGATTTGGACATTTAAAACATTTGTGAGATAGAAAGCATGCGTGCAATGGTCCAAAGTTGCAAGTTTGAAAATCTGTGCCTAGAACATTATTTAACAGAGAGAAATTTTGTTATATTATTATAACCTCTGAAAAATTATTTACTTATTTATTTCGTTATTATAATCTGGTAACACCATGATTAATTTTAAATAGGTTATAAAAATAGAAAATTTATGAATTTTGAAAAAATTATAAACATTATAAAAACCAAAAAAAAAATTAAAAACAGGTATGAAATTAATGCCTGCTGGAGTATTGCATATGAAGATCAAATTCCCCAAGTTGAAAGTTACCGCTTATTTCCTTCGTCTTCAACAAAACTTAGAAAGTTTTTAAAAAAATTACAAAATCATAATTTTTCTCTGATGTATGCACAAAAAATAACTAAAGGAACAGTCCAACATTAACAATATTGCACGGACATAAAAGTTATACGTCCATAATATGCTAAAAAAATCAAGATTACCTTTTGATTCATAACATAGCAAAAATGGGTTCAAAATGGTAATTTTGTAACATTCCATGCACTACTGCTCTTTGAATTTGAGCGCTTTTCTTAAAATATTGCAGGATTTACAGGGGGGAAATAGTGCTGCCATCTGCAAGAATTAAAAAATACGTACTAGATAATTATTTGACCAATTCTGATTAATTTTAATATAATTCTGAAGCAAAAAAAAAAAGAAAAAATGGAAAATTTGTGTTTCAATATTTAAAATTGACACGTTTATCTATAATATCAAATAATTTGAGTCTTCTTCATGTCTAAAAAAAATCAATAGATATAGTGCCTTTTCCCGTCAATCTTTTCTTTTTTTTTTTTTTTTTTTTTCGCATTAAGAAATGAAAAGGCAAATATGAAAATTCCTGTATTCAAAATAAGTACTTTAATTTACAACATCAAATATTTTTAAAGTTATAACAGCTGTCCTTCAGGCTTAAATAAGTATTAAAATATATTATTTTACCTTTAAAATTTTTCTTTTCTATATTTTTTTTCTCAATAAGTAATAAAAATTCAAATCCTATATTACGCCAATCTCTTAATTATTATCCATTCTTACCTAAAAATAATTTCTAATATAGTTTTTCATTCCCAAGTCTAATAGTCAAGATTGAAATTTCAAGCATGTAGACAAGAATTCGATTTTGCATCAAATTTTAACGGGAGTTTACATATTTAAGTAAACTGTCCTTAAATCTATTATTTTGCGTTTACTCATAAATAAACATGTTGTACTTATATGCCAATTTTCATTTAAATCTGCGTCATGTAAGCCATAGTTAATTTGCTCATTTTGTATGGAATGAGCCATAGGGTAAATTTTGAAAAAAGAAAACATTGTTTATGGGTTAAACAATATATTTCAAATTTACTGTAATATAAACTTTTTTTTTAAGATTTTATACTAACTACATACTTGCTAACTTTCAATTAAGCTTCTGCAATACAAGATTCAAATTCACTCTTAATAAACCGGCATCTAACTAGAAAATTTATATGATGAATAATTGTTGATTTAATTTAATATTTTTCTGTGTAATACACTATATTGCCATTGATTATGGGACACTTGCGATTTTAGACATTTTACTAAATATCTAGAAAAATACATGAGGAATCATCTCGAAACTTTTAGTGTATAAATATAATAGTATACGCCATACACCTCCGTGAAGATTTTTTACCGAAACGCCATAGGGGACCGTCAACAAATTAAAAAAGAATGAATATCTTTTGAATAACCCTGTCAAAACTAATGTAGCAAAAGCGCTCAAACTCTAGATTATGATTGCATGCCTTATTGTAATACACTGTGTTCAATTTTATGCAAATAGCATGCACACTTGCAGAGTAATTAAGGTTTTTATAAAAATGGTCCCAAATTTTTCCAAGTTTTTCCATTATAATTTTCAGAATTCTTAATATAAAATAATATTTTTTTCAGAAAATATGACAAACAACATTGCACACAGTACCCTGTAATCAGAATTAAAAAATAATACAAATTGTATGAAAAATGAGTAGGTTTACTATATAATTTTTTACTGCGCATGCGTCAAAGATATCAAAATTTCATTTGCATATTATGTTAGCTAAATGTATAGAGCAACGTTTGTAAAAGTCTCAAAATCATAGCTTGAAAATTCTGAAAGTAATCGTCTATAGAAAAAGGACAAAATCCGTTGTTTCCAAAATGAAGCAAAAAAATGAGGGATTTTATCCAAATGCAGTAGTACATCCCATATTGTGTATTCTATATTGACACTAATCAATGAATATATGGATACAACCCCTCTTGTTTTTGCTTCATTTTGAGAATAACGGATTTTCGACTTATTCAATTGACGATTATTGTCAGAATTTTGAAGTTATGATTTTGTGACTTTCACAAAAGTTGCTCTATACATTTAGCTAACATAATATGCAAATGAAATTTTGATATCGTTGACGCATGCGCAGTAAAAAATTATTTAGTAAACCAACTCATTTTTTATACAATTTTCATTATTTTTTAATTCTGATTACAGGGTACTGTGTGCAATGTTGTTTGTCATATTTTCTGAAAAAAATAATATTTTATATTAAGAACTCTGAAAATTATAAGGAAAAAACTTGGAAAAATTTGGGATCATTTTTATAAAAACCTTAATTACTCTGCGAGTATGCATGCTATTTGCATAAAAATGAACAAGGCTTATTACAATAAGGCATTCAATCACAATCTAGAGTTTGAGAGCTTTTGTTACATTAGTTTTGACAGGGTTATTCAAAAGATATTCATTCTTTTTTAATTTGTTGACGGTCCCCTTTGGAGTTTCGGGAAAAACTCTTCACGGAGATGTATGACTTATACTATTATATTTATACACTAAGAGTTTCGAGATGATTCCTCATGTATTTTTCTAGATATTTAGTAAAATGTCTAAAATCGCAAGTGTCCCATAATCAATGGCAATATAGTGTATATTTCAATTTATTCCTTAGCAAAATTTTGATTCAAAACGTGTTTAGCTAGGGACAATTTGAATTCACATTTTGCGAAAAAATCATTGGAAGTTGGTCAGCATGTAACTAGTCATCTACTTAAAATATGGTGGAGTTTTAATAAATAAGACAGAAAACCTAGTGTGCCACACCACTTCAATTAAAAAAAGGAATATACAGATTAAATCCCGATATTGGAGGTATATATAATAAACATGCATATAGTATACGAAAAAATTACTTTCTTTTTTTATTACTGTTGGAAAAGTACCTAATCATAATACAATACAACCGTTTTAGTTAACAGACAGTTATGAGAGAACCATTTAATGCTCATGAAAAATCACAATAAACATATTACAAATAAAGATTTTTTTTAATACTTATATCGGTACATTCATCTTTAAATACTTTTTTAAAATATAATATTCATATTTTTCCATAATGAATAATTTTTGATAAATTAAATTTATTTTATTATTATTTTTATTTGCTACATTAAACAAGTTTAGCATAGTAAAGTACAACCTTTGTGGTATGTTTTTTTTTTCTAAATTTACAAAGATTTTACATTTTATTTTAAAATAACAAATATTTAACACACAATAAGTATAAATCAATTTTTTTTTTTTTTTTTTTTTGACTCGTACCACTGAAAATATTTCTATTCAACATTCAGCAATATTTTCATAAAATAAATAACAGAAAATACGACAAAGTAATGTAAAATAGTCTAATAGTTTTAAGTAAAAATTCTAAAATATAATGTTTCAATAATGTTTCAGTAACACTACCGATGTGCTTAGTGTTAGCTTAAATTACAATGCAATATATTTTATGATTGAATAGTTTAAAAGACAAACTTTATTCATTATTTCCATTTTTGTGAACTCGAACTGTTTTAACTAATAATATAAAAATTGATATCAGACAAGAAATGTGGTTTTATTCGATATAATATAAGCATTCATATAAAAAAAAGGGGGAAATGAGAAGGAAAATTACTTTTCTAGCAACTATCACGCAATACTCGGATGATGATTTCAGCAAACAGGCTAGGCAATAACGAAAGAAAAAAATATTACCAACTCGCATATAAATAAAAAATACCCATCCAATAATCTGAAATTAATTGCGTGGAAGCAGCGAACCACCTACGCTTCGAAAATTTCGTAAACAAAATGGATTGCAGCTGTGCTTTGGTTATCTAATATACAGCCATTTGATCTTAAATACATTGATGTTGCTAATTTATTTAAATATATTTCATTTCTTTGCAAGAAAAAAATTTGCATTTAGAAAAAAGGTATTAGGAAGAAGTTCTTTACTCATTTTATATTTACTCAGTGGGTCATTTTCACCATTTGCTTACATTTCATGGTAACGGACTTGACAAGTAATGGATTTGACATTTCAAATAAAAAAAAATATTAAAATGAACCAGCTTGTATATTTTCTAACTTAGATATTAATTAACATACCTTCTAAAACTATTTACTAAACTTACTTAGCAGCTTACATTTCATCGCTTACAAATATGGTGACAGACTTGACAACTAACGGACTTGACATTTCAAATAAAACTATTAGAAATAAACTAGTATAATTTGTATAATTTCTAACTTAGATAATAATACACATCCCTTCTGAAGTTATTTAGTAAACAACATTTAATTACAAAAGTTCAAAAATCATTATTTTAATATTTAAATTTACGGTATCAGACTTGACAGTAAAAAAAAAAAATACCAACCTTGATAAAAGCTTATTCATGCCACTATTGTATTGCTTCACAATTGAAGAGTAAAAAATGGCAAATATTAGTTATGTGAATAGTTTAATTATATCGCCGAATATTTGCTGCTAACTTTAGGCAGAATTAAAAACCTATTTTGACTAGAAGAATCACACGGTAACGGACTTGACAAAAAGTGAGGGACAAAAGATTTCTGTTAATTTCTTAAAGAAAATATTATTTGTAATATTTTTTTTCATTAATATAGAACACTAACCGTTTATATTTAAAATAATTAAACTATTTTATTTTAAAAAGTTGGCTCAAATTTTAAAAAAGCACAGTTAAAAACATAAAACTTTTAATGGGACAGGCATTTTCGCTTAGAATCAAAATTTTAAAGAATCATATCTCAAAAAATTTTACTGATTTTTTTTTTTAATTTTTCATGTTAGAAATGTTCAATATAATCTTCTGTAGCTAATGCATAGGTCAAATTAAACTTTAAATATTAATTTACGTTTGAATTTTCTTCTTTTTGCTCTGGGACAGCATATGTAAGCGAAATTTGAAAATGGCCCCGGTAATATATGAGGATCTCAGAAGTCAAGGAGTACAAGTGACAAAAATTCGATTTGGAGTAAATTGAGTTCTAAAATAATAAACTTTAAATTTGAACATCAATCATAATTGACTGAATTGAAATAGAGAACTACTGCTTGATTCATTGTGGTCTTTGAACTCTTATTTCAATAACTGTGAAAAAAGTAGAGCACAATTTTCTTTACATTTATAATTAATCAATATTGGCTATTATTCGGCAAAAGTGATTTCTAAAACGCAGCACAATTAGAAAATCACTGATATTTCATTACCTGAAAAGAAAAAAGCATGTTTGCAGGTTATCTGCGCACTTACAAGGAAGGTCTCCATACGGGCATACTCCGAAAAATCTGGAAAAAAAAATACAAAATGTTTTTCTCATGAGGACATACACTTTTATAAAAAAAAATTTTGGCAGAACCTCCGTATCCTGTCCGTAAAAAAATAATGAAAATATCGTTATTTGGCGATTTATCATCGGTTGGCGATAAAAAGCAATTTAATTTTTTCTTTTAATTATGTTAAATGCATTTTAAAGGAAAAGGTTTCATGTTCAACGTGTTTAGATAAATTAAATATCTTTGATTTTATCAGCTTTAGTTTGATTTAAGTATAATTTCGTTATATTGATATTAATATTCAAATTTAACCATCAAAATTTCAGGTTCAAAACGTTTATATGTATTAATTATCTATCAGTATTTGATAAGAACAATTTTTTAATAGAAAGTTGGAATGAAAAGATTTCGTTTTATCTTAGAACAATTGTATTATCTTATTTAATGTTATTAGTCAAAGTTGATACCTTTTTCTTTAACATAAAGAAATCTGGCTTACCGTGACTGAGTGGTTAAGACATCACGCCGCTAATCGCTTGAGAGTGTAAGTGGGCTGCAGGTTCAACCCCCGCTGGCTCTGTCGTACCGGACATATTTGCCTATAAGCCAAAGAAAATTTCCAGCAAGTTAAATGGAAGAGGAGGTTCACTTATACACAAGTCAATTAAAAAAACAAAAACAAAGATTTTGAATACCTCAAAATTCCTGCTTTTTATGTATATGAATAGTAAAATAATATATAAAATATGTAAATAGTAATAATTTAGCATTAAAAATCATTTTGATCGGATCATGTGTTTCTATTTAATTACTACGTTTTTGGATTGGAAAGTGACATATTTGGCTTGATTTTGTGCAGAATTGAAGTAAAAAGTTAAGGAGTCGACTTATCCTTAAGAGAGTTTTTTTTAGAAATTAAAAGTGTTGGTTTTTAACCCTAATTAATAGGATCATATTTGATTGGAAAAAATATTTAGAAAAAAGTTCGATGTTAGGTTACGTAAACGAAGGATTCACACAACTATGTGGCACAGGCTCGAGTTTGAATCGCAGAATTTTTTTTTTTTTTTCCTTAAGATCACTTACTTAATTATGTAAGTCAATAAGTATCGGAACTTTTTCCCACCGACTTCGAATCCCTGCTTATAACTCATGCACTTGGGCAATGATTTCACCAAACTCTGCAATCTTCGAAGAAAAAGAAGTTTTTCGACTCACATTTAAATAAAAAATATCTATCTGATAATCTTAAATGAATTGTCTAGACAGAAAGAAACACCTTATACCTTGAGGAATTTCTTAATGAAAACAGATTGAAATAATGTACTATTTTAGGCGGATGCATTACATACATCTAATCCAAAATGTACTAAATGTCTTATTTTGTTGAAACGCATTTTTTTCTTTTTTAAGTATTTATTATTCTTCTAGAAAAAAATATATACGATAGAAACTTCTTTTCCGTTTTCTTCGAAAACCTTTCCTTTTTAAATAAAGTTATCAGACGAACCTTTAAAGTATGTTCAGTTAAATATTTTGAAAAAGAACGTTTTATCATTTGAGACATAGTTGCAGAAAACCGTTTTCAACCCTTAAAGTAGGAACAATTAATTGTTTAATATTAATTAGTTTAAGATTATACGTTTAGAAATAATTTTAGAATTTTTAAAAATATAGTTTAAATAAAAAGATTGTTTGTTTTTCTTCCCTGTTAGTTTAAGGGGATACAAGACTGGAATGATACGCCCACTCACATCAGCTTTTCTCTAACATCTTATACTTTTTTATTATATTTAACATAATTGTATCCCAATGTTTATATATTTTTTAATTCATGCGTTCAATAAAAATGTGCAAGGATTTCACGCAAGTTAGAAATGTCATTTTTTTCTCTAAACAATTGTACTTTACAGCTAAAAAAAACCTTTAAGGCTACAGTGGACTCTCAAAACTAATTTTTTTAATTTTCAATGAATTTTTTTTAAAATTTCTGGAAATAATCATAATATATATATCTCATATTTCACAATTTTTTTTTAAAATATATTCAATAGTTTTTGAGATACAGATTTTTCTTTTTTTAAATTAACAAAAAATGGCAATATTTCAAAATGCTCCATGCGAAATTCTTTATGCCCAATTTTTCTGATTTTTTGTTTAAAATGCTCTCTATGTATGTGTTAACAAATGTGACTAAGCATGCATTTTTAGCATATTACTTGTAAAACATTTAAAAAATGATTTTAACTTAATTCTTTTGTACTTTCCGTTAAAAAATCATTAAAAATTTCATATAACTGAAATTAAAAAAATTTACATGCGTCTAAAAAAATTTATTTCTAGTAACATTTGTTAACACATACATAAAGAACATTTTAAACAAAAAATCAGAAAAACTGGGCATAAAGAATTTCGCATGGAACATTTTGAAATCATGAAAACGACGAAAATATTCATTCTGAGAAAAACAGGTTTTAGTAACTACAGTGGTTATAATTGCTTAATATTTTCCTACTGACACAGTTTCAGATAATAAGGGATATAATATCATTTCTAGCTTATATGTAAGTGTTTTATGTTTTTATGGTAAATTCACATAAAATATGTGGCTTCGACAGTAATTCATGCAAAGGACGTGAAGTATCTCAATTTTAAAAAATCTTCTCAAAAATAACTTTTTGTATTTTCTAATGATTTTTTTAAAAATTTTCTAGAACTATTCATGGTATAAATACCTCTTATTGTACAAATTTTTGTTAAATATATTAAATACATTATTTTTTTTTACGCTAAGAAATTGGGGGCAAAAAGCAATTCCTCTAAATACATTGTAAACAAACGCTAAAAGAAACAATTAAAAGTTACAGTTACAGTATTGTTTTGCGAAATCACGAAATTAATAATTTCAGTGCAAAATAATAACATTTTGTATGGTAAAACTAAAAACTAGGCTAAATTTTACGGATGTAAATCGGCAAAAAAGTAAACAAATGGGCGTGGCACAATCAGCTGATTGGACAAAAATGCTCTCCAGCCAAATTAACTCCAGTAAAAATAGTCGAAATTGAGAAATTTTTTTTGTGTTCAATAGCAGGGAGTTCATATAATGTTATTGCTAAAAATGAAAATTCGATAATTTGATGATTTTTTTGCGATTTTGAAAGTCCATAGTAGCCTTAACTCCTAAATAATTTGAGGGATTCCATTAACAAAAATTTAGTGGTAAATATATATATATATAAGATCGTATATGGCACACATTTTTAAAAATAACAATGATTAGTTTCAAAAGAAAAAAAAATCCGAAAAATGGAAAATTACTGAAAATTTTCCATTTTTCTAAATTAAAGGTTTTAGACACAGAAAAAAAATCTTGAGCATAATCCAATGATTGTGGACTTCGAATTTTATTAAAATCAGCTGGGTAATTTCCGAGGTAAAGAGTCTTAAAGTTTGCATTTCCCATAGGATTGTGCACAATCCTGTCTTCCTTTAAAAAAAAATATGTAAATAAGGAGCAGTAACAAATATATATATTAGTGTATAAGTCGACAAGTGCATAAGTCAAATGCTTATTCTTAGCAAAATATTGAAAGAAATTGAACTTTCGTGTAGAAGTCGAACCACATTTCTGGTGGTATGTTGAAAAAGGATTTGTAATTGAAGATTTAAAAAAAAAAAAAAAAAACATTAAATTAGTAAATATTTTTTTCTATCTTTCTAATTCGACTTTTTTTTAACTTCATCATTTTAAAACAAAACTGTATAATAATGTAAAATTGCAGAAGCTAAACTATTGTGAAAACTATTCACATCAATTTAATGATACTTAAAAAGAAAATTAAATCTTTCAAAAATCCTTGCAAGACTTATTTACAAGGATAATCAGCTCCTTAAACTGTTTAAGTACAGTACTTCTTTGAAGTGTAAGACGTTTTAGACATATCTAGCCCTCTAAGCGTTTGGCCCGTAATATTCCGTACACTAAGCTCCAGGTTTCACTGCAATATAAGCAATGTTTAAGATATTATAATTCTATAAATTTAATGAATTTTCAAAGCATTGCAGAATGATTAAGACTCTCAAGGGTTACTTTATATTCCTAAATGAGATTTTTTATGTAATATTGAAATAATCATATTTTATTAGCATTTAAAACAAAATGCAGAGAAAACAACATTATAATTTTACCCATTTGCAAGACGCTTGGAGGGTTAAAAGAAGTATTCTCAAGTTGAGCTGTTTTTAAAAAAGGGATTAGCATCTTGAAAGGAATGCCCCTGTATTGAAAGAAATTCTATCTCAAGAGATAAAAGGATGCAGCACAATTACAGGGACATTATTAAGCTTTTTTTTATCAATTACAGGGAAATGATCATTCTCCGCTTTTATCTCTCTCGCCGACCTAGACCCACATGTGACTACTTAAAAGACTTGCCCATATGATGTTCATCTGTGAGAAATTTATTTTTTGTATTAACTAGTGTAAATGTCGACCCTCTATTTTCAACTACCAAATTTTGTCTAAAATTTTTTGACTTATACACGAGTATATACGGTGTATAGTTTTTAATAAATTCACTTGCTTGTGTCTTCTATCAAGCGTAAATAGGTAGAGAATTTTTCATAATCGAGTTCGGTACCCGCGCCAAACTAAAGTATTCTAAGATACATTTGGGAGAGAAACTATGAATTGCAGTAAAAAAAAAAGAAATGTCGTAGCTTTCAACCTGAGCTTTGGATACTTTTTAAAAAGAATTACTTCTTGTAGAATTTGCATGCTTAGGTATGAAATTAATTAAATAACATTTTTGTTGATTTACTAATTACCATTGCAATTGAATACTATTACAATTGATTTACTAATTGTTCAATTCTTTTACCAGTAACATTATTACCTATTAATAATTGAGCATGTGACATGTTTTTTTTTTATGCTAAAATATCATACGTTTTTCGAAAAATTAAAAAGACAAAACGAAATGCATTATCTAAAACTTCTAAATTTAACTCCCTTTTTTTACCACTATTTTGAAGGAAAATTTTTAATTTTTTATGCATAGATTTTTTTTAATAAAAAAATATTGGTATAAAAAGCATGAAATTGGCATCTATGCTTATCTAACGCAAAAAATGCTCCTTTTGCTAAATAAACTGTGTGTTTTTACTCTCGTATATATTATGTTTCAGTTAAAAAGATGATTTTTTTAACCTGTAAGAAGTGTATCTCATTTATTTTGAGCTGAAACGATTTTTCAAAAAAATCTATTTAATTAAATTAAATATTGTGTATGACATTTGCAGTTACTGTTAGTCAACTGCTCATATATTAGCATACCTTTAAAGAAGATTTTAGGAGATTTATTTATTTATCTAAAGCAAAATGTCGTTAATGAAAGGTAATTAATAAATCAACAAAAATGTTATTTAATTAATTTCTTACCTAAGCAAACAAATTATCTCATAATTAAATTATTTTATGGTTGTATACAAAAGGATTACATTTTCTTCTTCGTTTTATTGAAAGATGGGTAACATGGGCATTCATTTAATAAAACATCATTTTCTTATGTTAAAAGTTTTATGCAGAATGTTACGTGTATTTTGAAATAAATTTTTAAAAAGCTAAATCATTTTTTATATATAACCTGTAGTAGCATTTATTTTCAAAATTAATGTTTTACCTGGTCTGAAACGTCTATAATATTACATTAAAATTAATATCCAAATTGCAAAATATAGTTTAAGCTATACTGAGTTGCAAAATGATAGGAACAATCATGTAATTGATTAAATGAAAAATATAATTATATTAATCTTCATATGAACCACATAATTTTTTGTATTATACTAAATACTCTATATAAACATAAAGAAAACATTCTGAAACATTGTTATAAATATAATATAATACACTGCATTTTCTCACAATGTTTACTCTTTTACTGGAAGCAAAATGATAAGAACGAAGCAGATTTTTCAAGATTATAGAAATATTACATACTAATTGGGCTTCTTTTGTGTTTAATAATATCAATGCAACATTTAGCATAGAGTTTACATAGTTTTAAAACTGTTTAGGTGACAAAACACATCATATCTTCCAAATTTTAAATTTTAATTCTGCTTTTGAGTTACGATCTTTCATTAGATATTATGCTTTATAAAAATCTAAACGTTTTTCATGGGATTTAAGTTTGGATCATTGGCTGCCAATCAAGTTTGAGAGCTTTATTTATCTCCAAACCACATTTTTGTGTATTTTTTTCGAGACAATTTAGGCATTGTCAGGCCCTGATTACTGCACAGGTCAACTAACCCGTGGCCCACTGTTGATGGACCCCAAAAAAATGAGTAAAATAATTTTGAAACAAATTATTAAAAACTAATTTTTTTTTTTTTTTTTTTTTTTTTAGTTTGTTCAAAAACGAAAAAAAGAAAAAGAGAGAGAGCGAGAGAATTATTTAACTTGGAAACTGAACTGTAATATCCCTAATAACTTCCACATATTCTCTTAAGATAATTCTAGTTATTTTGATTTTGAGAGGCCCTCGAAAAGGTCATAGGCCTGAGGCCTCAGACGCAGTTAATCAGGCTCTGGGAATTGTCTTGTTGAATATTACGTAAAAGTCGGTAATTTTTTCACTCAGATGCAACAAATCGCATTCTAACTTGCGAATAAAGGTATGTGCATTTTGTTTATTCATCTAGAAAAGCAATTACAAGCTTACCCATCGAATAAAAAATAACCCAAGCCAATAGGGAGCCTTCACTTAAATGACGCATGAAAAATACGTCTTTTTCATTTAGAAGGGCATGGGAATATTTCGAC
The DNA here is from genome assembly GCA_964019185.1 of Maratus speculifer. Taxonomy (NCBI): domain Eukaryota; kingdom Metazoa; phylum Arthropoda; class Arachnida; order Araneae; family Salticidae; genus Maratus; species Maratus speculifer. Next base: position 33,539,709 of record OZ025291.1, on the reverse strand, counting down.
TGCCATATGGGGTATTGAAATTAAATTCTTTTTCAACCTTGAAGAAAATTTTATAGCAACTCGTTTGCTGCTTTAGGTGTTTTTCTACAAACATAAATCAGGCTTTTTACAACTAGATGTTATACATGAACGTCGACGTGGTTTTATAGTAACATTTTTTTTTTTTTTCGTGGTTACAAATAAAAAATCCCAGCATTTTTATTGTTCTTCGTACAGTCGATATTGATGACGTCTTCATACCACGGTTACCTCTGTGACCTCCTTTTATATAAGAAAATCTGAATTCATATCTTAAATTGCAAATAATAATTTGTACTTTAGTTAATAAACTGGACAGCGGCTGCACAAACCTTCACCCCCATCCAACGGATGGCTAAAATTACAGAATTAGTTGAAACTTGATTCGCATATTAAAATACAACTGGCTTGAGAAATACTTAAGAATTACTTAAATAATAATGAAAATAAAAGAACAAAATTTTTAATACAAATTTGGAACATCTGAATAAAAAAGAAGTCCAAACTGGTATCATGCCCTATAGGAAAGTAATATTGTACTATATTTATTTAAGTGTGAATAATGGAGATCTTAACTGTTTCACAAAAGATGAGATGGGCCCATGATTACTGAAAGTTTGGACAGTCCTGATATATTGTATCGATTTACTCTGTTTATTTAGAATACTTCAAATCAAGAATATCAAGATAAATGTCGAATTTCATAATTTGGGAGAGCTTCAAAAAATATAGTTTGACTGACTGACAGAGGATGCATAAACGAAAAAAATCAGGCCCCCAAAGTATGGACTATATCCCGGTCACTTTGATTAAGGTCTAAAAAAAGCTTATAGAATCCGTGTTAAAATGTACAGTCTGAGTCCATTGTCGGCGGCTCGAGTCCGATCCGCTGATAGTAAGACAAAAGAGACGCAAAAAGTTAAATGAACGATAAATAAGAAAATAATAGAAGTTAAGGAAGAGTACTTATGGGCCGGGTCCTGCTGCAAATTCACAATGATTCAACATCAGGCTTTCAATCTTATACCTTTATAATTAAAAATTGGTCAGAAAATGTATTAATGTTTCGCTTTGTTGAGTAATGAATTTAAGAACTACCAGTAAGAACTACCAAGAAGTATATTTCCAAAGATTACTTTAACAGAACTTCTGAGCTGACCTCTAAGGTAAGGAAGAAACTCCATAAATAATCAGGCAGCTGAAAACAGAGCCAATGAGCAGCTGATAAGAAAAGTAAGATGAATATCCAATATAAGTACAATACTCGTCAAAGCGCGACAAGGGGGTACATTCAGGATTAGGAAGCCATTAACAGGTAGAAAATAAAATAAAATAAAATTTTACAATATTTTGTCACACCAACTATATAACTCTACTTAACCTTGTTTACGAAGTATATTAATCATAAATATTTTGTTTCGATTTTTAAAAATAACGCGAGCGAAGATGAAACTTGAAAAACAAATTTTAATGCGAAGCAAATACGATTTCCACAATGCATTGTAAATTGAATTTGCTAAATATGGCGCGGCGATCAATATGTTAAAAATAAGTTTCATATGGAATATATGAATTCAAAGTTATCAAATGCTTCATAAGAAACATCTTTTCCAATTGGGCGAAGATGTATGTGTGTTTTCTTTAATTAAAGAAATTTAAATTATTAATGCAGCTGTTTGATTAAATGAAAGGCTCGAGTATGTAAATAAAAAACAAACTTCGATGGATTCAAAATTGGATTTTTCTAAGGAAAACTACAAACAAAGCTATTCTGATAACTTCGTCTAAAACATTTTCTCCATCTGTGGTTCAGTCAGCACTATTGATGTCATTTGATAGCTTCTCGAGTGCTAAGCTGCTGTAAATTTTATCACAATAAACATATGAATTCGCCTTATAACCGCCTTATAACTCGAGTGCTCACTTTTAAAATGCAAAAATGTCCATAACAATGCCATTATGCCTTAAGTGATGGATAAAGAGGAAGGGGATAATAGTGTAGTGTCTATCACTTGAAAATGAAGTAAATGAAGATGTAGTCAAAAGATGGGTTACCCTCCACTTATGCAAAAAAAAAAAAAAAAATAAAGGCTTTAATATTCTGTTGCAAATCTATACACCTGTTGACATAAAATAAATCATGGTAGGTAGACAGAGCAGAAATACCCCTTGCCACTAAAGGCGCTATGACCATCATCGCATTATTATTATGTTCGAGATACATAATTGCAATATCTTATATTAGTCCAGGCTTTTGGTAAAAAATAAATGCAAATTTTAGTGTAGTTTTGATTTTTGGTTCCTTTTTTGTTTTTTGGGTGACTGAACACGAATCTGACATTATCCAACAAAATTTCTTCCCGAAAACACTTTTTTTGGCAAAAAACGTGACTTTTTTTTCGTTTTTTCTAAATAACTTCAAAATTATACATTTTACATAAAAGTCATCCACACTTAAATTAAAGAGCACAAAATTTCCTATATTTTATGTATTACAAGTTTTTTTCTCTGATCAATGGTTTAGCCGTGAGAGAGCCACAAAAATGGGTGTGAAAAGCAAAAAATTCTGAAAAACGTGAATTACACCACCGCACGTCGATGAAACATAAAAAAAACCATTTTACGCAAATTTTCCCCACTTGAAAATACTAAATATATTATTATTGACTATATTTTATTAATCTGATGTTCATTGTTTCTTTCATAACAAAAAACTAAATAAAAATGAGCATATTTGTGATCAAAATCTTCATTTGCTATTATAAAATAATAATAGTAATAATTTCTTAGTTTGACTTTTAAATAATGTGAATAATAACTAAAACAGGCTTTAACTGATCCCATCTACACTTTCCCCCTTTATTGAAGGGGTGCAAGTGTTAAATAACGTTGGACAATCGCCCACCCCGCATCCCATGTCCACGTTCAGTGGAATATTAACCCCGCCAGTCTCGCCTCTGTTAGAAATATGCGTCGCACAGATCACTAACTTATCAGATGGACACATTCCTCTCAGTTTCCATATGCAAATATGGTGAACATCTAAAGTGATTTTGCGCGATGTCGCTGTGTTTTATTTGTCACTCTTTTTTAGAAGAGAGGCCTGTGAAAGTTAGTCGAAATATTGCAGCGTTAATCAAGGCAAGTACAGAAAGAAAGGATGGAAAGACAGTTTTCCTAAAGGGAAAAACTTTAGTAGATGTGCATGTTAAGTGTAGAAAAGCATACGTAAATGAAAGGATGATTACTGCTTATGTGAAGAAGATTGAGGAACAAAGTGCTAGCACTTCTCAAATTTTAAGATCATCAACTTCTCAGTTTAATTTTCGAACTAATTTTTTATATGTGGACTGTGCATTTCGGAAGAGTTCATTGCAACACAAGCGAAAAATCCACCAAGCGAACGCAATACTGTATACAGTGTGCGACACATGGGATTCAAAAGTACAATTCTGAAAGCAGCAAAGCTCGCAATGATGATTATGGCAGGCTATAATTCAGCGCATCGAACCAGTGAATGATTTGATCGCAGCAGATGCTCAATACTACAACAAATGTTTTAAATATATTTATGGGAGGTCGAAAGTCCAAGAACAGAAGAAACGTGGTCCATTTGCCGTTGCAATTTACAAAGCAATGCAAAGTATATACGATTACCTGGAAAATCATGATGACGAGTGTCAATTCTCCATGGAAGAGCTAATGAAACAGGTTACAGAGAAGTATCAACCTGATATGAGAACTGTAAAGTTTAACATCATTGAGAGATATGGAGACGACATACTCATCACAAAGAATCAGAAAAAGAAGTCCATTGTGTGTTTCAAGAATATAGGAGGGAAGATACTGACTAATGCATGGTATCAGCAAATATGTAAATCTGCAGTGCCAAATTTAAGGCAGGGCATTCAAGGCCCCTGCTTTTCAGGGGCTCCCAAATGATGCCGAAGATTTTTCAATTATTGTCCTAAATTTGATCTAGTTTTAATATCCAATGAAATTTTATATTTCATTCTACATTCTATTCTGTTCATGCTGTATTTTTATAAAGTAAATTTTATCTGAAACATCAATTTATTACTTTATTATAGCGAATATTTCCTTTTATCTTTATCACTTAAAAATATATTGTATTATTAATTCTTGTTTAATTCAGTTCCTGTTCTCGACAAATCATTTTGGGATTAGTGAACGCAACTTGCAGGCTATATAGACCCTTAATATTTTAAATAATTGCAGCTTGGTTTTGTCGAAAATTTATTATTAGTTGTTGCATACTTTATTATTTCAGATATATAGACTTACATACGAAAGGATAAATAGCACCACAGTTTATTATAAAACATGTACTTATTTTAATTCCATAATTGTGAAATAATTATTTAAAAGTAAGTTATCATGTTTAATTTTTTAATGGCTATTTTAAAGTCGACAAATGTTACCTTATCAATACCTTTTTGATTGTGTTTGGTCAATCTCTCTATAAATATCGGTGTAAGGGGAGGGGGGGGGTCCCGTAAGCATCTGTGCCCAGGCCCCCCAAATTTTTAAGTCGGTCCCTGTAAATCTGATCGAGATGAGAGGCTGCGAGTGGTTGAAGCAGCAGCAAAAATTATCTGCGAAGATATCAGATAGAAGATTTGCTTCGGAAAACTGCAACAACATCGCAGTTGTGTGTCAAGACGAAGAGGATGAGTTAGACTTTGAAGCCGATCTGTAAATGGATTGCCCACACAATGATTCTGAGGACCTAATGGAAGGGGAAATAGTCATGCCGCAAGGTATCAAATATTTACTATTAAAAAAACTTTATTTATAAAATTGATAATTATAAAAACAACCAGTAATTCCATTCGTCTATTTTCTATTTTGTAGGTGTCGGTGAAAAGCAGGGACCCTCCAAATAAAAGAAAGCAGAAATAGTACTTTGTTTTTTAAGTAATTGTACTTACTAATGTACATAATTATTTATAATTAAATAATAATTCATAATGAGTCGTACTTTTTATAGTTAGCATCTTCATTGTAAAATATAGTCGATCATAATATCTTCAGTATCATTTAAAGTCAACCTTTGCGAAAAAGGGTCAGTTTTCATGTTAAATCTACGTACAGTGCCATTATTCCTATTTTCCGGATTTTTTTATTTACACAGCCACATTTTCAACTTCGAGAACTTTAAGAATTGGAATCCGTATCAGCTTTTATATGTTAAAGCCTGTTTTAGTTATTTTATTTACAGTATTTAAAAGTCAAATTAAAAAATTATTACTATTATTATTTAGTAATTGCAAATGAACATTTTGATCACAAATATGCTCATTTTTATTTAGTGAATGATATATTCATGTAAACAATGAACATCAGATTAATAAAATATAGCCAATAATAATATATTTAGTATTATTAAGTGAGGAAAATTTGCGTAAAATGGTTGTTTTTCATGTTTCATCGATGTACGGTGCTGTAATTCACGTTTTTCAGATTTATTTTGCTTTTCACACCCATTTTTGTGGCTCTCTCACGGCTAAACCATTGATCAGAAAAAAAACTTATAATACATAAAATGTAGGAAATTGTATGCTCTTTAATTTCTGTATTGATGACTTTTATGTAAAATGCATAATTTTGGAGTTATTTAGAAAAAACGAAAAAAAGCCACGTTTTTTGCCAAAAAAAGTGTTTCCGGGGAGAAATTTTGTTGGATACTGCCAGATTCGTGTTCAGCGTCCCAAAAAACATAAAGAGAACCAAAAATCAAAACTACACCAAAACTTGCATTTATTTGTCCTTTTTGAGCACTTAATGCCTGGACTATATGTTAATCTGCTGGAAAAATGAAACCCCGTTATATCGATTACTGTTGAAACATCGCCATTTTGAAGTTATGTCAGTCCCTTCTCATTCATAGTTCCAATGATTTAAACGTATTATTTTGCTTATTTATAAAACTTTATAATAAAACTGCAATTCGCATATACATATTCTAAACAATAATTAAAAAAATATATTATTCTGATTTTTAGCTCATCAAATGTACTTCTCTCTAATTTCATAAAGAAGCACAGTCATTTATTAATAAAATTAATGGAACTCATTGATCAATAATGCATCCATTCCATTAAATATTTCAAAGAATTTAAGGGGTTTTACTGAAAAGAATTTTAATTGTAAGCATGTCGTAATTCAGACATCTTTCATTTGAACATTAAATAACATCCATTACATTTAAAGTAAGAATAAATTTCTTTATTTGTCAACAAGTATGTTTAAAATATTTTCCACGAAATTGAATAAAGTGTTTTAAATGATGGAATATTCGATGTGACATTCTGTACGTATTGACTGTAGATTTTTCTTTTATATGTTGTTCTTTAAAGAGAAAACTATCAAACGAATATTGCATATGGCATCTGAAAATATTAGTTTTTGCTTGTTAACTTAACTTGTAGTTTCATAAAGGCAATATATGTTACGTCATTTATTTCAATAACAAATGTATCTTCCGAAATTAATATTTTTACTGATTATTAAACAAGTTCTAACGATAACATCTAAACACAATTAAATTAATTTAAAAGCTCGACACTAGCCACGTGAAAAAACGGAAACTCTAATATTCAATTTACAAGAACGTTTTTGTTTTTTTGTTTTTTAATTTATTGATGCTATTTTAGTATGTTTAAAGATTTTTTTTTCTCTCTACCTTTACAAAAAAAATACTAAATTCGAGAAAATTTTTGATGAATTTATCCGTTTTAAAAAATCCTGAACACGATTTAATGGTTTTTAGAAAATGTCTGTCTGTCACTTTGTGAGTCTGTATGTGACATAACATTTTGGGCGCTCTGTCGCAAGAACTAATGCACGGATTTTCACAAAACTTTAGATTCAGTTAGATCTTGATATAAATTGGAGCTGATTAGTTTTGGGTGCATATCGCTCAACAGGTGACGCTGCTATGGTGCCTTATTCACAATTTTCACAATAGTTCTATCTCATAAAAATAATGCACGGATTTTCGAAAAACTTTAGATTCAGTTAGTCCCTGATATATTTAGGTGTTTACTACTATTTGATGCACATCGCTCAATAGGTACCGCTGCCATTCTGCATTATTCATGATTATGGCACCAGCTATATCTCAACATCTAATGCACGAATTTTCATCAAACTTCAGCTTCAGTTAGCCCGTAATATAGATTAGTGTTGTTTAGTTTTTGGTGTAAATCCTCCTAGAGGTGACACTGCTATGTTGGATTTTTCACGATTTGAAAATAGACTAATGCATGAATCTGTCTGTCACTTTGTGAGTCTGTATGTGACATAACATTTTGGGCGCTCTGTCGCAAGAACTAATGCACGGATTTTCACAAAACTTTAGATTCAGTTAGATCTTGATATAAATTGGAGCTGATTAGTTTTGGGTGCATATCGCTCAACAGGTGACGCTGCTATGGTGCCTTATTCACAATTTTCACAATAGTTCTATCTCATAAAAATAATGCACGGATTTTCGAAAAACTTTAGATTCAGTTAGTCCCTGATATATTTAGGTGTTTACTACTATTTGATGCACATCGCTCAATAGGTACCGCTGCCATTCTGCATTATTCATGATTATGGCACCAGCTATATCTCAACATCTAATGCACGAATTCATCAAACTTCAGCTTCAGTTAGCCCGTAATATAGATTAGTGTTGTTTAGTTTTTGGTGTAAATCCTCCTAGAGGTGACACTGCTATGTTGGATTTTTCACGATTTGAAAATAGACTAATGCATGAATCTGTCTGTCTCTCTGTAAGTCTGAATGTGACAAAAATTTCGTGGACACTCTGTCTCAAGAATTAATCCATGAATTTTAAACAAATTTCAGATTCAGCTTGTACCTAATACAAATTTATTCTTGTTAGTTTTTGATGGACATCACCCAACAATTTGGTGCTGTTATGCAGAATTTTTTAAAAAATTTTGCAATCTCAGAAACTAATGCATGGATTTTCATTTAACTTGGATTCAGTCAGAAGCTGACATAAGTTGTTGCTGACAAGGAAGGTCTCCATTGGGGGCATACTCAGAATTTTTTGAAAAAAAATACGAATTAAACTACTCATGTAGGTAATAAAGGATCAGTGAAAACATTTACATGAAAACAATTACATTATTAGATATGTAAAAAAATAAAATGGTTTGGAATAATTGGCGTGAAAAGCTGAAAGCGACGCGGGATTTGCATTTGCAGTGCATTTCCTCGCCAAAAGCAGACGATTTTAACGAATCTGAAAATTGATTTTAATTGACTTCACTGTTAAAAATCTGCAGCATTTACTGCAACGTCACTCCACTACTTTTATAGAATATCTCTTCTGACCAATGAGAATGCTCCATAGCACGGTGAATTGACCGTTTTTTATAAAAGCGGTGGAGTGACGCTGCAGAAAATTGTACAGATTTTTAGCGGTGTTGTAGCTTGTGCAACAACTAAATAAACAACAAATAAACTCCCTGCTCTTCAGAAGGTGGGAGGAGCAACAGGTATTAAAAAGTTATAAAAAAGTGTATACTCACAGGTTTCGCAAGGCATCACAAAACTGCATACTCCAATTATATAAAAAAAATAACTGAGAATAATTAAAAAAATTTTTTAATAAACCAAAACTATAAAATGAATTAACATTAAAACTGAATTTACTAAATAGCCAACAACAAAATCATAAAATAAATCAACTCGTAACATAACATAAAATATTTAGAAATTTCCAAAATAACATTAAAAATCTCAAAAACTAAGCAATAAACTAAACTATATAGACATGCAGCAAGGCGATGCCCCCCCCCCCCCTAAAGGTGGGGGCATCGCATTGCTGCAACTGAATATGAACTGAAATGCAACTGATATGAACTTTGTGCAAAAACAGAGCTGCTATGCGCCGGTTCCATAAAGATAGTAATAATTTTTTTCACTCAGTTAAGGTATATATATATATATATATATATATACATATCACTTTTTTATGGAGACGATAACTTCTATAATTCTTCACCAATCTCCACCAAACCGGTACATAAAATCAAAGGGGATAAAATCTCGGCTAAGTTCGTTAATGGGCAAAATCGGACCAAGGGGGGCGGAATAGGGGCGTTTTTGTGAAAACCGAAAAAACGCCATAACTTCTTTATTAAAGTAGATAACGAATCGGTTTAAAGTTTATATTACTTCTTAAAAATGGGCCAAAAGTTTATTCATGACAGATTCTTGATAAATTTCGAAGTGGGCTCAAGGGGGCGAAAAAAACAGGGGTTTTGAGAGAAAAAAATTCATAACTTCGTCAATTTTCAAAATATCAATTCCAACTAAACTTTTTGTAAATGGTCTTAAATTTATCTAAAACTTTTGTATTTACAAGTTTTTGATAGGATCAACTTTTACCGATGAAAAAATTTTAAAACGAAAAGAAAAAGGGCGGTGAAAAAAGAGAAAAATCCATAACTCCGTCAATTTTTAAGATATCAAATCTGATTAAATTTATTTTACATCTTCTCAAAAATATCTACTACTTTTATATTGACAAGTTTTTCATAGGACCAATTCGTATAGCAAAAAGAAATTAAAAAAAATAGCAGTTGGAGAAAAAACCTCAAATCCAAACTGCTTATATTCTGACTCATTTTTAAATTCATTTTTGATTTTAAACGCAGCCAAATGGTAGATCCTCTTATTTAGAAACTGTATCTAAAGTGACGCATTGGTCAATTTTCTGATAAAGACAGAATATATTTCAAAAAAGGCTACCAAAAAGGGTATTTTGAACAGAATTTCCCAAAGTCATCGGGACTCAAAATTTAAGGAAGTATTCAAATAAAAAATTGCGTTTTTTTCTGACTCTTTTTTAAATCCATTTTTGTTCTCAAACGCATCCAATTTACAGATCCTCTTATTTAGGAATTATATAACGTGATGCGTTGGTCATTTTTTTTTATAAAGACGGAATATATTTCAAAAAAGGCTACCAAAAAGGGTATTTTAAACTGAATTTTCCGAAATCATCGTGACTGAAAATAAAAGGAAGTGTTCAAATAAGAAATTGCGTTTTTTTTTCTGACTCGTTTTTAAATCCATTTTTGCTCTCAAACGTATCCAATTTACAGATCCTCTTATTTAGGAACTATGTGATGCATTGTGATGCATTGATAATGTGATGCATTGATAAAGATAGAATATATTTTTTAAAATTCTGTCAAAGTGAGTATTTCGCACAAAATTTTCCGAAGCAATCATGATTAAAGAATTAAGGGTGTATTCAAACAACAAATCGGTTATTTTATGACTCATTATTAAATTCAATTTTTTTTCTCAAATGCATTCAACTGACAGTTTTTTGTTATTTAGGAACTGTATAATGTACTGTTTTAATCGATTTTTTAATAAATTCAGAATTTATTTCAAAATATATTGTCCAAATGGGCATTTGAGCTGAATTTTTCTTAAAATGATTCTGATAAAACCAGTTTTTGCAGAAAAATGAAATTAAAAATTTTTCATAAACGGCCAAATGAAGTTATTAAACTGGGTTTATCTCTAATCATATATCTATATATATATATATATTTTTTTTTTGTTGAAATGAGCACTCTTCGAAATCTACCTCCGCCTATAGGCCCAGCTGACAGGGACTTTTTCAGGAAGTATTAACATGTGTAAAATAGAAAAAAGTTTTTAAATTACCACATAGCAGAGGTTTATCTTTAAAAAATCTGAAATTAAATTCATTTAACTGCTGTTGAAATTTTCAAAATAATGACTATTTTAAAAGACTAATTAAAATATAATATTTATTTAGCGTAAACATTTAATAGTTTTTCATATTAAAATTTATTTAAAAAGTTATTACGTACTTTTAAATTTTATTTGTAAACCTTGTTTATAAAATAAAAAAGACTTTCAGTTTTAACAAATCTAAATATCCCATATAAAACTTATTTTTAATCGATAATCATGCATGCACATATTGTTTTTAAATAATCAAGTTAATTAAATGTATTCCATCGTTAATTAGAACATTAATTCTTTATAAGAATTTTACAACATTACTGTTTTTCCTTTAAATTTTGAACAACATCTAATTATTGCTAGTTATTTTTATCGAAGCAACGGAATAAAATTGATAATTTGAAAGAAAGCCAAATACATAGGAAACATTTTTTCTAAAATAAATTAAGGTTACAATGTTACCATTTCAAAATAAAACGTTTTAAAATATAATTTTATACATGATCTAAGCATAAATGCATACTTTGACTATTTTTGTTCCATTTCTATCTCTTTAAGTGGTTTCAAGACTCTTAAAAAGCTTCGAAAGTTTCATTTTTTTAAATATTAGACTCTTATCTTTTCTGAACATATTGATAAAATAGTTTCCTTGAAATTCTCATAGCGACAGAAGTTATGGCTTTTAACTATAAATCAACTCAAAAGCTGTAACAATTTTCCAAAACTTTGAAGTTTTTTTTCTCCATATTATGTTTTTAAGAATAACGTGCATGATATCTAAAAAACTTCTGAATATTTTTTCATGAAATTTTCAAAACACATATATCACGATTATCTGTACATACTTAACCTAAAATTTCCTTTTTATTCACCAAAAAAATATTTTAAGGTTATTATACTGTTAAAAATTTTCAAAATTTTGTAATAGCTAAATACAACTTTGTATTTAAAATATAATTACAAATTTATTTAGTTTCAGGTTAATTATTATGATCTGAAATATAATTAAGCAGTAAAAAATTCATCCAAGTTAAAAAAAAAAAAAAAAAAAAAAAAAAAATCATTTTGTAATCTTACGCGTAAGCTATTATACCAATTTTCTGTTCATCAAAAGTCTGGTAGTTTGGATCCCCCTATAAATATTAATTTTTCATCTTGAAATTTTTGAAATACGTTAAATGAAAGAACATATTTATATATTCCGTCCCAATAAAAATTGTGTTTTAAAATCGTATACATTTAAAGATACTAAATGCTGAAAATGATCTTTTTTTAAATCCAATTTAAGGGGTCGGAAAACCCTTAAGAAATATCAATTAAAAAAAAAAAAAAAAAAAAAAAAAAAAACGCCGGGCCGGACTACAGGCACAGGTACATTTTGAAGTTAATAAGTAATTTAAGCAACAAAAACTAAATCTTATTAATAATAAACCTAATTTAACAATTTATCTGCGCTTTCGGCGAGTTTTTACTTTCATTATTATACAAAGACTGGTTTTATCGGAATCATGCTGAGGCGGCTCTCAAAAAGATATTTTTCCACGTTCAACAGCTGGAAATTTTCTAAGACATTTATGATTTCTTTTTTAAAGAAAAAATGTGAAAATTGCTGACGTGATTTTTGAACAAGCGTATAAACGACTTGCGGGTTTTTTCTTTTTTCCATTAATTAGAACTTGATTAGTGAACAATTATTATCTCAGTAGGACCATATTTTTCATTTGCAGCCTTAACATTTAGTGGAATTATTTTCAAACTGCTCATCTTGATGTCATTTTTTGAAATATATTTGCCTCTATCAAAAAATCGACCATTCCCTAGTAGCAAACCAATATTGGTCAATCATTGCGCCAATATTTCATTTATTGGTAATATTCCAAATAAAACGCCAATATTGCCCCAATATTGAGATGTTTACTTTTGCCCTTATTTAGCCAATATTTGCAGCCAATATTATGCCAATATTCGGGTTTCGTTGGAAATATTGCCAATAAAACGCCAATATTGTACAAATGCTGGCGTTACATCGGAAATATTTCCAATGAAATTCCAATATTTAACCAATATTGGCGTTTTATTAGTAATATTTCCAATGAAACCCCAATATTGGCTGCAAATATTGGCTGAATAAGGGCAAAATGTAAACATCCCAATATTGGAGCAATATTTCATGCCAGTATTGCGCCAATGTGCCAGTATTGCTCCAAGATGTAGCCAATATTGTCCCAATATTGTTTGCCTACTGGGGTTATGGCACATTATATAGTTTCTCAATAAGATAACCTTCCAGTTGGAAGCATATGACAGCAGAAATGAATTTAAAAATCAGTCAGACAATAAAAAGTTTGTCTACGAGTACACTCTTAATTATTCCAGCACTAGTGTGGTGGGTAGCAAGGTGAGTAAAAATTGTGTTTTTCACATAAATTTGAAAAAACTGATAAAAATAATTGACAGTATGGAAGCGTTTGAATGAGCAAAATTTGGCTAGTTTATGTTCGAATAAACATGTGGATTAGCATTTACAATACTTCTAAGTGAACCAGGCTTTGCGGCTAATATACCTAACAAAATTAAAATTTCTTAATGAAGCAAAATTTTAACAAATATGCAATAAAATTGCGTGATTAAAAATGTCTGCTGCAACTATTGAAATAATACTAATAATTAATAATAATTACTATTTTTATAGCACTTTGAAATTGTATTTTTTTCCTTTACCCCTCCCACCATCCCTCCTCACCCCGAAAAAAAAAAAGAAAGATTTTCATTTTTCCCTCTTGTAGGCAAAATTCCGTTTCTGCTGTCAATCTTCGAATGCACACAGGCGAAATACCGATCTCGGTGGGAGCATTTAATTCCATTGACAGTCTTTGGAGGAAAAATCAGTTTAATGCGCTATGCGTTACACTGTGATTTATTATATAGAGATTACAGCTTAGTCAAATTCGGTTTAAAATGCTCACTTTGACAACATTTTTTCAAATATATTCTGCTCTTATTAAAATATCGACCTATACGGCATATTATATAGTTTCTAAATAAGAGAATGATGCTATAAACAAATCGCTAAACTATTCGCCAAATTATACAAACTAACATTTTTTATTTTAAGTAACGAAAAAGCAAATAAATTACTACAACATAAATAAAAATACAAATAAAAAGGTTAGTTAAAAATCTTTTCATGACCTAAGAAAACATGCATATGATGTTTAATGTCAAGAGAATATGTGTTTTTGCAATAATCCATTGTTGGCATTTAACCTTATAGCTGGCGATAGTATTTTTACTGGAATGGGATAATCAAGTAATAACTGATTTGCATTAATGAAATTTATGCAACAATTTAATCTTAAAAACATATGTCGCATCAAATATTCAAAAGAATTTTGCATAAAAGGAAATTTCATATAAGAATGAATTAATTGAATCTTTTTTAGTAATAAACGCAACTATTCAAATTAAAACAATAAAAAACTGGATTCTATCACATTTTTCAAATACTTTCCAGGAAGATGAATAAAGTTTATTGCATAACTAATTAAAAAAACTGGTTAGAAATAAAATCTGAAACCACTGCTTCTCTTTTACTGTTTTTTTTTTCTTTTTTTTTTTATTTTTTTAAGAAGAAAGAGTATTTACGATATTTATTTGATTCAAAAAAAATTATCTAAAAAAGATTTATTTCTTTTAAATCTATTTACAAGAACATTAATTATTTTTCTGTTTTAACAATAAAATTAAAATTTTATTCAGTTCCTTTGAGATTAAAAAAAGAGATTCATTTCTTACTTTTTATTGAGTAACAAGAACGTAAGGGAATTTTTATCTTTAGACAGAATATAAAAAAATATTTTGAAAATAACGTAGAATAAATTATTTTATTAAGAAGAAGCAAGTCGATTTTTTATACGTTTTAGTAAAATTTCAAGCAATATAAAGAAGAATATTAGTGTATTGATATTTTTCTTCCTTTTCACTTAAGATCGAATTAAAAGTTCACACATTTAATTTTAATTTTCTTTTTAAAAAATATTTAATCTTCAGACTAACAATTAGGTATTTATAACAGAACTATTATATTATTTGAGAAGCGAGCTGAAACTTTAATTACATTTTTTAGAACAATTAAGAATAAAAAATGTACTACATTAGTTTCTAAGATAGAGCTATTGCAATAATCATTAACAGTGCCGGATAGCAGCGCCACCTGTTTAGCGATTTACTCTAAAAACTAGAGAATACTCATTTATATCAGGGACTAATTGAATATAATGTTTGATGAAAATTCGTGCATTATATCCTGAGATAGAGCTAGTGCAATAATCATGAATAATGCCGCATGGCAGCACCGCCTGTTGAGAGATTTACTTCAAAAACTAGAGAATAGTAATTTATATCAAGCAGTATAACTAAATCTGAAGTTTGTTGAAAAGACGTGCATGAGTCTCTGAGATAGAGCAATTGCGATAATTATGAATAATACCGCATAGAGCGCCCCTTGTTGTGCGATTTACACCAAAACGTAATCAAAAGCATATTGTATCAAAGATTAACTAAATCTAAAGTTTTATAAAAATCCCTCTATTAGTTCTTGAGATATAGCTATTGTGGAAATTGTGAAAAAAAGCAGCAGCACCACCTGTTATGCACTGTATATACACCAAAAAACTAATGAGATCCAGTTTCTATTAAGGTCTAACTGAATCTAAATTTTTGTGAAATTCCGTGCATTAGTTCATGAGATAGAGCGTCTATAACATTTTTGTCACATACACACAGGCAGACACAGACTCACTGATAGACATTTTGTAAAAATATGTTTTTCGGGTTCTCTGACTCCTAAAACGTGTAAATCCGTCGAAAACTGCATTTCGAAAATTTTCACGAATCCCATACTTTTTTCTTGTAAAGATAGAATAAAGTAAAAATGTAATTAAAGTACGTGCTAGTCTGCAAAAATATAAATGCATGGTTTTTTTTTTTTTTTTTTTTTTTTTTTTTTTTTTTGGGGGGGGGGGGGAGGGGGGGTAAAACATGGAACTACTACAAAAACATTTAATTTTAAATATCCATATTAATTTTAAAACAAATGAAGGAATATGGATCATTAAATAGCGGATTTTTTTTTCACATCGAGTTTACACATTGCTTTTTTTGTTGGATTTGTGTATTATTCTGTGATAGTGATACATATGCATACTTTTCTGTTGATGTTATTTAGGACTGGATCATAAATATGAAATTCTTCAACTGATGCAAATGACGTCTTTTTATATGCAATAA
This sequence comes from Maratus speculifer, assembly GCA_964019185.1. Lineage (NCBI taxonomy): Eukaryota > Metazoa > Arthropoda > Arachnida > Araneae > Salticidae > Maratus > Maratus speculifer. The sequence continues at coordinate 33,523,629 of OZ025291.1, read as the reverse complement.
AACCATGTATTTTAAGTATTAAAACTGAAAAAAATATTGTAGATGTGCATCAATTTCAATCCAAAAGATTTGAAAATTTTCACAGGTGTAAATGATCCACCTTTGAAAAAAAGCAATAGAAATCACACACTGATAAAACGCAAAAATTCACAAAAAAATTAGAGTGTCTATATTGAAGAGCAGCGACCTTTAGGTTGAAATAATATTTGTTTGAGAGTTAGACTAACCAATATACGATGGTTATTTTAACTAATTTTGTATGTTAATTATAAATCAATGTAGCAATTTCTTCTAAAACGTTATCTTTCGTCAAAATTCGAAGAGTTCCACGTCGTAATAAAAATATTTCTTTTTTTCCACATTGGTGGCGACACTAAATTCTCAAAATGCAGAATTCCTGCTTCGTCATGTATCGTCTTAAGTACGCTTCTAAATAAAAACCTTTACATTTATTTTAACGAGCAACAGATATTTTTTTTGTACTAATTTCAGTAAAAATAAATTTTACAATGCTAATAATCCATAAAAAATAGCTCATTAAATTGGATATTTTATATGACAATCTGAATGTAGAATGATGATCTCTATGCTCTGAATAGTGATGGGCGATTTCGATTTTTTAAATCGATTTGATCGATACTACGGCCAACTCGATTTAATCGATACTTTAAAATTTTTAATCGATTTCTCTGAAGGTAATATAATTTTCATTTTCCTTCAAAAGTCGAAGATAAAATAGACGGATGTGCCAATTCCAAAATTTCAGCGTATTAGTTTCTAAGACAGAAGAATTAAAGAAACCTCAGAACCCCCCCCCCCCTGCAAAATAGCGTTTTTTGTTGAGTGATGTACACCAAAAATTGATCAGGATCAATTTTTATTAAGTACCAGCTGAATCTGAATTTTGATGAAAATCCATGAAAGCGCGAGATACAGCTATTGCGAGATCATAAAAAATACAGCATATCAGCGCCACCTGTTGGGCAATTTACACCAAGAACTAAATAACACTAATCTATGTCAGAGATTTACAGAATCTGAATTTTGATGAAAATTCGTTCTTGAGATAGCGCTATTGCGTTAATCATGAATAATGCAGTATAGCAGCGCCATCTCTTAAGCGATTTCCACCAAAATGTAATTAGCATAAAATAATATCAAGGACTAATTGAATCTAAATTTTTATGAAAGTCCGTGCATTAGTTCTTGAGATAAAGCTACAATGGAAACAGGGGCGTGCGAAAAGAGAACTGCGCCCGGTTCAAAGTTCCAATTTAGCCCCCCCCCTATTAACTTTTTCTTGTGATAGGCTAGAAGCGATGTTAGTAGTAAAAATTTGGAGCCCCCTAAATTTCCGTGCTCGGAACGACCGCTTCCTTTCGCCCCCCCACTTTCATATGGCGCTGAGTGGAAATTGTGAAAAATTCAGTATAGCAGCGCCATCTGAGAAGCTATATACATCAAAATGCAAAAAACATCAATTCATGTCAAGGACTAACTGGATCTAAAATGTGATGAAAATCCGTTCATTCGTTATTGAGATATAGCTGTTGCGCAAATAGCAAAAAATGCAGCATAGCAGCGCCACCTGTTAGGCTATATGCACCAAAAATTAATTAGATTCAATTTATACCAAGGTCAAACTAAATCTAAATTTTTGTGGAATTCCGTGCATTTGTTCTTGAGATAGAACGGTCAGAAATTTTTGTTGTATACAGACTCACAGAGTGACAGACACATTCATAGACATATATTTCTTAAAAACCATGAAATCGTGTTAAAGACCTTCTAAAATATATAAATCCTTCGAAAACGGGAAGTCGAAATTTTTCACGGATCTAATACTCTCTTCTTGTAAAGTTACAAAAGAAAGTAAAAATGTAAAATCGATTCTGCCCATAAGATCGATCTTTAGATTCGATTTCGATCTTTAGATTCGATGTCGATCTTTAGATTCGATTTCGATCTTTAGATTCGATTTCGACCTTAGATTCGATGTCGATCTTTAGATTCGATGTCGATCTTTAGATTCGATTTCGATCTTTAGATTCGATTTCGATTTTTTTTTCTTTTTTTCTAGGCTAAATTAGTGTTGAATGCAGGCATTTTTCTGCGATTCCGGAAGAAAGCGTCATGTTTTACAGCTCTAGAGAGGGGGAATCTCAATTAGTGCATTAAAAAGCATAAAATCTCATAACTTCTGGGGGGGGGTAATCCCCTGCGGGCCACCCCATTAATTCGACACTAGGTTAAATCGTTATATTTTTGTTTAGAAGTCCAGTTATTTGAAGTATTAGTTTATTATGTTTTATTTTTCACGCTCGTCTCTTCTAATCCCCCCTTCCACGTCAGTTTTAACTTACAGAGCGGTTCGAAATATGCATACAGTTTAAAAAATGTCCAATTCTCAGTCTATTTTATTTTAGATCCAAATTTTAAATCCTTGACAAAAGATAAATAAAGGGTCGCCCTTCCGCCCATTTGGGGTTTATCTGCGCCCCGCCGGGGGGCATATTTTTTTGTTTCTTCAAAAGAAAAAAAAAATTGAAAAAATTTTGAGAAAAAAAAATTTTGAGAACCAATATACACCTTAAAATTTCGCTCATTTAATTTTTTACCATTTTTAACTTAAAAGTTTAAGCTACATGGCACCCCCAGAGCTGTGGACCCTTCCCCCCCCCCCTGTCGATCACTCACCTAATTTTGCTTATTTCTTCACTTCATTTCAATCTTTAAAAGGCTAAAACTTTGCTTCTATAGGAGTTACAGTGATGAGAAAAATTCTAGTATAGCTAACCATGTTTCGCCGTTTTTTTTGCTTTTCCAGTTTCCCGGTTTTCTCTATAGGACCTTTTTTGGGGAGGCAGAGGGGGTTTTTCTTCATACAATATATCTATTGAAAGCTTATGCTTCATACATTACAAATCTAGCAAAAGAAATTTTCTCCCATCATTTCAGGTCACGTTACGGACCCATAATGTGTTAAAGTTTTAATTTTTCAAACTTCTTCAAAAAAAAAAAAAAAAAAAGATACATATTAGCGAAACTGGGGTTCGAACCCGCAATCGTTTGATTACACACGTAATCCCTAAGCTTATTGGCCACCGAGTACTCAGCAGCGCTATTATTTCTTTAGATTGCCATCTTTAAATTCATAATATCATTTGAATGGAATGTCCGATTTGAATAATTCAAAAAGTAATCTACAGATATTGTAACAGGCATTAATACAAAATGATTTATTTGGATAAGGATTAAGGTATCGATAGTATGGTCTAATTTTGGTTGATGTATTTATCGCGTGTTAAAATGTAAGAAAGTAGTTATAGTGAGTTAACTACAATAGCTGAACATATGGTATCGCGAGGTTTTTTTTTATAGACATTAATATATTCTTTAATATTATAGAACCTTTTTTTTATTCATTTAAAAGTATTTCCTGGCGATTCAAAACTATATATCTTAACGATTCAAAAATACACACGTAATTGTTCAAGGTTTCACTTCTATCGGCACACTCAGAGTGCCACTATTTTTATTTTTTTTTTCATGTTCGTCCGTCCTCCCCCCCCCCTCTTCCTCACCAATCTTAACTTACACGTTCGTTCAAATTATGACTGCGATTTTTAAAAAGTCTAATCCTCGTTCTATTTTGTTATAAATCCATATTTTGAAACCTCAACAAAAGATACATTTGGGCCGGGGTCGCCCTTCTGTCCGTTTGGGATTCACCTTGCCCCCCTGGGTGGGGGGCATATTTTTTGTTTCTTCCACACCATCTCATGTAATATATCGTTATAAAGCTTTTATCTCCTCGTTTTTTTCTGTTACTACCTCTCTCTCCACCTAGTTACATGCTTTTGGCACTTTTTATAGTAACAAAGAGTGCATGTTCCCCGCGGGCCACCCCATGAATTCAACACAAAGTTAAACACTATATTTTTGTTTAGAAGCTCAGTTATTTTGGTTATTAGTTAATTATGTTTTTTTTCCCAAGTTCGTCCGTTCTAATCCCTCGCCCCCTCCCCCCCCCTTCCACGCCAATCTTTACTAAATGGGCCGTTCAAAGTAGTGATGGGCGATTCTGGAAATTTTGAGAATCGATTAAAATCGATATCGTATAAAACAACATCGATCATAATAAAAATCGATTTCTCATTTCTAGAATCGATACTAGAATCGATATTTCGATATTGTTTCACACAGAGAAGATCCAAATTACTAATTCCAAATCTTAGACAATCAGCAGGACCGTAATTACCGCCTCCCACCACCCATACCCATTTAGGGAGGCATAGAATTAAGCTATTGCAGATTTTAGAGTCGGATAATAAGAATTTTAAATTTGAAATTGATTGTCACTTTTGGTTGTCACTTACACGAAAACTTTGAAAAATTCGAGAGACATAACTCAACTAATAACAATACTGAGTAACTTGGCATTAAACCGAGTATAAAGAGTGCCAAGAGCGTGTAACTAGGATGGGGAACAAGGAGTACAGACAAAGAAAACTTTTTTTTTTCTAATGCCAACCAAATGTTACACGAGATAGTTTGGAAGAACAAAAAATATGCCCCATTCCGAAGGGGGCAGGTAAGCCCCACTCTTGACGGAAAGGCGACCATAACCCAAATGTATCTTTTGTCGAAGTTTCAAAATGAGGATTTACAATAAAATAGAACGAGAATTGGACATTTTAAAAATTGCATGCATACTTTGAACGGCCCATTTAGTAAAGATTGGCGAAGAAGGGGGGGGGGGGAGGGATTAGAACGGACGAACTTGAAAAAAAATAATTAACTAATAACCCAAATAACTGAGCTTCTAAACAAAAATATAGTGTTTAACTTAGTGTTGAATTCATGGTGTAGCCCGCGGGGAACATGCACTCTTTGAAACTATAAAAAGTGCCAAGAGCATGTAACTAGGTGGAGAGAGGGGTAGTAACAGAAAAAACGAGGAGATAAAAGCTTTATAACGATATGTTACATGAGATGGTGTGGAAGAAACAAAAAATATGCCCCCCACCCAGGGGGGCAAGGTAAATCCCAAACGGACAGAAGGACGACTCCGGCCCAAATGTATCTTTTATTTAGGTTTCAAAATATGGATTTATAACAAAATAGAACGAGGATTAGACTTTTTTAAAATCGCAGTCATAATTTGAACGAACCTGTAAGTTAAGATTGGTGAGGAAGGGGAGGGGGGCGGTAGGACGGGCGAACATGAAAAACAAAATAGTGGCACTCTGAGAGCGACGCTAGAAGTGAAACCTTGAACAATTACGTGTGTATTTTTTGAATCGTTAGGATATATAATTTTGAATCGACAGGAAATACTTTTAAATGAATAAAAAAAGGTTCTATAATATTAAAGAATATATTAATATCTATAAAAAAAAAAACCGCGCGAAACCATATGTCCAGCTACTGTAGGTAACTCACTATAACTACTTTCTTACGTTTTAAAACGCGATAAATACACCAACCAAAATTAGACCATACTATCGATACCTTAATCCTTATCCAAATAAATCATTTTGTATTAATGCCTGTTACAATATCTGTAGACTACTTTTTGAATTATTCAAATCGGACATTCCATTCAAAGATATTACGAATTTAAAGATGACAATCTAAAGAAATAATAGCGCTGCTGAGTACTCGGTGGCCAATAAGCTTAGGGATTACGTGTGCAATCAAACGATTGCGGGTTTGAACCTCAGTTTCGCTGATATGTATCAATGTTTTTTTTTGTTTGTTTGTCTGTTTGTTTTCGAAGAAGTTTGAAAAATTAAAATTTTCACACATTATGGGTCCGTAACGTGACCTGAAATGATGGGAGAAAATTTCTTATGCTAGATTTGTAATGTATGAAGCATAAGCTTTCAATAGACATATTGTATCAAGAAATGAGAAAAAACCCTTCTGCCCCCCCCCCCAAAAAAAAAGGTCCTATAGGGAAAACCGGGAAACTGGAATAGCAAAAAGAACGGCGATAAATGGTTAGCTATACTAGAATTTTTCTCATCACTGTAACTTCTATAGAAGCAAAGTTATAGCCCTTTAAAGATTGAAATGAAGTGAAGAAATAAGCAAAATTAGGTGAGTGGTAGACAGGGGGGGGCGTCCACAGCTCTGGGGGTGCCATGTAGCTTAAACTTTTAAGTTAAAAATGGTAGAGAATTAAATGAGAGAAATTTTAAGGTGTATATTGGGAGAGGGTGCAAACCCTCCCCCTTCAAAATTCTTTTTGTTTCTTTTGAAGAAACAAAAAAATATGCCCCCCCCCGGCGGGGCGCAGATAAACCCCAAACGGGCGGAAGGGCGACCCTTTATTTATCTTTTGTCAAGGATTTAAAATGTGGATCTAAAATAAAATAGACCGAGAATTGGACATTTTTAAAACTGTATGCATATTTCGAACGGCCCTGTAAGTTAAAACTGACGCGGAAGGGGGGGATTAGAAGAGACGAGCGTGAAAAATAAAACATAATAAACTAATACTTCAAATAACTGGACTTCTAAACAAAAATATAACGATTTAACCTAGTGTCGAATTAATGGGGTGACCCGCAGGGGATTACCCCCCCCCCCCAGAAGTTATGAGATGCTTTTTAATGCACAAATTGTGATCCCCCCTGTCTTACAGAGCTGTAAAACACGATGCCTTCCTCCGAAAAATACCTGCATTCAACACTGATTTAGCTTAGAAAAAAAAAATCGAAATCGAATCTAAAGATCGACATCGAATCTAAAGATCGCAATCGAATCTAAAGATCGACATCGAATCTAAAGATCGAAATCGAATCTAAAGATCGACATCGAATCTAAAGATCGAAATCGAATCTAAAGATCGACATCGAATCTAAAGATCGACATCGAATCTAACGATCGAAATCGAATCTAACGATCGAAATTGAATCTAAAGACCGATCTTACGGGCAGAATCGATTTTACATTTTTACTTTCTTTTGTAACTTTACAAGAAGAGAGTATTAGATTCGTGAAAAATGTTGACTTCCCGTTTTTGATGGATTTATATATTTTAGAAGGTCTTTAACACGATTTCATGGTTTTTAAGAAATATCTGTCTGTGTGTGTGTCTGTCACTCTGTGTGTCTGTATACGACAAAAATTTCTGACCGTTCTATCTCAAGAACAAATGCACGGAATTCCACAAAACTTTAGATTTATTTTGACCTTGATATAAACTGAATCTCATTAATTTTTGGTGCATATATCCTAACAGGTGGCGCTGCTATGCTGCATTTTTTACGATTTGCGCAACAGCTATATCTGAATAACGAATGAACGGATTTTTCATCACATTTTAGATCTAGTTAGTCCTTGACATGAATTGATGTTTTTTGCATTTTGATGTATATAGCTTCTCAGATGGCGCTGCTATACTGAATTTTTCACAATTTCCACTCAGCGCCATGTGAAAGGGGGGGAGCGGAAGGAAGCGGTCGTTCCCAGCACGGAAATTTAGGGGGCGCCAAATTTTTACTACTAACATCACTTCTAGCCTATCACAAGAAAAAGTTAATAGGGGGGGGGGGCTAAATTGTAACTTTGAACTGGGCGTAGTTCTCTTTCCGCACGCCCCTGTTTCCATTTTAGCTTTATCTCAAGAACTAATGCACGGACTTTCATAAAAATTTAGATTCAATTAGTCCTTGATATTATTTGATGCTAATTACGTTTTGGTGGAAATCGCTTAAGAGATGGCGCTGCTATACTGCATTATTCATGATTAACGCAATAGCTCCATCTCAAGAACGAATTTTCATCAAAATTCAGATTCAGTAAATCTCTGACATAGATTAGTGTTATTTAGTTCTTGGTGTAAATTGCCCTACAGGTGGCGCTGATATGCTGCATTTTTTATGATTTCGCAATAGCTGTATCTCGCGCTTTCATGAATTTTCATCAAAATTCAGATTCAGCTGGTACTTAATAAAAATTGATCCTGATCAATTTTTGGTGTACATCACTCAACAAAAAACGCTATTTTGCAGGGGGGGGGGGGGTTCTGAGGTTTCTTTAATTCTTCTATCTTAGAAACTAATACACTGAAATTTTGGAACTGCACATCCGTCTATTTTATCTTCGACTTTTAAAGGAAAATGAAAATTATATTACCTTCAGAGAAATCGATTAAAAATTTTAAAGTATCGATTAAATCGAATTGGCCGTAGTATCGATTAAATCGATTTAAAAAATCGAAATCGCCCATCACTAGTTCAAAGTATGCATGCAATTTTTAAAATGTCCAATTCTCGTTTTATTTTATTATAAATCCTCATTTTGAAACTTCGACAAAAGATACATTTGGGCTATGGTCGCCTTTCCGTCAAGAGTGGGGGTTACCTTCCCCCCTTGAGAATGGGGCATATTTTATGTTCTTCCAAACTATCTCGTGTAACATTTGGTTGGCATTAGAAAAAAAAAGTTTTTTTTTTGTTTATACTTTTTGTTCGCCGTCCTAGTTACACGCTCTTGGCACTCTTTATACTCGGTTTAATGCCAAGTTACTCAGTGTTGTTATTAGTTGAGTTATGTCTCTCAAATTTGTCAAAGTTTTTGTGTAAGCGAAAACCATAAGTGACAATCATTTTAAAATTTAAAATTCTTAATATCCGACTCTAAAATCTGCAATAGCTTAATTTTATGCCTCCCTAAATGGGGATGGGGGGCGGGAGGCGGTAATCACGGTCCTGCTGATTGTCTAAGTTTTGGAATTAGAAATTTGGATCTTCTCTGTGTGAACCTAAATATCGAAATATCGATCCTAGTATCGATTCTAGAACTGAGAAATCGATTCTTATTATGATCGATGTTGTTTTATACGATATCGATTTTAATCGATTCTCAAAATTTCCAGAATCGCCCATCACTAGCTCTGAATGTAGAAAGTTATATTCTTAGTAATTTTTAAGGCTAAAAACAAAATACAATATTTATTTAAAGATTAACTTATTTATCTGTAACAAAATTTCTTTTATGTAATATAATTAGTTAATTAATTCGTCATCAATGCAGGCACCGACACTAAGTGGTTTATGCATTATATTTAGTTATTCAGTGAAAAGCTCTTAAATATAAATTGTTAATTTTAGTTACGAAATTAATTCGTAATTAGTGTTGTCAGTGTACCGTGCAAATCGGGAGTCAATTATGCTGCGGACTTCAATATTTTAAAGTAATTTTTTTCACTTCATTTAATGATTTAATGGCAGAAGTATTTATGATTAAAGATGGTAAAGTAAACAGTAAAATAATACTGGTGTCCAAAGTATTTAAAGCCCAGATTTATGTGGGACACTTGGTAAAACTATACATAATAGCTGTCATTTTATGTTTGCCATTTTGCAAACCGAATTTAGATCCAGCCAAATTAAAAAATGCTTTCAGATTCTGATAATTTCAAAATGACTTTTCAAAATTTAATCTATTGATTTTAAATGCTGTTATTTTAACCAAAATATTTCATGTCACCTTCTTCTTACCACATCCTACACCTTTGTTACAAACTGTCACAATTTCACGAACCCCCTCCCACCCCTCTGTTAGTATGACATCAATTATGAACGGATCCTTAGATACCAGAAATATTTTCTTACAAAAATAGAATTCCAATGTGTGTTTTAATTCAAGGATTTTGCAGTACGTGTCGATCGTTGCAACAGGATTAAGATGTAAAAGCATTTGAATGAAAAGAAAAGTATGTATAAATATATTATTTCATTCGGTATCTCTACTTAAAAAAAAACAAAAACAAAACAAAACAAAAAAAACTTCGCCTATAATAAGGTAAAAACGATGCCTAAGTAAACATTTGAGAAAACTCATACCACATTTGAAAGCCAGTTTTCAATAATTAAGATCATATGGGGCAACTGAGCCAAGGTTTTACAATATGGTTATGAAGATCCTGGCAATTCAGCTTCCAAAAGTAAATGTTCATTTGGTTTAAAGTCTAAAGCTTTGTAAATGGGTAGGTTAGGTTTATTCTATCTGACAGAAGTTAAGAAAAATACATTTTAAGGTCAACTTTCTTACTTCAAGGACCCAGTTGCCCTTTTTTATGGAGCAGCTGGAACAGGTAGGTCTATTTTCCACACACGTTGGAATTTTTAAATGTGGGAGTGTCAGGTCCTGCTTCAAAAAGTGTCAACAACTTTAAAAAAAAGTCAGGCATATAATTTAAATTATATATAAACTAAAGAACATTGTAAGGGAAACTTTTACTTTCAACATGTCTAAAAAAGGCACCAAATATACAATTTTTAGATTTACTTAAACAAAAAACGCAATATTTATGTAAGTATTTATTTATTTTTTTATTTTAAATGTATTTGAATAATAATATGTATAAAAGTTACTTAGGTATTTAAAGGAAAAAAATTAAATCTAATAGTCTAAGACCTAGCAACGTCAAAAAACAATTCATTTTACCAAGGCTCATTTTTTATATGTTTTTCCCTTTTATGGTAGAATACGTTTGCAAGCGGTTTGGCAGTCGGGAGATGTTGCGTTTACCTATGGCAGAAGGAGTTATGCAGGTAAAAAAAACTTCAAAATTACGTCATTTTATCAAGGCTCATTTTTTTATATATTTTTCCGTTTTATGGTCGAATACGTTTGCAAGCGGTCTGGCAGTCGGGAGACGTTGCGTTTACTTGTGGCAGAAGGGGTTGCGCAGTTCAAAAAACTTCAAAAGCACGTCATTTTACCAAGGCTCATTTTTTATATGTTTTTCCCTTTTATGGTAGAATACGTTTGCAAGCGGTTTGGCAGTCGGGAGGTGTTGCGTTTACCTATGGCAGAAGGAGTTATGCAGGTAAAAAAAACTTCAAAATTACGTCATTTTATCAAGGCTCATTTTTTTATATGTTTTTCCGTTTTATGGTCGAATACGTTTGCAAGCGGTCTGGCAGTCGGGAGACGTTGCATTTACTTGTGGCAGAAGGGGTTGCGCAGTTCAAAAAACTTCAAAATCACGTCATTTTACCAAGGCTCATTTTTTATATGTTTTTCACTTTTATGGTAGAATACGTTTGCAAGCGGTCTGCCAGTCTGGAGACGTTGCGTTTACCTGTAGCAGAAGGGGTTATGCAGGTCAAAAAACTTCAAAATTTCGTCATTTAATCAAAGCTCGTTTTTTTTATGTTCATCCCTTTTATGATGTAGTACGTTTCGGGCGGTCTGGCAGTCAGGAGACGTTGCGTTTTTTCTGCGGGAGAAGAGGCTATGCAGGCCCAAAAACTTTAATTACGCCATTTTAGCATATTTTTGTTTGTAACATTTGTTTATACTAATTATTTGTAAATCAATCCATTATTGCTAGACGGTACCAATGTCACTGAGGCTCTGGCAGATCAATATTTATAGATAACATATTACTCTTTGGATAGAAGACAAACTATAATTATTTTACCAGACACAAACTAGCTTGCAAAGTTAATGCCAGACAACTTTAAATATGGCAACGAAAGTGCCTATTCCAAGGGTGATTTATAATTTAACAATTATAAGACCTCTTTACGTCGTTTTGTAAAGCTTAAAAAGTTCAAGATATTACTCTTTGGATAGCAGACAACCTATAATTAATTTGCCAGACACAAATTCGGTTGCAAAGTTAATGCCATACAGCTTTAGATATGGCAACGAAAGTGTCTGTTTGAAGAGTGGTTTATAATTAAAAAAAATATAATACATCTTTACGTTATTTTATCAAGCTTAAAAATTACAAGATATTACTCTTTGGATAGCAGACAACCTACAATTAATTTGCCAGACAGAAATTCGGTTGCAAATTTAATGTCAGACGGCTTTAAATATGGCAACGAAAGTGTCTGTTCCAAGAATGGTTTATAATTTTAAAAAATATAAGACATATTTACGCCATTTTATCAAGCTTTTAAAAATTACAAGATATTACTCTTTGGATAGCAGACAACCTATAATTAAGCTTGATAAAATGACGTAAAGAGGTCTCATAATTTTTAAATTATAAACCACTCTTGGAACATACACTTCCGTTGCCATATTTAAAGCCGTCTGCCAATAACTTTGCAACCGAATTTGTGTCTGTCAAATTAATTACAGGTTGTCTGCTATCCAAAGAGTAATATCTTGTATTTTTTAAGCTTGGTAAAATGACGTAAAGAGGTCTCATAATTTTTAAATTATAAACCATTCTTTGAACAGGCACTTTCGTTGTCATATTTAAAGCCGTCTGGCTTTAACTTTGCAACCGAATTTGTGTCTGGTAATTTAATTACCGGTTGTCTGCTATCCAAAGAGTAATATGTTATCTATAAATATTGATCTGCCAGAGTTTCAGTGACATTGATACCATCTAGCAATAATGGATTAATATCACAAATAATTAGTATAAACAAATATTACAAACAAAAATCTGCTAAAATGGCGTAATTAAAGTTTTTGGGCCTGCATAGCCTCTTCTCCCGCAGAAAAAACGCAACGTCTCCTGACTGCCAGACCGCCCGAAACGTACTACATCATAAAAGGGATGAACATATAAAAAAACGAACTTTGATAAAATGACGAAATTTTGAAGTTTTTTTACCTTCATAACCCCTTCTGCCACATAAACGCAACGTCTCCTGACTGGCAGACCGCTTGCAAACGTATTCTATCATAAAAGAGAAAAACATGTAAAAAAATGAGCCTTGATAAAATGACGAGATTTTGAAGTTTTTTGACCTGCACAACCCTTTTTGCCACAGGTAAACGCAACGGCTCCCGACTGCCAGACAACTTGCAAACGTATTCTACCATAAAACAGAAAATCATATTTAAAAAATGAGCCTTGATAAAATGACGTGATTTTGAAGTTTTTTGACCTGCACAACCCTTTTTGCCACAGGTAAACGGAACGGCTCCCGACTGCCAGACCACTTGTAAACGTATTCTACCATAAAACAGAAAATCATATTTAAAAAATGAGCCTTGATAAAATGACGTGATTTTGAAGTTTTTGAACTGCACAACCCCTTCTGCCACAGGTAAATGCAACGTCTTCCGACTGCCAGACTGCTTGCAAACGTATTCTACCATAAAATTGAAAAACATATCAAAAAATGAGCCTTGATAAAATGACATGATTTTCAAGTTTTTTGACCTGCATAACCCCTTCCACCACAGATAACCGCAACGTCTCTCGACTGCCAGACCGCTAGCAAACGTATTCTACCATAAAATGGAAAAACATATAAAAAAATGAGCCTTGATAAAATCAGGAGACGAAAACGTTGCTAGCTCTTAGACTATAAAAATAAATGGGTATGTAAGTATTTAAGTATCTCATTATCTTTTTTATTTACCTCATTGAAACTTGGATAAGTCCAATAAAACTATGGAGAATGAAACCATGTTTTTATACTAAACAGAACTATTTTTTATTGTTTTTGATAATTTTCTAATAATGCCGCTTTATGTCAGTGCGCCTCTTCATATAACAGAAGTAATTTATACCATTTTTCATTATTGGGTGAAAAAAGTGCGGGCCAGGATTCGAACCAGGGATGTATTGACTGAAACCGCCAATGCTCTACCAACTGAGCTATCCCGGACACAAACACTGGAGGACTATTTCCCCCAATTACCCTCAACGATCGCTTTATCTGGTTTGATACTCTGGATTAGCTACGCAGAATAAATCGAAGGTCAGTATATGGAGCTGCAGAAAATCACTGCATACGAAATTACATTAGATTAATTTTAAACACGAGTATCAGACCAGATAAAGTGTTCGTTGAGGTTAATTGGTTGAAATAGTCCTCCAGTGTTCGTGTCCGGGATAGCTCAGTTGGTAGAACATTGGCGGCTTCAGCCAATACATCCCTGCTTCGAATCCTGGCCCGGACTTTTTTCACCCAATAATGAAAAATGGAACAAATTACTTCTGTTATAATTGATTTACCGATTGAATAATCGTGTATAAAATTAATCTAACGCCTCTTCATATGTTTTGTAAAATTTCGAGGTTTCTCTACCTCCCTTATTTGATACACGCCAACATGATTTTTTTATTTTTAGTACGCACTTTTAATAAGTTATAAAGATTGTTTTAATAAGTAATAAAATTTTAGTAATAAATGTGCAATAAAAGTTTCAATAAGTTATAAAAATTTTCCTGATTATAAGAAACATTTGAGAAATTAATTTTCCGTTGCAGGAAAACCCTCAAAAATTATTTATAACTGTTGGGGTAACTGGATCATGTGGGATTCAGTTACCCCATTTTTTAAAATTTTATGGAGTAATTGGAACATCCGTCTTACGTTTGAAATGGGATGTAAATACTGCACATGGATACCTAGTATTATTAATGCATTTATATGCCCAATCTTTAAAAAGAAAGATTGTTTAATAAAAGTACCTATCGTATCTTAATAAAAAGCAGAAGAAATGGATGTTTCTAAAAAAAAAAAAAAAAAAAAAAAAAAAAAAAAAAAGAAAGAAAGAAAGAAACCTAGATTTTAGACAAGTTTCTAAAAAAAGTTTCTACCGCATAAAGTATACCGCATCGTACAGGATAATTTTACATCAAAGACTTCACGGATTTTTAATAAAAAGCGTATGTCCCAATTACCTCATGGGTCTAGTTAGCCCAGCTTTCTTTACTGTACAAAACCAAAAATATACTCCATTTTTTTTTCTTTTTTAGATATCTCTCTAAATGACCTAGAAATTAGTGACACATACTTTACATATAGGATCATGTCTATATCCTGTATATCATTTATAAAATTTATGCACCCCACGCAGTATGTGAAAATTTAGTTAAGCTAAATTTTAATTGAAAATTCACTTTCAGAAATCCTCCCTAATAAACAATACTTCGTATACAGTATTGCATTGTATTTATTTATTAATACTGATCTATATATTTGAATGAGCAACAATTATATCTCAGTTACTTAAAATGAAAATGAAAATAAGGTACCATATAATTAATTTAAAACAATACTTAACTATCCAATATATTATCAGCAGATATTGCTTGTCGCCTGCTACTTTATTATTATTATTTCTTTAATGCTTTAATTAATCTCCTTATTTAATGTTTTAGCCCTAAATTTTACACAAAATTAAGTTAATTTACGGTTGCAATTTGAAAAACAAACTAAATGTAATTATATTTTTAATACACCGTTTTAGGAAACTTTCGTTTTGAAATACAAAATAATATTTTAAGATTTATCCAAAGTGAAAAAAAATTATTTTTGTCTATATTTTTGTTTTATTAACACAGTTAATTATGAATTTCTTAAGCCTTTTTTAAGAACAAAGATTAACTTATATAATCTTTTCTAGAGAATGTTTCTTACTAAAATTAAAATAAATGCATGAGACTTTGTAACTACTTTTCGAATTTCTTAATTTCAAATTAAGTGACCATCTGCGTATTTTTATTTTTGACTGTAATCTGAATTAATCTTTACCTGAAATTTTAATCTTCTCAGTGTCAATGTAAGATTTTTCAAAAAACTTTATTTTCTTTTTTAATATGAAACCAAAATTTAATTATGAATTTGTTACTACTCTTAGCGAACTAAGAGATTACATCAGATTACTAATCCTACCCACCATTTTCTGAAGAGAACATCTATTCTTGTTTTTAGCAACATAAAAGTGCGGCTTGTTAATTCTTCAAAATAATCCCAAGAAAATGATGGAATATTTAATGAATTAAAAAAAATGTATTTTATGCCATTAAAAATTCAAATCTATCAATTCGATATTTACAAGTAAAAATAAATCTACACGTAAATACCTTCTTTTATAAAAATTAAAAAAACATAAATATTTATCAATATTTGTAAAAGCAATCATTTTAAAGTCAAGCATACGGTTATTAAACATTAGTTTCAATGAAGCCTAAGGGATGATATCTTTTTTAACTATCTAAAAGGAAGCTGCCTATGTTCAAATTTTCTTTAGTAATACTCGTTGAATTAATGATAAAATATCCTGATAATCACGCAAGGTTTTTTTTTTACTCTTGACTGAATACTAAATTTAAAACCCTAAGTAAAATGCACATAAAAATTATCTTACGACTTAAATAGGCCGCTTATATGGCGTGGCTATCAATAAAAACAATACGTCAACTAATTTAAGATCAAGTACTTTAGCTCAATTAACTTTTTTTACACAAACCATTGCTATCTCATTAATATACATAACTTTATTGTAAACAGAGCTTCGTAAACACGAAAACTTTATTCAAATACAAAAGCAATTCTTATCAACTCGGAAAAAAAAAAAAAGCATTCCTATTGAAAAGAGTCGTTGGTCAAAACAGTTGCGAAAGCCTGAAATAAAATACTCGTTCAACCGACCAGTGATAGAAAAAAAATTAGATAAATTAATTTCCTCACGCCACCTCTTTTGCCGACGTATAGTCGATGCCGGAATTTTGGAAGTTATAACATTGAATAGATTGCCTTGCACTCACATAGGATTAACATTGAAGACTTAAAAATGATATAGTTACATACACAAAATGTTTACTTACACGTCTACCTAAAAGTAATCATACTTTATACAACTGCTATACAACCACAATTGCCTGATGTTACACAACCTACTGCACAACCACAATTGCGCATGCGTACACGCTATCAAAATTTCATTTGCATTTGGTTTAGCTAAATTTATAGAGCAGCTTTGGTGAAAAACATAGCTTGAAAATTCGTAAAGTCATCGGCGATAGAATTAGCTCAAAATCCGTTATTCCTGAACTGAAGCAAAAAGATGAGGGGCTGTGCCATTTATTCATTGACTAGTGTCAACACATACGATATTTGGATACAAGTCCTCTTTTTTTTTTTTTTTTTTTTTTTTTTTTTTTGTTTTATTTTAGGAACAACGGATTTTGAGCTTATTCTCAATTATAAATCATTCATTTAAAAAAACATAAATTACGGCAATTTTTATTCTTCGGGAACTGAGATTAACATCTGTAATTCAGGGTGTAGTTGTTTACACTCTGAATTAGAGGGAGTTTATTTTTTATTAAAGCTATTTAAACTGTTTTATATTTGTATGCTTTATACACACTTTCCCTGATGTAACAAAAATAATTTTAAGCAAATTCTAAAATTAATGTAACTTTCACTGAAACCTTTTGAAAATGCTTTTCCTCTTTCTTCTTTTCCGTTCAAGTTCCCTTATATCTTTTCACTTACAAATATTTGGTTTTCATTATTGTGTAAATTCCTACGTTTCGTAAAAGAGAATAAATTTCAAAGTTCACATTAAAATATTAAATTGAAAATAGATATTCCATTTTAGGAACTGCAGCATCTAAAATTAAAACAGCATTATGTAAGACATTGAATTTCAAATCATATACATTTTAATCTATGTAATCGACTTTATTAAAAATTAAGATATCTTACCATAAAGATACACGATACAAGCTTTAAAATAGTACTGATTCTCGTATTCATTAAAATATGAGTTACATATAAATTTAAAATAAATTTTACAACAAAATTCAAACTCATAAATAAACAAAAAAGAAAAATCACGCGTTAAGCATGATTACGAAGCACTTTTCAACACTTCCTGAAATCCCTAACAAAAATTTAAAAAAACTTCATTATTTAGCGAAATAAGGTAAATAATATAACTAAGTAAACATTTTTGAAAACGCATATAGCATTTTAATAATTGATTTCAGCAGTTATTTTCCATACCGAAATATGTATTCCAATTTTTTTTAAAGTCCTATAGATCTGTAGGTTGATATATAGAGTGGTACGAAAAGTCTGGAACAGGTTGATGTAGCAGATTTAATCTTTTTTCTCTCTTGACCTAAAGTTAACCTGATAGGTCAAAGTTACGCTGATTGACTGTAATTAACAAAAAAGGTACAGTTAATTTACTTTTACTTAAAATTTCACAAAATATAAAAAGGTGATAGTTGGAAAATACTAATGTTAAATCTCTGGAACAAACAATAATTTTTATCGTTCCAAAACAGCATGTAACTGAATTTCATTTTTTTAATGAGATACAATGAACCAAATACATTATAGATTTTTTTCTATTCCAACACACATTTTTAACTGTGAAAATTAATTATAAATTCTTAGTAAAAGTATTAATTATGACCTATATTAAAATAATTGACTTCCATGACATGCATTGAGTACATGCTCTCATTTCAGTATTAACGACCATGCGTACATCCCATATCTCATTCGCTACCCAGTAATGGTTGCATATTTAAACCGGATTGATCAATGACAGCAATGAGATTTTTATGACACAAACATTTTATACTGCATATCTTGCTATATAAATATGTAATGATTCGACGAGATCGATGTTCCATAACAATGTACAAGTTCCAGTGGCACACCATCTATGAAGCAGAACAGATTACTACTACCAAGAATCAACAGTGGGACGAGCTGAGCAGTCGCTCCGGCAATTTGACCAGCAGTGGATGAGTTTATTGGGCTATTTCCCCATAAGAAAGTTCAATCAAGCAGTCTTTAAATTAATTTTATTAGAACTCATAAATAAGTTAAGTTCTTTCACGCAATCACCTTGGCACTCTCATCGAATAACTTCCACTTCACCAACTCCGTGATTAAGCTACATTCCACAATATTAGAATTTTGGGGAGAAAGAAGAAACAGCATCCTAATAATTTTTGAAAGTCAATCGCATTCTCGGGAAACATGACATGGCTTCCGAGTAGTTTTTTAAGAAAAAATGCATTCTAATTCAGCGGAGCAATAAAACGCGCGTCTTGATAGTTTAAAGAAAAGGTGCATTCTACTCTCCTGAAAAGCCAAATGAAAAAATCATTTTCACGACAAAACTAGCGCCCTCCTACTCCGCGTCAATCATTTTAAAAATCCAATCAGGATGGACTCGAGCCTCTAACGGACAAAATGATCAATTCTAATTGGCCGTAATAGGCGGTCTATTGGCAAGAACTATATTTTTTCCTCGGAACACTAAGCCCTTTAGCAACGCGTAGTAACACTTGTCACGCGATGTTAAAAAATAAAAAATAAAATTAAAATCGCAGGAATATGCCAGAAAGTAAAAAGCTTACGAAATACTTCCCGCCTTTTTGAGAAGCAAGAAATAATTTATTAATAACTAAAGTAAGAAAAAGAATTTTAGCTGTTACAAGCTACGAAACTAAGATTGAAATATGTTCCACAAATTTAGAATTGAAGCTAAGAGAGAATAAAAAAAAAAATGACGCAAATTTTTTTTTTATTTTATTACAAATCCCCCCTCCCAGAAAGACGGGTGAAAAAGTAGGTCTGAGACCTGCAATTTCACAGAAAGGGAGATGATGCAGACTTAGCTCACGAAGTTGTTGATATAAGTAATAATAATTAGATACTGAATAAAAAAAAATTTAAATTAATTTCTCTTTTTTATATAAATATAGAATTCAAATTTAAAAACTCCAAGGTGATGCGTGGAATAACTTCAAATTTAAATACAATAAAATAGGCTTCAATACAAATACAAGATATAATCTTGTTTAAAGTACACATCAAAAAGTAATTTGAAAATATAAGCAATTACCCATAGTAATAACATAAAAATGAAACATAAAAATGAAAAACAATAACGTTAAATTCTTTTTTAACAATGTCAAATCTAGAAATCAATTTTTAAAAGTTTGTTTCAAAAATCCTCTTAAAGTCATATTTGGAATGGCATAGTTCATTACCTCATTTCAAGGATGTCTAATTCATTTAACTGTCCAAATTCATCAGCTAACATTATAATATTAGTTCAGTTTTTGTGTGAGTAAGTCCTTGAAAATTCATAACAGTTCCATTTTGGAATCTTTGTGAAAATACTTTTATAATTGTATTTTTAATTAATAACACATTTTATAATATAGTAATAATAAAATTTAACAATGTAAATAATAAACAATATAATTAAGAAACATAATAAGGAAAAATATCAATAATAATAAATATCATAAGTGTAAGTAAATCTCATAATGGGTATAAGTAAATCTCTTAATAAGTAATAATAAATATCACAAAAGACATTCTTTAAATACTTAATCTCGTTTATCTCATCTCATATTTTTGGGATGAAATATAGAGAGAAGTGGAATAAAATAAAAAATGCAATCAACTATGAAATCATTTACTTAATCTGGTAATCCGAGTACAGGATTAAGTAGGAATATGTACAAAAAAAAATTAAAATATAATATGATAAATTAAAATAAAATAAAGATAAATAAAAATTTTGTTCATGTTTGAGAATGCACGTGACCTTTAAACTACTAAGATTCTTAAAAAGAAATATTAATAAATGATAAAAATAAAAAACAAGATCTATTCATGTCAAATAATTACGCAATAAATATTCTCGGTGTGATAAAACATTGCAAGATGCAAGTAGGAAAGAGAAAAAGAAACAAAATTATATTATAATTGACATGTACTTGGACTGGAATGCAGAAGCAAAGAAAGAGAGAAAGAAAAAAAATATATTAAAATAAAGTGATAAAAATTTTGTTACTTGGCAAATAATTAATTTAATAATTGATAGATTAAATTTAATATTACAAATAGGTTCAGTTGAAAGAAAAAAAAAATATTCTAAGTAGAGTAATTCAGTACAGAATAAGAAATTTCCACTTTGTTCGTCTACGCCGGCATAAATAAACAAATATAAAAATTTCCAGACAAGTGACACTCTCGCTGCAGTCAAGAGATATCATTGCCATTCTGTGAGAATTACAGGATATTATCTGAATTAAAATATGAAAAGAAATTTACTGTTTAAGAGAAAAAATTATAAAATGATAAACTAGAGATATAGTTTAAGCTACAGTTTTTACCTGAGTTTGTTGTTGTTGATTAGGGGGTTGTTGCTCATGACTTAATTTAAATTTATCAGGGGAATAATAAGGCCTTAATTTAGATACATGTACTATTTCTGAACTTTTGAACTGGTTTTGCCTATCAATTTCAAAATTTACTTCGGATAATTTGTTAAGAATTTTATAAGGGCCACTAAATACTTGTGACAACTTTCTAGTATTAGGGTACTGAAATTCTTCATAGATAACTAGATCTCCTATTTTAAATTTTGGTTCGATATAATCTTTATCATAATATCTTTTATTTTTTAAATGAAATTCATCAGTTCTTGTTTTAGCAATTTTAAGTGCTTCATGAACAGGGGGATAATAATTTTGTTGTAAGGGGGAGTCATAGGGTAATTGGCCAAAAAGCAAGTACGCAGGTGGAAATTTGGTAATAGAATGGGGTGTATTATTATATTCATTAATTACCTCAGTTAAAAGCTTAGTCCAGGGAATTTTAGAGGTAGTGGAGTTTACTTTACATTTTAATCTAGTTACTATTGTCTGATTTACTCTTTCACATTTCCCATTCGTTTGTGGATGATGGGCAGTGGTCAAACGTTGTTTAATATTATGATTTCGCAGGAATTTTTTGAATCTTGAAGAAGTAAAAGCAGCATTCCTGTCACTAAGTATTTTTTGAGGGGACTGTACACTTGAAATCTTACTAAAACAGAATAATTGTTGAGGGATTTTGATATTGAAAATTTGTTTCAGACAATTTGTATAAGTTTCTGTAGTGACACTTTTGGAAGGAAATGCCCAAACATATCTTGTGGCATGGTCTATTATAATATGGAGATATTTTTTTGTAGAATTATAATAATTGAACCCTCCTACAGTATCAACAGACAGACAGTCAAAAGGTTGATCTGTAGTGGGCATAGCTTGTAATAAGCCAAATTTTTTCTGTCTAGGTTTTTTATTTTTCTGGCAAATATCACAGTATTTAACAAAGTTAGTAATGTCTTGGGTCATATCTGGCCAATAATAGTTAGGAGAAATTAAATTTTGCATTTTTTGAACACCAGGGTGACCAAACTGTTCATGAGCAACATTAAGCAATTTTTTTCTTAGGGACATGGGAACTACCACTTTACGAAAACCTTTTCTTTTAACTATAATCAGTCCATTGTCATTAATATAATTTGATCCACACACATTTTCTTTTTCTTGCATCTCAATAATCTCTTTAACGTCAAGAAGAAAAGTAAGGGGCTTACAAAAATGAGAAATAGGGTTTCGGGACAACATGTCGGCTTCGACATTTGTAGATCCCTTTAAGTACTCTATTTTGTAATCGAACATACTTAACTTCAATGACCACCTAAATAATCGACCTCTTAAATGTTTGACATTTTTTAACCAAACAAGAGATGCATGATCAGTATGGATGGTAAATTGTACACCGTGAAAGTAATGATAAAATTTATCTAAAGTATCAATGATAGCAAGACACTCTAGTTCGGTAATGAAATAATTTTTCTCATAACTTCTCAATCCTCTAGAAAAATAAGCAATTGGATGTAAAAAGTTATTATGGTCGGGTTGTTTAAGAACTGCACCTACCGCTACCTGAGAAGCGTCAACAAACATGTGTAGGGGTAATTTTGGGTCATAAATCTTTAAAATTGGTTTAGCAATGAGGGCATCTTTTAATTTTTGAAAAGAGTTTTGACATTCAGTATTCCATTCCCAAATAGTATCTTTCTTAAGTAATTTATTTAGGGGGTGTCTAATTTCAGCATATTTGTCAATAAATTTATGATACACATTTATAGAACCAAGAAATCTTTGTAATTCTTTAGTGTTAGTAGGAGGTTTTAATTTTTTAATCGTTTCTATATTAGTATTAGCTGGAGTTAAAGTTCCATTTTGGATTTCATACCCTAGAAAATTGATTTGTTTTTGAGCAAAAGTACATTTAGATAATTTTAATTTAATATTTTCTATTCGGCATAAATCAAAAATTTGGATGAGATGCTGTATATGTTCATCTATTGATTTAGAAAAAATAATTATATCATCAAAATAATAACAAGCAAAGTCTATTTTATATTTTGTAAGAATTCTTCTAATTGTCCTGTTGAAAATTGGGGGGCCTACCTTTACACCAAAGGGGAGAACATTCCATTCCCAGAGCCCACAATTAGTAGTAAAGGCTAACTTTTCGGAATCGGCTGGGTGAATAGGTATGTGCCAATAGCCAGAGGCTAAATCTAGTGTAGAGAAATATTGGGCACCACTTAATTTGTCTAAAATTTCATCTATTCGGGGTAAAGGTTCAGCGTCATTTTTCATGATAGAATTTAATTTTCGGTAGTCAACACACATTCGGTTTTTTTTACCTTCATCTCGTTTATTTACTAACGTAACTGGAGAAGAGTATGGGCTATAACTTTCTTTAATTAACCCAGCAGCTAATAATGATTGGATTTGCTGAGATATTTCTTTTTCATCAGCAGTGGATGTACGATAAGGCCTCAAAGATATTGGTAGGTCAGATTTAAGATAAATACGCTGAGGTTCAATATTAATTCTCCCTACATCATATTTATTTTTTGAAAAAATATCTAAATAATCCCTTAAAAGTTCCCTTACATTTTTATTTTGAATAGCATTCAGATCCCCCAATAGATTATAATCATCATTATTAGTTCGCGACAAGGATTGAGGAGTTATGGTATTTCCATAATCGGGTTGCACAGTAGTATCATTTTTTATAATATCAAAATGAAGCAATTCTAAGTTATCACTGGATATGTTGACATATGGGTTTAACGAAATATTGTCTTGTAACACCTGGCTTTTTGCACAATCAATTTTCAATTTAAATTTGGCACAATCAGGTAAACCTAAAATAGCATAGTCCAAATCAAGTTGACTTACTAAAAAATTAACATATCTCTTTATATTACCAAATTTAATACATAATCGACAAGATTTATTAATTGTAAGAGTTCCTTGTGCCTGTCTGATAGTAATAGGGGTAACATTATGTAAATTACCATTTAAATATCGAACAAATTTGAGGGGTAAAATTGAGACAGTTGATCCACTATCCACCACACAATACACTTCGTTATTGCCCACATATCCAGGGATAAATAATTGTCAGACATTATTAGTAGGGGGTGGTTGAATATGAGCAGGAGTTTGAGCTTGACAGGAATTTGTGTTAAATATACAACTCCTCTCCCAATGATATGCATTTTCTATGCCTCTGTTTAAACATACTCTGCACGGACGACTAGGGTAATTGTTTTGATAATGAGTTGCAGGCATTCTAGGAGTGAAAAACCTAGGATTAAAATTTTGGGATGGATTGTTTGGAGTAGGTCGAGTCCAATGTCTGGGCTGAGGATTGGGATTGTGCATTGGTCTAGTTTGTTGAAAATTTCTATTGCCGTTATTAGAGGTATGATTTGGAATCGCTGCTAATTGTTTAGCAATGCGAAACCATTCACGAGTATTGGAAGGACGGTTAACCATCAAACAATTTTGATACTCCGGCTGAAGGCCATCAATTAATCCCTGTATAATTAAATTTTCCTCAAGCTGAAGTTGCCTTCCAATCTCAACTTTCTTTCTAAAATAAGAATCCAAATCACTTAGATCATTTAACTTTAAGGAAGTAAATTCAGAAAATTTTGGAACTCTAACTTGAATGAATTTTTCACTTAAAATCTCGACAATTTCTTCATAAGTAGCACAATCCAAACAATCATTTATATAAGTTTTTAGCGCTTCCCCCTTTAAATATTTTGAAATATTTTGGTGTTTCCACTCATTATCTTTCTTTTCTACCGAACATTCTCGATCAAAATGTTTAAACCATTTAAATATATCCATGCCCGACCCAAATTCAAAAGGGACAATATCAAGTTTATTTTCTGACATTTTTTCTTCTTTTACTAATCCTGACCTTAGTAACATGAAAGAAGGATAATTCATATGGAAAATATTTAAATGCTATACTTCAATTATTAAAATTCAATTACTATACTTCAAATACCTCAATAAATAATAATAAAAATAAATAAATAATAAATAAATAAGTAATAAAATAATAAATATCGGGTTTCCATACATGGGAAATAACAAATAATTTTAAAAACAAAAATACTTTTCTTTACGTATGGAAAATAAATTTTGCAACAGAGTATTTTTTTAACAACAAATTAATCCATCTTTCGATTTAAAAAAAAAAAATAACACCTTTAAAACTAAGTAAAATTTCTATGAGCAGAAAATTTTAATTAATTATAAATTAAGAACAAATTTATTTTTTAATATCTGTAATAAAAGAGAGAAAAAAAAATCAAGAATTTAAACAAAGAAATTATCATTAAATTTCTTAATCAATAAAACAATAAAATAATAAATAATAACTTACAGACATGTTCGATGTGGCCTTGTTCAAATACCTAATTTTTTATTAAACTAAACAAAAATAAAGAACTTCGTAGATACGACTCACAGGTGTAAATTTCAATTATCTTGTATTACTGATGGAATCTACCGTAGTTTCGCAACCATACAGCAGGTGTTCATTTATTATGAAATGAAAATTTATCAAAATATTTATGCACTTTTACCTAGAAAATACAGTAAATAAATAAATAAAAGAAAATGATGTTGAATTGATTTCATGCAGGTGATCTTTTGTAATTTTTATTTTGCATATCTCACAGTTTGGTTGCATATCTCACAGTTGAAAAGTTTCTCACTAGAATGCGAGGTATATTTCACAATTAAAATATTTGTAGATGTAGATACCACACATAATTACAAACAAAACTTTATAAGACGATCTTTTTTCACAGATTGATTCATGTCGGTTCAAGATGAGTAATAAACAAAGGCCGAAGTTCCAGCAATTAGTTTCAAGCTCGGCGAAAATGGCACGTGCACACACAGCGTTGCGAAGAAATCTCTAGAGACGTATGCAGGTTCATTTAAGATATCCTGCCGGCTAATATGTAATGATTCGACGAGAT
The DNA here is from genome assembly GCA_964019185.1 of Maratus speculifer. NCBI lineage: Eukaryota > Metazoa > Arthropoda > Arachnida > Araneae > Salticidae > Maratus > Maratus speculifer. Next base: position 33,497,709 of record OZ025291.1, on the reverse strand, counting down.
CGATGTTCCATAACAATGTACAAGTTCCAGTGGCACACCATCTATGAGGCAGAACAGATTACTACTACCAAGAATCAACAGTGGGACGAGCTGAGCAGTCGCTCCGGCAATTTGACCAGCAGTGGATGAGTTTATTGGGCTATTTCCCCATAAGAAAGTTCAATCAAGCAGTCTTTAAATTAATTTTATTAGAACTCATAAATAAGTTAAGTTCTTTCACGCAATCACCTTGGCACTCTCATCGAATAACTTCCACTTCACCAACTCCGTGATTAAGCTACATTCCACAATATTAGAATTTTGGGGAGAAAGAAGAAACAGCATCCTAATAATTTTTGAAAGTCAATCGCATTCTCGGGAAACATGACATGGCTTCCGAGTAGTTTTTTAAGAAAAAATGCATTCTAATTCAGCGGAGCAATAAAACGCGCGTCTTGATAGTTTAAAGAAAAGGTGCATTCTACTCTCCTGAAAAGCCAAATGAAAAAATCATTTTCACGACAAAACTAGCGCCCTCCTACTCCGCGTCAATCATTTTAAAAATCCAATCAGGATGGACTCGAGCCTCTAACGGACAAAATGATCAATTCTAATTGGCCGTAATAGGCGGTCTATTGGCAAGAACTATATTTTTTCCTCGGAACACTAAGCCCTTTAGCAACGCGTAGTAACACTTGTCACGCGATGTTAAAAAATAAAAAATAAAATTAAAATCGCAGGAATATGCCAGAAAGTAAAAAGCTTACGAAATACTTCCCGCCTTTTTGAGAAGCAAGAAATAATTTATTAATAACTAAAGTAAGAAAAAGAATTTTAGCTGTTACAAGCTACGAAACTAAGATTGAAATATGTTCCACAAATTTAGAATTGAAGCTAAGAGAGAATAAAAAAAAAAATGGCGCAAATTTTTTTTTTATTTTATTACATATATATATTTATATATATTTATATATATATATGTATCCCTTCACCGACGAAATTAAACATGGAGACCAAGAGAATAATACTTAGATTTTCAAAAAAACAAGATCATCAAACTCATAGTTGTGAAAGTTTATACCATTCATTCAATCATTACTTTTTGACTTGCATTAAAAAAAAAATGAAGGACTGAATCGTCCCCTGTTATTAAAGCATAAACTGGAAAAAAGCTAACAGGGAAAAGTAGATTCTTTTTACATATAAAATGAATTCTTCTTCAACAATTAAAAACCCTCAGATTTAGCTTAGTCAGAATACACACATACTTCTATAATTAACAGTTTTTTCACTGTATTTAACTACAGAAATAATATTACAAATTCTGTGAATAAAAGAAAGGGCTAAAAATTTTGTGTTTTAACTAGTTTCTTATCATTAATAGTGGTTGTATAATTCTTATAAATTCAAAAGTGTACAAATTTTGAACCTGGTACACTTCCGGGCGTTGAATTTGTAGTAAGTAGTTATTGTGGTCTCGTGTTAATTGTCGGTTGCATAGTTTATATTGTGTATTGCGCTGTGAAAGTGTTTAACCTCTTATGTCCCAAATTACGAAATAATTAAAATTTCATTATCTAAAGTATTTTTCCTCATTTTTTGAAAATTCATTAGAAGATTTACATAGTTAAATAATAAATTTTAGAATGTTATTGATAAGTTAAATTAACTAACGAAATATTAATTTATTGGAGTTTTGTAAAATGTTTATTACTTCACGCATTTTTTTAAAGATAAAATACTTGTTACAATATTTTATAGAATTAGGAAACATACAAATATCAAAAGAACAATACAATAGAAATAGAACTCTGTCGACAATAGAAATAGAACAATAGAAAAGAATAGAAATAGAAGAAAAAACTGCACCATAAAAATGGGCAAGTGGATCAGTTTTCTTTTCCAGATACATTTGTCTTTCGTAATATGGGGTTTCAGATCCTCTTTAAAAAAGTATAACTAACTTAAAAAAATTAAACAAAACAGATTATATAAATTATATATCAACTAAAGAGTGCTATAAGGGAAACCTTCGTTGTCAAGATATCAAAGAAAAGCATTACATATGAAATTATTGTATTTATTTGTACAAAAAACATAATAGTTAAGTAAGTACTATTGTGTTTTAATACATGTAATAATTAAAAATTACATAAGTATTTTATGTAAATGAAAAAAATGAACAAATGTATACGTAAGTAATAATCCCATTCTCTTTTTCATTTAATTCTATAAAAGTTCGATAAGTTCGATAGATTTGTGCAGAATGTAATCCATGTTTTTATATCGAATAGAACAATTTTTTGTTAGTTTCCATAATAAAAATTGATTTTTTCTAAAATTTCAAGGTTTGGCTCTCTCGCTTAAAAAAGTTTTATTTCATACCCACCAACATGTTTTCATTATTATTATTATTATTATGCAATTTTAATAACTTATAATTTTCTTTATTGCAATGAAAAAACAATTTAGAAATTATTTTACCGTAATAAGAAAAAACTCAAAAAAATTATTTCTAACTGTTAGGGTAACTGGATCCCACAGGGTCCAGGAACTTCTGACACATGTTTCAGTTACCCCCATTTTTGAAAAATTTATGGGGTAACTGGAACATTAATCTTACATTTGAAACAGCAGGTAAATATACATAGATATCTAACATTGTTAATGAATTTATATGTCTAATCTTAAAACAGAAAGATTGTTTGATAAAAGTACTTATCATATTTTTATAAAACTCCGAGAAAGTTCGATCAAAATTACGTTATTTAAAAAATAAAAAAAAAAATAAAAAAAAAATAAAGAAAAATAAAATAAAGAAACCGAAATTTTCGGCAATTTATCACAGGAAACACAGTTAAGCTTAAGTTAATACAAGTTGTTTTAAGAAGTAGAGCTGCTGGGGAAACGTTTATTAAAGCTGAAACTTAAAAGACATCAGCGGTTTTTTATTAAATAGCCTATAGTCCAGTTACCCCAGTCTACCTTATATAAAATTTTAAATTAGTTAACAAGAAATTTGTCTTAATGAAATATATACACCATGTAAAAATTTATTAATACTCCAGAAAACTGTTGGATACGGTTAAAATTTTCATACTGTCGTAGATATTTTAAAACTTTTACAAAAACTGTTAATCATTTGCGCCGAACATTACATAATATATAACTAATTTACTGCAATCGTTTTCAGAGATCCATTGCATTATATAAATCATCATGACAGTTACTATTGAATGTTAATCAACGTGGATTAAATACTCCTAGACTCATGTTTAAATTTATTTAATATATATATATTTATATTCGAAAATTGACTATATAAAACTAGTCACTCTTAAATGTATACTAAATAATGTATTATGTACTTTAATTCATAATTCAATTTAGTTGCTCAATCTTTCGCCAAATCTGAAGATTCTGATAGAGAAATTAAGAGTTATTTATTTTTATGTTATCGGGGTGCAGGCGATAAATCGCCAAACATTGTTCCCATCACTTTTTTTTGTTGTTGTTATTCACTAAAAATATAATCCTTTCACACATTTCATTTAAAAATATGATAATTTCATTTAAAAATGTGATAATTTCATTTAAAATTCAAACATTTAAAATTCACGACTTTCACATCTTTCTTTCTTTCTTCCTTTCTCTTTTTAACAAAAAGAAAAATATTAATGCCATAAGCCATGGTATTTAATTTCAACTTCAAAGCGTTGTTTTAATTTATCACGCGAATGAAATGCTTACTGGCGAGTTTTAAAAAAATGCTATTGGCAAGATTTGCAGCCGGCTAACATACAAATATATCAAGAATTCTTTGCGATCATGACAATTTTTATGCAATTTTATTCGGAAAAATAATTTTGATTTTTAATCAAAATTTAAACTTTGCATATAAAAAACAACGGAATCTGCTCACAGCTGCTTCGTGTCTCGCGATTTAGATTATTATAATATAGATGAAATTCTGGCAGTAGAACGATATTCGCTGTCTTATGACCTGCGCTTGGCTAACATTAAAGTACCAAAATGGTTACTGGCATATAAATAGTAAACTGTTGATCACAGTCTCTTGACTTAGGCTTTTATTATATAGATTACAATAACATCAATGTTCTAAGTGGAAATCTTTAAAGCTACTGTCTTCCGAGAAATAACTGTAATATTCACTAACGGTAACTCATTATACGTATTCAGAATAAAGAATGCAATCTGTGTGCATCATACTGCTAATTACGTATGGTACATTAAATATGACTGATTTTGAGACATGAATTTTAAAGCGAAATCTTTTGGAAGCTAATTGTCTATTGGAAAAATGTTAGGAGTTTCTTATATATTTATTTAATTTTAAATCAGCAGATGTTATTAATAGTGTTAGTACGATTTTCTTCATTTAAATGACATTCAAATCAGAAGAAATCTAGATACAAACTGTTCGTTTACAATTTATTAAGCGTTCCATAACTTTGTCGTTTTTTTGCTTTACACTTGTCAAGAAAATCTTAAATAAATATTCCGTCTCTTTATCTTAGGAAAGTTTCTATAGTATTCTAAATTATAAATGACTCATTCTTTTGTTGGAGCGTTTTTACGAAATATCGCACCATTATATAAATAACTTTCGCATTTCAAAGAAATGCAACACTTTTGCCTAATTTAATTTAGAAAACTTTGACTCATGTCTTTACTATCACCTTCTATTTCACTTTCAGCATGACAAACGACTGAGTTATTTGAAACAAGCTGAGTAGGATATTTTATAATCAGTGAAAACAGTTTCCATGGTAACCAATATAAGAAAGACTGGAAGTAAATTCATCGTAAATGCAAAATGATTTATTAGCCATTTTTGATACACTTTCATGTCAGATATTATTTACATGTTTTGAGTTACGTAATACAGAGATAATATTGTACAATAAAAACTTTGCCGGAAAAGTTACTATCTGTTACTAATCACCTGATAGTTATTTGCTTTCGAAAGTATATTTGTTTTCTTTAACCATTGTATAAAATTGAAAATATGTATATTAGTTTCTGTTTGTAAATATATCATCATTTTCGTAAAATTCATGTAAAAAAAAAAAAAAAAAAAAAATAACACAATTTTTTAACAAAATTTCCCCCCGTATTAAATCGTATAGAAAATATTGCAAATTCTTGTGTTTATTATTCTAAATTAATTTGCCAGCAATGATTTAAATGACAAATAGATTTTTTTTTTCGAAATTTTTTATCAAATAGATAATGGTGCAAAATGTCATGAAAATTAAAAAAATATTTTCATAATAACATTCGTTGAGCTCAAACAGTGAAATTATTATTTGCCTAATAAAAAAAAAAACCTCAATATTGAATCAGTTTGTACGATATTGCGTCAATAATAGGCTGTTTTAAAACTTAGAAACAATATTGCTCGCAAACAGTTTACCGATTCTGATTAAAAATTGTAATAGTAGGCGAACTACTACTAAAAAAATTAATTGTTAAATATTTGGACTAATTTGAATATTTATTGCGATCCCATTTAGTGGACTTCCAAAAAATATAAAAATTTGATTTACAGAAATTGTGATCGTAAATATACTGTTAATACATTTTTTTTATTTTATGTCATAAACCATTTAAAATGAAGAATTATCTAATCTTATCCATTCTCCCATATATCTATAATGACAAAATTATGCTAAAACGTTTTAAAAATTTTAACAGCCGGTGACTAAGTATGCTTTTATGTAACTCTTTCCATACGCGTATTTATTACATATTTTAACCTTTTATGCCTTGTGATGTACATTAAACACACCTTCTTTTTCCGAATTAAAATATACTCATTGAATACTTTTAGTTGTATTTTTAAACAATAACAGTAAATAATGCCATTGACCTGTTTTGCTTCCATTCTGTTTCCTGAAGTAGCCTCCTTAACTTTTGATTGGAAAAATTTAAATATTAAAAGTAAGGAGATTATGCTTAAATATGACGACCTCTAAATGCTTCAATGCTCTTGTACTTAATATATCAATGTAAAAAACATAAATGAATGCCATATATTGAGATAGCCGAACTTTAGGAACAAAACGCGAAACATTTCTCTGCATTTAAAGCGTTTTTTTTTTTTTTTTTTTTTTTTTTTTTTTTTTTTTTTTTTTTTTTAAGGTTTTTTCATTAAAATGTACACCATTCATTGAAAAATGTGCACATCGTCCATAAATAAGGCAAAAAGTATCAAAAGTTATTCACGGTTTTTCTTTCACTTTGAAGATTAAATAACTATCTGATTGTGATGGACTACGACTTATGTTTTATTTATTTAAAGTATAAGCTTAAGAATAGAGACCAATTTTAAAATTTAAGTTAAAGAATAATCTACACATTTTGGTGCAGTTGTTTTCTTCAGATTCTTATTAGAAACGATCTGAATGACCTAAATGAGAAGAGACCTCTAGAAGATTAATGAGGTAAGTTTATATAATATTTTTCAAATATTGTCTAAAATTAACAACGTTTAAAGTAGAAATTGCGCTTAGTTAAACTGTCTTGAGCAGTAAATTGGAAATTACAGCATTATCCTCACACGATATTATTTTTTATTCGTACACTAATATTAAATATGTGTTTAAAATATTCAAAGTAGAAAGACGCCGTCTTTAAAATGGATTTAAACAATGCCGTAAGAACAAAGATATATGTTTGAAATAAAGAATATAGATACCTGATTATGAGATTCGAATATTTTTGTATGATTGAAATTCTGAAAAATCTTCTATAACTGGAAAACTCTTAACGCGATTATGTTAATAAAATTAAAATAAGTTAATTTTACAAGCATTAAAACATTCGATGGCTTAAAGCTGAACCTGACTAAAGAATGACACAGCTGAGTTATGCCCTGGTTTAGAAGTCCCAATTTTCTTTTAATCTGATATTTAATTCTTTTTTCAACTTTGACACATTATAATAAACATTTTTACCATTAGATTAGAATAAGATCAAAAGTGAAAACTGGATTAATCTAAACAACCAACATAAATTCTTAATTTACAGTTAAATTTATTATTAAACAGGTGCAAGTACATAAAAGTTTTAAAAAGTTTAAAACTTTCCACGATGTTAAAACATTAATGTCAGAAGATACTAAAATTCCTAACATTTTCAGCTAACCATTAGCCATTATCAAGGAAACTGCTATAGCTTTAAAGTTTTCACTTTGAAAAATATGTTCTTCTTTCTTTAAAACAAATTTTGTATTTTTATAAAACTACATCTTTAAAAAAATTATAGATTACAAAAAAATCTAAAAATATCTTTTAATACAAAACCTAAAAAGTTTCACAAAAGTGAATTAATTTCAATTTTGTTCAATGATACAACTGCTCTTTTATAGATATGATTTAGATAGAACTGTTGCTTGAGTCTAGCTCATCTTTACGCACAAAAGAATCCGTTTAGCATTGTGCAGAGATCACAGACATTGGACCAGGAATCAGTTTGAACACCACCTTATTCAATGATGAGTTCATGTTCAGCCTAAATACTTATTCTCAATGTACTTTCATCTTGAAAGAAAAACAGGTATCCGCACCTGCCTTTGAACTTCTGTGAAAGCAAGTCAGAAGTTGCAAGTCGGATATAGCAAATGATGTGATTTCGTACTAAACGAAGTTTTAAAAATTTTCAGATCTTGTTGTAATACTATACAGTACTTCGGATGCAGTACTGCAACCGAAATCTTTTGTGTGTCTCTATAAATACTATCTGCTTTCTATTACACGGGGAGTTACTTGTACTAAATCTTAGCAACATATAACAATTTCATAAAATGTGACGCAGTTTAATATAATTAAAACATGCTCCAAACAATGCTCCCCTGTTATATCATTATGTTATGGAGCACTTTTGTACGGCCCTGTAAATTAATAAATAATATTTTTTTTCATCACAGATTTTACAGAATGTGTATTTTAATATACAGGATGATTATAAAAAAAAACTATCGCGACATTTGGGTTCATAACTATCATACCATTCGCAGAAACTAAATGAAATTTTGGTAAAAGATATTTTGAGGTATGCGCTCAATAATGACATGGAAAATAACAGTGTCACTCAAACAGTTACGGTTACAGTGAGAAAATTTCGAAAAAATCAAATGGCAACACCCAATTTTTTGTATTGAAATGTTATCTCCATTGCGAAAAACCCTATATAGTGTTGGAACGGCAACTGTAGCATGAAAATCACCGGAACTAGCAAGGAAAAATTAAAAAGGACTTTGCCGTGCACCAGAGCAATAATGTTCGTTTCATTTACGTCATACTTTACACCGTTTCTTATATCACAGGCTGATTAGCTCTCCACAAAACGAGAAAAAGAAACCAAGAAAGGCAAATTCCGGGTTTTACGAAAGACACAGTCATGACTTCCGTCGTTACATTAGCTGAAAGAAAAGGCACTGCGAAATACGAGCCGCGTATGTTGCTTTCTGACATTCTGAACAAGATGCCGCTTTCAGGGAAAGAATGTATGGAAATCGTAAAGATTTATTACCTGAATGGACAAAATGCCGCAGAGACATTGCGTGTTTAACGCCGCAACCATGGATTACGGTGAGGCCCGTGCACGGTCAAAGCTGAATGGGACTTGATTCATAAATTTGAAGAAACTGATCGAACTCGGTCTGGACTACCTTTCATTCCTGTGGTAGTTGTTGCCAAAGTCCATCAAACGATAAGCACAGTTCGTCCCGCAACTGCACGCGGTATTTCATGTGTTCTGAATCTGCCGAATTCAACTATACGCAAGATTCTGAGCTCTGTTCTTAACATGTTTCCGCATCGATTCCACCGTGTCCAGACGTTGGAAGCGAGACACTATCAATTACGGCTGGATTTTGCAAATCAATTCCTTATCCGGAACGATGAAGGTAGCAGGTAGCCTTTACGCATTCTGTGGACAGATGAGACGCATTTCTCGTTAACTGCTAACGTGAATTCGAAAATTTGTGTGCACTGGGCAGAGAATAATCCACATGATATGCTTGCGCGTCCATTACACGAGAAAAAAGTGACTGTGTGATGTGGTATAAAGAGTACGTTCATCCTCGGCTTTTACTTTTTTGAAGAGACTGCTACCGGTGATCTGCAAACGTGTACAGTAACGAGTGCTCGCTATCTAAACATGTTAACTCGTTACGCGATTCCGACATTGCAACGGCAAAATGCGATATCTGAAGTTGTATGAATGCAAGATGGCACTCTTCCGCATGTCGGGTTTTCAGTCAAACGTGTCTTAAGTCAACAGTTTGGTGGCAGAGTTATCTCCCATCATTCCCCGTTTCTGAGGCCACCAAGCTCTCCTGATCTGACATAATCACCCTGTATACACTTCATGAATGCATATCAATTTTATTATGTTCGAAAAGTGTAACATCATTAACCACTTCACCGGCGATGGGGATGGGGAAACAGTGCTTTTAACCCCGAGTTATCTCGGGGCAGACTGTTAAGTGGTTAAAATGCACTTGAAGCTATGTTTTTTCGTTGGCCTTAATGTAGTGGAATTTTTTTGCCTTTGTAATTAAACTATACATCCGATTTTCAAAAAAATTTAAATTACTCGACCAAATTATGCAACAATCATATAATTTAAATTCCAAACGATTCGGCTGGGTAGTTTTTGCGTTGTTATAAGCGGACTGACAAACGGATGGACGGATGGACGGACTGAACGACGATTATAGGTGCTATGTATTTATATAATTACAAACTTTTCTAAAAAATCACTATGGCAGCGGAGTTTTTAAGGTCTGAGCCGGCATCATTTTGGATGGATAAACACTCCTCTCTGTGTTTGGCAAATAGCCCAGTAAATTTAGACCAAAAAAGGGGTCGACAGCTAAAAAATTTATAATGAGCTAAAATTTTCAGGATTAGCACCTGGATATGTATAGAATGGATTCTGAAAAGTCTCAAAAAATTCGATGTCGGCTTCTATCCAAAATGGCGAATCAACTGTGGTCGCCAAATAATTGCGCCTTGTTGGTTGTTTTCCTGCATATTTACGTCAAAAGTGAATATTTTTCGCTTCTAAAGGAAACCAATGCAGTCAGCAAGTATGCTAATTTGAATATGAGCTTAGGTTTATAAAATAAAGAAATTATAAACAGCGCCGCGCCAAGGGGAGGGAGAAAGGGGGCAGTCACCGCGGGCACGGAAATTTAGAGGGCGCCGAATTTATACTACCAACCTCATTTTTTAGCCTATCACAAGAAAAAGTTGGAGGGTGAGGGGCGCTAAATAGCAACTTTGGACAGGGCGCATTTTTCTCTTCGCACGCCCCTAATTATAAATGTACGATAATACGATTTATTTAAACTAAATTACTTAAAAAGAAAAAAACTCGTTTTTTCCTTTGGAGTTTTTATCTATATTTTCACACAGTCATTTTTTAAACAAAAAATGCAGATGAGAATAAGAATAAAAGGTAGTGCATGAAGGAATTTTCTACGCATGTGCTTCATACAGACATGGAAGGGGGTTGAAGAGTAATGCTGACGCCTGCTCTGGTCATAGTTTATTGTTTCGGCAAAAGGCTTGACTGTGCGTGATCATTTTCACGTCTGTTTTTGCTCTGTTTAGCTTTTTATAACCGAATATAGTTCAAATGGATTGTGATCCGTTGTGTGTGATTTGTGGTAAAGCACTGAATGTTGGTAAAACAGTTACAGTGACAAGGGGCCTTCAAACCCTTTTCAATAGTAGTAAAAGACGGCAGGATGGACTACACGAATGTCTCATTTCACACAATGGGTATTTGATAATGCCGATTTCAATATCAGGACCTTAGACGGGCATAATACCTTCCATTGTATGAGCGGTATTAGAATAGGTACACCACCAGAACAGTAAGTTTCTAATACCAGATTCCCAAGGCTGAAAAATCCTTCAGCAGAAACTATATAGCTGCACTAGGAAAAATGGATATTCTAACCTGCCCCCCAAAAAGCAGTAATGGTCTTTCTCATGTGGTAGTGAAACCGATTCTAATCAATCAACAAAATGTCACAAATCTAGAAATGGCCAAGTTCTCCAATAGGTTGTGGTTATGCTTACATCTTGTTAAAAATGCACCAGAGCCTATGTGGAATAGGTTTATGAATGCTATCTACAAGAAGCTGCCAAACAAGCTGCTTTTCTACGGAACCCCGAGAATAAGGCTAGGCTTATTTGAATGGTCATGGGCTACTTCCAGGCCGAAGGAATAGCTGCCCTAGAGGCGGATGATGATGCTGATGCACTAATATGCACAACAGCAATTAAGTCAAGTAAGACCAATTCTAGATTAGTCACAATAGTTGGTTCTAACACAGATCTACTGACCATTCTCATCGCACGAGGTAACCCAGGAAAACCCCTCTTCTTTCTACGACCTCACGAACAAAAATGCTATAACATACTTAAAATTCAAAAATCACTTGGCCCCATGAAGGATTCCATTCTCTTCCTACATGCAGCAACTGGATGTGATACCACATCAGCAATTTTTAAGAAGGGGAAATCCTCAGCTTTTAAATTGATAAAGAAAAACCATGAACTGCTTTCTTTGACTTCCTTATTCAACAGTCCTCAACTTAAGCCCCAAAAAGTAATTGAAATTGGGGAGATATTCATGAAGAACCTTTATGGGGGAGAGAAAGTTGACTCCCTAGATGAGCTGCGATATATCTGCTACAATAAAGAAGTAACCAAAAATCTCTCATCAAAATTTAACCTTGCAGTTCTTCCACCAACAAGTGCAGCAACTTCTTAGCATTCTCTTCGGGTTTATATTCAAGTTCAACAGTTGCTGGGAAATAACCTAGATCCTACTGAATGGGGATGGATCATGAAGGAAGGCAGATTAAACCCATTACCTTCAACAGTTTCCGCAGCGCCCGAAGATCTTCTGCAGCTTATTTCTTGTGATTGCAAAATAACTGAAACAAGGGACTGTGATGAAAGATGTCAGAGAAAGAAGACAGCTCTCCATTGTTCTAGGTTTTATTCCTCTTGCTTAGGAGAAACATGCACAAATTCAGTTCATCCTATTAACGGATTTGAAAACGACGATAGCGGTTACGACAGTGAATGAGTGGCATTCTGGTATTTTTGTTTTAATTTTATTTACCATAACATTATTAGCTTATTTATTACAAGCATTACTATAATGTTTTATTGTATCTTTACTTTGAATTTAATTTTTTGTGTCTTGTAATAAATAATTTAAACTTGTTCTAACTTTCTGTCTTTTTTTTTACACAGCCCTCCACAGTTCCATTTCTATATAGAAAAATGGAATAACTGTCATTTTTTAAAACAAAATTTCAAAAATAATTCTCACAAGTAGGATTACAAACATACAGATGATTTGCCAATAGTTTCTTAAGTACGGCAAAACAGGCAAAGGCCAATGAAATTCTATTAATTTGACGACAAATAAATGAATGTACAACTCATTTGTCGCTTTTATTTCGATTAAAAACTAGGTACAGGGCTCGACTAATCGACTGAGGCCTGGGCAGTTATCTCTTTGCGGGACCCCTACACCTTAAGGTTCTTTTAGAAGACCATTAAAAAGCCTCAATAGAGAGGGTTTTTTGAGGAATTTTATTGTTCTTTTTTTAGGCCTTTTCTGGCCCGGGGGCTCGGATCACACACCCCGTGTGGCCTTGCTTTAGTCAAGCCTTATGTATACATTAAAATAGATGTAAGTAGAGGTCACAGAATTTTTCAAAAGTAAAAAAATATTGATATATGATTTAGAAATGGAAAAAAAAATTGGGCGATGCAAAAAAGTCTTAGCGGTCATCTTTGATCGGCCATTTTGGATAGAAGCACACATGAGAACTTCTGAGACTTTTAAGGTTTTTTTTTACTCGTCATAAGGAGCTAATTCTGAAATTTTCAGCTCATTATGAATTACTTAGCTATCAAACCCTAAATTTACTGGGCTAAAAGATTCTATGACTAGCGTGAGGTGTAGGGATGATATCTTGTTAGCGTATGCTAAACTTTTCAGAGATGCAGTTGGTCTTAATTTCATTTTAATGGACAACAACACACTGCCCGATAAATGTCAGCTGGCCGACGAGAATTTTTGCCTGCTAGATTGACCAGCTAGATCTCCAGACATAAACCAGATAGAGACTGCCTGAGATGTTCTGTGGAGGAAAGCTGGAACTCTCGTCTCACCTCCCAAGAACCAATCAAGACCTGAAAACAACGTTTCTCGTGAATTGAAACTAAAAACGATAGATACATATAAATTGCTTGATTTCGCTGTGAGAGTAGCATAACTATAAAAATTGACCATACTCACAATTAACCTATGTTTATTTCATTATTGTCAGCTTTGTTCATCTTCGAAGCTAATGATTCTTGAAGACGATCATGAGAGTGCATATAACTGTACAACATTTATTCTTATGCATTATGCCATCCTATATACATATCTAATTTCATTAAAATCTTTTGGTAGTTCTGAAGATAATTAATTAAATTTGAAATTTCTCTTAATTTTGATGTAGATATACATGTAGATATACATATGTAGATATACATATGTGTAGATATACATATATGATAAGTCACAAATTATAAAATAATATTAAGTTTATATATAATATAAGATATCAAAGAATAAATATATATATGCATTTTTTAAGTCTCGATTTTTTGCAAGTGTCATGATCCAACAGTATTTGAAGCACCATGTAAAGTAATTAGCCAAAATTAACAAAAACCTAAATCTTTTATTTTTACTCGTAGTGTATATATTTCTTAATTTATCATTTTAATTAAAGAGAAAACTAGTCAGATGGGGCAATCCCAATGCATTCTTCTATCTTAAGCATGCTAATACTTCCTGAAAAATGTAGCATACCAGTGCCGCCCGTTAGGTGGTTTAAACCAAAATCTACTCAGCAACAACTTATATCAGCTTAATACTGAATCTGAAATTTGATGAAAACCGTGCATTAGTTTTTGAGATAGAGCATTTGCAAAGTCTCAAAAAAAATGAATAACTGTGCCACCTGTTGGGTGATGTACACCAAAAACTAGTCAGAATATTTTTTTTTATCAGGTACTAACTGAATCTGAAATTTGATAAAAATCCATGCATTAGTTCTTCAGATACATTTATTTCAAATCATGAAAATACAACATTGCAGCTCCATCTGTAGAGCTATTTACATCAAAAACTAAAGAAACTAATCTATATCAGAGTCTAACTGAATATAAAGTTTTGGAAAATTTCGTGCATTAGTTCTTGAGATATGGTTATAGCAATAATCACGAATAATGCACCATGGCAGCACCACATGTAGAGTTATTTACACCAAAACGTAATTAATACCATACTATATCAAGTATTAACTAAATCGGAAGTTTTATAAAAATCCATGCTTTAGTTCTTGAGATATGCTATTGTGGAAATTACAAATAATGCTGCATAGCAATGCCATCTGTTGAGCTATATACACCAAAAACGAATAAGATCTAGTTTATATGAAAGTCTAATAGAATCTAAAGTTTTGTGAAATTCCGTGCATTAGTTCTTGAGATATGGCACCCACAAAAATTTTGTTACGGACAGGCAGACAGACAGACTCACAGACAGACATTCCGTAATAACACATTTTTGGAATCTCTGACCCCTAAAAGGCGTAGTTCCGCCAAAAGTCGGATTTCAAAAATTTTCACGAATCCAATACTTTCTTCTTTTAAAGTTAGAAAAAAGTAAATATTTGAGGGAATTTTTTTTTAATTCATAATTTTGTATATAAAAGGTTTGAATAAAGCACATTAATGACTATGCAATAAATTGTATTTCTTCTAAGCATTTCATTGGTATACAGGCTCATTCATCATATGTACTTCACCATTTTTAATGAGTACATTAAATATCATTATATGCACTATTAAACAATAATAATACATATGAATGGATAAATGAAAGACGTTAATGTCACCAAATAATCAGTCTTACCCTCGTATTCACCAACTACTTCGATCCCGAGTTATAGCGAAAACCACGGTCGAACGCTCAAACAGTATTCACTTTTAATCCTGATTCGATGTCAAATCAAATATTGTCAAATCAAATATTATCGTGAATTTCATTTGAACGTTCGACCGAGATTTTCTAGTGTCAAGTAGACGATGAATAGGAGCATAAGTCTTTAACATAAAAGCATTCAAATAATTAAAGAAAAGGCTTAATGTACATAGAAACAAACGAATCGGTCATTTTCAAAACTTTGTAAGACACACAATCAGAAATTTTCAGAAATTTTTTAAAAAACTGCGTTATTCACAAGTAAACTATTTCTTTTTAACCTGATAATATATTTATGGCTTCGGAGTTTGTAAGTATTGAATAGTTATTATAATTTATGAATAATAAAAAAAAGAATGACAGAAAAACTATACTTGACTTATGTTTGAAAAAAAAACTTGGCTAATGTGTTTTATTATTATTATTATTATTATTATTATTATTATTATTATTATTATTATTATTATTATTATTATTGATTCAATTATTGGGATACAACTTCTGCTTGTAAACAGAATTTTGATTTACTTGGACAACATTAATACATATGCAACCAGGATCTGATTATAATATAGACAAATTTTGCTTTTTAATACTTTCCAACGTAGTTGAAAAGTGTTTTTGAATTCGGTTTGTCTGTCTGCCATCTGCTATCATATAGCTGCCATCTATATTTGTGATCTAATTGTCGTTAATATACTTAGATTGCGATGTAATTAATATTTGTTATTATGGATTACTATAGCATGTTCGTTATTGAAAATAAATTGTGCGTTACTTAGTGTTTATTTATAGGGACATTGATAAGAATTCCGTAACATTACTGTTAATCGGGGAAAATCGTCTGCGGTGTGTTTTATTTTAATCACTGTCTTAAAAATATTGAAGTTTATTTATATTACAAAGGTATAATACAACGCAATTACAATAAAATCTTATGTACACATAATTAATCTTTAATTTTCAAGAACACACAAAATAATTTAGCTACAGTACTGTCAATGAACAATAGTCATTCTGACTGCATTGAATAGTCGCTCAGACTCAACTGTGCAATGAGTTTATCTGATTTATCTTTTTAAGCGAATTTGCATACATACAGATATATATATATTATATGCAGAACTGCTCATAAAAAATGCTATTTATCCGAAAGTTAATCCAGAGCTGCCAAGTCTGCGGCTTTTTGGATACTAGTATTTTAATACAGAAAACATTCTTTTATTTAATTGGGACATTCGGCTGATTTAATACAACAACCTTTTCTGGAAGATAATAGTTGTGTGCAAAAAGCTGGAGACTTAACAACTTTGCTAATGGTTATTGAAAAAATAGGTTATCGAATGCCTTATGCATATTTTAAATTGTTTATTTAGACATCAATTTTCGTCTTAATGGAGTTTAAAGTTTTGTTACAGTACACTGAATATGTTGGAAAGGGTTTTAGCAGAATTTTTTGTTGTTGTAAAATTGTAGAATTCAGCATTTAAATAGATTCTTTTCTTTTTTAAAATGTTGTAGTTTACCAAGTCATTAGTACCTGTATTCAAAGATATTTTCATCAGAAAAAAATATCACAAACGTTATTAACATTTTTGTATAAAAGTTTGGCTGAAAATCCAAAACATTATTTTTACTTTCTTGGAATTTCTTTTATAACGAGCAAAGTATTGTTTTTTCGTTCTGTTGTTGTGATATTCTTTTTTACAGTTTGAATTGTGAAAAAAAAAGGTTTTAAATTATTTTAATAATAGAGAAATCTTCAGTCATTCTGAGAACTGATGAACAGACTCAATACCTTTTTTTCTCCTTTGGAAATTTTTTCATGTCATTAGTATTAAAAAATATATTTAAAAACAAAAAAAAAATGAATGAACGCTACGTTCATTATTTTCAATATTTTTGACTACCTGAAATAAAATGACTTTGAAAAAAAATTAATATAACATTTTAATTAATATTTAATATGGATAAATTTGTATACTCAGCGTTTAAGCTAATTAAAAGCACTAATGAATCTTTCGGCAATTAAAACATATTGTACTAGTACATAATAAATTACATTTTTTTTTCACTGGAAACATGCATACCCGAAAAATATATTAATGAAACTATTTGCCTTACATCCAAGTTTAGTTTTTTTCTTTATCATGTATTTCAAATTTCAAGGTAGTTAATTTAATACCTGTTTGTTTAACGAAAAAGAAAACTTTTTAAAATATTTCATATCTTTAACCTTGAAGATTTTTAAATTCCTGTAAACTTTGATCATTTTCTTTCCCACGTGAAAAGGATCACACTAACAACAAGTTAGAAACTGCACATCAAGCGTAGCAAATGATGTGCGTTCTTACTATAACGAAGTTTAAAAAATAATTAGATCTCAGGGTAATTGCATATACTATGGCAGTTAAAACCTTTTGTGTGTCCCTGTAAATATTATCTGATTTCTGTTATACAGGAAGTAACTTATAGTAAACTTCAGTAACGTATATCAGTTTCATAAAATGTGAAGTAGATTAATATAATTAAAACGGGCCCGAAACAATGTCCCCCCCTTCTGTACCATTAAGCAATAGAATGCTTTAGTGTGGCCCTGCAAATTAATAACCAATATACTTTGCACCACAGGTTGTACAGAATGCATATTTCAAAATATACTTCATAGATGGATATCAATTTCATTTTATGCGGAAGAGTGTAACAGCATTAAAATTCACTTGAAACTTTTTTTTCCCCATTGGCCGTAATGTTAAGGAATATTTTTGAATGTCCCTGTAAATACTATCTGATTTCTATTATACAGAAAGTAATTAATAGTAAACTTCAGCAACGTTTATCAATTTCATAAAATGTGAAGTAGATTAATTTAATTAAAACGCGCCCGAAACATTGTTTCCCCTCCCCCCTATACTATTAAGCAATGGAATACTCTCGTGTGGCCCTGTAAATTAATAACCAATGTAATTTGCACCACAGATTGTACAGAATGCATATTTTAAAATACACTTCATAGATGGATATCAATTTTATTATGTTCGAAAGAGTGTAACAGCATTAAAATTCACTTGTAACTTTTTTCCCATTGGCCGTAATGCAAAAGAATTCTTTTGATTGTCCTTGTAAATACTACCTGATTTCTATTATACAGGAAATAACTTATAGTAAACTTCAGCAACGTTTATCAATTTCATGAAATTTGAAGTTAGATTAATACAATTAAAACGCGCTCGAAATATTGTCCCCGCCCCCATACCTTTAAACAATGGAATGCTTCTATGTGGCCCTGTAAATTAATAACCAGCATAGTTTTCGCCCCAGATTGTGCATAATGTATATTTTATAATATACTTAGTAGGTGGATATCAATTTTACTAGGTTCGAAAGAGTGTGATAGCATTAAAATGCATTTGAATCTTTTTTTCCCCATTGGCCGTAATATAAAGGAATACTTTTGATTGTCCCTGTAATTAAAATATATATCCGCTTTTCATAAAATTTGAAATGACTTAATAAAATTATGCATCAATTATGTTTTTTTTTTTTTTTTTTTTTTTTTTTTAATTTCAAACCATTCGGTTGAGCAGGTTTTACTCTGTTGTATGCGGACAGACGGACGAATTGAGTGATTATTATAGGTGCTACGTATTTACATAATTACGAATAATTAGAAGCTCTGTATAACCTCTGTTTCTCAGCTATAGTGTGCACTGTAGACACAAAGTTCATGGCTTTAGCTTATACCCTCTTGATTATTTTACGACAACAACACCGCTTGATGGAATGAGCTGAGATATAATTTTAGCTTCCCATTTTTTATGCTTATATAAATCGATTTATATAAACATTTTTCTAGACCTTATGTAATTCTTATATTAATTTCCTAATTAATATATATTCTAATAAATAGTCTAAAAATATGGATTGCTGCCTAAGAAAATAGTAATACTTGATTATCGCACCAACCAAAAAACTAACGTCAAATTATATGGTTAAATGTCAGTAAGGGATGATCGTGAATGCCGCACTTATCATTAAAAACGATACATTTGTTTGTTACGCCATCAAATGATTTTTAATTTGACTTTTTATTTCATTTTTTATTAATTTTTTTACTAATTTATTTGTTCTTGCTTTATTTAAATAAACTTTATAGCAATTCTGTACTGTTTGGTGAATATTTTGGAAAAATTACACGATGGGCTAATGAAATAGTAATGCCAAAAAATATAATAGAAATTTATTTCTAGAAGCTTCAAATATACTTTCCAAAATTACACATCACTCCATTACATAGTTTTTATCTATGCTTAACAAATTACTCGTAAAACCGCCTGTTTTGAAAAAAAAATTTAATTGAACCTAACCCATTAAGAAGGCATCTTCTTAAACTTGACAAAAATTAAATAAAATTTCATTTTTTACATATTGGTGACAAATTAAGAGATTAAAAAAAAGCAAAATTACGAGTTTAGTACAATTTTACTATGTAGAAGACCTTCGAAGCTTAATTTAAGTACAGCATTAATGAGTAGACATTATTACTAATCAGTTGGTTCAAGTCACCTTTTTGTTTAATTATTTGTATCAGAGTTAGCAGTGCGGGGGGAGTATTATTTCTTTTCCATGATAATCTTTATTTTGTTACGTCATAGTCTTGTTACAAAAACTGGCACTTTAACAAACTTTTCAATTTAAAAAATATTATTTAAATTGTTAAATTCTATGTTTTGTCATAGAATAAATATTCACAATACCGATTTTCGTATAAACAAAATTTCAAAATAAACAAATTTATTCGAGGGCTAAACAGGACATTCATTTCAATTTTACGAACCCTACATTGGGTAGAAACAAATACTTTATCAAACAATCTGAATTCTGGAAAAAACCTTTCTTTTTCACCACTCGATAGCGTTCAACATTTCACAATATTTTGAACAATTTTATAAGCTGTTCAGAAATTAGATACAGTAAATTTTACTGCACATATAAATCTAGGATCTCCTTGAACCTCATGGACCAATTCTGGCGAGTGAACAACTCATCAATAAATAATTTCTGACAGTTTCTGTATAGTATTATACTGCTGCATGATGCTATTTTTGAGGTCTTTAAAGTCATTTTCAGAAAACACAGCCATGCAATGTTTGCCAGTGGGCTACTTTTTAGTTCACTGACTATCAAAGCCTGAGAGTTTATGCACTTGCCCGCTCTGTACGTAAGCATGTATGTAGGGAAGGGGAGCACATTTGAACTGGGGGCACCTTTGAACACTCTAAATATTTTTCTGCAAATGAATTATTTTTAAAAAATGTATGTGGCAATACATTACTGCTGCTTCAAGGGAATTATTATACAAAACTGTACTATTTTGCATGAACAGCTTTGTCTAAACAAGATAATTATTTTTTTTTCTCTTGAATCTAAACTTAAGAAAATAAACTTGTAAGATGTTTGTTTACAAACTTCTATCCCTAAAATTTTTAATTATTGTGCAATGCTTCAACAAAGATGTTACCTTTAGTTTATAATCTTTGTTTTATTCAAATTCTTCAGCCGAATTGAGTAAACCGTTGTAATGTTGAACTCCATGTGATGGGGCACATTGAACAGTGAAAATCACCGAATAAACTTGTGATAAATAATAATTGAAATAATTTAAAGAGAATACTTAAAACTATAAAGTAAAAAGTTGTTAATGTATCTAAATATTATTATTTCTGAATTAATTTTTAATGTGAAAAGAGGTTAATTAAGAATGTCAAAGAACATGGACATACACTGCTAACAATACCCCTTATTGCACTCATAGGTTCCAACCTCTGTATGTATCAGTGATGGGATGTTTCAAATCTAAATTGAATTGAATCTAAATTCATTTATTGGATAACTGCAAATCCTGGATACAAAATAATGATTCATGATTTAACAGGTTTCCAAACATTATTGCTGGTTTCCGTAAGGGATAAAACAGAATTTTATATCAGGTCTCTTAAAAAAAATAGCGAATGAAAATTTTTAATTTTCCAGAAACCTAAGGTATCACATTGGTGAATTTCAAGGATATTGTAAAAAAGCTTTCACAACCAAACACAACTGGAGGGACAGTTTGTGTTTTATCAATAATGAGTTTTGACATTTAACTTTGGTGGATTTAAGTTTGGTGGAATAACAAAAAAAATTATTAATTATAACAAAATGTAGTTATTTAATTTTATTCATATTACTTTATATTTCTGTAGCACATGCAACATTTTATAAAAACTCTCAATGTTTTAATATTTTATCCATTTGTTCAAAGGTACCCCTTACTTGTTCAAAGGTGCCCCTACATGGGGCAGGTTTGAACAAAAATCTTTAAACTTTTTAAATCATCACAACTTATTTAATTTCTTTGGAAAATGCTTAATTTAAGTTTCATATGATGAAGAAATGCGTTGTTTTTATTATGTAATAGTCAAAATTCAATAAATAAAATTCAAGTAAAAATATATTGATTTGCTGAAATAATGTTCAAATGTGCCCCCCCTCTCCCCTAAGTGTGTATAAAACGCGATAACTTATGATAAAAATATCCAATTTACTTTAAATTTTGAATATACGTTTATTCTTATTAGGCGCTTCAATGATTCAATTGGGAGTTCATTCGATAAGTATAAGAGAGGGAACGGGATCTAATACACCTCCCCTTAATTTATATACAGGGTGTCCCTAAACAAATGGTATATACGCTAGGGGGTGATAGAACACATCAAGACGAGTAATAGTAAATAGGAAACCAAGGGTCCCAAACGTTTTCCAAAGGAGGTAGCCGCCATTAAAGTTTGGGGTCCAAAATTTCAAATACACATAAAAAAACGGAAAAATTGGTCGATTGATTTGCGGTTTTCACTAAAACTACTTTTTATGTTGGTATTTTCTTGAAAATAAAGTAGAAAGATAAATTTCGAAAAATGCCGATAGAGGGCGCTTTAGACTTTGAAGTAATGAAAAACTATTTTTTGCCGTGATTTTTTGCATCTCATTGCATGGTTTCGTAAGCTTAGACTTAAACTTAAATTTTGAGCTCAAAATCCGAATAGTTGGAAGCGGTTAAGTAGCACAAACTTAACTGTGTTCAGAGGGTTTAAATTTCAAATGATTATAAAAAACGGAAAACTTGGTCGACTGATTTGCAGTTTTCACTAAAACTATTCTTTATGTCGAAATTTTATTAAAAATGAATTATGAAGATAAATTTCAAAAAATGCCGATAGAGGGCGCTTTAAACTTCGGAGTAACGAACACCTACTTTTTAACTATATTTTTTGCATCTGATTAAATGTTTTCGTAAACTTACACTTAAACTTAAATTTTGAGCTCAAAATCTGGATGGTTGGGAATGGTTAAGTAGCACAAACTGAACTGTGCTCAGAGGGTTCAAATTTCAAATGATAACAAAAAACGGAAAAATTAGTCGATTCGTTTGCGGTTTAAAATAAAACTATTCTTTAAGTCAGTATCTTCTTGAAAATGAATTTTAAAGATAAATTTCAAAAAATTCCGTTAGAGGGCGCCTTAAACTTCAGAGTAACCAACAACAAATTGTAACCGTTATTTTTTGTATCTAATTAAATGCTTTCCAAAACTTGTTAAATGTTTTCGAAAGCTTAGACTTAAACTTAAATTTTGAACTCAAATTCTGAATCGTTGGGAGGCGTTAAGAAGCGCAAACTGAAGTCTGTTCAGGAGTTGAAATTTAACCCCCTCCCCCCTCGAACACATTTCACTTTTGCGCTATTTAAACACTCGCAACGACGCAGAATTTGATCTCAAAATTTAAATCTAAGCATTTCAAAGCATTTAATGAGATTAAAAAACTAGTTGGATGTGTCAATCCCGAAACTTTCTTCTATCTCATAAATACATGATATATATATATATATATATATATATATATATATATATATATAAAAACGTGGTGACTTTAAAGTTACTTATTATCGAATTTCCTCGAACATTTGAGCTAGCCTAATGAGATTCTGGTATCCGAAAAGCCTAAAACGCAAAATGTAATTAATATTCTGAGAAAATGAGCTTAGTAGTGCCTCTTGGTGGGTAATTTATACTAAAACCTAATAAGCATCTATTGATGTCAAGACCTAACAGAATCTGAAATTTGATGGAATTTCGTCCATTAGTTCTTGAGATATAATTATAACAAAAAATTTGCAAAACGTAGCACAGCAACACCATATTTTGCACAATTTATGCCAAAATGTAAAAAAACGTCTAATTATGTTATGGTGTAAAAGAATCTGAAGTTTGATGAAATTCTGTGCATTAGTTCTTGAGATATATCTAGATTTAAAAA
The DNA here is from genome assembly GCA_964019185.1 of Maratus speculifer. Taxonomy (NCBI): domain Eukaryota; kingdom Metazoa; phylum Arthropoda; class Arachnida; order Araneae; family Salticidae; genus Maratus; species Maratus speculifer. The sequence goes on along the minus strand of OZ025291.1, from coordinate 33,474,269 downwards.
AACGTGTAAAATATAGCACAGCAGCACCATCAGTTGAAGGATTTATAACAAAACGTAATCATCGTGTAATTATGTTATATGTCATTTTGTAACAAAATCTGAAGTTTGATGAAATTCTGTGCGTTGGTTGTTAAGATATAGCTATCGGAAAAATCGTGCAAAATGCAACATAGCTGTACCACCTGTTGTAAGGTTAATACCAAAATGTAATCAGCGTCTAATTATGTTATATATTCTAGTGTAAAAGAAACTAAAATTTGATGAAGTTCTCTGCATTAGTTCTTGAGATATAGCTATCGCAAAAATCGTGCAAAATGAAGCATAGCAGCACCACCTATAGGGACGTTCACACCAAAACCTTATCAGCAACTATGTATCTCAAGGTATCGCGGAATCTGAAGTTTGGTGAAATTCTGTGCATTAGTTCTTGAGATATAGCTGTCATAAAAATCATGAAAAACGTGGCATAGCAGCGCCACCTGCTGGCCAATTTACACCAAAACTTAATCAGCGTCTATGTATATCAAGGGGTAACAGAATCTGAAGTTTGGTGTAATTCTGTTCATTAGTTCTTGAGATATAGCAATCTTGAAAATCATGAAAAACGTAGTATAGCAGCGCCACCTGCAGGCCAATTTTCACCAAAAACCAATAGGCACTAATTCATATCAAGGTCTAACTGAATATAAAATTTTATTAAATTTCGAGCATTAGTTCTTGAGATAGAGCGCCCACAAATTTTTTGTCACATACAGACAGACAGACTCACAGACAGACACACAGACTCACAGACAGACGGACAGACTCACAGACAGACATTTTCTAAAAATAGTCAAAACGTGTTCAGGACCTTCTAAAACGTATAAATCCGTCGAAAACCGGAAGTCGAAAATTTTCATGAATCCAATACTTTCTTCTTGTAAAGATAGAAGAAAGTAAAAAACGGTTAAAATTAGTTGTACGCTACTCCAATGTATAAGGCTCCCTCTATCGGCATTTTGTTAAATTTATCTTTAAAATTTCTTTTCAAGAAAACACTGATTTAAAGAGTAGTTTTAGCATAAACCGCAAACGAATCGACAAATTTTTCCGTTTTATTATAGTTTTCCGTTTCGTTTGAAATTTAAACCCTCTGAACTCAGTTCAGTTTGTGCTACTTAACCACTCCCAACTATTCAGATTTTGAGCTCAAAATTTAAGTTTAAATCTAAGTCTACGAAACCATTTAATGAGATGCAAAAAATAACGGCAAAAAATAGTATTAGGAGGGATTATTTCGTTAATCCAAAGTCTAAAGCGCCCTCTATCGGCATTTTTTGAAATTTATCTTCATAATTCATTTTCAATAAAATACCGACATAAAGAATAGTTTTAGTGAAAACCGCAAATCAATCGACCAATTTTTCCGTTTTTTATAATCATTTGAAATTTAAACCCTCTGAAAACAGTTAAGTTTGTGCTACTTAACCGCTTCCAACTATTCAGATTTTGAGCTCAAAATTTAAGTTTAAGTCTAAGCTTACGAAACCATTTAATGAGATGCAAAAAGTCACGGCAAAAAATAGTTTTTCATTACTTCAAAGTCTAAAGCGCCCTCTATCGGCATTTTTCGAAATTTATCTTTATAATTTATTTTCAAGAAAATACCAACATAAAGAATAATTTTAGTGAAAACCGCAAATCAATCGACCAATTTTTACGTTTTTTATGTGTATTTGAAATTTTGGACCCCAAACTTTAATGGCGGCTATCTCTATTGGAAAACGTTTGGGACCCTTGGTTTCCTATTTACTATTACTCATCTTGATGTGTTCTATCACCCCCTAGCGTATATACCATTTGTTTAGGGACACCCTGTATATGGATTTTGCATGCATAATTATCAGATTTCGCTCAAATTTTAGATACGGGATCATTCTGATGAGGGCAGCACCATGATTTGTTTTGGGAATTCATTGGATAAGTATAAAGAGGGGGAACGGGAGGCTAATCCCCTCTCTTAATTTAGATAAATGTTTTTTTTCAGGCAGATTTATCAGATTTCATTCAAATTTTAGATACAGGATCATTCTGATGAGGGCACCGCCATGATTAATTTTGGGAGTTCATTGGATAAGTATAAGAAGGGGGCGGCATGCTACACCCCCCTTATTTTAGATAAATGGGTCTTTCATGCAGAGTTATTAAATTTCATTCAAATTTTAGATATAGGATCATTTTGATAAGATGCTTCCAAGATAAGTTTTGGGTGTTCATTGATTAAGTATAATGGGCTGTAACCCTTCCCCCCCCCCCCATAATTTAGACTAATGGATTTTTCACACAGAATTTACCTTCAAATTTTGGATATAGGATCATTCAGATTTGGCAATTGCCTGATTCGTTTTGGAAATTCTTTGTATAAGTATAAAGCGGGGTCGGGAGTACTACCCTTCTTAATTTAGGGTTTTCATGTAGAATTAACCTATTCGTTCAATTTTTAGATACAGGTTTATAGTAATAGGATGCTTGTCTGTTTAGTTGTGCGGTTCTTTTTTTAAGTATAAAGGGAGGATATGGACGATTACCTCCATCCTTTACATTGGATAAATGGGAGTTTATACAGAATTATCCGATTTGCTTTAAATGTTGTATATGTAGTTTCTTTCTGATAAGGCTAATCTCTGAATAGTTTTGGAGGTTTAACGGTTAAATATAAAGAAGGTAATGGGGGATAACTCCTCTTAAATAGTATAATTGGGTTTTTATGCAGAATTATCCGACTTTATTTTAATTTTGTATATGGGTTTATTATACGATAATGCGTATTCTTGATTAGTTTTGAAGATTCAATGATTAAATACAAGGAGTTGAATTGGGGGGGGGGGCTATTTCCTCTCTTGTTTTGTTTTTGAGTGTCATTATTCCTTGAAAATATAAGGCTGCAATATACAATGAGTGTGCATAGCCTGTAAGCTCAATGCCATCCGTTTAATTGAGTAATATTCTTTTTATTTTCATTCAGATTCCTTGGTTGGTAGATCTAATTACAAATGGTAAAATTCGCCTTATTTAATGACAAATTAATTAAAGCGAAGACAAAGGGAATTTTACCACTAAAACTGTATAAACGAAAGCTATCCATTTGTTGATGTGTTCAATCTAGCTATTTTTTAATTTTTTTCCATTTTTATATTTTGATTTTAATTTTAAAAGCTTTTTAGGGGAGTCTAATCATCCATGTCTGCTGGAAGCGAAGTGGTGCATAAACTAAAACTGAATACCACTAGTGGTTGACTCGTAGTCTTAGCATTATGTTTTCCTGCACCCAGTTTTCCATGCTTTCATACTTTTGATTGTAGGATAAACATAGCGCTAAATTTAGCAGTGAGCCAGTAGTGGTATTTTGGCTTATACACCACTTCACTTCCGGTAGACACGGATCACTAACTTCCTCTATGGAATTATAATGTATTATAATGGAATATTTTTGAGCGTATCTGTAAATAAACTATGAACGCTATGTACTTTATTTTTTATACCGAACAGGGAATAGTAAACCGCAGTAACATATATTAATTACACAGCAAACCGATCACATTAACGTAAGTTAGAGCTCGGGAAAAGAAGCAGACGGCCAAACAAAAAGAATTCTTTAACATTTTCAATTATATTGGAAAGTGTTAAAATGCACAATAGAATGAAATTTGACTTTGAATGTATACAAAGAGAGGGTTTCATACTTGAAAACTTTTGTACAGCCCTGTATTTTACCTACTGTATTTATATACATGTCACTATTTAACTAAAACTTAATTATGACTAAAACACGCTTAAATCTAGTGGAATCATACTTTCAAAAATTATCTTCTATAGACGGCCACGTATCTAATCCTTTGCACGGCTTTATGTATCTTTTTTTTTTTTTAGATTCTATATGTACATCTTGGTATACTAAATGTAGTTCAGCGTAAAAATATATAACTCATTTAAAAACCATCTTTAAGCTAATTTTAGTTCATACTTTATAACCATTACGGATTCTTTTGTATTACCCTGTAAATGATCTACAGCATTTAAACACACCGCGTAATATGCAAATGTTTAGTTAAACTTAAAACTCATTTGAAAACTTAAAATGTATTTTTAGCAATATATAAAATTTGGGGCAAAAGTTAAACTTATTTACATATAAAATCACTATAAATTAAATTTATTTACAAAATACTTATTTACACTGTTTCTATAAACAATTCACCAAAATCCTCTCTCATTCAAAGAATAGCTACATTTACTTGAATTAATATCAGTTTTTTAAACCGTTACTTTTAGATTCTTTGATCATTTTATTAACTCTTCCATAATTGGCTATGACTATCCTACCACAATTGATGAACATTATTATATATACTACAGAAAGAATCTATAAGAGAGAAATTAACTCACGAAAGAAAAACTTCGGCAAAGCAGGTGTCTGTTCTGCAACCTGATCTATGTTGGTACCATAAAAAACTGCAGGACTCGCCACCATCATCACATATCCTCTTCTTTGGAGTATCCCTATGTGGGTTTTATTTAACCCAGGAGTCCGGTTGCATCTCGTCCGGAAACTGAAAACAGACCAGCACTTTTTGCTTTCGGGAAAGAACTCCCTGAATCCTCTTTTTTTTCCTATTAATTCAGGATACTAGAGAGATGATCCCCCAATAACTTATGCAGCCCCAGACAATGCTGGACAACCTTCTCAACCACCCCACGCTGCACTAGTCCAAGAGCCGACAGCAAAAAACCTGTGTCATCGAGAACAAGAAAAAATCCTTTATTTTATAGAAGAGTAATAATAGGGGAATCTAAAAATCCATGTCTGCCGGAAATGAAGTGGTGGATAAGCTAAAAGGGAATACCCCTAGTGGTTGACTCGTAGGCTTAGCATTATGTTTTCCTGCACCCTGTTTTCCATTTTTCATACTTATAATTGTAGGACAAACACAATGCTAAATTTACGAGTCAACCACTAGTAATATCAATTTTGGGATTATGCACCATTTTATTTCCGGCAGACATGGATCATTAGTTTCCTCTATTATTACTCTTCCATAAAATAAAAGATTTTTTTTCTTGTGCTCGATGACATAAGGTTTTGTGCCGTCGGTTCTTGGACTATACTCTCTCATTGGAGTATCTCCACGACCTGGTCATAAAAAGATTCAACCTCTCCTAAAAGCACTCCCTACACAACTCACGGGGCTGCCCCTCACATGTGTAGTCCAGGATACAACCCCTATAAATAAAGTCATAAACTTTCAATAACACAAACAATCAAGACTTTGTGCTGGACCAGAGATAAAGGCTATAACCCTAAGTATTCAATTTTGTTGGAATCACTTTTATTATTTCTTAATGAGAGACCACCTGAACAGCTGCCCTGAATCCTTGAGAAAATATCTAAATATTGAATCTACATATTCATTCTATTACAGTAATTAAAACATATAAAATAAATTTAAAGAAATAATAATAATATCATACTTTATTTATAAGATGGGTTTTGAAGTGTTGGAGACAAATGTTCACAACAAGGTGCGTTCATAATTATGTAAATACTTGGCACTTTTAGTCGTCATTCAGTCCATCCGTCTGTCCGCATATAACAAAGCAAAAACTACCAAATCGAATCATTTGAAATTTAAAATATATAACTGTTACTTAATTTTGTCCAGTCATTTCAAATTTTATGAAAATCAGAAGCATAGTTTAATTACAGGGACAATCAAAAGTATTCCGTTACTTTACGGCCAATCAATAAAAATTGTTTCAAGCGCATTTTAATGGTGTTACAATCTTTCGAACATAATAAAATTGATATGCGCCTGTGACAAATATACATACTTTACAATCTCTTGTGCAAAAAATGCTATTAATTTGAAGGGTTACACAAAAGTATTCCATTACATAATGATATAGGGGGAAACATTGTTTGGGGCGCATTTTAGTTATATTAAATTATTTCCCATTTTATGAAATTGATATACGTTGCTGTGGTTTACTACAAGTTACTTCCTTTATAGTAGAAAACATATGGTATTTATAGGGATACACAAAAGATTTTGGATACTCTACTATATCCAAAGTATGGTATACTATTACACGAACATCTGCATATTTTAAAAACTTTCCTATTAGTACGAACGCATCTCACTTGCTACGCTTGACGTGCAATTTCCAATGTGTTTTTTAAATAAACTTTAAGCTCTTACCCATTTTTTCTTAGTTTTCGAAGCAATCACATATTATGACAGTGTTAAAACATACAATAACTTCTTAATTACTTATATATTAACCTTATATATAACAATATACAGGGTGTCCGAAAAGTCTGGAAACGGTCGAATAACTCGAAAAATACATATGAGATTGAAAAACGTAAATATATGTGTTAAATATTTTTAAATAAGCTACTTAGTGATACCAAATTTGACCTTCGTAACCGACCCCCTGGGGGTCAGAGGGGGTCCAACTTTGAAATCTTAAATTATAACCCCCATTTTTTATTACAGATTCGGATTCTACGGACAAAAATACGTAACTTTTGTATTTGATGTTTATTTCGAATCCTCGTTTATCACGGTTTTATTGAGCATATTATATCGATACATATTTCGGCTTTTCCAACGGGATTTTCCCTAATCGAAACTAATTGGGGAGAATTTATGACATCAAATTCCTCGTCTTTTGCAATAATAGCGTTTCCTGAAAATCACCCTTGCCAATTATTTCGGTAGTGCTACACAGTTAAAAATTTGATCCATTTGCTGTAGCGTCACTCCACAGCTTTTATAGAATATCACTTTCATGACCAATGAGAATGTTCCATAACACAGTAAAGTACACTGTAAAAAAATTGACCCTTTTGCTACATCGCTTTTATAGAAAACGATTACTTTATTGTGTTATGGAGCATTCTCATTGGTCACAAAAGAGATATTATGTAACAGCTGTGGAGTGACGCTGCAGCAAATGGGTCAAATTTTTAACAGTGTAGCACTATTGAAATAATCGCCACGGGTGATTTTCAGGAAACGCTATTTCTACAAAAGACGAGGAATTTGACGTCAAAAATTCTGCCCAATCAGTTTCGATTAGGGAAAATCCCGTTGGAAAAGCGGGAATATGTATCGATTTAATATGCTCGATTACACCGTGATAAACGAAGATTTGAAATAAACATCAAATGCAAAAGTTACGTATTTTTGTCCGTAGAATCCGAATCTGCAATAAAAAATGGGGGGTTATAATTTAAGATTTCAAAGTTGGACCCCCTCTGACCCCCAGGGGGTCGGTTTCGAAGGTCAAATTTGGTATCACAGAGTAGCTTATTTAAAAATATTTAACACGTATATTTACGTTTTTCAATCTCATATGTATTTCTCGAGTTATTCGGCCGTTTCCAGACTTTTCGGACACCCTGTATATATAACACTTTCATTTGACATAATAATCATTGTAATTTTGGTAAGTTTCATTTTGAACGGAAGTAATTTAGAAACTTATCAGTATTCTAATAGTATTATTTTCCTACAACACAAAATATATTTTTTTAGTAGATAAATTTTGCAACCTATGTGCACAAGAACCCAAAGCACTTTAAACAGCTCTCTCCCATGATAATTACGTGAAACAGAATGCTTGGAAGCATTGCAGATTTTTACATAAATTTATCATAAATATAAATCTCTACTTTGTAGTATAACATCTTTTATACATTTTTTATACATCATTTTATAACTTACTTACATGTCCTTTTATTCATATATTCGGTAAGAGAAATGCATATAAATATGTAAAAAGGTTATCCGATTAGAGGGTTGTAACGTATTTGGAAGAATCGCAGTCGCATTCGTAAATGGCACATTTATTTAATATCATAGGAATAAGCTAAACATACCACCAACATAAGAAAAAGTGAATTTTAAGAGACATAAAGGACAATATCAGTTATAAACGTATTGTTTAATTATTGTGCTTAAAGACTTAATGCATCCGATAGTAAAAATAATATTTTGTAAGGTAAATTTATTCGTCTTTCTTTGTTTATCTGTTTCCGTGAGTGAAATTCGTAACTTCTCTAAACCAAAATGTGTAGTTGAGTTCCGTTATAACGAAACTGGGTGGAATGCAATGATCCACTGAGTTTTATAAATTTCATTATAACAAAATTTTTAATGTTGTCCATTCATTTAAATTTTGCGCACTTTCTTTTAAATATTTATTTGAATTCAGGTTGTTTCTAATTTACACTATAAAATAATGATTAAACTATGACTGCTAATAATTAATATCTTAAATGGAATTTCGAACACTGATACATAGTTGTAATTTACTTTTACGTTTTTAGTTTTTCAATTTCGGGATTGTTGGAGCTTAACTTTTCTCTCTGATTGATATTTATCTAATAGATTAACGCGCACCGCGGGAACTGCCAACTTTCATCCGCTACCCTACGTTCGACCCGAATATCTTACTCTCTAGCGGAAGCCAGTTGAACAGGTCCCTAACCAGGCCCAGAATATTCGATTCTATAGAGAAATGGAGAAAAAAATTGAGAAATTGATACCGAAAAAATTTAAAAGGAAAATTTGACACATTAAAAACACTGACAACCGGGAAGGGTTAGGTTCGGTGCAATGAAGCTGCAAAAAACATCCTTGGAAATTCTAACTTATTAATATTACCAAAAATTTCCCCAAGTGAGACAGAAATAAGGCATTAAAAAATACAAAATCCATTTTAAGTCAAAGAAATTAATGATTTTTTTATAATTTACACAATTGTTTCTGTTTTCAGCTGTGCTATTTGAAAAAGAAGACCGAACCATTTTTATAAAACGATACCTCGAACTCAGCAATTAAAAATAATTGCTAATTAGAGATAATAATTGATTTTTTTCCTTTTTTTTTTTTTTTTTTTTTTTTTTTAATTACGCTTAACTTTAATTTAAGCTGCTCAGTAATTCTATATTTAAAAAATTACTTACACTTTATTTTTCTTTTTAATATCTATATCGATATTGAGTAACAGTTAATAACTGTTTGACTGTCATCGAAAAATTCCATTGTATAAACATATTAAGCTTTTTGTTCCTACATTTGTTTTGAACATGTGTATAATTTAGTTTTCTCTTTTATTTTTATGTTTTTATTATACTTATTTTGCAGTCGTTTTAACTGTATTTCTCTACTTTAATGCTATCCTAAACGCTTTTCTATATCTATTTTTATTTTGTTTTAATATCACACTTAAATAGTTTAAACCATGATAAACAGTGTTCTACTAACCCTGGTTTAAACAACAATTGGATTACTCCTGGTGTAGTTTCCAATTGCAGAAATACACCTACTCCTAGACAAGATATAAAGTTGAAAAACATACAAAGTTTAAAAACAGCCGAAAAACAGTGCCTGGTAACCAGCGAGGAAAACTTCCACCTTTAAAAATTAACCAAACTTTTTGTTTTATTTTTGAAAAAATTTCTGCACGAATAAAATTCTTATATACGTAAATACTAGTGTAACTTTCCCCTCCCCGCAAATAATCATGCTTTGCTGTGAAATGCATAAACTGTTGAAATTTTCAATTGAAATAATTTCACATAATAACATCTACCAGTCTTTAAAAAAAAACTTTTTTTACATAACACTTCAAGCCATTATCATGAAATGTCTTTTTTATGAAAAGATCTAAGGTAAAGGAATAAAGTTCTTCATCAAATGTTCAATAGAAGGTCAGGTTTCATCCACAGATTATTTCATTTTTACTGGCGCTATTCAAAGCCATCGGTAGCTCCTGCTAATTATCGGAATGACAGTAAACTTCATAAGGGGTTATATGACACCGCAGGAAAAAAGATTCTAAGAAAACAAATAGTTCAAAATATTGTTAATGTTACCAATAACAGGAATACAGCGATGTGCTATACAAAAAACGCTTCAAAACAGAAAAATTAATAACATATATGAAATGTCACGCTTTATTCACCACATTCACTTTCCTGGCTTGAACTTTGACCACATTGAAAGCGATTGCTTTTCTTTTGAACAACATCTTGCATTGTTTGTACAATTTTCTCTACGACCGAATGTAACATGCACCTCGTTGCGTGTGTTCTGTTGTCTTTAAGGTATTTGGGTTTTGTCCGTGTTGCAGATTTTAAAAAAAGCTCTAAAAAGTCTTTTTCGAAAAGAAAAAAAAAGTTACGGAAAAACCTTTTTCCTAACCGAAAAATATGAATAAATCGCCCTACTGAGAGGTGGAAGTCGTTTATGATGAACTGGTAGCCAAGAGCTCATTTACCCCCATTGAACTGTCATTTACGAATGACGGGGAAGGAATATGGCACAGGAAAAACTACAAGAAAAGTCTCAACAAAAAATAAGCCAACAAGTGGTAGAAAGGTAAAACAATTATGATAATAGACATTATAAACAATATGACGAACTAATGGCCAAGGAACATGCCCCACTCCGGCAGTGCACTAAGCCTCTGAAATATCTCGCAACAAAATCGCATCGACTAATTGTGATAACAGCCATTAGAAATCAATGGACTGATCGTCAAGGGCGGATTGGAATAAAAAGTTAAATAAAACAAGGATATGAAACACATAAAGTGATCACAACCTCAAAAGATTAGGACTGTTTAAAGTAAAAATCACTTCAAGAAAACGCCGCGAAATAACGCAATATGGCAACCACTAACTGTGACAAAAACCTAGCTAAGCATCGCAACATGACAGCCATGATTATGACAAAATCCCAGAAAACCAGTGACAAGATCATAATACTGTAAAGTAACTATAAAAAGTAATCCACAATAGAGTCAACATAAAAAAACTCGAAAGTGTAAGGAATTAATGATTCTCTAAACGAGAAACCAAAAAAAAAAACATTTCCTACGGCAAAGTCTGCATAACTAACATGGCATCAACATCGATAGAAACAACAGCTAAGCTAAGTAATTGCCATTGGATATTTAAATATCATGAGTTACATTTTACACGGAAGCTTAGTAGTGGATTTAAGTGTGTACAGTCAAACCTCGTTAACATGAACCTCCAGGGGAATTAAATTTTGTTCATGTTATGAGTAGTAAAAAAATATTTTTTAATGAACATTTATATTCAATAATTTTTTTTATAAACAATTAAATCAGTTTTTTAATAATAATAAAATTTATTATGAAACTTATATACTATACTTATTTTTAATTTTTATTTCGTACCAAACAGTTAATTTACAATAAGCTTAAATGCAATGATGAAGAATACAGGGACAAATGTGCATTTCAAATAGGGTCTAATGAGAGAAAACTTTGTCTTAATCTTATTTCTATTTAAATTCTACTTTGAACTGAGATTTATTTCCATTTTAATAATTAGACTAATAGTTATAGATATTTTTATCCATTAATAGAAAACTGTTAAAAGTAATTAAATAAATAAAACATGAATGCTATAAATTGCATTTTTTACAGCATAAATGGTAAAGTATATAACATCAACTTCAATAGATTTATATCAATAATGAATCGTACATTTGATTAGGTGCCAACCTGACATAAATTATCCGTAATACTTGCGTTAATTTGACTCTGGTTTAATGAGTTTCGAACCAAAAATTTTTCAAAGAAATGAAATTAAGAATGTCTAACTAACAATCTTGAAATTAAATAAATAAAGATTCATGAAATATATTTTCTGGTTTGAAATGACGTTAACCTGGATCAAACTAAACCAGATATTACGGAAGATTAGTTGAAAGTTGGCAGCTATGCATTTGTAACTAAATTACGAGAAATTAATTCTATTTACACTCAAAAGACTAAATAATTACAAAAATAACAATTAGATCCTTTCCTTATATATTTATAACTTATAGGTACCAGAAAAAAAATCAAAATTACACCTTAAAAAAATCTGTTATTTGCGATTGTTTTCGGTTTCTGTCAACAGTTCATTTGCGGAAATTTTCTAGTTTATCTACGACATCCAGGTACTCGCTAGAATTTTCTGTTTGCATCACAAATCTTCGTACAATTTTTAATGCATTAAATGCTTCAATACTGGTAACATTGTTGTATTCTGAACAGTCACTGCTATTATCTTCCTCTTCTGTTTCAGAAGAATAGTGTAAATTATCGGCAGTGATTTTAGCACACTTTATTTCCTTAACTATTTCTTCATCCGTAACTGCGTCGGATGTCATTATTTCATAGTCCATTGTTACGTAATCCTCAAATGTGACATTTTCTGGAAGTGTGCCGCGCGCTTTTGCTTCTGAAGAATCAAATTCTATTGTTTCTTCTGTTTGTGAAGAAGTGTCTTTGGTAGAAAATCCAGCTTTTTGGAAACAATTTTGGATAATAGTGACAGAAACTTCTTTCTAGGGAGATCAAAGTACATTTAATGCATCCAACAAGTTTATAGAAAAGGATGTTCCTGAATCGAAACAAGAAACTGTTTGTCGGACAATTTCTCTTCTATAGTATGCTTTTATGCATTTAATTATCCCTTGATCACATGGTTGTATTTTTGCAGTTGTATTTGGAGGTAAAAATTCTATATTGATTGCTTTGAGTCCGGAAACGGTGCAATGAGAGCTGCAATTATCTAAAATTAAACAAATATTTCTGTCATCTCTTTCAAATTTTCTGTCGAGTTTTTTTAACCCACTTCTGGAATAACTCTATGGTAATCCACGCCTTTTTGCTCGACTCGTACGTCACTGGTAATGTTTTTATACCCTTAAAAATGCGAGGTTTTGCAGCCTTTCCAATGACCATCAATGGTAATTTTTCCGTTCCAGTCATGTTCCAAGCAATTAACACGGTTAATCTTTCTTTGCTGTATTTTCCACCTGAACATTTCATATTCTTTATCGTTAAAGTTCGCGAAGGAAGTGCTTTCCAGAATAATGATGTCTCGTCGGCATTAAAAATATCTTATTCAGCGTATTTGCTTAAAATTGATTGAAGTTAATTGATTACGAAATCATTCGCTAGTTCATCATTTACTGCAGCCGCTTCCCCACAAATTTTCTTGCAAACTATTCCGTATCAATCCTTAAATTGTTGAAGCCATTCTGATGAGCCTAAAAAATCTCTTACACCTAAAGCATCGGCGAAAAAATGAGCCTTTTCAAGCAAAATCGCACCAGTGATGGGAAGATTCAGGTTTCTTGCTTCCTTCATCCATTTGATTACTGCTGTTTCAACTTCTTCATTATTGACGACTCTCATTCTTTTTCGACTTGGTTCAAACTTGTTTAGTACATAAGCTGTTTCAATTCTGTCTCTACCTTTTAAAATCATTGATATCGTACTTTTAGCTATTCCATATTTCTCAGCAATATCAGATTTTTTTTCATTTCTCGAATCTACGTCATGTAATATATCGAGCTCATTTTGCAAATTTAAGGATTGCTGAACTTTGCGACTCATTTTGAGCAGCTATACTGTACACGTGAAAGTCTTATGAATTAATACGGGTAAACGAAAAAAAAAGACTGAATACATGACCTTTCATATGGAAGTTGCAACACCAAACTGTAAACTTCTTTCTCATTCAAACAGACGGGAAGCACCATGTCACGTGACTACTAGATAATTGATATTAAAACCATTTTTTCTTGTTCTTTTAGTTATATTATGTAATGTAAAACTTGAACCCAGTAATAGACTGCGTTATTTCTTGATCTTCCAAAAATGGAAGAAATTAAAATATTGTTTTAAATTTTGAAAAGGAAAGAGTTGCTGAAATATTAACTGTATTTAGAATCTTTCGTTCATGTTAACCATCTAAATCTAATGGGACATCGAGAATTGTTCATATTAAGCGAATTTTCATGTTAAACGTGTTCATGTTAAAAGGAGAAAAAACACTAGAATCCCTATTCATTTTGACGGGGACAGCAAGAACTGTTCATGTTAAAAGTAATTCACGTTAAGCGTGTTCATGTTAACGAGGTTCGACTGTAGTAAGAAGAAAAGAAAAGTTGTAAAACACTGCTGTACATGCAATGACAGTATTAGCCGAAACGTCCCGGATTCTTGGCTAACCGCTGGTTGAAATCCGTCAACTTCACTAATTGCACCTAGTGCGTGTAAAATCCTCTAAGTTGTTTGTGAATTAACGTCTGAAAATGCTATTCATGTGAAGATCTCGTCACCTGATCAATGCTCTAAATTATTAGACCAACTAGCGTACAGAGTTATGCATGTAGCAAGAATTTAAATAAGTAAATCCACTCCGAATATGTAATCAAAACAAAGTTAATAGAGCTGCCATTAAGAAAACATAAGTGCTTTTCATTTAGATCGGCAGATTTCGCCCCGTTTCAAAGCGATTAAAACCGTAAAACTACATAATTGTTCGGTAGGTAGGGGCCTGATCAGCGGTTAGAAAGAAAGAAAGGTACTTGGTTTTGTGATCTCATCATGATAGGCCTTCGACTTCAAACAGACCCAGAGTTAACAGCTACATGGAGTTAATTCAGAGATCGGAGCGGTTAGGCATCGTAAAAATTGTGATTGTAGACCTTTTGGTCAATGATGTTGTAGCGCAGCAGTCATTCTACCTTTACATCAGTGTGTAAAGTTACACTATTCTCCATAAAATTGTCTAAAACATTGCTTTTGATCAAGTTGTGGGAGGACAAAACTAGTTAGCATGTCTCGATACATCAGTCAGTTAACGGTAAACGTTACTGGTCCTGTCGCAGTAATTTATAAAGAAGAATGATTTAAAGATGAATTCAGCTATAAAGTCACACCAAATCATGCTTTTTTGTGGAATGTAATGGAATTTCTATAACCACATTGGAAAGTTCAGATGCCCAAATTCGACATGTGTGTTAACAGATCTATTCAGAAAAATGGCCTAATTTCAGCACAGATTTCATCACGGGAAAGCATCATCGTTCTCCACTATGGTAAGAAAAGTCAGAGCAAATGTCAGTCGTTTATCAGAATTGGTGAGTTAGAGTTGTTTTAGGCAACTGATCTTGTATAGATAGTCTTGGAGAATTTGCCGGAAAACTTTCCATACGGTTGAACTATTCAAATCCAGTTCTCGCTCAACAGCTTGATCCCAGTTACTACTACATACCAGTAATGATTCTCTGTGACCTGTCGACGATCGCAGTATCTATTATTACATCATCTTACACCGGTTTACATCATTTGCCTGACCGAATTGTTGCCGAACTTGTGTCCTTGAACTTCAGACTCATTTCTTTCAGTGCATCAACTGAAAGGATCCTTTTCGTACTTCATGGTGTGTTCTAAGTAAAAATCATTACGAAGAGCAGTTGATGCATTCTACTGGTTATAACAGTGAAACTTCAGAAGAAACATGCGTAGGGGTAACATGAGATGCTTATCTAACCGACATGCTGAAGATGTTTTTTGGATGTTTTCGAGCATCCGTTTATAACCAAAATTATTGGCGGTGTTATTCGGCGCTTACGCAGGTAAAGCTTTGTCCTTACATTTTTTACTCGTATTATGCTAATTATCGGCTGCGTTGACTATTATAGCGCCATATTTCGCCTAATTGGGATATTTTGAACTTTTTTTTTATTTCTCGGAATCTTTATTTCCCATGGCGTCATTTGTTCCATTACCAAGTTTACTGCCATTCTAGTTATTAGAACGAGCTACAGATAGCTCTGAATAGAACCAATTTATAAAAAAGTCTAATCTGTACTGCCTTTTCTGCTAAATTTTTTATATTATTATTTCAACAGCTTTATTAGTTGTTGCGTTGAAAACATTATAAAAATGTGTAATACTAAAATAAGAACTCTGGTGTTGAAATCGTAGATCATACTTTGTATTACTTTCAATAATCACATTTCTCAGATTTTTTTCTAAATGTTCCGTTTAATATTTGAAAATTCTCAATTATGTAATACTTCTTCTTTAGTTAATAAAGTTTTTATGAGAATTCTTTTGAACATTCCTTTTTTTTCTTTTTTCGAGGAAATATATATTTTTGTTTTGTTTTCTGTCTGAAATACAATTTTCTTTTGATTCAATTGACTACTTTTGAAGTGAATAGTGCTTATTAATCAAAAAATGTCCTTCTGCCTAAATTATAGCAAAAAACTTTAACAATTTATCTTTAAAAAATTTCACATTCATTTTTTTATTAAAAGTTTCCTGTTGTAAACTACATAATATAAGCTTTAAAAAGTTTATAGTTAAATGACACTAAATAATAATGCATCTTAAATGACACTAAATAATAATACTATGACTTTTATATATTTGAAAATACAACTTTATTTATATTCTCAGGTACTTTACCAGTTTTTCTCAGGTTACCCAGTTTGTAATCCCGCAATCATCGACAGGGAATATTTTCATTAAATGTCATTCCAGTCCTTTTATGCTGTTTTATTGGATCAGGGTGGTATATTGCATTTTGTCTTATGATTTTTTTTTCCTTATCGTGTTGTACAATCATGGAAAAAAATATGCTCCCTTACTAACTTTGCCACGAATTTTCTCATTATCCCTTTTCTTTGTGGCTTTTTCATTATAACTGAATTAGTGATGTACATCTGATCACGTGCTGCAAATCAATCAACCTGTTGCCTCTGTCGTTTCTCATCCCATATCTACTGGAAACTTGGCGGGGAAGGGGGTGGGTTCTTCAAATTTTAACATTCCTTTTTCTTACTATTAACTTGATGTAGCATTTTCCCTTTCGATTCACTGAATTTACTTCTTCGTAAAAAATCCTCAACTTCTTAATCAGTGTACACTGTTAAAAATAAAGGTGACAAACCGGTGCCATTTGGGACCCGGAGGTGAAAAGGCGGTGCCATTTGGAACCCTAGGGTGTCATAGGAGCTTGAATATGCGGTTGGGGTGACGACTGATCTGTTACTGGATGATGGGAGCTAAATAAGGTGCCATGCACTTTGTAACCACCTCATCGGGTGACTGGCAACTTGCGCATGCGCTATGACGCGTGTCTTTCTGCTTTCGGTGTCGGCTAGTAAAGTTTACGGGTGTGAGCAAATCAAAACATGGCAGTGTGTAAATTGGCGATATTAATTGAGGACTAACCACTGAGCTACAATGAAACAACAATGAGGACTTAGCGATCCGATTTGCGTGACCAGTGAACCGGGCAAAGTCTGATTAAAGGTAAGATTTAACTTTATTTTATTTTATTTTATTGTTACGTTAATTTATCGTACATCCCTATAAGTAATGTCATTAAAAAACAGTAAATTAGATTTGTTTGTTAGTATGATTGATTGTTAAGTTTATTATGTGAAGCTACAAGCTACACTCTCACCAAAATACCCGCTTGCTAATGTTAAACCTATGAGGTAGTTATTTTACAATTTCTCGTTTACCTGTCAATATTTTTAAATGATTTATCGAGGCCTTAGCTACCGAGGAGCAACTGGATCAAACTGCTCTAGGCGAGGGAATCCTAAGGGCTCACAATTAGAAAGAGCGAAATGAAAGATTGTAAAAATGTTCACGTATTTTTCATTACAAATCAGTTATTATAGACGAATCTTGTTGCAATCGGAATATTCTATGACTATTTTACCTTGTGTTTAAACTCAACTGTTATATTTAACCCTTAACTGCTGTTAGTGGTCTCAGAGACCGTGAGTTTTTCAAGTTTCCAGGCAGTTTAACTTGTAATTTTTAGTTTAACTATAGATACTGGTCAATTTTTTTTAGATTGGAGTGTTATTACTACCTCTAAATACTTTTGAATAGCTGAACTTGATTTATAATATTCTTGTACATAAAGTTTAATACATAAATAGTATTCTGAGAATTAATGTAACATTTTATTCATCTTCAGATTAAATGGTCTGACAAACAGCTCACAGTAGTTATGAAACAATTTTTGTCAGAGCAGTTAAGGTTAAAATATGTTTTTGCGTCTATATACAGTTAAAAGCAATTAATTTTATTCGCGAAGTTTTAATTTTAACCTTTACACGGGATCTCGGACAGCATCTGGCCGGCTTTGAATATATTGTCGGATAGATGCTATCCGAACGCCTCCTGTAAAGGCTAATCCACACCATATTGCAGCCTCGCGTAACTTCTCTACAATTGTTTCAGTATACCTGATTTGTCTTTATTTGAGAGGGGGGGGGGGTAACTTTTTCATTTAAGACAATTGAATACTTGCAAATCTTAAAGTAATCAAAACGTATTTACAGGATTTTCATTTTTAATATTTTCCTTATTAACCACCATTATTTGCAAAATAATCTTCATAATAAGATTAGATCGGGAGGCGGTAGCACGGACAATCATTTAGTCTCATTTAAGGATAAAAATCACGGATAAAACCTCGATTTGCAAATTAAAACGTTATTAGTCAGCCAAGTCATACCTTGGTGGGAAATGCCTAAAAACCCGAATTTAGCTGTATCTTGGGTTTACCATTATGTTTTCTTACTCTCAATTCGTCATATTTTTATACGTTTGGTTTCATTTTCTTTCAAGAAGATGAGAAAATGTTAGGGTATTGAATTTAATAAACCTTATGATCTGATTATCGGCTATGCAGATTTACACCCATTTTTTTTCGAAAGTATTCTTTCGCATTAAACATTATTTAGTAGCAGAATTTTATGGTTGAATAAAATAAAATATTTTTTTTCAATAATAGTAATTTAATTTTGATTAGCCCGTAATCAGTCCCCCCCCCTTTCTCAATCATCAACATCATCCGATATGACAAATTTGTAGTCATGAACATTTAAATTATAAAAGGAAAACAATCTGTATTTACTCCACTGAACTTTCAGAATAGTTTACAGAAATAGTGTGTGTTCAAAAAATATAACAATGAATAAAAACTTATATCGTAATTTTACACAAATGTGAAAATTTTCCGCAGGTGATGATGATCTCGTGTTTTAAAGGCGATTTTTGCACTGTCATTTATAAAACTTAAACATTTTTCTAATGACATAATTTTTAGCAATCTTTCATTCCACTCGTTCTGAAAGAAGACCAATAAACAGGGTTGGCTTTTTACCGGTAAACACCTGGGGAGAAGGTGGTAAAAACCTAAGGATATACAATAAACTGTTAGCCCTTAAACTGTATTTTAATACTATGGATAAAAATTCTATTTTCATGTAATTGGTGTATTAATATATAATATCTATATAGGGGAGAGTGGGGTGGGGTGGGACTTTTTTTTACAAAAGTTAGAATTTTTTATATATATATATATATATACAAAAAGAAAACTTTCAATTTATAGCATGCAAGGTAAAACACTTTTTAATCCCCCTGAACAATATAGAAACATAACGTGCAAATACTATTTTATTTTAAAGAGAACGTAAGTTTCAAAATGTGTGTCATGCCTCCTCATTAAGAATTATGGGACGGCAATAATAATAAAAAAAAGCTATAAGGCACAAAATAACCTATAGTGTCGGTAATATAAACAATCAAACAAAGGTTGTAAGTTGATAATGTATATGCCACAATATAAAATTCCAGTATCTTCATGACTGGAATGAAAATTCAGGATTCTCTGTCATAGGTGTCATTAAGGCCCCACACTAGGCTCAGAATGTAATGATGATAATGTAAAATTCTATAGGAGCATTCTTTTGAAATACCTAACTCAAATTTTAATATTTTTACATGATTCTTTTGAGCAAGACAGCTGAGGATGATCCATAACCGGCCTAGTTTTTAATTTTTTCTATTTTGCTTTTCTATTTTTTATATAACGATAGTTTCAATTTCAGAACCGTTTTAAACCAATTTCGTAAGTTAGAGTAATTAAAAAAAAAAAAAATCTGAATCCAAAACTGAAAAAGTAAAAACTACGCCGGTTGCGGATCGCCCTCGGCAATTTTGTGCAAAACAATCACGTAAAATTATTAAAATTTCGGCGAAATATTTGAAAAGAACGCCCCCATAGACTTTGCATTATCATCCGGGTCTTTTTCTGTGCCTAGCGTTGCGCCTTAAATAATCATCAATTTATTTACATTTTGAAGTATGAATGCATATATTATCAATGTTATAATTAATATATTATCTTCTAAGAAATTTGCATGTTAGCAATTCGCATTATTATTAATTAAAAAAAGGAACTGGGCGCGTCCCATTCATCCCTTTTCTGGCATGTCCCATTCCTCGCCACTTCCTTGTTTGTGTTAAACTTCTTGTTCGAACAAAAATGCTGCTTTAGGCTTAGTTTAAATTATGGAAAATATACAGTATAATGTTCCATAAATGGGGAAACTATTACATTTATACATAAACAAGCCTTTAATATATTGAGAGCAAATAAATCAAATTTAAATTGGATTTTTGAAATAATTTTTTCTTTCATACATTTGCAAGTCTATGCATATCAATATTTTTTGTAAACTGAAGAACGGACTACCATTGCTTCATGTTGTATGCGATCGATGAAATGTTTAGAATAATGCACAAAAAGAAAAAGCTACAGTCCCATTC
This sequence comes from Maratus speculifer, assembly GCA_964019185.1. Taxonomy (NCBI): domain Eukaryota; kingdom Metazoa; phylum Arthropoda; class Arachnida; order Araneae; family Salticidae; genus Maratus; species Maratus speculifer. The sequence goes on along the minus strand of OZ025291.1, from coordinate 33,453,752 downwards.
CACCCGACTTTCCCCCATAAAACAAAAGGGGAATTAAAGAATTAGCCAGTTCCCCAAAGCTCCTGATATACACTATATGGCCAGAGATGACCGTCCACTTGCGATTTTAGACATTTTGTTAAATATCTAGAAAAATGTATGAGGAATTATCCGGAAAATCTTAGTGTATAAATATAATACACTACTTGGCCATTGATTATCGTCCACTTGTGATTTTAGACCTTTTGCAAGATATCTAGAAAAATACATGAAGAATTATCCTGAAACTCTCAGTGTATAAACAATATAGTACAGGTCATCTATTTCCGTGAAGATTTTTTCCAGAAACTTTATAGGGGACCGCCAACAAATTAAAAAATGTATGAATATCTTTTGGATAACCCTGTCAAAACTAATGCATCAAAAGCGCTCAAACTGTAGATTGTGATTAAGTGGCTTATTGTTATAAACTGTGTTCATTTTTATGTCGATAGCATGTATACAGGTAGAAAAAAGAAGGTTTTTATAAAAATACTCCCAAATTTTTCCAAGATTTTTGCTTATAATTTGCAGAGTTCTTAATATAAAATAATATTTTCTGAAAATGTGACAAACAACATTTCACATAATATTAAGAACTAATTTTATATTAAGAACTCTGCAAATTATAAGCAAAAATCTTGGAAAAATTGGGAGTATTTTTATAAAAACCTTAATTTCTCTACAAGTATACGTGCTATCGACATAAAAATGAACACAGTTTATAACAATAAGCCTCTTAATCGCAATCTATAGTTTGTGCGCTTCTGCTGCATTAGTTTTGACAGGGTTATCCAAACGATATTCATTATTTTTTAATTTGTTGACGGTCTCCTATAAGGTTTCTGGAAAAAATCTTCACGGAAATATTTATTCCAGTAAGTCTAAAGTAAGATGTCTAAAATCGCAAGTGGACGATAATCAATGGCCAGGTAGTGTAGTACAAGTCATATATTTCCCTGAAGGTTTTATTCCGAAACTCCAATAGGGGACCGTCAACAAATGAAAAAAGAATGAATACCTTTTGGATATCTTTTGGATAAACCTGTCAAAACTAATGTAGTAAAAGCGCTCAAACTGTAGATTATGATTAAGTGGCTTATTGTAATAAACTGTGTTCATTTTTATGTCGATAGCATGTATACTCGTAGAAAAATTAAAGTTTTCTACGAATCCGAAAAACAGTCTCAAATTTACCCAAGATTTTTGCTTATAATTTGGAGAGTTCTTAATATAAAGTAACATTCTTTTCAGAAAATGTGACAACCAACATTGCACACAATACCCTGTAATCAGAATTAAAAAATAATAAAAATTGTTCCAATATTGAGTAGGTTTACTAAATAATTTTTACTGCGCATGCGTCAAAGATATCAAAATTTCATTTGCATATTATGTTAGCCAAATGTATAGAGCAACTTCTGTGAAAGTCTCAAAATCACATCTTGAAAATTTTGAAAATAATTGTCAATAGAATACGTTGAAAATTCGTTATTCCCAAAATGAAGGAAAAACACGAGGGGTTGTATCCATATATTCATTGATTAGTGTCAATATAGGATACATAATAGGGGCGTACTAATAAATTTGAATAAAATTCTTTATTTTTATTATTATTATTACTGGTATGGAATACCTGTACATGTTAGGGAAATTCGTTTCTAATCTGGAACAGACACTTTGTTGCAAGATATGTTTTGTAAATATGGTTAATAATGTAAGTAGTTTGTAACTCTTAATGATAATACAGAAAAAGAATATCTGAATTACAAGTATGAGTTGGTCATGTAATTTTCTCGTGCTGTCCGAAAATAGGCAATAAAGAGGAAAGTGCCCAGTTAAACTGATGGCATTGAGCCCGCAGGCTATACATACAACTGTATATTATACTCTTATTTCAAAGAATAATTCCCTTCCAAAAATAAAAGAAATCAACTGTAAGTTATTGGACAGTGGATTAACTGCCATCCTTCTTTATACTTAACCAATGAGCCCCTAAAAATAATCAGGGAAGTGCCTTATCAGAGTGAACCTATTAACAAAATTTGAAGAAAATGTGATAATTCTCCATGATTTCTGCATATTTATATAAATTAACCCGTCAGTAGTCGCGTGTCGGTCTTTTCGCCGCCCGTATAACTTATCTTCTCCTAACTTGTATCAGATTACAAATGCAAAGGAGATCTACCGTGTAGCTGACTTTGAAGGTTTCTCGAACACCTTAGTGAAGTAACAGGACACCTCTGTTTTTCTTTCAGGTACATTTTTAGAAACAAAGTTGAAATTGGCGAAAAAGTCTACGTAACAATCACTAATGTCAGTTCATTTTTACTTTTTCGAATTACTCCATATCTCATGAATAAAATGCATAATTTAAGAAAACTGCAAATTTATATATTCATTGAAATGGTATCTTCATATATTAGGTGAAAAATATTTCTTATTTTACATATTTGGTATGCGGGGGGCCAGCGGCGAAAAGACCGAGCGCGACTAATGACGTTGTGGAAAAAGTCGCGACTACTCGTGGGTTAAGGATGGTAGCACTCTCTTCTCCCCCCCCCTCCTTCATATTTAACCAATGAACCTCCAATGCTAATAAGTAAAGAACCTTATCAGAATGAACCTACATATAAAATTTGAAGCAAATCTGATATTTATATAAAGAGTTATCACGTTACATACAGAACCTGCGAGCACATTAGCTGTCAGGCTTTGATAGCTTTGTGAGCTATAATTTAAATTTTATTTAAATTTTATTCTTTCTTTTTTTGTTAATCTACCATTTTTGCTGTAGTTTGATGATACATTTTAATTGGACTGTCTTGTTGTGTGTTTTCCTTAATGTGTTATTATTATTATTTCAGATAATGAACTTACATTTATAGTACTTACATTACCATACCTGATACAAGAAAAGTTTCCGAATCTTTATCATGAAGAAGGTGCAGGAATTTCTGTGTTTCAATCTGTTACAGTGCTCCGCAACTCAAACAACTTGTTAAATTACTCATGCTATGTATTAAATTTATATAAACAGTTAATTACAAAAACTGATAATTTTATAAGTTTAGTTACTTTGTGGTATGCATTATTTTGGTTGTTTAACGTTAACTATAGCAAAAGCCAATTTAAATTTTTATCATTTTTATTAGATACTTATGTCTTCAAAATTTTCTCAGTGTCATCAGTTCCACATAGTGTTACGTCTTTGTTTAATAATATTTAATACATTCTTGGTGTTTACAATAAAAAGATTATTTGAACTAAAAGGTTGTTTTTTTAATTCAGTGTTTTATTCCTTTCATTATAATTACTCTTTGGATTAAAATTTCAGATGCAATAAGTCAAAACACAAAAAAAAAAAAAAAAAAAAAAATTGGCAGAAAGTGTTTTGATGTGGATACAGGACTAGAAATCAGCACTCGTTAGTCGTCAAATGAAACTAAATTATAGAAAAATTATTCCTAGTCGTCAAATCTTGATAGCTAGCTTTCTTTAACTTTAATTTTTGTTTAGCAAATGCTTTCATTTGTATTTTAGCATACACCCCCCCCTCTGCACCATGACATCAGCACGTGGTGTCTTAAGAATTTTGAACCTGTCAATAACCTCTAAGTTAACTTCACTTTAACCAATGACTGATAAAACTGGTCCTTGGATATTACACCCCTGTGAACAAGATTTTCTTTTATTATGAGATATTTCTGCATCCTTATATGTTCCTAAAGTAAGAAACTGTATTAAAATTGTTTTAAAATTTTTGTACTCCCTTCCTCAAACAAACAAAAAAATATGTGTGATTTGGAAATGTTTTAAATGCCACACCATAATTGGCAACCAAAGATTTATTTGCTAACTTTTTATTTTCTGATGTACTGTTAGTCTCAGATTTTTTAAAAATTAGCTTATCTCTAGATATATCTAAGCTCATATTTTCTTTCTGTGGACATATTTGCTTGATTATCTGTTTGTATGCATATCAGCTTTATAAAAAGACTAAGTTTTTCCAGAATCCAAATATTGTAGTTTAATCAGGTTTCATACTTATGGAAAGTCAGTTTTTATTTTGTTTAGTAAGAAAAAGTGTTTAATATATAAAATTTCCTCCCCACTTCCCTTCAATACATTAAAATTAAATATGCAATGCAATATTGTTATTATTAACATGGTTGTGAAAAGAAATAAGATAATATGTAATGCAGTTGGCACATCGAAAAAAAAACTGTAGGCATTATTTTGACACCTTACATACAGTTCTTAATTTCTAATCCTGTGTGGATATATGCTATAAAATATGGATTTGCATAAGTTCACTATAAAGGTAAGTACTACATATATTGTAAAAATGTTTTTTTTTTTTTTTACTCAATTTCATCTGTGATTTTACCACAACTATAAAATGAACTTATTTTCTATAATTCATTTCATAGCTTGATGGCTAACTTTCTTGAAGAATTTTAAAGAATATGGAATATTCTTACTAATTTAAAAGTTATGTAGCATTTATTATATATTCTTTCCTAATTTGTGTATTACATTTGTTTTTATTGGATACAGCAGGGTAGCTAAAAAAATTGGTGCGTTGTTTGACATTGATATTTTACAACTAAAATCTGAGAAATGCTTATTTTAAAATTTTGTAGCATTTCTTCTATTATATGAAAAACTTAATCCTCCGAAAAGTTCACAACAGTCAAAATGATCAACAACTAATATGTTAAACGAAGTGTTGGTCTCATGGAAGCAAAATAATTTTAATGGAACTTCCAGCAGTATTGGGGCCTTCACATGGAGCAAAAACAACATTGACCTTCAACACCCATCTGCGTGGATATTTAATAACAGGTGTATTGCCTTCGAACAATCAGATCTTAACTCACTTGACTTCTGTAGAAAAGTTAGAAATAGAAAACCCACAATTGCATTGTATGTGATGCGAAATTATCAAGGCATAGAATGATTTAAATCAGAATTACCTGCAGCGGACTGTCAATTCAGTGATCTTTCGGTTTCAAACTTGTGTAAAAAAATATCAAGTCAATGAATAATTTGTTAAAATATTGTTATTTCTTTTATTTTTTTAAATTAAAATATGGCATATATTTTACAGTATATAGCATTTTTCTGTGTCCCCATACTTTTCAGTTGCCCTTTATATAAAATAATGAAAATACATGTCAAGCAATATACTATGTGTCAAAAAAGATGGTTACGAAATACTTTTGAAAATATAAGAAAATTATAAAAATATTCATATGAAGATAGATAATTCGATTTGTACTTTCTCTTATTTTGGAGTCAAAAAACATCAAATTTTTATAATGTTCCTGCATCTAAAAATGCCCAATCACAAAAATAGTTACTGGCCCTTTCTTAAATATACCCAAAAAGTTTGATCCAAACATCTGAGTTAGAGACAGTCAAAAATCATGATTTATTTCATTTTACAAGAAATTCAAAACATAAAATTGAAAATCAGGCTTCAAATTGCATGACAAAGTCACAATATTTGACTCTAACTCAGTGATTTTTAGAGGCAGAAAATAGGTGTAGAGGTTGTGTAAATTTTGCGATTTATTCTAGCAAAACCTTTTGGGTATGACTAACAATGCAATAGTGATGACTTATGATTGGTGATTTTGAAATGCAGCGACTGTATAAAAGTTAAAATTTTGAATTTTTCTTAAAATACTCTTCATGTAAATGAAAGTACAATTTGAATTCTCTGCCTTTCTATGATTATTTTTGTAGTTCATATTATCCCTCTCTGAGTTACAAAAATATGCTACAATTTTTCTTTAGACACCTGATAATGAGTTTAAAAATATAATATTCCATCAATCTAAAAGAAAAAAAAAGACTCAAGATATTGACTGATCATGAAAATTTTCTCTGCAGAATTCAATTTAAAAATGGGTAAACACTTTGTATTTCATGATTCTAACCAATACAATTTCTTGACAAGCGGGGTGGGGGGAGGGGGGTTGCAACTGTGGGCCATAGATTGTGATTGCTATTTCTCGTAGGATGCCACAGGGCACACTGGATTATGTGTGTCATCCGTTCACCCTCTGGGGCATCCTGGATAAGTGGTATCATTATTCTCCCCTGAGATGCCATTCTTTCACCCCTAAAGGTACCTTGGATGAGGGATGCCATTACTCACCCCTAAGATGTGATCCTTTCACCCTCTGGGACACCCTGGATAAGGGGTACCATTACTCTCCTCTGAGGCGCCATCTTTTCACCCCCTGGGGCACCCTGGTGAAGGGGTGCCATTACTCTCCCCTGAGATGCCATCCTTTCACCTCCTGGGGCACCCTGGATAAGGGGTACCATTATTCTCCCCCGTGGTGCCGTCCTTTCACCCCCTGAAACACCCTGGATTAGGGGTGCCATCCTTTCACCCTAGTAAAGGGTGCCATTTTAGCTCCTCTAGGGGTGTCACCAGTGAGACAAGCTTTTCACCCCTAAAAGGTGCAATGTGTCACCATTAGTTTTAACAGTGTAGTTCATTGTTACATAAACTTAGATAATTTGCCTCTTATATCTGCTTGGTACCTGTTTAACCTCGCAAATCTGTGCAATTCGCCATCATATTCCATGTGTTTTTTTTTTTTTTTTTTTTTTTTTTTTTTTCATGAATTAGAAATCCTACACTATTTGTTTTTCTATTTTCTGTGTTTCTGTAGTATAATGCATGCCCGTTGTGAAGATCAATTTTTTCTTCAACATTTTTCTGACTTCACATATTAAATCCTGTAATGTCCCAGATAATTTATATTTCTTTAAGTTCTTGAAAACGATTTTCCGAATATATTGATAGTCTGATATATGTAACCAAGGTCTTTAACTTATGGCAGTTACATCGAGCATGTAACTCACTATAAATTAAGAGAAAACAAGACTGGTTGGAATCCCAATACGCAAACTTTAAGGCTCGTTTACTTGGAAACTACCTGACAGACTTTAATGAAATTTGAAATGTATATTCGCTGTAATATGCTCAAGACTTATGGCAAACAGTTTCTTTCAGTGGGTAAAACTTTTTTTTTTAAACAATGGCATTTTTTCAGAAATTTGTTATTTTTTGAAAGTATTTTTGTAAACTATTAGTCACATAGGATCTTATATTTGTATTCTACCACCAAAATAATTTTATTCAGAATCGCTCGACTAGTTTAGGAGATGATGGGGGTTCAGCTGAAAAGTACAATTCTTCGGAGAGCTAAAAAACTTAGACATGTATAACTTGTAACAAAGTTCTTGCACGGTTTTATAAAATACATGTATTGAAGTACATGTAAACATTTGGATCAGACCTTTAGTTACAAATAATAAAGGAATGTAAAATGTTACAGTAAAATTAATGTAAATGGACGTGGTATCCCAGTCTGGTCACCCCTTAACCAACCCCATTCCCTATTGTCCTTTGTGAATCTCCTCTGTCCCCTCTTGAAGTATATCATAATTAATCATCTTTGCGAATACGCATATACGTGATGCAAAAGGTGGACACAATATTTAATTATTCCTATTTTTTAAACAATTTTATTCTTTTTTTTTCTTTTTAGTCAGAACGTTTCTGCAATTTAATAAGACAAGAATTTCTATTTCGCAAAACCGGTTATAAAATATTGAAAATAATGTAAAGGACGCTCGTCACAAAGGTGTAAAAAGATGACAACTGCGTACTATCTAATGCAAATTATTATATAAATGATTTTGCCTAGTATAATTCACCATTCAATTTTTGAGGGCTTCATTTTTTTTTTTTTTTTCTCTCTTAATACGCATGCTGTACCAAAAATAGGAAGATATCGATTTATAGATAATAGTAAAAATAAAAGATAAAATAAGAATAAAAAGCAACAGAATAAATAGGGAAAGCAAAAGATAGCAGACCCCCCCCCCCCCACCCCCTCAAGAGGTATATTTATTTATCTCGATGAAATTACCTTTCTAGAAGAACATGCAGAATGACAGAGACAAAATGATGGGAATGATGAAATAAACGAGTAAATGTTATTCATATGCATTATTTTGTTATTCTAATGTCCATTAATGATTTATTTAGTTCATTACAGTGTACTTTTTTGGAGAGGTGAATATCAATTTCCTGCCAGTAGTTTGAGCAAAAATAAATAAAGAAATAAAATAAAATCTTCCATATGATAAAATATTTCAGTGAAACTAATTTTCTCCCAAAAATAAGAAATTCTGACAAAAAAGAAAATGGCGCGAATGATGGCATTATTAATGAAAGAACCTTAATCGTGGAAAAAGCCTATTTCAGTGACAACTATGTTACGGATTAGGATTGCAGCAGTTTCTTCATTAGTGAATCTTACTTTCATTTGTTTAAGGGTCATTCTATACAAAATGAGCAAATCATCAGTGTCTAACATACCATAGATTTTAATAAACATGAAAAGATCATATTTATTTATGAGCAAATGTACAGTGATAGGTTTCAGGATTGTTTATTTAAATATAAAAATTTACATTATAAGTTGGTGCAAAATCAAGGTTTTGCCTACATATAGTTTCATTAAAAAAATAAATACATAAATAAAAATAAAAAAGGTAGAAAATATGGTGATATAAGTTGCAACTCCATGCGAGTTTATTTGAAAAAATATAAAAATTAAATTTTTATGCAGCCCCCACAGAGTACAAATTTCAATTAGTAAAACTTTCCTTATCCAATCCTGAACTAAGCACACAAAATTTCATTTTCATGTCCGCTAAATTCACAAACTTATAACGACATATATAATTCGCATATATAAATTGTCAGACTTTAAGGAATTAGACACAAATTGAAATGCGTGCAATTCAAGAATCAATGTAACTTTAAGCGTTCTAAGAAACATGTAAAAAATATATTTACTGAGTTAGAATTTTGATTTTTTTTTCTTTTTTGGCGATGTTTAACCGTATAACTTGTAAACAAAGTCACATCCTAAAATTTTTCATAAAGTAAAAAAAAATAATAATGATTAGTTTTCCGATATTTTTTCCTTTTTTTGTGATGTTTAACCGTATAACTTGCAAACAAAGTCACATACTGAAATTTCTAATAAAGTATTTTTTTTAATTAAAATTTTTTAAGAGTGATAATTTAAAATCGTTGTAAATCGAAACATTATTCAACCGATTTCATTTTTTATAATTTAATTAAAGAAGAAAATGTAATTTTAGATTTGTTTCAGGATTTTTTTAAATATTAATTTTATCTCTCTAAGTGTTTGGAAAGCAATATTCCGTTCACTAAGTCCCAGGTTTCACTGCAATATAAGCAATACTTAAAATAATATATTTCTATAGATTTAATGAATTTTCCATATGTTTTAGAATGATTAATTGTTTCAAGGATTACATTCATATTTCTGATTGTTTTTTTTTTATAATGTTGTAAGAAGCATATTTTTCTAAACATTTATAACAAAATAACAACATTACAATTTAACAAATAAAAATACAACAAAACAACATTACAATTTTACCCATTTGCAAGACTCTCAGAGGGTTAAAAATATTAAAGTTATTTATTTAAAAGTTTATGTAAAATATGTTTTTAAAAAATCATATTTTCAAAAACGAATGTTTTTTTCAAATTTGCTAAAGCAAAATTAATGTAAAATAATCCAAAAACAGATGTTCAAAGTTTGCACTTTTTTTTCTTTAACGATCTTGACTTGTAATAATTTAAAAAAGAGAAAAGGTGAAAAAAAACTCATTGTGCAGAAAAACGCAATTGAATTTTTAAGCAAAGCAAAGGTTGCCTCCTAATAAAATATTGAAAAGTTTATTATTATTATTATTACTATTATTATTATTAATAATTTACGTGAAAAAGTGGATATTTTCATTAGCTTTTACTTTCAGTTCAGTTTTGTTTTCGCTCTTCCACCTCCTTTCTGTGCTATTTAAATGTCCAACAGTTATTTAAAACAATGCTCCTTACATAAAAATTAAAAAGTTTTTTTTTCCTTTTTTTTCTTTTTTTTTTCTTTTTTTGAAAGGTTTATTTTTTTTCCCAGTTTATTACTAAAAAAACCAGATTCATATCTAAACGTCCAGGTTTTTTTCTCCTCAAGAGAACACAATTTTTTTTCAATCCTTGCTGATGGAACATAACCAAAATCTTTTAATAAAGCAAAATTTTCTTTCTTTTTTTCTCTCTCTCTCTCTCTTCTTGTTTAATTACTTTTTCTTCACTTCTGCAGATGTAAACAAAGAAACTGAAAATGTCAATTTCTAAGAAATAACATAAATAAGAACCCTCCGATGACATTTTTTTTTATCACTCGAAACCTGTTTCTTTACAGAACAAGAAACTGTTACATAAACAAAATGAAGCGCCCCCGCTGCTGTTTCATTCTGTTGAGAGCTCAGTGGCGCTCAAGTAGTGGCGAGGCAGGGAAGATCTTCATTTCTCTCCAGTATTCAAAAGCGTGCAAACAACTGGGGATTTCTGACAGCGACTCCTTTTTACGGGTGAAGCAACCTGTTGAAATGTCGTTCCCACCTGATGATGAATTATTAAATGAGGTAATGTTTCACTTTCTCCTCAGTGCATTTTGTCCATGTCGAATTAGGTGGGGAATAAAGATAATTAATGTGTTAAACGTGACAGTTAAGGAATTATTTAATGAAATATTTTTAATTAAGGTTTGATAAAATTTTAATCATGAAATTTGAATATCTAATGGAAAGTTAATCGATAATTCTATATGTGTTGTCTTGATTTGTTTATATGTTTGTATGGCCTGGAACAAACGTCATCGTCGGGTGGTCCATGGACCTCCAGATTCATCGAAATTTAGAGAAAATATTTGTGGTTAAAAATCTAGACATTATTTGTATAGGATCAACTAATCTAAGCATTAATGAATAAAACAAAATGAGAAAATAAGTATCATTGGTCTATTATACGACAACATTCTCAAAGTTAAATTTCAGTCAACCACATCAAAACTTGATTTCTGGCTCTTGGAAAGTTTTGGCTCAGTTTTATAAATATATTTGTGTGAAAAGTTGTTGTTTTTTTCATCTGCATGGAAATTAAAATATACAGTAGAACCCCTCAAATTCGGACCCCGATAATCCGGATCTCCGGTTAATCCGGACCGGTTTGGGTCATTATTTTTTCAAGTTTGTGAAGTGATTGGCTAATTTCCATAACATTGACTAGTTTCATCGTCGTATTTTGAATAGAAAAAACTTTTTCTGAAATATTTTCGGAAGAATTAAATAAAGTAAACATTTTTACTGTCTGTAAATATTCACTAACTTTAATATAAAGGTGATTTACCGTAAGTATGTTTTATTTTATTTCAGTTTTTTCTAATTCTCCGGATAATCCGGATTTTCGATAATCCGGATTGGGTCTGGTCCCAATTAGTCCGAATTATCGGGGTTTTACTGTAGTATCGATTCATGTTTCAAATTTAAACCTTTCTTCGTTTTGCATTAGTTATAAAAAATACAAATTTATTTCCAACAAACAGGAACAAATATCACTCTAAAATTATATGATAGTTAAATATATTGTTATAAGAATATTTACTTTAATAATGTTATAGTAAAAAAAAAAAAAAAAAAAAAAAAAAAAAAAAAAAAAAAAAACCTTTTACACATATTTGTTATAAAGAGTTTTTGTTATAAACACATTAAGTTATATGTGTAAGGTTAGAAAGGTTGACGGTCGCTGTTCTAGAGCATTAAAATATAATGAAAATGCTTTATATGAAAGAAATTAAATTTAAAAAATTATTTTAACGATCTGAGGATTTCAGATGTGTATAATATACGTTTTTAAGTTATAAAACTTAATTAAACACTTAAACCTGAAACGGTGTTATTTGTGTTTTAATAAAAATAAAAATTGAAAAAAAGAAATAACAAAAACCTTTCCTGCTTAATTTCTCCAACTTTGAGCATTTGTATATTTTGAAAGTTTTTCAGTTATAATACATAGTTATAATGTAGTTTAAATAAGAAATAGTTTAGAAGACATTATCTACTTTAATGGGTGAAGGTATTTAACAATATTGTTTTGTTCGTTTTCTTCGATTTTAGATAAATAAAGTACATGAAATTTTTTTTCGTAGATTACGTTAACCTGTTAAAATACCGTCTCATCTGAAAATATATACATATATGCAAGTAAAATGAGATATTACTTCATTTTCTGCTCATTTCACTTTGTTCGTGTTGAATTAAATGAAGAATTAAACAATAAAGAAAAATCATGTGTTAATCATAGATTATGAAACACTTTCCAACATTTCCTGAAATCCACAACAAAATTTCATTATTGAGGATGTAAGTTAAATAAAATAATTAAGTAAATATTTAATAAAACAGATAAAGCATTTAAAAATCTAATTGAAGCTGTTACCTACAACAGCCAAATATATACGCTAATTTTTTAACAGTCCTTTATTTGATCTGTAGGTTGATATATATACTATATAATGGGAAAATTTAGTTTAGCAAGAAAACGAGTTTCTCTTTCAGCATTTTATGCCAATAGATCTAAACATACTTAAATATGTTTGTTCAGCCTTGTAGTTAGCCTAGTACTTTTATTACACGCCACTATTTAGCTAAAATTTAATTTTAAAAAAATACTTTCAAAACTACTGAAATCACATTTCCAGAAATTACCACCCATAGACAGCCGTGTATTTCATTTTTTTTTTTTTTTTTCGTAGCTCTGTATATCATTCTATCTGTATTCGACAAATATTTCTTAGTAAACTAAATACCGCTCGGTAAAATAGCATAACACATTTAAAACCACCATTAAGCAATTTATGCTCATACTCAGTAATCTTTAAGAATTCTTTTGCATAGTTCTGTAAATCAACTATAGCATTTATCCACATCATGTAGTGTAAATATAATTAAACTTAAAAGCGTATATCATAATTAAAAATGCACTTGATGCTGTCATCGCTATTACGCAGTACTTCGGATAGAATATAGTGTCGGAAAACTTTCACACTGTAAATGCTACGCACTTCATATCATACATGAAATAACTTATAGTAAGCATCATCGACGTATAGCAATTTCATTATATTTGAAATCTTTTAACAGAATTAAAATATTCTGAAAACAATTTTATATCATTGTGTAATTGATTGTTTTGTGTGGGGGGGCATGTAAATGAATAGTAAATATTCTTTACACCGCATATTCTAAAGAATTCATATTTTAGTGCACTTCGTAATTGTGCATCAATATTTTAACACTTTTCAACATAGTTGAAAAGTGTTCATGATTTCGGTTTGTCTGTCCACGCTCTAACGCCCACAAATATACTCCGATTTTTATGCAGTTGATAAAGGTTATTTAGGGTCACCAAAGCATGTTTGGTATCGTGTATGAAGTATGTACGATTAATAATTCATTGAAAGTGGCACTCAAAAAAGCACTCCGGCACAAACAAAAGTCTCACCCCTTCCCCCCCAGAATATTTGTGATTTGTGTTTTCAACTGTCAAAAAGTTCATTTTTTCCAGAGTAAAATATCTGAATTTGACAATGCAAAATAAAATACAATATCTAACGCTCATAATAAATGTTAAAATTGCTAATTGGTGTAAAAATGAATTTCATAAAAAGGTGTTTCTAATTGTATAAAGTTTTAACTCTACACTGCATAAGGTTTTCTTTTGGAAGCTTTTTTATGTTCATATTTAAGTTTAGATACCAAATATTTTAAAGAGTATTTATTTACCTTATTTAATAACGTACTTCTGTGTCTTAATATAAAGCGAAAACAAAGTAAATAAAAGAAAATAAGTTGAAACTGGTGTAAAACAATAAAAACTAACTAAAATGTATCCTTAAAAAACCATAATTTTTTTTAATCGACTTACATATTTAGTTTACTTTTGAGTTAGAAATTTGCAATAAATTTACTTTTCTTAATGTTTTAGTTATCAAATTTGATTCTACTTTTAAAACCTATGGGGGGGGGGGGGGTTCTACCTCTAACCCACCTCATGCTCTTTCAAATCAAATTTGCTCCGACTCTACATACCTTAATTATGAACATAATTACTTAAAAAATGTTGCTGCCAAAAGAAGTTCCAATTCTTCTATTATCAATACTGCTGTAAAGAAATTCAATAAGCCGTTTATTATAACTACTCTTTCAAAATCTGTCACGAGCAAACAATATAATTTGGTTGTTCTTCTCTTTTATATTCTAGTCCTTTATGTTTCAAATTAATTAAAGTTTTCAGACGTTTCAATTTTAATGTTATCTTTAAATTTGTAAATAAATTTAAATTCCCTCCACTAAATCTCCTATTCCTGATATTCGTAATTTATCGTGTTCCTTGTAAATTTATCGTGTTTCTTGTAATGGCTGTTATCTTATATACCTCAAACTAAAAGAAATCTCTAAATTCGGTTAAAAGAATAATCTCGTTATGTAAATAATCAAGAAATTTCTAAGCCTTCTATTGCCAAGTATTCTTGGGTTTGCGGCTATAGCTTTAATTTTTAAGTTACTAAAATTATCATTCATGTCAGTAATATCTCTGAATTTATCTCTCTTGAAAATTTATCTATTTATCGTATACGTAAAGTTATTGTTGATGATAAATCTGATTCTACAATGCTCTCTACAGCTTGGAAAACCCTTTTCAGTCCTGCCATATAATTATTTTTTTGTATAAATTAATATTAATTTAATATTTATTTCATGTTAGTTTATTTTATTTTTCACGCATTCCCATTTTTTTATATACGTGTATTTTCATATTATTATAATTTATTTTATTTCATTTATATATACTTATGGTTTTTTTTTTTTTTTTTTTTTTTTCAATTTGCTCTCTTATTCACTTTCTGCTCTGTGTGTTTTTGTTTTTAATTATATTATTCAGTGATCGGCTGCTGTTTTCTGCTTTCTTATTGGCTGTTGATTTTTACCTTCCTAGTAGTTGTTTCTTCAGCTTGTTGCATTTTCCTTATCTTTCATTTCAGTCTTGCAGCTGCTTTCATAGAAAAGGTACATCTTCTTTGCGCCTGACAAAGAAAGACTCAGATCTTTCGAAAGACCTAGAGCATTAAAAAATGTTTATGGTGATTAAAGAAGACTTTCTACTTTTTAAAGTAAATAAAGTTATTTTTTAACTTAATGACTGTTATTAAGTCAGGTATTCGTCTAGATAGAAATTTTATCCTTTAAATTTTTGCAAATTTTTCATCTCCGAACAAGTCTTTTCACAAAATTTTTTCATCAAAAGCCGAAACCTTCAATATTCATTGTTTTAAAAAAAGACATTTCACAAAATTTTTATTTTTCCGAACTGAACATTTAATAAATACAATTATTTTAAAGTAAAATCTAGTCTGTTACAAAACGATTAAATCTCACAAATAGCCTATTATCTGTCTAGCTTATATATATATATGTAGTTTTCAGTTACCACTTAATAGGATTTCCATTAAGAGTTGCAAATCGTTTCATCATGGGGCACCAAATTGAAACTTCGCCCCGGGCGCAATTTTCTCTTCGCACGCCGCTGACTGAGCGCGCCTTAGCTACGGCTCTGATTAAAATTTGCTTTAATAGTTACATTACAATTAAAACATCAATCTAGATTTTTAAAGACATTAATATAACCATTAAAACACAAAAATTAAAGATTTTATGGACAAGAGAATATATGTATGTAAATTTGTATTAGTAACAGGCATTTTTGTTTTTGTTGATTTTTATGGCCTTATACGATCCTTTCATACAGATTAATTTTACGATGAAATTTCTTCTTAATCCCCTCTAAAACTATATAATTTAAAAAGAAGAAAATGTGAACTAATCATAATAGAAAGAAATCACCTTAAATTCATTTAAATTATGCAATAAGTAATTTTATATGTCTGACTCAGTAGTGAAGCCAGAATCTCATCTGGGAGGTTTAGTGATTGATATTTATAAAGTGAACAATTTTATAGTATTACATGCTCATAAAGTGGCATTTAGTAAATATGCTACATATAAGACCAACACAATAAAAAGTACATGCGACAATTATAAATTAAGCATTTAGGTATTAAAAGGTTCATAAATAAAAACCTTTTAAAATTTTGAAAAAAAAAACATAAGAAGGAGCAGTAGCCGTAATAAAAATGTATTATTTTGGTCAGGGTTGTTTGGTTTAAACCAAGTTGGTTTAAACCGTGGTTAAAACCATGGTTTAAACCAAATGGTTTTTTTAAAAAAAAACCATGCTGTTTTTTTTTACCTGGGTTTTTTTATTCTTTTACCCAAATGTTTTATTTTACACATTATTGAAAAATGCAAAATCCAAATTATGAAGAAGCTACAAGCAAAGCTGTAGGAAAATGATGAATTAATAAATTTCTAAAATGACAAACATTTTTAATTAACTTAACTTTTCTTGTAAGCTATAAATCTACATGGCAGAATAACTAATTTTTCTAAAAACGTTAGCTGGTTAGAAAAAAAACTAATCAGTTTTTTTCTTTTTTTAAAAGGCCTATATATGTTATATATGTGTGTAGATATATATATATATATACATATTGTTTTTATTATTATATTATCTCCATTTTTCTGTCATATGATATATGAATACTTCAAGTTTTAACTTACCACGTGCTGTATGAGGGTTAAGGTCGTGCATTTGGGATTCATTCTACTTTATAGCTCTTTTTTACTATTACTTTTTTACTATTATTGCTTTATTTTCTACTTCATAGTTTTATTTTCTCCATATCCACTATACATTTCTTGGTATTTCTTTAATAAATTTTGATTTCATGTGTGTTGGTAGTCCCAAAATCGTGTTGTTTTGCTTTCTCATGGCAAATACTAAGATGAAACCACACATTCCATTTGTAGTTTCAAAGTATTTGGGACCTGATGATTCTGCTTTAGTTCTACAAATTCCATTTGTATTCATATTATTTTTTTCCTTTCATATTCAATATGATATAAGTTATTAAATTCAATCGTTAATATTGTTTACTATTAATGGTCTTATATATATATATATATATAATATATATCCAGAAGACTCGAATTAAAAATGCACTTTTACTATTTAAATTGCTTGATTAGTTAAGATTTACTAAGGATTTCATGATTCCAGAAAGCCTCAAATATGGCATTCTTAAGTGATTTTCGCCCCAATTTTTTTTTTTTTTTTTTGTTATATATGCTATTAAATAATTGGCAATGAGCTTTTTTTTTTGCTCTGTGGTTATCGATTTTAATAAGCCTTTGTTTTTCTTGCATTCCTACATTGGGATTGGGTTTTTTGCATTATGATTTTATTCTGTTACCAGCTAGGATAGCATAGTTCAAACCAATTGGTTTTTTAGAAGAACAAGTCTAATATAATATTTTCTCATTTTTGTAATTTAAGTGTTTTAAATTATTGGATGAAAGTAATTTCTATTTTTAAGTCGTATCTCAATAGTCACCATAAGACATAGTAAGTCTAGTCAAGGTCATGTTAGTATGCATATTAAATGCAAATTTAATGCATTGATGAACATATCTGAATCCCTAAAAAAACACTTAAACTATGTAAATTTAGCAAAGATAAAATAGATAAAAAATATGCAGTATTTAGATTTAAAAAATGTTTTCCTTTGAGAAATGCAGATGTACAGATAATGATATTAAATGATCTTTAAAATTTCGGTCAAGTTCTAAAAGAAAATTTACTTGATTGGAGGGATTATCTTTTAAGAATAAAAAAGAAACTCAAGATATGAAGTCGAATAAGAAGACATTGAAAAATCAGGCACTAGTATAAAGCACCTGTTTACATTTAACTAAAATATGCAAAAGATATATTTAAATCTTCTATTGCATAATCAAATCCATTACTTAGATCAGCCCAGAAAATTGGCAGAAAGGGGGGGGGGGACAAGATTTTCTTGAGACATAATAGAAAAAAAATCTCATAAAAATGCCTAAAGAGATGTAATTTTTAGTTTAGACATTTAAAAATACTAAGTGTTATAATTAAGCATATAGTCTGATGACTGTTTAAATGCTTTAGTGAATGACAGTATTTATAAAACTACTTTATATTTTAAGATCAATGTTTTTCAGTAGCAAAAGCTGTTAAATAGGTATTTGTTTATTTTGCTGTCATCTTTTTTTTTTTTTTTTTTTTTTTTTTTTTTTTTTTTTTTTTTTTAACCTGGTAGTTTCAGAGAAGTGTCGAATAGCAATACACAATACTTGAAGTGTGTTAAGGCTCTACTGCTAAATTCAAATCATTCCAAAAATTCTTTATAAAAAGCCGTATTTTTCAATAAAAGATAATTCATGTAGTCTTCTAACAAAAAAAAATCAGACATCATATATAACAAGTATTTCAAATTAATTATTTTGAATAACCATTTGAAAATAATATGTATGAAGTTTTATAAATGAATTTATATCATATATTTATTTATAGTGCTAGTAATCAAAAGATTGTTCATTAAGATTTTCAAGGTATCAATGTTCATTATGTAGAACATTTTATTTATGAAGTATAAGACAGCTTTTTCTAAAAATGTTTAAATTTTAAATGATTTCAATTTTCTACATAATTGACTGTATATTAAATAATTATATTGATTTGAATTACTTTTAAATGAAATTATTACTTATCTATTCAAAAATATTTATTTTTGTTGATAAATATGCATTTATATGTAAAAAGAAAACATATTTTAAAAAACCCGGTTTAAACCAAAAAAACCTGGTTTAAAATAAAAAAAAACCATGGTTTTTGGTTTTTTTTCAAAAAAAACCCGTTTTTTTACCAACCCTGATTTTGGTATTATTGTTTCTCATATTTTCTTTAATTTTATTTTGAAATTGGGGTTTTTATTACGAGGACTTGCAACAAATGAATGGTAAACATTTTGTATTTGCTACGATTTTTTTCACCCTTGCTTTTACACATCATATTTTAATTTTATCACAGTTAATTTTGTATCAATTTAATCACTTTTTAGATATTTTGAGAAGGGCTTAAACCACAGAACCCCTTTTATTTCTGATTACTGGTAACGTTTTATTACCTAATTGATGTTAATGGAAAATAACTCTTTTTTAAAAAACATATAAATCTAGATAAGTTATCAATGGCTCAACACACATATTTAATTTTTTTTACAAATTCAGTTATTTATAACACTAAAAATTGTAAATTTAATAATAATTCAAAAGGGCTACATAAATAAAGCAAATTAAAAATAATAATAATAACAATAATAACACAAAAAACTGTTTACTATTTGTCTTCCAATCTTGTTTATGTTTAGTATTGTTTTTATTTATCATTTGTGTAAAAGAGCAATAACTATATGAATCATATATATATATATATATATATATATATATATATATATATATATATATATATATATATATATATATATATATATATAATTTCAGAATTATGGTAACATTTCATTACTTAATTGATGTTAATGGAAAAATATCTTATTTTTAAAACATTTAAATTCTCTAAATAAGTTATAAATAACTCAACACACATATTTATTTATTTTTACAGATTCAGTCATTTATAACACGGAAATTTTTGAATTTAATAATAATTCAAAGGAGCTATGTAAATAAAGTAAATTTAAAAAAGCACAAATAACTGTTTACTATTTGTATTCTAAACTTGTTTAAGTTTAGCATTGTTTTTATTTGTAATTTGTATAAAAGATGAACTTTTAAAACCGTTTGAAAATTTTGCATTGCTTTAAATAATTTCGAATAAATAAATAAGTTTCAATTATATAATTTGATTATGTGTTTATATCATATAAAGCTTAAAGTTTAAATCGCATTATACGCTTAGAACTGTACTTGGTTCTTTCTGAAACACTTCATAAACAAATCAACAACGAAAAGGGAAAATCCATTTCTCAGTACGGTATACTGGAAGGAAGAAATTACAACCTTTTTCCCTTTTCGCCTCTGCTGACGCACCCGCAGAAACGAGTTAATCAGAAGCCGAAATTTTCTAAGTCGTACCATTAGCAGTCGTTCTCTCCCCAGACCTTGTGAAATTTTAGGCCAGTTACGTGCTGGTAAAGATATATCGGCGTCGTCATCACTGTCTTCTGTTTCCGATTTGTCAGAGTAAAAAACATCTGAAATAAAAAGAATATTGCCCAGTTAAACTGATGACATTGAGCTCACAGTCTACGCATACTAATTGTACATTGCAGTCTTATATTTTCAAGGGTTAATTCCGTTCGTAAAATAAATTAAGGAGGGAAAACAGCTCCCCCCATTTCCCCTTTTTATATTTAATTATTGAGCCCCCTAAACTAATCAGGAACAGGCTTTATCATATAAAAAATATCCATCCAAAATTCAGAGCAAATCAGAAAATTTGTAATAAAAACCCATTTATCTAATTTAAGAGGAGTTATTCCCCCACCCCTCTTTTATACTTAACCTTTAAACTTCCAAAACTATTCAGAGATTCGCCTTATCAGATAGAACCTACATCCAAAATTAAAAGGAAATCGGACAATTCTGCATAAAACCCCATTTATCAAATTTAAAGGGGGGTAATCACAAGTATCCCTTAAATAAGAACTTCACAAAAGAACCCCACAGCTAATTACGGAAGCATCTTATCACTATGAACCTGTATCCGAAAATTGAAGCAAATCGATTAACTCTGCAAGAAAAAATGTTTAAATAAACTAAGAGAGTACTTCCACCGATCCCCATCTATACTTATCAATGAATTTTCAAAAACCAATCAGAGAAGTGCCATATCAGAATGAACCTATATCCAAAATTTGAAGCAAATGGGTAAATTCTGCGGGAAAACCCCATTAACCTTAATTAAGGGGGTTTATTTCCCATTTCCCCCCTCTTAGACTTATCCAATCGCAAAACAAATCATGGCGGGGCCCTCATCAGAATGATCCCATGTCAAAAATATGAGTGAAATCTGTTAAATTCAACACGAAAACACATTTATATAAATCACGAGGAGGGGCATTAGCCCGCCGTTGTCCCTTTTTATACTTATCCAATGAGCATCTAATACTGATCATGGAGGCGTCTCAAGAGAATGATCCT
Source organism: Maratus speculifer (assembly GCA_964019185.1). Lineage (NCBI taxonomy): Eukaryota > Metazoa > Arthropoda > Arachnida > Araneae > Salticidae > Maratus > Maratus speculifer. The sequence continues at coordinate 33,432,608 of OZ025291.1, read as the reverse complement.
ATATCTAAATTTTTATTGAAAAATGATATTTCTGCGTGAAAAGCCCATTTATATAAATAAGGGGAGGGGGCCTTAGCCCCCCTTTCCCCCTGTTTATACTTATCCAATGAACACCTAATACCAATCACGGAGGCGTCTCATCGGTATATCTAATTTTGAACGGAAACTGCTAATTCTGCATGTAAAACCCATTTCTATCAATTAAGGGAAGGGACATGAGCCCTCCGTCCACCCCCCCTTTATACATATTTAATGAATTCCAAAAACTAATCAGGGAAGCTCCTTATCAAAATATACCTATATAAAAATTTTCAAATGGATCCGACATTTTTACCATGAGTTATCGCGTTACGCACGAATGTACATACATACATACAGAACGGGCGGGCACATAAGCTCTCAGGCTTTGGTAGCCTGTGAGCTAGAAAATTGTATCTTTTGATTCCTTTTCAGATATCTCAATACTAAGTTATTTCTTTTCATATGAGCTGTAAGGGAGATCATACTGCATATTCCCGTACTTGTCCTAACTGGAACAGAGAAAAAGAAATTGTCACAGTTAAAATTACTCAAAATCTGTCTTATCCTGAAGCCCGCAAACTTGTAGAAACCAGAATCCCATCTGTCGGAATTTCTTACTCCAGCTTACTTAAAAACCAATCAAAATCTGTAAGACATATAAGCACCCAAACGTATTCCTCATATCCACCTAATAGATCTACTAAATCATAATCAACGAGCACACCAATTAAATAATCTCGTGATGTCTGTCTCCCTACTAAAATGTCTGGAAGCCTTAAATTAGAACGCTGGCTACCATCCAAAGAACCAGTTAAAATAATTGACTTAGAAAAAAGACAACAGAAATTAAATGCTCAATCCAAAAAATCATCTGATCCCCAAACTAATACCAAATCTGGAACCAGTACAAAAATACCGCCTAAGTCCAACACTCTCCGAAAACAGAATTTGAAAGAAACATCACAGGCACTAAGAGGAAAAAAGAAAACAACCATAACTCCAACCTCTTCACTGTGGAAGACTGTGGTGAGAGGAAAGAAAAATTCTACTAACCCATTTCTTAAAAACATAAAAGATCCAAAGGAACTGCAACAGTACATGGAAGAGGCCATGGAATCCGAGTCACATAGCAATGACTCGGACGCCGATGACGATAATACTATATTGCAGGAATTCGAGCCGACTTGAATGCACACTATTTTATTACCATTTTATTCTTATTCATCCTGCCACTTTACTTACTTATTGTACAGATTTTAACTAAGTATAAATATATTTTTTAATTCTTTACATTTTATTCTCATTGGCTGGATTTCAACTACATTTGTGTCATCAGATTTTATTATTGATTTTTTAGACCTGTGTTTTTATAGCACTAGTATAGATCATTCTTTTCACTGTGTTTTAACAATTTTTAGATTTTTGCAGTTTTAATAATCTTTTAGTTTTTAACTGTGGTCTTTTATATTAATTTTTATTATATTTATACTATTAGTGTATTTAATTGCATTCTTTTTATTATTTTTTTCTCAATTTGACTTGGTCTTGGCGCAGCATGTCCCAAAAGGGACCTTGCGCCATTAAACCCTAATCAACCAACCAACTTTTCATATGAGTTACTCAGCATTAAAGTTTATAAAAAGATACCTCAGGTGTATTAAGATTTGAAACAAGTAAAACAGGTGTTTGAACTCGTACACTTTCTTAAAATTAAGCATTCCGATGTTAAAAGCAAATTTGTCAGTTCAATTCTTTTAAGCACTTAAACATCCCGAACGATGTCGCCATATTGGATTGAGACAAATTATTCACTAGGCAACACTATTTGTTTGAGGAACACTTGTACTTGCTCTTCAACAACATATACAAGAGAAATTTACTAAAAGAATTACTTTTAAAATAGAGTGGTTCAAATAAAAATATAAAAATAGAATTGTGTATTTAAGTGATTTCGGAAGCGAAAAATTCTGAGTAAATACCAGAAAAAAAAAATAGCTAAAGTCATCAGAAGTCCATCCCGTAAAGTTCACGAGTGTGACAAAATTTGTTCATACATGGCTGCCGGAGAATGTCTTGAACGTAACGATTAAGGGGTTAGTAAAATTATTTTAATTTACAAGTGCTTTCATAAAATGTAATTATAAATTACTCGGGAAAAAAAGAAATTTCATGACTACTACTTATTTTTTTGCCATGAAATTTCGAATGTTTTAAACGTGTCATGTAAAAAAATTAAAAGTAAGTGATTTACTAAATTTCGATTGTTTAAAACGTGCCATGTTTTAAAAAATAAAAAATAAGTACTTAACTTTATTATAATGTATTTATTTATAAATTACTACTTTCTCATACAAGAGCCATAACAAAGCATACAATTAAACAATTACTCTTCATATCTCTGGTTATATTTCGTCAAATCTTTGGATAATTGTCACCAAGTGGCTCACCAATAGCCGTAAAGTACCAAAACCTTGTCTTTCAATTTATTTTTTTATATTATTTTTAAACTGGCCAAAATTAACCAAGCATTACTGCAAAAAAAAAAAGAAAATAAAAAAGATAACACTAGAAATGTTGTAGTATAAACGTGAATTGCATGTGATTTTCATTTCCTCATTGAAATTATTGATTTATAAGATATTAAAATTATAATCGTACAAAATATTCTTTTACTGAATTTCAAATTATTTTTAATTAAGAATGTTTAAAGTATTTATTTTTTTATTCCGTACATGTTTTATTTTTTATCACATTTTCTACTTTTTAAAAAGTAATTCAAATATATTAAACTAACAAATATTTAATAATTAAATGTAAATATACCATACATGTAAAGTAAAATAATGTTAATAATAATAATAGTTCGGATTTTATCAAAAAAAAAAACCTTTTAACTTTAATTGTTTTTCCCATGAGGAATAATTAATAAAAAACTGAAATAATATTTAATATATTCTTCAAATTTTTTTTTTTTTCCAGACGTATCATAGACTTGGAGATTTAAATTCCTAGCATTTCTTCTCCAACTAATGAAATATTTTCAACTGTAGAGACTGAAAAAAATGCAATTATATATTTATGTATGTATTTTTTTCGGCGTGTAACAATTTTTTTTCAACTTTTGAATATCAAACGTAGCCACTGGAGAAAAAATTAAGTGAAAGAATATTTTTAATGGAAATCGCATTGTTTAATTAAACTAACTTTGTAACTAAGGAAATGTTTTTTAAGCTGTAAAAATTTATTAAGAATTACTGGGTTTACAGCATCTTTTACAGAGTTCTTACGTCTCTAACGGTTATTTTCCTGTGAAATATCAGAATTTCTTTCATAAAAAAATATATCTATTTTAAATCGCAAAATTTCGCATTATTTCATGGAGGGATCTTCTACAGGGTGTCCACTCTCAACGGTGTTCAATAGCTAATCCTTAAACAGGTACTCAAACATTCTAGTTCCAATTACAAAAATCTTTTAAGGTAAAGAAATACTTTAAACCCGATTTGGTTCAATTAAAATGTTTCTTAAAAAATTACAAAATTTAAATTTTTTCACGATTTCCCAGTCTTGTAAGCTATATTTAGTAAAATTTTCTTTTACATTGACGAGTAGCACAAAGAAAAGCTCATATATAAAACACTAAAATTGACCGAGTTATGAAACTTTAAAAATGCATGACTTATACCACTTTTCTGCATCTCAACAAAAATGAGTTCGGCGATGCTTAACGGGCCGTATACCAAGTGCTTAGAATAGTCGAAAACCTTATTTCATGTGTATCTGCGCTTAAAAAAAATCGTACAAGTATTACGATTGAGTTAACTTTTATTAAGTTTCAGATTGATTAAAATAATTGTACCTTAGCATATATTTTATTTGTTAAGGATTTGAGACTGTTACTTTTAACCAAAAAAAAATTATAAGTTTTTATTTAACTTCAACGATCGTATTTATGTTTTTTGCAGTTCAAGATTTGTACTGGAACTTTAATTCACTTTCAAATATCCGATCGAGATTAAATTTTACATACTAACGTAAATCTGGTGACAAGCTAATATTATTATGGTTTTTGAAGGTTACCATCTGTATTTATTTTACATGATAATACAAGAAAAATTGGATAGATCACCTCCTAAAAGTTTGAGAAAAAAAATTATATTCGATAAGACAACCCTGCTATGTTCTTTTTTTGTTATTTTTTGTATATGTTTTTTAGCAGTGAATCCGAAAATTATATTATTTTTTTATTTATATTAACTTTTTAGTGTCAAGATTTTTCGCAAATCATAAATTGTCAAAGTTAAAAAATGAAAAATCGGATACTGTAAAATAAAAGAGATGGCTGGGGTTTTTAACAGTGAATTCGAAATTATATTAATTTTTAAATTTACATTAATTTTTTAATATAAAGATTTTCTTCAAATCCTAAATTGACAAAGTTAAAAAATCAAAAATCCGATACTGTAAAATAGAGGATTTGGCTGTATTTTTTAACTTTTGATAATTGATTGATATGTACTTTTTAGCAGTTACTTTGATAGCGTGTTAGAATTTTTTTTTGAAAATCGTAAATGTCATAGTTAAAATGTATCGGGAATCTGATACTTTAAAACAGGTGTAAAACTTATTTTATTTTATTTTATTTTATTCAATAATTTATTCAATTTTTAGGTGCGTTCGTAATTATGTAAATACGTAGCACTTATTGTTGTCGCTCAGTCCGTCCGTCTGTCCGTCTGTCTGTCCGTCTGTCTGTCTGTCCGTCCGTCTGTACGCATATAACAAAGCAAAAACTACCCAACCGAATCGTTTGAAATTTAAAATACATAATTATAACATAATTTTGTCGAGTCATTTCAAATTTTATGAAAATCGGATGGATAGATCAATTACAGGGACATTCAAAAGGATTCCGTTACATTACGGTCAATAGGGAAAAAAGTTTTAAATGCATTTTAATCGTTTGAAATTTAAAACATATAATTATTGCGTAATTTTGTCGAGTCATTTCAAATGTTATGAAAATCGGATGCATAGATCAATTACAGGGACAATCAAAAGGATTCCGTTACATTACGGTCAGTGGGGAAAAAGTTTCAAATGCATTTTAATGATGTTACACTCATTCGAACATAATACAATTGGCATGAATCTATGAAATATATACTAAAATATGCATTCTGTACAATCTGTGATGCAAAGAATTTTTATTATTAAATTACAGGGCCACACAAAAGTATTCCACTACATAATGCTATACTGGAAAACATGGTTTGGTACGTGTTTTAATTATATTCAACTATTTCACATTTTATGAATAAGATATACGTTGCTGAGGTGTAATAAAAATTATTTCCTGCATATTTACAGAAACATAAAGATTTCGACTACTATACTGTATCCGGAGTACGCTCTACTATATCAGCAAGATCTGAATATTTTTAAAACTTCGTTATCGTACGAACGCACCTCTTTTTTCTACGTTCACGTGCAATTTCCAACTTGTTTGGTTTATACTGAAATTTTTAAAGCAAAACAGCTTAGGAGTCCGATGAAGTAAGGGCGGAGGTTCAATTTTAAGTTTTTTAACTTTGAAATTTACAATTTGCGAAAATTCCTGTCGTGATGGTTAAAAATGAAGGTCATTTTCGGGTTTTGTGGTTAAAAAGTGCATAAAAATTAATAACAAAAAATAAATGACACAATAATTATATTTATTTTGTGTGTATGAAATTTTCACTATTTTTTACTTACCCATCATACGAGGGTAAATCTTGCAATCTTTTTGAAAATCGAAAAAGATTATTTGACAGATTTACACGTTTCAGATACTGGAGATTTTGAAAAACATATTTCTAGAAAAAAAAAATTTGCCGTCCATCCATCTGTGTGTCTGTCTGTAAACGCTCAATCTCCCAAACAAATTAAGATAGTCTTAAAATTTTGTATGTACTTAGTATGTAACAATGGGACAAAGGCTATTTAATATCAGTAACCTCGATTACCCGGAACTATTGTTTCGAACTCTAGAAAAATTCGTTCTGATGAAAGATACATAAAAATTTTCGATTTTTTTTTAAGGAAAGGACGTGAAAGGCAATACAATAATACAAATTTTGCATAAAAAACGAAGTCGATCGGATTATTAGTTGCCGAGATATTTGTAATCCTGTTTTCCACATTCCTCGATTTTTCAAGACTCTGTATTTCATTCAAATTTCAATTCAGAGATATACTTTAATTGGAAATGAAACGCTTAATCCAACGCAGTAAACTGTTATTTAACCTCTTCAGTCCTGGAGTACCCATTTGGGTACATTAAAACAAAAGCCAAAATTACACCCAAAATCTTTTAATGCATGGATTTCTGCTAGTACTATTCAGATACATCAGAGTGTCCTATATTACCAATAAATGTGCTATATGTTTAAAGATGGAGGAACCATGTGACTTTGAAAATGGAACATTTCCAAGATGGATGACATAAACAATTTTCCAACGACTTCACGTCAAAGTATGTGAATAATATAAATTTTTGAGTGAATTAAAAACAATATATTGCATTTTTTATAAACTATAATGTTTCAAGAATGATTTGGAGTTGTTTATAAATGTTGTTCATATGCGCATGTATGTGAAAAACATCTATAAATATGTTGTACCCATTTGGGTACAATGGGTCTTAACTATACATTTCCAGCTAAAGAAACTAATTTTCTGCGTAACTATTGTGTACACTTGGTTATAAAAAAAATTTTTTTAGGAACGAATAAATTATTTAATTTAGTCGTACAAAACAATTTAAAAGGACTTTTTTCATTTTTAAAAATAATATGAAGTAATATACTGAATTTACTGCTAAAATATGTCATAATTTTTAATAACTTTAAAAATTTTTAACACGTTTTGAAAAGTTGTATAGTTGTACAAGCCCGCATGTATTAGTCAAAAAAGTCTATAATAAATGATACTTTATTAGAAGATTATTATTAAAAGGTATGTAGTATATGTATAATGGTATGTGTAGTAGTGTATATTATCTGTGGCTTCCAGTAATAATCAGGTAAGGCACATTTTGAGTAATTAACGTTTAAAGTTTTTAAATATCTTTTTATCATTACTTTTATAAAATAGATTAGAACTTAATAATTTTCATTACATTCAATTAGGATATAAGAACTTCTCTTTTTTTGCCAAAATAGTTATATAAAAATATTTTTATTAATTGAGAACCAATTAAAAAATCTTTTAATTTTTAAATGAAAATTTATAGTCGCCCTATGACGGGAAGTATTCAATTTTTTTTCAGTAATATGGCAGATTAAAGCACTCTTTTAAAGCTACATTTTCCCAAATTATCTCAATTTTTTTCATAAATGTGCCATACCTGGTTATTACTGGAAGCCACAGATACATCAGATACATAGATAGATGTATAGTAGCAAGATATGCATTAGAATTATTACAAGATGTGTATAATATTTTTGAGCAATACATAGCTTTATGTAAAAAATCATTTAAGTTGTTTAAATTGATATAACTTTTAAACAATAAATTGTTTTATTTTTGCAAAACAAAATTGGTTTTATTTGTTTAAAAAATGATATTTTTACTCAATTGCGACCCGATGTACCCATATGGGTACATAAATTTTAACTATTTAAAAATTTTAAAAATAAAAAAACTAATTTTATTTTCTTTTTTCTAAGCCTAAAAGCACCATAATTTGCTAATAAAATAATTTTTCTATGCAGCAGATTTTTCTCGGGACTGAAGAGGTTAATGTGATTATTATTTTTGGAGTTATAAGGATATTTCTTTTACGCAATTCGGTATTGCGTAATTTGGCGTTTTCGGAGTAATTTGGCAAATTTCGGATTCGGTAGTACAAAATTCTTAAGAATCAATTATCAAAAGCTGAAAAAACTGTCATAACACAACTTTTGCAGATTAGTGTAACCAAAGAACATTTTAAAATATGGATTATTTTGAAAAGAATTAAGGCTATTAATTTTCCTCATTTTATTTATCTAAAATTCTATTGTTTTTTTTTTCCTTACATGTTTATTGCAAATTGTACATTTTGCATTAATATGACATAAAGTTTAAAGATTTCAAAGTTATATTGCAATGTTAATTTTATTTTTAATCACTTTTTTATATATTTGAAGAAATTATATTTCAATTAATTTGTAAATGACCTCTAATTTGCAGCACAAAATATGCTTCAATTTTAAACAGCTGTTATTCTGTCAATTTTAATCGTAGAAAAACCGGACTTTTTTGGTAGTCTTACTTGTTTGTGCAACAGGAAAATTTTACTAAATATAACTTATAGCATCGAAGGACACTGTAAAAATTTAAATTTCGTAATTTTTTAAAAAGTGTATTAATTGATCCAAATCACTTTTTAAATACACTATATGGCCAAAGGTGATCGGCCACTTGCGATTTTAGATGTTTTGTTAAATATCTACAAAGATACATGAGAAATAATTCTGAAACTCTAGGTGCGTTAACGGAGTAGTATAGGTCATCTATTTCCGCAAAGATTTTTTTTCCCGAAATCCCATATTGTCCAACAGCCGACAGAACAACAACCTGTGTTATCGAGCACAAGAAAAAAAAAAAACCTTTATTTTATGGAAGAATAGTAATAGAGGAATTTAATAATTCATGTCTGCCGGAAGTGAAGTGTTGCCAAAAATTAATACCACTAGTGGTTGGCTAGTAGGTTTATTATTGTATTTTCCTTCATACTTTTGATTGTACGGCAAACACAATATTAAACCTACGCGTAAACCACTAGTGATATTAATTTTTGGCTTATGCACCACTTCACTTCCAGCAGACATGGATCATTAGATAGCCCTATTACTACTCTACCATAAAATAAAGGGGTTTTTTTTTCCTTGCACTCGATAACATAGGTTTTTGTGGTGTCGGCTCTTGGACTAATAGGGGGCCGTCACGAAATTGAAAAGAACAAAGATCTTTTAGGTAACCCTGTCAAACTTAATGAAGCAAAAGGTTCAAACTGCAGATTATGATTAAGTGGCTTATTGTAATAAACTGTGTTCATTTTTAAGAGAATTGCCTGTGTACTCATAGAGAAATTAAGGTTTTTCCTAAAACAATAGCAAATTTTGCCTAGTTTTTTTGCTTATAATTTGCAATGTTCTTAATACAAAAAAAAAAAAAAAATGCTCTTTCAGATAATATTAAAAACTACATTGTACATAATACTCTGTAATCAAACTTAAAAAATCATAAAAATTTTATGAAAAATGAGCAGATATACTAAATAATGTTTCACTGCGCATACGTGAAAACAATCAAAATATAATTTGCATAATGTGTTAGCTAAAGATATAGAGCAACTTTTGTAAAAATCTCAAAAACATAGCTTGAAAATTCATAAAATTGTCATCGATAGAATAAGCTCAAAATCCGTTATTTCCAAAGGAAATTAAACAAATGAGGTTACAGTATCCAAATATAGTAGTACATGCTATATTGTATTTGCTATATTGTCACTAATAAGTGGATATAGCCCCTCATCTTTTTGCTTCATTTTGGGGATAACGCATTTCGATCTTATTCTATCGACATAATTTTCACAACTTTCAAGCTATGTTTGTAAACCTGCTCATCTTTCATATAATTTTTATTATTTTTTTAATTTTGATTGGAGAGTATTATGTACAATATTTTTTTGTCATATTTTCCGAAAATAACATTTTTTTAGAACTCTGCAAATTATAAGCAAAAATCTTGCCAAAATTTGGAACTATTTTTATAAAAACCTTAATATTTCTTGGAGTATGCTTGCTATCCTCATACAAATGAACACAGTGTATTACAATAGGCCATTTAATCATAATCTGATGTTTGAATGCTTTTGCTTCATTAGTTTTCACAGAGTTTTTCAAAAGATCTTCGTTTTTGTTTTTTGTTTTTTTTCGAATCGATAACAGATCTCTATGGTATTTCGGGAAAATATTGGCTGAAGTATGTGACATGTATAAGTATAAAGTATACAATTTATGAAACGGCTGTAAAAAACGCGATTTTTGTCAAAAAATTTAAAAAAAATTACAAATTTCGTCAATGGATCACGAAACAAATGCAAATTTTGTCAAAAGACCGCAAAAAACAGTCATTTCATCAAAGTATTGCAGAAAAAAACGAATTTTCTTTTAAATCATCAGTTGTGGAAAAAAATTATTCATCAATCGATCACTGGAAAAAACTCTTATTATTAGGAAATTAATACTAAGGTACTCTTAGGAAATTCTTAGTATAAGGAATATATTTTAAAATGATTTAAAATAATTAATGTTTATAATTTGGCTTTTATAATTAGATTTATAAAATTAACATTTTTACTGCTATTTTTATCTCACTTTTCTGGATTTTTATTCTGGATTGGTCTTTCAGATGATTGCTGATATGTTGTAATCACGTTACGCATTTTAAAAATAATTTATATTTAAAATAATATGTAATATTGGCAGGCTTGTTCTCGTGAGTTGGAGCAGCAAAGTAAAGGATTCTACGATTAATTAACCACAGAATCTTAGAGTCCTACGGTAGAGGATGCTATTATTTCACACTAGTAAAAATATTTATACTTAAAAAAATACATATTTCCAAGCCTCTATACTGATTGCATTTTAAACTATTGAAAATTCTATATAAATCAAAAATTAAATTAATGTTGTTAGTTAATTAAATATATATATGTGTGTGTGTGATTTAATAAAAATAAATTTTCAACACAAATATGTAATTCTAGACATTAAAAAATTATAACTTGTAGAAATGATATTAAAAACTACTTATGTTTGCTTAATGCTTTTAAGATACTTTTATAAAAGAAGTTATTTTTTTTCTACGGTTCAATAACTCAATATAAATAATGTTAGGTACATTAGTGAAAAATACAATCCCTGATATTAGAATTTGAAAAATCAAAATCTTACACAAATGTTTTCGAAAGATTAACTGAAGTATTTTTCAAGAAAATGTTCAGTTATTCTGGCTGCAGAAAAACGAAATTAAAACAGAATACATATTCTCATATTAATAAAAGGTCATGTTTAGTATAAATGTTGTTACATATGGCTTATATTTGTTCGATATTCTTAAAAGATTTTTATCAAAGAAGTTTATATTTTTTATAGTAAATCTGAAACGATAATAGAACTTTCATGAAAAATAATTCCCCCCACCTCCTATAGTCCTTTAGCAGGAATGAAATTCTATAATAAAATTCATATTTATAAACAGTTGTCAATATTTTTGAATAAAATTCAAGTTCTCTTTGCAAAAATAAAACAAAATGAGTCCTAAACATTTCTCTTTTTATGCTTGAAAATTAATTCGAATATATTTATTCTAAACACAAGCATTTCAATCGAAATTTATTTTAGGAATTTTAAAATAATACGAACATGATATGCATACTCTATTCTTAAAGCAATTATCTAAAGCAATTGTTTAAAAGCAATACATTTCCTCCCTAAATCCTCAAACTAATATTTCTTTAAATTTTATTATTCCAAGGCTCTTCAAATAAACTAGAATGTTTTATAGTTTACAATGCAGTCGTTTCCAACTACGGATATAATATAATTGACTATAATTCTCCCTTTTCTTTAACCTGTTATTATATTTTATTGCGAGTTCGCACCTGACTTGCATTTCATTCTTAAAATAATATTTTGTGAGAAAAAGTAAACATTTGCAAACGTATGTTCAAGTTTGACTTATAAAAATTCTGTAATACATAGCCTAATTCATTGTTTGAATGATTAAACAAAAGGTATTTTCTAATGATTTTTTAAATTTATTTTTATGTTAATGTCTTCTGTCAAAGGATGTATTCTAAATAAAAAATAAAAGTAAGTATCTAATAATAAATGGATCGCATATTCAGGATATTTTGTTTTTTTGTGACAGTTATATTGACTTTTGTAAAATAATAATAATAATAATAATAATAATAATAATAATAATAATAATAATAATAATAATAATAATAATAATAATAATAATAATAATGAATATATATTATTATAGTTTTTGTTGTTAAACCAATTCAGAAATATATCCTATTTGTACTGAGCAAATAAGTATTACCTTAATCTAATATATTAAATTACATTTTAACCCAAAAATAAATATATATCATTTTTCTAATAGTCATTTCTACTTGAATATGCTGTTGCAAATCTTTGTACAGCATTCTTACGGCTTTTACGACAAAAATTTTAATATTTTTCTTACGGTTAAATGTTAAGAAAACAGACTTTTGAGATATATATATATATCCTATCATATTATCTTTCACTAAAAATATAATGTAAATTACTTTGAAAATCTCATTGAAGAAAAATTCAAGAAATAAATGAAGCTATGCTTGCATACGTAAAACAAAGCAAATAAAAGCTACTTTTATAATCGGACTTAATGCGAACAAATTTATTCTAAATACGAACACTTCTTCATTTTAAATTAACTGAAATAATTTCAAAATACCTCGAACTTTATATGCCATTCTCTCTTAGAAAAGTTATTTTAAACAACCGTTTGAAAAGAATAAATTAGTTTACTAAATTCTTGAAAAAAAAGCTGTTTTAGCTGTCATTGTTTGAAGGTTTTTTAAATAATTAAAGATATCTTTAATCGCCAGTTATTTATAATTACGGTAACATTATAATTGTTCTAATGTTTGAATATTTCTTTTGTCTTATTTGTTATTGTTTTCTATTACACATTTGAGCAAAATTTTTGCAGAAATTTTACGTGTAAAATATTATTTTGTGATTTCTTCTAAAGCAAACTATTCTAATAGTAATTTTGTATAATAGAAATAAATATAAAATAATGATAATGATGGTGATTATTTAAAATATTCGATACAGAAAAATATGCTAGATATTTCGCGCAAACACTACTTCAAAGCTTTCCTAAGCACTTTTATGAAAGGGATTGATATTATTTATCTTACGATAAAATGTTAGTGAAATAGAAATTTGAATATAATTTGATAAATACATTAAAAGACATGAAATAATGCGAACTTGGTATGTATGTGTTTATAAAAATATACTTCCTTTTTGTATAATTAACCTTTATCAAAAATAAAAATTTGATATATGCTTTTTAAATAAATTGAAAATATGTTTTTAAGAAATAAGATGTACAAATAAAACAAAGCTAAAAAAAACTGCGTTTATGCTTGAGAATTAATTAGGAAAATTTTCTTCTAAACACGAACCAATTTTCAATTCAAATTAATTAAAATATTTCTAAAATAACACGAACTTGATGAGCTTTGCTTTTCTCAGAATAGTTATTTTAAACAACTGTTGAAAAGAAAACGTTAATTTTCTAAATTCTCAAAATAATGCTTTGTTAGATTTTATTATCTGAAGGCTCATTAAATAATTAAATATTTTTTAAATTGTCAATGTAGTCGTACGTAATTACGAAATCATCATAGTTATATGTTAATTTATGTACGTTGTGTACATAGTTTAATGTTTCAACAATTCTTTTGTCTTTATTTTTTTGTTTTCAGTTATACGCTCAGATTTCACGCCTGACTTTTATTTCACACGTAAAATGTGTGTGTTTCATTGTTATTTAATGCAAACTATTGTTCTATTGTCTTCTATCATTTAATAATAATAATAATAATAATAATAATAATAATAATAATAATAATAATAATAATAATAATAATAATAATAATAATAATAATATGAATATGAATATGAATAATTCTAAAAACAAAATGAAAACATATTTTAGTTACTTTTTTTGAAAAAACATTGCACAATCTACATATCAAAGTGCATTTCAAAACTAAGATAAATGCATATTAATATATTAAAAAGCCATTTCTACTTGAAAATGTTATTACAAATGTTTTCTAAAAATGTTTCCAAGACATTTATAAAAAGGTTTATATTATTTTTCTTACGGTGGAATGTTAAAAGAAAGTGATGGAAATTACATTCACTCATACTTACCATTTTATCTCATTCTTTAATCATAAAAATATAATATAAATAAAAATCTCATATAATAGTATAGCTCTATCTTTTCAAGTATTGCTTTGAAAGTTAAATTGAATACATTTTTAAAAAAAATAAGTCAAGCTATACTTGCATAAATAAAAGAAAGTTAATAAAAATCTGCTTTTATGTTTGGGAACTAATGAGCAAACAAATTTATTTTAAACACGCATTCCTTGTTTAGTTAAAATTACTTAAAAGACTTGAAATAATACGAACTGGGCATACGTTCTCTTTTTTCAGAGCAGTTATATAAGCCTTGAGAGTCGAAGTATTCCTCCCAGGCACGACCATTTCTTGTGAAATTTCATCTAAAAAAGGGGGTTTTTTTAATTTTTTTAATTGTATTTTTACAATGGAACAATGCAAACAGGTTGATAGACTACCTAATTGCGTGACAACTTTAAATTCAATGAAGATATGATTTATATTGCAATAGTATTAGAAAGCCTTAAAAAAATTATTTTTGAACGCGGCTGGTAGCCACAAAGAGAAAAATGACTAAAAGCAAAAGAAGATTATAAAAAGTGAAATTTAAACTTACGAATATAGTAAAATATAAAAAGTATAATAATGAAGAAAAAAGAAGTACCGGCTTATCCAAAAGTCAGGACGAACTTTAAAAATGAATAATTCGAAAACGAACCAAGATACAAAGATACGGTTTGCACCAAACGGATGGAAAAGAAACCGGGTTTTGTATAACAACGAAATAAATAGTTATGTTTGAATTTGTTGAAGAACTTTGCAACAGTCCAAAGTGACAGTCTAATGTGGCCTCGCTACTGATTTCATAATAAGTCTATTTTTTCGAGGAAGTCACACAGACGGGTCACTCTGTGACTTTTGGTTGTGGCGATTCTTGAAGTCAAAAATGTACCGCCATCAACCGGCATCACCAACAGTACTGAAAGATGCCATCTGCCAAAATGTGTCTGCCATAATACAAGAAATGCTACTAAATGCTGTAAACGGTGTGATGCCTCGTCTCACAGCTATTCTTCTAATTGATGGACATCATATTGAGCATTTACTGCAGTGCTAATTAACTGTAACTAAGCTTCCTTATAAGTTGTCAACATTTTTCACTTGCAAATCATCTTTCGGTGCAATAAAACACTATATCTGAGCTATCTGTTGATCGCCAACTGAACTATTTTATTTCCACACTCTAAAAAATAAATGTGTAAATTAGCTAATTTTACCCGAATATATGTGTAAATTTCTAAAATTACACACCTGTCGTAAAATTTACACATTTTTTTCTGAAATTTACCTGTTTATATGTGTATTTAGGATGTGAAAGTAAGTGTGTAATTTTTTATCACTTGAAAAACTCAAACAAGTATGTAAATGTCTAGAAATGCTTGGATTTACACTTATTTATGTGTTAGTCTAATTTAAACTTAATTATAAGTACACACATAAGTGAGTAATTTTTTTACAAATGCAAACTTGTCATAAAATTTACACATTTTGAACAAAAAATTACCTTTTTTTATGTGTACCTAGCATGTGAAATCAAATGTGCAATTTGTTATCACTTGATTAACTCATACAGATGTGTAAATGTAGAAAAGTACTTGCATTTACACGAATGAAAGTGTTAATCATAATTAAGGATCAACTGAATCAAGATTTTTAAGATCAAAACAGAAACTGAAACCGAATTTTGGTACTCATCCTATTTTCGGCCGAAAACGAAAACGACCAAAAAAATTTTAAGTGATTAATACATACAAAAAGGTCCGTTCGTAATTATGTATGTATGTAAGACCGATTGTCGTTGTTCAGTCCATTCGTTCGTCTGTCTGTCCGTCTGTCCGCATATAATAGAGCAAAAACTATCCAACCGAATCGTTTGAAATTTAAAATATAAAATTATTCCATAATTTTGTCGAGTTTTTCACATTTTATGAAAATCGGATGTATAGTTTGATTACAGGGATAATCAAAAGTATTACGTTACATTACCGTCAATGAGAAAAAAATGTTTCAAGTTCATTTTAATGGTGTTACAGCATTCCAAACAGGAAAAAATTTACATACATTTACCGAAGCGTATTAAAATATACATTCGATGCAATATATGGCGAAAGAACGTTTATTATTCATTTATAGAGCTACACAAAAGAATTCCGTCACATAATGATATATGGGAAAACATTGTTTTCTGCGTATTTCAATCATGTTAAATTATTTCATACATAATTAAGTTGATATACGTTGCTCAGTTTTATTGCAAGTTACTTCTTTAATAATAGAAAGCGCTAACAGTATTTACAGGCACTCACAAAAGATTTCGGATACTATACTGCACCAGAACTACTCTACGTTATAGATTTTTGCTTGAAGTGCACTTTTAGTTGTGATATGAGTTTTTAAGTGTAACCATATTTTTGCATATTACTTTGTGTATATAAATGCTGTAAATCATATACAGGGTAACACAAAAGAATCTGTAAGAGTTACAGAGTAAAAATGAAAATAGCAGTAGTTTTCGAATCAGTTAAGCATTTTCACGGTATCCCATGATAAGTAATGATTCTAGGTTTACGATCTTGATTGCGTCCTATTTAAGAAGAGGTTCTATTATTTTCGTGTTACTGAATTGGAGATATATAATCGTATCAAATTTTATATTCGTGCATTTTAGCATAAGAATTTAACAGCTAATGTATTAAGCTCAGAATATTTAAAAAATTAATTGTAGTACGAACTCAGCTCATTTGCCAATTTGTTAATGATGCTATACGCTTTCGAATATAATACAATCTATGTGTATCTATGAAGTGTATGATAAAATATACGTTCTGCACAATCGGTGGTGCAAAGAATATTTATTATTAATTTACAGGGCCACACACAAGTATTCCATTACATAATATTATAGGGGAGATACCGTTCGGGGCGCGTTATAATACTATTAAACTATTTCACATTTTATGTACGCTGTTGAGGTTTATTAGAAATTATTTCTTTTATAATACAAAGCAGGGATGTAGTGGAGGGTATATGTGGGTACACGCCGTATACCCTTTGGATTTTTTTAAGGAACTCGGTATACCCTCTGTTTCTTAAAAGAGCTACAGTGTATACACTCTAGGGTATACCCTCTGTTTTATGCATATACCCTTTGCTTTTTTTACGACTACACCGCTGACAGAAAGCAGATAGTATTTACAGGGACACACCGAAGATTTCGGCCACTATACTGTACCCGAAATACTGTATCCATTACACCAAAAACTGAATATTTTTAGAACTTTGTCATAGCACGAACGCATCTCATTTGCTACGTTTAAAATACAATTTCCAGCTTGTTATAAATTAATTATTGACATATAGAATCATATTTCTAACACACAAATTTACAGATGCATGCGTATGTATAAGGTTCAAATAAAATGAAAACGTATTCCATGTATTAGTTCTTGAGATAAAGTGCCAACAAAATTTAAATCACATAGAGACAGACAGAGTCACAGACGTACAAACAAACATTTTTAACCTTATAAAATGTGTAAAATCCATTAAAAACAAGAATTCGAAAATTTTCACGAATCTAGTATTTTTTTCTTGCAAAAATAGAAGAGTGTAAAAATGTTTCAGGTTCAGGTATATATGTCAGTTTATATTACGGTGATTTTTTGTTAACGATCAGCTGTCGTTAACAAAACACATTTCTGCGACACTTACACTTCTGTGGTTTCAAAAAGGAAAAAAAATATATATATTAAGCCTGCTGTTTTGAACGAGCAGGTGATAAACTTCAAAGTTTAGTAATGTAAGCATTGTTTGCTTTATAATTTTTGCATGCGCATATGTCATGTGCAATAGGGAAAACTCGCAGACGATTTTTTAATTAAAGACAGTATAGTTTATTTGTTGATCTTTGGAATACACAGAGAACGAGAACATTTTGTTTGTAAAAATAGCCGTTTATGTACGTATAGTCCGTCAAAGTTTAAAAATTTAAGCAAAAAATATTACAAGAGTATCGCAAAATTCTGTGTTTTATACAAAATACGTCCAAGAAAGTTTACAAATGCTGTTGGTATGTGTAAATGATTCATGCCACTGCTTTTGTAATTAATATTGGACTATTTGTTTTCCACAAATGTTGCTATGGATTACCATCAAAAAATGAAGAAATATGTAGATGGAAAATAAGTATGAAAAATATTTTAGGTAGCTTTCATTACAAAAAGTAAAAAGCTACCTATTGCAGCCGTCCGGAGGAAAGCACTTCCGGAAAATTTTTTGGTATATTTTCACCGATCATGACTCCCAGACCCCAAAACCACCCTCCGTTCAAATGTTGACATATATATATATATATATATATATATAACCATATATATATATATATATATATATATCTGATTTTTGTCATGCGATAACTAACGTATTTATGAACCGATTTGAATGAAACTTGGTATGTACATAGTACATATAAATGTCTCGACCGAGTTCGTTGGTCAGCATCATCCGCCATTTTGTTTCAAAATGGCGGCCATTTTAAATTTTTTAAAAAATTTAAAATTTAAAATTAAATGCGAAAAAATCAAAATTTGAAAAATATTTTTCTTTTACGTGTTAAAACTTAAAACAACGATTCCAGAACACTTTTTATTTTGTCTATATCTTACAAAATGATTGAGTTATAGCACTTTGAATTTTTCTTATGGCTGACATTTTGAAACGATCTGATTTTTGTCACGTGATAACACGCGTATTTATGAACCGATTTCAATGAAACTTGGTATGTATATAGTGCATACAAATGTCTCGACCGAGTTCGTTAGCCAGCATCATCCGCCATTTTGTTTCAAAATGGTGGCCATTTTAAATTTTTTTAAAAATTTAAAATTTAAAATTAAATGCGAAAAAATTAAAAGTTGAAAAATATTTTTCTTTTACGTGTTAAAACTTAAAACAACGATTCCAGAACACTTTTTATTTTGTCTATATCTTGAAAAATGATTGAGTTATAGCACTTTGAATTTTGCTTATGGCTGACATTTTGAAACGGTCTGATCTGAACGATCCATCATGTTGCTTTAAAATGGCATACATTTTATGATATCGTGGAGTTTGGCGACTATCTAAATCGCTTAAAATAAAACCAGGTTGAATAAAAGATGACTAATTTCTAAAAATTCCTATTAATATTCAGTCTTGAGAAAAACTAGTATTCAATCTTATAAAATCACTAATTTTATAAGATTATTTCCACTAATTTGAGCTTAGTATTTTTGAACAATGTAACTTACTTTAAAATAAATAAATATATATATAAGTATATGAAAGCTACCTCTTCCTCCCGGCATTGCCGGAAGGACTTTTTTCTTTTTGCTTTTCTTTAAATTACAATGATTTTGTTGAAATAAATAAAAGTCTATAAATAATCCATATGTTTGAAGGAATGAGGCTGAAATGTCATAATTCTATTGTCTATTTATTTTTTTTTAATTCTAGAAGCTTTTATTATTTTATTTTGTGAATGATTTTAATGAAAGGAATTTCAAAATATCTATACGATACACACTATCAGAAAATATACGATTAACCCACGAAAAAAGAAATAAAAGATAAACAGTGCACAAAAATTACAATAATGAATACAACCACAGTTAAAATTCATTAGCTTTTATTCGATATATTTTTTAAATGTTTCGAGATTTTTAAGAATTTAGATCTAATAAAACAAGTTTACAAACCAATTTCTAAATTTTATCGCATTCATTTGGATTTTACTTAGGGTGTTAACTATTTTAAAAAGTGGATTTAAGCTAGCGATTAAATCATTATTTTAATCAAAAATTTGAAAAAAAAATCAATTATTTAAATCAAAATTTACTTAAATCTAATTGTTCTAAATGACACAAACGTATTAAAATCTAAGATTAATGTAATTTGGAAAGTGTATTAAAATTAATGTAATTTGGAATATTGTATACAGTACACCAAAATCTGATAAAAAAGCTTTAAATAATTGTTTCTAATCTTAATTTCTGAGTCCTGTGAAACATTAAATACAATAACTTTGTAAAGGCATAAAAAATATTTCATTTAAATATTATATTTAAATCTAAATCTAATATAATTTGTGATGTCATAATTTCCTTTAAGTTAGGGATGCACAACCTGTGGCCCGCGATAGGTTAAAGTGTGGCCCGCGAACTTCTTCAATTTACAAATGGACAAAATTACAATTTTTGTGTTTCTCTGGGGAAAAAAAAAAAATTGCAAAAATTGTTAATTTACAGCAGAAAAATATAAATTTCGTCAGTCATTTAAGAATCGCCAATTTCGTTGATCGAGCACGGAAGATTCGCGAATTTCATTGATCAAGGGCTGAAAAATAGCGAATTTTGTCGATGAGGCTCGGAAAAATTGCATA
The DNA here is from genome assembly GCA_964019185.1 of Maratus speculifer. Lineage (NCBI taxonomy): Eukaryota > Metazoa > Arthropoda > Arachnida > Araneae > Salticidae > Maratus > Maratus speculifer. The sequence goes on along the minus strand of OZ025291.1, from coordinate 33,412,094 downwards.
TTTCGTTCATCAGGTATGGAAAAATCGCGCATTTTGTCCATGAACTTTGTTCTCAGGACAAAGTAGCAGTTTTGTCGATCAGCCATGGGAAAAATAGTGAATTTTGTCGGTCGGACGCGAAAAATCGCACATATCGTTGATAGGTCAAGAAAATATCTCCAGTTTTGTTGATGACGCACGAAAAAAATTGCAAATTAAGTGCATTTGCTCGGAAAAATTGCATGTTTTCTCGGTTTATCGCGTGAAAAAAAACGCGAATTTCGTTGATCGTGCACGAAAAAATTGCAAATTTTGTTGATTAGGGACGAAAAAAAATCACATTTCGTTGGTAAGGCACGAAAAAACACAAATTTTGCGATGATGCGCTAAAAATTTGAAAATTTCATTGATCGACTGCGAAACAATCGAGTGTTTTGTCAGTTTATCGAAATAAAAAAATCGCGAATTTCATCTCGCAGCGTAAAAATTTACAGATTTCGTCACAGTTAGTTAAAAGTTGCAAGTTTTTGTTGATTGGACGCGGAAAAATTCGTATTTCGTCAATTAAGGGCGGAAAAAGCACATATTTCGTCGATCGAACATGGAAAAATCGCAAGTTTTATAGATCGGATTACGAAAAATCGCATATTTAGTATGTTGAACACGGGAATATCGTGAATTTTGTTCTTCACATGGGAAAAAGGTGTAAATTTCGCCGATCAGGCTCAAATAATTTCGCGAATTTTATCGATTAGGTTCGTAAAAATCAGAAATTTCATCTATTGGCTTCGTAAAAATCGTGAATTTTGTTAATCAGGCGCGGAAAGATCGTGAAATTTCTCGTTCGGCTTCATAATAATCGCAAATTTTTCCCTCAGCTCGGAAAAATCACGAATTTCGTTGATCATGCGAAGAAAAATCGCGAATTTCGCCGATCGACTTCTTAAAAATTGCAAATTTCGCCGATTATGCGCGAAAAAATCGCACATTTCGTCGATCAGGCGCGATAAAATCACAAAAATTCGTCGATAAGGTGCAATAAAATCACAAAAAATCGTCGATCGGTTTTGTGAAAATCACGAATTTTGTTGATCGGCTTTGTAAAAATCGCGATTTTTTCCTCGATCGGCTACGTAAAAATAGTGAATTTTCTTGATCGATTTCTGAAGAATCGGGAATTTTGTTGATCGTTCGAGGAAAGATCGTGAATTTTCTTGATTCGCTTCATAAACATTGCAAAATTTGTTGATAGGTTTGGTAAAAAAACAATTTTTTCAATCAGGCGTGGAAAAATTGCAAATCTCGGTGATCAGGGCACGAAAAATTGGGTATTTCATTGATCAGGTATGGAAAAATCGTGTTGAGCGGCTCCTTCTCTGTTTTTCGTTCATAAACTTCACACTTTTTTCAGCACCAGCCACTTATGTTTGTTTCTTAGCACTTTTAATAAAAGAAAATTTACTCTCTTGAATAAAATCAAAGAGTATTATTATATCTTGAAAATAATCTTTGCTATAACTGATACAAACATAAAAACTGCTGATACAATCTTACCAACTGAATTGGATATTTTGACTGGGTATGCTAATTTAAAGGTATACCTCTCCCCAGTCCCCTCTGAAACTATATTTTTTATCCGATTGTAAGTCACAGATCATCTCCTTAAAATCGAATTTTCTTCGTGTTATTGATGTGGCCCTGGACCACTCAGGAATAATTGTAAGTGGCCCTTCTCTTGAAAAGGTTGTGCAACCCTACTTTAAGTAATTAAATTGTTTATTCTTTTATATGAAATAAGCATTTAAAGTATGCTAAATTTCGGCTATATATATATGTATATATTAGTATGCACATACATTATGTAAGTTATGATTTATGCTATTAACATTAATTTTTGTTACTACAAATGCAAAATGAGCTACATAATATTTGTTAGTTATGTTGGTTATGCCCATATTGAAATTACTTATTTGCTGTTTTTATTAATTTTGTTGATTACTGTTTCATTTTGGCTATTTGTTAAGGCTGCAACACTTTGCCCCTTTTGAAATTAACAAAATGCACCCTACCTTTTAAAAAATAGTGAAATATACTAGTAATTGTTGCCAGATCTTTTTTGAAATAAATCCCTCCATATCGCAGTACTTCTAAATATGTCTTGGGTGCACATTGTGCACCCAAGACTTAACAAAAATGATAGAACTTTATTTCTTGGAAAAAAAAGCAGGATATTATTAAAACATGTTATTTAATTCTATTTTTCAATTCGTGATTTATAGAAGTATTGAAAATTAATGATTTTTATATTTATCATACTAAAAAATTATGTATTTATTTTTATTGCTACTAAGCACATTAGTAATATATTTTCTTATGTAACAGTGCCTATTTTTTAGAACAAGCATACTGCCCTTGAAAATCCGTGAAGAAGTTGAAGAAGTTGAAAATCCGTTATTCTCAAAATGAAGCAAAAACAAGAGGGGTTGTATCCATATATTCATTGATTAGTGTCAATATAGAATACATAATACGGGATGTTACGACTACTTTTGGATAAAATCCCTCATTTTTTTGCTTCATTTTGGAAACAACGGATTTTGTCCTTTTTCTATAGACGATTACTTTCAGAATTTTCAAGCTATAATTTTGAGACTTTTACAAAAGGTGCTCTATACATTTAGCTAACATAATATGCAAATGAAATTTTGATATTTTTGACGCATGCGCAGTAAAAAATTATTTAGTAAACTTACTCATTTTTCATACAATTTTTATTATTTTTTAATTCTGATTACAGGGTACTGTGTGCAATGTTGTTTGTCATATTTTCTGAAAAATATATTATTTTATATTAAGAACACTCAACATTATAAGGGAAAAACTTGGAAAAATTTGGGACCATTTTTATAAAAACCTTAATTACTCTGCGAGTATGCATGCTATTTGCATAAAAATGAACACAGTGTATTAAAATAAGGCATTCAATCATAATCTAGAGTTTGAGCGCTTTTGCTACATTAGTTTTGACAGGGTTATTCAAAAGATATTCATTCTTTTTTAATTTGTTGACGGTCCCCTATGGAGTTTCGGTAAAAACTCTTCACGGAGATGTATGACGTATACTATTATATTTATACACTAAGAGTTTCGAGATGATTCCTCGTGTATTTTTCTAGATATTTAGTAAAATGTCTAAACTCGCAAGTCTTCAATAATCAATGGCAATATAGTGTATTATGCGAATAAACACTGCCTCAATCTACATATTAAAATACATTTTAATCCTAAGACAAAGGCATGCCATTATACTGAAAAGTATTTTCTATTATTTTGAGAATTAATGCCAACAATTTTATTCTAAATAAATTTATATTTCCCGCTTCAATTCTAATGAATTAAAAGAATTTCAGAATAACACTTGATCAGCGTTCTCTTTTCTCGGGGCATTTGTTTAAAATAACTAACCGTTGGAAAATAAAACATTAATTTGCTAAATCTTTCTTATATTTCAATAGCTCAAAAGCTATTTAAATAGAGGTGTTTTAAAATTATCAGTGCAGTTCTTTATAATTATGACAATGCCATAACTGTACTAATGTTTCAACTTTTCTTTTAACTCGTTTGTTATTGTTTTCAATTACACGTTCAAGCAGAATTCACGCTTGACTTTTATTTCATGCGCAAAATATTGCTTGGTGAAAAAAATAATTCTTGTTTTATTACAGAATTCAAATTAAATTTGTAAAAATTAGAAAGGAATAATTTAGTTCATAAATATTCTGGGTGTGTTTCATTCTTAAATTTAGTAAAGATTATTACATAACATACATTTTGACAAAATATTAAAATATTAATTTAATAAAAATACACATGTTTAGAACGGAGCAAAAAATAGCTCACATAAGTGATGGGACACCATTATATATGCAACAAAAATCGTCTGAAATAAGCAATAAAAATATTTTTTGGGGTTTTATTTTTACTTAAAAGCAATTGGCAATAATTTATAAAATCGTCTGCAGTATTTCTCTCTAGTTTGTTTTGGAATTTTTGTGTTTTCTGAAATTTTTTTTTTTTTTTTTTTTTTTTTTTTGGAATTCTGTGCAGCCATGAATGCTAAACGAAAAGAAACTTCGCCTGAAATTCGAAAATTAGTTATTAATTTGCATACTGAACGTGGAAAATCTGTTAGAAAAACTGCTGAAACAGTTAACTAGAGTCGTTCAACAGTTTTCAATATCATTAAACGATATAAAAAGAATCATATGATTCAGGATAAAAGAAGACCTGGCCGACCATCAAAGCTATCCAATAGAATAAAGCGAATTATCGTTCGAAATATTAAAAAAAATCCAAGAAATAGTGCTTCAAAAGTTGCTGCTGATTTACAAACATTATATGGAATAATTGTTAATCCTGAGACTATTAGAAGGGTAATTCGATCTGCTGGATATCACGGTAGAGTAGCCAGAAAAAAATTCTTCGTAAGTGAAAAGAATAGAAAACAAACTTTTGCAAATTCCAACATAAATAAGAATTCTGATTACTGGAATAAAGTTATATTTGCTGATGAGAGTAAATTTAATATATTTGGTTCTGACGGTAGAATCTTGGTGTGGAGAAAACCCAGCGAAGAATTTCGCAAACAGAACTTGGTACCAACAGTAAAACATGGTGGAGGAGGAGTTATGGTATGGGTGTGTATGTCGTCCGCTGGAGTTGGTAATCTTGTTTTTATTGACAGTTTAATGGATCAGTACAAGTATATTGATATTTTAAAGCAAAATTTGAAATCTTCAGCACGAAAATTGAACCTTCATAACGATTTTAAATTCTACCAGGATAATGACCCCAAGCACACTGCTCTGAACGTTAGACTCTGGCTGCTATATAACTGTCCTGAAATAATAAAAACACCACCACAATCTCCAGACATAAATCCCATAGAGAATATTTGGCAAGAATTGGAATCAAGAATTCGCAAACACACCATTTCTTCAAAACAACAACTAAAATCGGTGCTTCAAGAAGAATGGGGTAAAATAACTCCAGAAATCACAAAAAAATTAGTAACGAAGGGTAAATGGTTTCTTCAGATATTTTGACTTCGGTTTTATTAGCTTAGCAAAATAGATGGTTATTATTGTACGATTGTAAGAATTCTCTGAAATTTTAATGAATCGTAAGTATAACTAAAACCAAGCTTTTTTTCAAATTCCTTTATAAAATGTGCATACTTAAGAAGGAAATTATTAGGTCAAAATCAAAAGAAACCGCAGCAATATCATTTTTTTAATGTTTTTACATATTTTATTTTGTAAAAAAATGTTTCTAACCCTCAAAGCACGTTGAAATTTTTGATTAATTATTTTAAAAAAAGTTAATGTAAATCTGGTCTATTGAGATTTTCTAAAAAGACTGTTTTAAAATATGAACTTTTAGTTACTTTAAAAGTAGAAAAAAATTCCTCTCTATGAGCCGTAAAGCGACCTGCATTTGATGGTAAATATAAAAAGGTTAAAATTCATATTTTAACAAATTAATTGCACCATCGTTTTAAGAAAGGTTTCAGCTTATAAGAATATTTTTGGTTTGTCAGCATCTTTAAGTTTGCGTCATAGAATGGCGCTGCAATGAAAGGGAAGAACTTTTTTGGAAAAAAAAACTTTTTTTGAAGATTTTCTTTCAAACGGTTAACAACGACATTTTAAAAAAATATTGCACCATCTGAAACAAGAAAATCCTATTTTTTGTACTATGTCTTTCTATTTTAATTGTACTGAACGGTTTGGCCAATTTAGATTAAAACACAACAATAAAAAAAATTGCAGTCGAAAATGCTTTTTCTTTCATTTAGGTTGGTAAATATGTTTGTGCGCAGTGCAAGCTTTTTTGTTTCCCAATCATCAAAGAATTAATTTTTTGGTGAGAGTGTGTTGTGCTTCGTAATAAATATCTCGGAAACTAATCATAAAATTTAAATTCAAAGCTTCAGGTACATCAGGAGAGACCTCAGACTAACTTCACAAAAAGATTGAGTCTCGTAAATGCCGTAGATTTTGCTAACTGTGGCAGACACACACAGACAGAAAGAGCGATTCGTTCTTTTATTAGCATAGATATATATATATACTTCTAAAGAGTGATTTTCGTTTTATTCAATAACAGATATTCCATGATTAAAAAAAGCAAAAATTATCTCACTATAAAAAAAATCTATAAAGTTACTAAAGTTTTTCTAGGAAACTGGGATTCCTAGAAAACCTCCTTTGAACTGTACATATATAGGGGAGAGGGGGCACCTTTGAACTGGGGGCACTTTTGAACACTCTAAATATTTTCCTTCAAATAAGCTATTTTTAAAAAATGTAGATTGTAATACATTACTGCTGCTTCAAGAGAATAATTATAGAAAGCTACACCATTTTGTATGAACAGTACTGTCTAAACAAGATATGTATTTTTCTCTTTCTTGAATATAAACTTAAGAAAATAAAGTTGTAATATTTTTGTTTACAAACTTCTATCCCTAAAATTTTAATTTATTGTTTAATGCTTAAACAAAGATGTTAGCTTTAGTTTAAGCTTTGTTTTATTCAAATTCTTCAGACGAATTGAATAAACTGTTGTCATTTTGAACTCCATGTGATAGGGCACCACTGAACACTGAACAGCGAAGAAACACCGAATAAACTAATGATAAATAATAATTGAAATAATTTAAAGAGAACATTTAAAACTATGAAGTAAAGAGTTGTTAATGTATCTAAATACTATTATTTCGGAATTTTTTTATGTGAAAAGAAGTTAATTAAAAATGTCAAAGAACATGGACTTATACTGCTAACAATTCTCCTTACTGCACACATAGGTTCCAACTTCTGTATATATCAGTGATGGAAAGTTTCAAATCTAAATTGAATTGAATCTAAATTCATTTATTGGATAACTGCAAATCCTGGATACAAAATAATGATTCATGATTTAACAGGTTTCCAAACATTATTGCTGGTTTCAATAACGGATAAAACAGAATTTTATATCAGGTCTCTTAAAAAAATAGCGAATGAAAAATTTTAAGTTTCCAGAAGCATCAGATATCACATTGGTGTATTTCAAGGGTATAGTAAAAAAGTTTTTAAAACCAAACACAACTGGAGGGACACTTTGTGTTTTATCAACAATGAGTTTTGACATCAACTTTGATGGATTCAAGTTTGGTTATATAACAAAGAAATTAGTAATTTTAACAAAATGTAATTAAGAAAGACCAGAACCCCATTTTCGGCCAAAAAATCATCAAAAGTTCAAAAAATATTTTATCTCAGAAAACGATAAAATACATATTTGCGAATATCCATGCAATATTTCAGAACTCGGGGACACTTGGAACAGGTAGCAAATGAGCTTTTTTTAATTGCAGTCACTAAAGTTTAAAGGACTAGCGGCTATTTAAAATGCGTTTTCCTGAAAGTGACTTTTTCTATGTTTTGCCTAAGTTCAAAGTACTAAGGCTCAGTGGTAAGAAACAAAGTGTTTATGTTTTTAGAATCTTAAAGAAATTTGCAACAAAAGTAAGGAGAGATATTTTTTTTTAACTATTTCTGAAAATTTTACATAAATTGGTAAACATGAAAATTATAACGAATTTAAGGAAATTTACCATGCGTAATTTCTTTCTTTTTTTTTAGCTGATTAAAATAGAAAATTAAAAATATCTCTCCCTAGGTCGTTTTCATATACTATAACACTATTTAAGAAATTTTAGTAATACCAAAATATTGAAAATTGTATGAAGAGTAGTAATTTTAAAAAGTGTATTTTTCTACAAAAAAAATCATAAAAATCGACATAAAAATATACTTTGTAATAAAAAGTTAACTTTTTTTGCTAATTATTCCTTACAAAAAGATTCTTAAATAGTACACCAAAATTCATAACTTTAAAATCAGTAATAAAAATTTTGGGTTTTTTTCTTACGGGTCTCCCTTAATTAATTTTATTCAGATTGCTTTATATTTATGTAACATATGCAATTTTTTATAAAAACTCTCAATATTTTCATATTTTATTCATTTTATCAAAGGTGTCCCTTGCTTGTTCAAAGGTACCCCTACACGGGGCACGTTTGAACAAAAATCTTTCAACTTTTTAAATCCTCAAAACTTATTTAATTTCTTTGAAAAATATTTAGTTTATGGTTCATATGATGAAGAAATGTGCTGTTTTTATTATGAAATATTTTAAACTCAATAAATATAATTCAAGTAAAAAATATATTGATTTTTTGAAAAAATGTTCAAAGATGCCCCCCTATCCCCTATATATATATATATATATATATATACATATATATATATATATATATAAATTTGTAAGAATAAAATCTAAGTAAAAATCTAAGAATTTTCCAGAAAACTGAATGCCTAGAACTTTTTGTGTAGCTGCAACCCGGTTTATAGATAAAATTTTAGTAAGATTACTGCAATTTCAGTAGATTTTTTCGCAAAGCTACAAATTTCTATTAGCTGTACAAAAAATAATTTTGTAGATTCACATATTTCTCTGTACAGCGTACAGATAAAATTCTCGTAAGCATACAGATTTGTGTAACTATACATCTGTAAAATTACAGCAAAATTAATTTGCAAATTTTAATGACTTGTTAATTTTAATAATAAAATTAAAATTGCATTCGAAAATAGTGCCATGTATAATACAAATTACGTTACTTTAAATACGCTCTAAATTTGTAAAACTGATTTTAATTCTGCCATAATCATTTCAAAGTTAAATAAAACAAACATTCTGTGACGTTCTAACTTTTTCTAGCTTCTACGATACTGATTATCTCTTTCAGAGAAAATTCGAAGAATTTAATGTATATTAGTTACTTTTAAAGCGTGTCTCTTACATCATATTTACTTTGACATCTAGTAATGTAGAGAAAACGAATTATTAAATAAATGAAACTGCAGATGCAATTACGTCACATAAAGCTACTCAGTATCAAAGTTTCAGCCTTTAATTTTGTAAATGGTGCCGCATGTCTGTGATATAAGCTTGACTAAATATCTAATATGAGAAGCGAATACCATTAATGAATCAGATTACTGCTGATGTGTGCTAGACAAGATATTCATCGAAAGGAGCGAAAGCCATTAATGAATTAGGTTATATGTTATAAAAGTAATTGAAAAAGTTTATTAAACGAATGGAGTTACTGTTGCATACCTGCCGACTTTCTTGTTTTTTTCTTTTTTCATTATAAAATATACTCTGAATCAGAAAATTTAGTTGATTAAATTTGTCTTACTGCTATCTGGTAGTCATTTGAAATCTAGTACTAGCTTTATTCATGGAATAAACTTTTTAATCTAGATGTATTTATTTGATTTAAAAACAATGGAACATTATTTGTTGTTTATTAATTAGTATTAGGCAGAATTTATTATTATGAAGTAATCAAAACTGTTCTATTCAACAGATTAGATAATCTTGTGTGCAATTTTTTAAATCAAGGATTCACATTAGAATATTGGATTGGTTTGATTAATAAAGACTTTAAAGACATTTGAAAGTAATTTAGGGTTCAATATTTTCTTGGATACAACGAGTCATTAAATCAGTAGGACGGATTGGCTATATAATACTATTATTTAAAATCACGATTTTTTTTTCTTTTTATGAATTTTAAATACTTTTAATATTCTTGCAAAAAGACATAAAATAGTAATTTGTTGATATTTTATCGAAATTTAAATTTAGAACACTGTAAAAAAAATCTGCAAAGGTACTAAACATTTTCTAGGAAACTGGGATTCCAAGAAATTTTCATGTAACGATAACAGGAAAAATCCATGTAACCGATTCTGAAACTTGGATTTTTGCTGTTACCGTTACAGGAAAAATTCTAGGAATCCCAGTTTCCTAGAAAATGTTTAGTGCCTTTGCAGAATTTTTTTTACAGTGAATTAATTTTTAACGACAAAAAAAAATCTTAGCTATATTTTTAAGACTGTCCAATATTTTAAGAAGTGTTCTTTATATAGAAATTTTTATATATAAGAAGAGTGACTTCTGAAGAGTGATTTTGTTTTATTTAATAATAAATATCCCATGATTAAATAAAACAAAGATTATCACATTGTAAAAAACAATTTGTAAAGTTACTAAAGTTTTTCTAGGAAACTGGTTTTCCTAGAATTTTTTTGTGTAGCTGCAACCCGAATGACAGATAACATTTTAATAAGATTATTGTAATTTTAGTAAACTTTTTTTTGTAAAGCTACAAATTTCTGTAGCTTTACGAAAATTAATTTTGTAGATGTACGTATTTTTCTGTATAGTGTAGAGATAAAAGTTTAGTAAGCATACTGATTTGTGTAACTGTATTTCTGTAGAATCACACATTTATTTTTCGTTTTACATTGCATACGAAAATAGTGCTATATGTAATATGCATTTTTTTTTTTTTTACTTTAAAAACATTCTTAATTTGTAAAACTGATTTTAATTCTTCCATATTCATTTCAAAGTTAAATAAAAGAAACTTCTTTGAATTTCTAATATTTTCTAGTTTCTACGGCACCGATTATCCCTTCAAAGAAAATTTCATAAATTTAATTTATATTAGTTACTTTTAAAGCGTGTCTCATACATCATACTTAGCTCAACATCTAGTAATGTAGTGAAAACTAATTTATTAAATAAACGAAATTGCAGATGCAATTACGTCACATAAAACGACTGAATATCAAAGTTTCAGCCTTTAATTTTGTAAATGGTGCCGCATGTCTGTGATGTAAGCTTGACTGAATATCTAATATAAAGAGCGAACATCATTAATGAATCAGATTACAACTGATATGTCCTAGACAAGGTATCTACCGAAAGCATCCAAAGCCATTAATGAATTAGATTATCTTTTTACGAAAGTAATTGAACAAGTTTATTGAAAGAATAGCGTCACTGTTTCATACCTGCCGACTTTCTTGTTTTTTTCTTTTTTCATTAAGAAAAAATAATTATGAAGCTACCAAAACTGTTGTGCTAATCAGATTATATATATATTACAGTGGATACGAAAATTTTGCTATATATATGTTTTGTTGAAACAAATAAATTTTGATTGCTATTGCTCCAACAAAATTTTTTTGTTGAAATGACCAAATTCGAAACAAAATTTTGTTGAATTGACAAAATTATTTGATTAGTCCAACCACAATTTGAGCATTCCAACCAAAATAATTTGTGCCAGCAATATTAATCAAAATTTAGTTGTTTTAACAATACAGTTCTTTCTGTGTATAATATAAATTACGTTACTTTAAAAACACTAAATTTGTAAAACTGATTTTAATTCTGTCATATTCATTTCAAAGTTAAATAAAACAAACCTCTATGACTTTCTAACATTTTCTAGCTTCTACATATCTTCTGCTTCTTATTCTGCTTATCTCTTTCACAGGAAATTATGTGAATTTAATGTATATTACTTACTTTTAAAGCCTGTCTCATACATCATCTTTACTCCGACATCTAGTCATATAGTGAAAATGAATTATTAAATAAATGGTATTGCAGATGCAATTACGTCACATAAAGCGACTTAATATCAAAGTTTCAGCTTTAATTTAGAAATGATGCCGCATGTCTGTGATGTAAGCTTGACTAAATATTCAATATGAGGAGCGAACACTATTAATGAATCAGATTACTACTGATATGTGCTAGACAAGATATTCATCGAATGGAGTGAAAGCCATTAATGAATTAGATTACATGTTTCATAAAGTAATTGAACAAGTTTATTGAAAGAATAGATTCACTGTTGCATACCTGCCAGCTTTCTTATGTACTCTTTATTCAGTGTAAAATATACTTTAAACCCAGAATTTTTTTTTATTATATTTGTCTTCATTTTATCAGGTAGTTATTTAAAATCTATTTGTTTTATTCATGATGTATTATATTTCATACTGCATACATATCATATACATCATAATCATATTTTCTGTAGCTTTACAAAAACTAATTTCATAGATTTACATCCTTTTTCTGTATAGTGTACAAATACAATTTTAGTAAGCACGTAGATTTGTGTAACTGTACATCTGTAGAATTAGAGATTTTTTATTTTTTATTCATTTTTTCTCCTACAGTGAATACGAAAATTGATCTACATGTAATACAAATTACGTTACTTTTAAAACACTCTAAATTTGTAACACTGATTTTAATTCTGCCATATTCATTTTAAAGTTAAATAAAGCAAATTTCTGTGACTTTCTAACATTTTCTCATTTTTAAGGCACTTCTTATCTCTTTCAAAGAAAAATTAATATATATTAGTTACTTTTAAAGCTTGTTACATATACCATCTTTACTTCGACATCTAGTCGTATAGTGAAAACGAATTATTAAATAAATGAAACTGCAGATGCAATTACGTCACATAAAGCGACTCAATATCAAAGTTTCAGCCTTTAATTTTGTAAATGGTGCCGCATGTCTGTGATACAAGTTTGACTAAATATCTAATATGAGAAGCGAATTCCATTAATGAATCAGATTACTGCTGATATGTGCTAGACAAAATATCCATCGAATGGAGCGAAAGCCATTAATGAATTAGATTAACTGTTATAAAAGTAATTGAATAAGTTTTTTGAAAGAAAGGAGTCACTGTTGCATACCTGCTGAGTACCTTGTTTTTCTGTTTTCATTATAAAATACACTATGAATCAGAAAATTCATTTGATTAAATTTGTCTTCCTTCTATCTGGTATTCATTTAAAATCTGTTTGTTTTATCCCTGAAATAAACTTTTTAGTCCAGGTATGTTTATTTGATTTGAAAAAAAAAATAGAATATTGGCTGTTATTTATTAATTAGAATTCAGCAGAATTTATTATTATGTATTTGTAACAGTCGATTATCTGCACGAGGGATATAGGTCCTAAAGGGGAGGTATGCCCTCCGTCTGGGGTCTTTTTAAAGGAGCCTAACCCGTATTTACGAAACGAAAACCAATGTTCGAAGAAAACCACGGAAAACTCTGAAAGATTAGGCCGTTGGCCGCGACTGAGCACCCAGCACCTGCCGTCTAACAGTTTCGAGGACTGAACCTCTCAGCCACTGTGTGGCATTTATTCTTATGAAATAATCAAAATTGTTGTGCTGATCAGATTAGAAAATTATGTGTATAGTTTTTTTTTCTTTACAATGGATACGAAAATAAAACCATGTATAATATAAATTACGTTACTTTAAAAACAAACAAAATTTATAATGATTTGTAATGATTTTAATTACCCCATATTCATTTCAAAGTGAAATAAAACAAACTTCTGTGACTTTTTAACGATTTCTAGTTTCTGTGACACTGCTTATCTTTTTCAGAGAAAAATTGATGAATTTAATGCATATTAGTTAATTTTAAAGCATGCCTCATATATTATCTATACTTCGACATCTAGTAACGTAGTGAAAACGAATTATTTAATAAATGAAATTGCAGATGTAATTACATCACATAAAGCGACTCAGTATCAAATTTTCAGCCTCAGTATCAAATTTTCATTAATGGTATTCGCTCCTCATATTAGATATTTAGTAAAGCTTACATCACAGACATGCGGCACCATTTACAAAAGTCCTTCCGGCAATGCCGGGAGGAAGAGGTAGCTTTCATATACTTATATATTTATTTATTTATTTTAAGGTAAGTTACATTGTTCAAAAATACTAAGCTCAAATTAGTGGAAATAATCTTATAAAATTAGTGATTTTATAAGATTGAAACTAGTTTTTGTCAAGCCTGTATATTAATAGGAATTTTTAGAAATTAGTCATCTTTTATTCAACCTGGTTTTATTTTAAGCGATTTAGAGAGTCACCAAATTCCACGATATCATAAAGTGTATGCCATTTTTAAGCAACATTGTGGATCGTTCAGATCAGACCGTTTCAAAATGTCAGCCATAAGCAAAATTCAAAGTGCTATAACTCAATCATTTTTTAAGATACAGACAAAATAAAAAGTGTTCTGGAATCGTTGTTTTAAGTTCTAACACGTAAAAGAAAAATATTTTTCAAATTTTGATTTTTTTTTTGCATTTAATTTAAAATTTTTAAATTTTTAAAAATTTTAAAATGGCCACCATTTTGAAACAAGATGGCGGATGATGCTGGCCAACGAACTCGGTCGAGACATTTGTATGTACTATGTACATACCAAGTTTCATTGAAATCGGTTCATAAATACGCGTGTTATCACGTGACAAAAATCAGATCGTTTCAAAATGTCAGCCATAAGAAAAATTCAAAGTTCTATAACTCAATCATTTTTTAAGATATAGACAAAATAAAAAGTGTTATGGAATCTTTGTTTTAAGTTCTGACACGTAAAAGGAAAATATTTTTCAATTTTTAATTTTTTCACACTTAATTTTAAATTTTAAATTTTTTAAAAAATTTAAAATGGCCACCGTTTTGAAACAAAATGATGGATGGTGCTGGCCAACGAACTCGGTCGAGACATTTGTATGTACTATGTACATCCTAAGTTTCATTGAAATCGGTTCATAAATACGCGTGTTATCACGTGACAAAAATCAGATCGTTTCAAAATGTCAGACATAAGAAAAATTCAAAGTGCTATAACTCAATCATTTTGTAAGATATAGACAAAATAAAAAGTGTTCTGGAATCGTTGTTTTAAGTTCTAACACGTAAAAGAAAAACATTTTTCAAATTTTAATTTTTTCGCATTTAATTTTAAATTTTAAATTTTTTAAAAAATTTAAAATGGCCGCCATTTTGAAACAAAATGGCGAATGATGCTGACCAACGAACTCGGTCGAGACATTTTTATGTACTATGTACATACCAAGTTTCATTCAAATCGGTTCATAAATACGTTAGTTATCGCATGACAAAAATCAGATATATATATATATATATATATATGGTTATATATATATATATATATATGTCAACATTTGAGCGGAGGGTGGTTTTGGGGTCTGGGGGTCATGATCGGTGAAAATATACCAAAATTTTCCGGAAGTGCTTTCCTCCGGACGGCTGCAATAGGTAGCTTTTTACTTTTTTTAATGAAAGCTACCTAAAATTTGTAAATGGTGCCGCATGTCTGTGATGTAAGCTTTACTAAATATCTAATATGAGGAGCGAATACCATTAATGAATCAGATTACAACTGATATGTGCTAGACAAGATATTCATTGAAAAGAGCGAAAGCCATTAATGAATTAGATTAACTGTTCAAGAAAGTAATTAAAGAAGTTTATTAAAAGAATGGAGACACTGTTGCATACCTGCCGAGTTTCTTGTTTATTCTTTTTTCATTATAAAACATATTTTAAACCAGAAAATTTATTTAATTTTGTGTTGCTTCTATCTGGTAGTCATTTAAAATCTACTTGTTTTATTCGTAAAATAATCTTTTTAATCCAGAAGTATTTATTTGATTTTTAAATAAAATGGAGCATTGTCTGTTTTTTATTAATTAGCATTCTGCAGAATTTATCATTATGAAATAATCAAAACTACTGTGTTGAACGGATTATAAAATCTTGTGTATAGTTTTTTTTTTTAATTAAGGATTGACATTAGAGTATTACACTGATATGATTAGTAATTATATTATGTAAACAATTTACAGCAAAGTGTCCAACAGCTTCTGTAGTAACAGCTACTGGAAAATAATTTGAAGCGTTCTCATTGGTCATGATCGATTCTAATTACGAAAAAATAGCCAAGCGCAAACCAGAATCAGAGTTATTATTTCGATCTTTTTTTTTTAATTACGATTTCGTTCATCTAACGAAACCCCGTTTGTCTCTGTACTCTGTCTATCCGCTCGTTACAGAGTCCGAACACAAAAACTGTATAAGCTAGAGACTTCAAATTTTGTGCACTTACAGTTGACGATTTCCTATCACACGACAAATCATAAAATCTTGAAAAAGTCTATTTTAATTATATTAATTTTTTAATGTAATTCGTTCATTATTGCGATTTAAATTTTAAAAGAAAATATTAATAGCAATGTTTTTCGTGTTACATCATAACTTGGAGATAATAGATCTCGCTAGTAAGCAGAATGTTCTGGAGTTTGAACCCTGGTGCTGGAACTTGAAATTTTCATTCTAAGATAGATTTAATTAAAAGAATGTTTTGCCAATTTAAAGGTTTATATAATTTATTTTTTTATCACTGACATTCATAATGTTTGTTTTTTTTAATTTAATTTTCTCTCTATTTTAAGAAACTACTACTGATTAGGTAATGATGATTGCGATTAAGTAATGGTTAACCATTTTTTAGAAATTTAAAATTTTATTTATATCTCCGCTAACATTTTTAATTTCGGATTTTCAAAAAAATTAGAATTTTGGATTTTATTTTAATAATATAATTTGAACATTCTTAATTTGATTAAAATAACTGATTTCCTTTTTAAATTATTTTTAAATTAAGTTCATTGGTGCTACCATCTACCTTAGAATCTAATAAATATAAATTACCTCTCTGGATTTATTATTTAAAGGATAAATTGTTTTGAAAGAAATATTAAATGAAACATTCTCTGCGATCTGCGATCACACTTACTAACTTGTTCAAAAATTTTGAATTCATACAGGAACTTTTGAAAGATGACCTTTTTTCTATGGCAACCATTAAATAAGAAAAAGGGTGCTATAAGGATTTTCTGACATGAATGCGAAATTTCTAAATTATAAAAATTCAAACTGGCAACCCTGACCAGAATTTGAAACCCGGCACAAGTCAGTATTCTAATCAGTAGTTAGAAGGTAGGTGCTAATTTGATGAATTACATTTCTACGTCCGTTTATTTACAGGAAATTGACCGGGTATTAACCCCTTGGGGACGAGCGACACATATACGTAACGCAAGAAGGCTTAAGAGTCGTTGCTTATCCCCACCAGTAAAAATTTACTGTAAAATGTGTCGGAGCATTTTTGGAGCATTTTCTCGATTTAATGAGGCACAAATTTCTGTTTTTAAAGATCGGTGACAAATAACTAAAAATTTCGTTGCAAAGGGGTTAAACCGGTTTTGTAAACAATGGTTACTGGACGATATTATAAAATGTTTTAATTGGTCGGGATATTCAAATTACGTTTACCAAGCACTAACCAGAATCAGAGTTTTGGAAAATTGGCCTTTTTTTTATTTAAAAAAATTATATTCATATCTGAAATTTTACAAAAATTTTGAAAGGGGACATTTTGCAGTCACTAAATGTCTGCGAATAAATAATTGAAATAATGTATTAAGGAATTTGTGGTGAGAATCCGATGTTTAAAAATTATTTTAAAGACTAAACTGGCACCCTTGACCTGAATTTGAATCTGGCACAAGTCATTATCCTAATCAATAGGTTAGTAGATATTTGATATTTTGATGAATTACATCCATCAAATCTGACCAGAAAAAATCTTTTTAAAAAAAGGTAAATAAAAAATGCAAATTATTTAGTAATAAGAACCCGAGAAATATAATACGCGAATATAATTGGAATATTTCATAGAACTCAGAATGTTTCATAAAAATTTTAATAGTTCATTTAAAGATCTTATAAAATTCTTTCAAAAGTACGAAAAATGATTCCTTCATTCATTTTCTTTAAACCAAAAATATAATGACAAATTCATAATGTACTAAATATTAGCCAGAGCCAGGAATCGAACCTGGAATCACGGCGTACCAGGCCGTTGCTCTAATCACTGAGGTTGATACCTGATTCTGCAATTTTTCACTAATAAACCGAGTTGGGGAAAATCGTCAGCCATCGATAAGACAGCCTTGGATGACGAGGTAACGATGAATAGATTACATTATTCCATCGACCTACAATATGCATTAAAGTACACGTACGCGCACAAATAACGCCTGTATTCAAATCTTAAAAATATATACAAATGCAGTATACAAATATTATAACCGAAGGTCGTTTGATAACTTCAAGGTTTTAAGTCTTTACACCTTACTGCTTCTGTTGTATCTTATTTAGTTAATTTTTCTTTTGAATTTGTACGTTTTTTTTTTTCGCTTAAACCTGGCTTCTGCTAGAGTCTCGGCATTTGATACATAGTTTGGAGCCTTTCTTCCTGGCTTCCGCAAACGAGTCAGAATAAGACAGGAAAAGCTAAAGGACCGCGGACATAAGACACGTTCCGCGTCTGAGTACTCTGGGAAGATCGGAATGGATCAGCGTTTAGGTTAACAGCTTGGTAAGTTGTGGCCCAAGATTCGATTCCTGGCTGAAGTTTCCATTAATATGTATTTTTTATCTGTAAACTCGGTTAATTTAATTTAATTTCACTATGATAATTTAAAGTAATTGGAAATTTTTTGAAAGCAATTACAATTAATATTAGCAATCGCTTAAATGAATCATGAAAGTACAAGGTAACCCGAAGTAATTCTTTGACTACGGGTCAGGACATATACATCTCAGAGGAATTTTTTTCCTATCCTTACCTCTTTTCGAAAAATTATCTTTACCATACAGCCATATTATGATATTTTCCAAAAAAAAATATGATTTGTGGAACAATTGAATAAGGACGTCCTAGCCATTCTTTATAAGTCAATCTTAAAAAAAAAAGTGATAAAGATTTCGATGAAGGGAAACCAATAGAAAAGTTAAATAGAAAAACATACGCTTTCCGAACTTATTGGTCTCTCTTATTCTGTTTTAGCGAGCTGCCAAATTTGCTTAATTGGCATAAGCTGAATGTTTGTCTAAATAAGCCGCTTAAAGATAAGCTTCTTTCGAAATGAGCTCAATGTATATCATCTGGAGATGCAGCTGCAACAAATGGCGATAGTTTTTTTTAAAAAACATTTGTTCATATTGTTACTATTTCTGAAAGGATCTTGGAATAGGTTATTAAAAATGAATCGTCCGATTCATTTTTAAAGAAGATGGCGGTGATGATGAATTAAGCACTTACAATATTCATCCTGTTGTACCAATGAAAGAAAGTGATTTTAAGGAGTTCCTTTTAAATTCTGATAATGAAATAGTTATAGTGAATGATGATTGATGACTTTTTTGCTTTAAAAAAAGGAACATTAAAGTATTTTTATATTTTTTATTGTATTTTCATGCAATTAATTCGAATTAAATTAGTCTATTTTTAACAATTTGAGATTTATTGCTTTTATAAACCACTGACTATTACATTACACAAATATATATTTAAAAGTTGTTTTCTAGGCTTTAAAAGTCGATGATACATAGAGTACGTCTTTAAGAGTTAATATATTGGCCAATTATTGACGATTTTTCAAAGATTATTATGAACAATGCTATTATGCTTCTTCTACAATAGCTACCTCCAGTTCTCCTCAACAACTTTCTTGAATGTCTGCAAATCGATATTTGCATATAACGAAAAAATGAACTTTTCTGAAGAATTATCTGACCTAGGATACTCACAAAAGTTTTCCTGTAAGACCTTAATTAACGTCTACTACCTCTAATTTTTACATAATTATAGTTTTAGTAGATTTGGAAATAGATAGAAGTATCGGTAACATGTTTTTTGCAGTACTTTTTTGGTGATATTTATGAAAATAAAAGAAAATTAAAAAACCTAGTTACCTAAAATTAAAAGAAATTTGTTTTAGATTTCAACGTTACAAAGCGTTCACGTGATATACTAAGAAAATATTATTCTTTTTTCAAATAACCTAATTAGACTCTCTGAATTTTTCCTAAGCATATTTAAGAATGTTTAAAAAACTGTAAATTATGGGAGTCAATAGCTTTTATTATTTCTACCAAAATGAACTTACCACATTCCATAGTTTAAGAGTAAAATGATTGTGAAAGATAGATACCGAAGTGATCAAATAACGGTTCCATTTTTGCTTTTTTAAGTACGAACCCTAAAAATGGAATGAAATTTTCAATAAACTTTGAAATCCCATATAAATTACAAAAAGCTTTATTTGGAATACTGCTAAAAAGTTTGTAAATTTTAATAACAACGGTTCCAAAGAAACGTTACTTTAGAAAGATTTTTCTGAATTTAATAATGTTCTTTAAATGAACATATTTAGTTACTCAACTCAAATATATCCAGTTGCTTGGAATAATTTAAAATGAAACTGTAATATACGTTTTCTTAAATTTACTGTTTCCGGAAGTAAATATAACATAACTGGAAATGAATCTGTATTAAGATGAGTATCTCTACGAAATATGTTGTAATATAACGCATTTCCGTAAGCAATCAAATAAAAGTTTCAGTGTGACGTTATTTTATATAAATTTTACCGCTTCATCAAATAACTTTCATTTTCTGTATTGTGAGATGAAGCCTTAAAACTTAGTACCGCTTTCAAGAGACTTCTGAACCGCAATGATATGTTCCCTTCTTATTCTCTTTATATGAATCTTCTTGCAATAACTGGTGTACCTTATTTTTATATTTCATAGTTTTAAAATAAAATGTTATATTACTTAGAAAGTTGAGAAATCACTTCTTCTTGAAATATTTAATTTACACGGAATAATTTCTGTCAAATACATTCAATGAATTCTCAGTCAAATTCTTTCTGCCATTAATTTAATGTTTTGGATACTAGAATGTCATTTAAGTTTATTTTAGAAAAAAGAATTTAACCGAATGGAAATTGCAAAATAAGATGTTTAAGTTTTACTAATTTCAAAAACAGACTGTAAACAGCTATAAATACTTGAATTTTATCCTAGGAAATAATTTAAAAATGAATTTATTTGTATGAATACTTACTTTAAAGGAAAGAACCCTTTTTTAACTGTAAAAAACTATATTATACAATGTATGTAATTTCGTAAGATGTACTTGAGTCAAAGATTTATCAAAAAACTCTTCTATTGGCCTTTTTTACTCTGCTGGATAGGTAAAATCTATAAATGTTTTTTAAATTTTATTTTTTTTATGCTTTTCTTGCTAACTGTTTAATGTAATCCGCATATAATGAAGACTTAAAAGTTTCAACAAAACATCGCTTTTCAATTTTATTGGTACTTTACTTCGATTTTTTTTCATAACCAGCATGTGTGTGCATTTTCCACGGTTGTTTATCCCATTCTTCTTATACAGAAATATTTAAAAAAGTATAATCCCCCCCCCCCCCCAAAAAAAAAGAAAAATATATAAACAGTGTTTTACAAATTATACACAGTGAAGAAATTTTATTTTCTATAAATCAAATCTAAAATCTTCAAATAGTTGCTTTTAAAGTGTTAGGAATGTAGGTTTCATTTACTAATAGTTTTAAAATTATTGCTCGTAATAAAATAATGATAAAATATATATAATCATCTATTTTCACAATTGTGCTCCTTCGTTTTACTAATAATAAAAATCAAAATGTGGAATCCAAGACATAAAGAAACGCATTCAAAATACTCCATATCAATTTGACGAACTTTGTATGACACTGATCAATCATTAATATAGATATGAATTAAATCTGGAGAAAATTTATATAAAGTCAGTTTTTAAATGATATGTATAAGATTTGCTTAAGAAGCGATCTATATATTATAACGAACTCAAACTTCATTTTTTCAACGGCAATACCTAATTTTTAACATATTAAGATTAAGATACAGTACACTCTCGCTACAACAATATCCGATATAACAATAACTCCCTCTATTATAATATTATATCCCGATTAATTTGCATATAAACTAATTGTTAATCTCCTTTGAATATTGCGATATTCTCTAGAACAATAAACCTCTTTAAAACGATTTTTTTTTTAATTTCAACATTATTTTCTTCTTTTATAATGATATTTTGTTTTTTAAAAACTGAAAAAAACACATAATTTTTTTTCCATTTTTAGGTGCGTTCGTAATTATATAATACGTAGCACCTATAGTTGTCGTTCAGTCCGTCCGTCTGTCCGTCCGTCTGTCCGTCCGCATATAACAACGCAAAAACTACCCAACCGAATCGTTTGAAATTTAAAATACATAATTATTACATAATTTTGTCGAGTCATTTCAAATTTTATGAAAATCGGATGCATAGATCAATTACAGGGGCAATCAAAAGTATTCCATTACATTACGGTCAATGGGGAAAAAAGTTTCAAATGCATTTTAATCGTTTGAAATTTAAAATACGCAATTATTACATAATTCTGTCGAGTTATTTCAAATATTTTGATAATCGTGTGCATAGATCAATTACAGGGGCAATCAAAAGTATTCAATTACATTATGGTCAATTAGGAAAAAGTTTCAAATATATTCTATACGTTTGAAATTTAAAATACATAATTATTACATAATTTTGTCGAGTTATTTCAAATTATATGAAAATCGGATGCATAGATCAATTACAGGGGCAATCAAAAGTATTCCATTACATTACGGTCAATGGGGAAAAAAGTTTCAAATGCATTTTAATCGTTTGAAATTTATAATACGCAATTATTACATAATTCTGTCGAGTTATTTCAAATATTTTGATAATCGTGTGCATAGATCAATTACAGGGGCAATCAAAAGTATTCAATTACATTATGGTCAATTAGGAAAAAGTTTCAAATATATTCTATACGTTTGAAATTTAAACTACATAATTATTACATAATTTTGTCGAGTTATTTCAAATTTTATGAAAATCGGATTTATAGATCAATTATAGGGACACTCAAAAGTATTCCGTTACATTACGGTCAATGGGAAAAATGTTTCAAATGCATTTTAATCGTGTTACACTCATACGAACTTAATAAAATTTATATGCAACTATAAAGTACATATTATAATATACATCATACATAATTTGTGGTGCAAAGAACATTTGTTATTGATTTACAAGGCCACACAAAAGTATTACATTATATAATGGTATAGGAAGAACATTGTTTGATGAGCGTTTTAATTGTAATTCACTATTTACAATTTTATGAGATTGACATATGAAAGTAATATTTTTAAAACTTCGTTATCGTACGAACGCACCTAATTTGCTACGCTTCACGTGCAATTTCCAACTTGTTTGTGACTATTCTAACAAAAGACTCATCGTTGATTTTCATATTATCCTTTAATGTAAGAATGGCTATTGTTCAGACTTCAAAACAAGTGGAGAGTCCCTAAAGCCAGAGCTGCCAAATCTCCGGCCTTTTGGACACCGGTATTTTAATATAGAAAATGTTTAATTATCTAATTTGAACACTTGGGCGATTTAAGAGAACAGCATTTTCTGTAAAATAATAGTTGTGTGCAAAAAGCCGGAGACCTAACAAGTCTCCTAAAGCCCTCATAGGAGATTGATGTTATGGAAGCCTGGTGGAGAACTTTAAATGTGCGTCTGGACTTATTTCTCAGATCTGAACTTCGGAATCCGGATAATCTTGGAGATCATGTGTTTTCAACCAGGGATGCGTTCGCCTGTTCATACATCACCATTATCAGGTGTCGGAACAGGTGCTAAATCATAGGTTGGTCATCTTTTTTGCTAGAGGGGGAGAGAGGAGGAGTACTGATAAGTGACTTCGAAGCTTTTAGAAGAAGTGTGGAGTTGGACGAATTTAGAGTCTTTAGCGATTTTCAATTCTAAACAAAACATATGATTTTTGATTTTCTTACTTTCATAAATGTATTTTACCCTAAGATGGCAGGGCGAAAGAAACTATCCTTTCGAGATAAATTGAATATTATCAACAATAGTGATAAGGGAATGAAAGCAGGTTGATGCAACTAAGAAACAGGGATTGTTGCAGTCTACAGTGCAACACTTTCAAAGAAGAAGAAGCAGATCGAAGATGCTGTAAATTCAAATGCAATCAATCTACAGCAAAAATGACTGAAAGTTGAGACAAACGAAATCACTGATGCTGCTGTTTTAAAATAGTATCAAGAGATAAGGGAAACAAATGTCCCCATAAATTTACACTTATGTGCACAAGCATGGAAATTTGAATTAAAGTTAAGGGACGAAACTTTTAAAGCTAGCAATGATTGGCTAATGCGTTTTAGATGTCATCGTGGAATAAATTTCCAGGAAGTTCCCAGAGATAAAAAATATGCTCCGATTAATGATGCAAATGAACAGCGGCAAAGCAAGATGAAAAAATATATTTCAAATGTATGCTCTAAAAGACGTTTATAACGCATATGAAGCTGGGTTGTCTTTTCAACTCCAACACGGTCGAACATTGGCGTTCAGAAATGAAAAGGAGGAAGAAATGGAATTCCCATTCGATGGAGGGAAGAAATCGAAACAGAGACTGAGTGTTCTTCTGTGTACAAATAGCACATGCACGCATGAAATCCAATCTCTTGTTATCAGTTAGTCATTCTTTGAAGCCAATGTGCTTTAAGAATGCGCAAAGTCTTCCTGCGAAATATAAAGGCAATAAAAAGGCTTGGATAAATTCTAAATTATTTTTCTGAATGATTACAAAAGTTAGATAAAGAAATAAAGAAGAGAAAGAAAAAAAATTATTTTGATGATAGATAACTGTGGTGCTCACACCTCGTTTCCAAAACTACAATATCAAAACTGTTGATATTTTTCTACCAAATACACTTCAATTTTGCAGCCTCTAAATATAGGTATAATGAAGTGTTTTATAGGATATTATAGAAAACGGTTGGTAGAGCCGATATTTTGTAAGTAAATATTGAAAATAAAGTAAATCCGTTTAAAATTATAAATGTAAAGGAAGCATGTGGTAATATTGTTTGAAGTTAGTGGGAAGTAATAGAAAAAAAACATTTGTAATTGTTGGAAAAGAATCAGTTTTTGTGTCATGGAAGATAAGAAATCTGATTGTGATGAAAATTCGACAGACAGTGATCTTTTAGATGATCAAGAAAGTGTTTTAATATTCAAAAATCTTTATCCCAACTTCATGAAAGAAGTGAAAAAAAAGTCTGGAATTAGCATGATTTTTTTTTTTTTTTTTTTTTTTTAGTGTAGATTACGGTCTTATAGTTTTCGCAGAAGTTACTAATGAAGACATTCTCTCTGAAATTATTGATGAGATAAAAAAAAAGAATGATAAAGATGATATAGGCCCATCAAAATATTTTTGTCATCCAGAAGGGTCTTCAATTTGCAAAGTCTTTACAGATTCTTTTTTTTTTTTTTTTTCAAGCCTTCCATCGACAAATGAAAATAATTTTCAAACACTAGACTAAAAAGGCCGGGAGGCAGCAGCACAGACAAGCACATCACCGAGTTCATGGTTGAAATTTCAAGATTACTTAAAACTCCATTAGCATATTGAAACGCAATCGTCTGCTAAGTCATATCATGGTTGAAAACACCTGAAAACTCTATTTTGGCGGTTGACTCGTTGGTTTACCATTGGGTTTTCCTGCACCCAAAGATATGAAATATGGAGGAGTGGAGACAGAAAAACACATTGGTAAACCTATGGCTCAACCACTAAAATCGCGTTTTCAGGGATTTTCCGCCAGGATAGTACTTGGCAGACCAATTGAATTTAAATATGTGAATCGAGTTTCAACTAATTCTGGATTTTCAGCCATGAACTCGATAAAGTGACTGTCTGGGCTGCTGTCCCTTGGTCTACAGTACATACCTTGTTGGTTAACTTAACAGCTAAAAAAATAAACAAACTAACTAAAATATTGAATTATCTTCAATAAAAATAGTTTTCAGGTGTATGAATATTTTTTTAGTTATTTTCTGAATTTATTTTATTTTTAAAGTGTTTAATCACTACTAACACTCTGCTAATTAATTTCTTTGAAGTAGTATATACCTAAAACTTAAAAGAAAAAAAACTATTAAATGCCCAAAATATGTAGATCCTCGATATAGCAATATATCCTTCTAAACAACAATAGATTAATTTGGTTCCTAAAATATTGTTGCAACGAGGTTTTAATGTATTTCAATTTTTCGGTTCAAATTACGCTTAGGCACAAAATTTCAAGTCATTTGAATGATAGGTTTTTGAATTTTTTTCCACGGTAATGCCTAATTTTAATAAGATATTTCAAATCTTCGGTTCAAATTATGCCTGCGCACGAAATTTTAAGTCATTGATAAGTTTTTGAATTATATACATTCAAAATTTAGTGTTTCTAATGTTAAATTAAATTTTCATATTTTTATTAATATCTCCTGTAATTACACTCCTAATGTGCTAATTTTTTATGTAGCAATAATGCTAAAACACCCAAACATAAATACGTTGAATTTGCATTTTTTTTTTTAATTTCACGATATGAATTATGAAATTAATGTTTGATAAACTTACGAATTGCAACCTATACTTTTTTTTCTTTTTTATGAAAACCCAAAACTTTAAATTTTTCTTCGAAGTAATTTTCAAAAAATGCTTAAAAAATGGCAAAATGAAGGTTTAAGTAGCCATCTTACGATGGAAGTAACTGGATATTTTGAAACTTCTTATGCTATCCTGCAATCTAATTGCTTGAGCGACGCCTAAGATTCTTTGATCAAGAAGAGCATGGGGAGGAGGGGAGGGGGGGTCTCTCGGTCAACAATCGAGTACCGAATTTTAATTCGGTTGGTTTGTTGGTTGGTTGGTTGGTTGGTTGGTTGGTTGGTTGGTTGATTTTTGACGTCCGATTATCTGCGCTAGGGATATAGGACCGGGGTGAGTGCCCTTCGTGGGGGTCTTTCTAAGGGAACCTAACCCGTATTTACGCAAGGTTCGAAGAAAACCACGAAAACTCCGAACGGTTTGGCCGACAGCCGCGATTGGGTTCGAATCCAGCACCTGCCGTCTACCAGTTGAGAGGTCCGAACCTCTCGGCCACTGGTGGGGCGAATTTTAATTTGGATACAGACTCTAAAATATGTTCGTTTTAAAATAATTCATTTCTCGGAAACTTGTCGTACAAATTGCATGAAATTATGTTTTCATGCTAATTGAAGGGTGTTTAGTTCATTAATACTGTCAGAATCGGATTTTGCTATTCAAAAAAAAAGTTAGGGCTTATTTAATATGTAGATGGTCCCCTAAGCAAATTTTATATACATCATTTAAAAGTAGACTTTATCTCCAATTGTTCGGTACCAGTAATTTTCTTCTACGGTAATTTGTTAGGGAGATAGCTTACTATCTCCCTTTCTTCCCAGTTGTTTACTTTTTTTTTCCTAAGACTGTACCTTCAAATCCCAAAAAAATTACGAAAAGCATTACTTAAAAGGCTGCTAAATAGTTTTTCAATAATCATGATTTCTGCAACAATGGTCCCAAAAAAAATGTTTGTAAGCACAGTCTTACTTATTTACAAGAAAAAAAGAAAAGCTTCACTTATCTAAAGATAAATGTCTCGGGGGCTACGATCTTCTTTAAGAACTTTTTATTTCTTGAAAATACGGTACGTAACACTTAGAATAATAAACAAACATAAAATATTTACAAATAAGCTTTTTATATATATATATATATATAATTCTATTTGCACACCCCACCAAAAAAAACACATAAACATACTGCTCACAACCAACTTTTCGATTTTTTTTTTTAACATAACTTAGAATAAAACGTTTTTAATAGAACTAGTGTTGCCAGATTTTTTAAGACGAAAAATATTACGATACGAAAAATATAACATAACTTAGAATAAAACGTTTTTAATAGAACTAGTGTTGCCAGTTTTTTTAAGACGAAAAATATTACAACTACATTTTTTAATTCAGCAGAGCTCAGGTCATGTGACGCGTGACAGTCTATTTTCCCCCTTTTTTGGGAGGGAGGGGATTGGTAGGCGCGTGTTACATGTTACTTTAGAAAGATTTCCCTGAATTTAATAATGTTCTTTAAATGAACAGATTTAGTTACTCAACTCAAACTTATCCTATTGCTTGAAGTTGTTTTGAAGTGAAACATGAATACGTTTTCTTAAATTTTCTGTTTTCCGAAGTAGATATAACGTAACTGGAAATGAATCTCTATTAAGACGAGTATTTCGGCAAAATATGTTGTAATAATACAGTTCTGGAAGCAATAAAAGGTTTCATTGCGACGTCGTTTTATACAAATTCTACCATTTCGTAGAATCTTTCATTTCCTGTGTTTTAATATGAAGCCTCAGAAATTAGGATCGCTTCTGACAGTTTTCTGCAAGATGTGTTCCGTAAAATTGTGTTCATTCTTACTCTTTTTATATGAAACTTCTTGCATTAAGTAGTCTAGACTGATATTGTGATTGATAGTTTTAAAATAGAATGTTATATTATTTAGAAAGTTAAAAAATTGCTCCTCTTTGAAATATTTAAGCAAAACGGAATAATTTCTGAGAAAATGTTTCAAGAGAACATTTCTTTAACTTACCTTTTTTGATACCTATAGAATATCATTTAAGCTGCTTTTACGGGGGGAAAGATTTAACTGAAGGGAGATTGAAAATAGATCTTGAAATTTTACAAATTTCAAAAAGAGATTGCAAACAGCTGTAAATACCCGAGTTTTATATGACGAAATTATTTAGGAATGTATTTGTTTTTACAAATATTCAATTTTAAGGAAAGAATACATGTACAGTAACGAAAAATTGAACTGTGTTCCTAGGGTGGGCAGGGTAACATTTCAACTCCTGAACACAGTTCAGTTTGCGCTTCTACCCTCTCACTGACAAGCCCGTCTATAGACGTTCCCTAAGCTCCAGGTTTCACTGCAATGCAAGCAATAATTAAAATGATATAACTCAGTTGATTTAATGGATTTTTAATACATTGTGCAATGATTAACACACTCAAGGATAACATTCATATTCGTAAATAAGAATTTTCTATAATTTTGAAAGAATCATATTTTTTTAGCAATTAAAACAAAATGCTGAGAAAACAGCATTACAATATTGCCTTTTCGCAAGACTGTCAGAGAGTTAACCCCTCCCAACGATTCAGAATTTGAGCTCAAAATTTAAGTCTAAGCTTTTGCAAGCATTTAATGAGATACAAAACAATAACAGTTAAAAATTGTTGTTGGTTACTCTAAAGTTTAAGGTGCCCTCTAATTTAATTTTTTGAAATTTATCTTTAAAATTTATTTTTAAGGAAATACTGACATAAAGAATGGTTTTAGAGAAAACCGCAAACGAATCGACCAATTTTTCCGTTTTGTATAGTCATTTGAAATTTAAACCTCCCCATCCCCACTGAACACTGTTCAGTTTGCGCTACTTAACCACTCTCAGCGATTCAGGTTTTCAGCACAAAATTTAAGTTTATATCTAAGCTTCAAAGAAAATTAATGAGATGCAAAAAATAACGGTAAAAAATAGTTGTACGTCACTCCAAAGTCTAAAGCGCCCTCTATCGACATTTTTTGAAATTTATCTGTATAACTTATTTTCGAGACAATAATTACATAAAGAATAATTTTAGTGAAAACCGCAAATCAATTGACCAATTATTCTGTTTTTTTATAAACATTTGAAATTTGAACCTACCCACTCCCACTGAACACAGTTCAGTTTGCGCTACTTAATCACAGATTTTGAGCTCAAAATTTAAGTTTATGTCTAAACTTCTAAAAAAAATTAATGAGATGCAAAAATTAACGGTAAAAAAAAGTTGTTCGTTACTCCAAAGTCTAAAGCGCCCTCTATCGGCATTTTTTTTTAAATTTATCTTTATAATTTATTTTCAAGACAATACTGACATAAAGAATAGTTTTCGTGAAAACGCAAACGAATCGACCAATTTTTCCGTTTTTTATAATCATTTCAAATTTTGGACACTAAACTTTGATGGCATCTATCTCCTGCGGAAGACGTTTGGGACCCTTAGTTTCCCGTATAGTTTTATTTGTCTTGATGTGTACTATCACCCCTTAAAGTTTTGCCCCGTAGTTTAGATACACCCTGTGTATATATATATTTAACTTCAAAAAATTACGTTTGCAAATATATGTATTTCATAAAACATACTTAATCTAGAGATGAATCAGAAAAATGCTCTATAGGCTTTATTTTGTTTCGCTGCAGGATAGGTATGATTTATAAATATCGTTTAAATTTTAGTTTACAAAAATATTTTTTCTGTTAACGGTTAAATACTACATATTATGAAATCTTTTCAGACTTTCACAGAACATCTCTTTTCAATTTTTCTGACATTTTATATTATATTTTTTTTCCATAATGTGGATATGTGTGTACTTTTTATGATTTAGTATAATATTCTTCTTATGGCAAAATATTCAATATATATATTTCCAAAAAAATTATAAAGGATCATTATAATGCAATTATAGAAACAGTACTTTAGTCAAAAAATTTCATTTTTTGTAAATCATATCTAAAATTTTTAAATAATTACTTATAAAGGATTATTTTTTTTAGTTTCATTTATTAATCGTTTTAAAATATCTCCTCATAATAGAAGAATAATAAAGAAAAAAATACATATAATGATATATTTTGGCAATTTTACCCCGTTGCTTTTCTAACATACGTATAATGACATATTTTCGCAATTTTACCCCTTTGTTTTACTAACAATAAAACATTAGATATGGAATTCAGCATATAGGGGACGGCATTCAAAATACTTCTTATCGATTCCAATAATTAAAATTAACGTTTAACACACAATAAATAAAAACATGCTACAGACGTATACGTTTCACGAGCACCAGGGCTCGCTTCCTCAGTGTACAAAAGGTAAAAATGTTTAAAAACAGAAAACCCCCCAACTGACAGCAAGTCAGAAACCCAAATGACCGCAAAATTAGTACCAAAATACCAACAAGCCTCAGCAACCAATAAGATTAAACCGGAAATGAGGTGTTATGACATAATAAATCTAACCAGAAAGTTGAGATGTACGGTACACTTGAAAGATCATTAACCAGGGAGTTTTTTACTTTATGTATATGGAGTGCTTCAAATAAGTCTAAGTCTAGCGGATTAGTGCATTTTTGTATAATAGTGGCTGAGGTAAAATTAAAATTGTGGCCCTCCTCCCAACAATGAGAAGTAATAGAGAAATTCTTCAACTCTTTTCTTTTAACATAACCTATATGTTCGGCGACTCTTTTTCTGAGTTTACGTTTTGTTTGTCCAATATAGGACAAACCACACTGACATTGTATATTGTAATTAATTGTATATTAATTTCTCATAGTTTTAATAAACATCTCGATTATCCTGATTCTTCTGCTACACCAATTTCTTATTCTAGTTTAATTATTTTACCATTTCATCAAAGCATTAGCTTTAAAGTTGCAAATATTTTGAAACATTATGATTTCAAAGTAGTATTTAAACCAGTCAATAAATTAATATTTTCTCAATTAAAAGATGAAATTTATCCTCTGGATCATTGGGATATTTACAATATACAATGTCAGTGTGGTTTGTCCTATATTGGACAAACAAAACGTAAACTCAGAAAAAGAGTCGCCGAACATATAGGTTATGTTAAAAGAAAAGAGTTAAAGAATTCCTCTATTGCTTCTCATTGTTGGGAGGAGGGCCATAATTTTAATTTTACCTCAGCCACTATTATCCAAAAATGCACCTACTCCGCTAGACTTAGACTTTTTTGAAGCACTCCATATACATAAAGTAAAAAACTCCTTGGTTAATGATCTTTCAAGTGTACCGAACATCTCAACTTTCTGGTTAGATTTATTATGTCATAACACCTCATTTCCGGTTTAATCTTATTGGTTGCTGAGGCTTGTTGGTATTTTGGTACCATGTTTGCGGTCATTTGGGTTTCTGACTTGCTGTCATTTGGGGGGGAGTTCTGTTTTTAAACATTTTTACCTTTTGTACATTGAGGAAGCGAGCCCTGGTGCTCGTGAAACGTATACGTCTGTAGCATGTTTTTATTTATTGTGTGTTAAACGTTGATTTTAATTACTATAATCTTCCACACAAGGTTCTAGCAATTATTCTTATCGATTCATTAACTTTATTTAATGATAATCACTTATTAATATAATTTTAACTAAACGTAATAAAATTTATCTAATTTTTCAAAAGTAGAAGGACATCTTCAATAAATTTTCAAACTTCATATGAATTACAAAAAACATTCCTTGAAATACTGCTTAAAGTTTTTAAATAAACATGATTTCAATAACAAAGGTTCCAAAGAAACGTTTCTTTAGATAGATTTAGATAAATACAACGTCTTTTGTGTGAAACCACATGAAAATGCGATTATTTTACGCAAAGTTGCACGTGTTTTAAATTTAATCGCAGACAAGTTTTTTGCTTGTTAATTTATTTCAAATCTATTTTTCTCGATTCTGATTCTTCAACTTTATTTAATTTTTTAAATGCTCCTTGATGCATAATTTGCGATCAAAATTCATGAAACTGATAAGGAATAATCCTAATATTGTTAATAAGAAATTATGCATACTCTTTAAAAATTGGCGTCATTAAGGCAATAAATTTGATCTTTTACTTATTATAAAGCAGAATTTTGATGAAAATCGACAATGAATTCAGAAAAATAATCTCTTAAAAGTTGACTACTTAACTGACCGGGAGGTGGCAACTCATGCAATAACCTCATTGAGTTCACAAATGAAAACCTAGGATTAGATAAATCTCGAATCGCATATTAAAACGCAATCGGTCTGCCAAGTCATATCTTGGTGGAAAATACAAAAAAAGCGATTTTATTGATTTATACATAGGTTTGTTTCCTATTCTATGTTTTCCTATTCACAGTCCTCCATATTCTTATAATTTTGGTTACAATAGTAAACCTACGAGCCAATCACTAAAATAGGGTTTTTAGGTGTTTTCCACCAAGATATGGCATGGCAGACCGACTGTGCTTTAATATACGAATCGGAATTTAACTAATCCTAGATTTTTATCCGTGAACTCGATGAGGGAGGTGTTCTCTGCGATGGCACATACGGTTTACTTCTATCGGTTCTATTAAAAAATCAATATACAGATTTGTTTCTAATAGAGTTTTAAGTGATTAAATTCCAAAATCGAAGAAATATCTACGAAATTAAGACGCAAGCAGCATATTAAAATTTTGTTTTAAAATTTTAATTTTTTAAAAATATCTTAAAATTATAATAATTTTGAGAATTTCTTTCATAGTGCTATATATATATTTATGGTGAATCGTACATTTGCAAAACATTTCAAATCTCTACTATGAAAATTAAAAGGTATTTATTTTTAACGTCCTTCGTCTCTTGAAGATATTTCTTATGCAATATGCTGTACTAATACATTTTCCTAAGCAATTATTTTTTTTTTCTTTTAGCGATGCAATTTTATATATATTATACAATCTTGTATAATAACTTTATCAGTGCTGTAAAATAAAGTCTTGAAAATTATCGTTTCCAAGAGATATCTGTTAAGCAAAAATTTTTCATTTTTTTAATTCTTTTTAAATTAATTCTATTGCAAGAATTAATCTAGAATGATTTTATTTTGGATAGTTTTAAAATAGAATATTATCTTATTTAGGAAATTAAGAAATCGCTTTTGCTTGAATTATTTAAGCTCCATGGAATAATTTCTGAGAAAATGTTTCAAAAGAACTAGCCAGTTGTTTATTTTTTCGAAACTACGATGTCATTAAGCAGATTTTAAGGGTAAAAGGGGTTTAACTGAAAAGAAATTGCAAAAGAAGATTTTTAAATTTTGCAAACTGTAAACAGGATTGGATACATGAATTTTATATGACGAAGTAATTTAGAATGAAGTTATTTTTTCAAATACTTACTTTCAAGGATGGAACATTCTTTTTAACACACAACTAAAAAACGAGAAAACTGTCAATTTGTCCCGCATGTTTTTATTTTATTTTATTTTATTTTATTTTATTTTTTTAATGTATGTTTACCGATTACTTCCAAATTACATGATCATTTCATGTGATTTTTTTAAGTGAAAAAGGATACTGTTGAACTATTCCCATTTAAATTTCAACAAAATTTGTTTAGTACCTTTTTTATAAATTTAACAAAAACAAAAAATAATAAATAAATGAAAATATTTATAATATTAAACTGAAGTATTTTTTTAATTAAAAAGTCTATGTTATATAATTTCAACAAACAAATATAGAAAGACTTAAAGAAAAATCAGAAGACTGTTCTATAGGTATATACTTTTTTACACTGCAGGATAGATAAGAAAAATAAATATAAAAATAAATATAAAAATCTTTTAAATTTTAGATTAGAAGAATATTTTTTTAGGTAATGGGTCAATGCTTTTCACATATTATGCAGACTCTTAAAAGTTTCCGATGATGCTCTTTAACGGACGATACCCTTTTAATTTTTCTGACATTTTATTTATTTTTTTTTTCAATAATCAGGATGTATATTCCCTTTCCATGATTGAGGATCCCAATCTTAGTATGGAGAAGAGTCAAACTATATATTTCAAAAACAAAACAGAAATAATCATCATGATGCCATTACACGAACGGTTTTTTACAAATGATAGACATAGTCAAAATAATTTAATTTTTATAAATCAGTTATAAAGTTTTTAAATAATTGCCGTTTCAACTAATGTTTAACGATTCCAAGAAATTTTTCTTTGGAAAATTTTCACTTCGTTTAGTAACGTTCGACAAACGAACAAACTAACTTAGTTGCTCAACTTTAACTTAACCAACTCCTTTGAGAAGCACTGGAATGAAACTGGAATCAGTTAACTTAAATTCACTATTCTCCGAAGTGCAGTCAACATAACTGGAAATGGAATTCTATTAACGTGACTATTTTCAAGGAAATATGTTGTACTAAAATCTTCTCTAAAGCAATAAAGGATTACTTTGCGAGGTACCTTTACAAAAATTCTACCGTCTCGTAAAGTAACTTTCATTTTCAGATCTATAAAATGAAGTTTCAAATTTTTTACTAGTTCTTCCAAAAACTTTCTCTAATGCAAAAGCTCGTTCAATTATCCACTTTCGATGCAAGGTTTAATCTTTATTGATTTTATGTTTGGTAATTTTAGAATTAGATGTCGTAATATTTAGGAAATAAGTTAAGAAATCGTTTGTTCTTGGAATATTTAGTTTGCAAAAATGATACTTTGTCAAAAAATGCTACGAACTATATATCAGTCTACCTTTTCGATAACATAATGTCGTTATAGCATCATTTCGAAATTTTTTTCATTTGAACATTTTCAATTCGATTAAAATAAATTACTTCCATTTATAATTATTTTAAAATTAAATTTATTGGTGCTACTATCTATGTTAGAATTTAATAATTATAAATTAACTATTTTGGGTTATTAATTAAAGAATAAGTTGTTTTAAAAGACATTTTAACCCATTAACGCCCGAATTATTTTCTTCGCCAAAATTTAAATTTTGTGTTTCCCACCACTTTTAAAATTAAATTAACTTTTATCTAAATTTATCGAGGATTCTGTCTCGTGAAAGAAGGCATATATTTATCTTCCTCTTTACTGGTGGGAAAACCGCTTTCTTGCTGTTTTTGTAACCGTCCTCAAAAGAGGACGCTGGCGTTAATGGGTTAAATGAAACCCTCTGCGCGAATTGGGATCACACTTACCCACTTGTCTCCATAATCAGGATGTGTGTGTCATTTCTATGATAGAAGATCCCATTCTTTGTATAGAGAAGATTCAAACTATATATTTCAAAAACAAAATAGAAATAATTATCATGATGCCATTGCACGAACAGTGTTTTAAAAATGATACACATAGTCAAAAAAAATTCATTTTTATAAATCTATTCTAAAGTTTTTAAACAATGTTCCCCATTTCATTTAATATTTAATAATCTCAAAGAAACGTTACTTTAGAAAGTTTTCAATTCATTTAATAACATTCGACAGATGAACAAATTAACTTAGTTGCTCAACTCTAACTTAAACAACTCCTTCGAGAAGCATCAAAACAATTATTATTATTATTTTGTTTTGTTTTTAGAAGTTTAAAGTTTTATTTTTATCTCCGCTAATTTTTTTTTGGATTTTCAAAAAATTGGAACATGGGATTTTGTTTAAATAATTTACTTTGAACATTTTTAATTATATTGAAATAACTAACTTACTTTTACAATTAACCTAAGAAGACATTTATTGGTGCTTTAATTTATGTAAGAAATTAATAATTATAAATTAACAATTTCGATTTATTAATTAAATAATAAGTTGTTTTAAAAGACATATTAAACGACACGCTCTTAATCCCACTTACCCACTTGATTCCATAATCAGGATGTGTGTGTCCTTTCCATGATTGAGGATCTCATTTTTAGTATAGATAGGATTCAAACTATAAATTATTACTAAAAACATTACAAAAAAGGTACTTCTAGGTTATCCCGTCGACCAATTTCGCCAAATTATACATATCGCCAAACTCATTGCCAAACTATGCATATTGACATAATTTTTATTTTAAATAACAAAAGAAACAAATAATTAGTGAAATATTAATAAAAATACAAATAAAAAGTCTAAATAAAAATCGCTTAATGGCATTTTAAAAACGTGTATCGTATTTAATTTCACTGAATGTGACATTCACGATCATCCATTATTGGCATTTAATCTTCTAGTTTGGCGATAGATTTTCGGTCTACGGGATAACCTAGAAGTACCCAAAAAAATTAGAAATAATCATCACAATGTCATTACACGAACAATTGTGTATGTGTACCATTTTACAAATGATACACAAAGTCAAAATAATTTAAATTTTATAAATCAATTTTAAAGTTTTTAAATATTTGCCATTTCTATTTTTTTTTTTACAGTTCCAAAGAAATGTTGCTTAGGAAAGTTTTCACTTCATTTAAACTATAAATTATTACATTCAACAAATGAACATACTAACTTAGTTGCTCAACTCAAATTTTACCAACTCCTTCGAGAAGCATTGGTAAGAAGTTGAAATCAGTTAACTTAAAATCGCTATTCTCCGAAATGCAGACAACATAACTGGGAATAGAATTCAATTAACCTGGCTATTTCCAAGCAAATATAATGTACTAAAATCTTCTTTAAAGCAATAAAGTATTACTTTGCGATGTACATTTACAAAAATTCTGGGAAAGTAACTTTCATTTTCAGATCTATAAAATAAAGTTTGGAATATTTACTATCTCTTCAAAGAACTTTCCCAAATACAAAGACTCGTTGAATTACTTCCTTTCTGTGCAAAGTTTAATCTTAATTGATTTTAGGTTTGTTAATTTTAGAATTAGATGACTTAATATTTAAGAAATAAGTTAAGAAATCATTTGTTCTTGAAATGTTTAAGTTGCATAAGGGATACTTCCTCAAAAAATGCTTTAAACGAACTACCTATCAGTTTACCTTTTCGATAACAGAATATCGTTACAGCATCATTTAGAAAATGGTATTTCATGGTGTCAAATAGGAATTACAAAAAGAAACTATTATGAATATTGATAAATAAATCAGATTACGAAAAAATATCAATATTAGAGTTGCATGCTACGGAATAATTTAAGAATTCATTTAGTTTTTCAAATACTTACTTTTAAGGAATAAAATATTTTGTTAAACTTGAAAAATAATCTAATAAAAAAAAAGAAAATTGCATTATAGTAAAGATAAAAAGTTACTCTTCATATTTAAATATCTGAAAAATGTAATTTTTTACTAGTATGTATAGTGTAAAACAATGAAATCTGATAAATTTTTATGTACTGTATGGGCAAAAAGTCCGCAGAAACATTAGAAATTCATAAAAAAACGGAAAAATATTTGTAATAAAAAATGATTTTTTGGGTTCTATAGTTCATTGGAATTTTTTTAAGACATGAAAAAAAAATAACTGAAAAAACAACCAATAGGAGTCGCTGACGTATCGAAGTCATAGAAAACATTCGTAAATAACAAACCGAATGTCTCTATTGCTGTGAAATACATATTAAATGAAACTTTCTGTGAGATTTGAGATTACACTTACCCGCAACATCACAATTGGCCACAAAATGCTTCCAAAATCATGATGCGTGTTTCGTTTTCCATGATTGAGAATCCCATTCTTAATATAGAGAGGATTCAAACTATATATTTCAAAAACAAAACCGAAATAATCATCATGATGCCATTACACAAGCAGTGTTTTAAAAATGGTACACATAGTCAAAATTATTTAATTTTCATAAATTAATTCTAATATTTTAAAATATTTGACATTTCAATTAATTTTTAAAAATCTCAGAAAAATATTACTTTGTAAAGTTATTTACTACATTTAATAACATTCGACAAAGGAACAAACTAACTTAGTTGATCAACATTAACATAACCATCTCCTTCAAGTAGCATTGGAGTGAAAGAAGAATCAATTAACCTAAAATCGCTATTCGCCGAAGTGCAGACAACGTAACTGGAAGTTGAATTCAATTAATCTATCTATTTCCAAGGAAATATATTGTACTAAAATCTTCTCTAAAGCAATAAAGGATTACTTTGCGATGTACTTTTACAAAAATTCTCCCCATCTCGTAAAGTAACTTTCATTTTCAGATCTATTAAAAGAAGTTTCGAATGTTTACTAGCTCTTCCAAGAACTTTCTCTAACCCAAAGGCTCGCTCAATTACTTCCTTTCTATGCCAGGTTTAATCTTTATTGATTTTATGTTTGGTAATTTTAGAATTATATTTCGTAATATTTAAGAAATAAGTTGAGAAATCGTTTGTTTTTGAAATGTTTAAGTTACATACGGGATTCTTTAAACGAACTACCAATCAGTCTACCTTTTCGATAACAGAATATCATTTCAGCATTATTTAAAAAATGGTATTTAATGGTGTCAGATAGAAATAACAGAAGAAACCTTTAACAATGTTGATAAATAAATCATATTAGGAAAAATTATTAATATTAGAGTTGTATACGACGGAATAATTAAAGAATTAATTTCATTTTCAAATACTTATTTTTGATAAATAAAACATTTTGTTAAACTTGAAAAAAATCATAAAAAAAAGTAAAATTACATTATGGCATGATAGAAAGTTCTCTTCATATTTACATATCAGAAATACATAATTTTTTGCGGGTATGTGTGTTGTAAAATGATGAAATCTAATCGTGGAGCTAAGAAGGTAAATGGAGACGACATATATGAAGTCGCTTGAAGCCGCTCCTACACCCCTGCATCCACCCTATTTTACCTGGGTAAGTTGCCTTGTGCCGTCTCCTACTTCCTCAATTTCTTCTTGCGGAGTAAGTCAACTTTAGTAAAAGTTAAACATGGTGGTCGTGGGAGAAGGGGGGGGGGGGGTAGGAACTCATCTTTCGGCTTCAGCACTCATCACGATACTAGATTGATATGTCGTCTCCTCTTACCTTAGCTCCATGAATGTAATAATGTAACAGATGAGCAAAAATTACCTATGTAAGAATTTAACAATTATAAATTAACAATTTCGATTTATTAATTGAATAATAAATTGTTTTGAAAAACATATTAAACAAAAACTTGTGTACGATTTGAGATCAAACTTACCCACTTGTTTCCATAATAAGGATGTATGTGTCTGTTCCATGGTTGAGGAACCTATTCTTAGTATGCAGAGGATTCAAACTATACATTTCCAAAACAAATAGAAGTTATCATCATGATGCCATTACACGAACAGTGTTTTGCAATTGATACACCTAGTCAAAATAATTTGTTTTTTATAAATGATTGTTTGTTTGTTTGTGTTTATGCCGACCAGTTATCTATACTAGGGATATAGGCCCTCAGGGGGAGGGGTGCCCTCCGTGGGGATCTTTCTAAGGGAACCTAACCTGTATTTACGCAAGGAAATCCAAAGTTCGAAGAAAACCACGGAAGACATCTCGACGATCGCGATTGGGTTCGAACCCAGCACCTACCGTCTAATAATTTGGAGATCAGAACCTCGCGGCCACTGGTGGGGCTTTTTATAAATGAATTCTAAAGCTTTTAAGTAATTACCATTTCAATTAATTTTTAACAATCCCAAAGAAATATTATTTGGAAATTTTTTTAACTGCATTTAATAACATCCGACAAATGAACAAACTAACTTAATTGCTCAAATCTAACATAATCAACTTCTTCGAGAAGCATTGGAATGAAACTGGAATCAGTTAACTTAAATTTACTATTCTCCGAAGTGCAGTCAACATAACTGGAAATGGAAATGTATTAACCTGACTATTTTCAAGGAAATATATTGTACTAAAATCTTCTCTAAAGCAATTAAGGGTTACTTTGAGATGTCTTTTTACTAAAATTTTATCATCTCGTAAAGTAAATTTCATTTCTAGATCTATAAAATGAAGTTTCAAACATTTACTACCTCTTACAAGAACTTTCTCTGACGCAAAGGATCGTTCAATTATCCCCTTTCTGTGCAAGGTTTAAACTTTATTGATTTTATGTTTGGTAATTTTAGAATTAGATGTCATAATATTTAGGAAATAAGTTAAGAAATCGTTTGATCTTGAAATGTTTAAGTTGCATACGGGATACTTTCTCAAATAATTCTTTAAACAAACTACGCATCATTCTACCTTTTCGATAACAGAATATCGTCACAATCTCATTTAGAAATTGGTATTTCATGGTGAAAAATAGAAATAACAAAAAGAAACTTTTATAAATTTTGATACATAAATCGAGATGCGAAAAACTATCAATATTAGAGTTGCATACGACGGAATAATTCAAGAGTTAATTTAGTTTTTCAAATACTTACTTTTAAGGAATAAAACATTTTGTTAAACTTGAAAAAAATTCTAATAAAAAAAAAGAAAATTGCATTATTGTAAAGATAAAAAGTTACTCTTCATATTTACATGGCAGAAAAATGTAATTTTTTACTAGTATGTATAGTGTAAAACGATGGAATCTAACAAATCTTCATGTACCGGATGGGCAAAAAGTCCGTTCAAACTTTAGAAATTCATAAAAAACGGGAATATAACCGTAATAAAAAATGGCTTGTTGGGTTCTATAGACCAAGAGAATTCTTTTAAGACTGGAAAAAAAAAAGACTCAAAAAACAATCAGTAGGTGTCGCTGACGTACCCAAGTCATAGAAAAAGATTCGTAAGTAACGAATCGAATGTCTCCATTATTTTAAAAGACATTAAATGAAACTCTTTGTGTGATTTGAGATCACACTTACCCATTTGTTTCCATAATCAAGATCAGTGTGTACTTTCCATGATTGAGATTCCCATTCTTCGTATAGAGAGTATTGAAACAATATAGTTCAGAAATAAAGTAGAAATTATCATGCTGATGCCATTACACGAACAGCGTTTTACAAACGATAGACATAATCAAAATAATTTAATTTTTATAAATCAATTCTAAAGTTCTTAAATAATTGCCATGAGTAGTGTAAAAAGGAGAGTTCGATTCATGAGGTGGTGGTGGGGTGGTGGGAGGTGGAGAGAAGGAGGAGACCCACCACCACCTCACAGAGAGAGGAGGAGGATCACCACCACCTGAAAGAGAAGCTTATCTGATGGAGAGTGTATCATACTATAGTAGGATGATGGGGGAGGGCTTAAAATTGAGGGGGCTTAAATTTTTTTTTTTTTAGGGTTTGAAACGTAGGAGATTATACTATAGTAGAGAGGTGGATGTTTGGAGTCTGTTAGCGTATGATAGGATTTTTTGTGAGAGAGAGAGAGAGAGAGAGAGGGGAGGGCTTATTTTTTAGGAGGGGCTTAAAATTGAGGGGGCTTAAATTTTTTTTTTAGGAGTTTAAATTAAAGTAGAGATTGGAATCAACTTAGAGTAGGAAAGATATTTGAATATGAAATGGAAAAAATGTAGTGGCGCCCTCTTTCGGTGGGAATTGGAACGAGGGGTTTTCTGAAATAAATAAAAAAGATATATATTTTTGCAGTGGCTATGGGTCCCCCAACATATATTAAAAATTTAATATATGTTGTATTAGCTGTTCAGAGACAGGGGTATCATGAACACCACTTCACTCACTGTGGCCCACATTCTGCAAGAATATACTTTTTGATTAATTTGTTATTTTTAATCATAATAAACATGAAGAAATTTCATAAGCATTGAATTGGTGTCTAAAATATATATTTATTAATCTTGTTGTTTGTTGTTTGTTTGAATATTCATAGACTAGACTCGTTATTCCGTCATTTTATAAATATCGTTTATCATCAAACATCGATAAACATTTTTTGTTGTATTGAGTGATATATAATGGGTACTGGGATGCTAATAACTTATATGACTGGGCTTTATCCCAATTTCTTTCTTTTGGTGGGTTTGAATGGTGTATGACAAATTATATTACAGAAGAATGGATTTAGTCGTTAGATGATGATAGTGACTTCGGGTATATTTTCGAGATTGATTTGAAGTATCCCGAAGAATTGCATCCGTCACATAATGAATACCCACTGGCTCCTGAAAGATTGATCGTAAAAGAAGAAATGTTATCCCCATATGCACATAGCTTAGTTAACAATAGAAAATTCATAGGAACCCCTAAACTCATTCCAAATTTAAAGGATAAACAGAATTTTATCACCCATTATCGTAATCTTAAATTTTATTTACAACTCGGATTAATTTTAACTAAAATTCACAAAGTCCTTAAATTCAGACAAACACCTTGGCTTAAAATTTTATCAATTTTAATACTGAGAAAAGAAAAAAAAGCTGAATCCTCTTTTGAAAAGGACTTTTTTAAACTAATGAATAACTCTGTGTTTGGGAAAACTACGTAAACGTAGAAATATTGTACTTGTTAATAACGAAAAAAGAGCCGAGAAATTAGTGGCTTCACCCACTTTTAAATCTTTTAAAACATGTGATGCTGTTATTGAAAGGATGAAAACTAGCATACTCATGAATCGACCGATTTATGTTGGGTTCATGATATTGGAGTCATCCAAAATGCTGATGTACAATTTTCATTATAATTTCATAAAGAAAACATATAAAGAGGATGCAAATCTCTTATTTCTGAATATCGACTCATGTTATCACATTCAAACCAAAGATATTTTCGTTTTAATTTATTAGAATTATTTACCAAGTTTAATTTATCATTTATGTTAGCAATTGTTATTCACATTATCATGATGGATATTACCTTGTGTTTCCAAACAACTTTTCAAAAAGAGCGAAACTGATAACATTATGTATCATTCATTACTTAAATTAAAACTTTTACCGATGTTGATAAACATATTGAAATTACTATGTAAATTTTTATTCATTTAAAAATAATAATAATTCTACTTCATTACCATTCTAGATTTTTATAATCAAAAAATTTAAAAATAATTAAAAAATATAATTTTTTGTGGTCATTAGCTGAGAACTTTGAATTTTCTCAAAACGAATTAAGTTGAATTGATCAAATACAGAGCTCTCATTGCCCAGGCTGAACCGCGTGGAGGATGGCCACTCTCAGCCCACACACACACACATTTTTCTGAATTTTAATCACTATTAATGTCTTATTATTAGAATGGAATTGTTTGCAACTTAACATAGTATCTTATCAGCACTTATTCACTACCTTGTACAAACATCCGGTAACAAAACAATTTTAACAGGAACTAGCTGATACATGAAAAATATCAACCAAGATTACATTTCACTTATTTACAAGTGAGAAGAAAGAGAACTTTGTTTAATGACACAGTTAACTAAACTTTTTAAAACGATAATTTAATCTCATTAATTCATTTCATATGATGTTTTTTTAGAGGTTCCCAAAAATTTATTAAATTTTACTTGAATTTTAACCTTTAGAAAAAAGTTTCTTATCAATTAAAATTTGAGTTCACTTTAATTTATTAATTTTTCATTTTTTAATACTGAATTTATACTGAATTAATTTTAAAATACTTTTAATATATTAGAATTATTTACTAAGTTTAATTTATCATTTATATTAGCAATTGTTATTCACATAATCATGATGGATATTACCTAGTGTTGCCACAAAATTTTTCAAAAAGAACGAAACTGTTAACATTGTGTATCATTAACCACTCAGATTAAAACTTTTACCTAGTGTTGCTACAAAAATTTTCAAAGATAGAGAAACTGATAACATTATTTATCATAAGCTTACTT
The DNA here is from genome assembly GCA_964019185.1 of Maratus speculifer. Classification (NCBI taxonomy): domain Eukaryota; kingdom Metazoa; phylum Arthropoda; class Arachnida; order Araneae; family Salticidae; genus Maratus; species Maratus speculifer. Next base: position 33,367,990 of record OZ025291.1, on the reverse strand, counting down.
AAATTAAAACCTTGTGTTGCCACAAAATTCTTCAAAAATAGTAAAACCACTAACATAATATATAAACTACCATTTATGTACAAAGACTGTTTTTTTTAGATTATTAAAAAATGGTTGACTAAAACTTATGGCATTACTAATTTTTAATGTTTAACTGTAACCGACGCTGATTTTTTTTAACATATATTAGGATATGTGTTGTTTTTAAGCATTCAGTTTGCAACTGATTTCCTTTTGAACTTCATAAGCGGCTGTCCTTAGTTTTTGAAAATGGATTCTGTAGCAAATTTGTTAAAAAGACCTCTCGACGAAGTAGTTTCTTCTTCAAAGTATCAACGCTTAGAAGAATGTAATGAACCTGCTTATGTGAATGAATTAAACTTGCTGAGATTTGAAGTTCCCAATGCATTGAACACTAACAATGAGACGATATCATATGATTTATCCACTACTGATTATCCACCGAATGTGAAATCTGAGCTTAATACGAATTTTTTTAACTTAATTTCCCAAGACGAATATTTTCAAGACTCCTCTACTAGATGTGAAGAGACTGTGTTAGAAGCAATCAACCTTTCCCAAGCAAGTGATGAAAGTCAATGTACCACTCCGCGAACTAAAAGGGGCAAATCCTGTAATCGTGTTATATTTCGAGAAGAACTCAGTGATTGTGTCTTCTTAATTTTAAAACTGTATAACAGACAATTTTATATACATATTCAAGAGTTTAAACGCAGTGGGCTTACTAATGAAGAAATTGTAACGAAAAATGCAATTTTTATGGATGTTAACAGTTGGTATGAATTTTGCAATAAAATTTTTCCATTTAATTTGAAGTATAAAAGTTCCTCGTTTGTTGCTAATAACATGATTTTAGTGTTAAATTTTAATAATTCTATCATGCGAATTAAACATTTAAAGAATTATTCTCACATTGACTTGAACGAGTATCAGTTAGAAAAGTTAAAAATAAAAGCCTTTGATCTGAATAAAGAACTTCTGCAGCATATTTATGTAAAGCATTTACCGAACTTAATAAGACAGAAATGTATCGTTAGTCACACATCTTTAGAAAATGAACGCATGTGCCAACATAAACTTATAACGTGTATTGAAAATAGTATGTCCACTATACTAAAGCGCATTTTTGAATGCAATGGTTGTATTTTTAACCACGAATCTGTAATCTTTCATCCCTGTTTAATATTAAATAATCGACAAAAATTTGAACAAATAGGAGAAATGTTATTGACTTTAATATATTTCGACTTTGTTATTTCCTCGTTTTTAAACGAAGTAGATTGTATTAGTGAAAACTTCTTATCTAATATTAATGTAGAAACCATTCAAAACGAATTGTTTAAAATAATGAAATAAAATGTTTTACTTTCTCTTTAATATGTATGTTTAGCTTTTTCAAAACATTTATAAATTGTTTCAATTTGTATGTGCATAAAAAAAGAAACACTTCATTATTAATAAAAAAATATATTAACTATCTTAAAAATAATAATAATCTTAATATTTTAATTCATTCTTTTCAAAAATTAGAAAGTTAAAGAGTTAATAAAAATTAATAAGTTAAAAAAACTTTATACAAAAATTAATATCAATAGAAATTTTTTTAAAATGATTAAAATATATTTTGAAAATTTTAAAATATATTACAACTTATCAAAAATGAGTTTACTGATTTATATGAGTATGTATATTATTTTCACTCTATTATATTACTGTAACATTACAACAGATTCATAGTTAATGACATATAAACATTAGGATGTATATAAAAGCAATAGATTAATGTACTCTCTTGTTTTATTAAAAATTAAATAACTTCATAAAAATGTTAAAAAAATAAAAAGTTTATGAAAAGTTTAAAAAATAATTCATTAGATAAAAAAAAATCACAAATTAAAAAATATATTTCATAAGTTTACAAAAAAAAAAAAAAAAAAAAAAGTAACAAAAAGTTTTATCGAAAAAAAAAAGTAACATAAAAAGTTTTAACAAAAAAAAAAAAAAAAAAAAAAAAAAGTATTATAAAAAGTGTTATAAAAAGTTTTAACAGAAAAAAAAACTTTACACAAAAAATAATATCAATAGAATTTTTTTTCAAATGTTTTAAATATATATTTTGCAAAAGTTAAAATGAGTTTTCTGATTTATGTATATTATTTTCACTCTATTATCTTACTGAAACATTGCAATTCATTCTGAGTTAAACATATAAACATTAGAATGTGTATAAAAGCAATGCATTAATATACTATCTTGTTATTAAAAGATAAAATAATTTCATAAAAATATTTTCAAAATTAAAAAAATGTTTCATAAGTTAACAAAAAATAAAAACTTTACGAAAAAGTTTAAAAAATAATTCATAAGATTAAAAAAAGTATTTCATAAATTAATAAAATATATTTCATAAGTTAAAAAAAAAAAAAAAAAAAAAAAAAATCATAAGTTAAAAGTTATTTCAAAAGTTCTTTAATAATTAAAAAAAAAAACTTTATAGAAAAAATAATATCAATAGAAATTTTTTTCAAATATTTAAAATTTATTTCACAAAAGTTAAAATGTATTACATCTTATCAAAAATGAGTTTACTGATTTATGTGTGTATGTATATTATTTTCACTGTATTATTTTACTGTAACATACATTTATAGTTAAACACATATAGGATGTGTTTAACATGTGTACAACATGTGTATAACATAGGATGTGTAGGATGTGTCTAACATAGGATGTGTATAAAAGCAACGCATTAATATACAATCTTGTTTTATTAAAAGATAAAATAACTTCATAAAAATTAAAAAAAATAAAAATTCATAAGTTTACAAAAAATAAAACTTTATGAAAAATATTTCATATGATTAAAAAAATATATTTATATTTCATAAATTTAAAAAATACATTTATATTTCACAAGTTAAGCAACGCATTAATATACTATCTTGTTTTATTAAAAGATAAAATAACTTCATAAAAATCTTTTCAAAATAAAAAAAGTTTCATAAATTTTCAAATAATAATAATATTTCATAAATTTAAAAAAAAATCATAAGTTAAAAGTTATTTCAAAAGTATTACATAAGTTCAAACGTTTAAAAAATACTTTCCAAAATTTAAAAATATTACAACTTATCAAAAATGAGTTTGCCGATTTACTGATTTATGTGTGTATGTTATTTTCATCATATTATCTTACTACCGGCATTAAATAACGTTCGTAATTAAACATTTATAAACGTTAACAAATGTATAAAAGCAATAGATTAATATAGTGTTTTGTTCTATTAAAATTTTAAAAGTTAAAATTAAATCAAAGTTAATTCTTTTGTTTTATAAAAATTCAAAAGTTTAATAAGTATTAGAAATATTTTGTAAATTTAAAGAATGAATTTCTTCCAACTTATTAAAAATGTGTTGACCGATTTACCTACTTATATTTTACTTTCATAATATAATTTTTCTATCGACGTAACATTTTATAGTTGTATAAAAACATTGATTAATATACTCTTTTGTTTTATGAAAATTATAAAACTTTTTTCATAAAGATTAAAAAAAAAAGTTTTCATAAGTTAAAAAAAAATAATAATCAAATGTTGAAAAAATATTTCAACTTATCAAAAAATGAGTCTTCATATTTATATTATCTTACTACCGTCATTACAGAATTCTTAGTTAAACACTTGTAAACATCAGCAAATGTATAAAAGCAGTTGATACTTTCCTGTTTTTATTAAAACTCATACTAACTTTATAAAAATGTTTTCAAATAATAATAAAAAAAAGCTGTTATTAGATACTCCCCTTTAATTACATCTCATTGATAAGTTTTAATCAACCAAAAAACCGACTATTTATTTTCCCTAACAATCAGCTATTTATTTACCCTAGTAACCAAAAAGCTTTTATCGACACATGAACAAAATTTTACGATGTAAGACTCGTCTTTTTAATCAAAAAAACAATGACTTATATTATTTTTTTTTTCTTACTTAAATGAAACCTTCGCATGTGCATGATAGAACTTGGAAAATTCATTTAATACACAAATTTAAGGAAAACAGACAAGGTCTTCACACTTCTTTTAGTATTGTACTAACATTTTACCAAATATCTTTAGAACTCAACAAGGTTTTAAATAATTATTTTAATAAAAATTGTCATTTGTAAGTAACATTATTGAACTAACTTGGAAAAATTAACTTGGCAAAACAGGTCTTCACACTTCTTTTAGTATTGTACTAACATTTTACCAAATATCTTTAGAACTCAACAAGGTTTTAAATAATTATTTTAATAAAAATTGTCATTTGTAAGTAACATTATTGAACTAACTTGGAAAAATTAACTTGGCAAAACAGGTTTTCGCTGTTCCAACTTAGTAATATTCATAAGTTTATATGTTAATCACCCTGTTTGGTTATGTCCCAGCATGGCTTTATAAAATATATCTTAAAAAACCTTTAATATTAATGTTTAAAAATATGCAGTAAGTCTTTTACAGATAATTATTTTCACTTCTTTTATTTAAAAACATTTTTAAATAAAATTAATACAGTTGCCAATTTATCTGTGTGTTATGAAATGTGCATGCAAAACTTTTAATTATAATTTTCACATTTTTAGTATTTCAAATTATTGTTTTCAAGGTGTACTAAAATTTGGAAAAATATTTAATTTTCATGCATAATTAAAATAAAATAGTTTAATAATAAAGACACATTTAACATTCTTTACTCACCATCGCAAAACCACGTCCAACGCAGTCAAATGTTTGGGAAGAAATGAAAAATTCAAAGTCCTTATCAGAAAATGTTATCAGATAACTATATCAGAAGACCTGTGACGTCAAAGAACATGTATCATCAACTGATCACGTGATGTATATTCTTTGTTAAATATTAGTATATTCTTTGTTAAAAGTTTAACAAAACATGATATCACAGATATTAGTTACAATCAGCATTTGTTTTAAACTAGTGAATTAATTAATTAATAATTAATAGAATGATTAAATTATTTAATAAATGAATGTTTATAAGAATCAATCTAGAAAACAAAGCATTAGTCACGTGGTATACATCACCTACGTGGTTACTAGGGTAAATAAATAGCTGATTGTTAGGGAAAATAAATAGTCGGTTTTTTGGTTGATTAAAACTTATCAATGAGATGTAATTAAAGGGGAGTATCTAATAACAGCTTTTTTTTATTATTATTTGAAAACATTTTTATAAAGTTAGTATGAGTTTTAATAAAAACAGGAAAGTATCAACTGCTTTTATACATTTGCTGATGTTTACAAGTGTTTAACTAAGAATTCTGTAATGACGGTAGTAAGATAATATAAATATGAAGACTCATTTTTTGATAAGTTGAAATATTTTTTCAACATTTGATTATTATTTTTTTTTTAACTTATGAAATCTTTTTTTTTTTAATCTTTATGAAAAAAGTTTTATAATTTTCATAAAACAAAAGAGTATATTAATCAATGTTTTTATACAACTATAAAATGTTACGTCGATAGAAAAATTATATTATGAAAGTAAAATATAAGTAGGTAAATCGGTCAACACATTTTTAATAAGTTGGAAGAAATTCATTCTTTAAATTTACAAAATATTTCTAATACTTATTAAACTTTTGAATTTTTATAAAACAAAAGAATTAACTTTGATTTAATTTTAACTTTTAAAATTTTAATAGAACAAAACACTATATTAATCTATTGCTTTTATACATTTGTTAACGTTTATAAATGTTTAATTACGAACGTTATTTAATGCCGGTAGTAAGATAATATGATGAAAATAACATACACACATAAATCAGTAAATCGGCAAACTCATTTTTGATAAGTTGTAATATTTTTAAATTTTGGAAAGTATTTTTTAAACGTTTGAACTTATGTAATACTTTTGAAATAACTTTTAACTTATGATTTTTTTTTAAATTTATGAAATATTATTATTATTTGAAAATTTATGAAACTTTTTTTATTTTGAAAAGATTTTTATGAAGTTATTTTATCTTTTAATAAAACAAGATAGTATATTAATGCGTTGCTTAACTTGTGAAATATAAATGTATTTTTTAAATTTATGAAATATAAATATATTTTTTTAATCATATGAAATATTTTTCATAAAGTTTTATTTTTTGTAAACTTATGAATTTTTATTTTTTTTAATTTTTATGAAGTTATTTTATCTTTTAATAAAACAAGATTGTATATTAATGCGTTGCTTTTATACACATCCTATGTTAGACACATCCTACACATCCTATGTTATACACATGTTGTACACATGTTAAACACATCCTATATGTGTTTAACTATAAATGTATGTTACAGTAAAATAATACAGTGAAAATAATATACATACACACATAAATCAGTAAACTCATTTTTGATAAGATGTAATACATTTTAACTTTTGTGAAATAAATTTTAAATATTTGAAAAAAATTTCTATTGATATTATTTTTTATATAAAGTTTTTTTTTTTTTAATTATTAAAGAACTTTTGAAATAACTTTTAACTTATGATTTTTTTTTTTTTTTTTTTTTTTAACTTATGAAATATATTTTATTAATTTATGAAATACTTTTTTTAATCTTATGAATTATTTTTTAAACTTTTTCGTAAAGTTTTTATTTTTTGTTAACTTATGAAACATTTTTTTTAATTTTGAAAATATTTTTATGAAATTATTTTATCTTTTAATAACAAGATAGTATATTAATGCATTGCTTTTATACACATTCTAATGTTTATATTTTTAACTCAGAATGAATTGCAATGTTTCAGTAAGATAATAGAGTGAAAATAATATACATAAATCAGAAAACTCATTTTAACTTTTGCAAAATATATATTTAAAACATTTGAAAAAAAATTCTATTGATATTATTTTTTGTGTAAAGTTTTTTTTTCTGTTAAAACTTTTTATAACACTTTTTATAATACTTTTTTTTTTTTTTTTTTTTTTTTTTTTTTGTTAAAACTTTTTATGTTACTTTTTTTTTTTCGATAAAACTTTTTGTTACTTTTTTTTTTTTTTTTTGTAAACTTATGAAATATATTTTTTAATTTGTGATTTTTTTTTATCTAATGAATTATTTTTTAAACTTTTCATAAACTTTTTATTTTTTTAACATTTTTATGAAGTTATTTAATTTTTAATAAAACAAGAGAGTACATTAATCTATTGCTTTTATATACATCCTAATGTTTATATGTCATTAACTATGAATCTGTTGTAATGTTACAGTAATATAATAGAGTGAAAATAATATACATACTCATATAAATCAGTAAACTCATTTTTGATAAGTTGTAATATATTTTAAAATTTTCAAAATATATTTTAATCATTTTAAAAAAATTTCTATTGATATTAATTTTTGTATAAAGTTTTTTTAACTTATTAATTTTTATTAACTCTTTAACTTTCTAATTTTTGAAAAGAATGAATTAAAATATTAAGATTATTATTATTTTTAAGATAGTTAATATATTTTTTTATTAATAATGAAGTGTTTCTTTTTTTATGCACATACAAATTGAAACAATTTATAAATGTTTTGAAAAAGCTAAACATACATATTAAAGAGAAAGTAAAACATTTTATTTCATTATTTTAAACAATTCGTTTTGAATGGTTTCTACATTAATATTAGATAAGAAGTTTTCACTAATACAATCTACTTCGTTTAAAAACGAGGAAATAACAAAGTCGAAATATATTAAAGTCAATAACATTTCTCCTATTTGTTCAAATTTTTGTCGATTATTTAATATTAAACAGGGATGAAAGATTACAGATTCGTGGTTAAAAATACAACCATTGCATTCAAAAATGCGCTTTAGTATAGTGGACATACTATTTTCAATACACGTTATAAGTTTATGTTGGCACATGCGTTCATTTTCTAAAGATGTGTGACTAACGATACATTTCTGTCTTATTAAGTTCGGTAAATGCTTTACATAAATATGCTGCAGAAGTTCTTTATTCAGATCAAAGGCTTTTATTTTTAACTTTTCTAACTGATACTCGTTCAAGTCAATGTGAGAATAATTCTTTAAATGTTTAATTCGCATGATAGAATTATTAAAATTTAACACTAAAATCATGTTATTAGCAACAAACGAGGAACTTTTATACTTCAAATTAAATGGAAAAATTTTATTGCAAAATTCATACCAACTGTTAACATCCATAAAAATTGCATTTTTCGTTACAATTTCTTCATTAGTAAGCCCACTGCGTTTAAACTCTTGAATATGTATATAAAATTGTCTGTTATACAGTTTTAAAATTAAGAAGACACAATCACTGAGTTCTTCTCGAAATATAACACGATTACAGGATTTGCCTCTTTTAGTTCGCGGAGTGGTACATTGACTTTCATCACTTGCTTGGGAAAGGTTGATTGCTTCTAACACAGTCTCTTCACATCTAGTAGAGGGGTCTTGAAAATATTCGTCTTGGGAAATTAAGTTAAAAAAATTCGTATTAAGCTCAGATTTCACATTCGGTGGATAATCAGTAGTGGATAAATCATATGATATCGTCTCATTGTTAGTGTTCAATGCATTGGGAACTTCAAATCTCAGCAAGTTTAATTCATTCACATAAGCAGGTTCATTACATTCTTCTAAGCGTTGATACTTTGAAGAAGAAACTACTTCGTCGAGAGGTCTTTTTAACAAATTTGCTACAGAATCCATTTTCAAAAACTAAGGACAGCCGCTTATGAAGTTCAAAAGGAAATCAGTTGCAAACTGAATGCTTAAAAACAACACATATCCTAATATATGTTAAAAAAAATCAGCGTCGGTTACAGTTAAACATTAAAAATTAGTAATGCCATAAGTTTTAGTCAACCATTTTTTAATAATCTAAAAAAAACAGTCTTTGTACATAAATGGTAGTTTATATATTATGTTAGTGGTTTTACTATTTTTGAAGAATTTTGTGGCAACACAAGGTTTTAATTTAAGTAAGCTTATGATAAATAATGTTATCAGTTTCTCTATCTTTGAAAATTTTTGTAGCAACACTAGGTAAAAGTTTTAATCTGAGTGGTTAATGATACACAATGTTAACAGTTTCGTTCTTTTTGAAAAATTTTGTGGCAACACTAGGTAATATCCATCATGATTATGTGAATAACAATTGCTAATATAAATGATAAATTAAACTTAGTAAATAATTCTAATATATTAAAAGTATTTTAAAATTAATTCAGTATAAATTCAGTATTAAAAAATGAAAAATTAATAAATTAAAGTGAACTCAAATTTTAATTGATAAGAAACTTTTTTCTAAAGGTTAAAATTCAAGTAAAATTTAATAAATTTTTGGGAACCTCTAAAAAAACATCATATGAAATGAATTAATGAGATTAAATTATCGTTTTAAAAAGTTTAGTTAACTGTGTCATTAAACAAAGTTCTCTTTCTTCTCACTTGTAAATAAGTGAAATGTAATCTTGGTTGATATTTTTCATGTATCAGCTAGTTCCTGTTAAAATTGTTTTGTTACCGGATGTTTGTACAAGGTAGTGAATAAGTGCTGATAAGATACTATGTTAAGTTGCAAACAATTCCATTCTAATAATAAGACATTAATAGTGATTAAAATTCAGAAAAATGTGTGTGTGTGTGGGCTGAGAGTGGCCATCCTCCACGCGGTTCAGCCTGGGCAATGAGAGCTCTGTATTTGATCAATTCAACTTAATTCGTTTTGAGAAAATTCAAAGTTCTCAGCTAATGACCACAAAAAATTATATTTTTTAATTATTTTTAAATTTTTTGATTATAAAAATCTAGAATGGTAATGAAGTAGAATTATTATTATTTTTAAATGAATAAAAATTTACATAGTAATTTCAATATGTTTATCAACATCGGTAAAAGTTTTAATTTAAGTAATGAATGATACATAATGTTATCAGTTTCGCTCTTTTTGAAAAGTTGTTTGGAAACACAAGGTAATATCCATCATGATAATGTGAATAACAATTGCTAACATAAATGATAAATTAAACTTGGTAAATAATTCTAATAAATTAAAACGAAAATATCTTTGGTTTGAATGTGATAACATGAGTCGATATTCAGAAATAAGAGATTTGCATCCTCTTTATATGTTTTCTTTATGAAATTATAATGAAAATTGTACATCAGCATTTTGGATGACTCCAATATCATGAACCCAACATAAATCGGTCGATTCATGAGTATGCTAGTTTTCATCCTTTCAATAACAGCATCACATGTTTTAAAAGATTTAAAAGTGGGTGAAGCCACTAATTTCTCGGCTCTTTTTTCGTTATTAACAAGTACAATATTTCTACGTTTACGTAGTTTTCCCAAACACAGAGTTATTCATTAGTTTAAAAAAGTCCTTTTCAAAAGAGGATTCAGCTTTTTTTTCTTTTCTCAGTATTAAAATTGATAAAATTTTAAGCCAAGGTGTTTGTCTGAATTTAAGGACTTTGTGAATTTTAGTTAAAATTAATCCGAGTTGTAAATAAAATTTAAGATTACGATAATGGGTGATAAAATTCTGTTTATCCTTTAAATTTGGAATGAGTTTAGGGGTTCCTATGAATTTTCTATTGTTAACTAAGCTATGTGCATATGGGGATAACATTTCTTCTTTTACGATCAATCTTTCAGGAGCCAGTGGGTATTCATTATGTGACGGATGCAATTCTTCGGGATACTTCAAATCAATCTCGAAAATATACCCGAAGTCACTATCATCATCTAACGACTAAATCCATTCTTCTGTAATATAATTTGTCATACACCATTCAAACCCACCAAAAGAAAGAAATTGGGATAAAGCCCAGTCATATAAGTTATTAGCATCCCAGTACCCATTATATATCACTCAATACAACAAAAAATGTTTATCGATGTTTGATGATAAACGATATTTATAAAATGACGGAATAACGAGTCTAGTCTATGAATATTCAAACAAACAACAAACAACAAGATTAATAAATATATATTTTAGACACCAATTCAATGCTTATGAAATTTCTTCATGTTTATTATGATTAAAAATAACAAATTAATCAAAAAGTATATTCTTGCAGAATGTGGGCCACAGTGAGTGAAGTGGTGTTCATGATACCCCTGTCTCTGAACAGCTAATACAACATATATTAAATTTTTAATATATGTTGGGGGACCCATAGCCACTGCAAAAATATATATCTTTTTTATTTATTTCAGAAAACCCCTCGTTCCAATTCCCACCGAAAGAGGGCGCCACTACATTTTTTCCATTTCATATTCAAATATCTTTCCTACTCTAAGTTGATTCCAATCTCTACTTTAATTTAAACTCCTAAAAAAAAAATTTAAGCCCCCTCAATTTTAAGCCCCTCCTAAAAAATAAGCCCTCCCCTCTCTCTCTCTCTCTCTCTCTCACAAAAAATCCTATCATACGCTAACAGACTCCAAACATCCACCTCTCTACTATAGTATAATCTCCTACGTTTCAAACCCTAAAAAAAAAAAAATTTAAGCCCCCTCAATTTTAAGCCCTCCCCCATCATCCTACTATAGTATGATACACTCTCCATCAGATAAGCTTCTCTTTCAGGTGGTGGTGGTCCTCCTCCTCTCTCTGTGAGGTGGTGGTGGGTCTCCTCCTTCTCTCCACCTCCCACCACCCCACCACCACCTCATGAATCGAACTCTCCTTTTTACACTACTGCCATGTCAAGTAATTTTTAAAAAATCCCAAAGAAATGTTTCTTTAGAAAGTTTTCATTTCATATAACATTCGACGAATGAACAAATTAACTTACTTGCTCTACTCTAACTGAACCAACTCCTTCAGGAAGCATTCAAATAAAACTGGAATCAATTAACTTAAATTCGCTATTCTCCAAAGTGCAGGCAACGTAACTGGAAGTGGAATTTTATCAACCTGACTATTTTCAAAGAAATATATTGTACTAAAATCTTTCCTAAAGCAATAAAGGATTACTTTGCGATGTCCTTTTGCGAAAATTCTACCATCTCGTAAAGTAACTTTCATTTTCAGATCTATAAAATGAAGTTTCGAATATTGGCTAGTTCTTCCAAGAACTTTCTCTAACGCAAAGTCTCGTTCAATTATCCCCTTTCTATACAAGGTTTAAACTTTATTGATTTTATGTTTGGTAATTTTAAAATTAAATGTCTTAATATTTGGAAAATAAGTTAAGAAATCGTTTGTTCTTGAAATGTTTAAGTTGCATACAAGATACTTTCTCAAAAAAAATGCTTTAAACGAATTACCTATCAGTCTACCTTTTCGATAACAGAATGTCATTAGAGCATCTTTTAGAAAATGGTATTTAATGGTGTCAAATAAAAATAACAAAAAGAAACTTTGACAAATTTTAATAAATAAATCAGATTACGAAAAACTATCAATATTAGAGTTGCATACGACAGAATAATTCAAGAATTAGTTTGGTTTTATATATGTTATAAAAAAAAATTGCATTATAGTAAATATAAAAAGTTATTCTTCATATTTACATATCAGAAAAATGTAATTTTTTAGTGGTATGTATAGTGTAAAACGATGAAATCTGATAAATCTTCATGTACCAGATGGGCAAAAAGTCCGTAGAAGCTTTAGAATTTCATAAAAACCGGAAAAATAACCGAAATAAAAAATGGTTGCAAGGTTCTATAGGTCAAAAGAATTTTTTAAGACAGGAAAAAATAACTCAAAAAACAACCAATAGGTGTCGCTGACTTACCCAAGTCCTAGAAAAAGATTCGTAAATAACCAAACGAATGTCTTCAAATAATTTTCTACAGCTCTATGTATTCCACATGATCATCACTAGAGGTAATAACGCATTGCAGGCAAGTCGCAAATCCATCAACGGCTGAATGCAGCAAATTTGGCTGTTCCCATGACACCTCTTGGCAGATCCCATCTTAAAATTCCGATTGGTTAAATAGGCCGTAATGATACACACGGGATTTCAAATATGGCCTGTCCTGTTAAGGGCTCTTTTCTAGTCCTTCATTCTTCTGAACTCGTAAGCAGTGATCTTGGATTTCTCATTCACATAAAACAACTTCGCCAAAAAAAATTACCCTGCTCACTCAACATCCTTATTCACATACACAGCATATAACGGTGAACTAGTTGTGGATTAGGAGCATAAGTTAATGTAACCTTTCTCATTTGCATGTCTTCACGGAAGTTGCTTGTACCAGTGCCATCTGTCGGCTGCTTTTTAAAGTTTTTTTTCCCTGTCTTAAAAAAATCCCGAGATGATACCATCTGTTTCCATCCTAATACTTTTGAAGACTAACAAAAAATACAAAAATTTGTAATTGATTCCAAACTCGAATTCTACGGCTTTCATTTGAAATCTGAAAGACCTCGCAAAATTCTAATTAAAAATACCCCTAAAGATCGCTCTATTTAAGATGTTAAAACTGAATAAATTAATTTAGGATGATCTATTAATTCTTTTGGACGACTTAAAAGTTTAATGACAAAATTATCTCTACCAATATGTCTAATAAATGTTTTTCCTTTTGACAATATGGCCACTATTTTTTATATCAAACACTTTCATGGATTTTTAATTTTGTTGAAATTTATAAATTTAATCGCGGTAACCAATGTTATAATTGCCAGAAGTATAATTACTCATCTACCACATGCCGGTATAACTCGTTCTGTTTAAAATGTGCCGAAAACATAAGATCTTCCAATGGAAAATTTCCGATAAAAAAGTTTTTCGTTGTGTAAACTGCTTTCAAAATCATACTGCCAAATACTCCCAGTGGACAAAAAATCCTAAAAAACTTAAAACTAATAAAATTCAGACCATTAGAAATTCCGTAAATTCTAAACAAGCAAAAAAATTCAATCCTCCACTTTTCTTTGCCTCTGTAGCGTAAGGGGTTAGATAATATACAGTAAACCGTTTTTTATTTTGGTTATTTTTTCGTTTTTTATGAGTTTTTAGTTTCTACAGATTTTTGCCCACCCGGTACTTTTTTTTTTTTTTTTTTTTAATAACAAAAAGTCCTGAAGGCTAACTCTATGCGCTGTTTATATATAACATTATATGTAAACAGTTTATACATATATATCATATATATAATTTATAAGATACAGAAAAAAGTTTAAATTTATATCTGAAATTTAAAAAAAAAAAGCCTTAGCATTTTTAAAACACATAAGTAAAAAAAAAAATGTGAACATGGAAAAATAAGCCATTTAAAGATTTAATTTATACTACATAGTGTATTAAAACAATTTACAACATATGTAATTGCCGTGTGGATAAAAAATGATAAGCCAAGATATTCACAATTGATGAAATTTCATTTAACATTAAAAAACAAAAAACAATCTTTTGATCAATTTTAGGTGAACTGTCCCCTTAAAGAAACCAGAAATGGAAACATTAAAAAATTCCAATGTTGGTCATGTACATCTGAAGAGAATGTTGAATTTTCTATATAAAAAACACGCAATTTTTTTCCAATCTAAAATTGTAAAAACACATGGTTTTTCTTTATTAAGGCCATTGTTATTTTAATTCAAAATTAGAGACACTTTTTTCGATGTACCTGTATAATCAAATTAATATTACGTCCTTTTTTTGTCAATGTTTACATTAAATTTAAAAAATAATAATTTGAAAGATACCAATACTTTGTTAAATGCAAAACCTGGATTGCCAGTTCCGAATAGTATTTCGTAGTAGACATTTCGTTTGTATATAAAGTAAAAATTCATTTGTGGTTACCGGCACAAACTTCTGAATAAACATGGAGAAAAACACTGCCAAAATTGTGTTGGCAGTATTTTTCTCCAAATTATCACGAAATTTTTCTAAAATAAATATACACTGGTTGCACCCGTCGAAATTTTATGAACGGAAAATATTAGATAAATATTTTATATTTTAAGACTATAAATAAAAAAAAAACTGTTTTTTTACTTTCTTCTATCTTCAATAGAAGAAAGTATTGTAATCGAAATTTTTTTCGACTTCCAGTTTTTGACGGATTTACACGTTTCAGGGGTCAGAGATTCCAAAAAACATGTTTTTACAAAATGTCTGTCTGTCTGTCCGTGTGTCTGTGTGTCTGTATGTCGCCCTTCTACCATCAAAAAGTGTATGAAGTTATGCATAGAATTGAACCAAATTTTTTGTGAATGTTTTTGGCTGTGGCAAGCAGGTCCTCCTTCAGTTTTGAAATATTCCGCCTGAAGGGGGCGCTGCAATCGTAATTTTTGTGCCATTTTCAATATTGTACCAAAAGTATATGAAGTTATGCATCGAATTTAACCAAATGTTTTGTGTAAGTGTATGACTATGACTAGTTGGTCCCCCCTGAATTTGAAAATAATCGGCCGGAAGGGGGCGCTGCTATCGCGATTTTTGTGCCACTTTCAATATTGTACCTACCAAAGGTATATGAAGTTATGCATCGAATTGAACCAAATTTTTTGTGTATGTGTATGATTGTGGCTAGTTGGTCCTCCCTGAATTTGAAAATAATCCGCCGGAAGGGGGCGCTGCAATCGCGATTTTTGTGCCATTTTCAATATTGTACCGACCAAAAGTACATGAAGTTATGCATCGAATTGAACGAAATTTTTTGTGTAAGCGTATGGCTATGGCTAGTTGGATTGCCCTGAATCTGAAAAAAATCCGCCGCAAGGGGGCGCTGCAATAGCGAATTTTATACCATTTTCAATATTGCACTGCATAAAAGTGTATGAAGTTAGTTCTAGAACTGAACTAAATTTTTTGTATATGAGTATTTTTTGGTAAGGCAAGTAGGTCCTCCCTGAATTTGAAAAAAATCTGCGTATCATTCTATTGTACATCGGCTCGTGCAGAGACGGAAATTCGTTTTTACTCCGATTAATTGATTGAAGCAGAAATTTAACATGAAAATCAAAGTTGGTATGGTACTGAATTAAAATTAATAAAGCATTAAAATGAGTAACTTTTTTTTAAACATTAAAATGTACGTATGAGATAGAAGAAAGTTTTGGGATTGGCACATCCAACTAGTTTTCTAGTCTTTTTCAGTTTTTTTAAATTATTTCTTTATATAACACATTAATTGTTGCGGTACTATTTAGAAGTGTTCGCCCTTTCAAATTTTTAAAAGAACGTACTGGAAACATCGTGATATATAACTGGCCGTGGCTAAATATAGTTCAAATAAATACCAACGCAATACAATATTTGCCCTTGTGCTTTATAGTCCAAGAGCCGACGCACAAAACCCTAAGCCATCGAACACAAGAAAAATTCCTTTATTTTATGTAAGAATAGTAATAGGGGAATCTAATCATCCATGTTTGCCAGAAGCGAAGTGGTGCATAAGCCAAAAATGAATACAATTAGTGGTTGACTCGTAGGCTCAGCATTATGTTGTCCTGCACCCAATTTTCCATGTTTTCCTACTTTTACTTGTACGGCAAACACAATGTTAAACGTACGAGTGAACCACTACTGGTATCAATTTTTGGCTTATGCACCACTTTACTTCCGGCAGACATGGATGATTAGATTCTCCTATTACTACTTTTACATAAAGTAAAGGATTTTTTCTTGTGCTCGATGACTTAGGGTTTTGTGCGGTCGGCTCTTGGAATATTATTAATTGTCATACAAAAATACAACACGAATGTGAAATTGACGTCTTCTAAATAAAAAGGAAAGGCTTGTGTCTGATGGTATTAAATAGATTCTGGAGATCAAGATCCTTTGTTCAACACTTTTGCCTGTAACAATTTCTAGATTTAAACAATTATCTTGCATGCTTCTCACAATTAATCTAGTCCTATATAAAAGATATTGGGGAACATTTCAATTTCTTGGTAAAATTATAATAGCTCTGATTTTAAGGTAAGAAACTGTGCAGGCAAATCATTTAGTTCTAAGCTATTTAAAATTTCAGTTGGAAATTGAAGTATTTCTTTTTCAGTTTCAATTGGTAACTTATTTACGATGATATATGTTCTGGACATGCCGGATGTTAGATTTTTAACTTTATGATTATTTTCAATGCAATGTTCGATTTTCAGAGCTAGAATCGAAACCTTAGCAAATTTCGTGATACTATCTGATGATGCAAACTATTTTCCAAAAATGTTCAGTGACGATATCGTTTTGTTTGCTATAATAGATAAAATAGATAATAGTAGTAAATTTAGTTTATTTGAGTCTTATGATAATTCTTCATTCCATGCAAAAATTT
Organism: Maratus speculifer; assembly: GCA_964019185.1. Lineage (NCBI taxonomy): Eukaryota > Metazoa > Arthropoda > Arachnida > Araneae > Salticidae > Maratus > Maratus speculifer. Next base: position 33,350,678 of record OZ025291.1, on the reverse strand, counting down.
TCTGGATTACCCATTTTATAAAAAAAATTCAAAAACCTGTATTCATCTGAACATTTCGCATATTTTTATTCATTTAAATACTTTAAATTCTGGCCAAAGAGTTGCAAATTTAATGCATTTTTGAACTATGCTTTGATATCTTAGTACTTTTTCCATGATGAAGATACACAAACTTCGAAAATAAACCAACTATAATTAACTTAAACCATAAAGTATTGCACTGCGTCTAACTTTAGCATAAAACCTTTTGGTATAGATGTCAATATCCCCACGTTGACGCGATTGCAACAAAATGGCGATTATATTCTTCACATGGTAACCAGGTTATTTTGTTTCAACAATTTATTTAAAAAATAAACAACGATTGAAGCAATAAATAAACAGTTATAAATAATAAACCCAATAATAAATATAAATATCACAGTAAATTGTAAATATTAACACTTAACGCAATATTCAAAAACAAACTTTTTACCAAATTGTCAGCGGAAAATATCACGCCAACGTGGTGCTAATATGAAATCAGTGCCAATCATTTTAATACAGTTTCCACAATCTTAAGCTTTATTTAAATGTCAAAATACGACAAGAATTTAAATGATACCTGAGATAGCGAACTAAAAATTATTTGCACAATTTATTATTTCTTCATTTAAATATAATTTAAGAGCTAGGCCATAATTACAATATCAACAAAACATTTTTATCGTAATAAAAACATGGCGTTACTAAATTGCATAATCGATTCTCTACACATTTAAAATGTTGTTCAGTTGCAATTATGTTGTTTACTTACAAAGCATTTTTTTATTGGCTTTAGTCTTTTCTTTCCAATGTGACATCTCTTACGCCATCAGAACTATTTATCCTTTCTATAGCGTGATCTGGTTTTTTAATGACATAATTTTCCTCATTGGAAATATTTCGTTTTAGATGTTATCTTTTATCATAGATTATTTTCTGTTATTTTATTTACATAGAATACTTAAGATTATTTCTCTGTTAATAATATTTTTTCTACCACAATAAGTGCATAATTATACGCAATCATTTTATTATGGTTAAATTATACGAAAACCATTAACTTTTTCTTTTAAATGCAGTGATGTATCGCTGATGAAATCAAGCTTCTGACTGATGGAAAATGATAAAGCAAAATATTTTTATTATAGAAAGAAAAGTAAATTTGATTGTCTGCATTTTGAAGAAATATGTTAAAAGCTTTAAAAATTTTAAATAAAATATAAAAATGAAAATAAATTAAAAAGTAACGAGAATGGGCAGGGCACAACTACAAATGAACACCTTTCGTTTAAAAAAATAATTATTTAAATCGGTTCAATAGAAAGTTCAGGACTGATGACTAAAAAAAACAGCTACGCCTTTTAAATATATAGATGTAACAACAAACAACAACCAGTCATTTCAGATATAATGTAAAATATTTAATTGGATTAACTTTTTTTATTTTACATATCTGCGTGGGTAATTTTGTTTTCTTTCCTGATAAGTTTTTCAAACGTGTTTACTTCCGGTTGAAATAAATAAGTTGATTTTTAATCAGCATCAGATTTTTAATCATGATTATTTTTAAGGGAAAAGACTTCGAAACACAAAATGGTTATAATTAAAGTCATCCTATTTAGACCTATGTAGAGTCTAATTTGGTTGACAGATATCATTGAAACTTGGAATATAAGTTAAATGAACCATGGGGAAATGAAATCTGCAATAAAAATAAGTAGTTCAAATTTAGACCTGTAGACGACTTTTCTACAAGAAAGGACCTAATGTAAATTTGGAGCAGTTTAAAAAGCCAATAGTCGATGTCATAAAGTTATTCTCCTCTATGCCTTTAGAGAAGAAGGAACGAATGTTATTGGTCTTGTTGATTTTTCAGAACAGCAGTAATTTGCCAATTGAATTGCAGCAATATCGATGTTTAAAAAGCTTATGAAGAGGACCAATGTCAAGGCCTCCTTTTGAAAAAGATAATGTCTAAATTCAAAGAAAATGGGAAGTTGAATGTGCTGCAAGGAAAAGCACGGAAGCGGATTTTGGATCAATTGCCGAAGAAGTCGCTCTTGCCGTGGTTGAAATAGCAACCGGTTTCCCAATATTCTTCGACAAATGCTCCAGCGATGTCATGTGATTTATCTCAGCCTTAATCTACAGTACGAAAGGTTCTTCGATCCATTATAAAGTGTACAACATTTACGTTGTATAAGCGCTAAAGCTTGCAGACTCGACACACGAACTCATTCTACTACGGGTACCTATTACTGTGACCTCCTTTAGAATAAGGTTTTTCAATCCTTACAAGAGTGAGAGTGTTTAGAAACTACTATATCGATGCAAGAAGGTGCACCACCTCACATAGCCTGAGGAATGACGGCATTACTTAATGCCCAATTTCGAGATGATCGGGTAATTTCGAGAAGTTTTCGAAGTTCCTTGTTCTTCAGACTTGAATTCCTGTGACTTCTGGCTAGGGATTCCTGAAAAATCATATGTATGGAGGAAGCATACGGACTAGGCATTTGAAAGCAAGCATAACTCGTTAACTTGTAAAATTCATAGAGGTAATGCATATTGAACGTATGCTGTATATAAAAAAAACTTTTTGTGTTTCCAGATTGAGATTTTTGGTCTTCATCTACTATTTTCTCACCAGTTGATCTAAATGTGAACTCATTTTTTTTATTACAGATTTCATTTGCCCATGGTCTATATAACTTATACTACAAGTTTTATCATTATCTGTCAAACAGAGTGGACTCTACGTAAGTCTAAACAGGGTAGCTTTAATTATAACCACCCTGTACATGTGAACGTAAAATTATTTATGTGGGGAAATATATCACCATGCATCCTTTCAATAAAAATTATTTTGAATATTTAATGATACAATTATTTTAATTGCTAAAGATGTTGAAATCATTTCATTAGTTAAAAATTTTGAAAATATCTTTAGGAACTTTTTTGTTCAAATGTTTTGGCATCTAAACCAGGATGTAGTTTTGAAATGATATTGTTAAAAAAGAAACAAAATGTGAATGCATATAATTTTTATGTTCTTAATAATTGAGAAATAGAAAGTTTCATATTTTAATTAAGATATTTCCATTTATTGATCAAAATGCATATAAGGTTAAAAATATATATGCAACAACTTTAAATAATATAACAACATTTACATGAGAACGGCAAAATTTATATTTAATCTTATATGTTCGTGCTTCTGTGTTTGTGTCTTACATATTAATGAACTTCTGTGTTTAAACAAAAGAACAGGGAAAGAAAATAAGAAAAGCAAAAAAAAAGAAAGAAAGACACTCCTTTGAAGTATATCTGTGTTTTGCCGAAAACTCTATTCAGATGTTTTATAGAAGGAGAATTTAAATTTTGAACTTTCTAGAGGAGTACATTATTTTTGGAAATCGATGCTGCAAAGGAAAATTTGTTTAAACAAATTGCAAAGAAAAGAAATGCACCTTTTGTTTTCGTTCTTAAAAAAAAATATATATATATATATATATATATATATATATATATATATATATATATATATATATATATATATATATATGTATATATACATATATATATATATATATATATATACCATATATATATATGGAATGAAACAAATTTAACAAGTTGTAAAATGCACGTCAAGCGCAGCAAATGAGGTACGTTCGTACTCTACGAAGTTTTAAAATTTTCACATATTGATGTAATAGTATACACTACTTCGTATATAGTCAACATTGACGCTATTATGCTTGCGTCGATGTTTATATAGTAGAGTATCCGAAATCTTTTGTGTATCCCGGTAAATATTATCTGCTTTCTATTATACAGGAAGTAAATTGTAATAAACCTTAGCAACATAAATCAATTTCAGAAAATGTGAAACAATTTAATATTGTCAAAACACGCTCCAAACAATGCTTCCCCTTATACCAATATGCAATGGAATAATTTTGTGTACCCTATAAATTAATAACAAATATTCTTTACACCACAGATCGTACAGAATGTATATTTTAGTATAATTTCATATATGCATACAGGGGCGTGAGAAGAGAAAATTGCGCCCAGAGAAAAGTTTCAATTTCGCCCCCCCCCCCCAATTTTTTCTTGTGACAGCCCAAAAATGACGTTGGTAGTATAAATTTAGCGCCCCCTAAATTCCAGCGCCTAGGGCGACCGCCCCCTTCGCCCCCCCCTCCTATTTCGCACGGCGCCGGATGCATATCAAATTGTATTATGTTCGAAAGAGTATAGCATCATTAAAATGCAATTGAAACTATTTTTTCCCATTGGCCAGAATAACATTAACGGAATAATTTTTACTGTCCCTGTAATTATACTATGCATCTGATTTTCATAAAATTTAAAATGACTCAACAAAATTATGCAACAATTATACATTTTAAATTTCAAATGATTCGGTTGGGTAATTTTTACTCTGTTATATGCGGACAGACGGACGGACTAAACGAGGACTATAGGTGCTACGTATTTACATAATTACAAACGCACCTAATGGTGACAATTAAGAATCAGAATATTTAATAAGGGCAATGTCGTTTTAGGTGCGTTCGTAATTACATACATACGTGGCATCTACAGTCGTCGTTCAGTTCGTTCGCCCGTCTGTCCGTTTGTCTGTCTGTCTATCCGTCCGCATATGACAAAGAAAAAACTACCCAACCGAATGCTTTAAAATTTTAAATAAATAATTATCACTAACTTTTATCGAGTCATTTCAAATTTTATGAAATTCTGATGTACAGTTAATTACAGGGAAGGTCAAAAGTTTTCCGTTACATTACGGTCAATAGGAAAAAAGTTTAAGCGTATTTTAATGGTGTTATAGCCTTTCAAACAAAATGAAATTGATATGATTTACTGAAGTGTGCTAAAATATACAGGGTGATTCCAAATTTTTTTTACAATAAAAGAGGGGTGATAGAACACATCAAGACAAACAATATTAATCAGGAGACCAAGGGTCCAAAACGTTTTCCTAAGGACATAGCGGCCATTAAAGTTTAGGGACCGAAATTTCAAATAAATATAAAAAACGGAAAAATCGGTCGATTGATTTGCGGTTTTCACTAAAATTATTCTTTATGTCGGCATTTTCTTGAAATTAAATTATAAAGATAGATTTCAAAAAATGCCGATAGAGGGCGCTTTTGACTTTCGAGTAACGAACAACTATTTTTTGTCGGTATTTTTTGCATCTCGTTAAATGTTTTCGTAAGTTTACACTCAAACTTAAATTTTGAGCTCAAAATTTGTAGTTGGGAGTGGTTAAGTAACACAAACTGAGCTGTGTTCAGAGGGTTCAAATTTCAAATGATTAAAAAAAACGGAAAAATTGGTCGATTGATTTGCGGTTTTCACTAAAACTATTCTTTATTTAGGTATTTTCGTGAAAATAAATTATAAAGATAAATTTCAAAAAATGCCGATAGAGGGAGCTCTAGACTTTAAAGTAACGAACAACTAATTTTTGCCGTTATTGTTTGCATCTCTTTAAATGATTTCGGAAGCTTAGACTTAAACTTAAATTTTGAGCTCAAAATCTGAATAGTAGGAAGTGGTTAAGCAGCACAAACTGAACTGTGTTCAAGGGGGAGGGGGAGGTTCACATTTAAAGTAATTATAGAAAATGGAAAAAATGGTCGATTCGTTTGCGGTTTAAAATAAAACTATTCTTTAAATCAGTATCTTCTTGAAAATAATTTTTGAAGATAAATCTCAAAAAATTCCGTCAAAGGGCGCCTTAAACTTCAGAGTAACCAACAATTCATTTTAACCATTATTTTTTGGTTCTAATTAAATGCTTTCAAAAGCATTTTAAATGTTCTCGGAAGCTTAGAGTTAAACTTAAATTTAGAGCTCAAATCCTGAATCGTTATGAGGAGTTAAGAAGCGCAAACTGAAGTGTGTTCAGGAGTTGAAATTTAACCCTCTTTCCTCCTTGATCACATATCAATTTTTCGCTACTTAAACTCTCCCAACGATTCAGAATTTCAGCCCAAAATTTAAGTCAATGCATTTGAAAGCATTTAATGAGATTAAAAAAAAAATAACAGTTAAAAAAAGTTGTACGTTACTCCAAAGTCTAAGGCGCCCTCTATCGGCACTTTGTGAAATTTATCTTTAAAAATTATTTTCAAGAAAACACTGATTGATCAAGAAAATTGCTAATTTAAAAAATAGTTTTAGCAAAAACCGCAAACGAATCGACCAATTTTTCCGTTTTTTACAATTATTTGAAATTTGAACCCTCTGAACACAGCTAAGTTTGTCTACTTAACCACTCCCAGCTATTCAGATTTTGAGCTCAAAATTTAAGTTCAAGTCTAAGCTTACGAAAGCATTTAACAAGATGCAAAAAATAACGCCAAAAAAGTGTTTCGTTACTCCAAAGTCTAAAGCGCCCTCTATCGTCATTTTTTGAAATTTATCATTATAATTTATTTTCACGAAAATACCTAAATAAAGAATAGTTTTAGTGAAAACCGCAAATCAATCGACCAATTTTTCCGTTTTTTATAATCATTTGAAATTTGAACCCTCTGAACACAGCTCGGTGTTTGTGTAACTTAACTACTCCCAACTACAGATTTTGAGCTCAAAATTTAAGTTTGAGTCTAAGCTTACGAAAACATTTAATAATGTGCAAAAAAACCCGGCAAAAAATAGTTCTTCGTTACTCCAAAGTCAAAAGCGCCCTCTATCGGCATTTTTTGAAATTTATCTTTATAATTTAATTTCAAGAAAATGCCGACACAAAGAATAATTTTAGTGAAACCCGCAAATCAATCGACCGATTTTTCCGTTTTTTATGTTTATTTGAAATGTTGGTGCCTAAACTTTAATGGCGGCTATTTCCTTAGGAAAACGTTTTGGACCCTTGGTCTCCTATTTAATATTGTTTGTCTTGATGTGTACTATCACCCCTCTTTTATTGTAAAAAAAATTTGGAATCACCCTGTATACACTCTACTACAACATAAAGTGCAAAAAAGGTTTATTATTCATTTACAGGGCCTCACAAAATAATTCTGTTACATAATGGTATAGAGTGAAACTTTGTTTTCGGCCTATTTTAATCATATTAAATTATTTCACATGCAATGAAATTGATATATGTTGCTGAAGTTTACTATGATTTATATCCTGTATCACAGAAAGTGCACAGTATTTACAAGGGCATACAAAAGATTTCTGATACTACATTGTTATTTTTATTTTTAAGATTATTTATAACATTTCATGGTGTAAATGTCCAACTCTTTCACTAGAAAATTTCAATTAAAGTTAAATTTATATGTAAATATATATATATATAGTTTTTAGTTCTTTTATCCCATATTTATCATTTCATTATGTATTAAATTTTAACTAAATGCACTAGTAAATATAAAAGGTACTTTCTATAGTATTTCAGAAATCCGAAATTTTCAAAAACATGCCTTACTCTCGGCCCTGTTGATAGCAGATTTTCGAGATTATACTGTATGTATCATTTTAAAACAATATGCACTTGTATATTTTCATTCGTTCGAAAGAAGACAAAATAATAAACATTCTTCTTTTATCTTTGTGAAATCAATAAAATAAAAATAAATTATGTGTTTTCTAAGAGAATTGAAGATAAACGAACTTTTCTTTGTAAATAATGATTTCATCTCCAATGTAATAAAGAAAATACCGAAAAGATGCATCAAAAAATAAAAAGTGAACAGAAAAAACATCATTATAGAAGAATGCATTCATTAACTTCCTTTGTTCGAAAATAAAACTGAACTCAAAGAGAACTAAAAGATGAAATTATTTAAGATAAATAATAAAGCAACAGTAAAGTTTTTTGTACTCTAAAAAACGAAAAAAAAATTAAACAAATAAATAAGAGTGAAAAATTATGTGACAAGTATGGGTTATGAAACACTTTCCAACAATTTCAGAATAATGCAACAAAACTTTGCCGTATAATGAGGTGTAAAATGTTCATTGAAAAACAATTTGGACTAAACAATTTGCAAAACACGTAACAGCTCAATTCACTTAGGATACAAAGAGTGCAGACATAAATTACCTTGCAGAAATTTCCATCAATAAATAGAAATGTACAGAAAATATTTTGTGCTGCCCTACATATCATATACAGCGCAATCTGCGTGACCACCTCCTTAATGGAGATGGCATCACCACCTCCTGGAGATGTCACACCTCATGAACGATCATTTATTCATAGAATTAAATTTATCTCCATAGGCACAATAGTAATTTTACCTTCATTCAGAACAGTGTTGAATTCAGACACTTTTCTCCTGGATGGATTTCTGTGGCTCCGGGGAGGACACAATAGAGTTCCGAGGGGGATTACACTTTTTTTACCATTGAAAACCCAAAATCTCAAAATTTCGAGGGAGGCGTTTGATAGCTCCGGGAGGGGAAAATGTCCTCCCCCGGGCCGCCCCCTGAATTCAACACTGTTTCACAGACCATCCGAGTTGAACTCCCTACATGATCAACGAATTTCTTTGAAAGAAAAAATAAAGAAACAAATTGCGTCTTTTCTTGTTTGCTTGAAGACGATTTTATCAAAAAAATAATTCCGAAGTGCGCATTATTCATCAAACTTTTAAACTAAGATTAGATATTTTTTTAATTCCGGTAATTTTGGTGTGTTTAAATCCATTTGTGCCTTTTTAGGCAATAAAATTAACTTTGATGAGAAATTAAGAATGGTGGTCAATAAAATCCTTAGCCCTATTCTGTCAGGAAACTGTCAAAGGAAAGGAAAATTAATGAAATCGTCATTATTTGTTCCCGTCTAAAAAAAAATCATTTATTTAATGAATTTCGAAAGGACTTGAAAATAAAAGATACAAAAGATAAAACCGTAAAATAAAAGCTAATGTGGATGTATTCGTTTTGTTTGTTTAGGCGATTTACACCAAAATGTAATCAGCACTAATTCATATTAATGGTTAACCGAATCTGAATTTTATGAAATTTCATGAGATTTAGATATTGCAGAAATCGTGACAAATCCAGAAAAGCAGCGCCAATTTATTGGACGATTTACACAAAAAACTAATCAGCTCCAATTTTTATCAGGGAGTAATTGAATATAGTTTTTCTTATATTCCGTATAAAATATATCCTTGAGATAGAGCGCCGACAAAATTTGAGAAACATACAGACTAAGTCACAGGCTCAGAGAGAGACATTTTGTAAAAATTTGTTTTGAGGATCTCTAACTTATAAAACCTGTAAATTCGTTCAAAACTGGAATTTGAAAACTTTCACAAATCTAATACTTTTATTTATTTATTTATTTATTGGTAAAAATAGAAGAAATTAATAAAACATGATTTTAGAAGAATACATTCAATTAATTCTAAATATCCAAGAATAAATCTGAAATTAACTGTTCAAATACATAAAACTTATTTAAAAATAATTATAATAATAAATTTACATTGATGTTATATATGATCACGCTTTAAAGGGGTTTCACTATAATAATCTATTATTGTTTATTTTAATTTTTTAATACTTACTTTAAGTCTGTAAAAAATTCTCTCTTTTTACTTTTCTAGTTTAACTGATTTAAATAAATGCTAATAAAATTTTGTACTTGCACCAACAAAAAATAGTTGAAGTAAAATTATTTATTAGGTTAAAAAAACCAAAGATAAAAGTAACATTTCATGTACTGTACAATCAGGAGTTTTAATTCGATCGATCAAAAAATAAAATTCTAACAAAACTAGAAAGGGATTAGAACACACAATGAAAAAAAAAATAAACATCGAAAAGAAAGTAAAGAAAGAGAAAATCTATTTGTAGAAGAATACATTCAAATTAATTTCTATTACCAATTTGATGATAGAATTTAATTCGCTGTGCAATGAAAAGAAACTTGAAAAAATAGAAAGGAAAAAAAATCGTTAATACTATGAAGATTAATGCATTCAAGGAAGACAATAAAAATAAACAATAAATCTTTATTCTGATTCATAAAAAACACACAAACGTACAAAAAACTAAATAACAATAAATATTTATGATCGCAGGCAGGATGTATAGTTTTTTCTGGGAAATTTTTCAAACGATTAGGGCAGCTGAAAGTGACATTCATGGAAGGTATACTAGCATAAAGCCTCCTGACACATTAATTCTTAAACATTTTTACAAAGTTCTAGAGAAATAATTTTATGCATTCTTCTGGAACTTAGAAAATAAAAAGAACATTACTTCTTTCAGCGACGATTGTATCACTAGGTCTATTAGGAGACTAACAAGGGAACCTCTTTTGGTGTTATTCGCACCTATCATTGGGATTTAGTGTTGTTTTTTTTTAATCCCTATATTAGAAAGTTTGATAATTGAAAAAAAAATTCAGTTAAAGTCATATTTTTTTATTCTGTAGTAGTATAATTTACTGAATATGTTATTTCCAAGGCCACTTATCAAACTATCAACATAGATTTTTTTTTTTTTTTTTTTTTTTAAGAAAAGCATTTAAAAATATAATTTAGTTAAAACTACAGTGGACTCTCAAAACTATTTTTTTTTAAATTTTCAATTAATTTTTTTAAAAATTTCTGGAAATAATCATAATATATATATCTCTTATTTCACAATTTTTTTTATAAATATATTCAATAGTAGTAGTAAGCCGCCCCGTATGAGCGGCGGAAGTGACGTCACAGGGGGGCGTGGCCTAAACCGGAAGTGACGTCATCAGGATGACGTCTTGTTAGACGAGGGTCGGTTGAGTTGTTTTTGGCTGAGAGCTCCCACCTGTCAATCAAAAAGGGGCGTGGCAGGGGGTGTGTCCACCTATCAAAAGGGGCGTGTCTACCTGTCAATCAAAAGGGGGGCGTGTCCGGAAATGGCGTCACGAGTGGAGTTGAGTTGTTTTCCTGCTGGATGTTTCGGTTTCGGTTTTCGTCTGCTATAAGACGAGGTTTTTGGTTTCGGTTTCGATGTTCGTCTGCTACAGGACAGGGAGTTAAAAGTTGAGTTGTTTGGGGGGTTTCGATTTTCGGCAGCTATAAGCTGGAGGTTTTAGATTCGGTTTTCGTCTGCTACAAGCCATGGGGTTCAAGGTTGAGTTGTTTTTTGGTTTTGTTTTTAAGAGTTTCTTTATTGAAAATGGCAACTTCTAAAGTTGGACTTGTAATATTTTTGATAGTTTGCTGACCACGTGTTCTATGACGTCATAGTTTCATGTCAGAAAACGTACGTTCATGTCTGGACGGTGAATCACGTGGTCAATGACGATTTGGAACACATAATGAGTATAATTAATTAAGCAAAATAGAAATATTAATTTTTCAGAGGGGAAAAGACGAATTTAAATAAATTTTATTAGTTTTACACTAGTTTTAATAATAATTTTAAGAGGAAAAAACGAATTTAAACAAATTTTATTAGTTTTACACTTATTTTTTCTCATTTCCAACACGGATATATCAATTTTAACAGAAGGATTAAACGTGTATTTTAGTTTTAACAACAGAAAAGTAATAAGTATCATTAATTAGACAAAAATATATATCGATTTTTCAAGAAAAGACAATTTTTTTACATAAATTTTCAACTTTGAAATACATTTGACAAATTTTTTTACTTTTACACTATTTTAATAATAATTTTAAGAGGAAAAAACGAATTTAAACAAATTTTTTATTAGTTTTACACTATTTTTTTCTCATCTCCAACACGGATATATCAATTTAACAGAAGAATTAAACATGTATTTTAGTTTTAACAACAGAAAAGTATATCATTAATTAGACAAAAATAACTATCGATTTTTTTCAAGAAAAGACAATTTTTTACACAAATTTTCAACTTTGAAATACATTTGACAAATTTTATTAGTTTTACACTAGTTTAATAATAATTTTAAGAGGAAAAAGATGAATTTAAACAAATTTTATTAGTTTTACACTATTTTTTCTCATCTCCAACACGCATATATCAATTTTAACACAAGAATTAAACGTATATTTTAGTTTTAACAACAGAAAAGTAAAGTAATAAGTATCATTAATTAAACAAAAATAAATATCGATTTTTCAAGAAAAGACAATTTTTTACACAAATTTTTTCAACTTTGAAATACATTTGTTTACATATATTATTACAATATATTGCAAAACTAACTATTTTTAAAAGTTTGAATGTCTTTACAAATCTTACAACAAATAGTATGCATTTTTTTATTCTAGAAAACCGAAAAAGTCACTTCTCGCTGCTTTAGATACTTGACATATTAAAACTTCTTCGAGATATTCTACCAATATTATTAAACAAATCAGGACATGATTCATCTTACGCTTCGAAAATTTCTGAATTTTTACAATACTTACTTTCATCAAACTTTATTCTTGATCCTATATGTGTTAGCAGTACAGAATTTTAACATCTGTTTTTATCAATTTATCAGAAAATTATTGAAACACACAACAATTTTCCAAATATGAATATTATCTTTACAGTTTAATAATACAAAACATACACAAATACAAAGTTTAATTTTTACAAACATTTCATATTTCAAATCAAACTATTCGAAATTTTCACAACATAAGAGCAAACATTAGACGATCTTTTTAACATTAATATTGCTTAGATCTTTTCATCATAACTTTTAACTATGGTAATTATCCATTTTTGGGTTGATTGTCGAAAACCTGTAACTGAAATTACATAAACTCAATGTAAAAAACCCTGTTCTCACACAATTTCTTGAAATTCAACAAAGAATTGACTTACTGCAATACTTATCTACATCAATCTCGAATCTCAATAGTATAGAGGTATTTTATCATTACACACTTACAACTCTTTTCAAATGTTTATCAGAAAATAAGTCAATCAAAGTCTAGTAGTTATCACACCTGTTCCTCAGAAATATTACTATCATATGAAACAGTAAAGAAAATTGATAGATATTTAATATTTAATAACCTCATACACGAAATTACTGTCGAATGAGAATACTAATAATCAATAAAATCAACTGTTGAACAAAAAATAGTACAAATTACCAAAAATTTAAATGTTTTTTCTACAAAAGTTACAAAAAAAATTAATGTACTAATGGCAAGTTACAGAAAGAACTAAAAAAATTTATGAATATATTTACAAATTTATTAAAATCACACCTTTTTCTGGATTACAAACCACAATTTCTTGAAAAATTTAACACCGAATTTGTAAGATTTTAATCCTTGTATTACATACACTCAATAAATATTCAAAATTAAACAAAAAAAAAAAAAAATGTTTAGTCTCATCAATAAGCAGAAATTCTATATTAAAAGAATATTTTCATAGTAGTACTTATAAAAATGAGAGTTTACAAACTGATTTTCATAATTTTATCACATTCAAACTTAATTTTCATACAGAAAACATTAAAGAAAATTAATAGATACTTAATATTTAATAACCTCATACATGAAATTACTGTCGAATGAGAATACTAATAATCAATAAAATCAACTGTTGAACAAAAAAATAGTACAAATTACCAAAAATTCAAATGTTTTTTCTACAAAAGTTACAAAAATTAACATATGAATGACAAATTAGAGAAATAACTAAAAAAATTAATGAACATATTTACAAATTTATTAAAATCACACCTTTTTTCTAGATTACAAACGACAATTTCTTGAAAAAATTAACACCTAATTTGTAAGATTTTAATCCTTGTATTACATACACTCAATAAATATTCAAAATTAAACAAAAAAAAATAATTTTTTAGTCTCATCAATAAGCAGAAATTCTATATTAAAAGAAAATTTTCATAGTAGTACCTATAAAAATGAGAGTTTACAAACTGATTTTCATAATTTTATCATATTCAAACTTAATTTTTATACATAAAACATTATTTAATCACATTTTATACTTTCTAATTCAGTAAAATTCAATACTTTTTTTAGTTTTTAACCCAATACCACAATATTTATTTACATCAAACTTGATTCTTTACCTTTTATATTTCAGTATTACACAAGTGAGATAAATACTAACTTGGAACGATTATAGAGTTGAAGTCAATTGATTCTATTCGATTTTCACCTTATACACATTGCTCCTACACGAAATTTCTTACTGCTATAATCATCTAATGTATTGAAACTAATCTACTCATAGTATTAATCAAATTATATGTTTCCTCTTGCACTTCTGAATTATTGTCCATCAAGTTGCTTAAAATATAAACACTATCTATACAGTTTTAATGAATCATCGTATACATGATTAATCTTGAGTTAGCACTTCCATAGTATTAATCAAATTATATATTTCATCTTGCACTTCTGAATTATCGTCTATCAAGGTACTTAAAATACAAATACTATCTTTACAGTTTTTAATGATGCATAGTGTACATGACTAATCTTTAGTCAGCCCTTCCATAGTATTTTAACATTTCATAACATTTCATTGAATTTTAACAGTCCATATTTCAAATAACCTATTTTCGAAAACAAACTGTGTGAATTTTACCACATAGTATGATTTGGGTTTCACACTTTTCTCAAAATTATCAGATATGTACTCCTCAGAGGAATTACTGTCATATGAATAAATGAAGAAAATTTAATTTATATTAAAAGTACACGAAATTGATTGAAATATACATGTATTTAATAAAAATAAATAAATAAGCGATTATTTATACATTAAACCTTTACTGTATATATATATTTCTTTCATTATACAGATGTTTCAACAAGATGAACAAAAACAGCAGCAAACAACAGAAATTTATGATCTGAATGATTCATCCCTAGCACATGTAGCGTTAACGAATAATATATATGTGAGAACTTATATGAGAAATACTAGAATTCGTATATGAAACGTAATAAGAGTAAATATAAAATGATTTGTCTTACTGCCTACGCTTTAACAAGTGCCTTTTTACCTATATTGTTGAAGAGAATCCTAATTGTTTCCATTTATTTTCTATTACAGATATACTCTATATGATACAAACACTTCTTAAGTAAATGGAATTTAACAGAACATACAAAAATCCATACAGGTGAAAAACCTTACACATGGGAAGATTACCAAATGCTGTTTTCAAGGAGACGTGAATCAAAAATGTACAAATCATCATATAAAACATCGTCAGTTATATGTAAACTTAGTGAAGATATACAAAAATTAGTCAGACTTTTGAAGAATTTAGAAATAAAGGAAGATATTTAGACTATTTATCCATCATATTTTCATAACACTTACCACAATATCTCAAACTTAAAATTTGGAAGACATACACACTACTGAAAAGTAATTTTGTTACCCGTGATTCTTCTAACCAGCATGAATGTATAGATATTATTTTGCAATGTATTCTTTAAATGCTTACATTAAATATTCTTTTATATGCATATACCGTTGTGTTTATTTTTCTAATACCTATTACATTAATGAAATATATAACAGTTTAAGTGAAACGACACTCTCACAACTTAAAAAAGGCATAAGATCATACAAAAAATAAGCAGATGTATGAAAAAATATGCAATTTTACAAAATAATTTCCCTGTTTTCTAGAAATATTAACAAAAAAATATTTACAATATAAAAAAAAATTGCAAAAGTAAAAAGAAAAAACACAAATGTAAAACAAAAAATCACAAAGTGAAAAACTCACAACAAAGTTTTAAAAAAAAAATTACAACAAAAATTTTTTACAAAAACCAAAACTTCAAAAACATTTTTTTACAAAAAAAATTTTTTTTTCAAAAACATTTTTTTACAAAAAAAAAATTTTTTTTTCAAAAACATTTTTTACAAAAAAAAAATTTTTTACAAAAACCAAAACTTCAAAAAACATTTTTTACAAAAAAAAAATTTTTTTCAAAAACATTTTTTACAAAAAAAAAATTTTTTTCAAAAACATTTTTTTACAAAAAAAAATTTTTTTTCAAAAACATTTTTTTACAAAAAAAATTTTTTTTCAAAAACATTTTTTACAAAAAAAATTTTTTTTTTCAAAAACTTTCTTGTGAGTTTTTCACTTTGTGATTTTTTTTTACTTTTGTAAAAAGTTATTTTGAAAAAAAAAATTTTTTTTTTTGTAAAAAAATGTTTTTGAAAAAAAATTTTTTTTTTTGTAAAAAATGTTTTTGAAAAAAAAATTTTTTTTGTAAAAAAATGTTTTTGAAAAAAATTTTTTTTTTTGTAAAAAATGTTTTTGAAAAATTTTTTTTTTTTGTAAAAAATGTTTTTTGAAGTTTTGGTTTTTGTAAAAAATTTTTGTTGTAAAAAATGTTTTTGAAAATTTTTTTTTTTTTTTGTAAAAAATGTTTTTGAAAAAAAAATTTTTTTGTAAAAAATGTTTTTGAAAAAAATTTTTTTTTTGTAAAAAAATGTTTTTGAAAAAAAAATTTTTTTGAAGTTTTGGTTTTTGTAAAAAATTTTTGTTGTAATTTTTTTTTTAAACTTTGTTGTGAGTTTTTCACTTTGTGATTTTTTGTTTTACATTTGTGTTTTTTCTTTTTACTTTTGCAATTTTTTTTTATATTGTAAATATTTTTTGTTAATATTTCTAGAAAACAGGGAAATTATTTTGTAAAATTGCATATTTTTTCATACATCTGCTTATTTTTTGTATGATCTTATGCCTTTTTTAAGTTGTGAGAGTGTCGTTTCACTTAAACTGTTATTTATTTCATTAATGTAATAGGTATTAGAAAAATAAACACAACGGTATATGCATATAAAAGAATATTTAATGTAAGCATTTAAAGAATACATTGCAAAATAATATCTATACATTCATGCTGGTTAGAAGAATCACGGGTAACAAAATTACTTTTCAGTAGTGTGTATGTCTTCCAAATTTTAAGTTTGAGATATTGTGGTAAGTGTTATGAAAATATGATGGATAAATAGTCTAAATATCTTCCTTTATTTCTAAATTCTTCAAAAGTCTGACTAATTTTTGTATATCTTCACTAAGTTTACATATAACTGACGATGTTTTATATGATGATTTGTACATTTTTGATTCACGTCTCCTTGAAAACAGCATTTGGTAATCTTCCCATGTGTAAGGTTTTTCACCTGTATGGATTTTTGTATGTTCTGTTAAATTCCATTTACTTAAGAAGTGTTTGTATCATATAGAGTATATCTGTAATAGAAAATAAATGGAAACAATTAGGATTCTCTTCAACAATATAGGTAAAAAGGCACTTGTTAAAGCGTAGGCAGTAAGACAAATCATTTTATATTTACTCTTATTACGTTTCATATACGAATTCTAGTATTTCTCATATAAGTTCTCACATATATATTATTCGTTAACGCTACATGTGCTAGGGATGAATCATTCAGATCATAAATTTCTGAAGTTTGCTGCTGTTTTGGTTCATCTTGTTGAAACATCTGTATAATGAAAGAAATATATATATACAGTAAAGGTTTAATGTATAAATAATCGCTTATTTATTTATTTTTATTAAATACATGTATATTTCAATCAATTTCGTGTACTTTTAATATAAATTAAATTTTCTTCATTTATTCATATGACAGTAATTCCTCTGAGGAGTACATATCTGATAATTTTGAGAAAAGTGTGAAACCCAAATCATACTATGTGGTAAAATTCACACAGTTTGTTTTCGAAAATAGGTTATTTGAAATATGGACTGTTAAAATTCAATGAAATGTTATGAAATGTTAAAATACTATGGAAGGGCTGACTAAAGATTAGTCATGTACACTATGCATCATTAAAAACTGTAAAGATAGTATTTGTATTTTAAGTACCTTGATAGACGATAATTCAGAAGTGCAAGATGAAATATATAATTTGATTAATACTATGGAAGTGCTAACTCAAGATTAATCATGTATACGATGATTCATTAAAACTGTATAGATAGTGTTTATATTTTAAGCAACTTGATGGACAATAATTCAGAAGTGCAAGAGGAAACATATAATTTGATTAATACTATGAGTAGATTAGTTTCAATACATTAGATGATTATAGCAGTAAGAAATTTCGTGTAGGAGCAATGTGTATAAGGTGAAAATCGAATAGAATCAATTGACTTCAACTCTATAATCGTTCCAAGTTAGTATTTATCTCACTTGTGTAATACTGAAATATAAAAGGTATAGAATCAAGTTTGATGTAAATAAATATTGTGGTATTGGGTTAAAAACTAAAAAAAGTATTGAATTTTACTGAATTAGAAAGTATAAAATGTGATTAAATAATGTTTTATGTATAAAAATTAAGTTTGAATATGATAAAATTATGAAAATCAGTTTGTAAACTCTCATTTTTATAGGTACTACTATGAAAATTTTCTTTTAATATAGAATTTCTGCTTATTGATGAGACTAAAAAATTATTTTTTTTTGTTTAATTTTGAATATTTATTGAGTGTATGTAATACAAGGATTAAAATCTTACAAATTAGGTGTTAATTTTTTCAAGAAATTGTCGTTTGTAATCTAGAAAAAAGGTGTGATTTTAATAAATTTGTAAATATGTTCATTAATTTTTTTAGTTATTTCTCTAATTTGTCATTCATATGTTAATTTTTGTAACTTTTGTAGAAAAAACATTTGAATTTTTGGTAATTTGTACTATTTTTTTGTTCAACAGTTGATTTTATTGATTATTAGTATTCTCATTCGATAGTAATTTCATGTATGAGGTTATTAAATATTAAGTATCTATTAATTTTCTTTAATGTTTTCTGTATGAAAATTAAGTTTGAATGTGATAAAATTATGAAAATCAGTTTGTAAACTCTCATTTTTATAAGTACTACTATGAAAATATTCTTTTAATATAGAATTTCTGCTTATTGATGAGACTAAACATTTTTTTTTTTTGTTGTTTAATTTTGAATATTTATTGAGTGTATGTAATACAAGGATTAAAATCTTACAAATTCGGTGTTAAATTTTTCAAGAAATTGTGGTTTGTAATCCAGAAAAAGGTGTGATTTTAATAAATTTGTAAATATATTCATAAATTTTTTTAGTTCTTTCTGTAACTTGCCATTAGTACATTAATTTTTTTTGTAACTTTTGTAGAAAAAACATTTAAATTTTTGGTAATTTGTACTATTTTTTGTTCAACAGTTGATTTTATTGATTATTAGTATTCTCATTCGACAGTAATTTCGTGTATGAGGTTATTAAATATTAAATATCTATCAATTTTCTTTACTGTTTCATATGATAGTAATATTTCTGAGGAACAGGTGTGATAACTACTAGACTTTGATTGACTTATTTTCTGATAAACATTTGAAAAGAGTTGTAAGTGTGTAATGATAAAATACCTCTATACTATTGAGAGTCGAGATTGATGTAGATAAGTATTGCAGTAAGTCAATTCTTTGTTGAATTTCAAGAAATTGTGTGAGAACAGGGTTTTTTACATTGAGTTTATGTAATTTCAGTTACAGGTTTTCGACAATCAACCCAAAAATGGATAATTACCATAGTTAAAAGTTATGATGAAAAGATCTAAGCAATATTAATGTTAAAAAGATCGTCTAATGTTTGCTCTTATGTTGTGAAAATTTCGAATAGTTTGATTTGAAATATGAAATGTTTGTAAAAATTAAACTTTGTATTTGTGTATGTTTTGTATTATTAAACTGTAAAGATAATATTCATATTTGGAAAATTGTTGTGTGTTTCAATAATTTTCTGATAAATTGATAAAAACAGATGTTAAAATTCTGTACTGCTAACACATATAGGATCAAGAATAAAGTTTGATGAAAGTAAGTATTGTAAAAATTCAGAAATTTTCGAAGCGTAAGATGAATCATGTCCTGATTTGTTTAATAATATGGGTAGAATATCTCGAAGAAGTTTTAATATGTCAGTATCTAAAGCAGCGAGAAGTGACTTTTTCGGTTTTCTAGAATAAAAAAATGCATACTATTTGTTGTAAGATTTGTAAAGACATTCAAACTTTTAAAAATAGTTAGTTTTGCAATATATTGTAATAATATATGTAAACAAATGTATTTCAAAGTTGAAAAAATTTGTGTAAAAAATTGTCTTTTCTTGAAAAATCGATATTTATTTTTGTTTAATTAATGATACTTATTACTTTATTTTTCTGTTGTTAAAACTAAAATATACGTTTAATTCTTGTGTTAAAATTGATATATGCGTGTTGGAGATGAGAAAAAATAGTGTAAAACTAATAAAATTTGTTTAAATTCATCTTTTTCCTCTTAAAATTATTATTAAACTAGTGTAAAACTAATAAAATTTGTCAAATGTATTTCAAAGTTGAAAATTTGTGTAAAAAATTGTCTTTTCTTGAAAAAAAATCGATAGTTATTTTTGTCTAATTAATGATATACTTTTCTGTTGTTAAAACTAAAATACATGTTTAATTCTTCTGTTAAATTGATATATCCGTGTTGGAGATGAGAAAAAAATAGTGTAAAACTAATAAAAAATTTGTTTAAATTCGTTTTTTCCTCTTAAAATTATTATTAAAATAGTGTAAAAGTAAAAAAATTTGTCAAATGTATTTCAAAGTTGAAAATTTATGTAAAAAAATTGTCTTTTCTTGAAAAATCGATATATATTTTTGTCTAATTAATGATACTTATTACTTTTCTGTTGTTAAAACTAAAATACACGTTTAATTCTTCTGTTAAAATTGATATATCCGTGTTGGAAATGAGAAAAAATAAGTGTAAAACTAATAAAATTTGTTTAAATTCGTTTTTTCCTCTTAAAATTATTATTAAAACTAGTGTAAAACTAATAAAATTTATTTAAATTCGTCTTTTCCCCTCTGAAAAATTAATATTTCTATTTTGCTTAATTAATTATACTCATTATGTGTTCCAAATCGTCATTGACCACGTGATTCACCGTCCAGACATGAACGTACGTTTTTTGACATGAAACTATGACGTCATAGAACACGTGGTCTGCAAACTATCAAAAATATTACAAGTCCAACTTTAGAAGTTGCCATTTTCAATAAAGAAACTCTTAAAAACAAAACCAAAAAACAACTCAACCTTGAACCCCATGGCTTGTAGCAGACGAAAACCGAATCTAAAACCTCCAGCTTATAGCTGTCGAAAATCGAAACCCCCCAAACAACTCAACTTGTAACTCCCTGTCCTGTAGCAGACGAACATCGAAACCGAAACCAAAAACCTCGTCTTATAGCAGACGAAAACCGAAACCGAAACATCCAGCAGGAAAACAACTCAACTCCACTCGTGACGCCATTTCCGGACACGCCCCCCTTTTGATTGACAGGTAGACACGCCCCTTTTGACAGGTGGACACGCCCTCTGCCACGCCCCTTTTTGATTGACAGGTGGGAGCTCTCAGCCAAAAACAGCTCAACCGACCCTCGTCTAACAAGACGTCATCCTGATGACGTCACTTCCGGTTTAGGCCACGCCCCCTGTGACGTCACTTCCGCCGCTCATACGGGGCGGCTTACTACGGAGTAAGCGGGCGCGAATTTAAGATACCTTCAATTTGGACAATTATAGTTAACATTTCTTCATAAGTTAATTTAGAGTTGCCCACAACACGTTTAAAGTGATACTTGAAGGACTTGACTCCCGATTCCCATAAACCTCCAAAATTTGGAGCTTTAGGAGGAATAAATTCCCAAGCAATACCTTCAGATATCAAGTAATTAGTAAGGTTCTGGTCTGGTTTGTTTACCAATTCATGCAACCTTTTAAGCTCTACATTAGTCTTTACAAAATTGCCTGCATTATCACTGAAAATTTTTCGAGGTTTGCCTCGTCTGGCAAAAAACCTCTTTAATGTGACAATAAAAGCCTCAGACGTTAAATCAGTAACTAATTCCAAATGCACTGCCTTTGTTACCATACAAATAAAAATACAAACATAAACTTTATGATAAATGCCTTTACGTTGACCTCTATATCTAATCAAAAATGGACCACAGAAATCAGTTCCTGTGCAATTAAAAACAAAGTCTACATTTATTCTTTCTTTTGGGAGCTCGCCCATAATTTGCTCTAACAATTTAGGTTTGGCCCTAAAGCATGTAATACATTTATGTACAATTTTTCTACAAATAGCCCTATCGTTTAAAGGCCAAAATTCTCTTCGAACACAATAAAGTAAATTTTGTGGTCCTATATGTAGATATTTTTTGTGATAAAACTCGATAATTAATTCTGTTAATTTGTGTTTAAAGGGCAGTACAATTGGGTGTTTTTGGGCATAATTTACCGTGCTATTTTGGAGACGACCTCCAACTCTGATTAAATTATTTTTATCCAAGAAAGGATTTAATGAAAGTAATCTACTATTTTTTGGTAACTCCTTACCCTTAGATAACAATGTGAATTCAGAACTGAACTCTTTTTCTGATAGATTTTATGATAAACTGCTCAGCCTTCTTCAATTCAGCAGATGTTAGCTTACCTGAATATCTTTCTTTTGGCTTCTTGACATTCTGAATGAACCTGAAAACATAGCTAAGAATTCTTATTAATTTAGCATAATTATTACTCAATTGCAAAAAATAGTCAATAAAAAATGAACAGTCTGATATTAAAAGTGAAGTCTTTGAAGCTGTATGTTTAAGTTCACTTATGTATAGATCATTATCATTTTGCTCAAGTTCGACAATATTTATAGAAGGTTCAGTTTGTTGTGTTAGAAATAGTGGACCCTTCCACCATAAGTTACTCTGGAGAAGTTTGTCTGGATCTACACCTCGTGACACAAGATCAGCAGGATTATCAGAAGAAGCCACATGTCCCCAATGACTGATATCAGAAAGATTCTGAATCGTAGCCACACGTGATGACACAAAGGTTTTTAAGTCACACGGCTGTTTTCGAATCCAACATAATACAATAGTACTATCTGAATAATAGTAAACAGATTCTTTAGCAACTTTTCAGGTTTTGGCAACCTTATTCATCAATTTGGCTAATAAAACTGCACCACAGAGCTCCAAGCGAGGAATAGTGATTGTTTTGATTGGTGCAACTCGACTTTTACTGCAAAGCAACTGAGAAATTTGCTCTCCTGAAGAATTTGAAGACACAGCATACAATGCCACACCGTAGGCTTTCTCCGAAGCATCTGAAAAGCCACAAATTTTAATTTGCACTGGATTATTTGTAAAAATGTATCTAACAGCAATTATATTATTGATGGCTCTTAATGATTCTAAAAACTGCAACCAATCATCAAGCTCAGCTGTAGGGAGATTTTCATCCCAATCAATTTGCAGTCTCCACAGTCTTTGTAGGAAAATTTTTGCTTTCGTCACAACTGGTCCAAGTAGACCCAAGAGGTCGAAAATGCGAGCAATATTTGACAGCACAATTCTTTTAGTTACCTTGGTTTGCTCACTGAATGATACACTAAAAGTAAAAGTATCATCATTGGCATTCCAGCAAAGTCCTAGTGCCTTAGTTTCACTCATAATTTCAAAAGTGTAATTCTCATTTTTAAAGGCTGGCTCCATTAATTCTGGATGGTTACTAAACCATTTATGTAAGTTCATGCCACACGTATTTAATAGTTGAATAAGCTCAATTTGCAGTCTCTTAGCCGATTTTAGGTCAGCTGCTCCAGTCAGGACATCGTCCATGTAAAAGTCTGATTGTACCACACCAGAAGCATACGGAAATTGAGATTCACCATCTATACCAAGCTGTTTAAGGCAGCGCATGGCTAAATAAGGGGCACTAGTTGTGCCATATGTGACTGTACATAGTCTGTAATATTTCATCTCACCATTTACAGAATCTTTCCAAACTATGCGCTGTAAATCACGTTGACTTTTATCGATAAGTATCATGCGATACATCATTTTTACATCTGCTGTAAATGCATAGCGGTGTGTACGAAATTTAAGTATTATGCTAAACAAATCATATTGAATGACACCTCCATTCAGCTGTATGGAATTTAGGGATTCTCCTGATGAAGTTGCATGTGAACCATTAAAGACAACTCTCAATTTTGTAGAACTTTTATCTGGGCGATAAACAGCATGATGAGGTAGATAATTCGCATGTATTGGCTCATCTGTTTTCTCTACTTCCTCCATATGGCCTAACTCTCTATACTCTCCCATAAATGCGCAATATAACTCTAAAAGATTTGGATTTTTGACTAGCCTATTCCAAAGTGAATTTAATCTATTTTCCGCAAATTGCTTTGATTCTCCCAAAGAACTAGGATCTTTTTTCAACGGCATTTGCACTATGAATTTGCCCGTTATATCTCTCTGATGTGTGTTTATAAAGTGGGTGTCGCATGCTAATTCTTCTGTATTTCTCAATGGTGTACTTTCTTCTACTCTTTCAATTTCCCAAAATTTTTTCATTTCGAAATTTAAATCTGTTTCAGTAATTAACCCACAATGTATTTGTTCTTGATCGTTACAATCGTAAACACTCCCACTTACTATGCAACCGAGCACCGTATTTTGCAGTATTAATTTAGAATTTGGTAGCTTCATACGACCCACCTTTATCAATTCTAGAAATACTTCAGCTCCTAGCAAAAGATCTATTTTCCCTGGTCTATTAAATTCAGGATCAGCAAGAATAATAGACTCTGGAATTCCTAGCTCTGAAATATTAATATATTTCGAGGGCATAATTTGCGAAATCTTTGGTATGATAAGGAAATCTAACTCCCGACTATAATCTCCCGAATTATTACTGATCAAGGCAGTAGTTTTATTTTTTACCGCTACAGAGGATCCACTTAAACACGATACCGAAATATTACTTTTTTCTTTTCGAATTCCTAATCTTTCAACTAACTGCAATGTTAAAAAATTGCTCATTGAACCATTGTCCAATAAAGCACGCACCGGAACTTTATTTCCGAATTTATCTCTCATATAAACAATAACAGTGGAAAGAAGAACTGTTTTAACATTATTCGATCTCACATTTGAAGTACCAGTGAAACTTTGAATTTGGTTATTTAACTCAAATGGTATGGCGTCAACATTTAATGTTGGTTTACTTTCATTCGTCGACAATGCATTTGGCACTTCCTTATCACTATAATTTTTTGTGTTTCCCACCGCATTGGAATTTCTCTCACGCCTATCAAAACAAAGAAGTATATTGTGGCGTTTATGGCATTTTGAACACGAG
This sequence comes from Maratus speculifer, assembly GCA_964019185.1. NCBI lineage: Eukaryota > Metazoa > Arthropoda > Arachnida > Araneae > Salticidae > Maratus > Maratus speculifer. The sequence continues at coordinate 33,325,446 of OZ025291.1, read as the reverse complement.
AATGTTGAGTTACATTTTTTGACGCAGTGGAATTCTGAAAGACAGTTAAAGCACATATTGTTTTTTTTCACAAAATCTACTCTTTCCTGTACATTAAATTTTTGAAATTTGGGACATTTAAAAACACTGTGATTCTCCTGGTTACATACAACACATTTGCGCATATTTTTCTCATTTAAACTCGCAACCATGGATGTTACCTTTGAAAAGCTATGCTTTGTTTGGCTTTCGTTTTGAAAATTTCGCTTTGTATTTATTTGTTTGGACGCACTTAGTGTACGCGCGTGGTCTCTCAAGAATTCTAGCAATTCAGTTAAACTCGGTAAATTATCCCGCTTAAGATGTCTTTCCCACCACATTTTTGTATTTACATCTAATTTTTGAGCCAAAATATAAGCAAACATAGTAGTAGAAAACCCCTCAACTTTTTGTTCTAAAATCTCTAACGACCTAATACATTCATTTGTTATATCTATTAGATTTAATAATGCTGCTGGGGACTCATTCTGAATAACAGAAATATTTAAAAAACGTTTTAAATGCGCGTAAACTTGTTCTCTCGAATTTGAAAACCGTTCTTCCAAAAGCGACCATGCAACTTCATAATTAGAATCCACGATTGAAATAGACTGGATTATACGAAAGGCATCTCCTCTCAATGAAGACTTCAAATATTGTAATTTCATTGCCCCTGAAAAATTAGAATTTTCATGTACAGTAGCCTTAAATATATCTTTGAAAGAAAGCCACTCATGCAAATTACCCGTAAATACAGGAAGAGTTAACTTTAGCAATTTAATGTTATTATCAGCCTTTGTGGCGTTTTCTAAATTAACAGTTTGCACTTTCATTTTTGATAACTTTTTTGTAAGTTCAAATTCCATTATTTCTAAAATTTCATTAATTTCTTCGTTTTCCTTAATAAAATCCTCAATTTCATCTTCTTTACTTATCTTATAAATAGACTCAAATAACTCAGAAAAGTTTTTCTCTAATTTATTCCGTTTCTCCTTTATGAGAATTAATTCATTTAATTCTAGCTCAGTATTCGATAATTTTTCTTTTAATTTTGTCAAGTTTGTTTTGAAAATTTTCTTTTTTGTTTTTAATTCTTTCATACTCATTTTTAATGAATAAAAATTAAATGGGTGCACTTACCCCTCTTGGCTCTTTAAAAGATGAGTTCTAACATCGAAGAAATAGCAAAACAGCACAAAATATTCACCAGTTATCCTTCAATCATTGACGTAGAATAACTCGATGATTTTTCTCCGGCTCGACGGACCATATGAAGAATTCAATTTATTCGAAAGTTTATTTTATTAATATTTTACTCAACTCAAAATTAATTACTCATATCTGGTTTTAAACAGTTTATTCTCATGAGTAAACTCAATTCAGGTTCTTTCGAACATTAATAATTTCACAAAACACAACTCCAATAAAAAACCGTAACATTTTTTTTTCACATAACTCATTAAAAACATTCTAATCAAACTCAAAACAAAAAGAATATTGTTTCACACAGCTTAGGTAAAAGCTGAAGAAATAAAACAGATAATGTATTTATCACAAAAAATCGTTTGCACAGAAAACTTTTTACATTTTGAAATAATTAGGTATATCTTGGTTGCTAGGTGACAAAGTCAGTAGAAAATTAAATAGCCTTTTATCAAACAGCCGGATGTTAGATTTTTAACTTTATGATTATTTTCAATGCAATGTTCGATTTTCAGAGCTAGAATCGAAACCTTAGCAAATTTCGTGATACTATCTGATGATGCAAACTATTTTCCAAAAATGTTCAGTGACGATATCGTTTTGTTTGCTATAATAGATAAAATAGATAATAGTGGTAAATTTAGTTTATTTGAGTCTTATGATAATTCTTCATTCCATGCAAAAATTTTCTGGATTACCCATTTTATAAAAAAAATTCAAAAACCTGTATTCATCTGAACATTTCGCATATTTTTATTCATTTAAATACTTTAAATTCTGGCCAAAGAGTTGCAAATTTAATGCATTTTTGAACTATGCTTTGATATCTTAGTACTTTTTCCATGATGAAGATACACAAACTTCGAAAATAAACCAACTATAATTAACTTAAACCATAAAGTATTGCACTGCGTCTAACTTTAGCATAAAACCTTTTGGTATAGATGTCAATATCCCCACGTTGACGCGATTGCAACAAAATGGCGATTATATTCTTCACATGGTAACCAGGTTATTTTGTTTCAACAATTTATTTAAAAAATAAACAACGATTGAAGCAATAAATAAACAGTTATAAATAATAAACCCAATAATAAATATAAATATCACAGTAAATTGTAAATATTAACACTTAACGCAATATTCAAAAACAAACTTTTTACCAAATTGTCAGCGGAAAATATCACGCCAACGTGGTGCTAATATGAAATCAGTGCCAATCATTTTAATACAGTTTCCACAATCTTAAGCTTTATTTAAATGTCAAAATACGACAAGAATTTGAATGATACCTGAGATAGCGAACTAAAAATTATTTGCACAATTTATTATTTCTTCATTTAAATATAATTTAAGAGCTAGGCCATAATTACAATATCAACAAAACATTTTTATCGTAATAAAAACATGGCGTTACTAAATTGCATAATCGATTCTCTACACATTTAAAATGTTGTTCAGTTGCAATTATGTTGTTTACTTACAAAGCATTTTTTTATTGGCTTTAGTCTTTTCTTTCCAATGTGACATCTCTTACGCCATCAGAACTATTTATCCTTTCTATAGCGTGATCTGGTTTTTTAATGACATAATTTTCCTCATTGGAAATATTTCGTTTTAGATGTTATCTTTTATCATAGATTATTTTCTGTTATTTTATTTACATAGAATACTTAAGATTATTTCTCTGTTAATAATATTTTTTCTACCACAATAAGTGCATAATTATACGCAATCATTTTATTATGGTTAAATTATACGAAAACCATTAACTTTTTCTTTTAAATGCAGTGATGTATCGCTGATGAAATCAAGCTTCTGACTGATGGAAAATGATAAAGCAAAATATTTTTATTATAGAAAGAAAAGTAAATTTGATTGCCTGCATTTTGAAGAAATGTGTTAAAAGCTTTAAAAATTTTAAATAAAATATAAAAATGAAAATAAATTAAAAAGTAACGAGAATGGGCAGGGCACAACTACAAATGAACACCTTTCGTTTAAAAAAATAATTATTTAAATCGGTTCAATAGAAAGTTCAGGACTGATGACTAAAAAAAACAGCTACGCCTTTTAAATATATAGATGTAACAACAAACAACAACCAGTCATTTCAGATATAATGTAAAATATTTAATTGGATTAACTTTTTTTATTTTACATATCTGCGTGGGTAATTTTGTTTTCTTTCCTGATAAGTTTTTCAAACGTGTTTACTTCCGGTTGAAATAAATAAGTTGATTTTTAATCAGCATCAGATTTTTAATCATGATTATTTTTAAGGGAAAAGACTTCGAAACACAAAATGGTTATAATTAAAGTCATCCTATTTAGACCTATGTAGAGTCTAATTTGGTTGACAGATATCATTGAAACTTGGAATATAAGTTAAATGAACCATGGGGAAATGAAATCTGCAATAAAAATAAGTAGTTCAAATTTAGACCTGTAGACGACTTTTCTACAAGAAAGGACCTAATGTAAATTTGGAGCAGTTTAAAAAGCCAATAGTCGATGTCATAAAGTTATTCTCCTCTATGCCTTTAGAGAAGAAGGAACGAATGTTATTGGTCTTGTTGATTTTTCAGAACAGCAGTAATTTGCCAATTGAATTGCAGCAATATCGATGTTTAAAAAGCTTATGAAGAGGACCAATGTCAAGGCCTCCTTTTGAAAAAGATAATGTCTAAATTCAAAGAAAATGGGAAGTTGAATGTGCTGCAAGGAAAAGCACGGAAGCGGATTTTGGATCAATTGCCGAAGAAGTCGCTCTTGCCGTGGTTGAAATAGCAACCGGTTTCCCAATATTCTTCGACAAATGCTCCAGCGATGTCATGTGATTTATCTCAGCCTTAATCTACAGTACGAAAGGTTCTTCGATCCATTATAAAGTGTACAACATTTACGTTGTATAAGCGCTAAAGCTTGCAGACTCGACACACGAACTCATTCTACTACGGGTACCTATTACTGTGACCTCCTTTAGAATAAGGTTTTTCAATCCTTACAAGAGTGAGAGTGTTTAGAAACTACTATATCGATGCAAGAAGGTGCACCACCTCACATAGCCTGAGGAATGACGGCATTACTTAATGCCCAATTTCGAGATGATCGGGTAATTTCGAGAAGTTTTCGAAGTTCCTTGTTCTTCAGACTTGAATTCCTGTGACTTCTGGCTAGGGATTCCTGAAAAATCATATGTATGGAGGAAGCATACGGACTAGGCATTTGAAAGCAAGCATAACTCGTTAACTTGTAAAATTCATAGAGGTACCCTTTTCGCTATTGCTTAACACACTATATAACACTTTAAACATGTGCTTGACGCAAAAGGAATGCATATTGAACGCATGCTGTATATAAAAAAAACGTTTTGTGTTTCCAGATTGAGATTTTTGGTCTTCATCTACTATTTTCTCACCAGTTGATCTAAATGTGAACTCATTTTTTTTATTACAGATTTCATTTGCCCATGGTCTATATAACTTATACTACAAGTTTTATCATTATCTGTCAAACAGAGTGGACTCTACGTAAGTCTAAACAGGGTAGCTTTAATTATAACCACCCTGTACATATGAACGTAAAATTATTTATGTGGGGAAATATATCACCATGCATCCTTTCAATAAAAATTAATTTGAATATTTAATGATACAATTATTTTAATTGCTAAAGATGTTGAAGTCATTTCATTAGTTAAAAATTTTGAGAATATCTTTAGGAACTTTTTTGTTCAAATGTTTTGGCATCTAAAACAGGATGTAGTTTTGAAATGATATTGTTAAAAAAGAAACAAAATGTGAATGCATATAATTTTTATGTTCTTAATAATTGAGAAATAGAAAGTTTCATATTTTAATTAAGATATTTCCATTTATTCATCAAAATGCATATAAGGTTAAAAATATATATGCAACAACTTTAAATAATATAGCAACATTTACATGAGAACGGCAAAATTTATATTTAATCTTATATGTTCGTGCTTCTGTGTTTGTGTCTTACATATTAATGAACTTCTGTGTTTAAACAAAAGAACAGGGAAAGAAAATAAGAAAAGCAAAAAAAAAGAAAGACACTCCTTTGAAGTATATCTGTGTTTTGCCGAAAACTCTATTCAGATGTTTTATAGAAGGAGAATTTAAATTTTGAACTTTCTAGAGGAGTACATTATTTTTGGAAATCGATGCTGCAAAGGAAAATTTGTTTAAACAAATTGCAAAGAAAAGAAATGCACCTTTTGTTTTCGTTCTTAAATTCTTATATATATATATATATATATATATATATATATACCATATATATACCATATATATATATGGAATGAAACAAATTTAACAAGTTGTAAAATGCACGTCAAGCGCAGCAAATGAGATACGTTCGTACTCTACGAAGTTTTAAAATTTTCAGATATTGATGTAATAGTATACACTACTTCGTATATAGTCAACATTGACGCTATTATGCTTGCGTCGATGTTTATATAGTAGAGTATCCGAAATCTTGTGTGTATCCCGGTAAATATTATCTGCTTTCTATTATACAGGAAGTAAATTGTAATAAACCTTAGCAACATATATCAATTTCAGAAAATGTGAAACAATTTAATATTGTCAAAACGCGCTCCAAACAATGCTTCCCCTTATACCAATATGCAATGGAATAATTTTGTGTACCCTATAAATTAATAACAAATATTCTTTGCACCACAGATCGTACAGAATGTATATTTTAGTATAATTTCATAGATGCATACAGGGGCGTGAGAAGAGAAATTGCGCCCAGGGAAAAGTTTCAATTTCGCCCCCCCCCCCCAATTTTTTCTTGTGACAGCCCAAAAATGACGTTGGTAGTATAAATTTAGCGCCCCCTAAATTCCAGCGCCTAGGGCAAACGCCCCCTTCGCCCCCCCACCTTTCGCACGGCGCCGGATGCATATCAAATTGTATTATGTTCGAAAGAGTATAACATCATTAAAATGCAATTGAAACTATTTTTTCCATTGGGCATAATGTAATTGAATCCTTTTGATTGTTCCTATAATTAAACTATGCATCCGATTTCATAAAATGTGAAAGAATTTTATAAAATTTTAACATCCCCCCAAAAAATTTTCTCCCAATACCACTGTGTAATGGAAAACATTTGTGTGGACCTGAAAATTAATAACAAATATTCTTTACACGACAGATTTTACAGAATGTATATTTTAATATATATTTTATAGATACATATCAAATTGTATTATGTTCAAAAGAGCGTAACATCATTAAAATGCACTTGAAACTATTTTTCCCATTGGCCAGAATAATATTAACGGAATATTTTTTATTGTCCCTGTAATTATATGCACTGATTTTCATAAAATTTAAATTTAAAATGACTCGACAAAATTATGCAACAATTATACATTTTTAATTTGAAATGAATCAGTTGGGTAGTTTTTATTCTGTTATATGCGGACAGACGGACGGACTTAAACGAGGACTATAGGTGCTACGTATTTACAGAATTACAAACGCACCTAATGGTGACAATTAAGAATCAGAATATTTAATAAGAGCAATGTCTTTTTAAGTGCGTTCGTAATTACATAAATACGTAGCATCTATAGTCGTCATTCAGTTCGTTCGTCCGTCTGTCCGTTTGTCTGTCTGTCTATCCGTCCGCATATGACAGAGAAAAAACTACCCAACCGAATGCTTTGAAATTTTAAATAAATAATTATCACTAACTTTTATCGAGTCATTTAAAATTTTATGAAATTCTGATGTACAGTTAATTACAGGGATGGTCAAAAATTTTCCGTTACATTACGGTCAATAGAAAAAAAAGTTTAAGCGTATTTTAATCGTGTTATAGCCTTTCAAACCAAATGAAATTGATATGATTTACTGAAGTGTGCTAAAATATATACACTCTGTTACAATATAAAGTGCAAAAAATGTTTATTATTCATTTACAGGGCCTCACAAAAAAATTCTGTTACATAATGGTATAGAGTGTGACTTTATTTTCCGCCTATTTTAATCATATTAAATTATTTCACATGCAATGAAATTGATATATGTTGCTGAAGTTTACTATGAGTTATATCCTGTATCACAGAAAGTGCACAGTATTTACAAGGGCATACAAAAGATTTCTGATATTACATTGTTACTTTTATTTTTAAGATTATTTATAACATTTCATGGTGTAAATGTCCAACTCTTCCACTAGAAAATTTTAATTAAAGTTAAATTTATATGTAAATATATATATATATATATATATATATATAAAGTTTTTAGTTCTTTTATCCCATATTTATCATTTCATTATGTATTAAATTTTAACTAAAGGCACTATTAAATATAGAAGGTACTTTCTATAGTATTTCAGAAATCCGAAATTTTTAAAAACATGCCTTACTCTCGGCCCTGTTGATAGCAGATTTTCGAGATTATACTGTATGTATCATTTTAAAACAATATGCACTTGTATATTTTCATTCGTTCGAAAGAAGACAAAATAATAAACATTCTTCTTTTACCTTTGTGAAATCAATAAAATAAAAATAAATTATGTGTTTTCTGAGAGAATTGAAGATAAACGAACTTTTCTTTGTAAATAATGATTTCATCTCCAATGTAATAAAGAAGATACTGAAAAGATGCATCAAAAAATAAAAAGTGAACAGAAAAAACATCATTATAGAAGAATGCATTCATTAACTTCCTTTGTTCGAAAATAAAACTGAACTCAAAGAGAACTAAAAGATGAAATTATTTAAGATAAATAATAAAGCAACAATAAAGTTTTTTGTACTCTAAAAAAAAATATAAAAAAATAAAAAAAATAAACAAATAAATAAGAGTGAAAAATTATGTGACAAGTATGGGTTATGAAACACTTTCCAACACTTTCAGAATAATGCAATAAAACTTTGCCGTATAATGAGGTGTAAAATGTTCATTGAAAAACAATTTGGACTAAACAATTTGCAAAACACGTAACAGCTCAATTCACTTAGGATACAAAGAGTGCAGACATAAATTCCCTTGCAGAAATTTCCATCAATAAATAGAAATGTACTGAAAATATTTTGTGCTGCCCTACATATCATATACAGCGCAATCTGCGTGACCACCTCCTTAATGGAGATGGCATCACCACTTCTTGGAGGTGTCACACCTCATGAACGATCATTTATTTATGGAATTAAATTTATCTCCATAGGCACAATAGTAATTTTACCTTCATTCGGAACAGTGTTGAATTCAGACACTTTTCTCCTGGATGAATTTCTGTGGCTCCGGGGAGGACACAATAGAGTTCCGGGGGGGATTACACATTTTTTACCATTGAAAACCCAAAATCTCAAAATTTCGAGGGAGGCGTTTGATAGCTCCGGGAGGGGAAAATGTCCTCCCCCGGGCCTGAATTCAACACTGATTCAGAGACCATCCGAGTTGAACTTCCTACATGATCAACGAATTTCTTTGAAAGAAAAAATAAAGAAACAAATTTCGTCTTTTCTTGTTTGCTTGAAGAAGATTTTATCAAAAAAATATTCCGAAGTGCGCATTATTCATCAAACTTTTAAACTAAGATTAGATATTTTTTTAATTCCGGTAATTTTGGTGTGTTTAAATCCATTTGTGCCTTTTTAGGCAATAAAATTAACTTTGATGAGAAATTAAGAATGGTGGTCAATAAAATCCTTAGCCCTATTCTGTCAGGAAACTGGTCAAAGGAAAGGAAAATTAATAAAATCGTCATTATTTGTTCCCGTCTAAAAAAAAAAAAAAAAAAAAAAATCATTTATTTAATGAATTTCGAAAGGACTTGAAAATAAAAGATACAAAAGATAAAACCGTAAAATAAAAGCTAATGTGGATGTATTCGTTTTGTTTGTTTAGGCGATTTACACCAAAATGTAATCAGCACTAATTCATATTAATGGTTAACTGAATCTGAAATTTTATGAAATTTCATGAGATTTAGATATTGCAAAAATCGTGACAAATCCAGAAAAGCAGCGTCAATTTATTGGACGATTTACACAAAAACTAATCAGCTCCAATTTTTATCAGGGAGTAATTGAATATAGTTTTTCTTATATTCCGTATAAAATATATCCTTGATATAGAGCGCCGACAAAATTTGAGAAACATACAGACAGACCAAGTCACAGACTCAGAGAGAGACATTTTGTAAAAATTTGTTTTTGAGGATCTCTAACTTATAAAACGTGTAAATTCGTTAAAAACTGGAATTTGAAAACTTTCACACATCTAACACTTTTTTTGGGGGGGGGGGGGGGGAAATAGAAGAAGTTAATAAAACATTATTTTAGAAGAATACATTCAATTAATTCTAAATATCCAAGAATAAATCTGAAATTAATTGTTCAAATACATAAAACTTATTTTAAAATAATTATAATAATAAATTTACATTGATGTTATATATGATCACGCTTTAAAGGGGTTTCGCTATAATAATCTATTATTGTTTATTTTAATTTTTCAATAGTTACTTTAAGTCTGTAAAAAATTCTCTCTTTTTACTTTTCTAGTTTAATTGATTTAAATAAATGCTAATAAAATTTATACTTGCACCAACAAAAAATAGTTGAAGTAAAATTATTTATTAGGTTTAAAAAAATCAAAGATAAAAGTAACATTCCATGTACTGTACAATCAGTAGTTTTAATTCGATCGATCAAAAAATAAAATTCTAACAAAACTAGAAAGGGAATAGAACACACAATAAAAAACAAATAAATAAACATCTAAAAGAAAGTAAAGAAAGAGAAAACCTATTTGTAGAAGAATACATTCAAATTAATTCCTATTACCAATTTGATGATAGGATTTAATTCGCTGTGCAATGAAAAGAAACTTGAAAAAATAGAAAGGAAAAAAAATCGTTAATACTATGAAGATTAATGCATTCAAGGCAGACAATAAAAATAAACAGTAAATCTTTATTCTGATTCATAAAAAACACACAAACGTACAAAAAACTAAATAACAATAAATATTTATGATCGCAGGCAGGATGTATAGTTTTTTCTGGGAAATTTTTTAAACGATTAGGGCAGATGAAAGTGACATTCATGGAAGGTATAGCATAAAGTCTCCTGACACATTAATTCTTAAACGTTTTTACAAAGTTCTAGAGAAATAATTTTATGCATTCTTCTGGAACTTAGAAAATAAAAAGAACATTACTTCTTTCAGCGACGATTGTATCACTAGGTCTATTAGAAGACTAACAAGGGAACCTCTTTTGGTGTTGTTCGCACCTATCATCGGGATTTGGTGTTTTTTAAATCCTTTTATAAGAAAGTTTGATAATTGAAAAAAAATTCAGTTAAAGTCATATTTTTTATTCTGTAGTAGTATAATTTACTATGTTATTTCCAAGGCCACTTATCAAACTATCAACATAGTATTTTTTTTTTTTTTTTTTTTTTTTTTTTTTTTTAAGAAAAGCATTTAAAAACATAATTTAGTTAAGATTACAGTGGACACTCAAACGTATTTTTTTTTAATTTTCAATGAATTTTTTTAAAAATTTCTGGAAATAATCATAATATATATATATCTCTTATTTCACAATTTTTTTTAAAAATATATTCAATAGTTTTTGAGATACAGATTTTTCTTTTTTTAATTAACAAAAAATGGCAATATTTCAAAATGCTCAATGCGAAATTCTTTATGATTTTTCTGATTTTTTGTTTAAAATGCTCTCTGTGTATATGTTAACAAGTGTTACTAAGCATTTTTAGCATATTACTTGTAAAACATTTAAAAAAATGATTTTAACTTAATTCTTTTGTATTTTCCGTTAAAAAATCATTAAAAATTTCATATAACTGAAATTTAAAAAATTTATTTCTAGTAACATTTGTTAACACATACATAAAGAGCATTTTAAACAAAAAAATCAGAAAAATTGGGCATAAAGAATTTCGCATGGAACATTTTGAAATCATGAAAACGACGAAAATATTCATTCTGAGAAAAACATGTTTTAGTACATACAGTGGTTATAATTGCTCAATATTTTCCTACTGACACAGTTTCAGCTATTAAGGGATATAATATCATTTTTAACTTATATGTAAGTGTTTTATGTTTTTATGGTAAATTCACATAAAATATGTGGCTTCGACAGTAATTCATGCAAAGGACGTGAAGTATCTGAATTTTAAAAAATCTTCTCAAACGTAACATTTTGTATTTTCTAATGAAATTTTTTAAAATTTTACTAGAAATATTCATGGTATAAATACCTCTTATTGTACAAATTTTTGTTAAATATATCAAATATTTTTAATATTTTTAATACATTAATATTTTTTAATTTACGCTAAAAAGATTAAGGACAAAAAGCAATTCCTCTAAATACATTATAAACAAATGCTTAAAGAAACAGTTAAAAGTTACAGTTAAAGTATTGTTTTGCGAAATCACAAAATTAATCATTTCAGTGCAAAATAATAACATTTTGTATGGAAAAACTAAAAACTAGGCTAAATTTTACGGATGAGAATCGGCAAAAAAGTAAACAAAGGGGTGTGGCACAATCAGCTGATTGGACAAAAATGCTTCTAACTCCAGTAAAAATAGTCGAAATTGAAAAATTCTTTTTGTGTTCAATAGCAGGGAGTTCATATAATGTTATTATGCTAAAAATGAAAATTCGACAATTTGATGAATTTTTGCGATTTTGAAAGTCCACTGTAGCCTTAATAATAAATATGAAATATAGAAAAATTTTTACAAATTTTTACAAAAACGTCCGATTAGATTTTGAAAAATACTCACATTTTTGGCCAGGAAAAAACTGGCGTATTTTCAAAAGTAGAGTTTTCCGGCAGTCCAAGCCGAATGTCATTGCCCCAAAATAAAGCAAGAGAAAAATTTGTAGTGCATTATTTGGCTACTTAACTCAATTTTGGCGTGAAATAAAAATTCACTAATAACCATGTGAAAGTATAAAAGAAATTATAAAGTATAATTTTAACAAAGACATTTTATCGGTTATCTAACTTTTATGTATAGAGCTACAAAATGCACTAGGTCTCGATGCTAGATGTGAGCAACACCAAAAGAGGCTACCTGTTAAGAATAAATTCCTTTAAATAAAGTTTTTATTATCCTGTAAAATAAATGCTTAAAATGTATGTACTTGTAGCATATAGCTAAATAGATTCTGTGCAATATTTGTGATCATTTTTCTGAGAATAAACCGTATATTCATGGAAATATAAAAATTTCTTTTAAAATATCAAGAAATTTCATCGTTTTTGCTTATAGGTGCGTGATTTGCTATCAAATTTAACATCACTATCAGCAAAGTTGACAAAATACATTAGAAACAATACATTACAATTTAAATACAAATATATTAAATATTTAATTAAATTTGAGCATATAATCGCATTATTTTTTTAATGCGTTCACTAAACATAACAAAACAATTTTTTCTACATAATTTAAAATCAACTGTATACTGCAAGGTATAAAAATGTCACTCAAATAGAATAAAATTCAGAAAAGTATAGTCGATATAGTAACCTGAATTTCAGTTGCCTTCGAAAGGTAGGGAAACGATAAGATTTTAAATGTTGTCATTTTTTTAATTGACTACGAACAAAGGAGTTAGTGTTTAACGAATGTCAACGTGTAGTTTTAGAGCATTTCGATTTTGATAAAAAGAACTATCTATGTATATATTTGTTGAAATGAGCTTGTTCTGTTGATTTTCTAAAAAAAAAAAAAAACTAAAGAAACAGTAAAAAAAAGAAATCAAAAATGACAATTTGTGAAAAATCATTCATCCCTTATCATTTTTAGAAATCATCTTAAATTCAGCTCACTATGTCGTCGATGTCTTTTGAAATTTTCACAATATATAATAGCCTTTTGTATATGCGTTGCACTGTATAGTAGATTACTAAATTATGCAAAAAAGGTTTTATTATCCTTAGCCATGCGCAGTTAAAAAATATTTCATAAAAATTTTCTTTTTCCATTAAATATTTAATATATTTATGGTATAATTGAAGTAGGTTGTTTCGATTGAATTTTGTCCATTTTCATGAAAGTTTTGTTAAATATGATTGAAAATCGTACAAAATGTAATAAAAAAACTGCTAAAAATTTCTGAATTTTTTAAGACTTTATCCTTTATGTCTTTATGAATATACCGCTCACCCACAAGAAACGTAACCACAACTCGCAAAAATTTTTTTTGCATTTTGTTCCTGTAATAGGTCTGTCGTTGGTGCATCTTACAACACGGAAAATTTCATAACTGCAGTTAACTGGAAAATCACTTTATTACGCTATGTATCCTTTTGTGATCACGGGAGGAATATAAATTATATAGAACAGTAAGTTTAATACTGTAAAACTCATAACTGCCTATCAAAATATTCTTTTTTGATAGTTGGTTGATATGGAGACTTTAGGAGGATGCTGTCTAATAGGGAAATTTCCTGAAGATATGAATAATGAAAGTATTGCAATAACAGTAACTTCCTTTCTTCTCTAAAACATGGAAGTTGAAAATTCGCGAAATTTGTATGTTCTTGGTATGACTGTCTCACTAAAAAAAAACACAATTGAATTACAAGTAGCAGCAAAGCAACATTTCTTTGATATAGTTAAGGTTGAAAATGGTCGTTTTGATATGCATATGCCTTGGATTGAAAGTCATTATCTCTTTCCTGGCGATTTTGAACTGTGTTTGAAGAGACTAAACAAAGCTGTGATTCACAGAGCAACTTTATGAACTATATAAAAACCGAAATCCTGCAGACCCCCTTATAGTACAAAAGCCGACAGCACATAAATCTAAAGTATCGAGCACCAGAAAAGAAATCTTTATTTTATGGAAGAGAAATAATAGAGGAATTTAATTATCCATGTCTACCGGAAGTAAAGTGGTGCATAAACCAAAACTATTACCATTAGTGGTTTATTCGTAGGCTTATCATTGTGTCTGCCACACAATTATTTCATACTTTTGATTGTATACGGCAAATACAATGTTCAACCTACAAATAAACCACTAGTGGTATTAATTTTTGGCTAATGCACCACCTCAGTTTCGGCAGATATGAATCATTAGATTCTCCTGTTTCAACACTTCCATAAAATAAAGATTTTTTTTCATGTGCTCAATATCTTAGGTTTTTGTGCTGTCGGCTATTCTAGGCATCAACTACTGAAATTGAAATGGGGGGACATAATGAATGTATTTGTACAATGATAAATGATCTTCCACTGGATTTTTTTACTGATGAAGACGAAATTCATAAACAAATAAGAAAAGCTGCTGTTTCTTCTTTGGATACTGTCCTAAATTCCATTCCAATAGTAAAAGTCTGAAAATTTATTGGTATTATCGCTACCATTCTCAGACTGTGAAACTGATTGAGTGGATTTTGCGATTATCAATGAACTGTCGTGATTTCAAACAGTTTAGAGAACATCGAAACCTTTTCTAAGAAGAGTTTTTAAAAGGTTAGAAAAGAATATTAATGATGTTACTAAATGAAACCTTTATAAACAAAAAAGATGAGAAACTAAAAGCATTAGAAGTGGTTAAAAATCAAAATGGTATTATTGGACTGAAACAAAAATTGCTTACAGAGAAGACTGTCACAATTTTAGATAATCTGTGACTCATATTTGGCACCATGAAGTGAAAATACTTTTTGATACTAAATGATAGAAAATGATGACATTCGTTGGCTCGAAATGCATTAAGTGCCAAAGATATTCTGGAAAGAATCTGGACTTTGTTACAGATCTCCTTCAAAGAGATTTTAAGGAAATATTCAGGTCTGTATTTTCCAGGTATATTAAAGCACATAAATTTGGAAAAAAGGGCCATGGACGAATTATTAAGATACCAGAAAGATTGGACTCGTAATTACGAAATTTGGATTGTGCTTTCCTCCTAACTCAAGTTGGTAGTATCTAAATAAATGATTGTTTTAACTTTTGTTTCATCCATATATCAGCCGCATGCAATTGTATAATTACTTAACTGGTTGTGGTTAATTGTTACTACATCTGGCAATAGTTTAGTTTTACTTTTATTCAAAAGAAGTTTATCAATAGATGTAATGTGAAGGATATTTTGAGTATCTACTACCATTAGTAAGATTTGAAGTAGAAATATAATTGCTTTAGTAATTTTAAATGTTAGTGCTTAATAGTTATATAGATACTCACGTATTTTAGCCTTACGGATTGTTATTAGTTAAGAGTTTTTTACATTAGAATCCAACAAGAATACCTTTTAAAATTTCATTCATATATATATATATATATGGGAAATCTCCTCCACTATTAGATCTGCATATTATTTTCTACGCATCGCAACTCCGATGAAAAGGCTCTCAGTGAGGCAGACGATTTTGAAGCTGCTATTAATTCCTAAGAAGCCAGACGATTTAAGCGGTAGAAAAAAGAACTGAACGGAAGAAAGGAGAATGGAATGTTTTTAGTTTTAAGTTGGTGTAAAAAGAACGTAAGATGAAGACGAGTTCCCGTATAAGATGTAATTGATTAATTAGAGTTATGATTGTTTGCTTTGTAAATAGTCTTATGTAAATATCTTTTTTGTAAATATTAACGTTTAATATAAGTCATTTAAAAGTTTAAAAACGGTGTCAGAATTTAATTTACCTCCGAGTTTATTTACTTATGTGTTCAAAAGAACTTTTTAAAGAAGAATCTCCATATATATATATATCATTAAGCCCATGCATTTGTGGCTTATTTGTATCGTATTAATTTGCACGTCACTTATTCTTAATTGCGTACAATCTTCTAACATTTCGATAAGTATAAAAGGTAGAAACATTTTTTGTTACTTCAAAAAAGTTTTTTATCATAATTAAAAGAACACTCTTCTAACTTTTGAACATGCATAAATGATACAAAATACTTTTTGCTACTTCAAAATTTTTTTATAATAATTAAGCAGACACACTTGTTACTTATTTTGTTTGAAATCACTCATTTTAAAATGTGAAAAATCATCTAACATTTGGACAAATGCAAATGATAAATAATCCTTTTTGCTATTTCAAAAAAGGATTTCAAAAGAACAGTCTTTTAACTTTTTAACAATTTAAAACAATAGAGAACAAATTTTGCTACTTCAAAAATATATTTTTATAACTAAACAGTCGCCTTTATTACTTATTTTGATTAATTTAACTTATTCTTAAGTACGTACAAGCCTCTAACTTTTTTCTTCTAAGATAATATTTATTTTATGTGAATTGAACGCTGAAAATTCATTTTAACATGAATGAACTTTTCTGTTACTTCAAAAAATAAATTCAATATATTCTATTTTGGGGGATTTTCTTCATAAAATTATTGAACTTTTTAACCATTAATGAATTAAAATATTTCTCAGATGATGAAATATCTTTTTAAAAGCTTTTATCTTACATTTTTATCTTTTTTCTTAAATTCGAAAGCTCTACAAACCAATATTTCAGAATGTCTTTTATTTTGTAATTATTAAAAGCTAAAATAGTTACTTAGCCCTATAAAAGAATTTTGAAATATAAAACTAGGTTTTTACTTTCTTCTATCTTCAATTGAAAAAAGTATTGCAATCGAAATATTTTTCGACTTCCTGTTTTCGACTGATTTACTCGTTTTAAGGGTCAGAGATTCCAAAAAACATGTTTTTATAAAATGTCTGTCTATCCGTGTATCTATGTGTGTGGGTGTGTGTATGTGTGTATGTGTGTCCGTATGTCGCTATTCTACCATCAAAAAGTGTATGAAGATATGCATAGAATTCAACCAAATTTGTTGTGAATGTTTTTTGGTTGTAGCAAGCAGATTCTCCTTTAATTTTGAAGTATTCCGCCGGAAGGGGGCGTTGCAATAACAATTTTTGTATCATTTTCAATATTTTACTACAGAAAAGTATATGAAATTATGCATAGAATTGGATGAAATTTTTTGTATAAGTGTTTGGTTATGGTCAGCAGACTCTCCCTGAATTTGAAAAAAATCAGCCCAAAGGAGGCACTATAATTGCGAAGTCGGTGACATTTTTATTATTTTACCATTAAAAAGTGTTTGAAGTTATGCTTAGAACTGAACTAAATTGTTTTTGTATGTTTTTGGGGGGTACGACGAGTAAATCTTTCCTGAATTTTTAAAAAATCTGCCTATCGTTCTATTGTTTATCGCCTCGTGCAGATGCAGAAACTCGTTTTTACTTCGATTTATTGACTGAAGCAGAAATTTAATATGAAATTCATAGATGGTATAGTACTGAATTAATAATATTAACGTATTAACATGTGTAACTAAATTTTGAAATATTAAAATGTACATATGAGATAGAAGAAAGTTTTAGGATTGCCACACCAACCTAGGTTTTCCTTCAATTAAATTTAGACTTCCCACAAAATTTATTTTCAGACAGTTTATTTCGATAAATCATCAAATACAAAAAATGAATTTCTAAGAAAACTTTATTTAATAAGTCCGATTGCAGTTAATACAGAAAGTTAAAATTCAGATAAGCGATGAACTTTAGAAAAGAGAAATGTTTACCAAACGTAGTTTTAAAAAATTTATATGTCAGTGTGATTTGAATTTTATGATAGTAAAGAACGCGTGTATATATATATATATATATATATATATATATATATATATATATATATATATATATATATATATATATATATATATGACTACCTCTGACAATAAAGTTCGGTGAATAGTCCTGTAGCATTAATGTAGATGAAATATTAACTAAAGTTACCGTACCATCCTTCAAAATAGTCATCTCTTATAACTATGCACCTCTGAAATCTGCTATACATGTCCTGGGAAATTCGAAAGAAATCTTCTTTTGGAATGAAATTCAAAAGCTTTGTCACGTTTCGCTGGATGCCAGCATTATGGTCAAATCTCTTTCAAAGAGAGATTGAGTTGTGAGAATAGGAAGAAGTCTGGAGGATTGAGATCTGGCGAGAATGGTATGCATTCAGTTTGCCCCATTCCTCATGAATTTCTTTCGGTATCTTGCAAAGCTTAAAACTAAACGTTAAACTGATATTTAATTTTTCTGTTCTCAGTTCAGAACCAACACACTGAACAAGCACTTAGTAAAGCACGTCTTACACAGAACATAAACGACCCTCAATTGAACAACGGTGGGGGAAGATGGTCTACACTTGCCTCTATACAGGTGCAGCGTTTTGTTTCTCCAATGTTGCCAGATCGGTCGTTCTTAATTCATTTACCGAACTTTATTGTCAAAGGTACTATATTCTAATGCAAAGTATTTCAAATATCATATAGTATTTTTCTGTCAATGTCTTAAGCTACATTTGAATTTTTAAAATGAAGTTCACTGAATTCTTATTTCAAACAATTGCCTCCGAAAAATGTGGTTTGATATTAGAGATTGACACGGTCAATTTTTTTGCTACTTCTAATTTTAAACAATAGTTTTCGTGGTTGATTTCTTTAACAGAAATAATTTTCGTGAATGATTTCTATGCAACATTTGAAAGATAATTTTAACAGAAAATTATTAATTGGAAAAAGTGATAGCCAAAAAAAATGATTTCTTGTGATGTAAACTGTATTTTTTCTGCAGAATAAATTTCAATAACATAATCATTTCAATAACGTAAAAAGAAAAAACCATCATATAGCTTTTATTATACTTGCAGAAAGTTCCATATTTTGAGCCCAACAAAACATCATGATAACAGAAAATCAATTTGATGTCGATTAAGATCTACAGTCAACTCTCGTTAATTCGAACTCCTCGGGACCACAAGAAATGTTCGAATTATCCAAAGTTCGAAAATATGAAATGAAAACATGCTTAATATAGTGCTATTAGAAAGGAATTAATGTTATAGTGTTCTTTTAATTCATTTCGTCTGTTATCTTTAGAATATGACTTAATATTAAATTAGAATGCATAAATACATAAACTAGTTAAAAGATTAGAAACAAGTACAATGGAAGAAAAATTTAAAGCGTCATTGATGGACAGACGGGACACTAAGAAAGCGTATATCAAATGCATTGGATTATATGTATATTCGTTCGGAACAATTTTCACAAAAATCAAAGAAAGAAAGTTATTCAAATGATCTGAAACCCGCGAGAAACAAAAGAAAAATGAAAAATAGGAATTCTCGTTAGTTCGAATTAAACGAAGTCAAGAGAAAATGAGTTCGAACTAAAGAAAATTTTTAACGTTATTCTACCATTGAAAATTTCGGGCCTTCATGTTTAGTTCAAATTAAGCGAAGATTCGAATTATCCGATTTCGAATTAACGAGAGTCGACTGTATTTGGTAAAGCAATGAAAACACTGCTCGAAAATTCCAATGTTTGCTTTTGAAATCTCGTCAATTGAAATTTTAAAAATATACATTTTTAATGGTCTATTTTTTTTTTTTTTTTTTTTTTTTTTTTTTTTTTTTTTTTTTTTTTTTTTTTTGCTTGGAACTTATTTTGTGAAAAATAAAGTTATTTATATATATATATATATATATATATATATATTTTTTTTTTTTTTTTTTTTTTTACATTTTTCTAAAATTTATTTTATTTTTGTGGGAAAAAAATATTTTTACGAAATACAATCCAATTACAGAAATTTGAGCAGAACATTTATTAATAATAACTTCTTTAAATTCTTCTGATGAACTTTAGCTTTCTAGAAAACATTTTTCTTTGCAATTTACACATTTTAAAACCTCCCAATATAGAAATGATTGATGATGAGTATGTTTCTATGGAATGAAATTTTGTGAAGGGGACTGTTTTATAAAGACGAATTTTGTGAAAAGGCCTGTTTTATTAGAAAAGATTTTATGAAAAAAAATATATATATTTTTTTTTATATAGATTTTTGTGAAGGGCCCAAGTTTTGCCTGATTGGATCCTTGCTTTTTGATAGAATGCAATTGAATTTTTCAGGTTTGCCAGTTTGACATTTTTTTTTAATTCTAAAATTACTAATCGTAATTTTTCTTTACTTAATAATAAATATTTCGTCTTTACACAAAGGAAATATTCTTATCGATAAATCTCTCATCATGAGTTCATACGAATAAAAATATTTTTTACAAAATGAAATGTGTGAAAATTTGAAGGAAATCAATAAAAACCTCAATGTTCCGTCGCAGTTTTTTCCTTCCAGAGCGCAATTTTAGGGGTGCCGGCAAACCATAAACATGTTCTTAAAGCTGCTATCTCCTGATCCAAGATACAAATCGATTTTTAAAAATATGAGTTTTAACCCTTCTAAATACATCGAAAACGCAAGCCACCGTTCACGGCTCAAGGAGACAATAATTTTTCTACGCCAAAAGTAAACAAACATCTGTATTGCTATATTTTTAGAGCACCCTAATAGACCAGATTTACATCATCCAAAAAATTTTTAAATATTCGGCCAAGTAGAAATATTTTTACAAAATAAAATATCTAAAAATTTTGATGAAATCAATAAAAACCTGAGTGTTTCACGTATAAAAACATTTCATATTTATTTACTTAGAAGGTGTCACAAATAAAAATTAAATTAAAGAGTTGACATGTTTCGGTTCATTAATAAGAACCGTATTCATAACATATAAAATCAGTAGAAAATTAAATGACACTGGATATAAATATAATTTAAAAATCAAAACAAAACATTGCGCCCGCTATGATCGTGAATATAGCTATTGCCAACGCGGCATATAAATATAATAAATTTTGACCATATATTAAATTTAAAATGTATAAAATTAAAATTAAAAAAGTAGAAAAACTATATGACTCTGGATATAAAGGTAATTTAAAACCTCCAAAACATAAAATATTGCGCCCTCTATGATCGTGAATAGCCAATGCCATCGCGGTTCCTCCTATTAGACTCATCCTTTAAATATTTATTAAGTAATTCTAACCACAAACTCGGAATGTCATAAGAATAAGAATCATTACAAACTCTATCCCTCCTAGAATATATCTCTATGGATTCACGGATGATTAATTTTCGGAATAAACTGGAAATGAACACTAATCTACTATCTTTAAAACAAATTTTAACCCCCCTCTTTGAAAACAATCTTGATAACGCAGTCTTATCCCTACCAAATTTTATGTCACATTCATGCTCTTTCTTTCTAACCCCAAACTTTCTACCTGTCATACCGATATAAAAATTAATATCCCTCTCTTCATTCTCATATGGAATTTCATATACCCCTGCTAGATCATCTTGTGGAACCGGATCAAAAGCCCTGTATAGAAGATGTTTTAACTTAGGAGGTGGCTTAGCAATTAATTCTATTTTAAACTTTTTTAATTTAGCTTTAAGCCTCTCAAAATTACCCTTTATATAAGGAAACGATAGTCTTTTAACCCCAATCTCTTCCCCCAATCTTTTCACGATCATAGCGGGCGCAATGTTTTGTTTTGATTTTTAAATTATATTTATATCCAGTGTCATTTAATTTTCTACTGATTTTATATGTTATGAATACGGTTCTTATTAATGAACCGAAACATGTCAACTCTTTAATTTAATTTTTATTTGTGACACCTTCTAAGTAAATAAATATGAAATGTTTTTATACGTGAATGAAAAAAGGTGAAGTGATTTTGTTTTAGTTTTTGAAAAAACGAAAGCTAACAACAGTTTTAACCCTGAGTGTTTCGTTACAGTTTCGTTCACTTTCTGTATGCATAGACACCAAAAATCAAATTACACAAAAAATGAAATATCAAATTGTTTATACTTTCAATTCAATATGTTTTCGCAATTTTTAGGTAGATTTCGTATGAAATACTACCTATTGCGATCGCACCAATGCTGGAATTTCTGAAAAAATTTTGCAGATCTTCACCGATCATGACCCCTAGACCCCAAAACTACCATCAGTAAAAAGTTTATATATATATATATATATATATATATATATATATATATATATATATATATATATATGTATATATATATCTTCCAAACTGATACATAAAATCAAGGGGTATAAAATCTCGGCTAAGTTCGTTAATGGGCAAAATCGGTCCAAGGGGGTGGAATTAGGGAGGGTTTTTGTGAAAATTGAACAAACGCCATAACTTCTTAAATAAAATAGATATCGAATCGGTTTAAAGTTTATATTACTTCTTAAAAATGGGCCAAAAATTTATGCGTGACAGACTTTTGATAAATTTAGAAATAGGCCCAAAGGCCGAAAAAAATAGGATTTTTGGGAGAAAAAAATTCAGAACTTCGTCAACTCTCAAGATATTAAGTCCAACTAAATTTTTTATAAATGTTCTCAAAATTATCTAAAACTTTTGTATTTACAAGTTTTTGATAGGACCAACTTTTACCGATGAAAAAAATTAAAAACGAAAAGAAAAAGGGGGGTAAAAAAGAAAAAAATCCATAACTCCGTCAATTTTTAAGCTATCAAATCTAATTAAATTTATTTTACATCTTCTCAATAATATCTACAATTTTTATATCGACAAGTTTTTCATAGGACCAATTTGTATAGCAAAAATAAATTAAACAAAAATAGAAGTTGGAGAAAAAACCTCAAATCCAAACTGCTTATATTCTGACTCATTTTTAAATTAATTTTGGATTTTAAACGCATCCAAATGGTAGATCCTCTTATTTAGAAACTGTATAAAGTGAAGCATTGGTCAGTTTTTTGATATAGACAGAATATATTTCAAAAAAGTTTGCCAAAAAGGGCGTTTTGAACAGAATTTTCCGAAGTCATCGTGATTGAAAATTTAAGGAAGTATTCAAAGAAGAAATTGCGTTTTTTTCTGACTCGTTTTTAAATCCATTTTTGCTCTCAAATGCATCCAGTTTATAGATCCTCTAATTTAGGAGCTATATAATGTGACGCATTGACCAGTTTTTTGATAAAGACAGAATATATTTCAAAAAAGGTTGCCAAAAAGGGTATTTTGAACAGAGTTACTCGTACTGATCATGATTGAAAATTTGAGGAAATATTCAAATAACAAATTGCTTTTTTTCTGACTCGTTTTTAAATCCATTTTCGCTCTCAAACGCATCCAATTTACAGATCCTTTTATTTAGGAACTATATAATGTGACGCATTGGCCAGTTTTTTGATAAGGATAGAATATATTTTTAAAAATGCTGTCAAAGGAAGCATTTCGCACAAAATTTTCCGAAGCTATCATGGTTAAAAAACTAAGGATGTATTCAAATAACAAATCGGGTATTTTATGATTCATTTTAAAATTCCATTTTGCTCTCAAACGCATTCGGTTTACAATTTTTTGTTATTTAGGAACTATCATGTATTTTTTTGGTTGTTTTTTTAATAAATTCAGAATACATTTCAAAATATGTTCTCAAAATGGGCGTTTGAGCTGAATTTCGCTTAAGATGATTCTGATAAAACCAGTTCTTGCAGAAAAAATTTTCGTAAGCGGCCAAATGAAGTTATTAAAATGGGTATATCTCTAATCATACTTTATTTTTTGTTGTTGAAATGAGAACTCTTCGAAATCTACCTACGCCTATAGGCCGAGCCGACAGGGATTTTTCATTAAAAAAATATAAATTCAGACAAAATGAATCTGAAGATATACATTCCAATAAATTTGCAATTCGTTTAATGATCATGGACTTTTTATGACTTTGGAAATTTGATGATTATTTATCATGGACTCGCTCAACGTCGGGTGAGTCAGTTAGCTTTTAACCACTTAACTGATCAATATTTAAAAAAAACAACTTTCAAATCATGCCTTTTTTTTTCCAAAAATTACAATTTCAATCATTTATTACCGGTTTTTTAAAAGAGAAATTTTTGCCTAATTGAATGAGGAAAATGCTAAGTTTAAATAAAGTAAAATTTACAATAAAAATTTACTGGTGAGAATACTAAATCATTTTATTACTATTATATATATACTATCATAGACTTGTCCGTACTTGATACGGACGATCATGATTGGCAAAGACCCGTGTTGTACTTGAATTGCCCCTATGACGTACGGGCAAATCAAGGAAGCAGTTAAACAAAATAACAATTGTAACTTTTCATTTGAAACAATCTGAGTTTACGTGTAAATGGAGCTCATTCCATTTAACAATGGTCCTTATTTATATTCAATTCAATCTAAAATTATATTAACATTTAATCAGTGTTTACTTAATGCTATTTGAATTCAGGTATATTCCGAATGAATTGTAGATAAACTTGAAATGCAATTATGTAATCACACAATGACATGCTTTTATATTCCAAAATGCAAATGTTTAGTAACTCAATAATTATTGTAGAGATTAAGCTGTTTTAAAGATTCATAAATGTTTATAACCACTTATTTTAAAAGCGAATTCTATCGAATAATAAAAAGAAGTTATTAATTTAGAAATTACTGTGCTTGGTTAAAATACATCATTAAATAATATACATAATTATTTTAAATAGATGTTTTTAAAGTCTAAAACATAAACTTAACGCATGAAAATTTAATTAGCATTTGCTACACTGTCAAAATCTTATTCGATAAAAATTCATTATAATATAAAAATAAGTAAATAAAACCACGAAAATGGATATTCAATTAAACATTAAAAATTGTTTTCATCATTAATTATACTTATAGCTAAATTGTTATATTCTTATTACTGTTTCTTCGCGTGTAAATTATTTAAATTTACGTAGTCTGATTTTTGTTGTCGTTGTTGTTGTTTGTTTTCAGTAAGTTGTGTAGCATGGTTTCGATTTAATTATTTCTATTTAAACATTTATATGATACTGTTACTCATAAAAAAACACATATTATAACGGATTTTATAAGTTAAACGAAAATTCCGCAGTGGTGGATGAGAC
Source organism: Maratus speculifer (assembly GCA_964019185.1). Lineage (NCBI taxonomy): Eukaryota > Metazoa > Arthropoda > Arachnida > Araneae > Salticidae > Maratus > Maratus speculifer. The sequence goes on along the minus strand of OZ025291.1, from coordinate 33,300,299 downwards.
AAAATATGATTTGGCGCAGTTATAGGTAAGAGTCCATTAGTCATGGTCATGGAAAGATTATAATGATCAATGATTAGATCTTTAATGTTGATCATGTTAACAAACAGCATATTTCTTCGTAACTTGGAGGACTACGTTACACACAAATAGTGGCGTAATCAGGTGGGGTCAGATGATATGATACTGATAGCACTAATTTTGGAGAGTTGAGGTGAGGACAGACATAACCATTACTTGCGGTCACTAGTCGGTGTGTTTTATATATAATGACTTTTCCATATCAAGGAAGAAAAACTTCCATCCAACTGCAGGACAGGGAACCTTTCCCTCAAGGGTTAAGATCGTTATCTCTTGAATTATTGTCATCTCCCCCTTTCCTTTTGTCAATAAATCACAGAAGGGAGGAGAAGAATTTCCTCGAACTTATTTACACTTGGGCAAAACACACGTACATTTCTTTAAACCAAATACTTAAAAACTCTAGATCCCGAATTTGGCAACGTTACTGACTCCAAGGTTATCTCTAAAAATCGCCAAGATCTCTCTAAATCAAGATCATCTCCGAGGGAGGGGCATTCCCCCGGAGCAATGAAATGTCCCTGCGGAAAATTTGAGATTTTGTGTTTTCAATGGTCAAAAAGTAAAATTTCCCCCCGGACTCTACAATGTCCCTCCCCCCCCGGAGCCACAGAAATCCCTCCCGAGAAAAGTGTCTGAATTCAACACTGCTAAAAAGGCTGGCAATACGGGCTTCAGTCGAAGCAAAGTGTCAGAATTCAATTTAATTTTCGGATGAGACTATGTCGTTAAGCTTTTCATCGTACCAATTTAAATCTTTGTTTCGGGATAATTAAATCTTAATAACTGTTGTTTTATGTCAACACCGTTTTGGACATAGAAATCGTTGAATTTTTTATAAAATATTTATTAAAGCTAAAAATGTGCTTTAGACATTTGTATATTTTTAAAACAAATAAAATAAGAATTTATTTTATTTAAGGAGTCTGACACAGATAATTTTAGAGAAATAAAACTAGTGAGATAACTAAAGATATATAAGTAAACTAGAGAATAAATTTTATGTGAAGTAAAATCTATCTGAAACCTTTAAAAAAATCAAGGAACAGAAAAACAGTTAATTAGAAGCACCCTTCATCATGTGTAACAGACCATACGTACAGATGGAAAGTGAAATCCAATATGCATAATTTTTTCTTTTTTAATTCTTTTATCGAAATACAAAAGATTACAAAGCGATACTAATAGACAGGGAGGCGGCAGCACAGACAATCACCTCATCAATTTCATAACTGAAATTCCAGAATTAGTTAAAACTCGATTCGTATATTAAAACGGAATCAGTCTGCTATGTCATATTTTGGTCGAAAACATCTAAAATTCCGATTTTAGCGGTTGACTCGTAAGTTTACCACTGAGTTTTCCTCCACCCAAAAATATGAAAACATGGAAGACTGGAACAGGAAATTCCAAAAATAAACCTACGAGTCAACACCAAAATCAGGTTTTCAGATGTTTTCCATCAAAATGTGACTTGGCAGACCGATTGCGTTTTAATATGTAAATCAAGTTGTAACTTACTCTGGAATTTCAGCCCTGAACTCGATAAGGTGATTGTCTGTGCTACCGTCTTCCGATCTGAAAGAGATTCGAAAGACAGAAAATATTAATAATTTTGGCAACGTGAAAAGGACATCTTGGAGCGCGAATAAACTCAAATAATTAAAAAAAAGAAAACTTTCCCACTTGGACAATTTAAGGGCATTTTCTGTATAACCAATAAAACAGATTATAACAAACCTAAAACGAGGAATATTCAGAAAAACATATTGAAAAATTGATTACTACTATTATTAATCCAGAAAAAAATGTTTAACAATTAGAGAGAAAATTATTGGTAGGAGATCGCAAAAGCTAAGAAATATGAGGGATAAAGTTCTTGAAAAATTTTCTCCATAATTTAAAATAAATATTATAATATTTAACCTCTATGATCAAAGTTAAAACCTAGATATTTTTAATAAATGCTTAAAATTTTTAAATCATTTGTCAAGTAATAACTAGCAATTTATTATTATTTAGCAACATATCGTTTTCTATATATATATATATATATATATATTAACATTGATATCTAAAATAAATACATTCTGGAATTCTGGGAAGAAAATATTGCCCAATTGATTTTAATTTTAATTAAAAAGCCTTCGTGAACATCTGTGTAATCTTAAAATCAAATTAAAACCGTTAAACTCACAAAACTATGTTATTCGCTATAAATTATTTTCATCGGAGCATTTCTCAAAATATTGGAAAAATTTGCTAAATTGTGCTGGTTTGATTTAATTGGAATGAAAGATGCAAAATAAGTAAAAAGTATTTGTAAAGTATTTCCCATGATATATGTAAAATGAAATTTTCGTGGGTTACTGTTTATTTTATTAAATGTTAGGAAAACATTATCAATTCAAGCAAAAAATTTAATAATGTAAGTTTTAATTTTTAAATAATTCCATATAATCATATGAAAGAAGCTTAAAAAGTAATTAAAAAGTTTAAGCTAGATATCATCAAGGCTTTAACCACTAAAATTCTTGAAAACGTATTTATTTACTTTTGTTTTATTTTATTAGATGGATAAATACATTATTCAAAATTTGCTAACGAAATCAAAGGCAAAATCTTATTTCACCCCGAATCAAACATAGGCTATATCTCATGTTGATTCCACTAACATAAAGGGGAGGTGCAGCAGCAAAAAAGTTCTAAAAATGCGATTTTTGTATTACTGAAGGGCCTAGAAACATGAATTTTTACATGTTAATTACTTATAGGATATAAAGGGTCTCTAAGAACATTTCCTAAAAAAAACTAAATTTAAAAAGGGTGAAAATGCACGAAAAGCGTTCTAAAAACGTTCTAAATTGCGATTTTTAAGCAATCTCAGGAAGTAATGAACCGATTTAACAAATAATGATGTCAAAATGATGGTGAGAGTACTTGCTGCAACATAGGCTATATCTTATGTCGATGTCACTAACCCAAAGGGGGTCACGAGCAAATCCGTTCTAAAAATGCGATTTTTGTATTACTGAAGGGCATAGAAACATGTAATTTGCCTGATAATTACTTATGATATATAAATGGACTCTAAAAACATTTCCTAAAAAATACGAAAATTAAAAAGAAAGAAAAAACAAAAATATTCAAAAAACGCTCTAAATGATGATTCGTACGCAATTTCAGAAAATATCAATCCAATTAAAAAAATAATGGTGTCGAAATGATGGTGACAGTCCTTGCTCTTATATAGGCTCTATTTTTTGTGTTTGTCATTACCACCTTTTCAAAAAGCAAAAAAAAGTTCTAAATTGGGGGGGGGGGGGGATTACAGAAGGATCTATAGAAATGAAATTTGGCACAGTAATTACTCTAAATACATTTCCTTAAAAAATTGAAATTTAAAAGAGAAGGAAATGCACAAAAAGCATTCTATTAGAAAAAAGTTAAAAAATGCAATGTCTACGCCATCTCAAAAAATGCCTAATCGATTAAAAATAATAATGGGGTAAAAATGATGGTGACAGCTTTTGCTGCAAGATAGGTTATATTTTTTGTCGATTGTGCCCCTACACTAAAGAAGTGTAGGAACATAAAACGTTCTAAAAAGGAAATTTTTCTGTTATTGAAGTTGTTTTGTTTATATTAACTGCGTATAGATGGCATCTAATCCAAATTTAAAAATAAATCACAATGCTTCATAATCGATGTCTAAAAGCATCGAACTAAGAATCAATCATATACCCACGACTAAAACCGCTGCCAAATCATACTTTTAATAAAGATAATGTATTTTAAAATTTTAAAAACTTCAATATTTAATTTAAATGTTTTGTGAAATCTTCAGAAATTGAGTTTTATTTTACTAATTATTATTATTGTTGTAATGAATATTACTCTTCGTTTTGAAACTAAAATTTGTTAAAAAACTAAATATAAAGTTAAAAAAAAAAAATCATTTGTATTTGTAGAAATTTATTGCTATTTTTAAAATGTGCTTTTCTACAATACAAACTCTTCAAGAATAAAATCTACATGCTGTTTGTTTGTATGAAGTATTAAAAAGATAAAATGCAAGTGAAAATTCCGTCATTTTTGACGGGGTTATACAGGGTGTATCTAAACTACTGGGCAAAACTTTAAGGGGTGATAGTACACATCAAGATAAATAATATTAAATGGGAAACTAAGGGTCCCAAACGTCTTCCGAAGGAGATAGGCGTTATCAAAGTTTAGGGTCCAAAATTTGAAATTATTATAAAAAAACAGAAAAATTGGTCGATTCGTTTGCGGTTTTCACGAAAACTATTCTTTATGTCAGTATTGTCTTGAAAATAAATTACAAAGATAAATTTAAAAAAAAGCCGTTAGAGGGCGCTTTAGACTTTGGAGTAACGAACAACTATTTTTTAACGCTATTTTTTGCATCTCATTAATTTTTTTTAGAAGCTTAGACATAAACTTAAATTTTGTGCTGAAAATCTGAATCGTTGAGAGTGGTTAAGTAGCGCAAACTGAATTGGGTTCAATGGGGGTGGGAAGGTTCAAATTTCAAATGATTATACAAAACAGAAAAATTGGTCGATTCGTTTGCGGTTTTCTCTAAAACCATTCTTTATGTCAGTATTTGCTTGAGAATAAATTTTAAGGATAACTTAAAAAAAATTCTGTTAGAGGGCTCCTTAAACTTTAGAGTAACCAACAACAATTTTTAACTGTTATTTTTTTGTATCTAATTAAATGAATTTAAAAGCTTAGATTTATATCTTGAGCTCAAATTCTCAATCGTTGGGAGGGGTTAATAAGCGCAAACTGAACTGTATTCAGGAATTGAAATGTTACCCTGCCCACCATACGAACACAGTTCAATTTTGCGTTACTTTCACAACGATTCAGGTTTTTAGCTCAAAATTTAAGTCTAAGCTTTTAAAACATTTATTTAGATTTAAAAATAATAATAATAACGGTTAAAAATAGCTATTGGTTACTCTAAAGTTTAAGGCGTCCTCTTACGGAAATTTTTGAAATTTATCTTTAAAATTTATTTTCAAGGAAATACTGACATAAAGAATGGTTTTAGAGAAAATCGCAAACAAATCGACCAATTTTTCCGTTTTTAAAAATCATTTGAAGTTTGAACCTCCCCACCCCCATTGAACACAGTTCATTTTGCGCTACTTAACCACTCTCAACGACTCAGATTTTCAGCTCAAAATTTAAGTTTATGTCTAAGCTTCTAAAAAAATTTAATGAGATGCAAAAAATAACGGTAAAAAATAGTTGTACATCACTCCAAAGTCTAAAGCGCCATCTATTGACATTTTTTTAAATTAATCGGTATAATTTATTTTCAAGACAATAGTGACATAAAGAATAATTTTAGTGAAAACCGCAAATCAATTGACCAATTATTCTGTTTTTTATAATCATTTGAAATTTGAACCTACCCACTTCCACTGAACACAGTTCAGTTTGCGCTTCTTAACCACAGATTTTGAACTCAAAATTTAAGTTTATGTCTAAACTTCTAAAAAAAAAATTAAATAAGATGCAAAAAATACCGGTAAAAATAGTTGTTCGTTACTTCAAAGTCTAAGGCGCCCTCTCTCGGCATTTTTAAAAATTTATCTTTATAATTTATTTTCAAGACAATATTGACATAAAGAATAGTTTTAGTGAAAACCGCAAATGAATCGACCAGTTTTCCCGTTTATTATAATCATTTCAAATTTTGGTCCCTAAACTTTGATGGCACCTATCTCCTTCGGAAGACGTTTAGGACCCCTAGTTTCCCATTTAATATTATTTGTCTTGATGTGTACTATCACCCCTTAAAGTTTTGCCCAGTAGTTTAGATACACCCTGTATACTAGTTTACTATATTGAGCAAAAAGATTTAAGTTGGATTGTTTTTATGATAGGGCCAAATCTGCCGCCTATTATTTTTTTTTTCTTTTGAAGAGGGAGGGAATTTTTCTGTTCAACATCTAGAACAAAAAAAAAATCTAAGCGAAAAATGCATGGTGAAAATTGCTATTCATATTACTTAAACTAATACACTATAAAATCCATTCGAAAAAAGTTTTCGAAAATCCGCTGCAGCAAAAGAACCTTTGTTTTTATCAATGCTTCTTCAAAATTTAAAAAAAAAAAAAACTGTTTCCGAGATTTCTAATGATAAAAAATTATTTTCAGAATCATTGCTAATTTGATAGAGAGTAGTATTGTATACTTTCGTCCATGGTTAAGTTATATTTTTGTAGATTACCCATGGTTAAGGTATAATATCATAGATACGTAGATTTCGGGTCCGATTTTTTTTCCATTTTGAGATCAATATTACTTTTATTAAATAACTTTCATCGTAGCTATCCATAATAGGCTCTTTGATATTTAAAGATTTTTTCATTGTCTGAAATCTAACAACTGCACTTATTTTGTGTACTATTCAATTTGTATTTGCATGATAATAGAATAAGGAAGAGTTTTTGAAGACATTTGGAAAATGAAATACTACAACAGGATTTGAGAGAGAGTATTACAACTTTCTAATGTTTTTTTTTTTTTTTTTTTTTTTTTTTTTTGCGTTTTATCGCAAAATATTATATTGCGCTCTCCTCGTCCCGATGGGGTTAAAAGATGCATAAACTATAATTTAATGTATCTAGTTTTAATTGTTTCATTCTACGATATACTTTTTTTTTAATTCTACCACAAGCTTTTTCTCCAACCCATTTTTAGGTGCGCTCGTAATTATGTAAATACGTAGCACCAATAGTTGTCGTTCAGTCCGTCCATCTATCTGTCCGTCTGTCTGTCTGTCCGTCTGTCTGTCCGTCTATCTGTCTGTCTATCCGCATATAACAACGCAAAAATTACCCAACCGAATCTTTTGAAATTTAAAATATATGATTATTACATAATTTTATCGTGCCATTTCAAATTTTATGAGAATCGGGTGGATAGATCAATTACAGGGACGATCAAAAGTATTCAGTTACATTACGGTCAATGGGGAAAATGTTTCAAACGCATTTCAATCGTTTGAAATTTAAAATACATACTTATTACATAATTTTGTCAAGTCATTTCAAATTTTTTGAAAATCGGATGTACAGTTTAATTACAGGGATAATCAAAAGTACTCCGTTACATTACAGTAAATGGAAAAAAAGTTTCAAATGCATTTTAAGTGTATTACGCTCATTCGAACATAATAATATTGATATGCATCATAAAGTACATATTATAATATACAATTTGCATAATCTGTGGTGCAAAGAACATTTGTTATTGATTTACAAGGCCACAAAAAAATATTTCATTACATAATGAGTATAGAGAGAACATTGTTTGGTGCGCATTTTAATTGCAATTAACTATTTATAATTTTATGAGATTGATATATGAGTGTGATATTTAAAAAACTGCATTATTGTACGAACGCACCTCTTTACTACACTTCACGTGCAATTTCCAACTTGTTAATTATTTTAAATGTACTACATAGTAATTTAAATATATTTAAAAACTCAATAAAATATGTCAACAAAGTTCTTTGTTGAGATATTTAAAGAATAGAAAATAAAAGCAAACATAAAATCTACAAGAATTAGTTTAAAACAATAGTTTAAAAATAAACTGCTTCCTTTAAAAGAGGCAACTGAATTATACATGATTTTCTTTAAATTCAAAAGTTAACTGCAAGCTAAATTAAATTGTTTTATTCTTTTATATATACGAGGTGGAACCCGTCGAAGTTCGACGAAAAAAAACTTTAAGAAAGAACTGTTTTATTGATTATAATAAATCTACATAATTAGTTACAGTAAAAAGTACATCATACATTGTTCAGTCTAACACTCAAACAAATATTATTTTAAGCTAAAATTAACAAAATACTATAAGACCCAATTATCCAAATTATTTAAACAAAATAAAACCGTAATTCATCGGATTTTATACAGACGATGCTTTTGAAACAATATACGCATTTTATTTACTTATTTATTTATTTATTTATTTTAAAGAGAAAATGGAGTGATTCTGTTGCCACAATTACAAAATTGGTACTAAAAATTATAAAATAAATTAATATTTCAAAAAATAAATTGAGATACAGCTTTGAAACAAATTGCATTTAAAAGTATATTTTTTCTCTATACGACGGTGTAAAAATTTAAAATGTCGGATGTTTAGAAGTGTAAAATTTGCAGTACCGAAAATTGCAAAACCGGAATTGCATGGAAAACTGTTGTGCATTTTAATTTTAATTTTTTTTTTATTTTAAATTTTAAGAGAAAATCGAGTGGATCTGTTGCCACAATGACAAAATTGCTACTAAAAACTATAAAAAAAATTAATATCTCAAAAATAAAAAGAGATACAGTGTTCAAACAAATTGCATTTAGAAGAACATTTTTTCTCTATACGACAGTGTAAATATTTAAAATGTGCGATGTTTAGAAATGTAAAATTTTCAGTAGCGAAAATTGCAAAACCAAAATTGCTGGGGAAAGAGTTGCCATTCCCAAAATGACGTATGTGTTACGCACAGATACGTGTTTGGCCTTATAATATAGATATATATGCATAAAAGTTAAATTGGTCAAATATATTTATGCAAAATTATAAACTAATTATTTTTATAAACATATACTGGACAATTGCAACATAAAATTTAATTACTAAGAATGTATTCGTTAAAAATACAAAACATTGCTCAATGGTGCACAAAAACAAGAACTTTAATAAGAATTTGTACAATTGAAATAAAAAAAAAAATATCAACGTTTCGAGTCGTCTTCTGAGGCCGTCTTCAAGAAAATATGATATTGAAATGACTAAAAGTTTGCTTCCTGATCGAGAAATAATACCTCAAATAAAATAAAATCGAAATCTTGTCCAAGTAAGTAATTAAATTTCTTGTTTTTGTGCACCATTGAACAATTTTTTGTATTTTTAACGAATACATTCTTAGAAGTTAATTATTTTTTTCTCAGAGTTTCAGAATGAAACGAACTTGTTCATTTCATTATCTAAGAAAGAATTATTCTAAGTTAAAAATCTCAAAGAAATAAAAGTTCAGTTCTTCCGTGAATAGAATTTGAAGTTGTGATCATTTAGAGATATCGAGATCATTTAGAAATTTTCATCATCATAAGAATTAGTTTAAAACAACAGCTTTAAAATAAACTATTTTCGTTAAAAGAGCCAAATGAATTATGCATGATTTTCTTTAAATTCAAAAGTTAACTAAGTAGGTGAAACATATTTATGCAAAATTATAATCTTATACAATTTAATTCTTTTTTCTTAGAGTTTCAGAATGAAATAAACTTGTGTTATTTCATTACATAAGAAAGAATTATTCGAAGTTATAAATCTCAAAGGAATTAAAGTTTAGTTCTTCCATGAATATAAATTAAATTAAAGTTTTGATCACTGATGTTATAGGATATGTGTTATGTTTATTTATTTTGACAGTAAATGTGTGTGAAAACTTTCAATATAAATGTTTGTATTTCAATTTATTCCATCATTACTGTCTTTACGAATTGCGTTTCGCTTATTTATCCTCTGATTCAATAATAAAATGAGTTTATTAAAATATTAAAAATCGCTTAAAATTGTGATTAGTGTCATCAATTTGCGTTAAAGTATACTAATTTTACAAAATTTCAATAATTTTGAAAAATCTTCAAATTTAAATAATTTTACAAAATTTTAACAATTTAAAATATTTTTCTAATTTTGACAACATATTTGGATTATTTGGAAAATTTTACCTTCGGATAATAAAAAGATAAGTCATTCACTGAAGTGTAGTTTAAGACTTATAGAGGTTTGAAATTTGAACCTCCCAATATTTCATTTTAATCGTTACAAAACATATTGCAATGTGGCTAGTTTTTAAGCATAACTCAAAAACTATTTGGTGAAATAAGCTGTAAGTTTGAATTGCCATATTTGAAACATTTATCTATCTATTTTTGTTTCAAAAAAACCATAAGTTATGATTCATATTTTATTCGAATATTTCAAATTATATAAAATAGCTAGGTGTGAAATATACTTTTTCTTCCACGGCTCTCTACATACACTATACGGCCAATAGTAATCAGCCACTTGCGATTTTAGACATTTTGTTAAATATTTAAAAAAACACATGAAGAATTATCCTGAAACTCCAGGTGCGTAAACATAACAGGTCATATATCAATAAGAAGTTTTTTTTTTTTCGAAATCCCAAACTAGAACCGTCAACAAGTTGAAAAAGCACGAATATATATATACAGGGTGTTTCGCTACCAGACCGACAAACTTTAAGGGATGATAGTACACATGAAGACAAACATTATTAAATAGGAAACCATGGGGCGCAAACGTCCTCTATAGGAGCTAGGGGCCATTAAAGTTTAGGGTCCAAAACTTCAAACGATGATAGAAAACGGAAAAAAGGGTCGATTCGTTTGCGGTTTTCACTAAAATTCTTCTTTAAATCACGATTTTTTTAGAAATTTTTTTTAAAGTTACGTTTAAAAATTGTCGATAGAGGGCGCCTTAGACTTTAGAGCAACGAACAACTACTTTTTACCGTTATTTTGTGCATGTGGTTGAAATTATTCTAAAGTTTAGACTTTAACTTAAATTTTAAGCCCATAATCGGAAACATCGGAATCGGTTAACTAGCAAAAATTTAACTGTGAACAGAGGGAGAAATTTTAAACGCTCATAAATATTGGGCAAACAAATCGATTTTGTTGCGGTTTGCGTGTAAGTCATTCCCTTGGTAATTATTTTATTCAAAATCACGTACATCATTGGTGTCCCCATTTTTTGATAGAGGGCGCTTTCGACACATCTCCTAAATTTCAATGGCATTACTCCTAGGTGTTTAACTACCAGACCAGCATACTAACGGGAAGTGTTAGGGATGCAAAGCGACTCGGAATCACATAGGAATGTAACGTTGAAAATGCCTTTTTAGGGAGTTGTGGTTAAAAGAAGCAGAGAAAAAAGCAACAGAAACAGGTAGTGAAACAGCAACACGTTAATGTGGAAAAAAACAATTTAGTTAAGGGTTTCACTACAAAAGGTGTCCGAAATTACAACCAGAAGTAGTCGGGCATGCTTGACAGCAGCGATGCATGCAATTCCTCTCACTTTGAAAAATTACTGGCATCTCGGACAGCTTTCTGGCAGCTACAGAAATTCGAGCTGAAAGAGAGGTCTTCCAACGGCGGTACGGGAGTCTCATACATTCAACTTTTCATTTGACCCCAGCAGAAGAAGTCCATACAGATTCAGATTCAGATTGAGCCAGGTGGAGGGGGGGGGGATACAAATTGGTTTGAGCTCAACTAGCCCCACCCAGCAACGTTCATTTAAAAAATACAGAAAAATTATACACTAATAAAATAAAGGTAGGTAAAAAAAAGTAATTGATATAATGAAGTAGGTGCGACGATCTGGCAGGCCAACGAACCGGGCCACCACTACCTATCCACCGCGGTCCATATGTTATGTTGGGGTGTCTACGAACATCATTGGTAAAATGTGGAGGAGCTCCATCGTGCTATAGAGTGGTGCAACGAAAGAGGAACATGTGCTTTTACCAGAAGTTCCGACAGAACGTGTTGTAGAATTATCAAGTTGCTTTTTTCTCTGCTTCTTTTAACCCTAACTCGTAAAAAATGCATTTTCGACGTTACATTATAATATGATTCCGAGTCATCTTTGCATCCCTAACACTTCCTGGAAGTATCTTGGCCTGGTAGTAAAACATACAGGAGTAATGCCATTGAAATTTCGGAGATGTATCGAAAGCGCCCTCTATCAAAAAATGGGGACACCAAGGCTGTACGTCATTTTTAATAAAATAATTACCAAGGGAATGTCTTACACGCAAACCGGAAAAAAATCGATTTGTTTGTCCAATATTTATGAGCATTTAAAATTTCCCCCTCTGTTCACAGTTAAATTTTCGCCAGTTAACCGATCCCAATGTTTCCGATTATGGGCTTAAAATTTAAGTTAAAATCTAAACTTTAGAATAATTTCAACCACATGCACAAAATAACGGTAAAAAGTAGTTGTTCGTTACTCTAAAGTCTAAAGCGCCCTCTATCGACAATTTTGGAACGTAACTTTAAAAAAAATTTCTAAAAAAATCGTGATTTAAAGAAGAATTTTAGTGAAAACCGCAAACGAATCGACCCTTTTTTCCGTTTTTTATCATCGTTTGAAATTTTGGACCTTAAATTTTAATGGTCCCTAACTCCTATAGAAGACGTTTGCGCCCCATGGTTTCCCATTTAATAATGTTTGTCTTCGTGTCTACTATCATCCCTCAAAGTTTGTCGGTCTGGTAGCGAAACACCCTGTATATATATATATATATATATATATATATATTGATAACTCTGTCAATACTAATGTAGCAAAGTTTTTCAAACTATAGATTATGATTCAGAGGCTTATTGTAATAAACTGTGGGAACATGTTATTGTGAACATTTTTATGATAGTATATTCGTAAAAAATTAAGGTTTTTATAAAAACAGTCTGAAATTTTGCCGAGTTTTTTGCTTATAATTTACTGAGTTCTTACTAAAAGAAAATGTTATTTTTACAAAATATCACAAACAAAAAGTGTCTAATATGCGCATGAAAAAAAGATTTGTATAACATGCATTTTTTTTTTTTTTTTTTTTTTTTTTTTAGATGCAGAGCCATTTTCATAAAATAAAATGCAAAAAAACAACAAAATTCTTCAAAATTTTAAAAAGTTGCACAAATATTATACGTTTTTTTAATTGTCTTAATTTTGTGTTATATTTCACTGAAAAATACCAAAGTAGAGTTTAAAAAAAAGTCTTCGATCATAGTCGGATACCATAAACACAATTATTGGAAATCTGAATCTTATTGAATTTATTTCTTAATGTGTATAAATCTAGTGAAATTGTTACAAATTTCCTTACCTGAGCAAGAACTATTGCAAGTTATAAATCACAAGGGAATAGAATTTGAAGTGCTGCAGGTCTATGAATAGAATTTGGAATTTTGTGTGTTGGTTGTTTCGAATTTCCTAAATGAATAAATATTTAGTGTAGAAAGACGCAATGCAAATGTTTGTATTTGAATATATTACATCTATACGAGTTCTAAACTTTGTGTTTAACTTTGTTCCGTTAACTTAGTTTCTTTAAACAGTTAGGGTTTGATTAAAAATACAAAAAATATTCTATAATAAATTTCAAATTCCATTAAGAAAGTATTCGATAATAACTATGCAAACACCAAATATTTCAATGCTGTTAGGAGTTTTAATTTTATTTGCATAAATTCAAGCGGCTAATAAAATGCACATACGTGTCTTAAAAGTTTTAAAATATAAACTAAATAAAATATCTTTTCAAAAGATAATAAAATATAAAAAAATATTTTATTTTATGTTTGGAGTAAAATAAAGGAAAGTTTTCTGAAACCCGGAATTTACAGTAGAAATTTCTTTTTCTAGAATTTCAAAACTCAGCAAATTTTTTCTTTATTATATTATCTATGCGAGATCAATTTGAAGTCTTACATTACAAAGCATTATTTAATATGATCTTTGATTTTGAACGAGTGTGAATTGCCTTATATTTTATAAATCAATAAAATGAACTGTCAGGTGTAAATTTTCGTACTTGCATAATGCATTTTAAGCACATTCCAATGCACTCTAAATACATCCTACCTAATTTTTTAAAGATATAAATACATATATATGTAATAATATATAATTCGACGAGATAACTATGTTGCATAAACTCTAGGAATCCGCAGCAGCACGAGCAGAGTAGTCGCTCCGACAGTTGGCGAGCAGTCGAAGAATTTCATTGGGGTATTTCCCCATTATAAAAACAACCCAGCAAAGAGAAAAATGCTGGCCAGCAGCAAGATAGGTGCTGGCAATGATGGGGAAGTGGTGGCTAATGGCCTACCACTGCATTACCACTGCTGGACAACTGCAGTCAACTTTGCTGTTTAAAACCATCAGATAAAATTCTGATTGACCTCCACTGATCGACCATGCGCTGGCCCACCACGCCATGGAACCGCACGTACTTTTGCAGTATTTCTGCTGGTAATCCTTACCCTAGGTGGCGACTAGTGTCTCCAGACAGACATCACGTGACCCGTACATTATTCCTGCCAATCAGGAGCCAGTATAAAGAAACCAATCATGTTGCTGCAATAGCATGACGTCAGAGGAATAAAGTTCATTTCATAAACAAGCATGGCTCAAGACTACACGTGCCTTAATTTACAGATATTTGAAGTACTTATTTGAATAATTTAATTTTACTGTTTAAAATATTCATTACTGTAATAAATTAAACAACAGAAATATAAATTCATTGCCAGTTATTTTTAGTTTTGTAATTTTAATTTATGTACTTCCCATGTACATCGCGAAACGCGGCGAATTTATTTGTTTATGTTGGACGGACTTGTATGAAATGATGGTATAAATGAAAATTCCAGTAATTAATTAACTGGCCAGTTGGTGTCAGTTTTAAAGCAGCAAGTGATATTTCTTCTTCTGCTTTGAAAGTGATTACTTGCTAGCCAAACAAGAATTGTAAAGAAATGGATCCACAATCAAAGTAAAGAAATTTCAAGTTTGGTAAGCATAGTTTTTTATGTCCATTTTTTTTATTTATTTTTATTGAACAATTAAATTATTTATTGGGGTATTATTGCCTAATAATGTAGGTGTGCATAGTTAATATTGTTACAGTGATTTAACATGCATTTAATGGGTGGCAAATCTAATTCTTTCATTACTTATTAAAATTTAAAAACATTCCTGTTCTTGTCTGTCTGTCTGTTTATATTCTTGTCATCTCTCTCTTTGTTTCCTTTAGTAACTATTTGCTTGTTAATTTTTATCTGAAGTTTATATTGAAAATTTTGGTCATAATACAATTACCCCCCACCCCCCCCCACCCTCTCTTATCTATTTGTTATTTATGAACTATATGAGAAAGTAAAGTGCATATAATATGGATTGTACTACATATTTCATGTCAAGCTTTTACTTGTAAAAATTTCGCAATTAATATTTCATATACTCATATTTTCGAGATTTATTAACTTCATATTTTTATACAGAATATATGTTTTGAGTAAACTATAATATATATATATATGTATGTGTGTGTGTGTGTGTGTGTGTGTGTTGTATAAAGTTAAATATATAAGAGTATTAGTTACATTTGAAAATAGTCTAAGCTGATTTTAAAAAAAGGATAGTAGAAAATGTATTGACTAATATTTTCATATGATAACAAGCTTAAAACAAAAGTACTATTTTATATAACAGTTTCTTTGGATTTTTTAGAAGAAAAATTTTATAATTTATAATTAAAATACAAAACAATAATCTTTATTAAATGTTCCCTTCTATTGGAGAGATGAGAAGAAAGTTCATTTATTTATAATAATATTTTCCTTACCTTAAGGAACATTTCATATGCAAATTTAGATGTTTGTTTACCCTTATAATGTAAACTAACCATGTGTGTGAATGCTTTTTCTCGATGTATCGTAAGTTAAATCTATAATATTCTAATTTTATTTATTGAAAATTATTTTTAATCAGCTTATATTAACAATGTAGTTTTAGTTTCTAATATAACTAATTTATTATTTATTTATTAGAAGATTTTAAAAATAAGAAACATAGATTTTTTTTTCTGTAAGCCTAAAAGTACCATTTTTTTTTCCTGATAATTTTAGTATTAATTTTATTATGAATAAAAGATTCATTCTATTTGAATGATTAATTCGAAGAGATTTATCATTTACTTACAATAAATAGTTTTCCTTTCATACACAAATCAAGATATCTATTAAATTAATTTTAGTAATGTTTGTTTACTGTTATTATACACAGACCATGTGTATGTGAATTTTTATTCTTTTTTCAAATGTACCATTTATTCATTAAGTCTATAATATTCTAATATATGATTTATATTTTTTTAATCAGCTTATGTGTAAAAATAGTTTCAAAATAAGAAAGTATCAATTAATACAACAGCAAATTGGATAAGATTATTTAGGAAAAAAAAATGGTGAATGTAATTCTTTAGATGATAAGCCTAAAATTAGCACACTTTTCTTTCTAAAAATGTAAAATAATAACTTTTTTTTAATGCTATTTTGATTGGTAAATGAGAAAAAAGAAAACATTTGTTTACAGCAGTTAGTGTTCTTACTTTCACAAATTATTTCATTAATAAAAGCAAAAGTGTTTGTTTATCATTATTTGACCATGTGTATGAATGACTATTTTCATTATGCCATTTTAAATCTAGTTTTCTAATTTATTAAACTTATTTCTAGTTAAATTGTTTTAAAGAAATAGTTTTAGAAGAATAACGAACAAATACCTATAAGGTTAGTAACATTAGAAAATAATCTAAGATTAATTTATAGAAAGTAAGAAATATAACTTTTGCTCTGTTATAAGACAAGGACTTTTTTAGAAAATTGTGCTGCAAAAGGTTTTAAATTTTGATTGAAATGAAATTAATATTTATAAAAATATTGATTTAATTAATGAATTGAATGACATGTTTTAGAATTTTAATGATTTATCAATTAGTTTTTTAAATACATCAGACTACCATAAATCCGCACATAATTTACAGATGTAAACAATGAAATTTTCAGTTTAAATATAGGGACATAATTTGACATTTTTATATAAATTCTATGCATATATTAAACTGTAATTTTCGTTAATACTACTGAATTCAGGCTGTTTCATGAAAGAAGAATAAATTTATTTTATGAAAAATTCAAGATATTAACTGATTTTACTAATAATATTTACTGTAAATATGGTACTAAGCTTTATCTTGCATTATAAGCTTACCTCTGTTATATATATTTCTTAATATTATGGAAAAAAATAAAAGAATTAAGAAAATGCATTGTAGTAATAGTAATTTCGTCTGTAATTCTGTGTGATTTTGTCATAACTATTTTTAACTGCATATGTGTTGCATATTGCAGGCTGGCGAAATAAATCCTTGGCTGGTAAGATTTTTGAAAAATTCCCTACCTCTGGATTTATGTCAATAAACTGAAAACATGTTATAGAATTTTTAGCCATGTGTAATAATTAGGCAAATGCTCCTAATAAATTCTAACTTTTATGTACCTTTTTTTATTCCCACGATTGACCCGTCAAGAAATGTTGTGTTAAACAAAAATAGAAAGTATCCTAAAAAATGATAGAATGAAAATGCACCCCCCCCCCACTTTTTTTTAAGGTCTCTCCGTGGAAAGGTATATTAAAAAGACAGGGCATATGAAAATAAAAATACAGAATGCTACACAAAAATATAAGGAAGTTACCCCCCCCCCCTTTTTTTTTTAAGAGGGCCCTTCGAGGAATGTTAAAAATACAGGTCTAGAAGTGCTCCTATATTTTTCCGCACTGTATGATTATTTTTTTATTTAGGGTGTGAAGTTCTTTAATCCAAATATAATTTTTCTTTGAATATATATACATATATATTATCAATCTATCATGTAAAGAATCATGAATTTCGTTAATCACTTGTATCTTATGTACAGAATCGTCAATTTTATCAGTCCTATGCAAAAGAAAAATTATTAACTTATTTGATTTGTTGTAGCATTGGAAACTTTGTCATTTAAGTGCAAAAAATTATTTTTCTCAATATATCTCAAAAGAAAAATTATAGATTATGTGAAAAAAATTGCAAATTTTTTTAATAGATCACCAATAAAAAATAGTTAATGAAATATGGTTTTAAAAAAAAATTCTTCAGTTAGTGCTGACAAAAGAACACCGATTTCTTTAGGAAGATGAATTAAAAAATCTCTCTTTCACCAGCTGATTGTAATAATCGTGAAATGTACGAATCTGCCATTGATTAAAAATGCCATTTACTCATAGCAAACTGTCATACATATCTTCAATCAAAGATGCAAAAAAATTTTTTTTTTTTTTCCTTACTCAAATCAGTTAAAACAAAATCTTGCAGATTTTGACAATTGGTTGTTGAACAGATCATGAAATTTCTCGAACATTCATTTATAAAAATTGTAAATTCCAATAACTTGCTGTAAAAAAAAAAAAAAAATTAAAATAAATAAAATTTAAATTTCATCAATTAATTGCTGCCCCTCTCCCCCAAAAAGTGGATAATTGTGAATGCGAATCGCACAGAGGATTTCATTTAATATCTCCTTTCAGCCCGAGCCCGACCCTACCCGAAAGTTAAAATTTCGGCCTGGCCCGAGCTCAGGCCGGCGCAAAAGAAAAGTTAAAAATTCGACCCGAACCCAGCCCAGCCCGAGTGAATTTCTACAGAACATTGATCTTTATTCTTACGGAAGCGTACACCACCAAAAAAGCTTATCTCAGTCTTTTTTTTTATGTTTATAATCTCCATTTATGCAGAAGTGTTGTAGGCTGCGATATTTACAGTTTTAATGAACCTGTGTTTGTTGTATGTAAATGTTTCACTAATCATTAGTATTATTATTCCATATAATGGAGGCATAAAAATCTAAAAAAATGGTATATGGTAAAAGTAAAATCTTTTAAGATGGAATCGCATTGAAAAGAAAAAAAAAATATGTTCCATTCTTAGCAGATGAAAATATTTTTTTTTTTTTTTTTTTTTTCACGTATTGTTGTATTAATTTTGCATGGATGAACAGTTTAAAAGAAATTTGCAGTTTTCAGTTTAAAAGAAAATTCCATCATAATCATGTTTTTTTTTCATGTGTTTGATTCTATTTTAAAACACCTAGTAATCTATGATTCTTTAAGAATAAATTTTAATATTTAATTGTAGAATGATGATGACTTAAAAGTATATGCCTTTTTTGCAAAATTTTTTGGACCAAGCCAAATTTTACTGATTTATAAAGAGTCGAGAAAAGGATTTTCATATAGGAAGATTCAATAGCAACTGATTATTTTGGTCCATGAAAAAATCAGTCTCGGCCTCGTTCGCAAAAAAAAAAGTTAGGCTCGGCCCGAAAAGATTAGTGACTAGGCCCGGCCCGGCCCGAGTCTTCAGAAGTAAGGCCCGAGCCTTAAGTTATTTTGGTCCATGAAGACTAGGAAGAATGAAATCAGTCTTGGCTTTGTACGGAAAATATTTTAGGCCTTGCCTGATACTCACAGAAAAAAAATTAAGTCCTGGCCCGAAAAGATTAATGACTAAGCTTGGCCCAAGTCTTCAGAAGTAAGGCCCGGCCCGAATACCATTAGTGGAACTCGGCCAGTGCAGATCTCTAATAAGCATTATTGGTCCGACCCAGGGTTCTCATTGGCTTTTTACCAACATTAGCAATTTGGCAAATAAGAAATTTTAGCAAAATGGATTCGATGTCAAATACTGAAAAATCTATCTTTGGCCCCTTATTGTGTCAGTATTTTATTTTTCAATATGTTTTAAAATATCCTAATTTTTTGTAATTGCTTATAAAATAGAAATTCGACCATCTGCTATGTAAACTATTTAAAATAAGTACATTCTAAATACCTTCTAAAAGTGTAAATGCTTCACACATTCTTTTTGCAATCTAAATAAAAATTAAAAACTTTTATCTTTGACTTACCGTTATGAAAATATACACTGAAAATTGATATGAAACTTCGGCTCAGATAGAAAAAAAACTGACCGGTCAATGATACTTTGCATAAAACTAATAAAGAGTATGATTGATGACTAAGTTTAACATAGCATTCAGACAAAAATTTTCCCTTCTTAATGCATAGTATATAGTTTGGGTTTTTACCGACCCACTCGACTCCGGCGTATAACTGACAATAGAAAAATACCTATAGCGTAAACTTTTGTATATCTTTAGCTGTTGCTCAGTTAAAAATTAGAAGTTGTCAGCTCGACCCACAGCAAAAAACAGAACTCAACGCGACCAGCAACAAAATATAATCATCTACCGGACCGAAACCCAACTCGCAGAAAAAAAAAGTAGAAGTTAACTTGACCCACAGCAAAAAGAAGTTAACCAGTTCCAAACACAACCCACAGCAAAAAAGTATTATTTAAGCCAACCAATAGCCTAATCTAGTAGACAACTCGACATGCAGCAAAAAATAGAAGCTAACCTGCCCCGCAGTAAAAAGTGAAAGTCAAACGAACCCAAATGCAACCCCCCAGCAAAAATGTTAGTTAACATGTTCGCTGCCGCTTACATGAAGATGTGATGATAGTTAAGGCCGCACTGTAGAAGTGAGTTCATCCCAGAAGCCGATTTACTTTTTATAACAAAGAATCAGTGAAAAATTTTCCCGCACCAGTGTGTGACTGGCTATTGGACATCATGCGCTGGCGCGTGAGTGGCCCCTTAATGTTGGTGCCATATTACACACTTTCACATGAGCGGCAGTGAACATGTTAACCGAACCAACAGCAAAAAATGGAAGTCAACCAGACCCAAACCCGATCTGCAGCAAAAATAGAAGTTATCCAGACCCAAAACCCAACCTACAGTAAAAATAGAAGTCAATCAGAGCCGAACCCGACCTGCAGTGAAAAAATTAGCCTCGACTCACGCATCAGATTCGAGTCTCCAAATTTTTTTAAATCGCCCTCCCCCCCCCCCCCCTTGAGAACTCTCCACATCCACCCTTGGGATTGAAGAAAAAACACAAAATTTTGTCAAAAGATCGAATAAAAAACACTAATTTCTGCAAAATTTAGCAAAAAGAAGATAAATTTAGTCAAAAGATCATGGATAAACACGAAATAAATCTTAAAGATTGCATAAAAAAATGCAAATTTCATCCAAGGCTTTGTAAAAAAAAAAACGCGAATTTTGCGAAAGGTTTGTGTAAAAGCACGAATATACCGTAATTTAGGGAAGAAACGCCGCAGCCTCGAATAGTGACATCGTTTTGAAAAAAATCGGCATAATCGCTGCACCTGTCGTAAACGCCGCAGTCAAAAGGAATTATTTTGTGTTGAAGTGACTTTTTCTTAAAATTTTGAAATACTGAATTTTTTTGCTCAAAATTTCCGTAAATGCTGCATATATGAAAAATTTAACTTTTAAACTCGTAAATGCCGTGGTGTTTATTCCCTAAATTATGGTAGTCAAAAGATCATGGAAAAATGTGCAAATCTTGTCTAAAGTTCACAAAATGCATAAAAAATGTGCAAATTTCGTCAAAAGATATTGAAAAATGTGAAAAATTTGTCAATGAAATAACTTTTGAAAATTTGTGTTTGTGGGACAATTTCGCTTTCATGCACAGACAGATAGCGCTTGTCAGCAGTATGGCTTTATATCTCTTTATAACATCTTATTAGTTTCATAATGACCTGTTTGGCAACGATTCAAAGTTGTTGGTAAGGTAAAAACAAATATTTTCGCAGAGAGAAAAATTTCCCTGATTGAGCATTTATTTATAAAGTTCCCTAATATTTCCCTGATTTCCAGAATCTGTTGCCACCCTGTTATACATAACTAAAAATTCTATAACATGTTTTCAGTTTATTAACATATAACCAGGTGTAGGGAATTTTTCAAAAATCTTACCAGCCGAGGATTTATTTCGCCAGCCTGCAATATACAACACATATGCAGTTAAAGATAGTTATGACAAAATCACAAGCACTTACAGACAAAATTACTATTACTTAAATGCATTTTCATAATTCTTTTTTTTTTCCTATAATATTAAGAAATATATACAACAGAGGTATGCTCATAATGCAAGATAAAACTTAGTACCATATATACATGGTAATAAAAATAATTGGAAATTAAAAGTATCCAGATTAAAAAAGTGTCTGATAATGTCTCTATGCCAACAGTTTTAGGTAGATTTCGTATGAAATACTACCTATTGCAATCGCACCAGTTTATATATATATATATATATATATATCACTTTTTTATGGACACGATAACTTCTATAATTCTTCACCAATCTCCACCAAACTGGTACATAAAATCAAAGGGGATAAAATCTCGGCTAAGTTCGTTAATGGGCAAAATCGTACCAAGGGGGTAGGAATAGGGGGCGTTTTTGTGAAAACTGAAAAAACGCCATAACTTCTTAATTAAAGTAGATATTGAATCAGTTTAAAGTTTATATTACTTCTTAAAAATGGGCCATAAGTTTATGCATGACAGATTTTTGATAAATTTAGAAGTGGGCTCAAGGGGCGAAAAAAGCAGGGGTTTTGAGAGAAAAAATTCATAACTTCGTCAATTTTCAAGATATCAAGTCTAACTAAATTTTTTGTAAATGTTCTTAAAATTATCTAAAACTTTTGTATTTACAAGTTTTTGAAGGACCAGCTTTTACTGATGAAAAAAATTAAAAACGAAAAGAAAAAGGACGGTGAAAAAAGAAAAAAATCCATAACTCCGTCAATTTTTAAGCTATCAAATCTGATTAAATTTATTTTACATCTTCTCAAAAATATCTACAACTTTTATATTGACAGGTTTTTCATGGGACCAATTCGTATAGCAAAAAAAAAAAAAAAAAAAAAAAAAAAAAAAAAAAAAAAAAGGAGTTGGAGAAAAAACCTCAAATCCAAACTGCTTATATTCTGACTCTATTTTTAAATTCATTTTTGATTTTAAACGCATCCAAATGGTAGATCCTCTTATTTAGAAATTGTATAAAGTGACGCATTGGTCAATTTTCTGATAAAGATAGAATATATTTCAAAAAAGGTATTTTGAACAGAATTTCCCAAAGTCATCGGGACTGAAAATTTAAGGAAGTATTCAAATAAGAAATTGCGTTTTTTTCTGACTTGTTTTTAAATCCATTTTTGTTCTCAAACACATCCAATTTACAAATCCTCTTATTTAGGAACTATATAATGTGATGCATTGATTGGTTTTTTGATAAAGACAGAATATATTTCGAAAAAGGCTACCAAAAAGGGTATATTGAACAGAATTTCCCGAAGTCATCGTGATTTGAAAATTTAAGGAAGTATTCACATAACAAATTGCGTTTTTTATGACTCGTTTTAAAATCCATTATCGCTCTCAAACGCATCCAATTTACAGATCCGCTTATTTAGAAACTATATACTGTGACGCATTGGCCAGTCTTTTCGGTTATTTTATGAGTCATTTTTAAATTCAATTTTTTTCTCAAATGCATTTAACTGACAGTTTTTTGTTATTTAGGAACTATATAATGTACTGTTTTGGTCGATTTTTTAATAAATTCAGAATTTATTTCAAAATATGTTGTCAAAATGGGCATTTGAGCTGAATTTTTCTTAAGATGATTCTGATAAAACCAGTTTTTTACAGAAAGATGAAATTAAAAATTTTTCATAAACGGCCAAATGAAGTTATTAAACTGGGTTTATCTATTTATTTTTTGTTTATTGAAATGAGCATTTTTCGAAATCTACCTCCGTCTGTA
The DNA here is from genome assembly GCA_964019185.1 of Maratus speculifer. Lineage (NCBI taxonomy): Eukaryota > Metazoa > Arthropoda > Arachnida > Araneae > Salticidae > Maratus > Maratus speculifer. The sequence goes on along the minus strand of OZ025291.1, from coordinate 33,276,746 downwards.
GGCCCAACTGACAGTTTTTCAAAATGTAAATATCCACTCACCACCGGCGAGCAAAATGATGTGTGTTCCCCACCCCTGCATATAACAAAAAAAAAAAAAAAAAAAAAAAAAAAAGAAGTAGACACCACAAAGTTTGGGACCAGAAGTTGCACAGATTTTAAGATTTTGCGAATTTCTGGTCTTTGTTTTGTTTACGTTTTTTAAATAGTAATTTGAATGTAATTAATAATGCAATCAAAATTGTAATGGATGCTCGCAATGTAGTAAAATATTAAAATAAGTAATAAAATAATAAACGTTTAGATAATTTTATATAATGATTATATTATTAAAAGCAAAGGTCAGGTAAATAATCAATAATGTATAATTAACTATTCATTATAAAAGATGAGATGCCATTTTCCTAAATTATTCAATGAAACTTGCCTTGAAATTACACAACTATTTCACATCAAAATCATAAAATAAGGAAGTCTTATTTCAGGTTTAGTAAGACTTAACATAAAAAAAAAAGCTGGATTAATCGCACAAATACATCAGGCAAAAAGATTGATTATTAGTAAAATCAGTTAATATCTTGAATTTTTCATAAAATAAATTTATTCTTCTTTCATGAAACAGCCTGAATTCAGTAGTATTAACGAAAATTACAGTTTAATATATGAATAGAATTTATATAAAAATGTCAAATTATGTCCCTATATTTAAACTGAAAATTTCATTGTTTACATCTGTAAATTATGTGCGGATTTATGGTAGTCTGATGTATTTAAAAAACTAATTGATAAATCATTAAAATTCTAAAACATGTCATTCAATTCATTAATTAAATCAATATTTTTATAAATATTAATTTCATTTCAATCAAAATTTAAAACCTTTTGCAGCACAATTTTCTAAAAAAGTCCTTGTCTTACAACAGAGCAAAAGTTATATTTCTTACTTTCTATAAATTAATCTTAGATTATTTTCTAATGTTACTAACCTTATAGGTATTTGTTCGTTATTCTTCTAAAACTATTTCTTTAAAACAATTTAACTAGAAATAAGTTTAATAAATTAGAAAACTAGATTTAAAATGGCATAATGAAAATAGTCATTCATACACATGGTCAAATAATGATAAACAAACACTTTTGAATTTATTAATGAAATAATTTGTGAAGGTAAGAACACTAACTGCTGTAAACAAATGTTTTCTTTTTTCTCATTTACCAATCAAAATAGCATTAAAAAAGTTATTTTACATTTTTAGAAAAAAAAGTGTGCTAATTTTAAGCTTATCATCTAAAAAATTACATTCACCATTTTTTTTTTTTTTTTTTTTTTTTACTAAATAATCTTATCCAATTTGCTGTTGTATTAATTGATACTTTCTTATTTTGAAACTATTTTTACACATAAGCTGATTAAAAAAATATAAATCATAAATTAGAATATTATAGATTTAATGAATAAAGAGTACATTTGAAAAAAGAATAAAAATACACATGGTCTGTATATAATAACAGTAAACAAACATTACTAAAATTAATTTAGTTGATATTTTGATTTGTGTATGAAAGGAAAACTATTTATTGTAAGTAAATGATAAATCTCTTCGAATTAATCATTCAAATAGAATGAATCTTTTATTTATAATAAAATTAATATTAAAATTTTCAGGAAAAAAAATGGTACTTTTAGGCTTACAGAAAAAAAAAAATCTATGTTTCTTATTTTTAAAATCTTCTAATAAATAAATAATAAATTAGTTATATTAGAAACTAAAACTACATTGTTAATATAAGCTGATTAAAAATAATTTTCAATAAATAAATTAGAATATTATAGATTTAACATATGATACATCGAGAAAAAGCATTCACACACATGGTTAGTTTACATTATAAGGGTAAACAAACATCTAAATTTACATATGAAATGTTCCTTAAGGTAAGGAAAATATTATTATAAATAAATGAACTTTCTTCTCATCTCTCCAATAGAAGGGAACATTTAATAAAGATTATTGTTTTGTATTTTTATTATAAATTATAAAATTTTTCTTCTAAAAAATCCAAAGAAACTGTTATATAAAATAGTACTTTTGTTTTAAGCTTGTTATCATATGAAAATATTAGTCAATACATTTTCTACTATCCTTTTTTTAAAATCAGCTTAGACTATTTCCAAATGTAACTAATACTCTTATATTTTTAATTTTATACAACACACACACACACATATATATATATATATTATAGTTTACTCAAAACATATATTCTATATAAAAATATGAAGTTAATAAATCTCGAAAATATGTGTATACGAAATATTAATTGCGAAATTTTTACAAGTAATAGCTTGACATGAAATATGTAGTACAATCCATATTATATGCACTTTACTTTCTCATATAGTTCATAAATAACAAATAGTTAAGAGAGGGGGGGGGGGGGTAATTGTATTATGACCAAAATTTTCAATATAAACTTCAGATAAAAATTAACAAGCAAATAGTTACTAAAGGAAACAAAGAGAGAGATGACAAGAATATAAACAGACAGACAGACAAGAACAGGAATGTTTTTAAATTTTAATAAGAAAAGTAATGAAAGAATTAGATTTGCCACCCATTAAATGCATGTTAAATCACTGTAACAATATTAACTATGCACACCTACATTATTAGGCAATAATACCCCAATAAATAATTTAATTGTTCAATAAAAATAAATAAAAAAATGGACATAAAAACTATGCTTACCAAACTTGAAATTTCTTTACTTTGATTGTGGATCCATTTCTTTACAATTCTTGTTTGGCTAGCAAGTAATCACTTTCAAAGCAGAAGAAGAAATATCACTTGCTGCTTTAAAACTGACACCAACTGGCCAATTAATTAATTACTGGAATTTTCATTTATACCATCATTTCATACAAGTCCGTCCAACATAAACAAATAAATTCGCCGCGTTTCGCGATGTACATGGGAAGTACATAAATTAAAATTACAAAACTAAAAATAACTGGCAATGAATTTATATTTCTGTTGTTTAATTTATATCAGTAATGAATATTTTAAACAGTAAAATTAAATTATTCAAATAAGTACTTCAAATATCTGTAAATTAAGGCACGTGTAGTCTTGAGCCACGCTTGTTTATGAAATGAACTTTATTCCTATGACGTCATGCTACTGTAGCAACATGATTGGTTTCTTTATACTGGCTCCTGATTGGCAGGAATAATGTACGGGTCACGTGATGTCTGTCTGGAGACACTAGTCTGGGAATATCGAAGACATTTTGTATCTTGCAATTCATCGTTTGGCAACGCTATGATTATTTGGAATTTCAAAGAACGCGGCAGCATGGTGTTCATTCATGAAGATGTGACACGAGAAAAATTAAAATAAAACCTTTACAAAGAAAAGTAAGTATGCAGTTTCATATATCTTTTGTAAACATATTCATTTCGTAAACATATATCTCGTGTAAACAAATTCATATATCGCTTCTAAACGACATCTTTTACGATGAACGAATGTTCGTTACGAATGTTTTGTTTCTGAATAGAAATGAAAAATTTGGCTCTTTTAAAATTTTTATTTTAAGTGTGTTTAAGCTTAATCGCAACGATATTTTCTTTCTTTTACCAATTAATTTTGGAATCAAAGAGCTTTTTTACTGATATTATCAATTATTTTTGTATATTTAAATAAGTTTTATGCTTAAAATTAAAATACAAAGTTAAAAAAAAAAAATTAAATATTCACAAAAAACTTATCCTAGATTGATCTCTAATATGCAATTGTTAAATCTGGTTGCACTTTTAAGCTAACTATAAGCTAAATATATGTGAAAATTATTATAGAACAGGAATATTGTGCTTACTTTAAGATGTAATACATACTTGGCAGTTTTTACGATTATACGTTTATTGATAAAAATATAAATGCTTTTAAAAAAAATAAGTTTTAAGTAGGAAAAAAGTTATTTTCTTGTATTATATCAGTGAAATATTTTGAATATTCTCCAATACTTGCCAGTAAACATGGTATTTGTGTTATTTTATTTAAATGTTCATTAGTCATGGAAACTTTTAGCTTTTGCCCTGTAATTTCAAATTAATTGATCTATGCTTAAAGAGGATCAGTTTTAAAATTTAAGATTTAGGCTGTATTGATGAACATAGTTTTATTTTATTGACAATGAAATCATTCAAATGTTTCATTGCAATGTTGACTCAACAACAAAACAAAACAAAACTTTATCTCTATGCTGCAAAACAATATCTATATAATCTCTCTTTTGTTTTGTTCTTATTTTTTTCTCAATCATCTCTTTGTATGTTGGTTATGAATAGTGTTCGCTCTAGAAATAAAAAGGGCATGGTGCTATTCACTACAAAAGGCACTACTGCAGCAGAAAAGGGCACTTTTGCCAGAAATTTTTTTTTATTGCCTTTAGAAGAGGAAAAAAGAAAGTAATGAAACACATAATTTTTAAATATGATAAATCGAGTAACATTAATTTTGAATGATTTTATGATATAAAAATTAAAAATACAATTAAAACATGATTCAATAGTTTTATGTTCTTTTTCTTAAAGAAATGGAAAAAATCTATCATTTTTGGGCACACAAATTTAGAAACACTATGGAATAAAAAAAATATTTATTAAAAATCTTTGGATAAAACCAGTGGTGCATTTTACTACTTTTACAGGGTAGCTACAGATTCTGGAAATCAGGGAACTTTATAAAAATACTCAAAAATCAGGGAAATTTTTCTTTCTGCAAAAATATTTGTTTTCATCTTACCAACAACATTGGTTCGCTGCCAAACAGCTACATTTAAACCAATAATAAGATGTGATAATGAGACATAAAATCGTACTGCTGCCAAGCGATATTTGTTTGTATGAAAGTTAAATTGTTTCATAAACCCAAATTTTCAAAAGTTAGTTCATTTGCAATCTTTTGACAAAATTCATCAAATTTAGCAATCTTTGACGAAATTTGCTTGTTTTACGCAATTTCTTGACGAAATGTACACTTTTCTGTGAGTTTTTCATAATTTTTTAAAGAAATCTGCATTTTTTTGTGTGTTATTTTCACAAAATTTGTGCGTGTTTCATGATTTCTTGACAAATTTCAAACACTTTTTGCGATCTTTTGATGAAATTTGCATGTTTTTTGCAATCTTTAGACAAGATTTGCACATTTTTTGTGATATTAAGATTAAAAATGCACTTTTTTTTTGCGATTTTCTGACTAAACCCGTGTTTTTACGTGAACCTTTCACAAAATTTCCATTTTTTTACTCAAGCCTTGATGAAATGTGCATTTTTTACGCCCTCTTTAGAATTAATTTCATGCCTTTTTTTAATTTTTTGCAATCTTTTGACTAAATTTCTGCTAAACTCTGACGAAATAAGCGTTTTTTAATGATTTTTTTGATAAAATTTCGTGTGTTTTCTGCGATTCTGTGTCGAAATTCGCATTATTTCAACTCTAACAAAATTAGCAAGTTTTTTTTATCTGATACCTGTAATGCCGTAACTTTTGTGTATCCGTAATAATTACAGATAAATTGTAATTCTTGGCACCTCTGCTAATCAAATACTGTGCAATTTTTGTTTTTTCCTCCCAAAACAGATATTTATAAGTGTGTTATTTGAGAGAGCAGCATACATTTAAAAAAATACCGTACATGTTCTTTAATAATAAAAATCGGGGAAATCTGATATAGATAATCAGGGAACTTTTTTCATCATTCTTGTAGCCACCCTGTTTTAAAAAGGGCAGGGTGCATTTTGTAAATTTGAAAAGGGGCAGGGTGCTGCACCCTTCAAAAATGGCCTAGAATGAACACTATTTACCATACAAAATAATATATTTGTGACCTTAATACAACCTATACTGAATGCGAAGCTTGAATTTCATAGTGGAATTTATACCAAAAATTTTAAAATCTTGTCCAAAAAATTGTAGGCATTCCCGTTTAAAGAATTTCACTGTTTTCCGTTTTCACATTAGTGAATATAACCATATGTTTTGTACAATTTTCAAGTTTATGAATGCTGCCCATCACAAATTTAGCTTGTGAACATGTATTAGCACGCAAAATCAAATAAAACCAAATCCAGCTTAGAAATTAATCCAATTTTGTTGTTTAAGATCCAATATTTGGTGAAAATTGAAAAACAGAAACCGGATTAAAACTTACATTTTCTTATTTTAATCTATACATAAATATAATAAGTATTCTGAGTTACATTTAAATTACTTCAATCAGGGTTGGCATGATTTAAATCAACCGATTTAAATCTAGATTTAAATCAACTGATTTTTTTAAAAAAATCATTTGATTTAAATCAATTTTTTACAATTTCACATGAATGCACACATCAAAGGAAAATTTTGGGTAAAAAGTTAGAAAATGTATTAGATAACGATAGAATTACAAAATTTAATGCAAGATATGAACAAACTATTAATGGCTGTCATTTTGCTGGAGTTTTATTAAGGTTCTTTCCTTTAAATCAAAATGAAATGAAACTTAATGTAAGGAAAAATAATGAAGATTTGGCATTCATTAAAGAAGATTGTCTAAATCTTCTCACCACTGTAGCACATTTTCAAGCAAAAAATGGCCTATTCCAAAAATTACCATTGCTTGAGAAAAAAGTTTCTGATATTGTGACAGATTATGATTGGCAGAAATCCTTTTATGTAATGGGAGGTAAAGAGAGAATCAGCGAAATCGAAATTGAATTTATTTACCAAATAACAACAACCGTGGCTTCATCTACTGGAGTAAAAATACAATTTTCTTCTTTTGGAGTAGTTCATTCAAGCCTTCATAATAAATTAGGAGTAGACAAAGCTTCTAAATTAGTGTTTTTGTACAAACAATTAAATCCTTGATTTTTTCCTATTTGCTTAAGAAATATAGAATTAATTGTGATTTTTATCCCTTAATAAATAGCTTGCATTAAATGAATACAGTAGACTTCCTCAAATCCGCACAGCTTGGGACCAGAGGTTGTGTTGATTTTAGAATTTTGTGAATTTCTGGTCATGGGTTTGTTTACATTTTTAAACAGTAATTTGATTGTAATTAATAATGCAACTGAAGTTAATGAATGCTTATAATATAGTAAAACATTAAAACAATTATGTAAGTTAATAAACTATAATAATAAAAATTTAGATATTGAAAGCAAGAAAGATGAAGTAAATAATCAATAATGTATAACTAAATATTTATTATAAAGATGAGGTGCATTTTTTCTTAAATTGTTCAATGGAACTTGCCCCATAAAGGTGCACTACTAATTCACATCAATATCATAAAATATAGAAGTTTTATTTCAGGTTTAACCAAACTCAACAATAAAAAAAAAGCTTGATGAATGTATAAATGCATTTTGCAACCACTGATATTAGCAATACCTTGAATTTTTTTCAGAAATAAATTTATTCTTCCTTCATGAAAAAGCATGAATTTAGCAATATTAATGAAAGTTACAGATTAAAATATACATAGAATTTATATAAAAATAAAAAAGTCAAATTTTGTCCCTATACCTGACCTGAGAGCTTCATTGTTTACATCTGTAAATTATGCACGAATTTTAGAGAGTTGTGGATATTAGGGCAGCAGATTTGAGAGAGTCTATTGTATTTAATTTGTTTTTTAAATTTTGCCAGTTTCTATTCATTTACAACATATTTAAATTTATTTGTTATTTGGTATGCACAATTCAATTACAAAATAATAGAATGGCTTTGAATTAAAGCCTAGATGTTTAATTTTTAGTACCAATCAGTAACTAGAATATAATATTTTCTTAACTATAAAGTTATTTCTTATATTATTTTTATAAATTATAAATATTATTTATTCTTTTTTAGTTATTTATTATAAAAAACTGCTTAATGTATTGTAAAAACATAAAAACACAGTAATTAAATATAGGATTCTAAAAAAATCAAATAAATCTGATTTAAATAAAAAAAATCTGATTTAAATCAAATAAATCTGATTTTTTTAAAAAAATCATGATTTTTTTCCAACCCTGACTTCAATAGCATATTGCTATGTATATTAAAGTTAATTTTTTAAAAAACACACTTGATAATAGTGAATTAAGAAAAATTTTCCCCTTAAATATTTGAAGTCTCCTTCCATTTATAAATGTTAGGAGAGTCGCTCTCCTCCCAAGAAAAATTAAATTTCAAGCATTGTTGGGTTTTTGATGCCAAGAAGTGTTTTTTGACATGACATGTCAAAAATTGTTGCAAAGTGTCTAAAACCTTATGCACATTTTTTAAGCCATCATTAGTGTTATTAAATCAAGCTAAAAACTGTTGAAATGATAATTTATGTTATATAAATTATTTTTAAGTCAATTCTCATGCTTTGAAAAATAGCTAAAAATATTCAAAATACTGTTTAATGCTTTTTGAAAGTACTATTTATATTTTTTTGCTGTTGTATGTTCAGTCTGTTTTTAGAATATATATAAAGCAATATGATTTTATGCATAAAAAAAGCTTATGCAAAGCTAAATTGGTTTGACTATTCAATGCAGGGTTGGGTTTTTGACGTCAAAAACTGGTTTTCGACATGACAGTGGTAAAAACCGTGTTTTTACCGGTTTATTCTGTCAAAAACGTATCATATCGACTTTCTGCCAATTTATAGTACAAGTACAGCTTACAATTCCATTTTAAATTGATTTTTCCTTATTGTTCTTCTTATTATTATTAATTTTAATCACATTTGTTAAATATATTTAAAAGAAGGATTCCCTAAATGGGGAAAAATTTAAAAATACAAGTGTAAAAATGGAAAGAACAATATTTGTCAGAATCAGGGTTGGAAAAAAATCATGATTTTTTTAAAAAAATCAAAAAAAATCGGATTTATGTGATTTAAATCAGATTTTTTTGATTTAAATCGGATTTGATTTTTTTAAAATTCTATATTTAATTACTGTGTTTTTATGTTTTTACAATACATGGGGCAGTTTTTATAATAAATAACTAAAAAAGAATAAATAATACTTATAATTTATAAAAATAATATAAGAAATAATTAAACAGTTAAGAAAATATTATATTCTAGTTACTGATTGGTACTAAAAGTTAAACATCTAGGCTTTAATCTAAAGCCATTCTATTATTTTGTAATTGAATTGTGCATACTAAATAAGAAACAAATTTAAATATGCTGTAAATGAATAGAAAATGGTAAAATTTAAAAAACAAATTAAATACAGTAGACTCCCTCAAATCTGCAGCGCTAATAGGCACAAGTCTCTAAAATCTGTGCATATTTTACAGATGTAAACAATGAAGCTTTCAGGTCAGGTGTAAGGACAAAATTTGACTTTTTATTTTTATATCAATTCTATATATATTTTAATCTGTAACTTTCATTAATATTATTAAATTCATGCTTTTCATGAAGGAAGAATAAATTTATTTCTGAAAAAATTCAAGGTATTGCTAATATCAGTGGTGATCACAATCTTTTTTCAAAATGCATTTATACATTCATCAAGCTTTTTTTATTATTGAGTTTGGTTAAACCTGAAATAAAACTTTATTTTATGATTTTGATGTGAATTAGTAGTGCACCTTTATGGGGCAAGTTTCTTTGAATAAAAAAATTGCACCTCATCTTTATAATAAATATTTAGTTATACATTATTGATTATTTACTTCATCTTTGCTGCTTTCAATATTTTAATCATTTTTAATTATCAAAATTTTTAGTTTATTACCTTACATAATTTTTTTAATGTTTTGCTATGTTATAAGCATTCATTATAAATTTCAATTGCATTATTAATTACTATCAAATTACTGTTTAAAAAATGTAAACAAACCTATGACTAGAAATCCACACAACCTCTGGTCCCAAGAAGTGCGGATTTGAGGGAGTCTAGTGTGTTCATTTAATGCAAGCTATTTATTAAGTGATAAAAATCACAATTAATTCAATATTTTTAAGCAAATAGGAAAAAATCAGGGAACCAGTTAATTGTTTGAACTAAAACACTAATTTAGAAGCTTTGTCTACTTCTAATTTATTATGAAGGCTTGAATGAACTAGTCCAAAAGAAGAAAATTGTCTTTCTACTCCAGCAGATAAATGCACGGCTGTTGTTATTTGGTAGATAAATTCAATTTCAATTTTGCTGATTCTCTCTTTACCTCCCATGACATAAAAGGACTTCCAGCAATCATAATCTGTCATAATATCAGAAACTTTTTTCTCAAGCAATGGTGATTTTTGGAATGGGCCATTTTTTGCTTGAAAATGTACTACAGTGGTGAGAAGATTCAAACAATCTTCTTTAATTAATGCCAAACCTTCATTATTTTCCCCTACACTGAGTGAAATTTCATTTCGATTTAAAACAGAGGGACTTAATAAAACTCCAGCAAAACGACAGCCATTAATAGCTTATTCATATCAGAATCTCATATCTTGCTTTAAATTTTGTAATTCTATCATTATCTAATACATTTTCTAATTTTTTACCCAAAATTTTCCTTTGATATGAGCATTCATGTGATATTGCAAAAAATTGATTTAAATCAAATGATTTTTTTAAAAAAATCAGTTGATTTAAATCTAGATTTAAATCTTGATTTAAATCAGTCGATTTAAATCATGCCAACCCTGGTCATAATCTCCATTAATATAGATTCTACTAACTGCAATGAAAATTAATATTAAATGATAATAAAAGGTTATTCTATTTATTAAATAACCTTCAATATACATTTCAAATAATATATTAAAATAATTTTAGAGATGCAAAATGCTATTATATGATATGACAATTGATGTCAAGGACTGGTCATTGAATAAATTTGAATATTAGGTACTACTTGGTTATCCTGTCAACCAATTTCACCAAATTCTACATGTTTACATAACTTTTATTTTAAACAGCGAAAGGAGACATAAATTAGTAAACCATTAATTAAAATTCAAATAAAGAGTGAGATTAAAAATCCTGTGATGACCTTTAACACATGTATCGTATTTAATGTGAATGAATGTGACTTTCATAATCTTCCATTATTGGTATTTAATCTTATAGTTTGGCGGTAGCTTTTTGGTCGACAGGATAATAAAATAGTACTGAATATTATTATGTATAATATTTCAAAATGCTTATCTTATGCTTTTCATAAATGCGACTAAACAGTGATTTTTGTTCCCAGTTCAATAGATAGAATCTTAAAAATTTTATATAATAAAATTTTGGTACAAACCTTTAAGACCTAATTTCAATTGGAAGCTTTTAGACTTAAAATTTAATAAATATCCCCCCCCCCCTAAAAAAAAAAAAAAAAATTAAGAAAAAAAAAAAAATTAAGAAAAATCAGAATAAAATAATTTATATATTTATATACCATAGTTTTTATTTGGTAACTTTTGTGCAAGTATGTATGAATTTAGACCATTCAAACACCCATATTTTTACCAGAAAAGTCATGAAATATTTTTAAATTCAATTTATTAAAGCTACCTATAGTCTGACATAAAAAGTCAGACTATTTATGTCTTGTTTATGTTTTATTTTAAACTACTTAGTTATTATTTAAAGTAAAATTAAAAAAAATAACACATAGCATATTTTTATTACATTTACAGAGATTCTTAAATGCTTTATTTATTTTTTAATGTAGTTTTTGTTTTTCTTAGATGAATAAATATACTTTGGAGTCTGTTTGATATTGAATATTTCATGTGAAGTGACTTTATACTAAAGATTAGGGATGCACAACCTGTGGCCCGCGATGGGTTAATATGTTGCCCGTGATTTTCGTCAATTTACAACTGGAAAAATTGCAATTTTTGTACATATGTCACACAAAAAAAATCCTAAATTTTGTCAATTTACTGCGGGAAAATATAAAATTTCATCATTTAAGAACCACAAATTTCGTTTATCGGCACGGAAAAATAACGAATTCTGTTGATCAAATGCGAAAAAAGTCAAATTTTATCGATGAGGATCGGAAAAATCATCAGTTTTGCTCATCAGAGAAGGGGAAATCGCGAATTTTGCTCATGAGACTTGGGGGAAAAAAAGTAGCAAATTTCCCCGATTGGGCACGAAAGAATCGTGAGTTTTTTCGACCAGGCATGGAAAAATCGTGGATTTTGTCGGATGGACACGAAAACTCACACATTTCGTTGATCAAGCAAGAAAAAAATCAATGTTGTTCCTCGAAAAAATTGCAAATTATCATCGGATGGAAAAATTGCATATTTTCTCGGTTTATCGCATGAAAAAAAAAGCAAATTTTGTCGATAAGGCACAAAAAATCACAAACTTTGTCAATCAGAGACCCCCCCCCCCCCCCCCCCCCCAAAAAAAAAAAAAAAAAAAAAACAAAAACGCAAATTTTGCTGATAAGACACAGGAAAATCGCGAATTAAGTGATGACGCATGGAAATATTGCAAATTTCGTTGATCAGCTGCGGAAAAATCATGTTTTTGCCAGTTTATCAAGAGAAAAAATCGCGAGTTTTATCTTGCCGCATAAAAAATGCAGATTTCGTCAATGTTAATACAAAAATCACGAATATTGATACTCGGTCGAAGAAAAATGTGAATTTTGTCAATCTACAGCGAAAAAAGCATACATTTCGTTGATCGAAGACCGAACAATTGTGAGTTTTATTGATCGCATTTCGAAAAATAGCAAATTTCTTTGGTCGTAGATGGGAATATTGCAGATTTTGTTGGTCACACATGAAAAAATTGCTAACTACGTCGATCAGAGTCGAATAAAGTCGAGAATTTCATCGATCATGTGGAGTAATTTCTCGATTTTCGTCGATTGGCTATGCAAAGATCACGAATTTCGCCGATAGGCTTTGTAAAAATCAAAAAATTTATTGATCGGCTTTGTAAAAATCCCGAATTTTGTCGATTAGCTTTGGAAAAATCCCGAATTTTGCCGATTCGAATTGGAAAATCATGAATTTCGTCGATTAGGTGCGAAAAAATCACGAATTTCGTGAATCAGATGCGGAAAAATTGCGAATTTTGTTATTCAGTCGCTTTAAATCGGGTATTTCGTCAATCAGGTTTGGATGAATCGCCAATTTCGTCGATCTTGTTAAGGAAAATTGTGATTTTCGTCTATTAGCTTTGCAAAAATCGCGAATTTTGTCTATCAACTTTTTAAAAATTGCGAACTGCATCTATTGACTTTGTAAAAATCGTGAATGTTGTCAATCGGCTTCATGAACATCGTGAATTTTGTCTATCGCCTTTGTAAAAATTGCAAATTTCGTAGATCAGGCGTGGGAAAAACGTGAATTTCATTGATCGATTTTGTAAAAATCGCAAATTTCGTCTATCAAGTGCTGAAATATTGTGAATTTCATCGATTGTGCAAAAGAAAATAGCGAATTTTATCAATCGACTTTGTAAAAACGAGAATTTCGTAGATTGGCTTCAGAAAAAAGCGAATTTCTTCGATCAGGTGCATTGAAATTGGAAATTTTGTCGAGCAGGTGCGGAAAAAATTACAAATCTCGTCGATCATTCTCAGAAAAATCATGAATTTTGTCGATCATACGAAGGAAAAAAACAAATTTCATCAACCAACTTTGTAAAAATTGTGAATTTTATCGATCACTTTGTAAAAATCTCGAATTTTGTCGATCGGGAAGGTAAAAATCGCAAATTTTATCGATCAGGTGCGGAAAAATTTAAAATAACGTAGGTTTAAAAAAAATCTTGTTAATCGGCTTCTTCTCTCTCCTTCGTTCATAACATTCACATTTTTTGGCACTAGCCATTTATGCTCTTTTTTTTTTTTAGCACATTTAATAAAACAAAACATAATCTCCTGAATTATGTCAGGGAATATCTTTAAATCTAGAAAATAATCCTTGCTATATCTGTTATATATAAAAATGTAAAAACTGCTGATATATCCTTAACAACTGAATTGCGTATTTTGACTGGATAAGTGAACTTAAATGGATACCCCCACCCCCCAATCACACACATACACTCTCCTGTGAAACCACATATTTTTTTTATCAAATTGTAGGCTACAGATCACCTCCTCTAACTCGAATTCTCTCCATGTTATTGATGTGACCCTCGACCACACAGATATATTTGAAAGTGGCCCTTCTCTTCAAAAGGTTGTGCACCCATACTAAAGATAGAATGAAAAAGTAATAATATTTATTATGTAAAAACAAATCGCTAAAAAAAGGTTTTTTGACAGTTTTCGACATTTTTGACAAGGAGGTTTTTGACATGATGGTAAAAACCATGGTAAAGTCCAGTAAAAACTATCATGTGTCAAAAATTTGCCAACCCTGATTCAATGACTACAAGGAAACTTAGCTTAATTTTAATGATTCCAAAAATGTTTGTTTTTGAACACATACATAAAATATAAACCTGAGTTCTTACACACATGTTGTCTGAGTAATTAAATTATAATATCAAATCAGTATAATTAAGCATTTTAAAAATTGATAACTTATACCCAAAAGAATATCGTGTTCGTGGGCAAGAGCCCCCCCCCCCCCCCCAAGAAAAAAAAATCAAAAATTTTCTGAAATTTTTTGCATTTTAAAACTATGATCAACTCCTGACCTTTTTGCGAATTTTATATATTCATGCAACTGAATGACATTTTGCAAGTTTTTTGCTGCAAAAAATCATTAAAATTAAGGATATATTTTTTTTTTTTTTCAAAAAACTGTTTCACAAATTTTTTTCCAGCTATCGATTAACACAAGTTTCTTGCTATTTTCTGCTGCAAGAACGGAGTCATTTCGTTCTGAATTTTCCTAAAAATTAACACATTTGATTCCAAAAATTATGAAACATCAGTTATCTGCCTGGAAATTATGTTTGAATCGTCGGCTGTTAACCGATTTGGTATAAGTTTTGAACCGAGCTGAGTCGCATATTTTCACAATCAATTTTGTTAGAGGATCACGATAGAAATTTTGTTGAAGCATTGTGAAAAAAACTCACATTTTCTCAAAGAATAGCAGGAAAAAAAGGTGACCTTCCTCAAAAGATAGAGATAAAATGTAAATTTCTTAGAAAGATCGCAGAGTACACGTGAATTTCGTGAAAGCATCACAGAATAAATGTGAATTTTGTGAAAGGATCGCCATATAAACCCAAATTTACCAAAATTCCACTTAAAATTCACAAATTTCATAAAAAGATATGAAAATAAACATGCAGTTCATTAAAAGATCGTAAAAGAAACAAAAATTTTGTTAAAAGAGTGCGAATAAATGCAAATTTTGTCAAAGGGTTTTTAATGGGTGATTCTGAGTAAATTTTTTTTTTTTTTTTTTTTTTTAATTCACAGCAATTTTTCTGAAAAGTTACAACAGAGTGTGTGAGGATAAGAGGGAAATGTACTTTTGACACTGTATTTTTTCTGCGACAATTTGACGAAAATTACTGATTTTTCGCAATCTTTTGGTGAAATTATTGTATTTTTTGATGAAATTTGCCTTTTTTTTTACGAAATTTGCAGATTTTTTACATTTCTTGTAAAAATTCGCTGGTTTTTGACAAAATTTGTGAGGTTTTTGCGATTCTTAGATGATATATGGGAGTTTTTCGACACTTTGTGGCGAAATATGCACATTTTTCATGATCATTAGATGAAATTTGGAAGTTTAGTAATTTACCTTTTTCCTGCGATTTTTTTTTTTTTTTTTTTTTTTTTTTTCCCCACAATTTGCATTTTTACTAGTATCCCTGGCCAAAATTAGCATTCTTCTGTGAATCTGATGAAATTTGTAGATTTTTTGCACTATTATTATTTTTTTTTTTTTGACGAAATTTGCGTTCCCTTTGATAAACTTTTGATGAAATTTAATTTTTTTTGTTTTTTTTTTTTTCAAATTTATGAAATTGATTTTGTTTGGGCAACCATTTGTTGAAATTCATTGTATGTTTTTTCACTGAATTTCCAGATTGATGACTTTTTTTTTTCAGCATAAAATATCTTAAATTTTCAGAAAATACAGAACAGAATCATCCCTGAATCGCTTAATAAATGCAAAAATTATCAAAGTATCGCTTTATAAAAGCAAACTATGTCACAGAATCACGAAAAATATACAAATCTCGACAATGCATTGTGGGAAAAAATGTGAATATTGTCAAAGGGTTGTTAATAATGCTAATTTAGTCAAAGGGCTGCTAAAAAAAATGCAAATTTCATTGAACAATCACAAAAAAATGTGAATTTCATCAGAAAACACAAATTTAATCAAAAGGCTAAAAAAATGCAAATTTCATTAAATGGTCATGGAAAAAATGCAACCGTCTCTTTGGAAAACAACAAACGCATGCAAACATATCTGTTTATTGTTATAGGTATAATTTTAATCGAAAATTAGGCTAACCCTATCCCAACTTGCAGGAATTTATACTCACAAGGAAGGTCTCCATACGGGCATACTCAGAAAAATCTGAAAAAATTACAGAATGTTCTTCTCATACAGTTATATATGTTTATAAAAAAAATTTCGGCAGAATTTCCTTATTACGTCCGTAAAAAAATAATAAAAATTTCGTTTATTTGGTGATATATCTCCGGTTGGCGAAAAAACGAAATTTTGAAAAATACGCTTTTACGCTTCGATTACTTTTTAAAGAAAAAACTTTCTATGTTCAATTTATTTAAATAAGTTTAGTTTAAGTAATTTTAGTTTTGCATTTTTACTTTACTTTAAGTGTAATTTTGTCATATTCGTTTATATGTACTTTTAACAAAATGAAATTAAAATATTTTATCATTTAAAACACAATTTAAATTGATTAAAATTGTTCCAAATTGAAAAATACACTGTTAAAAATCTGCTGTATTTTGTTGCAGCATGGTTACTTGGCCATGAAATGGAGCTTTCTCATTGATTGGAATAGAGATATTATATACAAGCGGTGGAGTGCGTTGCAACGAAATGCAGCAGATTTTTAGCAGTGTATGACGCGGTCAATTGACCGTGCTTTAGAACATTCTCATTGGTCAGAAGAGAGATATTCTATAAAAGTAGTGGAGTGACGTTGCAGTAAATGCTGCAGATTTTAAAAAGTGAAGTCAATTAAAATCAATTTTCAGATTCG
Organism: Maratus speculifer; assembly: GCA_964019185.1. Lineage (NCBI taxonomy): Eukaryota > Metazoa > Arthropoda > Arachnida > Araneae > Salticidae > Maratus > Maratus speculifer. The sequence continues at coordinate 33,259,583 of OZ025291.1, read as the reverse complement.
TTAAAATCGTCTGCTTTTGGCGAGGAAATGCATTGCTCGTCAAATCCCGCGTCGCTTTCAGCTTTTCACGCCAATTATTCCAAACTATTTTATTTTTTTACATATTTAATAATGTAATTCCGCCGCTAATTTTCACTGATCCTTTATTACCTACATGAGTAGTTTAATTCGTATTTTTTTCAAAAGATTCTGAGTATGCCCCCAATGGAGACCTTCCTTGTCAGTCTAAAATATACATAAACCAAAAACCGAGTTTACAAGACCTGTAACAAAAATAATTAGTACAGGAAGGGAATTTATCCCTGTAAAGACGGAATGGACAATACCAAAGCTTGATTTACTTTCTCTTTTTTAATAAAAAACTCATTTTGCATAATTATTCTGAGTTGTTGATAAACATTGCTTCAGTGGAATTTTGTCGTATGTATCCGTGTGATTCTTTAAATAGCACATAAAATGACAGTAGGTTTTAAAGTTTTTCTTTTTCTCTCCGAAACAGTTAAACTCCCCTCCACTTATAGATGTTGGGAGGGAGACCGAGATGTCCCTCCCCTGAAAAACTGAATTTCAAGCTCTGACATTGGAAGTATTGGAAAATGGTTGGGACCTCATCCAATGGTCACTAAATGGCGAGGAGTCGCTAAATCGGAGATTGTAAAATCGTGAGTCTACTGTATATTCTTTTATATAAGCCATATACTGTTATTAGGTAAACAGCTTATTTTTTTACTGTGAAATAAAGATAAATCAGTTTGTTTTCATTTGAACTTTAATTTATAGTGAACTATTGCAGTTAACAATTAAAAGTACATAGCTTTATATTTTATTATAATGCACTTAATTTCAATTACAAGTGTGTACAGTACAATTTATTACCGTTGAGTACAGTGTATAATAAATATGATCTCTATTTTTCATGTTTTATACAGATTTTAGAAATAGCTTGAAAGATTTTGATATGAAATCCATAAAACCATAATTAGTTTTGATTTCAAGCAAAATACATATTTGAAGAATTTTTGATGACCATTCAAACAATATTATTTAATTAGGAGGGTGTGTAGGTAAGGTTTTAGTTAAAATATTTTAAAATTTTCCAGGTATTATTTTTATTGGTAATAATAACAAATGTAAATATTGTAGGCATAATATTTTATATTCAGGGTTGTTAAATACCCGGGTTTTTTCAGAAAAAACCCAACCCACTGGGTTTTTTCAGGGTTTTATCAGGGTTTTTTCGGGTTTATCAGGGTTTTTCGGTTTTTTTTTTTTCAGGGCTTTACGAGGTTTTTTGGGGGTTATGGGAGGTGGTTCAGAATGTTTGAAAAAAAAAATGTACTTATTACTAAATTTAAAGCAGCTAATTGATTACAAATATATATAAATCAATGACAGTAATCAAAATTATGCTTTGATTTTAGATAAATTGATTATTAGTAATAATTTATAAATTATTTTTTTTTTTTTTTTTTTTTTTTTTTTTTTTTTTTGTTACTACTAAATAATAGAATAAGCCAAGTAATTCTACATGTCTACATAATTCAATTAGGATTCTAAGCATATATGGTATTTTGTTATGAGTTTCTATTCTATAACATAGAACACGTTACACATCAAAGTATTTTTTTAATGGGAAAAAATTTGTTTTTTATACATGCTACAGAGATTAACTAACAGTTATTTCTTTTAAAAATTTTGATGGTATAATTAGGACATTTCTTTTCTTTGGGCTGGGGGATGATGGTTATAAATTTTATGAGTTGTGTACTAATATTAAGAAATATATTACAATGCATTATATGTGTAACTTAAAGATGAAATTTTGAAAAAACCCACTTGGGTTTTTCCTGGGTTTTTTCAAGTGGGTTTTTTCAGAAAAAACCCACTCGGGTTTTTTGGGCTGGGTAAAATCATAACAACCCTGTTTATATTACATATGTCATATGTGTACATTCATAAATATCTAAAATAATTTTTAACATATTATGTATGTAATATCTGTTGTGTATTTATTCCTTTATTAAGTGGGAGAAAAAAAAAACACATCCATTAATTTTATGAAATATTGATCAAGAATTACTCCAGCAAACTCTAGTATAAAGAGTACTAGTATAAACGCCACGGCATTTACGAGTTTAGAAGTTACAATTTTCATATGCTGTGTTGGCAAAAATTTTGTGCAAATTATTCCGTGTTTGAAAAAAAAAAAAAAAGGTCACTTTTTAAAAAAATTTCTTCTTCCCCATGTTCCCAATATTACCAAGCATAAGTCAACAAAAGCAATTCACCATGAGTTACCCTTTTCCAAAAAATATGGTGACTGGAATAAGCAGAAAGGGTCAGTAGATGCTTGCTTTTATTGCACTTCATTGTAGAAACAAAGAATTGGAAAGCCAGTTTTTCTGAATTTCACAATTGAAATGTCTCATGGTTGCAAGTTTTTCCATCCTGAGATGGAAAAATCTCCAAGGACGGAAGCAGATTGTGAAAAGCATGTGCTTTTCATCAAAGGATTGTGGTAAAAAAAAATCTTGAAATGATCGCGGGGAAAAAAAAAAAAAAATTGCTTATGATTGGGGGAAAAAAATTTCTTAAAATGCAAATTTTCGGAAAAAAGTTCTATTGCTGTCAAAGGATTGAAAAAAAGACTCATTTGCTGTCAAAAGCTTGTTGAAAAAAACGCAATTTTGTCGAAAACATGCTATTTCTGTCGAAGGATTGCGAAAAATACTCTAATATCATCAAAGAATTGCAAAAAAGGCACGATTTTCATCAAAAGCTTGTGAAGAAAACTCAATTCCTGTTAAAAGATGTCATCTCAGTCAAATAATGTGAAATAGTTGCGGTCTCTGTCAAAGGATCACAAAAAAGATGAGTTTTCTGTTAAAAGGTTGTTGGAAAAAAAATTCTTGTCGAAGGCTCGCAAAAAAGACGCTAGTTCCATCTAAGAATTGCGAAAAAGATGCTATTTCTAGTCAAAGAATACTAAATGAATGCAATTTTTGTCAAAAGATCACAAAAGACGAATTTAATAAAAGGAAGAGACGTGATCATGAAAAAGATGTAAATTTTGTCAAAGTATTGTGGAAAAGACGCAAATTTTGCCAAAGGATCGAGAAAAAGACACAATTTCCGTCAAATGATCATAAAAAATTCCACGATTTTCATCAAATGATTGCAGGAAAAGCGCGATTTTTGTCAAAGAATCACGGAAAAGATGTGAATTTTGCCAAAGGATCACAAAAAGACTCGATTTCTGTTAAAAGATCGCGAAAAAGACACTATTTTCATTGAATAATCATAAAAAGACGCTATTTCCAGTCAAATAATACAAAATAGGTGCAATTTTTGTCAAAGAATCACGGAAAAGATGTGAATTTTGCCAAAGGATCACGAAAAGACTCGATTTCTGTTAAAAGATTGCGAAAAAGACGCTACACAATAAAGATGCGAATTTAATCGAAGGATTGTGGAAAAGACGCAAATTTTGCCAAATGATGGGGGGGGGATGCGATTTCCGTGAAATGATCACAAAAAACCCCCACAATTTTCATCAAATGATAGCAGGGAAAATGCGATTTTTGTCAAAGGATCGCGAAAAGCATGTGATTTCTGACATAGGATCACAAAAAAAAAAACGCAAATTTCGTTAACAGATTGTATAAAATACTTGGATTTCATCGAAAAATTGCAGATTTCAGCTGAAAACAGTTGAAAAATCATAAACTTCTGCTTAAAACCATAGAAAAATCACAAATTTTGTCTGACAGCTGTAGAAAAATTGTAAATTTCGGCTAAAAATAGTAGAAAAGTTCCAAATTTTGTCGAAAGATCGGGGTAAAAACACAAGTTATGTGTGTTTTTGCTCGCTTATTGGGGGGGGGGGGGGGGGTCAAAATATTTTCAGTCCTGGCAAACTGTCTCTTTTTTTGGTATATTTTAGTTCAGGATTTTCCAATTCTCACTTATGATTACTTGCATATTTATTAAATCTTTTTTATTAATTATCCAACAATAAATGCAGGATTTTATAATTTCCATTCTTATGACAACCGATAAAACATATTTCTTGGTACACTTTAAGGCATATTCCGTAAACATTCGGGGGGAAAATATTCCAAGAAAATTTTTAAAAATTTCCAATAAAGGAAAAGTGAGAAATTATTTAAATAATATTTTATTTATATTTAAAAAAAGGACCCCATGAATGTGTCATCAAAACCGCGATGTTTGAGTGTGGAAAAAGAAATTAATGTGTTGCAAACAAACGTAAAACAAACGTTTCTTATCTGAGTCGTTTCATTTTGGAACAAGTCCGAGGAATTTTTTTTTTTCAGAGTCATTTCATTTCAGAACGAGTCTGAGGTCCTTTTCGACTTACGGAAAAACTGGCTTTCCAGTACTTTGTTTCTATAATGAAGTGCAATAAAAGCAAGCATCTATTGTCCCTTCCTGCTTATTCCAGTGACCGTATTTCTTGGAAAAGGGTGACTTACTCATCATGTATTGCATTTGTAAATTTAACGATCGGTAACATTTCGAACACAGGGAAAAAAGAAAGAAAAAAGGGGTTTTCTTTCTGTTGAAACACTGAATAATTTTCTCAATTTTCGTAAACGCCGCCGTGGTGTAAACGGTGCTTATATGAAAATTTCAACTTTTAAAACCGTAAACTCTGCGGTGTTTATTCCCTAAATTACGGTACTCTTTCCTTCAACTGAATTCTTGTAAAAAAGTAAGGAAATCTTTCATATAAGATCCATTTGCGGTTTTTTCATAATAAAACTGAAGGGAGCGAACAAAAGAATCGCGGGATACGCAACCCATCCTTCTTGATGGAAAGATTTTTCTTTTGCCGGACATCTGTCTCTTTCCTGCAAAATTTGTTAAGATTAAAAACAGTGTCCCTACAACAAAGAAGCCAACATCAAACTTTAAAAAGTGGTCAAATGTGTTTGGGCTTTAAGATCATCTGCTCTCCTTAGATACGTTTAGTTACACAGAAAGGAATTGTGCTTGAATTTTTTTTCTTTTTTTATTATTGTTAAAAAAAAATATTTTTGGTGTCAAGCTTGCAAACTGATATACATTTCGAAAAAATGAAATTTGTTCAAAATGGGAGCAGTGTTTTTTAGATTTTTACTGTGTATTTAAAGTTAAAAAAAAAAAAAAAAAAAATCTGGATCCTGAAGTTCCTGAAAATCAGTTCTGTAATATAAATATTTTATTCCTACATATTTTTTGACAATTAGTTATTTTAATAATTTAATTAATCTAATAATCCAGATTTTTGCCATATTTATGCAATATTTTGGGTAGTTTAATGCTTCCTTAATAAAGCAAAATAATTCCTTTTGACTGTGGTGATTATACAATTTTTTTTTTTTTTTTTTTTTTTTTCCAAGATGATGTCAATATTTGAGGGTGCGGGGGTGTTTTTTCCTTAAATTAGTTTTTATAACCAGTATACATATTATTGATATAATTTAAAACCTTGTACTATGTATAGTTGTTAAATGACATGAAACTAAAAAAAAAATAACGTACCTTTAGGTATCTTAGTAAAATGTGAGATTTTCAGAAACAATCTTTTTTCAAGATGCTTTTGTAGCAGTTTGCAATCTATATATTTGTAATTAATTTCCAGCAGAGATGAGTTTATTTTGTACACCTACACTGTATATGTAAAATCATAGTGAAATGACTGTGTTTCACAGCTATTCTTCCTAAAATAGTGAATGTTTGACAGTGAAATTAATATCAATGATCAATCATCCATAAAAAATTTGCAAATTTCAGAAATGGTTATAAAATTCTGAAAAAATTATCTGTTTTTGAGATATATATATATTTTTTCTAGTTTAAATAACATTTTCTAATGATGGCAACAAAGTAACTTCAGTTTTGTGGCCAAAAAAAGGGGAAAAACTATAGGGATTACTTAATTTCTTCCCCCCCCCCCCCCCCAATTTTAAACAGAATTAAAATTCTTTTATTTCAAACATGACCTTATGATTGAAATAAAAAATGTTGAATAAAAAATCATTCCCTCTTTTAACTAATGACAATGTTTTGATTTAGATTCTGTTTTTCAAAAAGAAATAAAATATTTACATATATTCGATCTGCAGAAATTATAGTTTAGAAACGTAAAAATCGCGTGTCATTTTTAATCTTTGTCATAAATTCAATTAACTTAAAATAATAATTCCACCACAGTTTTTAGTATTTTTTTCTTTTTTAAATTTACAATGACATATACAGCCAAAATGATTTGATATTAATTTATACTAGAACTATCACAGTTATAGCATTGATGTATAGTATAAGTAATTATATTTGTATAATTATTGAAGTGTCACTATTTGTTTTTAATGTACATTTTTTCAAAATGTGTTTTTACTTTTTAACAATATAAAACTATTTTTTAGCTCAAAATATGAATATGCTGTCATAGAATTCAGACGAAAAGGGCCAGATATGCTTAATTCCATGTGCCTGGATCGCAAAAGAAAATGGTAAAGAAGGGATTTTAATTGTCGGAACTTATAAACACTTCAAGTATTAACAGTAATCACATTGTTTACCACATTTTTGTTAATTGTAGTTCTTAATAAAGTAGAATCATCCAGGGTAATTCCTGGTCACTGAATTTCATGTAACTCTTGATCATTTTCCCTTTTATTATAAAAATAATGATGGATCAAATTGTAAAAAATCTTATTGATACTTTGATCCTTTGCATTGAATATATGCTTAGAGTATTCATTTAGTTGAAATTTAATACTGATAAAATGTATTCAAAACGTCTACTCAAATTTCTGTAAAACATTAACCTTAATTCACTATATAAAACTATATATAACCTTGATTACTATAAAATATATTGAAAACTGTTACTCAAATTTCTGTAAAACAATATTGACCTTGGTTCACTATATCCAAATTTGTTGAAAAAAGTTTTTTGTGTGAGTGTGTGTATATAATATATCATTGTTAAAAATAGTGAATGTAAATTATACATAATTTGCTTATAAGTTATCTTATTAAGTAGATAATAAATCAGACATTAAATATAAAAATAGTTACTTTACTAAAGTGATTATTTTATTTTTACATTCTATGCAAGTAATTCATGATTTTCGATTGAATACAATTCAATTTAAAGTAAAATTAATCGATTTTCTTAGCAACAATATTAAAGAACTCATGAACTTTTGTAAAATTTATTTTTGTGAAAAATAACTTAAAATGATATATGAAACCAGTTACTGAAATTCGAATCAAGCATTTATTAATAACTTTAGATCTTTCTGCTGAAGCTTAATTTTCTGCTAAACTTGATTTGTTTGCAATTTACACATTTTAAAATTAAAAAATATAAAAATAATAAACACCATCTTTTTATGAAATAGAATTTTGTGATGGAGACTGTTTTATAACGAAGAATTTTGTGTAGTGATCTGTTTTATTAAATGGATTTTCGTGAAGAGGTTAAATGGCCTTCAAATCTTACCTTTATTTGACCCCTGTGAGTGTAAGATATTGTATTCCATTTGATGAAGTTGTTCAACATTCATTGAAGTTAAGTCAGTTTACCCCCCCCCCCCTTTTTTTTTAAATGGTACATTTTAAGCAAAAATTTAAATTATGTGGTTCTATCATGTACTGTGTGCCATATTGTGCCATTAAAGCAGCGTTTTGTGTCTCCTACAGGCGACATCAGTATTGCAGTCAGTAGGAGTATTGTAATCAGTATTGCAGGAGGCGGTTATGCAGGAAACTGAGCCATGTTTGTTACTATCTTTGCCATAAATGTTTTTGAATGAAATCCATAATCGTTTGCAAAGGCTGCTATGTTAAAAACTTGCAATTTCAACAAAACTTTTTTTTTTTACTGTAATTTCTAAAATTTTTGCTATTGAAATCTGTATTTTTTTTCATGAGTTATATACTGTCATTTTCCATGCTACATGCATTGTTCCAATGACATTTATAGTTTTGAATGTGGGTCTATTTTTATCTTAATTTAAATATTTTTTGTGACACTAACATATAGGATAAATTTTATTTCACATTCAATGTAACTTGCATCACGCACAATCATGGGATAAAAAACTATCAACTGTTGTTTTTCATTATCACTACCAACATAAACTTTTATTTTATTGAAAAATACTGATGGTAAAACAAAACATTGGCATTTCTGTGTAAAGCATGTCAATTCAATTGTAAAATGTTTAAATGCTCAAGTGTTAGCAAATCAGTTGATCCACTTTGTGTTTAAATTTCTTTTTCTATCAGGTAACCAAGAAAGTTCATGTGGTTTTCATCAGACATAAAAAAACGACCCACAAAAATCTCAAACACTTATTTTATTCTTTGAAATAATCACCATTGGCTTTAATTACATGTTCAGAACGAGAAACAAGCTTATAAATACCCTTTTTGAAAAAATCTTTTGGTTTAGAGTCCGAAAACTGGGTTATAGTTTTTGTGACTTAATCTTGGGTTTTGAACTGCTGTTCCTGCAAGTGATTATCCATGACCAAAAACAAGTAATAGTCCAATGGGGCGATGTCCGGGGAGTTAGGTGGGTGAGGCAAAACTTCCCAGCTCAATGGTTTTATCACGCCCCTGGTCGCTTTGGCCATATGAGATCTGGTGTTATTGTGGAAAATAAGAACTCCTCTCCTGTTGACCAGTGCTGGCTGCTTTTCTAGCAAAGCAGCTGAAACCCTTTTCAACTGCGACAAGTAGACTTTGGCGGTGATTGTTTTCCCGCTTTCTAAGAATTCATAGTGAACTACACCAGCGCTAGTCCACCAAATACACAGCATTATCTTTTTTTGATGGATGTCCTGTTTAGCAGCCAATGAGACAGAACCAGAAGTCAACCAATGATGTTTTCTCTTTCGGTTTTTACCCATTCAGTCATTCCATACATTACCTGTCACATGTCAATATCTGATCCAGGAAAGAGGCTTTGTTGTGGCGTTACAGCAATGACAAGCAGATGTTCAGTCGTTGGAGCTTCTTTTCCTCGGACAGGACATGAGGAACCCACTTATCAAGTTTCCACAACCTCCCAAGGCTATGAAGATGCGATCGGATGGTTTCGTCAGATACTCCAAACCTTTGCGCAAGGTCCTGGCATGTTAGATCAGGCTTCTCTTTGATTTCCTGTTTCAGCTGGACTTGGTCTAAGATGGATGGACAACCAACACAAGACTTGTCTTCAAGGCTCTCGTCTTCGGATGAAAATCTGCTGAACCCCTTTTGAGCAGTCCGTTCACTCACTGAAGTCTCTCCAAACAAGGAGAATGTTCTTCTAGCAGCCTCTGCAGCTTTGTTTCCTAATTTGAACTCGTAGAGCAAAATAGGCCTCAAAATCTCCTTTGTCAATGACATCCTTTTCAACGATTGTACTTCCTAAAAAACTGATAGCGAAACATGAGATACGTTAAACAACTCTCTACTGATTGCAATTTAAAGGCAATGTACAGAAATGACGTCATCAGAATCAGTATGACCACACCTACGCAACAAAAGTAGCTGTTCTCAAAAACCGCTTGAACTTTCTTGGTTACCTGATATTTTTAGATTATAAACATTACTTCAATGTATATAGGAATGGTTATTTTCCTGTTAAACATTTTGATTTTTGTCCATTAGTTTTAAATATCCATGTTTAAGAATTCAATTTGGCAAAGTTGAAATCAATCATTTAGAAAATTAAGAACACAATCAACATAGCAATATATTTTGTAGTTTCTAATTTGTTTGTCTCATTGCTGGTTTGTATTCATACATCTGCACTTTAAAAAAAAAATCTCAATTCTCTCTTTTTTTTTTTTTTTCTTCCAGCTGCAGCCCGTCAAATACCAACTACCAGAACAGTCTTACAAGCAAATGTGGAAGATGTAAAGCTTTGGTTGCGCTCAGCAATCCAGTTCAGCAGCGAGATTCATTATAACTTTTTTAATGTACCGTTGATTATGCAAATAAAAAAAGTTTTTTCCTAAGTTATAGATATGTGTGTGTAAGAAAAAGGTAGTGTCTTGCTTCACACTGATTGATATCTTTAGATTCGGCAAATAAAACTTGAATATAATGCACTACAGTTTATCTTAGCTTTTTAGGTTACAAAAACATTTAGAACAACATTTTAAAGATAAATAGGTTGTTTCAAATTTAACATTTTTCATATTTAATACTCATAATAGGACAGTTGGCCAAGCCAAATAAAGTTTGAGAACTTACATTGTTGTCATTGTTTATATTTTCATTAAAATGAACCTTGTAAACTATAGTTTTGTTACTGAAATTGATTGTAGTTATGAAATTACTGGAAAGTTTTGTTTTCAAATAAGTTCATTTGTTGGGGGGGGGGGGAGCCAAGATCATTCAGCAGACCTTATTTTAATATTACATTTTGCTTAACCCTTTCGTGGTTATAAGTGCGTATACGTGCCTAGAATACCACTTAATTTGAATTACGAAATGCCATACTGACATCAGAATTTTTAAATGAAAATTTTAATTTTACAAAGAACGTAAAAAAAAAATTTATATATTATAAAATAAATTTGTTTTTAAATTCCGGTGTCATTCAATCATTTTAGTATTTTATGAATAGACGTGCTTTAATCTTCAAAGGGTTAAACAAAAATTAATAAAATAATATTTTAAGAATGTACACAGTTTTTCACAGTATAAATTCATTCTGCAATTTTATTATAACTAGATGATTTGTTCCATGTGTTTATTTAGTTAAACAATCTAATAATATTTGCCAATAATAAAGGATATTCGAAATATTTAAGAACTTTGCACTAACTGTCACAAACAAATTCTGGAATTATTTGTCTTAGTAATTACATAAAATTCCTTTTGGATGAAAACATACAACAGATGCATTAAAGATATTCATTGAGATTTATTGTTTTGTATTTTCAATAAAATCAGATTTTGTTTTCATGTTTTAGCAACAACCTTGCGAAAGGAATAACTGAAGTGAGTCTTGTAGAATTGGTGTTTTACTGTATTAAAAAAAATATATTTAAATGAAGGCAGGATAAATGCTGCCCTTAAAAATGTCTTGCAGAGAAAATATAAGTTAACATATTTGGTTAAACAGTGTTTCTATTCAACTAGAAAACATGGGAAATGACACACTCAAATAATCTGAGAAAACTGCCTTTTTTTTTTTTTTTTTTTTTTTTTTTTTACCTGAAAGTCTGATTTTTATGTGCTACCATTCATAAAGATTGCCCTAAATTTTGAGGCCTTTCTGTAAAAAAATTCGAATTTTTCACATAAAAGTAAAATTTTCACAAAAATTCACATGTTTATAACATAGATATTTTAGCTATACATATTTGTCACCATATATGCTAGAGTTGAACCTTTTTGATGGGTGCCCATTACTGAAATTTTTCTATTTAATTAAAAAAAAAATATGAGGAACATACATGTAGGTATTTACTATAATTATGGGGGAAAAAATAGTTAATGCAATGCAATTATATTTCTATTTTGAAACTTAATATCAAGTTAACTATAATGCAAACTTGTTTGAAAAAAATTGAAATCATCAATAGATTAGAATATTATATGCCGCAATTAAATTTTTTCAATTTCCATTTGATTAAATTTCGAAAAGATTAATAGTGATTTTGTGTGATCTAACTTAATTTTGATTTAGAGAGAGTAATGTCGTGCCTTAGGTTCAAAGTCTCTTATATAGGCAGTATCTCTACGAAAGAATATGATGAAATACGAATAATAAAAAATTACAAACAAGCTGCCAAAATAATGATAATAATAATAAAATTAAATATAAAAAAAACCTATCTAAAATTTTTAAAAGATGAATTGAAACCTGCACAACAAATTGCTTTTGTAAAAGCATAAATGATATAGCAGCACTGACTATAAATAAATAAATAAATGTTTAATATGTATAAATTCATGTTTAAATGTAAGTTTATATAACTTTTATTAATATATTATTGTAGCTTAGCTTAATTACATATCTTAAATGAGTAAAAGATCCTTTAAATTCATTTTAATTGTATTTTAGCTTTTTTTTTATGTTGTGAATTGTAATCTGGAAATTTTGTTCTTGAAATAGAGTATGAACTCTATTAACAGATATAAAAATGGATTGCATGAAGACTTATATTTACAAGTAATACAAAATAAAAATAATTTTTTGGATAGATTTAGTTTCTTTTTATATTTATACCAGCGGTAATTATATCCACATAATATGTATCAAATCAATCCCAATTAAAGCAAAACTATTGTTCAGGGAGGATTGATTTGCATCCTAGAGGGCTCTAGGCATTAGCATAAAAAGTATTCAAGGACAAAAATTCAAAAGAACTTTTTGGAAAAATAAAAAAATTATTAAATGAATATTAATTTAGGCTTCTACAGAACCTTAGTTATAAGTGAAATATTGGATCTCAGAAATTTAAAAATACAAATATTTTGGAGCTCTCAAAATTGTTGGCCCTTGTCAGCGTCCCAGATGCTCTGCTGCAAATCAAACCCTGAATAAATATGCTGTCCCAGCAAGCAGTAATTGCTGGTCATGGGAATAAAAATGGTAGTAATGTGTTGGTCCAGCAAAGTGTAAAATCGTTATAGAGGATGTTACTGATTGAAAACTGCTGGTACAGCAAAAGTCCAGCAGCATAAACATTGCATGATGGCCTGCTGCTTTATCAACACTGCTGGGTGGATGTCTGCTCGTAGTAAAAACAAATCTGACTGATGGTTTACCCCTGTATAAACATTGCAGGATAAGTGATGGTGGTGGATTAAAAGTGCTGACCCAGCAAAGAACTAGCAGTAGGTTAGAAGCTAATACTGATTAAAAACCGCTGGTACAGCAAAGGTCCAGCAGCATATGCATTGTATGATAATCTGCCGCTTTAAAAACATTGTAGGGTAGTTGTTGGCTCATAGTAATAAAAAAGCAGTCTGACGGTGTACCAATGTATAAACACTGTAGGATAAGTGATGGTACTGGATTAAAAGTGCTGGCCCAGCAAAGGAATTGCTGTAGGATAAATGCTAGCACTGCAGGAAAACTGATGGATTGAAGCAATGTGATGGCATACCAATGCTGGCTTGCTGTTGGCCATCACTGATGGGCCACCTGCATTTCGGACGGACACTTTAGTACAGGTTTAAGTAATGGCACCGTTGCACTTTACCGCTGATGGCACTGCTGGCTGCCATCTGTTTTCTAGCTGATGGCCCACTGTTTCTTTCTTTGCTGGGAAACACCATCAGTCTTCAAGTTCTTTATTTATGAACTCATAAAATAGGTAAGCTCTTCCCCGCAATCACCTTAGCACACATCGACACTACAACTTTCGTTATCCAGTCCACATCATCAGATATTCTAATTCAGCGGGAAAAATAAAACGGGCGTTTTGATAGTTTAAAAGGCAATTGCATTTTAACGCTCCTCAAAAAGCAAATGAAAAAAAAAACATTTTCACGACAAAATTAGCTTCCTCCTACTCCGCGTCAATCATTTTAAAAATCCAATTAGGATTAACTCGAGTCTCAACGAAAAAAAATGATCAGTTCTGATTGGTCTTAGCAGGCGTGTCCTCGGCAGGATCTATATTTTTCCTCGCAAATAACAAGCCCTTTAACAACGCGCATTAACACCGGACACACGATGTTAAATAAAAAATAAAATTAAAATCCCGGGAATATTCCAGAAAGTAAAAATGTTACGAAATACCTCCCGCCATTTTGAGAAGCAAGCAATAATTTCTTAATAAATAAAATAAGGAAAAGAATTTTAGCTGTTACAAGTTAATACATTACGAAACTAAGATTGAAATATGTGCCACAAATTTTAGAATTGAAGCTAAGAGAGAACAAAATGGCGCAAATTTTTTTTATTACAAATCCCCCCTCCCAGAAAGACGGGTGAAAATGTAGGTCTGAGACCTGCAATTTCACAGAAAGGGAGATGATGCAATCTTAGCTCACGAAGTTGTTATATAAGTAATAATAATTAGATACTAAATAAAAGAAAAAATTAAATTAAATTATTTTTTTACATAAATATAGAATTCAAATTTAGGAACACTAAGGTGATGCGTGGAATAACTTTAAATTTAAATACCATAAAATAGGCATCAATAAAAATACAAGATATGATCTTGTTTAAAGAACACATCATAAAGTAACTTGAAAATATAAGCAATTACTCATAGTATATTTTTAACATAAAATGAAAAACAATAACGTTGAATCTTCCTTGACAATAATGAACCTAGATAGAATGGAGAAATTTAATAGAAATTCATGAAATCAAATTTAAAAGTTTGATTCATAATGTAAGTCTAAAAAGTCACATTTGGAATTGAAGAGTTCACTACCTCCTTTCAAGGAGGTATAATTATATCATTATAGACCATCCAATCTTCATCATCTAACATCATGCTATTAGTTCAGTTTGTTTTTGTAATAAAGTCCTAGAATAATCATGATAGTTCTATTTTTGAAACTTTTTGTCAAAATATTTCTTATAATCATATTTTTAGATAATAACACATTTTATAATATAGTAATACAGTAATAATAAATTTTAACAATGTAATAAACAATCAATATAATAAAGAAACATAATAAGGTTTGGTTTGGTTTGGTTTGTTTTTGTCGTCCGATTATCTGCGCTAGGGATATAGGACCAGTGGGGGAGTGCCCTTCGTGGGGGTCTTTCTAAGGGAACCTAACCCGTATTTACGCAAGGTTCGAAGAAAACCACGAAAACTCCGAACGGTTAGGCCGACAGCCGCGATTGGGTTCGAACCCAGCACCTGCCGTCTACCTGTTGAGAGATCCGTACCTCTCGGCCACTGGTGGGGCGAAACATAATAAGGAGAACTATCAATAATAAATATCATAAGTATAAGCAAATCTCATAATGGGTAAAAAGTAAATTTTTCAGTAAGTAATAGTAAATATTTCAAAAGACATTCTTTAATTTCTAAATTGTATACTTAATCTCGTTTATCTCATCTCATATTTTTGGGATGAAATATAGAGTGCCGTATAAAAATTTAATTTTCGTATTTTTTCAACTAGACCCCCCATGGAGTTGCAACTTATATTATCAGAAATTTTAACTTTTTTATGAGTTTTTGCAATTGGAAGTATGAGTCTAGAGGTAATATTTAAGGAGATAGCCTATTGTTTCGATATTTATGACTCACCCTGTATATATCTATATATATATATAGATATAGATATAGATATATATATGGATAGTTTCAATTTCAGAACTGATTCCAACCGCTTCCGAAAGTTAAATTAATTATTTTTAAAAGACCCTGAAACCAAAATCGAAAAAGTAAAAACTAGCCCGATTATAGATCATTCTTAGCAGTCTTATAGAAAAAAAATCATGTGTAAATATTAAAATTTGAGTGAGATATTTGAAAATAACGCTTCCATAGGCATAAAGTTATCATCGGGTCATTTTGAGTGACTAGTGCAGGCTCTTAACCTTTTCCGACACTAAGAATTTCTGTCAATAAAATATTGTAATAATTGTTTTATGCTAGTATTTGCGAAGGCAGATGTATGAAAATAACTTGAAAACTTTTCTTCGCATATGTTACAAGAAATGAAAATTTGCATCAAAATTATGGTGCCCATATGGCAATTGTGATCGAAAATTGAGCAAAAGGCTTAAAGAAAATAAAAGAGATATTAAGTATAATAAACCAAGCACATCCATATCAAGACTCTGTTCCATAAATGAAGTACAACCAATTGATTATAACAACGCAAGAATTATTTCTCGGCAAACGAACCCCCATAAGTCTAAAATTCGTGAATCAATAGAAATTATAATACGGAATAACCAACTATGTAACGATAATTTATCCTATTTTATGCCTAGAGCTTGGATAGACTTTCTAAAAACAGAAATAAAGTTCGAATGAACTTTAATTTGATCTCTACACTGTAGATGGCGCCACTGCTGTATTCACATGCGAATTTGGATTTCCTTCAGAAGAAAGGCGGGTTTTTGCTTTTAGTATTGTATTATGTGAACTGTGTAACGTGTTAGTTTTTATCTTCTAATGTTTCCCTGACGATGAACAAGTTTTATTGTTCGAAACTGTAGGAAATCAGTTCTACTTTAGTTGTAAGTAATACATGAATTTTAATTAAAAAATTTAACATCTAGTATACACTGATGAGCTGAATTTATTTTATGTTATATTATATGTTATATGTTGTCTCTTTATTATTTTAGCTTTTAATATATTTTGCAGTTTTTTCTATTTATTTATTGCTATTCCTTTATTACATTTTATTTGTTAATTTATCAGTTTGACACTGTTTACCATTTTTAACACAATGTTAAATATTAAATAATGTTAAATTATTCTTTTGAACATGGTTGGCAACGATAAACAAGATTGACACAAGAGAGTCATTTCTGGCAATCTCTCTCATGGCCCGGGTAATATGTAAATATCGCAAGTGGACATGAAACACAAATGGCTAAATGAGTTAAGCAGTTTTTGTCAAAAGAAAAAATGAAATTCATAACAACAAAGAAGACACGAAATGCTGCCATGGTCGTAAAGGATTCTTGATTTCTCTGGTCTGAATCTTCCTAATTGTTGAAGGATTAAGCAATTAAATTGTAAATAAAAGCTATATGTTGCAATGTTTAACAGACATTCCAAGGCGGCCAATCTGATTGCTAGCAGCTACACTTACAAGGAAGGTCTCCATACGGGCATACTCCGAAAAATCTGAAAAAAATACCGAATGTTCTTCTCATAAGGATATATAAAGTTTATAGAAAAAATTATCGGCGGATCCTCCGTACCCTGTCCGTAAAAAAATGATGAAAAATTCATTATTTGGCAATTTATCATCGGTTGGCGATGAAAAGCAAATTTTAAAAAATGGGGTTTTTTTATATCAAATGCATTTTAAAGGAAAAAAGGTTCATGTTCAACGTGTTTAGATAAATTAAGCAGCTTTTGTTTTGTCAGTTTTAGTTTGTTTTAAGTATAATTTCGTTATATTTATATTCAAATTTAACCATCAAGATTTGAGATTTAAAACGAAATTCAAATTTAAATTCATTAAAACTGTTTCAAGTTCAAAGTTCAATTGAGCATTGTCAATTCGATTTTGTTGCTATGGAAACATCTGGCTTTTATTTTTGAATACGCTTAAATGTATGAAAATAATTTTACTGAATAAGAATTTTTTATGTATGAAAATATTTTTCCAGAGGTAAATTAAATAACTACAGCAACAAATAATATATATATATATGCAATTTAATATGTATATATGTATATAATATATTAAACTCGCTCATTATTTATGTTTAAATTCATTTACACGGATTATAAAAATCCAAAAGTTTTCAGTTGCATTAAAATCGTTTGCCTTTCGCGGAGAAAAGTGCTGCCCGCCAAATCGTGTGACACTTTCGTCTTTTCACGCCAAATATTCGAAAGTATTTTATTTTTTTACATGTTTTCTACTGAAATTCCGTCGCTAATTTTCACCGATCCTTTATTACATACATGAATAGTTTAATTAGTTTTTTTTTTTTCAAAAAAATCTGAGTATGCCCAGTATGAAGACTTTCCTTGTTAGAAAAAAATTATATACAGCCTTCACCTACACTGTAAAAAAAAATTCAAGAGGTTACTAAAAAATTTTTTAGTAAATTTGTATTCCACAGAATTTTTTAGTAACCATTACAAGCTTTTTTTTTTTTTTTTTTTGCAAGTGAAACAAACATTTCTTTTGTAAACTGAACAAAAGAATACTTTGTATAACTAACTTAAAACTTTTTAGTATGAGCCACCAAGCAAATTTTAGTAATAGCTCCAAAATTATTTTTAGTTAATTAAAAACTATATTTAGACTTCTGAAGCGGAAGATTTTCGGCAAAGTCGTAATAGATGGCAGCACCAAACATTGTTACCTGCTCTATTTTGACATGTTTCTAAAGGGGAGGGAAAGTCCAGAGATCATTACCCATGGTAACTGCTACAACAGGATTTTCATAATCCCTTTATTTAACGCGTTCTTACATTGCATAAATTCGGTGCGTATTTGCTAGCCTCCCGCATCGAACCCGGGTACTTTCAGCCTGGAGTTCGGTGCTATGACCACTAGGCTGTCACGGCCACACCAAGTGAGTTTTAGTAATAGCTATTAAAAATGTAAAACTATTAACTCAATTCATTGCTAGTTTTTTTCTAGTAATTCTTAAATATTCCTTGTAACCGAGTTAGATTACAAAAAAATTTTTAGTAATTACAAGGATCACTAAAATTTTTTTAGTAGATCGACCCTTTTTTTTTTACAGTGTAGGATGAATAGTTACTCACTTTCTGAATACCTAGATTAAAAAAAATAGATGAAAAACTTTGCGATTAGGGTAAACAACTCAACTGAATACACTAAATGATCTTTAATTTCTAAGCTCTTGTATTTTAGTTGACGAAATGATAATGAGCAGTTTCAATAGAAAGACGTTATCACTTGATTCTGGGAATGGTTTCATAAACTAAATTTATAGTTTCTAAATCAAACCTCTTGTGTTCGCATCTATTTGTAGAGCTTTTTTAAATAAGTTCGACAACTAGAACATAGGAAAACGCAATTTAATTCTAGTAGGAAACTCTTGAACTCTCTAGCAAAGGAAACTAGAATACATAAGAAAGACATAAAACTATTTTTTTCTATAACTACAATTTAGATGCTTGATGCCAGTGTAGTTGCCATGTATTTTAATCTAAATTTATATGTTTGCCACACATAAATGCATAGACATATTTCAATGACTGTTTTAAATCTGTTTATTATGATCTCATAGTTATTTCATTAGACCTAATTTGATAAATTACACAAAAAATAATAATTTCAAATTCGTTGCTGTTGATAAATAATTCATCAAATTTGAGATATATTAAGAATTATCTTCGGTTGTTTAAATAACCTTTGTCTTTTTAATGAATTAATGTGAAATGATTATTTGTAAAATTTCAAATGGAAATCAAAGCATTTTCTGAAAAATATTTTTGGTCTTGTTTTCTAGCTGATGTTTTCGTGCAAAAACAAATGCATTAGTGCATTTCAAATTAAAATTAATGAGCAAATTTTTATTTAATCTTCAAAAGGTTCCGATTTGAGGATTACAATAAATATAAGTTTAACAAGAGGAGTTACGTGAAAATGGTTAATTTAAAATTTTATATTTGTTTATTTGTATTCATTCTACCTGATGTTTTAGTGCAAAAGTAAAATTAAAACGTGTAATAGAGTATTTCAATATGTATATATAAGTACAATTATACACATATATGCATATGTATGCAGGACAAAAATATGACTTTGTATGTAAATATTTATCAGTGATGTTTTAAATTCTGCAGTCTTTATCGTTTAAAAAATGGTTTCGCAGCCTTTATCGTTTCGTTGCTGTTAAAATACTTTTCCATGACCTTAAATGAATTGAATTAAAATAAAACAGATTAATGAAAAATAGTAACTATTTACAAATTTCAGCTTTCATAGTCCAGGAACTAATGCGATATCATTTACAACATAATACATATCATAAACAAGGCAAAAACAGTTCAAACACACTCCAATAATTACTTAATTACTGCTTAATTATGATAATTAACTTCAAACTGCCAAAACCTTTCAAATGATGTAACAGAAGTAATATAATTTCAGAAGTTATAATTGTAGCAAATGCTTCCGTTGTAAAATGTGATTAAGTTTGTTTAATTTAACATGTTGAATTTAGTACCCTAAAGCTTCATAGATAAATATGATGAGGTTGTCCAGGAAATTAAATATACAACATAATTGCAAATGTGTAAAATACCTTAATTCTCACGAATGTATAAGATTTTATTGATTAATGATTGAATGATGAATATAATAGTTAGAAAATTTTTACTGGGCATTCTTCATTTTAAAATTAAAATGATATAAGTTTGCTGTCTTCAGATAATACTGAAGTTGTAAAATATTTTATCTTTATAGTTATTATGAGAAAATACTACATACAAAATTTTATAATTTAAGTTTTAAAATGCAATTTATTTTAGATCTATTTCGAAATAGTGCTTTAATTAACAGAATCAGATGTGGTTTTCAGAAAAGTGTCTGCATTTTTCAAACTTAATATAGATGTCATTGCGGATCCGGGATTCGGCCCATGGACCGTACTCGGGCCATGTTGGCAAATTTTCGGAATGAACCACGAAAGTATGAAAACATGGAAAATTCGGAGCAGGAAAACGTAATGGTAAAGCTATGAGTCATCCGCTAAAATTGGGTTTTTAGGTATTTTCCACCAAGATATGACTTGGCAGACCGATTGAATTTTAATATGCGAATCGAGATTTAGCTAATCCTATGTTTTCATTCGTGAAGTCGATGAGGTGATTGTATGTGCTACCGTCTTCCGATCTGAAAGAGATTCGAAAGACAGAAAATATTAATAATTTTTTAAACACCCGGCCTATTAGCAAGCTATATTATATTTTATATATATATATACACTACACAAAATAAAAAAAATAAATCACTCAATTACAAAGATTACTACTCGCTTAACTTATTTACCAATCAGTACGATTGTGTTGAAATAAAAAATATATAGCCTAGTACAAAATCCTGTCCACCATAAAGATAAAATGGATCACATTATTTTCATAAAGCAATAAATTACAATCCTAACAGTAATGTGAGAGAAATCGCGGTTTGCATTTATTTTATGATGTTCTATAAATCAGAATTTGTCAAAATGGCCACGCATTTCCATGGTACTGATGAAAATTTATGAAGGTGTTCAGAATTTTGAGTCTCATACAATCTATCTCAATTTTGCTTTATCGCTCTTTGACGGAAATAGTCATTTTAAGTGCTTTTCCACGTTTTTATGCTATCTTTCTCAAAATATCGGTCACTTTTTGCTTTTATTTCAGGTAACAATATTCTCTTTGGAAAACAATAAAAACCGTTACGAACAGTCCGTTTCAAAGTAAAATATCATTACATCACATGAGACACATTTTTCAGCAATCTAACCTTTCGATTAGACATATTTTATCATTAAATTATGCTGTCTATACTTTTTCCTCAAATTTTAAGAGCAGTTTTAATCTTTTCTTGCTTTAATATAAAAATATAATTTTTATAAATAGAAGTACATTTTAAATGAACATACCAAATATCCAATCCTCCAAACTTCATTCTACTTCTTCAATCTTAAATGATTTATGCTTTTATGCACTTTTTTTATTCCTACAAGCAGAGCCAAAAGTCTATAATCTCAAATTACAGTAAAATCATGCAAATTTTCTTTTGCCTGTCCTGATAAATTTACTTTTGTCGAGATGTGTCACTTTTCTTGTGGGTGAGCCATGTGTTAGATTTATATTCTTAAATACTTTAACCCTTTACTGCACAATATTTCATATCTATCTATATTATAAAGGCCAAACGTATCTGTGCGTAACACATACAACATTTTGCGAATGGCAATATTTTCCCTTGCAATTTTGGTTTTGCAATTTTCGCTACTGCAAATTTTACATTTCTAACCATCGCACATTTTTAATTTTTACAACGTCGTATAGAAAAAAAAAATTGCTTTTAAATGCAATTTGTTTGAAAACTGTATCTTAATTTATTTTTGAGATATTAATTTTTTTATAGTTTTTAGTAGCAATTTTGTCACTGTGGCAACAGAACCACTCCATTTTCTCTTAAAATTGAAAAAAAAAATAGAAATTAAAATACGCAACTCTTTCCCATGAAATTTCGATTTTTCAATTTTCGGTACTGCAAATTTTGCTCTCCTAAAAAAGTACATTTTAAATTTTTGCATCGTCATATAGAGAAAAAAATATACTTTTAAATGCAATTTGTTTCATAGCTGTATCTCAATTTATTTTTAATATATTATTAATTTTTTTTATATATAGATTTTAGTACCAATTTTGTAATTGTGGCAACAGAATCACTCCATTTTCTCTTTAAAAAATAAATAAATAAATAATGCGTATACGTAATGCGTAGTTTTAAAAATATCGTCTTTTATAAAATCCGGTGAATTTCGGTTTTATTTTATGTAATAATTTGGATAATTGGTTTTTATAGTGTTTTGTTAATTTTAGCTTAAAATAATATTTATTTGAGAGTTAGACTCAACAATATATGATATATTTTTTACTGTAACTAATTATGTAGATTTATTATGAATCAATAAAATAGTTCTTTCTTAAAAATTTTCTTTCGTCGAATTTCGACGGGCTCTACATCGTTTTTATAAAAAAAAAAATTTTATTTGTACTTTTCCATTACTCAGTAAAGCAATAATTGCTATTAGGAATTTCTGCAAGAGAACATTATTTTGCAAGTGCATTGCTCTCATTAACGTAAAATATAAACATCTTCGTAAACGGATGTGTTGTAACTTAAAACATCCAAGGAAAATGATTTCAAACATCATTAATCATCAAAAAATATCTGTTATTTCGTAAACGCAAAGAAAAGAATTTTCAAATGATCCTAATCTTCCTCATATTTACTTTAAGAAAAGCCATTTCTAACTATTTCAAAAATAACATTACTAAAATAATAAAGCAGAAAGAAAAGGAATTTCTTAATTGTTATTTACACGGTTGTCTAATAATAAAATCTCATTAAAATATTATTCTTTCTGATAGCTTCAAGCTGTTTACATTGAATGGCATGTTAAATTTATATCTAATTATGACACGAAAATTTATTTTTGCAGACAAAAAAAAGGACTTAATTATCTTTTACACAAGACGAATGTTTGTTTACGTTAGGAATAGTTTAAAATATAAATATTATTTCTATTTTCATAGCTCAAAGAATAATATTTTAATTTTGTTACTAGGGCAGTCCAAGTTAAAGCAAATAACTGACATATGTAAATAAATCGTTATTATTTATCTATAGTGTAACGGTAGAAATTTGTTTATTGTTATGACGTTATAGTCCAACAGCCGACAGCACAAAAACTATGTCATTGAGCACAAGAAAAAAAACCTTTATTTTATGGAAGAGTAGTAATAGGCAAATCTAATTATCCATGTCTGCCGGAAGTGAAGTGGTGCATAAGCCAAAAATTAATACCACTAGTGGTTCACTCGTAAAAGTTTAACATTGTGTTTTCCTGCTCCTAGTTTTAACTGTCTTCATACCTTTGTTTGTAGGACAAGCACAATGATGAACCATCGATGTGTTTATAATAGTGTAATATCTTCAAAATACACCGCAAACGATTTTTCCCAATAAACCGAAATGCAACGGAATTCTTTTAGGTATCCCTGTAGATGAACCGCAAATTCTACACATATATCAAACTCCCCATAGTAAACTCCAATAATATATTTCAATTTCATAACAAATGGGCTATAATTACGTGAGGTAAAGCACGGTCAGACAGACATATGGACAGACAAACCGAATTCATAAACACTTTTCAACTATGTTGGAAAGTGTTAATAAAAAGAATATTGCCAAGATAAATTGGTGATATTGAGCTCACAGTAATTGTATATTACAGCCTTATTTTTTCAAAGAATATCGCCCCTCGAAAAACAAATAAAGGGGGGATTAGCTCATCCACTTCCTCCTTTTATACTTAATCAATGAACTTCGAAAACTACTCAAGAATACGTCTTATCAAAATGAACCTAAATCCAAAAAGCAAATGGATAATTATGTTTAAAAAATAGTTATTTGAGTTATCTAATTTATGGATGGGTAATTATCCGTTACCCTCTTTATAATTAACAAAAGAACCCCAAGGAACTAAACAGGGGGACACCTTATCAATGAATGAACCTATATCCAAAATTTGAAACAAATTGATTAATCCTGCATGAAAAACTCATTTATGTAAATTAAAAGGTGTAGCTCTCCGTTCTCATTTTATACTTAATCAATGAATCACAAAACAAATTAAGGAAGCGCCTTATCAAAACGAACTTATATACAAAATTTAAAACAAATCGATAAATTCTGCGTGAAAAAGACATTTATCTAAATTAAGGTGGGGTTACCCCCGCCCCATACCTCTTCTTTTATACCTAACCAATGAACACTCAAAACTAATCATGGAAGCGTCTTATCAGAATGATTCTATATCTAAAATTTGAATTAAATTTGATAATTCTGAATGAAAAACCGATTTATCTAAAGTAAGAGGGGATTACCCCCCGCCGTGCTTTCCTCCACTTATACTTATCTAATGAACTCTCAAAACTAATCAGGAATAAGCTTTCTCAGAATAAATCATATCCAAAATTTGAAGCAAATCGGTAATTTTTTATCATGAGCTATCGCGCTACGTACATACATACAGAACCTGTGGGCTCATTAGATTTTAGGCTTTGATAACCTGTTAGGAAGTAGACATTAGTACTAAAAAGGAAGTAGACATTTTCCTCTGAATAAAGTAAAAATACATTTTAATAATCTTTTACTTTATGAACAAGGACAAACTAATACACTATGATAAATGCATCCTATTAATAAAACATTAAGTTACAGCTTACATTTGCAGATGTTTTCCTACGAATTAAGGAAAAATACATTTTAATATTCTTTCCCTTTATGAACCACGACAAACTAATATAACTATGATTAATGCACCTTATTAATAAAACACAAGTTACAGTTTAACATTTAGTGAATAAAGTTTTATTTTACTCATCTATATCTTATGTGTTATTTTTTTTTATTATTAGATTATTTTCCTCATTTTATCAGAATGAATTGTATTAAAGATTTTGAATAAAACTCATCAATTTTTACCCTGGTGCATCAAAAATTAGCTTCACAGAAAAAAATGTTTAATAATAAATTTCTTATGACTCTCATGCAAGCCTCATGCACAATATGTCGATATGAGTTATGACTTGTACGTTACACAATATATTAAATATACATTGTGTAACGCACACAATATATTAAAAACAAATCATTTTCGACATGTTTGAGTTCCAATCAAGATAAGAACCATAATCATAATATAACAAGTTGGAAATTGCACGTGAAGCGTAGCAAATGAGGTGCGTTCGTATGATAATGAAGTTTTAAAAATATTACTCTCATATATCAATCTCATAAAATTGTAAATAATGAATTACAATTAAAACGCTCATCAAACAAAGTTCTCCCTATACCATTATGTAATGGAATACTTTTGTGTGGCCTTGTAAATCAATAACAAATGTTCTTTGCACCACAAATTATGTAAAATGTATATTATAATATGTACTTTATAGTTGCATATAAATTTTATTAAGTTCGAATGAGTGTAACACCAATAAAATGCATTTGAAGCATTTTCCCCCATTGACCGTAATGTAACGGAATACTTTTGATTGTCCCTGTAATTGATCTATGCATCCGATTTTCATAAAATTTGAAATAACTCGACAAAATTATGTAATAATTATGTATTTTAAATTTCAAACGTATAAAATACATTTGAAACTTTTTCCCCATTGACCATAATGTAATTTAATACTTTTGATTGCCCCTGTAATTGATCTATGCACTCGATTATCAAAAAATTTGAAATAACTCGACAAAATTATGTAATAATTATGTATGTTAAATTTTAAATGATTAAAATGCATTTGAAACTTTTTTCCCCATTGACCGTGATGTAATAGAATACTTTTGATTGCCCCTGTAATTGATCTATGCATCCGATTTTCATAAAATTTGAAATGACTCGACAAAATTAGGTAATAATTATGTATTTTAAATTTCAAACGATTCGGTTGGGTAGTTTTTGCGTTGTTATATGCGGACAGACGGACGGACAGACAGACGTACGGACTGAACGACCACTAAAGGTGCTACGTATTTACATAATTACGAACGCACCTAAAAACTAGTCATTGGGGGCCACCGTAATACTTACTTATCATGGATATGCATTATATAAAATAAAAATAATAAAACATATGTAAACTTGTGAGGGAGAGTCCCTTTGTAATAAAGGCAC
Source organism: Maratus speculifer (assembly GCA_964019185.1). Taxonomy (NCBI): domain Eukaryota; kingdom Metazoa; phylum Arthropoda; class Arachnida; order Araneae; family Salticidae; genus Maratus; species Maratus speculifer. The sequence goes on along the minus strand of OZ025291.1, from coordinate 33,233,473 downwards.
TCTAGTATTTTGAGTGAGATCGTGACGTCAATGTTCTAACATGTGTGGCGCAGAAACGACATCTATCCTTTATGCAACTTTAACTTTCCGGAGTGTGTGTGTCGCCCTCGGTCTACAGTTAACTGCGGTTATGAGTTTTAGGCAAATTTCTAGTTCCGTCTTCAGTTTGCAATGTATAAAAGCTGTGAGTTGGAGTAGGTGTAGTGTTGTATGGCGTGGTGAGCCGGGATAGCCTAAGAATCTTCAAGCTAAGAGTTGCCTAAGAGTTGAAAGTGGAAGAATCTCGGCAATCAAATCGGGTAAGAGTTAATTAGCACTGTGAGTGTTTGAGAATAAAAGATTTTGTGCAGCCACGGCTGTTTTCTTACAAGTTAAAGTGAGATTAGACCGCGACCTGAAAAAAAGAGCCGGGGTTAGTGCTCTGAGCCGGACTTAGTCGTAAATGTGAATATGAGTTATAGTTTAATCTCATAGTATTGTGTTTAGTTGCCGGAAATATTGAACTTTGGCTCCCCTCCCTATTTTCCAAATACAGTAAATAAAAGTGTTGGATTTTAACTTTATTTAGGCTATGTTATCATTTGATCGACACGTGACCGGCGGCACTCCAAGCCACGTCACAAACTTTTTATAAAACTCATTGCATCTCCAAATTAAAATTTAAACGAATAGCGTCAAATTACACGTAAATTATTCAAATTGGCATAATTTTTATTTTAAATCACGAAAAAACAAATAAATTAGTAAAATATTAATAAAAATACGAATTAAACGTCGAATTGAATATTGCTTGATGATGTAACAAACATGTGTAACATGTTTAATGTCAAATGAATACGACATTTACGATAAGCTATTATTGGTATTTAATTGTATAGTTTGCAATAGTTTTTTGGTCGATGGATTAATCAAGTAGTAAAAGAAATATCCTTATAATTCCAAACATAATAATCATATTAACTAACAGTTCACTGCGTCATACTAAGCGTCTCATATCCAAAAAAAAATATCTTTCAATTACTATTCGACTGAAATACAGAGTCATGAAAAATTGAAGAGTGTGGAAAAGAGGATTACAAATATCTCGGCAACTCATTATCCAATCAATTTCGTTCTTTATGCAAAATTTATGTTTTTTATTGTCTTTCACATTCACTCCTTAAAATAAAAATCGATTATTTTTATATACTTTTCATCAGAACGAATATTTCAAGAGTCCCAAAAAATAGTTCCGCATAATCGAGTTTACTGATATTAAATAGAATTCTTTCCATTATTAAATACTAAGCATACCCCAAATTTCAAGCCTCTATATCAATTTGTTCAGGAGATAGAGCGTTGACAGACACACAGATAAGCAAACGGCATTTTTTTAATATATATATATATATGCTTTTTGGAATCTCTAGTGTCTGAAGCAATGTGTTCTAGTATCTGAATTCTTCAAAAAAATGTTTTCGATTTTCAAAGCGATTGCAATACTTACCCTATACTACGTATGATGGGTAAATAATACATATCATCTCATGGTCATGGTTTTAAATATTCTGTTATAAATAAAGTATTTTATACGTATATTATTTGTAGCAGGTTTTTTGGTGCATTTTACTTCCATAAATAAAATTGTAATTGCACGAATGACACGCAACAATGAGATGTACACAAAAACACGCGATCCCGTACGAAATATTAAATTTAAAAAATTGACCATGATCTAAAATTATTTTACATTGTGGCTCCTCCTACACAAGATTTCCACGCGGAATCGATTCATTAACTCTAACCATAACTTAAGAATAATAAAAGAAACAAAATCACTGATCATTACAAGTACACTATATGTTTCTTTTATTATTCCTAAGTTATGGTTAGAGTTAATAAATAAATTTCTTGTGGAAAGCGTGGGTAGGAGGAACTACACTGAACAATAATTTTAGGTCATAGTCTATTTTTAATTATTTTTTCGCAGTAGAGCGCGTGTTTTGATGTACATCTCATTGTCGCTCGTCATTTGTATAGTCCGTGAGACGATTTGTGTTTTTATTTTATGATTCTGGTTCTTATCTCGTTGGAACTGAAACATGCAAAATTGATATATTGTGTAATAGCTTTCTTAAAAAGTAGAAAACGCTTATTCAATTGAAGAAGAAACAATTTAATTTTTCGGTGCGAAACTATTGTCGCGATTTTAAATATTCTGTACAAATAAAGTATTTTATACGCATATTATTTGTAGCAGGTTTTCTAGTGCATTTTACTTCCATAAGTAAAATTGTATTTGTTTTCAACATATAGTATTAAATCAGAGTAATTTCAAAATAATATTCATGTATTTTACTAGCATATACATTATTTCAGAATTATAGTTCAATAAATAAACTTGTCTAGATATTATAAAGAAGAACGAAAAAAAAAAGGAAAAGCATTTATGTATGTATCAAATAGACTCGATTGTTTCTAGAAAATATTACATGATTTAACTAAAACTTGTTCTATTGTAAATCAATCTAAATAATATTTTCTATTCATGCATGCTAATCTAAATCATTTTAACATCAAGTGCCTGAATGAATGCTATATAACCCAAGTACATTCCAAAATGCGGCATCCATTCCAACATAATTATTTGAACAATGATATCATTACGTGAACAAATAATGATTACCTAGAAATTCGAAACTATAAACACTTAATTACTGAGCTAGTGTTAAAGTGCCATCATTATTTGACAGGTTCGTTAAAATTTGCAAAAGCAATTTTCAAGACCACTCCAATTTTTTAACTGAAATTTCGCAATCGTGCTTCGAAAGTAAATTTTCAATTAGAGATTTTAAGAGTCTTTGTTAGCAATTTAATTGTTATTCTGAAAGTATTTTCAACTTTACGTAATGCAAGAAGTTATCTAATAATAAATACCCTCTGTCCCAAATTAGTTGCGACATTTAGGTTGAAAATTTTGTCCCAAATTAATTGCTACATTTCAAGTAGGTGGAGTCATAAATAACTTCTGATGCATTTTAGTAGATCGACACCAGTAAAATTACACTAGAATAAATATAACGGTGTATACTAAGTGTCCGAAGTATTGTTAACTCGAATTTAAAACAAACGAAAAAAAATTGTCTGACGAATGACGATATTGAGCGAAACTGTACTGGAATATTTGAAAAATTGTGAACTAAACCGTAATGACATAAATACTGCAGCTATTAAATTAAATGTGCATTCTAATGTTTATTATCCTGTCTCGTTTGCAGAAGCAGGCAATGAAAAAATAAAATATGAAGAAATTTACGATGTAAGTTTACAAAAAATTGTAAATGCGGACGGAAAAAAGGGGGGGGGGCACTGAGCAAAATCAAAGATGTTCCAATAAAACGAAGACAATCACTGCGAAGTTTATCATATGTTGTTATAATTCATAAATCAATATTACACAGGATTCTCAATGCGGAAAAAACTTTGGTGCGTGTTTCATCAATCATTAAGCAAAGTCTAATAGGAAAAAAAAAGCTCGACCGAATTCGATTTTGTTTGCAGCATGTTTATGCTAAAACATTTCAGAAATGATGTAATAAAATGTTTGTAAATTAATTCACGATTGGTTAGCTTGAAGACAGTTTTATGTGATTACTGTTAAAAAAAAATCTTTACAAAATGGGGCGTGGTTTAAGAGTGTGTGAACCGGTATATTTTAACCGACTTCAAGGAGGAGGTTATGATTTCGGCCTGTATGTATTTGTTGTTCACCCATAACTTCCCTAAATATGAATGGATTTTCAAAATTCTTTTTTGTTTGAAAGTGTAAGATGCCCTTGTGGTCCCATTTCAATTTCATCAAATTCTGGTGATTAGAACTTTTTTAAAAATAAAAACCTTAAAAATTCAAATTCTTTTTGAAGCAGTCATCCAATTAGAAGCGTTTATTTTCAGGCTATTACTTTTATACCGACACGCTATCTTTTTATTTCAAAGTGCGAAGTTTTGACTAGACAATGCTCGGGATCCAGATAGATTTTGTACTCTTAGAGAAAGGAGATTAATCAATGTGAAAATTTACACTGTTAGAAATCTGCAGCTGTAGCTACACTGTTAAAAAATTTAAACTTTGCTGCGTCGTCACTCCACTGCTTTTTTAGAAAAATATTACTCCACTGTATTATAAAGCATTCTCATTGACCAAAATAGAGATATTCTACAAAAGCGATGGAGTGACGATGCAGCAAAAGTTTCAAATTTTTAACAGAGTACGTAATCACTCCACCATTTGTATAGATCTCTATTTTGACCAATGACAATGCTCCATCCGTCTGTTGATTAGAACTTTTTAAAAATGAAACTTAAAAATTCAGATTTTTTTCCCAGCGCTTGTCCAATTAGAAGAGTTCCTTTTTCATGCTGTTACTCTTACGCAGATACATGATCTTGCGAAATTTTGACAGGACTGGATTCACATAGATTTTACTCTATTGCGAAATGAGATTGACCAATAAGAAAATTTACTTACTTTAAGCAACGACAATTTCGCAAAAAATGCAGACTTCTAATTGGTCAATCTGTTTTCTTTAATAGCACGAAATCTACTGGATCCCACCCAAGTTCTCTTTCGCTGTTAGCAAAATGATATTGGCCAATTAGTAGCCTGCATTTTTGCGAACTTTTCGCTGTTTACTTGAAACAGTGAAAAGTTTGCAAAAATAAAGACTACTGATTACTCAATCTCGTTTCGCTGAATAGTGAAAAAACAATGGATAATAGCCACTGTTGCAGAGATGCCAGTTCTTTCCAAAGTGCGAAATCTAAACTGGATCAATTCGCTTATACACCAAAATGGAAAATCTACATCGATGCTTATCGACATCGGAAATAGGTGCCAAAAAGCTGAAAATCCACATTTAAAGTACCTATATACGACAGAGTGCAAGTGCCTGTGTATCAGGGTCCTTTCTATGCCGGATGCTCAAAGAAATTAAAGTGCATTGATATGTATATCGACACTGTCTTGAGATTCAGACTCAGTTATCGAGTTATTTATCAGAATGCTTCCAGATTTTCTTCCCTTTCAGCCCTTTTGCTACATTAGTTTTGACAGGGTTATTCAAAAGATATTCATTCCTTTTTAATTTGTTGACGGTTCCCTATGGTGTTTCGGTAAAAAATCTTCACGGAGATGTATGACGTATTCTGTTATATTTATACACTAAGAGTTTCGAGATGATTCCTCGTGTATTTTTCTAGATATTTAGTAAAATGTCTAAAATCGCAAGTGTCCCATAATGAATGGCAATATAGTGTATAATAAGAATTGTGAATATATTGTGCCTAGTAACATAGCGAAAAGGGTTATCAATTGTGACTGTTTGGCACCGACTTCAAAAAGTAATTCATTACTTTTTATATGTATATATTCATAAATTAAATCATAAATATGTAAATTCATCTCTTGTAAAAAATATTCTCTCTAAAATCTATGTTTCGTGGATATTAAATTATGCATATTAAATTTAACCGTTTTCATGCCGGTACCTGATATCCGATGTGTGCTTATTGGACAACGTTTTGTCATTAGAGAATTTTAAAGAATTATTTAATTCTTTTTAACGCTTTTTTGAAGTCGGTTGATATTTTTTTAAATAGCTTATTTTATTAAACTAATCAATTACTTACTTATGGAATTATGGCGGGAATGTTAGGTACGTAAATATTGTTGATTGCTAGTATAGCACCCTGAAAATGTTCAAACAAAATCATAAAGTCATAAATATCAATAATGAGTACACAAGTATTCAAATGTAGCAACTAATTTGGGACAGAGAGTACATTTTATACTGATTAAAACATATAAAAAATATAACCTAGGAAAGTAATAATAAATAGTATTAAATGTATTATTTTTTTAAGTTTAACAGTGCACTTTACTATTTTATTACGAGTATTTTCAAACTTATTAAATTAACACAATGTTAAATTATTTTATAAAATACTTTTCTATATTTATTTATCTATATATCTATCTATATTATAAAGGCCAAGCATATCTGCACGTAACGCATACGTCATTTTTGAAATTGGCAACACTTTGAAATTTTAAAAGCAATTTCAGATTGGCAATTTTTGCTACTGCAAATTTTTAAATTTCTGAACGCACGCGCGTAGCCAGGGGGGGGGGTGCCCTGGGTGCCCGGGCATCCCCCCCCCCCGCTCGCGCAGGCCCTAGCTTGATTATTTTAAAAAATCCAAATTTATAAAAGAAAAAAAAAGAAAATTGAAAGCTAAGTTAGTTCAATTAGTTACTCAAAACTAACAGTCTATGTTTTGAAATGTAATAAAAAAAAGACCCACTTTTTTTTTACCACATTTACTAGAATCTGTATTAGTCACATTAAGTCAAAAAGTTGTTTTTTTAATCCCATTTAATGTCTTTTGTTTATGGAAGTTTTTTCAACGCCGTTCTTTCTCATGCATGTTTTTGCAATTCTTTAAGAAATTAGCGCAAATTCTCGACAAGGATAGAAATTATTTATATCTTTGCTTTTGTAATCTAAAATCTAGATAGGAAAAAAAAACGGGGGGGGGGAATACAGATGTGAAATGATAATTCCACCGTGTGATTAGCCTGGGGAACGGAGGGGTCTCACAAATCTGCTTCCTTTGAAAATCAGAAATAATGATACGCAAAAATCAAATTAATATGGGGAATAGAGATAAGATGGGCTCAGCCCGGGCCTGATACGATTTCGGGCTCAATTTTATTCTAATCTTCGGGCTCGGGCTCATTTTTTCTGAAACCGAAAAATTATATTTATTCATGCGCAAAAAAGATTGAAAAAAAATTTTTCCATTTAAAATTGCGTACTTATTCCTTTTCAAATAAGTCATTTAGATCAAAATGACGGGGAACTGAAGTAGTGTTTATTTATTTTAGCATTTCCTTGCTATTTCAAATGAAAATTTGTGATAATTACAAATTTATGTCTACATAATTTCCGACGACTACCTACTGAATGGCGCCAATCAAATAAACACAGATGTGAATTTATATTTGTTGGCTTTTCGTTAGCATATATTTTTTAATAGGATCGTTTATTCATTTATTATTTAGTTACATAACGTGAAGATAGTACTTTCTTCTGTTATTAATAGACGAAAATTAGCTGGAGGTTTGCAAATTATTTAATCTTCTATTGTGCACGAATCATAGTCATTTTTGATATGAAAATTAGTGATTGTTCTATCTATTTGTCAACATGTACTCTGTCCATGCTGAGGATGATATGCATTTTCGAAGTCAATTTTCCTGCGTAAGTAAAAATATTTATTATGTTATTCTGATATAAAGCAATTGTTCAGTGTTTCCTCTTTTCCTATAAAAGCATCGGACCTTTAAGATAATAAAATCATTTTTTTTTTATTTTACGTTGATTTTCAGGCACCTATCTAGAGAAAGGAATAGGTTATAATTAAAGTTGTACATTTTTTTACAGAAAATTGAAAAACGTTGTTCGATTCGCCAGATTTCAAATAGTAATTTCTGCAGATTTCATGCATTTATTCATTAAGTCACAAACATGTACATGAAATTTACTTTTTAAATTAGGGGAAAATTTGAGATTAATTTTAAGAGTCAACTGCATTTTTATTTGATACGGATTTTGATAAGAGTGTATTTAAATTTTCATTTAATAATTTTATCTGTGTAAAAAAATTTTAATACTATAATAATAAATTTATTACAATAATAATAAACAAAAATAAATAATTAACATAATAATAAATTTTTAATACCATAAATACCATACAATTTTGTTTTGTATATTTTTGGTATCGGACTCGAGGTCTGGTAACAAAAAATATTTCGAGCTCGGATTTAAAACCGTCGATCTCGGGCGGACCCGGGCCCCAGAAAACGAGCCCGAACTTATCTCTAATGGGGAATGGTCTGTTGGTTGGTTAAGTTTCGTTTTTTGAGGCCATATTTTGACATTTTTAAAAAGAACATGTTATAGAAAAGAGACGGGCTCTTTTTTTTTTATTTAATATGAAAAAGTTTTATTTATTCATGTGTAGAAAGATTGGAAGAACTCTTTTCTATTTTAAATTGTGTACTTATTCCCTTTACAAGTTACTCTATTGCTACTTTGATCAAAATGACGGGAGAAATAAAGCCATGTTTATTTATTTTAGTATTTCATTGCTAGTTTGAAATGAAAATTTGTGATAGTTACAGATTTCTGTTTACGAATATCTTTGTTTTATATCTATCATGTTTCATCTATGTTTATATATCTTTTTCTTATCCATTAGATTTATTTTCGAGCAACTTCTCATCCTTCTTCGCGCAATGAAAAATTACGTTTGGGTCCGTTTTAAAAAAAGTACCATACAATTATACCTTCAGCGAATAAAAACCTGTCTAAAACGGAAAGTTGTTAGCTTTTAAGGGATTCCGTTTTATTAGGTTTTATTACATAAAATATTGTTTGTACCCAACATGTTCAGGTTACAAAATTTGGACACCCCCTGTTCAAAAGGCTGGCTACGCCTATGGAACATCACACATTTTAAATTTTTACAGCATCGTATAGGGGAGAAATGTACTTTTAAATGCAAATTATTGAAAAACTGTATCTTAATTTATTTTTTAAACTTTATTTATTTATTTTTATTTTTTTTATTTTTTTTTATTTATTTTTATTTATTTTTATTTTTTTATATTTTTTTTTTGTAGTTTTAATATTGTTTTTTTCAACGTGGCAACAAAAATATTCAGGGATGCCACTCAGAAAATAGCAAAAAAAGGGGAAATTGTGCGTAAAGTAAAATTTACGACATTTTTCGCAACTTTATGTGTGAATTTTGAAAATTTTGAAAATTGTTTATAATAAACAAAATAAAGAATTACAGCTTTTCTTTTGCTGTAAACTTTTAATTTATAAGAGTAAGTTAAAATGATTTTTCTTTAGTTCACAGTATTTTACATCAATTAAGGTAACCCAGCAACAGGTTCAGTGAAGAATTTTATGTATCGCATCATTTTAAACCAATTCAAGTAACCCAACAATAGATTCAATGATTATTCCATGAGTGAATAGCAAAATTTTGCAGGTTGTTTTTTTATTTGACGAAAATAACTGTTTTATTTCATGATCGTTTGGCGAAAATCGCCGTTTTATTTAGCGATCGTTTGACGAAAATCGCCGTTTCACATCATGATCGTTTATTGAAAATCACCGTTCCACATCGTGATCTTTTGACAAAAATCGTCGTTTCACATTGCGATAGTTTCAGAAAAATCACGGCTTCGTTTCGCGATCGTTTGACGAAAATCGTCGTTTCATATAGCGATCGTTTGACGAAAATCGTCATTTTACATTGCGATTGTTTGACGAAAATCATCGTTTTATTTAGCGATCGTTTGACGAAAATAGCCGTTTCACATCATGATCGCTTGACGAAAATCATTGTTCCACATCGCGATCGTTTGACGAAAATCGCCGTTTCACATCATGATCGTTTGACGAATATCGCCGTTTTATATAGCGATCGTTTGACGAAAATCGCCGTTTTATTTAGCGATCGTTTGACAAAAATCGCCGTTTCACATTGCGATCGTTTCAAGAAAATCACCGTTTCGTTTCGCGATCGTTTGATGAAAATTGCTGCTTTATATCGCGACCGTTTGATGAAAATTGCTGCTTTATATCGCGACCGTTTGATGAAAATTGCTGCTTTATATCGCGACCATTTGATGAAAATTGCTGCTTTATATCGCGACCATTTGATGAAAATTGCTACTTTATATCGCGACCTTTTATGAAAATTGCTGCTTTATATCGCGACGGTTAGATGAAAATAGCCCTTTTTTTCCGATCTTTTAACGAAAATCAATGTTATATTTCTCGATCGCTTGACGAAAAAGGATGTTGTATTTCGCGATCGTTTGATGGAAAGGCTGTTTTATTTCGCGATCGTTCGACGGAAATCGTTATTTTATCTCGTGATCGCTTAACAAAATCGCGAATTCTTAAAAATTAAAAAAAGCGGAAATCCGCCAAAAGGCGGAAAAGTGGCATCCCTGAATATTCCATGTCTATTAAAAGCAAGCGATAAAAATCGAAAAAAGCAGATTACGGTATCTTTATATTGCCATTTTCTCCTTAAAAGTGAAAAAGCATACATTAAAGTTCATGCTATGTCAAGAATATCGTCTGTTATAAAACCCCGTGAATTTTAGTTTCATTTACAAAAACTACATTTATACGTAAATATATATATATATATATATATATATATATATAAGCAGTTTAGTATCTGTTTCAGTTAATAGCATCGAGACATCAAGTTTTGAATTGAAATGATTTCAAAATGATCAAATCGGTATTTTATACCGATTTTTTAAAAAAGGTGAATAAGATACGAAAATTTAAAATTAAATTTTGATCCGGTGAAAATGGCGTCAGGTTTAGATATGAAGTGGAACTAGTCGTTGGGGGATACCGTGATACTCATAATGGATATGAATAATATAAGGTACTTGTACTAATATGGACACCCCTAATATTTTTAAAAGTAACAATTTTGATAGAGAAATCGCGTTACATGTCCATGAAGAAAAGCAGTTGAAATGATAATTAAGCCAGAAAAGTACAAAAAGGCTCGCGGTTCGCCATTTAGAAGGAAACTTGTTGTTTCGTGGTGTGCTGATCTTAAATACAGGTAAGTTTAATTTCTTATTAGATATTGTAAAATTACTTTAAATATTGAAAAGTGGAGTGTTTTAGAAAGCTTTTAAAACATATTTTCGATTGCTATTGCATATATTGCTTTAAAAAGTTTTCTTTATTTATTTATTACAAGATTTAATAAAACTATTCCGGATTCCCAATATGGACACCTTATGTCCACATTGGAAGTATAGCAAGTGAATCTTCAGATTCACAAAAGTAGAAAGCTAAGCAAAACCAATTACATTATTTCATAATATTTTGTAGTAACTGCGGTGCTTTGCATCGGTCTTCGAAGAGCCACGACCGAAAATGACCTCCCGTTCTAAAGTGCATGTTCTGAAGATATTTACTGTATCCTACCCTCCTCTGCAATACTTTAAGATATATTTTTTTTATCCCCTCTCCTCTAAAATTCCATAGAAGAGTGGTTCTTCTATACACCCTGTGTAGTAGATCAATAGGGAGCCACCTGTCCATAATAGGGACTAATAGTTCCTTATATGGACATTTGTTAACATTTTTTTTGTTTTTATCATTTAAATTAAGCCAGAATAGTTACAAGGTCACTAATTTTAATAATGATAGTCAACAGTCCAGGGATCACGGTCATGTATTTTTGGAGTCCTATGATGTATACAAGGGGGTGAAAAAAATAAATTTTCCTTAGGGTGTCCATATTAGGCACAGGTACCTTATAGCTTGAGTTGAAAACTGTTTGAACTAGAAATCAGTGATGGTAAACAATATCAGGATCATTAAAATATAGAGCAAGGATGTAATAATTCTGCTCAATGGCAATTTTATATTGCCATTGAGCATTGATTTTGTATGTTTTATACATACAAAACAAAGAAAACCATTTTACTGTTTTTTTGCAATCATTTGATGATTTCAAAAACAATGTTTAATTATTAATATTTCTCATTAAAATATATAGTCCAACAACCGACAGAACAAAAGCCTAAGGTATCCAGCACAAGAAAAATACCATTGTTTTGTAGAAGAGTAGAAATAGAGGAATGTAATGATCCATGTCTGCCGGAAATGAAGTGGTGCATTAGCCAAAAATTAATACCACCAATGGTTGCTCGTAAGCTTATCATTGTGTTTGTCCTGCAATCAAATGTATGAAAACATAAATGACTTGGAGCACAATGTTAAACCTACGAATCAACTACTAGTGGTATTAATTTTTGTCTTATGCACCTCTTTACTTCCGGCAGACATGAATCATTATTTTCCACTATTTCTACTCTTCCATAAAATAAAGATTTTTTTTCTTTGCCTTACCTTAGGTTTTTGAGCTGTCGGCTCTTGGACAAATAGAACATGGAGATCATTGGCAATATAGCAATTTGAACGAGCTCTGTGTATTAAAACTTTCTTTTAAAATGCCAATTTAAGGATCCTATAATTTTTCCTTAAAATCAGCCGTTTTATGAAAATGAAGAAAAAGCTATTTAAAATTTTAATTTGTATGGATAATTGCGCTGAGTATTAACAAAATTTAACAATATCTCGCGATATAATTACCGTGTGAGTAAAAATCAGATGTTAAAATATTCACAATTAAACAGGATTTTATATAATATTTTTTAAAGAGAGATTTTTTAGATCAGATTGAATATAAACAGTTCCCTTAACTCAAAGTCATTACAAATTCTTCTAATTACTGAAGTTATTTCCTGTCTAGTAAACCCCAAAGCATTGTAAATGCGCGCTGCTAGCCATAATGCAATTGTCTAATAAAATAAGTAAAGACGGAAAATTTTGCGTAACACAAAATGGGAAAATGCTGTTAATTTAAAGCTCATCATGTTTATTTTTAACTAACCTTTACAAATAAAATCTTCCTGCATCAAAACAAGATAAATTTAATAAAGTAGTTCATAAATTTGTTAAACTTTATAACAAATAGATAAACAATATCTTTTCAAAAAGCATCGAAAATTATAAGAAATGAAAATTTAGAAAAAAATTACTTATTTCAGCAAATTCTCTTGAAAATAAAACAATAGGTAGTAGTCTGGGAAATTTCATTATTATGCAATAAATTAATGTTTAAAAATCTAAAAAAAGTAAGACAAGAAAACCCTATGTGCATGAATTAATTTTATCTTTGTAGATCTTAATGAATACTGTATTTTTTTTTCCTTAATCGGCTTATAAATGTTTTTCCCGAAACGAAAAAAAATTCATAGTTAATGGATTCTCTTTTGATGAATATTAAGATAATTACTAATTTAGAAATAATATCAAAAAAGAGCTCAATGAAAAACTTTATATTAAAAAACTTATTTTTTAATATCTTCTGTATTATTTTGCTCTGAATCTGATTTCAGTTGAAAAGCTGATTAAAATTATATAGCTCAAAAGGCAGAAATACTTTTAAAATATGAGCATTTAATTTTATTTTAGCACAATTATTCAATATACTTCTCATAATAAAAAAAATTTCAAATATATTCTATTAACATTATAAGCATACCTTGCTAAAAAGTTTTTTTTCTTTTACTTAATACAGATAAGCATCAGTTGTAACTTAATTAAAACATAAATGCATTGATTTATATTCATATTTCATATTGTTTATATTCATATATAATCATATTGTACTTAGACCAATGTAAATTTTATTAGTTATATATGTAAAATGTTTTTTTTTTCTTTTTTTTTTTAAGAATTTATGATTAAATATTTAACTGATCAATATCTTTGAAAAAAACTGTTTAATAATGCCCAATTTTTCGTGTCTTTTACAGAATTCTTAATATTTTATCGCCGGTTTTTTGTAACATAAATCTTTGCTTAATTGAATTAGAAAAATGTTCGGTTTAAATAATGCAAAATTTACTGGTGAAAATAATAAATCATGATTGGAGTATGGATGCCCATAAGTGGTACGGACAGATTATGATTGAAAAAAACACATTGCCCGTATGACGGATTTAAAATTTCATTTTGACCAAACAAATAATATTTAATCAACATAAAAAATAATAAGTTCGCAAAAATGTCTTATCTTGAAAACGATGAACAGCATCGTTGATATTTTTTACTACATAATTGAACTCGTATTTCAGCAATTTTAGAAATATCCTTATTAAAAGAGGAGTCTGATGTTTTAGAACATTTAACCACATCGCAGCTGTTGTAGGTAGAAGCGCGAAATTCTAAAAAATAAATTTACTAAAAGAATAATTTAACACGTATTTTAGCGACTTTAGATATTCTCTCTTAAAGGGTTAAATAGGGGTGAGTGTCGAAAATTTTTTAATATTTGGCCCTATTCCAGCATTAGTTTTAGGTAGGAACATGAAATTCAAGACAACAAACCTATTAAAAAATAATTAAATATGTAATTTACCGATTTTCTAAATTCCCCTCGCTTTTAAGAAAATCAAAGATAGGAATATCAAAACTTTTACGCCATATCTCATCAGCTGTTTTAGATAGAGTATGAGATTTGGGATAATTGATCTGTTAAAATACTTAAATCTGCATTTTATCGATTCTACAAATTCCCAACCTAAGAGTATTTAATGAGACGGCCGCAAATTTTAGATCATTTCGCCATATTTTTTCAGCAGTTTTAGTTAGAAGCGAAAAATTGCCCATATTTCAGCAACTGTTTTAGGTAGCAGCGGGAAATTCAAGATAACAAATCTACTAAAAAATAGTTAAATACAATATTGCGGTTGTTTTAGAGCTATTACTTCGCCAACATCTACTTACAACTAAATAGTGTACGGTTATACGAATAAGACAACAATTATAGATATTTAATTAGTTGTTAAGAAAATGTCTTTTCTTTCTTCTCTGCTATCTTATTTCGTTTCATTAAAATTTCTTTAGAGAAAACGAACAACGAAGCGGGCGAAGGCTGCTAGTATATGTATATATGTGTGTGCATGTTATGGTCAATTTGATTAATCGGTTATTTATATTATAAAGGCCAAACGTATTTGTGCATAACGCATACATCATTGTGCGAATGGCAACACATTGAAATCTGAAATGCAATTTCGGTTTTGCAATTTTTACTACTGCAGATTTTTAAACTTCTAAACATTGCACATTTTCAATTTTTACACCGTGGTATGGTAAAATATGTACTTTTAAATGCAATTTGTTTAAAAACTGTATTTTTTTTTTTTAATTATTCATTCTTTTTTTTTGTTTTGTTGTTTGTTTGTTTGTTTGTTTGTTTGTTTGTTTGTTTGTTTGTTTTTTTTTTTTTTAATTTGACTTATAACTTTTTATCTTAGCCATTTACGGTGGACAAGTTCACCGGTTTTTGCTATAAACTGTCCATATTCTTTTCTTTCAACGAGACATGTGAAGGGCTCTCTGACGATGCCTGGTATTTTGCATATTGAATTTTTGAAATTAACAATTAAACGCAGCATTTAAAATATCGTTAAAAAATTATATTATATATATATATATATATATATATAAATCCCTCTCTCTCTTGCACCTACCGTCATTGGAAGGGAAAAAAATTCTGGAAATAATCTGCAGGGATTTAACAAAAGTTCTACCTATTCCGAGAAGTATTTTGAGAAAAATAATATAAGCAACGCAAGTCAAAAAATATGGCACCAACCTTAAGAGCAAGCTCGATGCGTTCTCAAAGCATCAGCTCTTTGAACAGTCTAAACATGGATGACGCAGGAATGATCGACTTAATTGAACTTGGTAAATGTCTTCTAAATCCTCTAATAAAAAACTTCTCGCAAGATAAGGAGACTAAGAAGAAATTGATAGAGATCCTTACTATTTTCAACAAGATGACACCTATAGCGGAAGAAAACCTGTCAACTTTAAATAACCTCAAAAAGCTCAACGAAGCTCAGGAATTCAGCCATGCACACCAAGAGCGCGCTACTCTAGAACTGAAAAATACTTTGGAGTACCTAAAAAATGAAATAGAAATGAGATTGGACAGTTTGCCTAAAGTTCAAGACCTTGAAGAAGTTATGAACAGGGCTTTGTTAGGTCGTACTGAACGAGCCGATCCTTCTGAAGAATTAGTGCAGCACCAAGCTGAGAGGGAAGGTTCACAGGTAGTCCTGAACAAACAATTCACGTCTGGTGGCCGCGTTAATAAGCCAAAAAGAACCCAGTCTCCAGGGTTGGATAGGGTATACAAGCGGAGAATCATCGTCAAGGGAATCAACAGGCAGAGTGGTCAGGAGGTACAATCTCTCCTAACAAAGGACAGAACTTGCACAGCAAATTCTGTCAGTAAAGTCTTAGTCAGGAAGAACCATCTTGAGATAGTATGTAAATCCATAGCAGATGCCGCCAATCTAAAGAATGAGCTGCAAAAAAACCAGACCCTAAATAGAGAAGTGAATGTAGTCTCCCAGTCAGTACCCACATATAAAATGATCTTGCTGGGAGTTCCCTATCATTATACTGATAATCAGATCAAAGAAGCCATTCTGACAAATTTTAAAGCTTATGAAGACGAGATAGTCTTCTTGGCGTCCCAACAGTCAAAGAGAAATCCAGAAACCAAAGATTGGATCATAGTACTTCCCAGGGCCTTGGGGAAAACCATAGTCCAAGAAAATGGCCTAACGATTAGTCTCAAGTTCTGCAGGCTGAGGCCGCATACGTCGGTGCAGCGCTGCAGAAACTGCCAGGACTTCAATCATCCCACCAAATTCTGCAAAAATAGCACCTTCTGCCCAGTCTGTGCTCAAAAGCACGATCCAAAGGTATGTGAAGGCCGGCCGCAGTGCGTGAATTGCGTATATAGCAATAAGGAAAATGGCACTCACCACAACACAGGTCACAAAGCCTCTGATCACTCTTGCCCTGTTTTCAAGCTGGCTTACCAGCAGGAGAGAGATCGTCTGGATGCCATCTTCGCTCCCAAGAGAAGATCATCAATCACCAATGATCTTAACCCACAGGAGGATCCCTGCAACACGCAGCCAAAGAGCCCCTTTCAGCTACCTTTCCAGTCTTGGGGAGTGCCCTGGGAAGGACCAGGTCTCCCACTTTTCAACCATTGGCCTCTGCCACCCCAGGAGGTAGCCTTCGAGCACTTCCTACAATCCCAGAAGGCAGACCGCAGAGGTAGGAAGTATTAATTCTTAAATCTGCTTAAAAATATTCTTAATTTCCCCTTCAATTTTAGTTTATCTTTATTATTATTATTATTTGTCTCTTTATCTATGGTGATGGCTACCTCGCAGGATCCCTCATTACCCCATTCACATACTCAGACGAACAAAATATCAAAAAAACCTTTTGGTAGTATAAAATTTATTCAAGTTAATCTAAATCACTGTAAAACAGCCAATGAATCGCTAAAGGACTTTCTGATCGGTGTCAATGCGGACGTAGCTTTGCTGCAAGACGCTTATTATCAAGAAGGCAAAGTTTCGGGCATTCCGCTATCCTGGCCAGTCTTCTCATCAAAAATGGGTACGGCACACCTGGTCGTTCGGAACACTAACATAACATATTCACACCTATACACGGGAGATCACTGTGTCTTTATAACGATTACGGCAAAGGAGGGCCATCTGATTGTTGGCACGACGTATGCAGCTCCCAGGCTAGACTTTGAGGAAACCCTCGAGGAGTGGGAACACCTAATAACACACAGGAGATATTTCATCTGCAGCGGAGACTTTAACGCCCAGTCACCCCTTTGGGGCTATGAGCAACAAAACTCGCGGGGGGAATCTCTCATTGAACATCTGGTAAAACACAACCTAGCGATAGCCAATATAGATAACAAAGTTCACACGTTCGTCAAAACCAATAGCAAAGGCATAGTATTGGCCAAAGGATTTCCGGATCATACTTTGGTAAATCCACTTGCCCATAGCAAAATCAGGAATTGGCACGTATCAGATGTTCACAGTGACTCAGATCACAAATATATCTCTTTCGGCTTTGAAATTACACCAGAATACACAGAAAGACGCCGCTTCAATACCTGTAGGGGGAATTTGCGTAAATTCACACAAGTTATTAAAACACACAAACCCCTCCTCAACCAACACTTGCAAGATGCAACAGATACAGACTCCTTAAACACCTTAACTAAAGTTCTCATCGAAACAATGCAAAAAGCAGCAAAAGCATCTTTCAGATATAAAAACACACAGAGATCAGCTACTTTCTCCTACTGGACAGCAGATCTCAGAACCAAACGTAATCAACTCACCGCAATGCGAAAGAAATTAAGAGTACTCAAAAGTGACGGAGAAGACACAGAATACTTTCGTTCTCTGGCAGAAAATTATAAAAAATTGGCAGCAAAATATAAGCGCAGTATTCTAGATGCCAAGAATGCGGCATGGCAGAAGTTTTGCAGCAACCAGACAGATCCTCATGGCACTGCTCAGAAATTTTTCAAGGGAAAGTTTTTTAAACCCGATGAGATCAGGCTTGAACTGCCCTCACATAAGTCATCCAAACAATCCAATCTTGAACATCTAACTA
Source organism: Maratus speculifer (assembly GCA_964019185.1). Classification (NCBI taxonomy): domain Eukaryota; kingdom Metazoa; phylum Arthropoda; class Arachnida; order Araneae; family Salticidae; genus Maratus; species Maratus speculifer. Next base: position 33,215,273 of record OZ025291.1, on the reverse strand, counting down.
AAGAAATTTTCGGCCCCTCAGCATACCCCAGCACAGATAATTCAGACCTTCTCTTTAATGCTCTCCATGACCTTCCCTTCAACAAAGCAGAACTGTCTTCAGCACTGCACAGTCTAGTCGATTCTAAAGCACCAGGTCCAGACTGTATAGATTCTAGAATCTTAAAATTAACTTTCAAAATTATCCCTAAGATATTTATTCGTTGGGCAAATCTTTGTTTAAATTCTAATTACTTCCCGCTCACTCTGAGGCAAGGGGAAGTAGTATACTTCCAGAAGCAAGGGAAGGACCCCTCTGAACCCACCTCCTACAGGCCAATCTGCCTCTTACCGACCTTAGGAAAATTACTAGAGAAACTTTTAGTTAAGAGATTGGTTCATTTTCTGGAAACAAACAATATCCTCCATCACAGACAATATGGGTTCAGAGAAGGCAGATCTTGCGAAAAAGCTCTGAATGATATTCTGTCCTCCTGCGCCTTAAGCATAGATGCTGGAAACTACACTTCCCTGGTCTCCTTAGACATAAAGGGTGCTTTCGACAATGTAGAGTGGCGGGATATACTACTCCAGTTAATTGAAATTGGCTGTCCGGGTAACATAGCTGGAACCATCTGCTCATATTTATCAGAACGGAGAATAATTGTTAACTGGGGCTCTGGCTCATCATACCACAATCTTCAAAAGGGCTGCCCGCAGGGATCATGCTTAGGCCCTATTCTCTGGCTACTAATAGCTAATGTAATTCTTAAAGAGCTAGAAAAACACGGGTTCCTCCTATATGCCTTTGCTGATGATTTCAGCTTTGTCTTCTCGGGCCGTGTTCGTGTTGACCTTGAAAGAGAAGCAGCTCGGGCTCTCCCCCTCTTCCACCAGCTGCTGACTAGCCTACACCTCCAGCTCTCCACAGGCAAATCACAAGAGCTAACATTTGCAAAACCACGCGATCTTCAACGTCCACCCACGATGAGAATCTGTGGACAATCGGTTAAACATGTACAGAAATTAACACTTCTAGGCCTCACAATGGATAAACATATGAGCTGGACGGAGCACATTAAGAACATCAGAGAGAAACTCGTAAAACTCCATAACAATTCACGCAAATTAACAGCTAAAACTTGGGGCATTAAACCCCAAATGCTCAAAGTTTGGTACCATTCAATAGTGGAACGGATCATCTTTTACTGCGTGGGTATCTGGGGAGGCAGCCTCACCAAACAGGTGAAGGATAAACTAACATCTATTCAAAGGATATTCCTGCTCCAGATGAGCAGAGGATACAAAACGATCTCCTCGGAGGCCCTTGCAGTTATAACAGGGATCCCTCCCATTACAATTACACTTGAATTTGAATATCTAAGAACCAAGATCTTGCATCTCCAACACGACACAACACAACAAGTCCATTTCCCAAACATAGAGATACAACGAAATGTCAGCAGTTGGATCCTGCATCCTGCGAGGGAGACATCGCATTTACAAGTAAACTTGGAAAAGCATTCTTACAAACCAACCAGAGATCCAACTATATACACAGATGGATCCCGAACCGAATCAGGCGTGGCATCAGCTTTCTGTGTCATGAGTGGCGGCGAGGTGACCCATCAGTGGGCCTGCAGGATTGGCGACTTTAACTCCGTATTTCAAGCGGAGCTACTTGCAATCCTGCGGGCACTGGAATGGATCTCTGGACAACCCTACCCCTTCATCAGGGTTTACAGTGATAGTTTGTCCAGCTTGCAAGCCATTTTTTCTCATCGTACTAAACACCCCATAGTCCTAAAAACCAAACAACAATTATTGATCTTAGTCAATAAAACTTCCCTTGGTCACGTCTCGGCTCACATTGGCATTGAGGGCAATGAACGGGCTGATGCTTTGGCCAAGGCAGCGACAGAAAATCCAACAGTAGAAATTGAACTCCCAGTGCCTTTCTCCCATGTCAAACGAGTCCTAAAAGGAAGAATCTTACCCGCCTGGCAGACTAGATGGCACGAGTCAGACAAGGGACGCCATACCTACAACCTCATCCCAAAAGTATCTAGAGAGCTTTATTTTCTTTCTCCACCCACCACAGCCTTCCTCACTGGTCATGGACCCTTTAAACAATATTTAAAGAAATTCCATTGCGCCTCTTCACAACTCTGTGAATGTGGCGAAGTGGGATCCCCAGATCATACCTACTATCACTGTACTCTGACTAAAGCTTGGCATCTCAGATATCCCCTTCTCCCTCTAAATCCTGGCTACAAGGGGTGTTATCTCGACCAGCGTTGCTTGCCAAATTAAGAAACATTTATAACTACTTAATGTTCATTTCCATTCTAACCACATAGCGGTCTGTCTTTCTGTAGTATAGCAGCAGATCGAGAGTTCTCCATCCCATCTCAGTTTTTTGTCAAGAAGGGATACGGGCCCCAGCGGATAGTGCACCATAATTTCATCTTTTTTCTCTGCCGCTCCCTGTCGCGAGGGGGCAGTCTGTGCTCCAGCGGATGAGTTTTACCATGTAAATTATATTTGTATTTTATTGTAACTAAAAAATAATGTAACCTTTTTTTTTTTTTTAGACCTTAATAAAGGCGACCGGGAGGGATACTATGCTCTACAGACAAGGCTTTCTTGTCTGAGCAGTCCCTCTTAGGCATTCAAAAATAGTTTAGTATCTGCTTCCAGTTAATAACAATCGAGACTTCAAGTTTTGAATTAAAATAACTTCAAAGTGATCAAATTAAAAGACATTTAAAAGATTTTTTTAACGGTGAATACAGATATGAAAGATACATATGTAAATTTTGAAATGGTGAAAATGATGTCGGCTTTAGATTTCCCGGTGAAAATAGTCTATGATTGAGTCAGAGTGGAATAAATTTTGCATTTTTTCATTTTGGAATACTAGCGTAAGTGCCTTAATTGATAACTCTATCATAATAACAGATCTTTTTACTGCTTACATGTAGATTACAGTTTAATTTTCGCAATTTCTACAACTGAGTTTTATAGAAATAATATTTGTTATATTTAGGTTAAATATAATTTATTTAAGAGTTAAACTTCCCAATATAAGGTACATTTTTAATCGTAACTAATTTTGTCGGTTTATTATAAATAATGAAACAGTTCCTTATTAAACATTTTCTTTCGTCGAAACTCGACGAGTTCTACCTTGTTATTAATAATAATCAAATGATATCCAAATAGACCGGTATGAATGATAAATTTATGATGACAAATTTATGAGAATTTATCATATTAACTGGTTATTATTAATAATCACCAATCAAGGTTCGTAAATGTAATAAATTTCCATTCGTTAACTCGAGATTTTTATTTCCTATACGTTTTTTATCTAAACGAGGTGGAACCCGTCGACATTCGACGAAAGAAAATGTTTAAGAAGGAACTGCTTCATTGATTTATAATAAACCTACAAAATTACTTACAGTAAAAAAATGCATCTTATATTGATAAGTCTACCTCTCAAACAAATATTATTAAAAATACATCTTATATTGATCTGTCTAACTCTAAAACAAACATTATTTAAAGCTAAGATTAACAATATACTATAAAACTCTTTGTCCAAATTTTTAAAATTAAACTTTAATCGCATATTTTAATCGATAAAATATAATAAATATCAGCTATTATAATGAATTTATAAATTGAGACTTATATTTGTTATAAATGCGAATGAAAAAAAACATTTGGTATAAATGCGAATGAAAAAAAACAAAATTTATTCCAAATTGACACGGTCATAGAATTTCACGCGAAATTAAAACCCGTCTTAATTTTCATCCTCTCAAAATTTAAACACGTATTTTTCTCATATCCGTATTCACTATGTTTTCACTATTTTAATTTGATCATTTTAAAATCACTTAAACTCAAAACGTGAAGTTATTTGACTGATGAATAAAAACGCGATAAAACCGAAATCACGGAATTTTATAACAGACGATATTTTTTTGCAATTTAATTTATATATATATTTCCAATTTTAAGAGAAAATAGAGTGATTATGTTGCCACAATTACAAAAATAGTACTAAAAACTACAAAAAATTAATAATCTCAATAAAAAGAATATTGCCCAGTTAAACTGATGGCATTGAGCTCACAGGCTACGCACACTAATTGTACATGACAGCCTTATATTTTTAAGGGTTAATTCAGTTCGGAAAAAAATTAAGAATGGGAAACAGCTCTTCCCTTTCCTCTTTTTTACAGGGGTGCAGAAAATGTTTTTACTCTCCACATTTCCCTCAATCCTTATGAAAATTTCCCCAAAATTTTATGTTTTAGAATTCTTACATGCGTTTAGATATAGACTTTTTTTTCTAAAAATTTCTAAATTTATACACAAGTATATACACAATACGTATTATTCCTAGATTGATTTTGTAAAAGTCGCTAAGCAGATAGATCTATTTATTTGTCAGGAAAAAAATCTCAGAAAAATATGTAATTCTTTATTAAAATTGAAATCGATTGTATGTTTTTCTGCAAAATTTCCCCAGATGGCTAAAATTTCCCCCGATCCTAGATCGCCGGATCGGACATAATCTGCACCCCTGCTTTTTTATACTTAATCATTGAACCTTCAAAACTATCAAAGACATGCTTTATCATATAAAAAATCTATAACCAAAATTCAGAGCAAATCGGATAATTCTTAATAAAAACCCATTTAGCATTTATATAATTTGAGAGGAGTTATCCTCCTCTTTTATACTTAACCATTAAACTTCCAAAACTATTCAGAGATTTGAACGAAATCTGACAATTCTGCTTGAAAAACCCATTTATATAAATTAAGGGGAAGGCCATTAGAACCCCCGTTCCCCCTGTTTGTACTTATTCAGTGAACACCTAATAACAGTCACGGAATCGCCTCATCAGAATGATCCTATATCTAAATTTTGAACGAAAACTTAATTCTGCATGAAAAAACCATTTATATCAATTAAGGGGAGGGGCATGAGCCCCCCCCCGTTCCCCCTCTTATAGATATCAAATGAACTTCAAAAACTAATCAGGGAAGCGCCTTGTCAGGATATACCTATATATAAAATTTCAAGTGAATCGAATATTTTTATCATGAATTATCGCGTTACGGATGTACGAACATGCATACAGAACGGGCGGGCACATAAGCTTTTAGGCTATGATAGCCTGTGAGCTAAAAACAAATTGAGGTACAGCTTTCAAACAAATTGTATTTAAAAGTACATATTTTTCTCTATACGACGGTGTAAAAATCGGAAATATGCTATGTTTAGAAGTATTAAGTTTGCAGTAGCAAAAAATGCAAAGCTGAAATTGCATGGGAAAGTGTTGCCATTCGCAAAATGACGTATGCGTTACGCACAGATACGTTTGGCCTTTATAATATAGATAGATACTCATTGCTAAAAGTATGCACTTCAAAGCTCTATAATTTATTCTTTGAGTATTTCGATGTTTTAAAATTTTATTTAATTATAAAAATTATAATCATATTAATTATAAAAGTAATTATATTACATTAATTAAAAAAATATTTTATTTTAAACTGTTTAATATTTTACGGCTTGTTATAGAACATTTCTTTTGATTGAATACTATTGTCTCTTGACAATTATTTTTTATATTAGATTTAAATTGTTATGATAATACATATTTTTGTAAAGTTTATATTCATTACTAAAAACTTTTTTAATCATATTAACCGGTGACTTCATCAGTAATTATTAAGAATAACAGGTAAATTTGATTAATATGCAACATTTATCAAATTTACCAAAAGACATGATTATTATTAATAATTACCGAATTTATCAAATTAATCGTAACATATGTCCATATATATGTGTATATACAGGGTGATTCATAAAAGATGGGCAGAACTTTAAGGGGTTATAGTACACTTAAAGACAAATAATATTAAATAGGAGACTAAGGGTCCCAGACGTATTCCCAAGGAGATAGGGGGCATTAAAGTTTAGGGTCCGAAATTTCAAATGATTATAAAAAATGGAAAAATTAGTCGATTCGTTTGCGGTTTTTGCAAAAAATTTTCTTTATGCCAGTATTTTCTTGAAATAAAATTTTAAAGTTCAATTTCAAAAAATGCCGATAGGGGGCGCTTTAGACTTTGGAGTAACAAACAACTATTTTTTAACGTTATTTTTTGTATTTCTTTAAAGGATTTCGAAAGCTTAGACTTAAACTTAAATTTTGATCTAAAAATCTGACAAGGAAGGTCTCCATTGGGGTCATACTCAGAATTTTTTGAAAAAAATACGAATTAAACTACTCATGTAGGTAATAAAGGATCAGTGAAAATTAGCGGTGGAATTTCATTATTAGATAGGTAAAAAAATAAAATAGTTTGGAATAATTGGCGTGAAAAGCTGAAAGCTACGCGGGATTTGGCGAGCAGTGCATTTCCTCGCCAAAAGCAGACGATTTTAACGAATCTGAAAATTGATTTTAATTGACTTCACTTTTAAAAATCTGCAGCATTTACTGCAACGTCACTCCACTACTTTTACAGAATATCTCTCTTCTGACCAATGAGAATGCTCCATAGCACCGTGAATTGACCGTGTCATACACTGTTAAAAATCTGCTGCATTTTGTTGCAACGCACTCCACCGCTTGTATATAATATCTCTATTCCAACCAATGAGAAAGCTAAATTTCACGGCCAAGTAACCGTTTTCTATACAAGCAAGGGAGGGCGTTGCAACAAAATGCAGCAGATTTTTAACAGTGTATTTTTCAATTTGGAACAATTTTAATCAATTTAAATTGTGTTTTAATTGATAAAATATATTAATTTAATTTTGTTATAAGTACATATAAACGTATATGACAAAATTACACTTAAAGTAAAGTAAAAATGCAAAACTAAAATTACTTAAACTAAACTTATTTAAATAAATTGAACATAGAAAGTTTTTTCTTTAAAAAGTATTCGAAGCGTAAAAGCGTATTTTTCAAAATTTCGTTTTTTCGCCAACCGGAGATAAATCGCCAAATAAACGAAATTTTTATTATTTTTTTACGGACGTTATAAGGAGGTTCCGCCGAAATGTTTTTTATAAACATATATAACTATATGAGAAGAACATTCTGTAATTTTTTCAGATTTTTCTGAGTATGCCCGTATGGAGACCTTCCTTGTGAGTCCTAACGAGTAGTTAAGTAGCGTAAACTGAAATTTGAAATTTGAAACCCTTCTCCCCCCAGAACAAAAATCAGTTATTCCCGATCTTTGTGTCGTAGATTAGGCTCTAACTACTGCCGCGTTTTGCTAAAATTATTCTTTATGTCAGTATTTTCTTGAAAATAAATTTTAAAGAAAATTTTCAAAAAATTCCGATAGAGGGCGCTTTAGACTTTGGAGTAACGAACAACTATTTTATGCCGTTATTTTTTATGTCTCATTAAATGCTTTCTAAAGCTTAGACTTAAATTTTCAGCCCAAAATCTGAATCGTTAGACGTGGTTAAGTTTCTGGGGAGAGGGGTTTGAAATTTCTACTCCTGAGCACAGTTCAGTTTACCATGTCCACACATTGTGTGCTGTGATACGAGGTAAAAAGACACAAATTAGGATTATGTTACCAAAGCATATTTATTAACATGTAATTACAATAAATGTTCAAAATTGTGACCATCAGAGGTTATGCACGCAGAACAACGGCGAAGAATGGAACGGCGAACATTCGCGAAAACATCAGGCTTTTCGAGCACTTCCCCTACAGCGGCGGAAAGTCTGGCGACCAGTTCCTCGGGGGATTCAATGGGTGTCTCATACATAAGAGCCTTCAATTGTCCCCAAAAAAAGAAATCGAGGGGTGAAAGATCTGGTGAGCGAGCAGGCCAAGCAACAGGACCACCTCGACCAATCCACCTGTTCGGAAATGTGATGTCCAGATAGTTGCGGACGTCTCGTACGTAATGGGCTGGCGCTCCATCGTGCTGGAACCACATGACCCGCCGGATACGTGGAGGAACAACGTTTAACAGGTCTGGCAGCACATGTTGCAGAAATGTGAGGTATGTTTTACCGTTGAGGCGTTCAGGAAGAAGGTACGGTCCGATTAGGTGGTCTCCGAGGATTCCTGCCCAAACATTGATGGAAAAGTGTCTCTGATGAGCATGTGGATACGTAGCATGTGGATTGACATCCGCCCATACATGTGCATTGTGTGTGTTAAATGTACCTTCACGTGTGAAGGTATATTCATCGGTGAAAAGCACAGTTTGTATTTTTTGTATTTCTTTAAATGATTTCGAAAGCTTAGACTTAAACTTAAATTTTGATCTAAAAATCTGAGTCCTAACGAGTAGTTAAGTAGCGTAAACTGAAATTTGAAATTTGAAACCCTTCTCCCCCCAGAACAAAAATCAGTTATTCCCGATCTTTGTGTCGTAGATTAGGCTCTAACTACTGCCGCGTTTTGCTAAAATTATTCTTTATGTCAGTATTTTCTTGAAAATAAATTTTAAAGAAAATTTTCAAAAAATTCCGATAGAGGGCGCTTTAGACTTTGGAGTAACGAACAACTATTTTATACCGTTATTTTTTGTGTCTCATTAAATGCTTTCTAAAGCTTAGACTTAAACTTAAATTTTCAGCTCAAAATCTGAATCGCTGAGCGTGGTTCAGTAGCGAGGGGAGGGGGTTCAAATTTCAACTTCTGAACATAGTTCAGTTTCCACTACTTAACCATGCCCAACGATTCTGTGCTATGATACGAGGCAAAAATACAACTTTCGTCAAGGACTGCATAGTTGGAATTCACTCATAAAGGCACTGGCACAGTTGGAAACGTCGCTCATGCAAACGTTAAAGCTCCATTCCTGACGCTAGTCACCGGGTGAAGAAGGAGACAGAAAGTATGCAAATGTCAAATGGGGAAGAAGAAGAACACGTATGCAAAATTTCGACACGATTCAGGCATAAAAACCACTGAACGGTGAGTCAAGTGTAAGTCGCTGTAGTAATGAATCGGAAGATGGTGCCCTTCACGAATAAGGAAAAGGCTGAGATGCATTTAATTTACGGAGCGGCAGATGGAAATGGTGCAGAGGCACAACGAATGTACGGAGAGCGATTTCCCAACAGGCGGTTGCCTAACCGCAAAACTTTCGAGCGCTTGCACAGACAGTTGTGTGAGACGGGATCATTTCTCGATTCCCGGTCGAATGCAGGTCGTGCAAAAAAGGACGAATCAGTAGTTGTTGCAGAAACCATTCTGGATGTAGTAGCGGCGCAGCCAAGTACAAGTACACGAACAGTGGCTAGGCAGGTGGATACCTCACAGTCCATGACTTGGAGGGTACTGAAGGATGAACATTTGCTCCCGTTTCATGTGCAACGAGTCCAGAAACTGACTCCAGGGGATTATCCAAATCGTATTGAATTCGCCCGCTGGTTTCTGCAGCAGAACGCGCTAAATCCACATTTTGGACGAACTGTGCTTTTCACCGATGAATGTACCTTCACACGTGAAGGTACATTTAACACACACAATGCACATGTATGGGCGGATGTCAATCCACATGCTACGTATCCACATGCTCATCAGAGACGCTTTTCCATCAATGTTTGGGCAGGAATCCTCGGAGACCATCTAATCGGACCGTACCTTCTTCCTGAACGCCTCAACGGTAAAACATACCTCACATTTCTGCAACATGTGCTGCCAGACCTGTTAAACGTTGTTCCTCCACGCATCCGGCGGGTCATGTGGTTCCAGCACGATGGAGCGCCAGCCCATTACGTACGAGACGTCCGCAACTATCTGGACATCACATTTCCGAACAGATTCCGGAACAGATTCCGGATTGGTCGAGGTGGTCCTGTTGCTTGGCCTGCTCGCTCGCCAGATCTTTCACCCCTCGATTTCTTTTTTTGGGGACAACTGAAGGCTCTTATGTATGAGACACCCATTGAATCCCCCGAGGAACTGGTCGCCAGGCTTTCCGCCGCTGTAGGGGAAGTGCTCGAAAAGCCTGATGTTTTCGAGCGAATGTTCGCCGTTCCATTCTTCGCCGTTGTTCTGCATGCATAACCTCTGGTGGTCACAATTTTGAACATTTATTGTAATTACATGTTAATAAATATGCTTTGGTAACATAATCCTAATTTGTGTCTTTTTACCTCGTATCACAGCACACAATGTGTGGACATGGTAAACTGAACTGTGCTCAGGAGTAGAAATTTCAAACCCCTCTCCCCAGAAACTTAATCACGTCTAACGATTCAGATTTTGGGCTGAAAATTTAAGTCTAAGCTTTAGAAAGCATTTAATGAGACATAAAAAATAACGGTATAAAATAGTTGTTCGTTACTCCAAAGTCTAAAGCGCCCTCTATCGGAATTTTTTGAAAATTTTCTTTAAAATTTATTTTTAAGAAAATACTGACATAAAGAATAATTTTAGCAAAACGCGGCAGTAGTTAGAGCCTAATCTACGACACAAAGATCGGGAATAACTGATTTTTGTTCTGAGGGGAGAAGGGTTTCAAATTTCAAATTTCAGTTTACGCTACTTAACTACTCGTTAGGACTCAGATTTTTAGATCAAAATTTAAGTTTAAATCTAAGCTTTCGAAATCATTTAAAGAAATACAAAAAATAACGTTAAAAAATAGTTGTTTGTTACTCCAAAGTCTAAAGCGCCCCCTATCGGCATTTTTTGAAATTGAACTTTAAAATTTTATTTCAAGAAAATACTGGCATAAAGAAAATTTTTTGCAAAAACCGCAAACGAATCGACCATTTTTCCATTTTTTATAATCATTTGAAATTTCGGACCCTAAACTTTAATGCCCCCTATCTCCTTGGGAATACGTCTGGGACCCTTAGTCTCCTATTTAATATTATTTGTCTTTAAGTGCATAAAGTGTCTTTTTCATAACCCCTTAAAGTTCTGCCCATCTTTTATGAATCACCCTGTATATATGTATACAGGGTGATTCCAAATTTTTTTTACAATAAAAGAGGGGTGATAGTACACATCAAGACAAACAATATTAAATAGGAGACCAAGGGTCCCAAACGTTTTTCAAAGGAGATAGCCGCCATTAAAAATTAGGAACCAAAATTTCAAATAAGCATAAAAAACGGAAAAATCGGTCAAATGATTTGCAGTTTTCACTAAAATTATTCTTTATGTCGGCATTTTCTTGAAATTAAATAATAAAGATAATTTTCAAAAAATGCCGATAGAGGGCGCTTTAGACTTCGGAGTAACGAAAAACTATTTTTTGCCGGTATTTTTTGCATTTCATTAAATGTTTTCGTAAGCTTAGACAAAAACTTAAACTTTGAGCTCAAAATCTGCAAGTGGGAGTGGTTAAGTAGCACAAATTGAACTGTGTTCAGAGAGTTCAAATTTCAAATGATTGTGAAAAAACGGAAAATTTGGTTCATAGATTTGCGGTTTTCACTAAAACTATTCTTTATCTCGGTATTTTCTTAAAAATAAATTATAAAGATAAATTTCAAAAAATGTCGATAGAGGGCGCTTTAGACTTTGGAGTAACGAACAACTATTTTTGTGCTGTTATTTTTTGCATCTCATTAAATGTTTTCGGAAGCTTAGACTTAAATTTTGAGCTCAAAAATCTGAATAGTAGGGAGTAGTTAAGTAGCAGAAACTGAACTGTGTTTACAGGGGGGGGAGGGGGTGTTAAAATTTAAAATAATTATAGAAAATGGAAAAAATTGTCGATTCGTTTGCAGTTTAAAATAAAAATATTCTTTAAGTCAGCATCTTAGGTCAGTCATGGGAACAGTTAAGTAGCACAAACTGAACTGTGCTCAGAGGGTTCAAATTCCAAATGATTATAAAAAACGGAAAAATTAGTTCATTTAATTGCGGTTTTCACTAAAAGTATTCTTTATGTCGGTATTTTCTTAAATATAAATTATAAAGACAATTTTCAAAAAATTCCGATAGAGGGCGCTTTAGACTTTGGAGTAACTAACAACTCCTCTTTGGTGTTATTTTTTGCATCTTATTAAATGCTTTCGTAAGCTTAGACTTAAACTTAAATTTTGAGCTCAAAATCTGAATAGTTGGGAGTGGTTAAGTAGACGAGCTGAACTGTGTTCAGAGTGTTCAAATTTCAAATGAATTTAAAAAACGGAAAAATTGGTCGATTCGTTTGCGGTTTTCGCTAAAACAAATTTTTAAATGAGTATTTTCTTGAAAATTAATTTTAAAGATAAATTTTAAAAAACCGATAGAGGGCGCCTTAGACTTGGGAGTAGCATACACCTATTTTTAACTGTGTTTTTTCAATCTCATTAAATGCTTTCAAATGCATAACCTTAAATTTTAGGCTCAAATTCTGAATTGTTGGGAGTGTTTAAGTAGCGAAAAATTGAATTGTGTTTGAAAAGGGGGGAGGGTTAAATTTCAACTCCTTAAGACACTTCAATTTGCGCTACTTAACTACTCCTAATTATTCAGATTTTGAGCTCAAAATTTAAGTTTAAATCTAAGCTTCCGAAAACATTTAATAAGTTTTTGCAAGCATTTAATTAGAACAAAAAATAATGGTTAAAATTAATTGTTGGTTACTCTGAAGTTTAAGACGCTCTCTAATGGAATTTTTTGAAATTTATTTTTAAAATTTATTTTCAAGAAGATGCTGACTTAAAGAATATTTTTATTTTAAACTGCAAACGAATCGACAATTTTTTCCATTTTCTATAATTATTTTAAATTTTAACTACCCCCCCCCCCCCTGTAAACACAGTTCAGTTTCTGCTACTTAACTACTCCCTACTATTCAGATTTTTGAGCTCAAAATTTAAGTCTAAGCTTCCGAAAACATTTAATGAGATGCAAAAAATAACGGCACAAAAATAGTTGTTCGTTACTCCAAAGTCTAAAGCGCCCTCTATCGACATTTTTTAAAATTTATCTTTATAATTTATTTTTAAGAAAATACCGAGATAAAGAATAGTTTTAGTGAAAACTGCAAATCAATGAACCAAATTTTCCGTTTTTTTTACAATCATTTGAAATTTGAACTCTCTGAACACAGTTCAATTTGTGCTACTTAACCACTCCCACTTGCAGATTTTGAGCTCAAAGTTTAAGTTTTTGTCTAAGCTTACGAAAACATTTAATGAAATTCAAAAAATACCGGCAAAAAAATAGTTTTTCGTTACTCCAAAGTCTACAGCGCCCTCTATCGGCATTTTTTGAAATTTATCTTTATAATTTAATTTCAAGAAAATGTCAACATAAAGAATAATTTTAGTGAAAACCGCAAATCAATCGACCGCTTTTTACTTTCTTCTATCTTTACAAGAAGAAAGTATTGGATTCATGAAAATTTTCGACTTCTGGTTTTCGACGGATTTATACGTTTTAGAAGGTCCTGAACACGTTTTGACTATTTTTAGAAAATGTGTCTGTGAGTCTGTCCGTCTGTCTGTCTGTCTGTCTGTCTGTGTGTCTGTCTGTCTGTATGTGACAAAAAATTTGTGGGCGCTCTATCTCAAGAACTAATGCTCGAAATTTAATAAAATTTTATATTCAGTTAAACCTTGATATGAATTAGTGCCTATTGGTTTTTGGTGAAAATTGGCCTGCAGGTGGCGCTGCTATACTACGTTTTTCATGATTTTCAAGATTGCTATATCTTAAGAACTAATGCACAGAATTTCATCAAACTTCAGATTCTGTGACCCCTTGACATCCATATACACTGATTACGTTTTGGTATAAATTGGCCAGCAGGTGGCGCTGCTATGCTACGTTTTTCATGATTCTCATGGTAGCTATATCTCAAGAACTAATGCACAGAATTTCACCAAACTTCAGATTCCGCGATACCTTGAGATACATAGCTGCCGATAAGGTTTTGGTGTGAACTGCCCTGTAGGTGGCGCTGCTATGCTACATTTTGCACGATTTTTGCGATAGCTATATCTCAAGAACTAATCCAGAGAATTTCATCAAATTTTAGATTCTGTTACACTAGAATATATAACATAATTAGACACTGATTGTATTTTGGTATTAACCTTGCAACAGGGGGTGCAGCTATGCTGCATTTTGCACGATTTTTCCAAGAGCTATATCTCAACAACCAACCCACAGTATTTCATCAAACTTCAGATTTTGTTACAAAATGACACATAACATAATTACACGATGATTACGTTTTGTTATAAATCCTTCAACTGATGGTGCTGCTGTGCTATATTTTACACGGTTTTTTTTAAACTAGCTATATCTCAAGAACTAATGCAAAGAATTTCATCAAACTTCAGATTCTTTTACACCATAACATAATTAGACGCTTTTTTACGTTTTGGAATAAATTGTCCAAGATATGGTGTTGCTGTGCTACTTTTTGCAAATTTTTTGTTATAACTATATCTCAAGAACTAATGGACGAAATTCCATCAAATTTCAGATTCTGTTAGGTCTTGACATAAATAGACGCTTATTAGGTTTTAGTATAAATTACCCAACATGAGGCACTATTAAGCTCATTTTTTAAGAATATTAATTAAATTTTGCGTTTTAGGCTTTACGGATACCAGAATTTCATTAGGCTAGGTCAAATGTTCGAGGAAATTCGATAGTGGATAACTTTGGGGTCACCACGTTTTTTTTTTTTTTTTTTTTTTTTTTTTTTTTTTAATATTAAAATGTACTTATGAGATAGAAGAAAGTTTTGGGATTGACACATCCAACTAGTTCCGTTTTTTATGTTTATTTGAAATTTTGGTCCCTAAAATTTAATGGCGGCTATCTCCTTTGGAAAACGTTTAGGACCTTTAGTCTCCTATTTAATATTGTTTGTCTTGATGTGTACTATCACCCCTCTTTCATTGTAAAAAAAATTTGGAATTATCCTGTATATATATATATAAATATATGAAACACTCATAACGCTATTTTATTTTTTTTTTTTTTCAGATATTTTACTCTATTTCCCACACTTTAATGTACATAAAAAGTACGATGGTATTATATGCGCTTCATATACTAGAAAAAAATTGATTGATTATTTTAAGTCAAATTATTATCATTTAAATAAATCAAGATTTTCTAAATAAACCAACATTTTTGATCGTGTACATTACATTTAAACAAACTTCAAACAAAAATCAATAGAATAGCAGTAATATTTATTCTAAATGATCTTAAAACGATTATATCATTTTAGTAAAAAAGAAAAAATTGACCCTGTTGAAGTTTGGGGTGTGGAACTAATATTTATCTAACCACCTCCTTTATCTAAAATTTCATTTTTACTCCACATCATTACAATATTAAATCAGTATAACAGTATTAAACCATATTGAGTCAATATAAAAAGTGATAAATATGATTCAAAGAAATTTCTTATCTTGAAAACGACGAACAGTATTGTTGATATGTTTATTTCATCTTTATAAAATTTGTGTTACAATAATACTCAACTTTGGTGAAACTTTAATAATAAGAAAAAGAAAAACATGAACACATCGTTCTAAAAACGTTTTCAGGAGCTAATCACTTAATTATTCCTACTCACATTACCTTGATCCAAAATTTTTATCCAGTTTCTCATTTTTACTTCTACATTTAATATTGAATTTGTACATATAAAACTTTCATAAAACTTTCCAATAAAAAGTTTCTTATTTTAAAACATAGAAGCATTTCAAATAATGAACAAATTAGTGTGATACAAGAACGGCCAAAACCCTTCTTAATAACATTAATTTTAAACACGATTGTTCAATCGGAAAATTAATTATAACAGATGTAAATTTTCCATATTTTCAATATGAAAAATTTACATCTGCCTTCTTAATAACACCATAAAAATTGGGAAGGGCGCTATTAAAAGAACTTTGTTTATCTTCAGTATTGCTCCTGCTTTTAAAGTAGTAGCACGTGTTTTCTAGCTTTTATGGTATTATTAAGAAGAGTTTTTGCCCTTATTATAACAGCATTGTTAAGATCTTGATCTCATTTCTATAAACTTTATATTATATTAATATTCAACTTTAATGTAACTTTCTTCAAAGAAACAAAACACAATTTCATCGCTATAAAAGATTTCTCTTTTTAAACAATTTAATTATTTATACACACTTTATATTAATCCAAAAACTACAACTAGTGTTTATAATTTTTACCCTTACAGCTGTTTTTCTATAACTATAAAAATGGCACGGACGATTAAAAAAATTCTCAAAAAGGTATTTAAAACTTAAAATTAAAAATATATCTAAAGCTTTGTTTCATATTCATAAGTTATATATAATAATATGCAGCTTTGTTTAAAAACACGATTTCCCTGCAATAAACTGCATCTTATTTTAGACCTTTTTTATGCAAAATTTTATTTCGACAACAAAATTTACTCAAAATTTTCTTTTAATCTCACAATTAGTAAAACAATATATATTTTTTATCTATGCGAATACCCGACAAGAAAATCTAATTTTAAAAAGATGAACAACGCTTGAAATAGTTATTTGTTTTGTCAACTAATTTCATTTTTGTCATGCCATTCAAGCACTTTTATTGTTAGAATATAATCAAATAACAATTGCACAATGTTACAATTACAATAATGATAAATAAAATGTTCTGATAAAAGCTTTATGTAACCCTCGAATAATATTTGCAGTATAGCTCATTAGTCAGTTTTCTAACTTTAAAAAATTATTCACAACATCGCTTTAACACGTTCGCTGCCGCTTACGTAAAGATGTGATGCTAGATAATGCCGCACTGTAGAAGTGGGTTTTTCCCAGAAGCCGATTTACTTTTTATAACAAGTGAAGATTCAGTGAAAGATTTTCCCGAGCCAGCGCGTGACTGGCTATTGGACATCACCCCATATACCGCGCTGGCGCGTGAGTGGCCCCTTAACGTTGGCAGCATATCACGCGCTTTCGCGTGTGCGGCAGCGAACGTGTTAAATAGTTATTTGTCTTGTCAACTTACTTCATTTTTATCACGTTATTCAAGTACATTTTACTTTATAACATAATCAAATGTTGTACAATGTTACAGTTAAAATAGTGATCAATAAAGAATTCTAACAAGAACTTTATGCAATCCCCGAATAACATTTGTAGTATTGCTCATTAGTCAGTTTCCTAACTTTAAAAAAATAACATAGTTTCTTGTCAACTTCCTTTTTATCACGTTATTCAAGTACATTTTACTTCATAATATAATCAAATATGTAATCCTCAAATCTTATTTGAAGTATTGCTCATTAGTCAGTTTTCTAGCTTTAAAAAAAAGATAAGAATATCTTTCTAAATAGTTATTCTCTTGTCAACATACTTCATTTTTATCACGTTATTCAAGTACATTTTACTTTATAAAATAATTAAATATTGTACAATGATACAGTTAAAATAATGATCAATAAAGAATTCTAACAAGAACTTTATATAAGGTACCCTGGGGTAATAACGCCACGTTAAGGTTCTACCAATTTTCACGGCTTAGTTTTAGATTGTATTTTTCAAACAAATATAGGATCTGATACAGCAACTCATTGACTATCTATATAAAATAAAATAATTTAACAGATATGTATTCATAAAATGTAATGGCGTTTTTTCTTGACCAATGCTATTTGGCGTTAATACCCACCTATATGGGTAATAACGCCATGCAAACAAAACTATAAAATAAGATGGAATAATGGCATGTAGATTGCCCAATTCTAAAAATACAAACTCTCAGCTCTAGAAATTGACAAATTGCATCCTAAGCTATTGAAAATGTTCCTTTTTTCGTGAAAGTGTAAGAAAAATAAAGGTGTGGTGTGGGGAGGGGGGATGAGGCAAAAGAATATCAGACCGTGTGCTTCTTTTTGCTTAAAAAGGAGCGTTTAAATAGAATTATTGGAAACATTGCACAGTTTTAACTGTGTTTATTTGAATCAGTATTTAAAATGTAGCTCTGCCACTGTAAGGAATCAACCGGGATAAAAATTGCAAGGATTGGCGTTATTACCCCGTTATAGTTATTGCGCTGTACATTTTAAATTACAAATTATCTCGAGAAGATATCCAAAATCTTCAACAACATTTTGAAAGGCCATGAAATGTACTACAAATTTATGTAATTAACAAAGTATTTCCGGATAAAAAAAATAGTCTTCACATCACAAAATGTATCTCGAAAATTTTAGATCAAGCGTTAATTTTAGCTGCTTGTAAAAACAATAAGAGCTAAAAATGAAACAAATTAACTTGAAGCTGTTTTTTGCGATTTATATGACTCAAAACCCTTCTGCGCAGAACACATGGGTGTCATTTACCAGATTATTTCATAATTATGCGAAATATTAGCACTTGGCGTTATTACCCCGTCTGGCGTTATTACCCCAGGGTACCTTAATCCCCGAATAACATTTGTAATATTGCTGATTAGTCAGTTTTTAACTTAAAAAAAAAAAAAAAAAAAAAGATAAACATCTTTCTAAATAGTTATTTGTCTTGTGAACTTACTTCATTTTTGTCATGCCATCAAGTACTTTTAATTTTAGAATAAAATCAAATAACAATTGCACAATCTTACAACTACAATAATGATAAATAAAACGTTTTGATAAGAATTGTAAGTAATCATTGAACAATATTTGCAGTATTGATCAGGTTTTACCGTCTCTGGAATGATTTAATCACTTGCTCGGTATTTCCAAGAATAGTGCCTAATCCAGCAGCTATGCCTGTTCCAATAACTCCAATATAATGTCCAACACTATCCAAGTTTTCTTTAATTTCTTGCTGATTCAGAACTTCCACAATACGATCTTCCAGTACGGTTTCCTGTTCCAAATTCTCCCCAAGACGACTAATCACACCTCTGGCTGGTCCAGATTCGACACACATCGTTTTATCAAACAAGAAGTCAAAGCTTATAATTGTCCACAAGATAAATCGAAACATCATTTCTTCTAGATTTTTCTGGTTTTAAATTAAAAAAATTATTTTTATGTTTCTTTGGAATTAAACGTGAATGATTCAAATTTTCCACAGCTGGTATTATCTGTGAATCAGAAAAATTTACATTTCAGATAGTGTGAGTCAATTTTTTTGCAACAACTGCTACAGTCTTCAGTATAGTTTGGCGGTATATCAGCATAAATTTCTCCAATGGTATCGACAAAAAAATATGAGACTCAAAATTATAAACACAGAAAACTGCTAAAAAATCCAAATAATTATCTGAAAATGTAAAAAATTAGGATTTTTTTACTTACTATACAATAAATTTTCATTGGCTAAAAAAAAAATCTATATTATTAATCCTTAGAACTCTCAATTTAGCGCCTAATGCGCATAAAAATATTCCAAATTCTGACATGCAAAGACCTTCATCAATCTTATATAGTAATCAGAAAATAAAAGCTTATTATGTAATACGGTGAGTGAAAACCAAAACAAATATGTTTCAAGGTAAATGCATGATATAACAATTCTCTGCAGGGACAGTAAATGTCATAAATGACATCCGAATGCAATTTAATGGATGTTCTGTTAAATTTTCTGTTGCATATATGCTTTTATAGATATGTATACCGCTTTTTATTATGTATGACGATGATATGTTGATTAAACACATTAGAGTAAATGACATTTTCATTTTTTTTTTTCGGATAAAAAAATAGGTACCTGATACAATCCCTTGCAAAAACATTTTTTTTTTTTTTTTTTTTTTTTTTTTTTTTTTTTACTTTTGCTTTTATATTTTATTTTTCATTTCTCAGGAATATTTAAAAAATTTACACTTGAATGATTTTAAATTATAGAGTAACATAATAATAATATATAATAAATATACAAGACTCATCTAAATTTATCTAAGTTTAAAGGCTATAAAAAATTTTAAACTGTACTTTTAAAAAAAGAAATAATTAAATGTAACTTTTTAGAAAGTTTATTTTACATTTTGGATAACATTGAAAGTGTTTTGTAAAACATAAATTATTAAAATCTTAACCAATTAATCTTAAAGAGAAGCGTCGGTTATTTAATCATAATTCGAACCATTTATATACAGGGTGTATCTAAACTACTGGGCAAAACTTTAAGGGGTGATAGTACACATCAAGACAAATAATATTAAATAGGATACTAAGGGTCCCAAACGTCTTCCGAAAGAGATAGGCGCCATCAAAGTTTAGGGTCCAAACTTTGAAATGATTATAAAAAACGGAAAAATTGGTCGATTCGTTTGCGGTTTTCACGAAAACTATTCTTTATGTCAGTATTGTCTTAAAAATAAATTATAAAGAAAAATTTCAAAAAATGCCGATAGAGGGCGCTTTAGACTTTGGAGTTACGAACAAGTATTTTTTACAGTTATTTTTTGCATCTCATTAAATTTTTTTAGAAGTTTAGACATAAACTTAAATTTTGAGCTCAAAATCTGAGGTTAAGTAGCGCAAACTGAACTGTGTTCAATAGGAGTGGGTAGGTTCAAATTTGAAATGATTATAAAAAACAGAAAAATTGGTCAATTGATCTGCGGTTTTTACTAAAATTATTCTTTATGTCAGTATTATCTTGAAAATAAATTATACAGATAAATTTAAAAAAATGTTGATAGAGGGCGCTTTGTACTTTGGAGTAACGTACAACTATTTTTACCATTATTTTATGCATCTCATTAATTTTTTTTAGAAGCTTAGACATAAACTTAAATTTTGAGCTGAAAATCTCAATCGTTGAGAGTGGTTAAGTAGCGCAAACTGAATTGTGTTCAATGGGGTTGGGGAGGTTCAAATTTCAAATGATTATAAAAAACGGAAAAATTGGTCGATTCGTTTGCGGTTTTCTCTAAAGCCATTCTTTATGTCAGTATTTCCTTGAAAATAAATTTTAAAGATAAATTTTTAAAAATTCCGTTAGAGGGCGCCTTAAACTTTATAACCAACATCTATTTTTAACCGCTATTTTTTTTTTTTTAATCTAAATAAATGTTTTAAATGCTTATACCTAAATTTTGAGTTCAAAATCTGAATCGCTGTGAGTAATTAAATAGCGAAAAATTGAAATGTGTTCGTAGGGTGGGCAGGGTAACATTTCAACTCCTCATCACAGTTCAGTTTGCGCTTCTTAACCCCACATAACGATTGAGAATTTGAACTCAAAATTTAAGTATAAGCTTTTCCAAGCAATTAATTAGATACAAAAGATAACAGTTAAAATTTGTTGTTTGTTACTCTAAAGTTTAAAGAGCCCTCTAACGGAAATTTCTGACATAAAGAATGGTTTTAGAGAAAACCGCAAACGAATCAACCAATTTTTCCATTTTTTATAATCATTTGAAATTTGAACCTCCCCACCCCCATTGAACACAGTTCAGTTAGCACTACTTAACCACTCTCAACGATTCAGATTTTCAGCACAAAATTTAAGTTTATGTCTAAGCTTCAAAAAAATTTAATGAGATGCAAAAAACAACGGTACAAAATAGTTGCACGTTACTCCAAAGTCTAAAGCGCCCTCTATCGACATTTTTTGAAATTTATGTTTATAATTTTTTTAAGACAATACATACATAAAGAATAGTTTTAGTGAAAACCGCAAATCAATTGACCAATTATTCTATTTTTTATAATAATTTGAAATTTGAACCTACCTACACCTATTGAACACAGTTCCGTTTGCGCTACTTAACCACAGATTTTGAACTCAAAAATTAAGTTTATGTCTAAACTCCTAAAAAAAAAAAATGAGATGCAAAAAATAACGGTAAAAAATAGTTGTTCGTTCGTCCAAAGTCTAAAGCTCCCTCTATCGGCATTTTTTGAAATTTATCTTTATAATTTATTTTCAAGACAATACTGACATAAAGAATAGTTTTCTTGGAAACCGCAAACGAATCGACCAATTTTTTTCGTTTTTTATAATCATTTCAAATTTTGGACCCTAAACTTTGATGGCGCTTATCTCCTTCAAAAGACGTTTGGGTCCCTTAGTTTCCCATTTAATATATTCCCCATAATTCGTCTTGATGTCTACTATCACCCCTTAAAGATTTGCCCAGTAGTTTAGATACACCCTGTATTTCATTATTTTGTATTTTTACATGATATTTGTGGACGTCACTCGTTATTTTAAGTCTTTTATCCATGCTAACATTACATGACATTGTACTTGTAAAACAACTCTAAAAGAGCAGCGCATATTTTATTTTTGCGTATTTAGTGTATTTATCCATGTATATAAAAGAAATAGATAAGGGTGCAGTATGCTGTAAAAACGACTTGTAGCATGACGCGCGTTATCGCTCAATAATAAATGCCCTCATTCGGCCCGAAAGAAACAATCACATTGAATGGGAACCGAATTCTTTGACATCAACCGTGCTTTTTTTCTCTAAATGAAAATAATATATTATACACGTATTTACGCATTCTAAAAAAGTTTTCCATTGTATTATGAATTAAAAACTGTATTACTAAAAATTTTCATTTTTTTTTTTTTTTAATGCCAAAACACGTTGTTGTGTTTGGCTTAATATAGCAGATTATAGGATTACATTTTTGGCATTACCCCCAACCACCACACTGGATGTCTATTCTTTCTTTTTACTCTGTGATATAAACCTCATATGAAATTCAATAATGTTTGTGAAATTCAACAATAGGCGACAGAACTATTTCCTTTGCAAACATTCTTTTGGAAATTCTGCCTTTGCGATTATGTTTTTCTTTTTCAGTTATGCACGCGAGAAGATTTTCTCAAAGGATTTATGCTCTTCTGCCTAAAGAAGAAAGTAAACTTTTTTTCTGTGTTGTGTTAGCGCATCTGGTTTTTAAGCTAAATGTTTAATAACTAAAAATAATAATAATTAAAAAATAAAAAAATCTCCAAGTATTAATACATGTTTATTTTACAATTAAAGTTATCCTTTTTACAGTCATTTTCCTCCTAAAAGATTTATAATTTTTTTAAAAACAAATAGTGTGATAGTGTTTTTTCCTTTCTGTATCCTTTCAATTTCTTTTATATCTATTATCTACCCTATCTATATTATAAAGCACGAACATACCTATACGTAACACATACGCTGTTCTGCGAATAGCAACACTTTCACATTTTCAATGAAATTTTATTTTTACAATTTTCAGTACAACAAATCTTTAAATTCCTAAGCATCCCACATTTTAAAATTTTATACCGGCGCACAGGGATAAAAATGTACTTTTAAATGAAATTTATTTAAAAGCTGTATTCAAATTTATTTTTTTAGTTATTATTATTATTATTATTTGTAGTTTTTAATATTTTTTGTCATTGTGGCAACAGAAGTATTCCAAAAAATACGGAGATCACAAGGATTCAGATATGTTTATTCTCAATCAAGAACAACAACCCTTTTCCAAATGGTGACTAATAACATTTGTAAACCTCTAGTAACTTTTGTAATTTTGTAGTAATACGATTTTTTTGAGTTGTTTAAAAAAAAATAATAATAAAAAATAAACACGCCGTGTTTTACTTATTTGCATAGCGTATAATTTTAATGATATGCTGAAGGATTTCTTTTTTGCTCAGAAATTCCAAATCCACAACGAAAAATTCGAAGGAAGAATTTTTGCTTTAGATAATTGTGATACACCTGTCACTAAATAAAGATTCCTATTCAGAATTTCTTATATGAATACGGAATTTCTGAATAAAAAAGAAATTCCTGAAATGCACGCTATGGGTGCAAATGGATTATACGAGTGCGCTATGGGTACAAATGGATTATACGTATAAATGCATTTTTCCTTAATGATCCATTTGCAAGTTATGTTAAGTTTCTAATATTTTTTTCATTCATTTAAAAATAATCCATGCATTGAAAGGATTAAGAAAAACAGCTAAATAATTATAGAAAATCGTTAACAATAAATTTAGGAGCAACAGTGACTCTTAGAACTGGAACTCGAATTTATATTAGGTAAAGTACCTTGCTGCTATTATTATACGCGTGTGTGTCTGAGTTTAAATTAGTGTTTGTTTAAACAAATCTGTTTTCACCTGTCTTTTACAACAAAAGAATAGTAGAGATAGAAAATCTAATATAATACTCCATCTTTCACTCGATTTGCTTTAATTAGGGAGCACGCGTGCATGAATTATTTTGAAAATGGAGTTCACCTAAGACTTGTCAAACTGTCAAAAATAAATGCGATAGGAATAAAGATCTTATGAGAGGGGTATATTAATCTCTTCCTAAATGTATTATCTGCTATACATCAAATAACAAAAGTATTTTGCACCCTCTTTTAGACTCTTTAACGATTCATTAATACTTTAACATATCCGATTTTTAGCCGGAATTTATTTAAATTTCCGTCTAAAATAAGCTGGAAAATATTAAGAAAAATTTTAAGCTATTCAATTCAACTTTTAATAGATTTTATAGAATATCGTGGATTCAATAAATTTCTAACATAGTAAAATTAACATAATTTGAACACCGAATCTTCCATTTCGAAACTATAGATGTCGCTTTTGAGCTACTTATGCTTCGCTATATCGCCGCAATATCTCTCACTTTTACTTTTTTACAATTTCCTGACGAATTTCTATATGGAATCGATCACAAAATGGTTTTTAAATAGTTTAAATACATAATCCATGGTTCGATTTGCACGAAAATAACGGAAACTCAATCGAGTGCCTTTTGGAAGCTATCGTTATCTCTCTCTCTCTCTCTCTCTCTCTCTCTCTCTCTCTCTCTCTCTCTCTCTCTCTATGTATCTACCATAGGAACCTCTGCTCTTCTGTACACTGTAAATCTGAATAATTGTATATTAACCCTATCAGGAAGTTTGTAAAATGGACACACTTGAAGTTGACAAACGATTTTTGGTTTCTAAAAAAACTGATTCCTGATATTTAGTTGTCATCTTTATAGAAATGTCATTAGAATTACAAAAAAAAATTAATATCTCGAAAACTAATCCAACTTTTTAAATTTTAATATAACTTTTGAAACCTGTGGATCATTACGGATAATTGGTGTTAATTTCATCACCAAACGTGTTACATTTTAGGAGAAATAGCTGTGAAATACATTCAGTCGTTTAATCAGTAGTTTCATAAAAACGGTTCATTATGATTTTATATAGAGAGAGTAGATATACATATTTTTAAAAAAGAAGAAGAAAGAAGATGTAATTTACCTTAACCCTCTCCGGCAGAGTGTCCCTACAAAGAACACCTAATTTTAATTTTATTGGCACCAAGAATATTTAATTAAAATTTTCCTTTTACAACATACCTGAAATAAGCAAGTTCGTATTTTCTAATAAATTCGTTTATAAATTCTGATGGAAGTTAATTATTTCAAATAGATTTTCTCTGCGCCGGAAAGGGTTAATATGACATTTTGAAAGGATTTTAGATTCCACTGAAAACTTTTGATTCTTACTAGCGTAACATCCCCAGTAATTGGCACATTAAGAATTTGTCGTCAAACTTACTTAAATTTTCATTACAAAGAAATAAGCTATTTACTTGGAAATATTTTTAAATCAAAGAATGCATATCTGTGCATCTATTTTGCCCACTAAAAGCAAATAAAATTGAAAAAGTATTTTTATAAATATATATATATATAAAGTTGCTGAAATCACCAGTAATTGGCACCTAGAACACCAATGTATGACACCTTGTGATCCAGTAATTGGCATATGTTTATATTTAAAAAAAAAACTTTACATTTTGCATCGGGTTTAATCGCTTTGAATTAATTTACTGTAGATGAAGATGCCATATTTCAGGTTTTTGAGCGTAATAAATCAGCATATTAGTCTGAAATGTGAACACTTTAAAACAATACAATATATTTACATTAATATCCAGTAATTGTCGTGCTGTCCCCAGTAATTGTCATATGAAGCTTTAATGGACTCCAATTACTGATAAAATTTATATTTTCAAATAAAAACAATTGATAAACAAAATTAGTCTATAATTTTAAAAGTACTTCCAAAATAAGTGGTTTAATCTCAAATTCTTGCGAATTCCTTGTAATTGGAATAGGTGCCAATTACTTGGAACTAGCAAAATTGAAGCACCATTAATTGTCATCTACCATTAATTCAGAAATCCAAATATTTGTGTCGAAAATACTTTTACACAATTAAAGTAACCCTTTTTAACTAAACAAAACTGTTGTCAATTAAAATTTAAAATATATTATAAATAAGATAATAATGAATTCAAAAGCATGTCTTCCTTAAGCCAAAGAAGAAGAATTTGCAACAAAAATGGCTAATTTGATACAAGCCATAATTGTTTCTCTTTCCTAGGCTCTATTGTCATCTTGTAAAATAAATCAAAGTTATTATCTTTAACGTAAATGAGCATATAACTGTTATATGGTCTTGAATTTTAAAAGACTGGATATAAATCTTATTTTAGGACATATTTGTAAAATGTGCCAATCACTGGTGCATGCCAATTACTGGGGGTGTTACCCTATTTAAAAGGATACTGCGAGCCACTAAAATATTTTCGGTGGACAAGGTGTTGAACACCCCTACATTACGCTATTTCCATATCATGATGGAAAATACTCGCGTCGTGAATGATCAAAACTGAAATAAATAAGATACAAAAAACAATTCTCATTTAAGACACCATTATTGATTACGAAATATTAAATTACTTTGTAGCCTCAAGACATACAGTAAATGCAAAACTAATCCCATTAGGTTGACAACTTTATCTTTTTCCCTGTTTTTCATAGAAGTTTTCTAATCAATACAAAGAATTCGAATATAATCCCTTTGCATCTGGAATTGAATTTTCGCAATATTGTTAGTTACTTTTTCTGAAATACAAACCCTCAGGGTTATAAGATTGTGGTGACATGACAGAAAGTATACTACCCTTATACGAAAAATATAGTTCAGGCAAGTTCAGAAATATTTATTTCGATCGGGATTATTTTTTCAAGGAAAATGTAAACTTCTTTTTCCATATGTGTTAAAAGAACTTTGATCATTGATAATCATATTTATAAAACAGAAATTTTCCAATTTGATTGGTATTCGTTATAAGTTCGATTGTAATTGTTATTATTGTTAAAACAGGAAGACTTTATTTTTAACACTTTTAACAACATAGTTGAAAAGTGTTTATGATTACCGCCTACCTGTGCTCTAACTCGCATAAGTATAGTTGTATTGCCGTCAGGAGCAAAAAAATTTCGAGTTTGATTTGAAAAGTTCTAGAAATAAAAGAAAAAATGAGATTTTTTTACATAGATTTTTTTTCTACATTTTTTTTTTTTTGGGGGGGGGGGGTTATTTTTAAGTTTAATGCACTTCATCCAACGATGTTCCAAAGTCATTATGCCATCACGAAAGTGCGGTTCTCCAAGTCCTCGAAAACAGTCGTCAATAGCTAATTTTACTCCTACATAGTTAAAAATATTGAAAAAAATTACCTCTGTTTTTAAGGCTATCGATTTTCTGGTCAATGAGAACGATCTTAAAGCGCTCATATAGCGTTCACATTGGTCAGAAAATTGATAGTCTTTAAAAATGGAGGTGATTTTTCACGATATTTTTAAAAGGACATTTTTGTGAAAAATCGTTTTTAATCTTAAAAATTGTTAGTCGTAGGAATAGGTGGAAGTCACAATTAATCAAATCAGACGAATAATGTGCATTTTGCATAAAATCATGCTTCACTTCATGCACAACTTTCATATAAGAAAAAGGCAGCAGGCATGACTGCGGATCAGCAAGAAAACAGTGTCCGTTCATTATGACTCCTATTGTACATGAAATCTGGGAATTTGATCGGTCTATGATTAACAGGAATATGATATGATTGACCTGCGTTGCCAAGCAGACTCCTGCATGATCGTTATGACGAAAATGTAACGATAGATTCATTGATAGGAGTGTTTGTTTGTAAACATGCCATTTCCTTATTGCTACCACTCTGGCAGAGAGCGATGCATTTTTCTGATTGAAAATTATTTTTATCTTATGCAAACCAGGTCTTTTTCATGATTTATTTTATCCACTCCGTCTGTGGTCACCCCTTCCGGTGATTTCGAACCAACCCGAGGAGACTAGCTCTCATAGTATTGATGATTGACAGGGGCCTGTTGAGGACGAATCATCGCCTCCACGAGTTATTCATTTATGAGTCCGACGTCCGACAGCCTCGGGTAACGAGTGTTGTGCGATGTTGTCGTCACCCTCTTCGGGGGATACCAAAGGGGGGCACAGCCGGTTTTCGGTTTTCGAAGCAAACCAGATTTCGACGCCCATAGGCTGATGCTAGCACAGTCCTTTCGGGACTGCATGGGGACTCTGGGCAAAACCTAGCTAAAATGATAAGACCTCAACCACCATTTGACTGAAAGTGAGCCTGAGAGTGCGAGACCTGTAGAGCAAGATGAAGGGACTCTAGTGTCGACAGGACTCGCGAGATCGGCATGCAGTATCTGAAGTTACTGTCGACGGAGGTGTTGGACAGTTCCTGGCGTGTTTCCTTCGCCAGGGTGGCTCATCACCCTGTGTCAGCTGCAGCTGGGACAGTTATGAGCTGACTCTTAAGGACCGAGAACATAGCACTAACTTCTTGTGGTCAGACTTCACTATTTTTGATCTTTCGTGTCGGCCCTTAGATGTAAAATTGCTTTTTCAGTGCACTGAATCTGAATTTCAAGAGAGAAATCGAACTCGAAATCAGTTGACAGCTTTACGATTGAAGATGGGGGAGATAAACTTTCCCTACCTTTGTCAATTCGATACGATTATTATCCCAAAAATCATTTAAAGGGGTTCCAAAACTAGCAACCTTTATTCCGTTCGGAAACAAAGATAGATTTATTGCTCTTTCAGTGTAACTGAAGGTAGTGCTGTTTGCCCACAACCTTAAATAGGGATGATCGGAGATGCTCCCGTCGACCAAAGGGCGGTCGTGGTGAGAGGCCAGCGTGGGGCTGGTTGCCTGGCCATTTTCCCTAGCCGGGGGTCGGCCCCCGAAGAGAGCCGGGTCGGAGGCTCACCGACTAATGCTTAGAGGCATCGAATCCCGGTTCGATCTTAATCTTGCGTATATGTGCACTGCTGGAGTTTACTGCACTCAGTGATGCAGACCTAACAGTGAAACTAATTTTTAAGCTACTAATTCCTAAGCCGAGAGTTGTTTCGGCCTCTTTTGGAGGGATTTTCTTCCGGGAGCCTGGCTAGAGACATCTTCTTTTGCGGTTGATCCTCAAAAATGTCTTTCCTCACCCATTGATATTGGGGGTATTCGCAAAGCAACTGCCCTTCGGGGATGCTCAGCATCAGGTCAAAAAGGCACGGCATTTTTGTAGGTGTTCGGTTACTTTAGGTCGCCGTGATAACCCGGTAGGAAAACCAAGTCTCTTTCAAGTTCAAAATTAAAGCCAAGTTTCGGCATTTTAAAATCTATGGTTAACTAAGATTAAATTTTATAGAATAGACTGTATAAAAATACTAATTTTTCATTAACACTTAATTTAGCAGACATAATTATAGTTGCTAATCTCACTTGAAAATACATATTTATAAAATCAAATGAAATGTTTCAAAAATGGTGAAATAAGAATTTGAAAACTATAAATTGTAAAAACACTCGTAGATGTTTGTATGTATGTATATTGAATAACTATATTTAACTTATTTTGGCTTGCACCGACTCAAAAAAAAAAAAAAAAAAAAAAAATACATATTATATATCAAATATCAAATTACATATAGCACATATTATGTGTACATTAATGTACATAAATATAACAATACGCACGGTAAATACAATGCTCTTTATTTAATTTCTTATTAACTATTCTGTAAAAAAATTATTTTTTACGTTGCAGTAATTTTTGAAGTCGATTCTATTTTTGCAAAAAAAAAAAAAAAATATTTCAATAACCTTATCGAAAATTGCTCAAGATGCAAATGATTATAGATCAAATAATTACAGAGAATTTATGTAAAGTTTCATGGGAAAAGAATTTCTGAGTTCTTTGCAATTCTTTTTTGGATACCAGAATGGAAAATTGTTCAAGACATAATCCAACTGAAATAATAAAATGAAATTCATTTTTTATAAGCATATCTCATTTAAAAAACTATTACCGATTACGAAATATTAAATTACTTTGTAGACTGAAAATATGAAGAATATGCAAGCTTTCTCCTTCCCATTGAGATAACAAGTTAATTTTTTTTTCTCCCTGTCATTTTTATGAAGTCGTCAAGAAACAGAGACAATTTTGAATATTATTTCCTTGTGTCAACAAAAATCCTGAGGGTTTGAAATTTGATGATATTGCAGAAAAAAGTTCAGGATACATTCACTTCTGTTGAATTCTCTTCTGTAAAAATATATTCACTTTTGTCATTTTTTTAGGTGTGTTCGTAATTATGTGAATACGAAGCACTTATAGTCGTCGTTCATTCCGTCAGTCCATCTATCCGTCTGTCAGCATATAACAGAGCAAAACCTACCCAGCCGAATCGCTTGAAATTTGAAATATATAATTCTTGCATAATTTTGGCGAGTCATTTCAAAATTATGAAAATCGGATGTATAGTTTAATTACAGGGACAATCAAAAGGATTAAGATACATTACGCCAAATACGAAAAAATAGTTTCAAGTGCATTTTAATCATGTTACACTCTTTCGAATATAATGAAATTGATATGCATCTATAAAGTATATATTAAAATATACATTCTGTACAATCTGTGGAGCAAATAATACTTGTTATTAATTTACAGGGTCACGCAAAAGTATTTCATTACATAATGGTATAGGGGGAAACATTATTTGGGGCGTGTTTTAATTACATTAAACTATTTCATATTTTATGAAATTGTTATACGTTGCTAAGGTTTACTACATGTTACTTTCTATGTTATAGAAAGCAGATAGTATTTATAGGGAGACAAAAAAGATATCGGCCACTATACTGCATCCGAAGTACTGTATACTATTGCACCAAGATCTAAGTATTTTTTAAAACTTCGATATAGTACGAATGCACCTCATTTGCTACGTTTGACATGCTATTTCCAACTTGTTTTTATTTTAAAGAGGTCCGAGACACATTTTAAAATAGTTTTTATTTATTAAGTTTTTTTTTTTTTTTTTTTTTTTTTTTTAAGTGTTTGCTCATTTTACGAGAAATGACTTTTTGATAAGTAAATTTTATGTGGGGTATCCGATATGTGCAACTCGTTAAAAATTATTCGAATAGATATCGTCTATAGACTACCATCTAGAAATGTTTTTTCCATAGAGGGGAAGATGAGGATACTTGAGCCACTTTTTAAATTTTAATTTTTTTAAATTTTTTATAATTTCTTAGAACAAAATAAAATATTGAAAATGAAAATTTGATAATTTTTCTTCAACTAAAAACCACTTTCAATTAATTTTGAACTATTTTTCTATGTCTAATTAATTTTTACTTTTTTTTTTTTTTACATCGTGGCTCAAGTATCCCCTCTATGGGGATACTTGAGCGAAGGTGAAGGGATACTTGAGCCAGTACTGAAAAATACCGACAAAAGTATTTTTTTGCTTTATTTTTGCACAAATATTTTACAGAATGATAAATTATGATGCATGAATTCCTTTAAAACCAGTTGAGATTAGAATTTAGATGTTTCAGCTCTTTGGCAACATTTATGAAGAACAAATTCAGAATGGTTGTAAAACCACACATCTTTTTTCTTTTACCTACATGGTAACTCAGTAGTGCCCTCTGTTGGGGACAATAGAAGTCATTTCTTTGATTTAAAAAAAAGTTACAGTAACAGGGGTTATAATTTCAATATAAAATATTAATCTTAAAATACTATATTAAAATATAAATATTTAATATGTTGGACCTAACTAATTAAAGTATTACAGATTATTTTACATTTATCTAGACAGGCTATTTTGTTAGTCAAAATGAAAAATAAAATGGATATTTTCATTTTAAAAAATACATTTTTAAACATTTTTTTGCTAAGTAATTATTTTTTTAAGAAAAAAAATTATATGCTCCCTTTTATCCCGAAAAAAAATCTATTAGTGAATATAAGGACGTAATTTTATTTTTTGTTTATTTTACCCATGTCTAATTTCCTAGTGAGGATGGTTGGGCCATGGCTCAAGTGTCCCCAGTCTCACTGGCTCAAGTATCCCCAATCTCACTGGTATATCCCCATTACTACTATTTTTGTTTATCAGAGTTTTACTAAGTAAAGCATGCAGCTATTTGAGCTATTTTAGATTCAAAATACAATGGAGATTATACTTATTAAATTTACATACATTGTTGCAACTTTAAACGAAACTTTGATAACAAAAAAATAAAAAACCATGCACCTAAATATTTACTTTAGATAGGGAAAAACAACTATTAATCACCATATTTTCAAAATGGTACCAAGGTATGTAAGTTCTTTTTCACATGTTCAGAACTATAAATATGTTACCATATTGCCAGTTTTAGAAAGAAAAATTAACCAACTGTAGAAATAATAGGGGTGGCTCAAGTATCCCTTATGCTCAAGTATCTCCACTCCCCCCTACATAATTGAAGTAAGTATAAATTTATGAATGTGTGAAATGATTCATCTGTAAAACTAATTTTGCATACATTTATGAATTACGAGTGTAATTTATTGGTCATATACAAGGTGCTCCTTAACACTTTTTTTTTTTTTTTTTTTTTTTTTTTTTTACCTGTTGAAAATAAGTAAGTAATGAAAATTGCAAAAGTACTTAAATAAGATAATAAAGCAAGGTTACTAATGGCTTTTTCGCTAATTTTCGGAAATTTATGCTATTAAAATTTTCATACGACTCTTCTATACAAAATTGATCAATTAGAATTTATTTTTTCTTTCCCTGCACTTAAAAGATTTAAACAATCAATCTGCGTATCTTTATCGTTAGAATTAACTGAACAATAAAGGGGAAAAGCTCACTTATTTAATCTTTTTCGAACCTTTTAAATATTGGATATATCAAATACATTTTTGAATGCTAAACAAAGTTATCAACTTGACTTCCTTTTTCGCATTCAGAAATTCTGAATAGTAACTTTTGATTCATGTAACCCTGGATTACCATCGTTCGAATTCCATCGCCTATTACCACCCACACCTCAAATCGACATACTTCTAAAAAGTTGCTATTTCTATGAGAATATTCAAAGGAGTTTTAAAAAAAAACTTTATATTGCATAAAAAAACTTAATTCTATTACAGTAACATAGAAACTTAAAAAATTTTACAGGACGTCGAAATGACTTATGGGTGGTAATCATGGGTTAACGACAAGAAAATTCTTTTTGAATTTCCAGTATAAAATCGAAACTTCTGAAATAAAGGGTAAGTCAAAATAGCAACCCTACTGGGGAAAGTGTTAACCAGAGTCAAATTAAACCGCATTTTAAGAAAAGAAAGAGTGTAAGAAAATTTTAAGGATACAAAGTTGGAGATTGACAATATGATATCACCATTTGAATATACCTATATTTTCCTGGATAATCTATTGAGCATTTTTACTTTTTTTGTAAATGAAAACTAATTCAGAAGCCACAGCGATAGGAAAAATTTTAATTCTACTCACCAGTTTTCTGATAAATAATTTCATAATAGATTTTTATTTTACATGTCAAAGACATTTATGACACAATTTCCTACTTTTAAATAATTATGGTATGAATAAATGTTTGCCAATGACTGTGGCCTCTGGTAATTTTATACAATCATTGTATTATGGTTAATATATTCCTTCTTTCTTTTTAGGAGTATCAAAACTGTTCTCCCTAACAATAAACAAGACGGCAGAGCTCTTTTTTTAACTCAGTCAACTGAATCACTCCTGTGTCAGTCATTACATAAACAAAACAGCGATGCCTCACAATTCTTCAGAAAAAAGCAAAGGCATTCAATACCCTGCGCCAGGCATTATTGTTATAGCAAACTGTTCAAACATTACGCAGCTAATACAACAATACATGGAAATGGCCAACAAAACGGGAAACACTTCATTGCAAGGATCTTCCGATACAGTGGATGAATCACAACGAAACGCTGTTGTTTACATCGTAGTTGTGCTCTTCTTCTATTCTTTCTGCATTGGATTTATGATGATCCGGTACATGCAGAAGGAAGCCAAAGAACAGCAGGAATTCAAGAAGTATAGAAGATATATCAACATGGCTCAAGATCAATATTTGGCTTCTATTAGCCGAGCTAGACTTGCTAATAGATTAGCTTTACAAGCACTTAATACTGTGAATGCTATACCCCAAACTTCTCATTGTGGAAGCAAAGTAACTTTTGTATGAGCTATGAAGGGAGGGTGGTTATTCTGAACTAAAATTGTATCACATA
Source organism: Maratus speculifer (assembly GCA_964019185.1). NCBI lineage: Eukaryota > Metazoa > Arthropoda > Arachnida > Araneae > Salticidae > Maratus > Maratus speculifer. Next base: position 33,180,864 of record OZ025291.1, on the reverse strand, counting down.
GTTTGAATATAATCTGTTTTGTATGTAGCTATTTCATAATCAGGTTTTGAACATTGATTTTCTTATAGTTTGATTAATATCATTATATTTTAAATCAGATGCTTATCTCTGATATACAAGTACATAGCGAAAAATTCTACAATATAACAAGTTCGATTAATTCAAATCGAACTATCTTACATGGTCTTTTGGTAATTTTTGCATTCAGTTATTACAATCACAATATTCAAAAGGAAACAAAAAATGATTTATTTTCTGAAAGGAATAATTGTTATAAATAAATAAATAAAACGGGGACGGGGGGGAGGGCGTAGTTAAAGCAATTTATTTTCTCCAAAAATATAATAAAAAGAACATTGCCCAGTTAAACTGATGGCATTGAGCTCACAGGCTACGCATACTAATTGTACATTACAGCCTTATATTTTCAAGGGTTAATTCCGTTCGAAAAAAGAATTAAGAAGGGAACACAGCTCTTCCCTTTCCCCCTTTTTATACTTAACCATTGAACCTCCTAAACTATCAAGGACATGCTTTATCATATAAAAAATCTATATCCAAAATTCAGAGCAAATCGGATAATTCTTAATAAAAACCCATTTAGCATTTATATAATTTAAGAGGAGTTATCCCCCTCTTTTATACTTAACCATTAAACTTCCAAAACTATTCAGAGATTTGAACAAAATCTGTCAATTCTGCATGAAAAACCCATTTATATAAATTAAGGGGAGGGGCATTAGAACCCCCGTTCCCCCTGTTTATACTTAATCAATGAACACCTAATAACAGTCACGGAATCGCCTCATCAGAATGATCCTGTATCTAAATTTTGAACGAAAACTGTTAATTCTGCATGAAAAACCCATTTATATCAATTAAGGGGAGGGGCATGAGCCCCCTGTTCCCCCTGTTTATAATTATTCAATGAACACCTAATAATAGTCACGGAATCGTCTCATCAGAATGATCCTATATCTAAATTTTGAACGAAAACCGTTAATTCTGCATGAAAAACACATTTATATCAATTAAGGGGGGGGGGCATGAGCCTCCCGTTCCCCCTCTTATACATATCGAATGAACTCCAAAAACTAATCAGGGAAGCGCCTTATCAGGATATACCTATATACAAAATTTCAAGTGGATCGGATATTTTTATCATGAGTTATCGCGTTACGCACGTACGAACGAACGAACATACATACATACATACAGAATGGGCGGGCACATAAGCTCTCAGGCTATGATAGCCTGTGAGCTAAAAAGCAATGAAAATTTATGTCATTTCCTACTGTGATCCTTCTTAATATCTCTAAGATTTGTGGTACCCATTTCAGATATTTTACGTATTTTTAAGATAAAATATGTTCAAAAGAGTTAGCTTTATTCATAACTTTTAAACAGCTTCATGAATATAACTGTTTTAAACGATATTACAAATTGAAAAAAAAAATCGAGGCTCTTTTAGTGTATCAATGAAAATGTTGTATAAAATTCTAAAATATGCCAAAATCAGAAAAGTTACATGAAAAAATAATTATAGTAGAAGTTTAAAATTGTAAAACTATAATATTAATTTTTTTCAGATTTCTATTATATTTTGGCTTTTAAAATGGAATTTTCTTACAAAAAATGAATAAAATGTTTATTTTTTCACTTTGTTTTCGGAAAATTCAATGTATAATACTTATTTCCGCACAACAGTGTTATTTTTTCAATAAAAAAGACTAAAATATTTCGTGGAAAACAGGTTGCAAAAGCTTATTTAAATTTAAAACATAAAATGAACAATAACCTAAAATCAAATAAGCTTAAAAAATTTTGATGTTTTTAAGAGATCATTTTTTAAATGATATTTGGAACTCAAGTTTACATCAAAATATTTATAAAAGTTTGATGATTTTTAAAAAACAATTCTATAATATGCAGTAATCAAAATTAAACGCAAAGCAATAATTTTTCGAGTACTACACCGTAACGATTACTGAAACTCAGAAGTGCTTAGTTCATTAGATCCCGGAACGGTTCCAAAAACTGAACATTTTTATGAAAATCCGTCTTTATTAACTAAAGCAAGGTTTATCAGAAAATATTTTCAATTTGTAAGAAAATAAAAACTGACCAGAAAATGAGTTATGAGTCCTTCACTATTTTAACTAAAAATACTCTTTCATTTACAATAAATCACCTGATTGCTGGTCTAATATTTAAAGTGCTAGTCCAGATTACCAGTTTAACCTCCTTTTTATTCAAAAATTCAGAATTCATACCGAAAGTTCCAGAAGAAAGTTTACTTCATATAATTACTTTTTGCAGATTCTGGTAAGAAGTCTTCATAATTGTTAATGAATAATTCCCAAGATGTATTGCACTTTTTAGCATCTCTAAGGAGTATGGTACAACTACTTCAAATTAGATATATTTTCCTAATTTATAAATAAATTTTTGATTAAAAAACTTTTTTGAGATTAACTATTATGTTTGAAATATTTTTCTACAGGTAAAAGAGTCGAAAAATTCTATTCAAAAACTGTGGTATATCTGCACACATCTTGGTAATTGCTCTATATAAATTAATGCAGATTTTGTGTAAAAGAAATACACGGAATTTATTATTTAAAAGACGTACTTAAAAGATAGTACTATTTCCTGAGATCTGGGACCACTCTATGCAGAGTTATAATGCAAAGTTTGAGCTTCCCCCCCCCCTTCCTTCAGACAGATTTTAAACTTCTCTGCGATTTTTACTCAGCAAAATTAAATTTCTCAAAAACAAAAATCGATAGAATAATGCGGTAAAGGGTTTGTTTATTAAGTAAGCTGTAAAAATGCTATACAAAAGTTTCGAAAGGTGAATATTTTGAAAAGATTGTGTTCTGGTTGCAAATAATGCTTTATTTGACATTTTTTATTGTTTTAGATTGCTCACAGAGACCTAGTTTTTTGGCGTACAATGCCATATTTTAACGAATTTTAGTATTAAATTTTTGAAATTTCGAAATTTCGAAATTCTAAAAATTTTGTTCGAAAAATTGTTAAAATATGGTATTGTACGCAGAAAACTCGTTCTCTGCAAGCAAACTAAAACAAGAAAAATGTCAAATCAAGTTTTCTTTTGCAATCAGAATACAATCTTTTCAATATATTCACTAATCGAAAATTCAGTATAACATTTTTACATCTTACCTAATAAGCAAACCGTTTACCGTATAAGTCAATCGATCTTTGATTTTGAGAAATTTAATTTTGAAACCAGGGTCATTCGCTGGACACCCTGTATGAATATTCTTAGAGGATCGAGAAAAGGCATTCAATTTGGCTCATTCTCGTCAGTCTTCAAAGCCTACAAACGAATCAAACATCGAGAAAAATCAAGAATTTGATGCTCGAAAATCGTCCAATGGATCTTAAAAAGTCAGCTCCTGAGGTGAACATATCTTTTAAGTCCATTCATAACGTTATAACTAATCTACACTATTAAAATCCAACAGTATATATGTTGCATGTATGTGATGCTATCTCCTCCGATCCCGGAAGCATTTTCAGAAAGAATCACGTTTTGAGCACCTTATCGTCAGAACAACGATTGGCGTGGAGATGAAGTCAATGCTACGCACCCTTTCTTGTTTGTGACGTCAAACGCCTAGCGAATAGCAACCCTTCCTTCTGCAAAGAGATCGTACTTATTGTTCATTTGTTTTTCCGTAAATGTTATCAAGCAAAGACAATAATATGAGGAAATGTTATTCACCTTTGTTTACGATTAAAACATAGTTTATAACAAAGAGCTTTTTCAGATTAAAACGCTTTAAATTTCACAGAACATCTAAACAGTTTTTTTTCCTCTCATTTCAAAAATATTATTTCATTAACTAGCTATGTTCGATGAAATTGAGAGGTTAATTAAAAACAGTTGTAAAGATTCTCTTGTAATAAATATAATTCTATTAATCATATGCTTTATGACACATTTGAACTTCATTTATTTTGTGTTTGGTGATGCAGCTAGCTGAACGTTCTCGCTTTCGCCAATTCGCCAAGGCTGGTGCTCAAAACGTGATTCTTTCTGAAAATGCATCCCGGAAACGGAGAAACGTCGCGTTTGTTTTGAATTGAAAGGGAAAATTCCCGGGATACGGAGTTGCCCATTCACATCCCGAAATTCCACTTAGTTAGTAAGTTATTAATTAAAAACGTTACAATTTTAATTACTTTGTCCCTATATGTTTGCACAGTGTTCGCACAGGTCGAAAAAGATCCTTCCCGAAGCAACAATGAAAGACAAAAGGAGAATGTTTCTCATTTTTAAATTGCCATCGCGGATGTTCTAACAGAATCAACCAAAAAACAATGAGATTTTTAAATAGATTGTTCTTTTCTTGAATTAACGGTCTGTTTTTTTTTTTTTTTTTTCATTTTTTTCGGAATTTTTTACAAAACATCGATTTTCAGTCCTTTTTTTCTAATATTTTCGAGGAATGCATTTTTAAATTCCAATCCTGAGAGTTCTAAGAAAATCTGACAAAAAAACGATGCCGGATTCTAAATTCTTATTCCTTTCTGAGAGTGACAGTGTAATTTTTTTTCTTTTTTTTTAACTTTCGATTTTTTTCAATTTAAAAAAAAAAAAATAAATAAATAACTAAAATAAAGGTTAATATTATACAGTTTCCGCAAATAAATATTTTATATCTCCCAAAGTTATTGCATTATCGACTTTTTTTTTTTTTTAAATATGTGTCTAAACATTGGCTAACTATTTGTAGAAGATAGAAAAAATCGGTTGAGTGGTTGGTCGGAAAATGATAAATAAGCGATTAAGAATAAACATTTTATAACTCGCCGATTTTTTGGTATTTTCACTCAAAAAAATTTTTTTAGTTCTTTATTTAAACATGATTTAAGAATATTCAAAAATTTGAAAGAATTGATTGAATGATTTAAAAAAAAAAATAATTTCCATGAATGCGATGACTAAACGAAATAATTGCAAGAAATCTATTGAAGAGTGTTTTTGGCATCATGCCAAAAGCGAGTCTCTTCTCTTCTGAATTCAAAACATTTCAGGGGACTTTTGAGTTTTATTTCTGCATTAAAAAAATTATTACTTTAAAAGTCATCACTCAATTCACAGATATATTTCGTGTTCTTCAAGTTTTTTTTAGATAAACCGACCAGCGTAGCGAGCGAAGGCCGCTAGTACTTTAAGCATAAAACGCGTCGCTGCACGACAGATACCGATAGAGCTGAATTTTGTCCTATTGTTCTGCAAGAGTTTTAGGCCAAAAACCAACAAAAGTATTCGAACAAGCATCGTAGTCGCCTAATATGACTCAGCGTGACTTTTTCCTGTTCCTGCAGTTAAAATTAGCAGAAAAAAGATTCCAGAAAAAAATTCCGAATTAATGAAGGACAAATAAGAATTTTTACTAAAGGAACTAAAGGCACCCCAATCTGCCAATGAAAAATGTATGGAGGATCGAGTCCCAGCAATGGCATAAATATTGGGACCAATTTTGAAGGCAATAAAATAAATTTTGATGAATGAATTAATTTTTTGTGCTTTCTTTAACAATTCCGGGTACTTTTTACACAAAATGTATTACACTGATATACAAGAAAGTTTCATGACGACCTTAGTATATTAGTTATTTAAATGTGCTTCATTTTGCAACATATTACTCTAAAAGACCTGATTATGGAATATAGACCAATTTATACTGAAATATAAGCATAAAATTTTTAAATGCGAAAATTCACTTTTTATATATTTGAATTTACATGTAAGAATGGTAAGAGAACTGTACTTGTGATTAAATTTGTAAAACTTTTAACAAACTACATTATTTTTTAAAGATAAAAATATTTATATGCTGTAGTTTTTAACAAAATAAGTTCAGGATAAAACTATAATAAAAAGTGATTTTATAAATGAATTATAAAAGTATTTGTATTTTTTTTCTCTTCTAAAAAATTTAAAAACGGCTGCTGTTGCTGGTAACTTTTGGAAAAACATGTTTTGAAATTTATAATAAAAACTGTATTTACATTTCCTGGTTCTCTTTTTTTTTCAGCAGTTTCTTTCTTAATGAATTAAATTTTTTTGCGTAAAATAAACATGTACAAAAATGCTTAAATATGCTTCTATGTTCAACTCTCTATTATCCAATATTTGATTATATCAGATGTAGATAACATAACAACCTTCACACGTCTTATCTTATTAGCTGATAGCTTATACAAATCATACAATAATTTCCATGCTGATGTACACTATTATAATAGGTGGGTTGCGATTATTATTATTATTATTATTATTATTTTTTTTTTTTTTTAACTTAAAGGTGGGTCGCATACCAATAAAGTTTGGGAACCGCTGCAATAGAGCATTCAATTCTCTATTCTCTTTCGATGTATCATTTGCTGCAATACCCCTTTTAAAAAGTTCTTTTAGTAATTGTATATGCCGATGTGACTTTCTTCGGGTATTTTGCATTTGTCTAATATTCCAAGAACAACAATATTTTCTTGGCCTAAACCAGTATTGGACAAATTAATTGATGCACCACAATAAGTTTCTGCATGAAATAAAAAACAGTCTGAGGCAGTTCATTGATTATTAAACTGAAAGAAAAAAATTAGAAGTACATAGAAATTATAAAATTTCATTATATATTTATTGATGATATAACTAATACAATCTCTCATTCACGAGACAATAAATAAATATGTAAAGTTACAAAGAGCTTCATCAAATGTTTTTAGCTGCTATTGTAATCCATGCAGTCCCATAAACCGTAAGGAGGTTAAGAAAAACTGTAACATCATTTTGAATTTATTACATGAAACATAATTATATTTTACCAAAATATGACCTACTTTGAGAAAAATATTAAAAAAATGTATATAAAATAAAATATCACTTATTTGTAAAAGTTTTAAGTCAAACACCATTCTGGTTGTCCTAAATAAGATTGAGACTACATATTTGCCAGATGGTGCAATTTTCTATCACTAAAAGTGAATATACCAAACGAAGCAAATGTCAGAGTTTTTCCCAGAGGATTTCAGGGGGGCGCTCCGCCTCTCCTGCCCTTTAGTTAAAAAAATAGCGCCCCTCTTGCCCCTCATCCAAAAACTTGCGCCCCTCTTGTCATTCATTCAAAAAAATAGCGCCCTTCTTGCCCACATTTCAAAAAACGCAGCCCTCCAGCGATGATCCGAACGCGCTATAGCGCGTAAATTACGCAAAAAATCGGCGACGGAACGCAAAAAACAGCCTCATACGCGTCCCGTGGGGCGGGTAATTTCGTCAAAAAATCGCTAAAAAACGGCAAGTATCGTTAAAAATCGCGAAATAAGGACTAATTTTGGGCAAGACTGGCAAAAAAAATGGATAATTTTCTCACAAAACTTCACAAATTGGCAGATTTTCTAAAAAAAATCGTGGAAAAACGACAAATTTCTTCCAAAAATCGCAATAAAACGGAAAATTTTGTCAAATGAATCGCAAAAACGGCAATTTTCGTCAAAAAATAGCGATAAAACGCCAGATTTCGTCAAAAGATTTGCGAAAAAAACGACAAATTTCGTCCAAAAATCACAATAAAACTGAAAATTCTGTGAAAAGTTCCGTTTTTTCGCAATATTTTCACGAGCTTTGTCGTTTTTTCGCGATTTTTTAGCAATATGCCGTTTTTTGCGATCTTTTAGCAAAAACTGCTGTTTATGAAATCTTTTAATAATTTTTTTGCGATTTTTTAACGAAACTTGACGTTTTTTAGCGATTTTTTAACAAAACTTACCATTTTCTTTTTTTTTTTCTTTTTTTTTTTTTCCACGACTTTTTGAATTGATCGATTCTCAATTCAACTCTATAAAAATGCCCTTAAAAATGAAAAAGTGTCCTTAAAAATGTAAAAAGTGCCCTTTTCAGAACAGTTGCGCCCTGCCCTTTTATAAACCTGGGGGAAACTCTGCAAATGTAAAAATAATTTAAAACAACATAATTGTATTAAGTACACTATTACGATTGTGATTCCATTCATAAACATTATTGGAATTTCAAAAGAATATGTGTATCTTATCTTTTTCTTTTTAAACGAAGAGGCGTGCTAATCGATTTCTTATTCACTCAGATTTTACATCTACTACTGTGCTTGTTTTCCACAAGAATGCAGGAATTCTATTTTTATTTCTTTCTATGATTATTTAAGATGTAAAATGCTTAGATGTTTCATAGATGTTTGCTGCCGTCTAGTGGCGAAAAATATAATTCCAGTTGGTAGATTTTCATATCAACAATGGGTTCAATCCATCTCAGACTAGAAAATGTATTCGATATATCTCTGTTTAATCTTTTGTTTCTGCATAGAACTTATTTGATTTTATTTCTAAAATTATTTTCTGGTTCGAAATGTCTTTAGCTTCTATCAAATTTACTGTACTAAAATAATGGTTTGTAACAATTTATCTTAAATTTTTAGTGACCTTTTTTTTTTTTGAATGTACAGCATTGTGTATGGAAAATTTTTTGGAACTTGAACAAATTGCTTATAGATATATTGATATTACCTTTTGTTTGTCAAGGAAGAAATGGAACCAAAAAAGTAATTAACACCACTACTTCCAAATTATAATTTCTCTGTATTCTTATTTTTAAGAATATAAAGTGTGGCCATTTCCATCATTGAATAATAGCTAATTTCTAAACCAATAGTTTCAGAGATATGGTGTGATATAGAATCATATAGTTTCCTTAAATTATACATTTTTCTAAATTCCAGTTAAAACTAATCTTTAATTACTTAACCATTTATCTTAATGTTTATTTCGCTTCCACAATAATTTTCCTTCAAAAAAAAAAAAAAAAAAAAAAAAAAAGAAAGAAAGAAAGAAAGAAAAGATATTTAACATCTACCTTATCACTACAATGGCTCTTAGATAAATAGAATTCATTAAGATGATTATTCTCCCTTGCTAGAAATAATAAAAAAAGAATAAAGATTGACTTTGCTTTTGGTCAGTATAAATATCTCTTTACTCTGTTTAATTTTTGAGTTTAACTTCCTCATTAAATCATAAACATTTTCCAATTCATGCGGTCTATTTAGTCTTTTACTGTACGTTCTCAAATCTCTGCCCTAACATACAATTTGGCATCAAATTCTTTTTGGCTTATTTTTTCAGGACTGCTATTTCTGGTTGCCCTGCCATAAAATTCAAAATTCTCTTAATTGTTTAAGGCATAACAGAATTTTTTGCGTACATGATTTTTTGTGTTATTCATTTTTCCTGTGCTCTTTGTTACCAATTGTGCGGTGCCAATGTGGGAATTACAGAATAATTAACTCAATTGCCTCGCCCTCGCTCACGATGTCAGTCATATAGAAATTCTCTTAAAAAATGCTTTCAGGCACCATCCCTCTTCATTTCTGTATGAAGTGTTTAAATTTTATTTCTACTCCAAATAAAGTGATTTTTAAAGCGTTTATTGTTATAATTGATCACAGCCTACAGTTATGCACAGAGCCCGATCAAGCTGAAGTTTGGCCCAGGGCCTGTTAAAAGATTGGGCCCCCTACTTCCTCATTCCCGGCGACGCTCTCAGAAAAACAATAGGTTTAATTGATGAGTTGACAAAGTTGTTTGAGTGAAAGGTTAAAGTTAAAATAATAATAATAATCATAATAATAATAATAAATAATAATAACAAATAAATAAATAAATAAAAATAACTTACAAGAATTATCAAGAAAATTAACTGCCATCCATTTTTTCATATAAGCATTTGTATAATTCACAAACATCTATGATCTCAGTTTATGTTTTAGAGTAAATGAAAGAACGTCTTTTTCAAAACTCGCCTTATTAAAAATCATAAAAATTGTGTATAAAAACATTTCATATTTATTTACTTAGAAGGTGTCACAAATAAAAATTAAATTAAAAAGTTGACATGTTTCGGTTCATTCATAAGAACCATACTCATAACATATAAAATCAGTAGAAAATTTTAATGACACTGGATATAAATATAATTTAAAAAATATAAATATAATAATAATATAATTAAATATAATAAAATTATATTTATATCCAGTGTCATTTAATTTTCTACTGATTTTATATGTTATGAATACGGTTCTTATGAATGAACTGAAACATGTCAACTTTTTAATTTAATTTTTATTTGTGACACCTTCTAAGTAAATAAATATGAAATGTTTTTATATATGAATGAAAAAGGTGAAGTGATTTTGTTTTAGTTTTTGAAAAACGAAAGATAACAACAGTTTTAATAAAAATTGTGTTTTAAAAATATTTGATTAAGGAAAAAAAATCAGCCACATAATTTGTGGGCCCCTGAAATTGGTGGGCCCAGGGCCTAGGCCCCGGAGGCCCGTGCATTAATCAGGCCCTGGTTATGCATGATTTTCAGCGAATACATATTTAAAAGAATCTGGACAACATTTGTCAACAAATATTTAACCCTCAAAATGTTTGGAACGTAATATTTCGTTCACTAAGCTTCAGATTTCACTGTAATATAAGCAATATTTAAAATAATATAATTCTATAGATTTAAAGAATTTTCAATGCATTTTCGAATTATTAATACTCTCAAGGATTACATTCATATTTGTAATTAAGTTTTTTTTTTTTATATATAATGTTGAAAGAATCATATTTCTAAGCATTTAAAATAAAATTCAGAGAAAACAACATTACAATTTTACCCATTTGCAACACCCTAAAGGGATAAAATACAGAACTATACCACATATGGTTTTAATTTTAAAACTGCTTCTAATGTTGTTCGCCATCATATTAAAATACAAAATTACGAACTTTCTCTATATCCTGACAAATAAAAGATTAAAAATCATATTTTGCTATGATAAAACTTGTTAAGTTATGATACTTGAAATTTTTAGTTTCCTGGCATTAAAAATGTTTTTTTATGATTTTAGTATCAGAAAATACTGAAAATTCAAAATATTTTAACTTATCCTGTAACAATATTTGGTCATACAAAAAAAAGGGAGATTTTTATGGTTTTATTTGCTAGAAAGTTTTTCTAAATACAGTAAACTCCCTCAAACACAAACAGCTTTGGACCAGTGGTTGTGCAGATTTTAGAGCTTTGCAGATTTCTGGTCATTATTTTGCTTACATCTTTTAAACAGTAATTTGAATGTAATTTATAATGCAATCAAAACTATAATGAATGCATAAAATATTAAAATAAGTAATAAACTAAAATAATAAAAATTTAGATATTAAAAGCAAAAGTCAAGTTAATAATCAATAATGTATGATTAAATATTTATTATAAAGATGAAATAAATTTTTCCTAAATTATTCAATGAAACTTGCCTCATAAAAGTACATTTCTAATTCACATCAAAATCATAAAATAAGGAAGTTTTATTTCAGGTTTAGCCAGATTTAATAACCAAAAAATTCTTGATTAATACATAAATATATTTGGTAAGAAGATTGTGATTACAAATGATATCAGAATTTTTTTTTTTTTTTTTTTAGCATCCGATGCTATTTCTTTCAGACAAGCTAAAAATGTCGTGTCATCAGCCCTGAATTTTCTAGTCAACCGATTTTGATAATTACTTTTTTAAATGAAAGCTATTTATTTGTAGTTGTGCCCATTTTAATTATTTTTTAATTTATTTCCATTTTTATATTTTATTTTTAATTTTAAAAGCTTTTTCATGACATTTCTTCAAAATGGTGGCAACACAGTTTAGCTTTTCTCTCGATAATAAAAATTTATTTTCTAAAATGATTGCGTATAATTATGCACTAATTGAGCTCAAAATATATATATTTACTGAGAAATAATATTAATAATGTAAATAAAATGACAGAAAATAATTTATGATAAAAATTAATGTCTAAATCAAAATAAGAGAAATTTCAAATGTCATTCAGCAACCAGATAAAAGGGAATTACAATATTATTATGGATGCCTTTTTCATAAACAGTAACTTTTAAAGAACATTTGAAGAGAAAATGACGTCACTATTTAAAACATCGTATTTTTACTCATAACAATATTAGGTACTACTCTGTTATCCCGTCGACCAATTTCGTCCAATTATACAAATCGCCACATTAATAGCCAAATTATACATATTGACATAATTTTTTTTTTAAATAACGAAAAAATAAATAATTAGTAGAATATTAATAAAAATATTAATAAAAAGTCGAAATAAAAATCACTTAATGACATTTTAAACACATGAATCGTATTTAATGTCATTGAATGTGACATTCACTTCCATTATTGGCATTTAATCTTATAGTTTGGCGATAATTTTTTGGTCGATGGGATAACCTAGTAGTACCCGATATTACTTTTTTTTCTTTTTTCTTTCTTTCTTTTTTTTTTTTTTTTTTTTTTTTTTTTTTTAATAAAGCTATTTTTCTGTGAGTGCATATAAAATAAAATTTCTGGATTTCGCCGGCACTCATATTACAATTTTAACTGTAGATGTGCGAATATTTGAATGCAAAATTGTAACTGGCAAATTTGACATTTACTTTGTAAATATATTTATTATATATTGATTCAATAATGTAATTACTTTTGCTTTTTTTAAAACCCAATCGATCAGGTCTTTTAAACATTTCATTCATCGAATTCGACGGGATTCCATTCGTTTTATTGTTAAATTGCATTTCCTTTTACTCAGAGTCTATAAAAAAACGTTTAAACTAAAGAAAAAATCCGTTTTTGATGAATCTAGTCAATGAAGAAGTAGCACGTCAAATTGTATCTCTTTATTATTCCGCAATTCCAATGTCTCAGAGAGAAATTGCTATTCAATTGGGTATTTCACGCCGTTCTGTTTGCACTTATATATTGATAAACACAAGAAAAATGAAATTAGTTCATTGCAATCTAAACGGGGTCGCCCTTCTAAAAAACTTCTATCGATTTTTTTTTTTCTAATCGGAGGCGAAACTGAATTCTGCAATGGTAGAATCTACATTCATCTTGTTTTTTTTTTTTTTTTTTTTTTTCAGAAATACATTTATTCTTTCTTCATAAAAAAAACATGAATTCAGTAATATTAACAAAAATTACAAATTAAAATATACATGGAACTGATATAAAATCAAAAAAGTAAAATTTTGTACCTTTATCTGAACTGAATGCTTCATTGTTTACATCTGTAAATTATGTTTGGATTTTAGGGAGTCTACTGTAGGACTAGACTCAGGGACTATATAAAAATTAATTTTATTAACTTAAAAAAAATAATTATTATTATTCTAGCATAATTAAATTTTTATATGATGAACAGCAAAATTTGAAACAATTTTGAAGTGAAGAGATTTATCTAAAACCAACAATCCACTATTGCTAAACTATATTTATACAGGGATAAACCATTAGAAATGGCTCTGTATGTTGTTTACCAAATAAGATTTAGATCAATTTGTTCTTCCAAAATATGATAATAAGTACACTAGGTTCATGTTATTTCAGATATGCTTACAAAAAAGTTCTTTTTATTGTCTGTTTTCAACTATTTGCATTAGAAATATACAATAAAAATATCAAAACAAGTAATTGTGTAGAATAAAAAAGGAAAACAAATGCACACATGACATAGAAAATTATTTATTTTAATAACAAAGAATTATCTACAATAAATATTTACAAATTTTCCAACTCTACCTTGAGGAAAATGTGAATGAAATGTTGAATAACATTTTGTATAATTATGATGCTTAAGAAAATTAGAAATACTTGGATACAGTGAATCAAACATAACAATATGTGAGGGCAGAGTTGATGCTGTATCTGATTCATAGTTCACGAACAACCAGTTATGTGTATCGGCATAAAAACTTTCAGCTTCTTCAACATAATTTTTATCATTTTCAAAATTTGGTTCGCAGGTTAAAAATCTCATTGTAATATTTTTGTGTATGTAACTGAAACAAATAAATAACAATGTATTAAAAGGATATAAGCTGAAATATTTTTATTGAAATTGTCATTTTATAATATATTAGTTAATCAAAAATCTTATACAGTCAAACTTGCTTCACATGAGTCACAGTTAAAAAGAGGACATGGTTAAAACAAGTAAGTTTGCATGTTAAGAATGGTTTATTATTTAAAGTAGGGGTGCTCAACCTTTTCAACAGAAGGGCCACTTACAAATATGTCTGGATAATCGAGGGCCACATTAGTAATATGAAAAGAATTCAGTTTCGAGGTCTATAATCGGATAAAAAATATGGTTTCAGAGGGGAGTGGCAGGGTTACCCTTTTAACTTCGCTTACCCAGTCAAAATATCCAATTCAGTTCATAAGGATGTATCAGAGTTTTTACCTTTATATATATGACAGATATAGCAAGAATTATTACTTACCCATCATACGTAGTATAGGGTAAGTCTTGCAATCGTTTTGAAAATCGAAATTTTTTTTTTTTTTTTGACGGATTTACACATTTTGAACACTGGAAATTCCGAAAAACATAATTTTAGAAAAAAAATTTGGCGTCCGTCCGTCTGTGTCTGTCTATCTGTCTGTAACTGCTCTATCTCCCGAACAAATTGAGATAGAGACTTGAAATTTTGTATGTGCTTAGTATGTAAGAATGGGACAAAGCCTATTTAATATCAGTAACCTCGATTATCCGTAACTATTTTTTTTGGACTCTCGAAAAATTCGTTCTGATGAAAGGTACATAAAAATTTTCGAATTTTTTTATTTTAAGGAGTGGACATAAAAGACAATAAAATAACACAAATTTTGCATAAAAAACGAAGTCGATCGAATTATTAGTTGTTGAGATATTTCTAATCCTGTTTTCCACATTCTTTGATTTTTCATGACCCTGTATTTCATTCAAATTTCAATTCAAAGATATCTTTTAATTAGAAATGAGACACTTAATTCGATGCAAGAAACTGTTAGTGAATATGATTATCATTTTTGGAGTTATAAGAATGTTTCTTTCATGCAATTCAGTGCTACTTGAATAGTTTGGCGTTTCATACAATTTATTGAAATTGGTTCATCAGCAATTCATTAATAGAGCATGATTATGTGTTAAAAATACTTAAATATACATTTATATTTTGTTTTGGAATTCTAATGCATTTTATAAATTGTTTACATATGTTATGTTTTCATATATTATGTTATGCATAACCATGATGGGTAAGTATTATGGTGGCCTCCAAAGACTAGTTTCCAAGATGTAATAATAGTCCTTGACTTTATTCAAGAGAGTAAATTTTGTTTTATTAAAAGTGCTAAAAACCAAACATAAGTGACTGGTGCTGAAGAAAACGTCAACTTCATGACTGAAGGAGAGAGAAGGAGCCAATCAACAATATTTTTTGTACCTGATCAACGAAATTTAAAATTTTAAAACACCTGATCGGTCAAATTTGCGTTTTTTATGAAGCCAATCGACAAAATTCACGATTTTTCTGCTCCTGATCAACAAAATTCATGATTTTTATGAAACCAATTGACGCAATTCGCAATTTTTACAAAGCCAATCGACAAAAATCAAGACTTTTCCTCACATGATGAAGATAATTCAAGATTTTACTACATCTGATCATCAAAAACTTGATTTTTCCTCGCTTGATCAACGAAATTATCGATTTTTTAGCACCTGATCAACAAAATTCGTGATTTTAGCAAAGTTGTTAGAAGAAATTTGTGATTTTTACGAAGAAAATTGTAGAAATTTGCAATCTTTACGAAGCCGAATGAAAAAATTCACAATTTTTCCGCGCCTAATCAATAAAATTAGCGATTTTTACAATACCGATCGGCGAAATTCGCGATTTTTACGATACCAATCGGCAAAATTTGCGAATTTTCTTCCCATGATCGTCGAAATTCGCGATTTTTCCGCGTATGATCAACAAAATTTGCGATTTTTTCTCTCATGATTGATAAAATTCGTGTTTTTTTTCGCGCCTGATCGACGAAATTCGCGATTTTTACAAAGTCCATTGACGAAATTTTCAAATTTTTCGTGTTTGATCGACGAAATTATTGATTTTTAGCGCCTGATCAACAAAATTCGCGATTTTTACGAAGAAAATCGATAAAATTAGCTATTTTGTTTCGCATGATGGACGAAATTTGCGATTTTTCTGCGTTTGATCGGCGAATTCCGAGATTTTTACAAACGTCGATCGACAAAATTCGCAATTTTTAAGAACCTAGTCGATGAAATTCGCGATTTTTACGAACCTGATCGACGAAATTCGCGATTTTTTCGTGCCCGATCGACGTTTATAGCGCTTTTCGCCCTTAATTGACTAGCGCATTTTTTCACGAGTCACGATCGACGAAATTTAGCGATTCTTACGAATTTGATCGACGAAATTCGCGATTTTTACGAATCTAATCGACGAAATTTGCGATTTTTACGAAGCCGATTGACAAGATTTGCGATTTTTTAGCGATTGGTCAACAAAATTTGCGATTTTTACGAATACGATCAACGAAATTCGCAAATTTTACAAGGCCAATCTATGAAATTCCCGATTTTTCTTCGCATTATCGATGAAATTCTTAATTTTTCTGCGTCTGATCAACATAAACCCCATTTTTTTTCTCCTGTGAACGATAAATTTAGCGATTTTTTGTGTCAGATCAAGAAAATTCGTGATTTTTCCACGCTTGATCGACGAAATTCGTGATTTTTACGAACGTCGGTCGACGGAATTCGCGATTTTTACGAACCCGATCGACGAAATTCACATTTTTTATGAATTGATCGACGGAATTTGCGATTTTTACGAAGCCCATCGATAAAACCTACGATTTTATTTGAGCCTGATCGAAGAAATTTGCAATTTTTTAGAACCCGATTTATAAAATCTCGCGATTTTTTCGTGTTCGATCGACGAAATTTCTGCTTTTTTCCGCCTTTAATTAACTAAATACGCATTTTTACGTGCTCAATCAACGAAATTCGCAATTTTTAACTAATTATGACGAAATCCGCATTTTTTTACGAGGCAAGCTGAAATGCGCGATTTTTTTTTCTCTTGATAAACTGACAACACTCACGATTTTTCGCTGCCGATCAGCGGAATTTTTAATTTTTCCTTGCATCATCGCGATTTTTGCGTTACTGATCAACGAAATTAACGTTTTTTTTTCTCACGATAACCGAGAAAACATGCGATTCTTCCACAACCGATGAATTTAATTTGTAATTTTTTTCGTGCATCATCAACAAAACTGATACTTTTCTTACCCGATGAACCAAATATACGACTTTTCGAGTCCGACTTGCAAAATTTACGATTTTTCGGTGCCTGATCGACAAAACCCGCAATTTTCCCGTTTCCGATCGGCGAAATTTGCCAGTTTTTTCCGAAACTCATTGGCCAAATTCGTTATTTTTTCATACCTAATGAATGAAATTTGCGATTTTTTCGAGCCTCATCAACAAAATTCGCTATTTTTCCGCACTTGATCAATAAAATTCGTGAGTTTTCCGTGCTCGATCAGCGAAATTTGCGGTTCTTAAGTAACTGACGAAAATTATATTTTTCGCGGTAATAATACGAAATTTACGATTTTTTTCAGCGACCTATTCACAAAAATCGAATTTTTTTCCAATTGTAAGTTGACGACATTCGCGGGCCACAGGTTGTGCATCCCTAATTTAAAGTATATTAAGATTTTCACAAGCTATAAAAGTAAGAGCACAATTAATATGCACAAAAACGTCTGTTCATTTCAATGTGATTTTTGGCAAAAAAATAAGGTAAAATTAGGAAACAAATTACTTGTTTTTCAAATATTGTTTTCTTTTAATGATAATATTTCTACATTACAACTGTCTATCAAAATGCAGCAATTTATTTGTTTTACCAGACAGAATATCAATCTTCAAGAAGATACACTGCTCAAGAAAATGCAAAGCAATATATTGAGTTCTTGAAAGAATAAGGGGACAAGGATGTTTTAAATATTGCCCCTTTGCAGGGGCGTAGCTACCGTGGAGCAATTGGAGCAAACTGCTCCAGGCGCACGAATCCTAAGGGCGCAAAATTTGAAACAGCGATTTTTTAAAAATATTTACATAATTTTTCTCTTATTAATCAGATACATAAATGAATTTATGTTTCAAACAGAATATTCTAAGGCATTTTACCTTGTATTTAACCTCAATTCTTTCTATTTAAAACACGTTTTTATACACAGTTAAAAGCAATATTACCTCTATTCGCAAAGTTTTATGGAAAGACAAAACTAACTGTAGTCCTATGGAAAATACATCAGCTTTAACACTCGTTTTCTCGAAAACTACCTGACCGATTTTTGTGAAATTTGAAATCCATATTCACTGGATTATGCTCAAGATTTATGGGAGACAGTTTGTTTCTGCTATTTGAACTTTTTATTTTAGATATTTGATTGTCAATTTTTCCGAAATTTTAACTTTTTTTCACAAAAAAATATTTTAAAACTAATTAAAGTTTTCTAAACTGTCAGCCAAATATTATCTTATATTATATCCTTTATCCTCTAACACAAAAGAAAAAAAAATCAAAATAACTGGAATACTTTATGAGATAATGGGAGTTTTACTTGAAAAGTATGATTTTTCAGGAAAGAAAAAACTTTGACACTTCTAACTCGTGTGAAGTTCTTACACAATTTTATCAAGCACGTGTATTAAAGTACATATAAACACTTAGATAAAATTTATCGTCTAAGACAGAATATTGTCTGCTACGGAAAATGTTCGAGGTCCAGATCAAATCCGCCTTAGACAGAGTTTACTGTAAGTATGAAATGTCAACATATAATTGATGTGAATGGGATCATACGTCGTGTAAATACGAATACATCGTCCAAGTCGATGTATTCCCTTGAAATTTTACAATTATTTCTAATGGTCATTGAAAACGGGAATACCAACGGATTTAGGAAGATTCAAAGAACATTTTAAAACACTAAAACAAAAATCAATTTTTTCAAAAATTTTCCTTTATGTCTTCCCTTAATTTTTATTCATATCATATTGAATCCTCAAGTAATTTCTCTAACACCTTTTCAGAATGGCTTGATTTTTTTTTTTCTTCAATAACTTTTATATAAATGACAGTTGAAAATTTTCAAATCTTAAAGTAATAAAAACTTATTTACAAGGCTCTCATCAATCACTTTATTTGTTACCACTATTTCTAAACAATAATCATCCTGTGGTGTCCTGCAAATAATTTAGAAGTGGTGATTACTGTACGGTAATAATAATAGCCAAAGAAATCAACGCGGAGAAACCTAAGTTTAATATGCAATAGCGATGCAATAGCTATTTAGTTTTTCCACGATTTAATGAAAAAATACTTTGACAACGGGCCGGGCCGAGGCCCGAAGCCCGAGCCCGGCCCGGCCCGGCCCGCGGGCCGGGTTCGGGCCGATTTCCAATAATGGCATTCGGGCCGGGCCGGGCTCGGGCCTTACTTCTGAAGACTCGGGCCGGGCCGGGCCGGGCCTAGTCACTAATCTTTCGGGCCGGGCCGGGCTCGGGCCTTAATTTTTTTGCTGGACGGGCCGGGCCTAACTTTTTTTTCCGTGCGAAGCCGAGACTGATTCCATTCTTCCTAGTTTTCATGGACCAAAATAATCAGTTCCTATTGAATCTTTATATATGAAAATCCTTTTCTCGACTTTTTATAAATCAGTAATATTTAGCTTTGTCCAAAAATGTTTGCAAAAAAGACATATACTTTTAAGCCGTCATTATTCTACAATTAAACATTAGAATTCATTCCTTTTAAAGAATCGTAGATTACTAGGCGTTTTAAAATAGAATTAAACACACACACACACACACACACACACACAAAAAAAAAAAAAAAAAAAAAAAAACATGATTATGACGGAATTTTTTTTTAAACTGAAAACTGAAAGTTTCTTTTAAAATGTTCATCCATGCAAAATGAATACAACAATACGGGAGAAAAAAATATATTAAACATTTACATCAGTTAAGAAGGGAATGTAATTTTTTTTTTTTTTCGTTCCAAAGCGATTTCGTCTTTGGGAATTTTACCATATACCGCTTTTTCGATTTTATGTCTCCATTACAGGGAATATGGATTAATAATACTAGATAACTGAAACATTTACATACAACAGCCTAAATATCGCAGCCTACGGTACTTCTGCATAAATGGAGATTATAAATATGAAAAAAAAAAGACTAATATAATTTTTTCTGGTCAGAACTTTTCCATAAGATTAAAGATCAATGTTCTGTAGAAATTCACTTGAGCCGGGCCGGGTTCGGGCCGAATTTTAAACTTTTTTCCGGACCGGGCGGAGCTCGGGCCGAAATTTTAACTTTCGGGCCGGGCCGGGTCGGGCCAATATTATTTTCGTTCGGGCCGGGCCGGGCTCGGGCCGAAATTTCAACTTTCGGGCCGGGCCGGGTCGGGCCAATATTTATTTCGTTCGGGCCGGGCCGGGCTCTGGCCGAAATTTTAACTTTCGGGCCGGGCTCGGGCCTGGAAATTTCGGCCCGTGCAGACCTCTACGGAGAAACCTAAGTTTAATATGCAATAGCGATGCAATAGCTATTTAGTTTTTCCACGATTTAATGAAAAAATACTTTGACAAATTGAAAAAAAATATGTATTGATATTTTACAAACAAAAAAAACAAGAAAACAAATTTATTTATTTATTTATTTTTGTAATTTTTTTATGTGGAAACTGTATCTGCAACAATACAGATTACAAAACAATAATAAGAGAGATATATTTCACATTTAAGTATATTCCACATGATCATGGGCAATAAAATTTAGAAAGGGATAAAGAGGAAGTTGAAAATTAAATTTTGTGCGCATTGTGTTTAACACTTTGAAAATATGGCAAATCTCAAATGCAGGATTGATAATAATTTTCTTTGCAAAAATTAAGTATCAAATTTAGTGTACCTTAGGACCTGATTATTGCCTATGCAGATTTACACCACTTTTTTCGAAAGTATTTTTCCGCATTATATCTCACTAGCATCAAAATTTATGATAAAATAAGGCAAAACATATTTTTCGAAAATATTAATGGGAATTTGTTTAGGCCGTAATCAAGCTCTGTACCTCTTTTCCCATTCATCAACATCATCCAATATCACATATTATTAGTCAATGAATTTTTATTTTATAAAAAGAAAAAAAAACTTGGGTTTACTCCATTCAACTTTTTGAACAATATACAGAAATAGTGTCTATATATAAAGTATAATAATGAATAAAAACTTTTTTACACAAAGGCAAAATATTTCCGCTTACGATAAAATATTTATGTAATTTAAAAAAAAACATACACTTTCATTCATAAATTTTAAACAATTTTCTAACGACATTATTTTCAACCAATTTTGATTCCAAAAATGCTAACTGTAAAATCTCATAAATAGACACAATCTCCGCTATCTATGGCACCGTTTAGCAGGCGTGCTGAGCACGCACTGCAAAATTTTGCCGAAAAATTCAATCTAAAATCTTTAAGTTCCCATTACCATCACCAGAGAGCGAACTCTATTCTTTACAAAACTATGTCTGAATGAAACTCCGTCAAACAACTTATCTGTAGATGTATAAGGCAAAAGGACGGACTTTCGCGAGAATTTAAGATATTTGCTGAAATTACTATTTGAAAGTAGTGGTAAGTAGACTTTTGAAAATTTTATATTAAATAAGTAAAAATTATCCCAAGGCTCCGTCAAAATACCGTATCTAAAATGGTAGAAAACAGTACGATATTAAATATTTAACCACAGCCTGCAATGTCCCCTACTTATTGAATTTTTTTATTATGCGTTATAGATCATCTGAAAGTTCAAAATTGATCGGTTCATCAGTTTTCTTAATTTTAACAAATTCGCGTTTCAACAAAGCATTTCATTTCCTTTTTAAAAATCAATTTTTTTTATATAAAACAAAAACTTGTGAGTCGATTTTTATGAAATTTAGATATTATTAATAAGTGTCTAAAGATAATTCTAGATGCATAGCTTTAAAATCTCCAAATGGTGCATTTTTAAAAATTTGACGGCGTTTTAAATAATATTAGTATAAAAATTGTGGTTTTGGGAAACTGGCATTCAAAATGAGAGTTTGAAAGGAATCACTTAATTCATGAAATAATAATTAATGTTTAAAGTTGTAATAGAGCAACCATGAAGAAATTTTAATATCTGAAATCAGCGAAAAATTCTACATCAGCATGCATAAAATATAAAATCTATAAATTCAATATTTTAAATTTTTTACGGATTGTCTTTAAACTCCACTATACACCGTCGACAGTTGTTTACCTTTGAAACACCTGCTCTTGAGAAAAAGATTTCTCAAAAAACTTTGTTTCTATGAAAGGAAATAAAAAGATATATTTTATAAATGGATTTTTCAATTTTATATAAAAGTATAGGAACATTTTTTAGAATTTTTGAAAAGGAATTTTTTTCCTCATTTGGTTGTTCAATTTTTAGGCCAAGTAAAATTTAATATACAGCCCTTTTAAAAAAGGGCTAATACATTTATCACCTTACCAGCGCTGTAATTCTATTAAATACTCCCCCTCTCTTCGAGTTTTTGAAGAAATTTTCTGCTGCTTATTAAAAATCTATGCTTTTGTTGAATTATTAATATTTTCCCATTCACTTAATTTGGGATTTATAATTAATTTTCCATTTAATTATTCGAGATTTAAATTTCTGAAATTCAAGAGCACCAGGAGAAATCCCCGACTATCCCTATAAAGATTTTGAGCCTCGTGCTGCAGGTTTTTCTGGTCATCACGAACAAACAGGTAGACATACATGCATATGGGGCGAACAATTTCTTTAATTTGTATGTACTAATATGTTGTCAAATATTTTAATCTTTCAAATAAAAGTAAGATTACATGTCTAATTGAAAACAGTATATAAATTTTAAACTTCAAACTAAAATTGCGCAGAACATTTTTAAGGGACAAAAGGGCGCACAAACTTTGCCTGCTCCAGGGCGCTGAATATGTAGCTACGCCACTGCCCCTTTGTAAAGTTTACACTTCAGTCACAAAAAAGAAAAAACATGAAAAAAAAATCTTTATTTGTTTCTTTCTTTAAAAGTGGAATCTATGCCATACTAAGCAACTTTGCCATGCCTTTTGTTGAGTTGTTAAAATGAAAAGGATAAGCCAAATCGATAAATCAAGAATTGTTGAACTACATTGTTGCAAAGAAAGTATAAGATTACTCATAACAAAAACATGATAAATGAGCCACGTGATCCAAAACAATACAAGGTTATTAAGCCTTTGTAATACAGATTCATATGCTACATTGATTAAAAATATAAAATAAAATAGATAGAGAGTTCTTCTGATTAATTCCTTGGGATGAATATGTTTGAATAAATCACAACAGGTCATATAAAAGCTTCAAACTTATTTATTTTGATTAAAAATATTAAATCATTATTTCTATACTATGATAATTCAACAAAATCCTACATCAGTTGAAATTAACATGAAATAATGAACAAAATGCTACATAATTTTCTAACAAAGTAAATTTTTTAAAAAATCACAAGTAGATAATGCATTAATTAAAAATTACAATATGAGTTGTAATTTTCTAACTAGGTGAAAAATTGTCCAAGACAGCATATGAACTGGAATGTTTGGCTTAAACTGCCAGTGCTCAGTTAATAGAGTTATAATGGAAAAATTAAGTGGACGGAATACACTGAGAACTTTTTCACTTAGTTGCAAAATTACAACTCATATGATTTATTTACCAGTTAAAATAACTGTATGAAAATTAAACAGGCACAAATTCTTATAATATACACACAATTTAACTGTACAATAAAGAGACATGCAACTATACTTGCATTGTTATTTTATTTTCATAAGTAAGTAAATATTAATGACAAATAAATAAATAAATAAATAAATAAAATAAAATAAGCTAGCAATAAATGTATAGGTTAAACTGAATCAAAAAAAGAATAAAAAACAATTTACTAAACATGTAAATCTAAACAAATCCTATGAACTTATGTGAAATATGGTGATTTTTTTTTTTTTTACATTATTCTCAATAGATTCATGTTTTAAGATTTTCAGAGCAATAAATGATAAGTAATGATTCTTCATTAAAATATAAACCTTTTTTATTTGTATACAGGAAAATTAAAGCTGAAATTTCCTCAAAAATTAATTATTCATAAATTTGTTAAGCCAGATAGCAACTTTAAGAGAATTAAGAAACAAAACAAACTATAAAAAACACATAGAATAAAATAATGGGATAATGCATATAACAGCAATAAAAAGAGAAAAGTTAGTAGTAAAACAGAAATTAAATATATAATAGTAAACCAAACTAAACTAAATTAAAACACTTACCTATAATAAGGAGTGGAATGACATGGCATGAGAAACAGAAGACTTGAGTCATCAGTCACAGTTTCAGACAGATAAAATGCAGCATCAATAACACCTCTCTGATGCCAGAGTCCCATATAAAGGCTAAATGGAATATTAACTAAGATGAGTAGCAAAGAGAAAATTTTCACAACTGTAGAACTGATTTTTATTTTACATAAGCTCATCCTTCCTCTCCACAGTTCATTCATAACAAATCCATTAATGATCATGCATAAATGCAGAATTGGAAGAAGGAATCTGAATTCTTTATGACTTGGCAAACTGAAAGAGAAGAAAATATTAAATAGCAAAAAAAGATATGGAGTAAACCTAAAAATACATTAAAATTCAAGACAAGGTAAAAAGCTTTTTTTTTTTTATCCAGTAGAGTCAATGCTTTGCAAAATATTTTATTTTAAAGGATATAAGGCTTCAGCATTTCTTCTTTTAAATGGAAATGATTAAATACATAAATAATTTCCTTTTCATGGAATTCGCTTTAATAAATTTATGCATCCATCACAATAGCAATCTCCCTGTTTGAACATTGTACACATACATAAGTGGAATAAACTTCATTATATAGAATATATTTTTTGCAATATGGAGATTAATTAAGATGTTAATAAAGTTCAAAATCAAGGCTCACCAGAAAATTCTGTTAAGTAGAAAACTTCATTGAATAGGAACTTTATTAAAGGAAAGTTCGACTGTATATACAAAAATTCACAATTTCACAAACACAGGATTGCATGAAAAATACATAGATGCCTGATACGATAATTAAATGCATCTTCTCTTTCAAAAGTGAATTCATGTGCAAAATTAGAATTTCAATAATATGTCGACTATTGGAAATGGTGAAATTGAAAAATTTAACGTAAAATAAATTTGAAAGATGAATTTTTTTTAATGCCTTAGCTACAATCAATCATGCAATCAGATGGCAATTGATAAAAATATTTAACTAATTAAAAATATATTAATAACAACAAGAATTTAACATTAATTTCTTCTTTTGTGCTCTTTTTCTTAAATATAGGTTCTCAGACATATCTAACTGTAAATGTTGATTTATATATGTTACAGCCAAAACCCGAAATTGGCCAATTCTACAATTGGCTAGCAACGTTTAAAAATGACTGGTCAATTTGCGAACTGGCCAAATGCTATTGGCCAACTTGCAAACTGGCCAGTTCATGAAATAGATATAGATTGTGAATCCACGGCTTAATCCTTTCTAACATAGTTGAAAGTGCTTATGAATTCAAATAGTCTAGCCATCTGCCCACCCATGAGGCTCTGGATAACTTCTAATTGTTATCTTATTTGGTTTATCAATTAATTTTGGTGTTGAAAAGGAATTGTGTGCTATTTTTGGTTAATTTACTTTGATACAAAAATATTTCGTTTCAATATAATCCATGGGAATCGTTTTTACTGTGCATTTTAATGTTGTTACATTATCTTAGTTACAATAAAATTGGTGCCTATGCATCATTAAGAAGGAAGACAAACAGTTATCAATTATTAAGTATGAAATGTAGCAAATCCAGATTTTTTACTAAATAAGATAATAATTTTCTCTAAATAAGATACAACTTCTAAGAAAAGTTTCATGATGGCCCTGCATCTAAAAGATAGCCTTTAATCACCAGTTCGGGTGTTGGCCAGGGCCTCCCGGCCAGTTTGGAAATTGGCCAGCCAAAATCCGAAATACCCTATTCATCTCCTATATTTTGGGTTTTGGCCAGTTCCAGAATTGGCCAGGCTCTGGGTTTTGGCAGTAACATACATAAATATATATTAAATAAACTTTTCAAAGAAAATGTAAATAATTTTCTGTGCAAAATTTTGCTAAAGGCAATTTTTATGCTTATTAAAAAATACCATCTGTTTTTATAACTTTATCTAAAGAAATTTTTTTTATTACTTTCATGTTAAAGAGAAGAAAACTTTTTTAGTTCCATTTTCTAAGCTTATTACAAAATTTATAGTTAATTTTATTAAAGTTTTCATTAAAAGTCAGAATTTGAATTAGCTAATTCTGCTTTGCTAACACTGTTAAAACTTGAATGCTACTATAAAAATTCTGAACACAAGTACTGTAAACACGAGTTTGTAAGTGGACAAGGACACAAATAAACAGAAAGAAGAAAGACAACAGCTTACAAAGAGTGTGACAGATGGCACTAGTAATAAGGTAAACAACAATCACAGAGGAGCAGATGCAGAATTGAAAAGTTTTACCACAATGATAGAAAAAGAATAACTGGCAACATGACCACAAATTTTAGATCATATTACTAGATGATGCCAAGAAATATAACAGGCATAGCAATTGTAATTCAAATCTAAAAACATACTCCATTCAGTAAACCAAGTCATATTTCTGTACATGAAAGACTGAATATATAATTAAACATGAAATTTAGCACTTATAACAAATGTTATAAAAAACAATTTTTTACAGAATTGCGATTGCTTAAATACTGCCATTGCTTCTTCACTTGACACAACTAGTTTATGTGCTACCCGGGCAAATGTCTGCAAGAAAACATATGTGGATAATTTTGCTTCCTAATATCATTTTAGACTACTTCCCCTAAATTGTGTTCAATATAAGGGCTATCCACAGCAAATGAGGACATATGATTATCTTAATTTGTGTTAAATGTCAAAAACTCATACCATGTACATCTTTTTTAAAATACTGGGAACAAGTAATCAGCATATGAAAGAATATGGTATATAAAATAGACAAAGCAGTCTCTTTGACAAGGCAAAAATGGAATATTTTTAGATATTAAAAAAATTCCCTGATTTTAGAGTATTTTTACAAAATTCCCTGATTTCCAGATTCTGTAAATACCCTGTTTCACTTTCTAGGTTTTACTTTTAACATATTCTCAAATTGACTTGATTTTCCTCAAAATAAAAGCTCAATGTCTTTGGGATAGATTAAAATGTAGTCAAAAGATTTCAAATAAGCATGAAATATTTCATGCAATTTCTATCATTTTATCATTAAAAAAAAGTTCATGGTTATACAAAAACAAATTTTCAAAGCTTCTAATATATGTGGCAGAATCATGCTTTATTGTTGGATTTCTAGCAGAATTTGTAGTCACTTTTTAAGAACTTGCCATACCTAACTAAAACAGGAAACTGAAGAAATATTTCACCAAAAGGAATTGAATATAAACACTAAATCATAATTCTAGATCATATTTTTCCTTAAAATAAAAATATATAGAATTAATATCGAATGCTAAAGATAATTTCATATACTTATAAATACCTCAATTCTTATGTAACTCCATTTTCAGTACTTTTTGAATAAATGATTTTACGTGTAAAAATATTTCTGTAATAACATGTAAATCTCAAAATACACATTTAAGAAAACACTTAAACATTCAGTAGATTTTTTTAATGAAGTTTAAAATATACCCAGCATAAATGTGAACTGCTCTTATATAAATTCTAAAATAACTTCACCAAACTCATCTTCATCATTCAAGTATAAAGGAATACATCATGTAAATATCAATATAAAAATCATATTAATATAAAAAACATTATCTATATCTTACAGTCAATGGCACATCCAGGATTATGCTTTGGAGGGGGATAAAATATTTTAGTATATGTGCCCAAATCTAGCGGCTAGTTGCCAAGCTCTGTCTTTCTTTCATTTGATTTCACGGGAAGTGCCGTGAATCCTGATCCTGATTTGACTCTGCCATTAAAAGCAAAGTTGCAACTAGCCAGAGAAACCAGAGGAAGTTCCAGAAAGTTTTGGTGGGGTTCTGAATGCTTTTAAGATGTTAAATAATGAAATACTGTATTAAAATATATTTTAGTTTTTTTTTTTTTTTTTTTTTTTTTTTTTTGTATAATTTTAAAGAGCGTTTGCAATCAAATGATTTAAACTTTTATTATTAAGTTATTGAAATGTTATGATGGCTAAAGAAAGCAAGAGGCTGTATGTGGTCTTAAAATTTTAATTACCGTATTTTCGGGTGTATAGTCCGCAGCTTATACAAGAAAAAAACCTTCGAAAAAGCTGTTGCGGCTTATACACAGTGCGGGTTATATAAAGATTTAAAAAAAAAAAAAAATTGGAAATCGTGATATTTTTTCTACAATAAAGTTTAAAAACCTCAAAAAATTTGAAAAAAAAAAAAAACCATCGAAATTTGTAAATTCTTTTCGCTATGCCGCGAAATATAGAAAGTTCTCTTATGTTTGTAAAGCCCCTTTTTTTTTTTTACTGCTTAAATACAGTTATTTCTGGGTTTGGAAGAACTGTCACAACTATCGCCAAGTATTGCACTAACCGGCAGCGAGAAATAATGACGCTCAAACGCAGTTTGCTCTTGATTTGAGAGGGTAAAAACAACAGCACGACTTGTTACTTATTTTAAACTTTCTGCTGGATAAATCGTTTTAATGTTAACTGTAATCAGTTTTTTAGTAGAGATGTGTCGTTTGTTGAGGAACGATTCAAAAGGAGTGATTCTGGCAGTGGAACTAAAGGAACGATTCCAGTCTGTATAAAAGAATCCTTCCGAAAAGGAACGAAATCACAAAATCTGTCCTTTTTTGGAAAGGTTCCGTAAAGATTCAAATCCTCGGAATTGGTCCAAAACTTCGAAAAGGACAAAATCCTCAGACTCGTTCCAAAATTAAACTACTCCGAAAAGGTTCGATTCCCCTGAACTCATTCCAAAAAGAAGCAATTTTCTCTGACTCATTCCTTAATAGAAAACCATAGAAATATTACTTAATATTTCTATTATAGAAACGACTCTGAAAAAGGAAGGATTTCTCGGAATCGTTCCGAAAAAGACAGACTCCTCTGAATCGTTTCGAAATGACATAAATCACACTCCTTTTTTTTTGTTCTTTGCAACAAAGCAGGGTAGATTTTTTTTTTTTTTTTTTTTTTTTTTTTGAGAAATAAACTAAAAATGATCTTAAACTCAGAATTGTAAAGGTAGGAAAGGTTCCAGACTTTGGACTCTACAAACACAAAGGGGTGCTGCAGCACCGATTCACTACCAAACTATTTTCCGACATTTTATTCATAGTTTTTTTTAAGGTCTTGCGTATAAGTCGACCCCCCCACTTTGAAATTTTTTTTTGTCTAAATTTTCTCGACTTATACTTTAATGGCTTCTAACTTCGAACACTGATCGAAATATACGTTCGTAAATGGTGTATAGCCCACAGACTATACACCGATGCATCTCCGCGGCTTATACACAAACTTTTTTACTGCACTGCTTGATTTAGGAGTGCGGGCTATACACCCAAAAATACGGTAAGTAAATTTTAACCATGCTAATATTTCGAATTTCATAATGAAATTCACAAAAGAGAAAAAATCGGGTGACAAAATTAATATATTTTCGAAAATTCCAATTTTTTTAAGGACCTTTATAAAATAATTGTATTCTTTCATAATTTTTGAAAAATTTAAATATTTAGTCTAATCTGGGATGGGCTTCAGCCCCCTTAGCTTCACCCATTGATGTGCCAATGCTTACATTTTAACAATTCAAAATAATGTAAACTTATTTACCTAAATATGATAAGAATGAAAAAAATTAGACAGTAAAATTGTCTCAGCTGTGGTAGCAGCAATCCACAAATAAATGGGATAATCTGGAGACCTAAAACTACTGGCAATCCAATGAAAAAATACCATAAGAAGTTATGGCTTCCATAAAAAGCACCAATATCATTCTTCCAGTTAAATGTAAAAAAATTGTATGGTGTAAATACCCATTCTTCAAAGCACAATTTATCAATACAAAGCATGGCCGCCAAGATGCTAAATCTAAAAAAAAATGAAATCTTACATTTAAATGCATGTTGAATGATAAATGAAAATAACATTAAAAATGATATAAGCAACACTGGATCATGACATTTATTTCTGAAAATATCAAAATTCCCAATAAAATATAAGTGAACTTTCTTGAATTTTGATTTAAAACTATTACTTTCATCATGTTTATTATAATTTAAAACTACCAATCACCATGTTTTCCATAAGTAGGGAAAGGTTTCACTTTGATCACTTTGCAAAAATTAATTTTTTTAACTTAACTATTAAGATTAAATTCAATTTCTTTGTTTTATCATAATCATCAGTATCATCTGGTTTATCATCTTTAATTTTTTTTAAGGTTTTAATTACATTACGTTTAATTTATTTAATTTTTTTTTAATAATAACATTGTGGTCAAAGGTAGAACACATAGTTGTATCTCTGACCATAAATGTTTGTACCTCTAACCAGGCAATTATAATGAAAATCTGCATTAAAAATAAATGAAATTTCAAGTTCCAAGTTAATTTAAGTTTGAAAGGTATGTTTCTAACTCTTGTCCAGCTATGCTTTTTATTTATGATAATAATCAAGAAATTGCTGATATCAGTGGTATATACAATCTTTTAACCAAATATACTTATTTATCAATCAAGTTTTTTTGGTTATTAAGACTGACTAAATGTGAAATAAAACTTCCCTACTTTATGATTTTGATGTGAATTAATAGGGCACTTTTATGAGGAGAGTTTCATTGAATAATTCAAGGAAAATGTATCTCTTCTTTATTATGCATTAGTTATTTACTTATTTTTACTTTTAATAATTTAATCATTTTTTTAAATTATCTTACTTTTACCATTTTAGTTTGTTATTTTACGTTATCATTTAATATATGCCAAGCAATCATAATAATTTTTATTGCATTGATGCATTTAAATTACTACTTAAAAAATGTCAACAAAGTAATGACCAGAAATCCACACAACTTTTGATTCCAAGCTGTTCTGATTTGAAGAAACCTACTATACCTATTTTTTATTATTTATGAACAACTGAAATAAGAAAAACAGCATTAACTAATTTCAAAACAGTAGTAATAAGTAAATCATAAAAGTTGAAATGGTTAGAAAATCTTTTAAGGGTATTGTACCTTTGACCTGGTCAAAGGAACAATAACTGATAGTGTTCAGAGGTACAACACTTTGCTATTGAAAATTACAAAGCAGGCTACAGTTTTAGGATTAATCAGGATTGGGATAATCATTTTCACAACTCCAACCATACAGTAGCCTTACTCTTATCGAGCCTCTTCCAAACAAGAAATCTGCTTTAACTAGCCAACTTTTTTTCTCAACGCCAAACAAAATTCAGGGATGGCATTATCGGGCCCGCACTATTGACTGAAAAAGATCCAGATGATAATGTTAAGTCTGTGGGGGCATTCTTTTCAAATATCTCACTCAAGTTTTAATATTTTTAAATGACTTGAGGCATGCAAAATCTCACCGTTGAAGATGTACAAGAATGGTTTGAGTCTGATAAAACTATCTCAAGCATGAAACATTATTTGACGAGGATATAATTAGGACTGTAACTGATGTTGTTGAATACGAAGATGACCCCAGTGATGATCTAGTTGAAGTTGATACTGATAAAAGTCCTCATACAGAGGGATAAAAGCATTATAGTTGCACTACGCTATGTTGAGTTTTAGTTAACAGTTTTCTCGGTTAAATTTATGTTGTTAAAGAAATTCAGAGATTATACTGCAAAATGTCAGGCATCTCTGCTTCAATAGAAGAAGGTCACTGATTTCTTTATGGTTCATTCACTTCAATTTACATAAAGTGTAACAATTTCAATTTCTTATAAAGATGTGTGGCACAAGTTTCAACAATTTAATTTGTGATAAATATTTTTTATTATTTGTTACCAGTGATATTTTTTTTTAAATCAATTAATTATAATTAGTATTCATTTCACAAACTACAGAAAATATTTTAAAACTACGCAAATTGAAAAACTAAATGCATATTACAGGTTTACTTAATAAAATTATGCAGGTACTTAACAGTTTTTTTACTTCCTTAGTTTAACAGGATTTTCTCTTATCCAGCTAACCCCTAATTCCGTTTAAGCAAGATTCTACTATATTTATAAAAGTCTATAGCTACAATATTTAATTATTTATATCAACAAAAACATTGCACAGAAAATATTATTAGGCAAAACAATAACGAATAAATACTTGCATTTTCATGATGGAAATTAATTATTAATATTTGCAAGAATATTTTCTGCTTGAATAATCCACAGAAGGTTGCATAAGCTTTCTAGTTAAAGAACTATGCACTAAATACACCAAAATTCATAAAATATTTCTAAATGGCATTATAACCAGTGGTCAAAGGTACAACACATTCTCCTAAACAGTTTTCATAGCAAAAGTCAAGAAAATGAAAAAGATATGGTACTTTCTAACATGTCAATGATACTAGTAATAAAATTACCTTAACCAAGAACATTAAAAATTAAGAAAGATAACAATTATAATGTTGGTGCAATAATGAATGATAATAAAGATGTTTCATACTTTAAAAATTAATTCAAGGAAAGGGACTATTTTACATCATTTAATTGGGATTTTGGATAGTGTGAACAAAAAATGACTTGCTTTAGAAGTCTGTACTAATGAGAATTCAGTGTACACACTTATTTTGTTTTTATATATACAGCCAGCTCTTGTTAATTCGAAATCGGATAAATCAAATCTTTGCTTAATTTGAACTAAACAGGAAGTCCTGAAATTTTCAATGGCAGAATAACGTTAAAGATTTTTGTTTTTTCTAGCTCATTTCCTCTTGACTTCATTTAATTTGAATTAACGAAATTCTGATTTCTCGTTTTTCCTTATTTTCTCCTGGACTTTAAATCCTTGAAATAACTTCCTTTCTTTCATTTTTGTCAGAATTGTTCTGAACAAGTTTGCATATACTCCCATGCATTTGATATCCACTTTCCTAATGCCTTGTCTGTTCATCAATGACACCTCCACGCCATCTTTGTTTGTGCTTGTTCCTAATCTCTTACTTAGTTTATGTATTTATATCTTTTAATTTAATATTAAGTCATATTCTAATGATAACAACTGAATATATTTAAAAAGTACTATATATTAATTAACAACATTTAACATTAATAGTATCTCTAAAAACAAGTTTTCTCCTCATACTTTTCATAATTTGTACTTTGGATAATTCGAACATTTCTCGTGGTGCCGACGAGTTCGAATTAACAAGAGCCAACTGTATATATATAGGTTATTCTCAAAATAGGGGACAATTTGTGTCTTTCAGCATACAAAAAAAATTGAGAGGTTTTATGTCATGTTTTTAAATTTAGATATGTTTGTCTAAATATTATTCATTATTTGCACTCAAAAATTACTCACTTTTTAGTTAAAAACACCTTAAAATAACAGAATAAAGGTTCAAAATGTCATTAGCATGGATGTCCACAGCAGCTGTGCCTTATGTATACTAGTTGTTTTCAAGAGTTAATATCATGTTTATAAAATAAAACAAATGCTATTCTTTCTTTAAATTAATCAAGGAGAGGATTTATCCAATAAATTTCATTTTAAAAATAAAATTATAGTACATAAAAAAAGAATTAAAGTTTGTCCTCCATATTCTATTTTCAAAACAAGGTCATACTATAACAGCTGGTTATTAATCAAAATTTCATTTTCAGATATGAAAATAGTTTGAAAATATAAAGTTTCTCCATGGCAACAAGTAGCCATTTTATCCCAGCCAGAAAATAGAAGCATGTATTGTATTTTAAGAAAAGAAGTTGAATATTAGGGGCGTACATCAATTGTATGTCATTAGAATGGATAATAATTTTCATGTTTATTTTATAATTAAAATTTTTATTTTACTTATTTGCATAGAACTTTTGTGTTTTAAAAAGCCCCAGAAAGGACTATTGCATTGTGATTATATTATGGCTCATAATCTTATTTAAATTAAAATTTGTCATTAGCATGGACAAATATCAGTGTCATTAGCATGGTTTTTCTGTCCATGCTAAAGACTCCTATGTGCATAGATGTAACCAGTGCTTATATTGTATCCTTTATAAAGTTTAATTTTACATATAAATTTAGGTATTACATTTATTATCCCTAAAATATGCATTAAATGTGTAGGAAAATAACTAAGACAGCTTCTTATATTGTTAGTGTCAGAATGTTGCTCATGTAAACAAAGTTTGCTCTTTGGTAATGTTTTTTATTCTCTTTATATGTATATATATAAAAATGGAAACCATTTGCTGAAAAGGAAGGCTAATAAATAAAGAAAAAATATTTAAACAGGAAAAAAAATAAAAATTTCTTAATATATTTATTCCATGCAATTTGTTTTGACATTAGCATGGCTCAAAAAATACTAATTATTTTTTTAAGTTAATTTTTAAATATTTAGCTCTGCTGACTACTTGTAAAGTATACCTAATACTATATTAACAACACCTATTTTTTTCAAAAATTTTGCTAACAGTAATTTTTTTAAGATTTTTCTTTTGAAATAGTCTCCTATTTTGAGAATCACCCATATACGCTTGTATGCACAAACAAAATGTATTTTTACTAAATTCAGATACAACTTATAACTAGTTAAGTACTTTAATACATACCCAGCTACAGATATATTTTTAATAATCAGAAATAGATTTCTTTCCCTCAATAGATGCCACACATATAAAGGGATCCATGTGACAACTGCAGTAGGTCTAATAACAATACTGACACCAGACAGCCAAATGTATTTGGAAGACAGCCTATACTTTAAAAATAAACTGCATGAGATAAAACTTTAAAATGTGACATAATAACTAATAACAATATGCATACATACATTTTCTATACTTATAGCATCCAGTATTGTCCAGGTCTATGATAATAAGATAAATATTTCTAAAATCAGGGTTGAATGATTTTATATTTTTAAATGAAGATCTTTGCAAATGATCTAAATGATGGAGATCTCACTACCTTTAGCAGATTACACAATTTAATTTGCATGAATGAAATGAATTGCATTTTAAATGAAAATTTCAAACAAACCTAGAGTTTGAAGCCTTGTTGCCTCAGGCAGCAAAGAGAAGGGTTTGCTATGCATGCTATAGAGTGCTTTGTTTTTATAATTTTAAACAAAAATCTTTCAAAATGAATATAATGTTGGGGGTCCCAATCAAGGTTCTCGTTGGTTTTCAAGCAACATTAGCAATTTGGCAAATAAGAAACAAACAGCAGTCGTCAATTGAAAAGAAATATTAGCAAAATAAATTTGGTGTAAAATAGGGGTGTACAACCTTTTCAAGAGAAGGGCTACTTACAAATATGTCTGGTTGGTCGAGGGCCACATCAATGACATGGAAATAATTTGATTTTGAGGAGTTGATCTGTGGCCCATAATCAGATAAAAAAATATAGTTTCATAGGGAAGCGTGTGTGAGGGGGGAGGGGGGTATCCCTTTAAATTCGTTTACCTAGTCGAAATATCCAATTCAGTTGGTAAGAATATATCAGCAGTTTTTACTTTTTATACAACAGATAAAGCAAGGATTATTTTCAAGATGTAAAAATATTCTTTGACTTTATTCAGGAGCATAAATTTTGTTCTATTAAAAGTGCTAAAAAACAAGCATAAATAGCTGGTGCCAAAAAAACGTGAACTTTGTGAACAAAGGAGAGAGGAGGAAACTATCAAGAAGATTTTTATGCACCTGATCAACGAAATTCCCGATTTTCTGTGTCCGATCAATGAAATTTATAATTCTTCCACACCTGATTGATCAGATTTGCACTTTTTACAAAGTCAGTAGACAAAATTTGCAATTTTTATGATGCCGATCGAGAAAATTCACGATCGTTCCACTCCCGATCAACAAAATTTGCAATTCTTATGAAACTGATCGAGAAAATTCACGATCTTTCCTCACCTGATCAATAAAATTTGCAATTCTTACAAAATTGATCGAGAAAATTCACAATTTTTACGAAGCAGATCACCGAAATTCATGATTTTTAAAAAGCCGATCGACAAAATGTATGATTTTTCCTCACATGATCGACAACATTCACGATTTTTTTTTTCATTAATCGACAAAATTTGCAATTTTACTTCACATGATCGACAAAATTCATGAATTTTATGAACCTGATAAACGAAAATTGAGATTTTTCTTCACAAGATCAACAAAATTTGCGATTTTGCCAGGCCTGATCTACGAAATTCATGATTTTGCCGAGCCTAATCAAGAAAATTTGCGATTTTTATGAAACCAATCGAGAAAATTCACGAGTGACTGAACAACAAAATTCATACTTTTTACAAAACCGATCAACAAAAATCATGCTTTTTA
This sequence comes from Maratus speculifer, assembly GCA_964019185.1. NCBI lineage: Eukaryota > Metazoa > Arthropoda > Arachnida > Araneae > Salticidae > Maratus > Maratus speculifer. The sequence continues at coordinate 33,144,115 of OZ025291.1, read as the reverse complement.
CAAAGCCGATCGACAAAATTCGTTATTTTTACGAAACCCTTCGACGAACCTAAACGATTTTTCTGCGCCTGATCAACAAAATTTTCGATTTTTTCCTGCTTGATCGTTCTCGATTTTTAGGAAGTTGATCAACAAAATTGGCGGTTTTCAAACTTGATCATCAAAATTTACAATTTTTATGAAGCTGATTAACAAAATTTGCGATTTTTACAAAACTGATTGATAAAATTCGCAATTTTTACAAAATTGATCGATAAAATTCGGGATTTTCCTTCACACGATTGACAAAATTCATGATTTTTAGAAAGCCTATCAATGAAATTCACGATTTTTCCGTTCCAGATCGGCGAAGTTCCCAACTTTTCCATGCCTGATTGACGAAATTTGATGATTTTTAGGAAACCAGTTGACGAAATTTGCAATTTTCTCTTTGCATGATCGACAAATTTCGCAATTTTTCTGCACCTGTTCGACAAAATTTGCGATTTTATTAGAGCCTGATCGACATAATTCACAATTCTTTTTGCGTGTGATCAACAAAATTAGCAATAACATCGCCACCGACCAACAAAATTTGAGATTTTTCGGAATCCGATCAATAAAACTTCAGTGTCAGGTCGAAGAAATGTGCGCTTTTCCCACCATTAATTGACGAAATACGCATTTTTCTGCACCTGATCTACGGAATTCACGATTTTTTACTAAATCTGCCGAAATTTGCATTTTTTTACGAAGCAAGTTGAAACTCGCGTTTTTTGATAAACTGACGAAATTCACGATTGTTTAGCAGGCGATCAACGAAATTTTCAGTTTTTCCGCACGTCATCACTAAATTCATGATTTTTTTCATGCCTTATCAACAAAAATTGAGATTTTTTTTGTGTACGATCAACGAAATTCGCGTTATTTTCACACGATAAACCGAGCAAACATGCTATTTATTGCAACCGGTGAATTTAATTCATATTTTAAGGAGCATCATAAACAAAACTGACGATTTTTTCTTGCCCGATCAACGAAATGTTCGTTTTTTTGCCTCTGACCGACAAAATTTGGGATTTTTCCGTGCCCTATCGGGAAAATTTGCTATTTTTTACTGAGCCTCATGGGCAAAATTCACGATTTTTCCATATCTGAAGAGCAAAAATTGCGATTTTTCTGAGCCTTATCGACAAAATTCGCTTTTTTTCTGCTATTAATCAGTGAAATTCGCAATTTTTCTGTGCCGATCAACGAAATTTGCAACTCTTACCTGACGAAATTTTATATTTTCCCTTGGTAAATTGACGAAATTTATGATTTTTCTGGAAAAAATTGGAATTTTTTCCAGTTGTAAATTGACGACACTCGCGGGCCACAGGTTGTGCATCCCTAGTGTAAAATACTTATAAATGTATCTTTAACTCCCTATTGTATGCATGTTTTCCAAATGTTCTAATATAACCTAATTCTTTTGTAATTGTTTATAAAATAAAAATTCGAGTATCTGCAACAGAAATTAAATGTCTCCTATCCTAAATATGTAAATGTTTCAGACATTTACACATTTTACAATGATTAAAAACAGCAATTATTGATTTACCATTGTGAAAGCATATAAAAAAAATTGCAATGAGATTTTGAATCGATAGAAAAAATTTGATTGGCCAATGATTACTTTCCATACAATTAATAAATAGTATGGTAAATGGCTAATTTTAGCATTGCATTACAGCAAAACTTTCATTAAAATACAATGTTTAAACACACAATAATTAAAATTCTGAACATATGTAAATGTTTCGCAAGTACTGGGAACTTGCTTCCTTAGTGTTAAAAACGGTAAAATGTATGAAATAATAAAAAAAAAACCCAACTGCCAGCAAGTCAGTAACCCAAATAATAGTAAACACAGAACCAAAAATACTGGTTAGATTTGTTATGTCACGATACTTCATTTCCAATTTGATTATATTGGTTGCTGAAGCTGGTTTCAGGATAATTTCTTATATATTTTTCTAAATACATTTAACAAAACATCTAAAATCGCAAGCGACTGGTCATCATTAGCCATTAGTGTAGATGTTAGAGATTTGATAAATACAGGGGTCTGCTATTTGGGAGTGTCAGTCATGAAAGTTTTCATTAATAATCACATTAATTTGTTGCATTTAAAATTAAACAATTGAATGTTGCCTAGTTTATCAATAATTAATGAAATTTTGAAAGCTAAATTAAAACAGAAATCTTACTTTGTCCCTTCTGGGCCAAGGATAAAAATATAGTGCACAAGCAGTCAATGAAGCTTCGGCCATATTTGTCAATGTACGTGAGGAACAGTAAAATAAAAACCAAGATATTAAAATATTAAATGCTGTCCATAGACCACAGTTTCTTCCAAAATATTCTTTGGCAAATTTATAAGCAAAAAAATCACCAACAGATGACAGAACTGACTGCAACATTTTAGGCAAAAAAATCTGAAATTAAAGACAGTATTATATATCGACAGTACATATATATATCAATAAAAAACATTGATTTCACACAAAGTATTTTTAATGATGAATTTTAAAATTACTTACAATAAGAAAAATATTATCTGGAATTAACTGATAAGCTGTATGAAAAATAAATGGATAAAAACAACTTCTAATTTTCTTACTCCATTCCCAAGTAGTATGGCCATAACTGAAATTATGAATTTATATATAAATTGGCATGAAAAAGAAACAATTATCATGTAAAAAGATTCCACATCTTACAGCAATTATTGCATATAACTTATAAACTTGATAAAATAAAAAAAATACCAAAATATAAAACTATATTCTAAAATAACAGATTACACTATTATTTCCTGATACAATTTAATATCAATGCATATCCAGATCTGCCAACATTCGAAAATAATTAATAGTAGCACACAAAATAAAATTAATCTGGCAGTTGGTTGGTTTTTCAGGTTTCAAAACCATTTTTTAACATTCGTTTAAAAAAAAATTAATGTTGTTTTTTGTTTTTTTTTTCGAAAATTTTTTTATAAGTTTATTAGAGTTTCTTTTTTGTGTTACTTTTTTTTTTTTTTTTTTTTTTTTTGACATTAGTGAAAAGATTTTAGTTTTCTAATTTTTTAGCCCAATGTAGTAAATTTTGATGAAATTTGCATTTTTTCTCGCGATCTTCATTTCCTGACATTCACAATTTTTTTCCCCACAACCGCAATTCATATTTTTCAATCACAATTTTTTCTTGAAATCTGCATTTTTTACCACAAACTTTGGATGAAATTCATATTTTTAACCTTGATCTTTTGATAAACTTTCTGTTTGATTTTTATTAAGTTTTTAAAATGTAATTTATGGGGGGTTTTTTTTGTGTGTGTGTATGTGTGTGATCTTTTGATGAAATTTGAATTTTCTTATCGATATGTTGGTAAAATTTGCAAATTCTTACTGATCCTTTGACAAATTTGCATTTTCTTTCTGGGATATTTTGATAAAATTTATGTTTTTACCGTGATATTTTGACGAAATTTATTTCCTTCTGCGACCAATTGACAAAATTAATTTTTTTTACACGGTCATTTATAGAAATTCGCAATAGTCTATCATAATCAATTGGCAAAACTGACAGTTTTGTGTGACTAATTGCAAAATTTTGGACATTTTTTAGTAACAAATTTTTAAAATGCACAATTAATTTCCATGAACTTCAGACAAAATTTGCAATATTTTTGCCTTGATATCTTGTCAAAATTTATGATTTTTCTTGAGCAATCTTTTAATGAAATTTACAATTACTTTCTGAACTCTTAACAAAATTAGCAACTTTATTCAGTGACCAATTGAAGATAATCACTATTTGTTTCCAAGATTTTTGACACAATATCAGATATTTTCCCATGAAAGTTTGAAGAAATTATTATTTTTTTTTTTTCTGTGACTAATCACAAATTTATTTAGGACCAATTACTAGCAATTTATCCAATTTTTATGAAAATTTACCTGTGTAACATTCAAGTCAGACTGCTTGGTCAAATTTGCAGCATTGTAGAGAATAACCCATAAGCATATACAATGCAAAAACAGACTAAAATTATTCGTTTAAGTAATATACTGATTATGCTTTCAAGAGGTGTATTGTAATGTTTTGTAAAAAAAAAAAAAAATTAAAAAAAACGAGATGGTACAGTACAAAACTTATTAAATTTAGTTTGGCATTGCACAATGGTATGACTAACCATGCTAAATATTTTATACCGACTGTAAATTCAATACATAGTAGTAGTAGTAATGCATTTCTGATTCTCCCTCTATACTGAATACCTTTATAATCTGAACATTTTTGGCCGGTCTCATGAGTGTTCAGAGTAGAGAGAGTCCACTGTATATGCAACAGAAAATGTAATATGAATTCCTATTCACAAGTTATTACAGTACAGTATTTTAGTACTTATCAATACTAAAAAAAAAAAAAGTTTTGCTCTATGTGTGTGTGATGGCAAGCAAAATCTATGGCACATACCAGAATGAAAAACTTTGTGAAACTAATCCAAAGGGTCTCGTGATGCACCTGAGATTCAAAAATTTTAAATTTTTATAATTAGTTGAGAAATTAATAATAAAAAAAAGCCCAAATTAAAAGAATGGAAAATTATAGTTCAGTAAAAATATAATTTTTTTTTTCAAACTGCAGAATATTTCTTCTAAAAGTTGAAAGGAGGGGGGGGGGGGGGAGAGACAAGATGTATGGTAGCATGTTTGGGGCATGGATCCCCAAATGCTGCTGAAGTTTCTTTTAATTATTGTCAAAAATCGGATATAGTTTTAATATCCAATGAAATTTTATATTTCATTCTACATTCTATTATGTTATATTTTATTTTTATAATATTTTATATTTTGTTACATCCATTTATTACTTTATTATAGAGAATATTTTCTTTTATCTTTATCACTTTAAAAATAGATCGTATTTTTAATTCTTGTTTAATTGTTTTCCTGTTATCATCAGACCATTTGAGTGTTGGTGAGCACAGCATGCAGGCTGTAGAGCTCCTTAATATTTTGAATAAATGTAATTTAGTACTGGAGAAAATTTATTAGTTGTTGCATACTTTATCATTCCAGATATATAGACTTGCATAGGAAAGATAATTAGCACTACACAATTTATTGTAAAATGTCGACTCATTTAAATTAAATAATTATTAAGAAATAATTATTTACATGTAAGTTATTGATTATCATATTTAATTTTTTAATGAATATTTTAAAGTCAATAATGGTTACTTTAGTAACTATCCTTTTTCATTTTTTTAGTCAATCCCCCAGTAAGAATCGAAACAAGGGGGCTCACAGAAGTATATGTGCTTAGATCCCCCCCCCCTCCAAATTTTTAAATCAGTCCCTGTGGGAAAGGGGGAGATAGAATTACAATACTGCTAGGTCGATAAATGTACTGGGCTTTTTTATAAAGAGCTGTACCTAAAATTCTACTGAGCCTAAAAACTTGAAAATTACACAGCCAGATACAGAAAAAATCCTCCTTTCAGAAATTCTAAAAATTATTTTTACACTCCTGTAAATAGTTGAAAAATTTATTTGTAAAATCTCTTTTATTTCTGTTCAAAGAAACACAGATCTTTGAGAAATCTTTCAAAGTGAGAACAGGTGCATGCAATGCAGATGTCTTGCTATAGAATAAAAACCCCCAACCACAAATAATTTTTATACTAGAATTCTTTGGAATGTTGTCTTTTTTATTTAAAAATATACCATTTAAAGATTTTAAAGTAATGCATCTAGCCATATCTTTAAATACTGTTTAATAACATGCGCCAATATTATACAGTAGACTCTCTCAACTATGCAACCCTAAAATCCACATAAGTTTAAATCACACATCATTACATATGCAAATGCAAACAATGAAACTTTCAGCTAAGGTGTAGGGACAATATTACTGAATTTTTTAGTTTTATGTCATTCTATGTGCATTTTAATATGCAATTTTAAACAATATGAGTTAACTCATGATTTTTCATGAGGGAAGTATGAATTTATGTTTGTAAAAAACCATAATATTTCTAATATCACTAGTGATCACAATCATTCTACCAAATACATAATCTATTAAGGGTGTATTTCGATTCAAACAGCTTATTTTCCGATTTATTTTTGAATTCATTATTGCTCTCAAATACACCAAACTTTCAAAATCTCTTATTTGGAAAGTACACAAGGTGCCGTGATTGTTGATTCTTTGATAAATGCAGAAAATATTGCAAAAAAAGCAATCAAAAATGGCATTTCGAACCGATTTTTCCCAAGCGGGAGATCTGGGAATGAAAAAAAGGGTCATACTAAAAAGGTAATTGTTTATAACTCAAATTCTAATAAATTGAGGATAAAAAAAATCACACAGCACCTCATACGTCCCTTCGAGAATCCCCTCAGCAAATTTCATGTTTCTACTTTTAAAAATGTGCCTGAAATTGTATCAGAAAATTTCGAGCTATTGAAGGTGAAAGAGCATTTTTTCGAATACACCCTTAAGCAAATTATTTGGTTATTAAGACTGGCTAAACTTGAAATAAAACTTCTTTACTTTATAATTGTTATGTAAATTAATAGAGTAACTTTATAAGGAAAATTTAATTGAATTTTTAAAAATGTATCTTATCTTAATCATCCATATTTAATTATATATTAATTATTTATGTGATCTTTACTTTTAATAATTTAATTATTTTTGAAATTATCTTACTTTCTATTATCTTAATTTAGTATTTTACTTAACTATTTTAATATTTTATTATATAGCAAGCAGTCATCATAATTTTCTTTGTAGTATTACATTCAATTTGCCATTTAAAAAATCTAAACAGAGGAATGAACAGAAATCCACAAAACCTCTGGTCCCAAGCTGTGTGGATTTATTGGAATCAACTGCATTTACATATACAGGATGAGTCATAATCATCAAAACAGGCTATCTCCTTAAATATTGTGCTCAGGCACATACTTCCATTTGGAAAGTTTTATAAAAAAGGTGCAATATTAGAAACAAACATAAGAAATATTTTGGTTTGCATTTATTACTTTTAGAAAAAATATAAGTATCCTACTGACTGTAGCCTGATATTTCTAAAGCTTAGTTCTGAAAAAATTCTGAGCCATGTAAAAATGCTTAAGGAATGTTCAAGAATATTTTCAGGCAGATTGAACTTTCCATTAGAGAAAAAAATGTAAATTGCAAAAGTGGACCACTGTCTACCAATCTCCCCTAACGTTTATGTATAGTATATAATTTCATCATTATTTTCTTAGTTAAGTTTTTAAGATACAATAGAAATTGTCGAACTTTTTTATAACTAATCTTAAATAATTTTTCTCAAAATATTTTAATTTATTCACAGAGAGTTATATCTGTCATTGTAATGTTAAAATACTAGATAATATAAGAATAGAGAAAAAAAAGGGGGTGTAAGAGAGATTAGAAAAATTCTGACTATCAGTGGTGCCTGGCCAACATAGAAGCACCCATATGAGATAATCTTTTACGTTAAAAATCAAATATATTTTACCCAAACGTCAGTTTATGTGACACTTCTAGAGACTGCCAATATTCATCAGGAACAAATGATGATTGTATAAAATAAACACATATTAGACGAAATATGAGGAATGAAAATAAAATATTATGGTCTGAAACAAACATATTTGGTCAAAATAGCTGTATAATTCTTTAACTATAGTTCGAATTAAACGTTTCAACTTTTATACTAAAGAATTCGGCAATATGTAGTACGAGTAATAAATCATTGTTGGAAAATAATCGTAAAATAACGGTATATTGAAAAACTCAGATTCTCAAAAGTTTATTGATTTATAAGTATTTTTAAGTCTGGAGGGAATTTTCTTCGCAAAACTCGGATTCGCAATGGAAAGCATGCCTCCAAGAAATATAAACAAACAATTGGTTGGTTGATTGGTTAAAAGAGATAAGTCGATTGGGGATGCTGGTAACTTCTTTTTTTCATTCAATTAAAGTACAGATTAAAGTATTATATCTAGACAATATATTTTTATTTATCTGTAAAACTTACATTACTTTGCAAATTACTCAAAAATACTAGCTAATCAGTCACTTTTTGTAAATCTTCGATTTACAAATCATTAGAATCGAAAATACCAATAATCGATATTGAATAAAAGGCATGGCAGGCATGTTTACGTCTCAGGCTTGAGGTCTGAAATCTTAAAATAAATTGTGTCTCTCAAAGATATTTCAAGTTTTCTGGTTATTATTATAGATTCATAATGAGAAACCCACTTCGTACAAAGCTCTCTGTTTCTGGTAATCATTTTTTATCTTTTAATCTAGAAAATTCTCATCTTTTTATTCGATGTACTTTGTAATTTAACATTTTATGTGTTTTTTTATTTTAAAAAATCTTTTTCTCCCCTTTTTTAATACAGATTATTCGGAAGAATCAGCAGATGACAGTGATAATTCTAATTTAAACGTTGTCACAAAAGAAGAAGGTATAAAATTCGCTGCTAATATATATATTTTTAACTATTACATAATAACAATATGTAGTTTTATTTTCGATTATCTGAGGTTTTTTCATGGGCATTTACTATGTTATGTTTTTTAGATAAGTCAGCTGATTCATCTGGTGTTAGTGATTCTGATTCTGAAGATGAAAAGCAAGGTATCTAAGACATTTTAATTACGTATTTAGTCATTCAAAATATAATTATTTGTACTACGAAGGAAATGTACTTTTCCGTTAGCCAGATGCCAGCGTCATATGTATTTATATAAACATATCTGTGTGTATATCAGGGTTGGCAAGTTTCTTCCGCAGAGGAAAAAACCGGCCGGAAGAAATAGGTTTCTTCCAAGTGGAAGAAATGGAAGAAACTGTTTTTCTTTAAGAATTTACCATATATTTTCAATTTTGTAAGGTATAATAAATATCTTCTTCCTATAATCTAATATAAATTAATTTCACTGGACCATAACAAATTTAATTAAGTATATATGCCAAATTAATAATTACATCAGTTTTTTAGCCAAGATCACACACAACACTTATCTAGAGATCTTCAACTATTGACTAAACGAAAAGAAATTTTATCCAAAATGCACAAAATCAGTTAAATGTTATACATTTCAATTTAACCATCATTTTTTTTTTATTATTTAAAATACTGAAACTAGTAGTAGTAGAGATTCTTTACTAATGGTAGAATGAAACCCATTTAAATAAAGGGTTTTAACTTACATCGATTAAATTAATGTAAATAATGTATAATAATTGCTATATTAAATAGAGATCAATCAAAATACAATTTCGTTTTTGGCCCAAAATCTGAGTTTTGCCAAAAACATGGGCAAAGATTCGCCCTGATCGAAACACTTAGTATTTAAAAAATCTTGTTTTTTCCTTCGGAAATTTTCAATATTAGTTATTGATTTGAACTGTATTTGCTGAAATGAATGTATTACAGTGAACTTCATTGTTTACAATTATAAGTCATGATTTATCAATCATCTCATAGAAAATTTTTAGTTTAAACTGCATTAGATTTCAAATATTCTTTGAGAAAATTCTAGAATAACAAATGATCATTTACAAAAATCAAGATGTAACCTAACACTCAAATATATTTTAATTAAAGGAAATTCTTACAATTAAAAAATCTTTGTGTCATGGATGAATTAATTATCTATTATTCTATATGAAAAAAAAGTTTTCGGATTATTAACAGTTTTACATAATTAATAAATACTATATATATAATTAATTTTATTTATGTATGTATTAATTACTTTAAAACATATAATTTAATTACTTAAAATTTTTTTTGGATGTTATCATTTTCGGTCAAAAAGTAGGAAAGTCACTTATATTCGGTTTTGGCCTAAAAACTTGTTTTAGTCTATCAATCGGTCGGTATTTAAAAAAATCATTAAAATCTTTATTTTTCTTTGTATAATGCAACATAGTATAGTAAAAAAGTTTTTTAGCAGTAGGATGCTGCAATTAATTTCTTAACGTAAATTAGATAAAAGCAAAAAATGAAGATTTTTTTCAAGTCCTACACTTCAGGATAGTTTAAAAGCATTTTGACATACCCATAGATGTTTTTAGAACACTAATCTTTTAAAATCAGCATTGAAATATTCATGCTAGATGAAAAATATAAAAAAATTCAAATTTATTTATTTACTGTGTTGCACAGTTTAAAATAATGCACATTTATGTGAAAAAAAATATATTTTTTTATATGAAAAATAAACAATTTGTAGATTAGTTTCTTTTTTTATAAATGGAGCAATTAATAAAAAAACCTATTCCATAATAAAAAAAAATCCCAACCTCTACAGTAGTAAAAATACACCATCTGAAAATGCCTGCTGAACCTGAAGTTTGTAATTAAAAAAATAACTGATCTTTGCAAAAATAATATTTTTGATAATAATTAAATTTTCCAATTTAGATTTCATGTAATTATGCTTGAATTCTTTTACATAGTTAATATACTTTAACTTTCAGCATTTGTTTTGGTTTCTTCCATTTCTTCTAGTTTCTTCCACTGTCCTGGAAGAAATAGGTTTCTTCCAGGTAAGAAACTCAACCCTGGTGTATATATATAGATAAGGAAGAGTTTGGTGAAATGGGACAATAAGTTTTTCTCATTATATATAATTCTAAACATTTCTTCATTAACTCACTAGATGAAGCAATGGCAGCTCAATCGTCTTCTGAAAAAAGTGCTGATCTGCATAAGCTTACAATTGTATAATGAAAAAGATTATTTCAAGCATTATTGCAGTAGTAAAAATGACAGAGGGTATACGCTCAAGTAAGAGAATATATCCTAGAATGTGTATACTACAAGCTATCTTGAGAAATAGAGGGTATATAGTGCTGCGTTAAAAAATCCAGAGAGTATATGGCATATACCTCCATATGCCCTCCACTACATTCCTGATTTAAAGAATCTAAAGTAAATTTGCTTCATATATTTTTTATGCTTTCTGATTATTATTGGCTTGTTTATGTGTAGATGTAATGTATATATATTTTTTTTTTCTATTTAAAGAGCACTATGCTCTATTGTTCCTAATTTAAATTAAGCTTAAAAGCAGCATTGTTGTTTATACAAGTAGTTTAACATAAAAAAAAAAAAAGAGTGAGGAAGAATGGGACATGCCAGCAAAAAGTGGAATGGATAAGTCCAATTCCTCCTTTTGAATAAGATAAATGTAAATTACTAATACAGTAGACTCAGACTCCACTCCCTCAAATCGACAACTCTCTAAAATCTGCACATATTTTATGGATGTAAACAATGAAATTTTCAGTTCAGATATTGGAACAAAATTTGACTTTTATAGTTTTATATCAGGGTGCGTAGCGGTGCTTACAGGTGCTTACAAGGTACTTATTTTCAAAGCAAATTTGTCAGGTCCTTACAAGGTGCTTCTTTTTTTTTCCAGAGTGCTTATTTTTTTCTCTCTCCCTTGAAATGCCTGTTTTTGAACCAACTTCTTGTTTTAATTTTCGCGATCCTGAACCGAAACTATTTCGATAAAAGCGAAACAACTACAACTTTTCCTTATCTAGAACGGCTGATGATGCCTCGTTCGTACCCCAGAAATGTTCGTATTGTCCACTTTTAGCTCCTCCCTCATCTTTCAGCCTTTGATTCTCGGAACTCTGAACGCAAGTTCTCCGTTCTGCATGGTTTTCTGGAATTCTGGCGTTGCATATTTTTTTCTTTAGTGACTCTCGTGTGAGCGTGTGATTATTCATTATTGCCATTTGAATTTTTTATTATACCAAAGTAAGTTGAATATATCGTCGAACGATCGATCAAAATAAGTTGCAAATATCATAAAAAATAAAATATATATATATATATCAAAAGACAAAGCGTGCGAAGAGAAAACTGCACGCGGAACAAATTGTAAATTTGACGACCCCTCTACCCAACTTTTTCTTGTAATAGACGAAAAATGACATTGGTAATATAAATTTGGTACCCCCTAAATTTCCGTACCCGGCACGGCTCCCCCTCCCCTTTCGCACAGTGCTGTTTAAAGATCATGAAAATGCTCAAATTTTTATAAAGAATCGCAGAAACCTTAAAATGTCATAGAAAAATTTGAAAAAATTCGTCGAAAAACCAAAAACATTCATCAAAAGATTATGAAAAAAAGCAAATTATGTCAAAAGAATGCGATCAAATCACAAATTTTACCGAAAAATCTCGGAATAAAACCAAAAATTTCCTCAGAAAATAGCGATGAAACCGCAAATTTTGATTAAAAAAAACAGCAATAAAACCCCAAATTTCACCAATAAACTGCGATAAAACCACAAATTTCGCCAGAAAACCAAAACTGCTGAAATTTCGCCGAATAATCGCGAAAAAATTGAAAATTTCCGTCTCAAATTTTTATTAAAGAACGCAAAAAAATGCAAATTTCGGCGAAGAAATTTGCATTGCTAAAAAACACTAAGTTTGTTAAAAAATTTGCAATAAAATTGCAATTTTTGTAAAAAGATAGCGACAAAACTTATTTTTGATGAAAACTCACGAAAAAACCACTCATTTTGTCAAAAGATCGTGATAAAATCACAAATTTTGCAAAAAGATCTCGAATAACTACAAATTACGTCGGAAAAAAACAAAAGATCACGAAAATACAGAAATATCTACAAAAAATCGCGATAAAACCGCAAAAGATTGCGAAAACCAAAAATTTTCTGCAAAAATATAGAAAAAATTGTCAAAATATTGCAAAAAATTAAATTTCTTCAAAGGATTTTTAAAAAGACTTAAATTTCATGAACCCCAGAAGAGAAGAAGAAAAAAAAAAAAAAACCTGAAAATTAACTGATACAAAGTAAAAAACCCTGAAAATTATCAAATGCAAAATATATTAATTTCAAATGTCAAATTCACTCAAAAATAAAATTTGAAACAAACAATTTTGGAGCAGAAAAAACAGCTTTAGAAAAAGCAAGAAATTAAAAAAAAGAAGAAAAAATGCTGCTACCCCGGGAGCAGAATCGGCGCAACGCTGCGACGTACGTCGCAGAACTCTTGGGAATGTCTGCAGATTATTTTTCAACTGTTAAAAATTTAGCTACAATTAAAAAATTTCGGTTCTAAATCCAAAAATTCGGACATAAAAAGTATCGCAAATTTCGACAAATAGTCTTCGAAAAGAAATCAATTTTGCAGAAAACACGTGAATTTCGTCGAAAAATCGCGAAAAGAACGGCAAAATTCGTCCAAAAATCTAGAAAAGCAAATTTCTTCAAAAGATCACGAAAAAACGGCAAATTTCTTCAAAATATCACAAAAAAAACAGCAGTTTTCGTCAAAAAATCACGAAAAAAAGACAAATTTCTTCAAAAAATCACAAAAAATGGCAAATTTCTGCAAAAGTTCACGACAAAAAAGGTTGTTTTCGTCAAAAAATCACCCAAAACGGCAAATTTCTTCAAAAAAATCGTCAAAAAACGGCAAATTCTTTTAAAAGATCACTAAAAACCGGCAGTCTTCGTGAAGAGATCGCGGAAAACGGCAGTTTTCGTAAAAGATCACGAAACATCGTCGAATTTCTTCAAAAAAATCGCTAAAAAACGGTAAATTTCATCAAAAAATCACGAAAAAACAGAACATTTGTTCAAAAAATCTCGAAAAAACGGCAAATTTCTTCAAAAGATCATGAAAAAGCGGCAGTTTTTGTTAAAAAATCGCGAAAAAACTGCAAATTTCTTCAAAAGATCGCGAAAAAACGGTAATTTTCGTGAAAGGATCGCATAAAAAGGCAGCTTTTGTCAAAAGATCACGATAAATATAGAAATTTATTCAAAAGATCGCAAAAAAACGGTAATTTTCGTGAAAAGATCGCGAAACATCGTCGAACTTCTTCAAAAAATCGCGAAAAAACGGCAAATTTCATCAAAAAATCACGAAAAAAAAAAGATTTCAAAAAACGGCAAATTTCTTCAAAAGATCACGTAAAAACGGCAGTTTTCGTTAAAAAAATCATGAAAGAACTGCAAATTTCCTCAAAAGATCGCGAAAAACAGCAAATTTTTTCAAGAGATCTCAACAAAACGGCAGTTTTCATCAAAAGATCATAATAAATCGACAAATTTCTTCAAAAGATCTCGAAAAAACGACAATTTTATTCAAAAGATCACGAAAAAATAAGTTTTTGTCAAAAAATCGGAAAAAAATGTCAAATTTTGTCATAAAAATGCGAAAAAAGGTGCAAATAGCGTCAAAAGTTCACGAAAAATGATATTGTGACAACAGATCGTGAAAAACTGGTGTCAATTTTTGTTAAAGAGGACCCCTCCCTCCTCTTTCAGAAAATGTATGAGGTGTTAAAAATTCTGAGTACAAAGACAATTTCTTTTTTTTAAGTATACTTTTCTTTTATGTCTATCACAAATACTTGGGAGGTTTGAGTGCATATAATGTAATGCGAGGGATTGGTCTGCAGACTGTTTTTTAAGTTTTTACTTGTGTTGCAGACTGCAGAAAAAAATTCTGCTGCTAGGGCTGCTATAAAATCAGTTTTTAAAGTAGCAAAAACAGTTTTTATACAGAAAATTCCACTCCAGCAACGACTTTTTTTTCGCAGTCTTATGACAGAATTTGCGGCTTTATCGCGATCTTTTGAAGAAATCTCGTTTTTTCCGTGATCTTTTGAAGGAATCTCGTTTTTTTGCGATCTTTTCACGAAATTCGTCGTTTTTGTGCGTCTATTTGATGAAATTTATTGTTTTTACGTGATTTTTTTGATGAAATTTGCCGTTTTTTCGTGATTGTTTCAAGAAAATTGACGTTTTTTCCTGTTAAAATGACAAAAATGATTGTTTTTACGTGATTTTTTGTGAAATTTGCTGTATTTTCGTAACCTTTTTTCTAGAAATTTGTCATTTTTTCGCGCTTATATAACAAAATTGATCTTTTTGCGATTTTTTGACTAAACTGATCTTTCTTTTCATGATTTTTTGATGAAATTGATTTTTTTTTTTTTTTTTTTGCAATTTTATGACAAAATTGATCATTTTTTCACGTTTTTTGACAAAATTTGCCTTTTTTAAAAAAATGAATTTGCATTTTTACCCCCGATTCTAGAAAGAAATTTGTTCTCTGCGCGATTCCTTAAAGAAATTCATGTTTTTACTTTTAATTTTTGATGAAATTTGCAAATTTTTTTCAAAATTCACGATATTTTTTTAATGTTTGATTTTTTTACTAAGTGTAACAATATCATAAAACCGAGAGGATCAATCGAAAAGCTCGGAAATCCGGGGTACACCAGGAACACAATCACCCCTGTAATGCGTATATGTGCATAAATGGGTGCTTCTTTTTCTCTAAAAGTGTGCTTACAGGTGCTTATTTTTAAAACTAAAATGTTGCTACTCACCCTGTATATCAATTCCATATCATTTATAATTTTGTTAATATTACTGTATTCATGTTTTTTTATGAAGGAAGAATATATTTATATATATTTTTTTAATTCAAGCGATTGCTGATATCACAATCTTCTTACCAAATATATTTTTTGATTAATCAAGTTTTTTTCGTTATTAAGTCTGGCTAAACCTAGGGGGGGGGGGGGGGAATCCTCATTTTATGATTTTGATGTGAATTAGTAATGTACTTTTATGAGGCAAGTTTTGTTGAATAATTCTGGAAAAATACATTTAATCTTTATAATGAGTATTTAATCATAGGTTATTGATTATTAACTGGACCTATTCTTTTAATATTTTAATCATTTAAAAAAATATCGAAATTTTTATTATCTTAGTTTTTTACATATTTTAATATTTTATTACATTGTAAGCATTCATTACAGTTCCGATTGCATTATTAATTACATTCAAATTGCTGTTTAAAAATGTAAACAAAGTAATGACCAGAAATCTGCAAAATTCTAAAATCAACACAACTTCTGGTCCCAAGCTGTGCGGATTTGACATTTGAGGGAGTCTATTGTAATGTGCAAATATTTTAATTAGAAGAATTAAATTTAAAGAAAAATAACAAATAACTGAAATATTAAATAAAAAATATTGGGGGCTGTGCATATATAATGTTGTTATTTTAGGGGGGAGAGGGGGGATCTGGCACATAATATCTTAAGATATCTCTGGGGGGGAGGGGGAGTGTTTTTTGATATCAATATCATTTTTGATCCATGAAAATTTTTGTGTTCAAAATAATATGTTATCGCTTTTATATTTGTTTATCTATTTTTTAAAAATACAAAGATTTTTATTAGAATCACTGAATTATTATAAAAGTATTTGATTTTAAAATATAGAATAACCAAAAGTTTGACATTCCTATTCTTCTTCATATATAATCATGGTACAAAAAACCATTATGTGAATAAAGATGAAAATAAGCACTCGCCAGTCGCCACTCGGCGACTAGATGTGAAAAACTGGCGACTAAAAATGTGGAAAGTATCAGCCAAATGCAGGATTCTCCAAAAGGTGTTTTGTGAAAAAAATCGCGGAAAAAAAACCCCTGCGAATTTCGACAAAATAATTTAAAAAACCCAAATTTCGAAAAAATATGAATTTCGTGTAAGTATCGCGAAAAGACATCGTCTAAGGATCGCAAAAAGAACGCAAGTATCGTCGAAGAATCGCGAAAGAACCATAAATATCATTAAAGAATTGCAAAAAAAAAAGCAATTACAGTCGTCCCCGCATAAACTAATATTGACGGTTCCAGAAAAAAATATTCGATTAAGCGGGGTATTTGATTAAATGGGGAGACATATAAATGTAATAATTAAGGTGCAATAAAATGATCAAATTATTAAATACAGTATATTTATTTACCAGAATAAGAAAATCGTTAAAAACTTTAATAGAACAATGCAAAATGAATTAAAAACAAAATAATTCAAGTAAATACGCATTAGTTCAATATCAGTAAGCACATGCATTTGGTTTACATTACATTTAATGCAGATTGTGTGAATTGGGTCCAAATTTTGTAATTAGATGTTAAATTGTGTAATTTATGTAATTTATACAGGTTTAAAAAAATAGATGAAAGTGGTTTATGTAAAATTTTAGAGTAAAAAATGGGCGAGTTAGTTTTCAAATTTTATCATAATTACCATCTTGAGCTCCTAACTGACAACACATTATTATTAAGTGCTACTTCAGTCATGCGAAAGGATTTGCTCGCAAATGCTAATCCTATAGAAGAAATTTATAAGCATATCTCTGCCACATTTCAAAATTTTTAAATGATCTTTTTTTGCAATGGATAGCTGAGATCGATCTGTTTAAAGGGTGTCGTCATTTTTAACTTTTTCGATTTTTATTGTTGTTGTTTTTTTTTTTTTTTTTTTTTTAATGAGGATGGTTTTAGTTTTGGGACTGGTTTAAAAAATGAAAGTGTCTCCATTAAAAATATCTGTAAATAATAAAAAAAGTTAAAAAAATGTCCTTTAACAAACGAAAGCAAACAAAATTCAATATTGATCGAAATTACTGCCCAATTTATTTCATCTTTTTTAAAATGTATTCGAAAAAAAAAAGAAAGAACAAGGAAAGGAGCTCACTTGATCAATCCCCTGTACTCTTGCCAGGTGAAATCCATGCTGGAAGTTCTGGAAATTTGTTTTTTGTGTAAGAATCGATAATGACAAAAAGTGTGGAGGAAATCCCGATGGAAACATGTTTTTCACACCCATTTTTACAATTGTCTTACTCAGTTGTTATTCAATTAAGCGAGGACATTTCGTGTAAAGTATTCGATAAAGCGGGGGAAAATAACATTAGCCCAATGGGATGAAATTCGGTTCCGGAGGATTTTATTCGAATAAGCGGGGTATTCGATTATCTGTTACCCGATTAAGTGGGGAGGACTGTATCGTAAAAAATCGCGTATTTTGTCAAAAAATCAACGAAAACAAACGTGGTTTTTGTCAAAAAAAAAACGTGAAAACGATCGGAAAAAACGTGAATTTCACCAAAGAAACACGCAAAAAATGTGAATACCGTCAAAAAACGTAAAAACGAACGCAATTGTTAACGTGAATAGCGTCAAAAAATCACGATGACGAACGCGATTTTCGTCAAAAAATGTAAAAACGTATGCAAAAAAACGCGAATTTTATCAATTAAACACGAAAAAACTGCGATAACGAACGAATACCGTCAAAAAATCGCGATAACGAACGCGAATACCTCAAAATATTGCGATAACGAACGCGAATACTGTAAAAAAAATCGCGATAACAAACGCGAATACCGTCCAAAAAGTCGCGATACCGATCGCCAGTACCGTCAAAAAGTCGTGATAATGAACGCAATTTTCGTTAAAAAGCTTCGAAAACGAACTCAATTTTCGTTAAAAAGTTGCAAAAGCAAGCGCAAATTTTATCAAAAGATTGGGAAAAAAAACCAGCACATTATGTCGAAGGATTGTGGAAAAATGTATAATATTAGTTTCATGAGAGCCCCCCCCCCCCCCCACACACACACACCCGCTTTTATTTATTAGAAAATTTGTTGTGATTTTCAGTTTTATTAATCAAACCTGCTAGTTGGTAAATATACTTTTTTTTGGGGGGGGGGGTTACATCTCAGGGTTGCCACGCGACCTGGAAAACTGGGAAAACACAGGGAATTTTATATCTCCTCCCAAAACAGGGAAAATCCAGGGAATTTCTTAAAAAAACCTAAAAAATCTGGAAAACACAGGGAATTTGGTAATGGCAAATTATAACATTTCTAGTTAGCCTTCATACACGCATATATTTTTTCGCACTCAACATGGAATAAATGCATTGCAGTACAGGGAAAATACAGGGAATTTTTTTTCAAGATTAGAGTGGCAACCCTGCATCTTAATTCTAGACAAATAATTACAAAAAAAGAAGGTTGGGGTTTAGTTATGTCGTTAGCTACGCAAGCATCTAAGCATAGTTGGACTTGGACTTGTGTAGCTAACTGCATATGCATGTTGCATATAACTTTGCTGTTAATTTAAAATAGATTTGAAATTAGTATCTTAAGTTTATTCCAAACAATATAAATTAAAATATCTTAAACTAGTTCATATATTACTTATTTAGTCTAAGCTCGTATATATCTTGTAATTAAATATTCAGTAACAAATGTACTTACTGGTTACTAAAGAAATTATTCTTACTAGCCAATAACTGGCTACTAAAAAAAGACAACCAACCGGCCAGTGGCCACTAAGCAAATTCCTTATTTTCATCTTTATATGTGAAGTATGTATAAAATGAAGCTTGGGTTTTCTAATAAGAGAAAAAAAGTTGTCCATTTGTTTTGTTGATGAGAATTTCTGTCTGCCCCTGAACCTTCCACCATTATCAAATACTTTTAAAAAGTAACTAATTCTTTTGATGTAACCCGCGTCTGTGTGTTCATCTATATTATCTGACTCTGCTGGTATATATATTATATAAATATGTATATACAGTAGACTCCCTTAAATCTGCAACTCTCTAAAATCCACACATATTTTATGGATGTAAACAATGAAACTTTCAGTTCAGATATTGGGACAAAATTTGATTTTTTCAGTTTTGTATCAATTCAATATATTTTTTTTAACTTGTAATTTTCTTAATAACACTCTATTCATGTTTTTTCTATGAGGGAAGAATATTTTTTTTTTTTTTTAAATTCAAGATATTACTGATATTACTGGTAATCACAATCTTCTTATCAAATATATTTATGCATTAATCAAGGTGTTTTGGTTATTAAACCTGGCTAAACTTGAAAAGAAATCCATATTTTATGATTTTGATGTGAATTAGTAATGTATTTTTATGAGGCAAGTTTTGTTGAATAATTTTGGAAAAATACATTTAATCTTTATAATGAATATTTAATCATACACTATTGATTATTAACTTGACCTTTGCTAATAGTACTTTAGTCATCATAAAAATTATCTAAATTTGTATTATTTTTGACGGCCATTTAAAATGGGCCGAGCAGAGTATTTGCAGTGGTTTTGTGGAAGACTTAATTGATAACAACAGTTTTACATGACCAAAACTTTTATTATTAACTGAGATGAACTATTTACAGATGTAAACAACATTACGACATCACTTTGCCGTAAACTTAAAAAAAACTAAAAATAAGGATGATTTAAATTACATGATTGTGTGCTTAAGCAACATTCGAAAAGAAAAATTGAGATAGAGCAAAAAGCCATAGCAATACAGACTATTTATACAAGATTCTGATGAACTTGTTTTGCATATATCTGTTGCCATTGTAGTTACAAATTCTCTTCAGAAATACATCAAGATTTATCTGCAACACATATCCGAGACGCTATTGGCCACGCGGTATGACGTCAAAAACCTCTGCCGTTCACGGCAAGTGATGCGATCGCTAAAATCACTGTTACTCGGCTGTTACGCAGTAACATTACTCAGTAAAAGCAGATCGGAAAAGCCAGCTCTCGGATATTGTAAACAAACGTGCTCGGGAGATGACGAAAAACCATACATGCATCTATCTGAGTAAATACATTTTATTTCTACTTTAAAACCCGTTTCTTTTAAACTTTTAATGCTTATTTAAACTTAAGAAACGTATAGATGCGTAACAAACGGCCTCCTTTTTCGTCATCTCCAGAGTACTACAAAAATTCTGAAAAAGGTTATAAAAATGCAAAAATTACAATATGAAAAATTTCAAAAACTTCAAAAATTCAGAACTTCAAAAGTTCAATACAATTAAATTACATTTTCATATTCAAAAACAACAGTCTGGTCAATGTCAGGTCATATAAGACTTTATTGGCAAGGCATTGACCAGAGTGATTACATTGTAAGAAAAATTATAACCCCCCCCTTAAAACTTTAAATATCAAAAATCCTTTTACAAAACTTCAACAACTGCTCTCTAATCTGGGGTTTTGTAAAACTGTCAGCCAAGTTAAATTTACTAGCAATATATTTAAGTTTAAATACCTGATCATATACTAAATTTCTAAGGAAATGATATTTTATATGGATATGTTTAGTTTTTTGATTTTCAAAAGGAGAATTCGAAAAGGCTATTGCTGCTTGGTTATCACAGAATAGTGTGCAATCTTTCAAGTTTAAATTTAGAATCTCATTTTGTAAAACATTTTTGACCCAGATTAATTCTTTAGCAGCTTCAGTTAAACTGACGTATTCGGCCTCCATAGTTGAAAGACTTATACATTTCTGTTTAAAAGTCTTCCACGAAATGGGCGTTTCATCTAGAAACAAAATATAGCCACCTATGGAAACTCGATCGTCTCTGTTTGCAGCAAAATCTGAGTCTGAATAGCATGAAAGATTTAACTCACTAATTCTGGATAACTCAAGTTTATAATGTTTAGTATATTTAAGATAACCTAACAATTTTAATAAACTATTCCAATGAGAAATTCCAGGGTTTGATTGAAATTGGGATAACAAATTAACTGCATACATGATATCTGGTCTAGTCCTTCCAGCTATGAAAGATAAGCAGCCTATAAGATTTCTATAAGGAAACTTTGACATCATTTCAATATCTTCCCTAGTGGAAGGTGCATCTTGCTTCGACAAAACTAAACCCTTGGGCATAGGTAAGGTACTAACAGGAAATTTAAATTCTGAAAACATTTCACAAACTTTTTCAATGTATGAAGTTTGGTGTATAAAAAGACGATTTCCTATTTCTTCAAACTCTATACCCAATAGTTTTTTAGTTGACCCCAAAATTTTTAAGTTAAAGTGTTTTTGCAGTAATTCTATCCCAAAATCTAAATCATCTTTAGTTTTACCAAAAAGAACTATGTCGTCAACATAAAGCAAAAGAACCAATCTGGTCTGAAACATGTATACACAATTGCACCAATCTAGTTTTTGAAAATCAAGTTTGGATAAAACATCATCCATCTCGAAAAACCATTGTCTACCAGACTGGTGGAGACCATAAATGGCTTTATTTAACTTACAAATTTTATCTTTATCTTTAACAAAACCCTCAGGTTGGTGCATGTATACAGTCTCATCCAGATTAGCATAAAGGTAAGCATTGTTGACATCTACCTGGACATTTCTCCATTTAAACAGACATGAAAATATGGCAAAGAACAACCTAATTATTGTAAAACTAACAACCGGGCTAAAAACTTCTTCGTAATTTTCCCCCTTTATTTGATTAAACCCCTTCGCTACCAATCTCGCCTTATACCTTACAATTTCGTCTTTCTCGTTTCTTTTAACGGTAAATACCCAGCGGTTTCCTAAAACTTTAGCATCTTTTGGTGGTGTCACAAGATCCCATACTTTTCGTTCATACATGACGTTAATTTCATGGTTCATTGCGTCCCTCCAATTTGATGCTTCTGGGCTTTTAATGGCTTGATTGTAGCTTTGAGGAATTTTGATTTCAGTTAAATTTGCTTCATTTAAATTTAAAACTTTACCGGATTCTTTATTTTTAGAACTAAAATCAAATAAATTTTTATCACATTCTATTTTATTTTCTTTACAATATTTAATTAATTCATTAAAAGATCTAATTCTTGTGTTGGTTCCTTCTATGCCATAGTAAATGTCTGTTTGATTTCCTGTTTTTCGGGGTACTGCTTTACGGGTCCATGGAATTGATGCACAAGGTTTTAAAATTTCCTGCTCCGAAACTACTGGATCTTTTACTTTAACAGTCTCACTCCCCAATTGAGATGTATTTTCAGGTTCATAAAAAATATCTCCATCTTCTGGAAGATCAAAAAGTGAAAAGTTAAATTTTTGTTCTTTAAATTTTGAAACTACATCAACCCCCCTTTTTGTTTCATCAAATCTTACATTAATGGTTTCTACAATTTTATTTTCATCAATTAACCAAATTCTATAGCCCTTCGTTGATTGAGCATACCCGCACATGATCCCCAGTTTAGCTCGCATATCAAGCTTCCTTCTAATCTGTTTGGGCACTCCAACGTACGCTAAACATCCAAATTTCTTTAAATGTGAAACCGAGGGTTTTTTACCAGAATACATCTCAAAAGGGGTGAGTTCTGACTGTTTGTGACACACCCTATTCCATACGTAAGAAAAGCACATTAAGGCTTCCGCCCAAAATTTTTGAGATAAGCCGCTAGCATTGAGAATAGTCTTAACACCATCCAAAGCAGTTAACACTACGACGGCCGCGTTTTCAATATACCTGGAACGGCCGTGAACGGTCATTTTGACCGCTCTTTCGAAAAAACTAAAAAAAATGTAATTTTAACTAAAATAATATTAAAAACTCCTTTCCAGGAAACAAGTTTAATGACAAACTACAAAAAAGACTTACATTTTAAAAATATTTTTCAAGAAAATAAAACATTTCACATTCTTTTACTCTTCCTAGGCAATCTTAATGATATAGAATCCTGAAATTAGATAATGTGAGTGTCATATTTTTTATAATTAGAAACATAATATATGTTATCAAAAATTTTGTTCAAAGTCCGCAATTTTATTAATAGATTAGAAAAAATATTATACTGAAAAATGTAACATACCTCAGTTTATTTCACAAGCAAAGCAGACGGATATTGTCCTTTCTTCTGACATGCATGGCCCGCAAACGTGTTTCTGGCATCTTGAACACTGTTTGGAAGTTTTATTTCCTTTACAATTTTTGAGTATTTGACACTGCTTTCGTTTTCTGTTTTGAATTCCGGGAAGCATTTTGATTTGTTTGTCATCATACAACCTGTTTCGATCAATATAGTTTTTACGGAGTTCATCAGATAGTTTCAAAATATATTCCCGACGACTGATGTTTGAGTTAAATGTTTCTTTGTATATCACCCATGAATTTATTGCAGCTAGATCAAGTATGTTAAAAAAAACGTGCACTGGCCATCGTCTGGAAGAAGATTTCGTAGAGTATTTTCGGGACATTTGATCCAAAACATCAACACCATACTTAGTAGAATTGTAGAATTGGATAACCTCCGGAGTCTTCTTTTCGTTGTTTGATACATTCAAATTTTTATGCAATGAACTTAGCAAAAGCACATTTTTGTTTTTTTTGCACTGGTATGATGTTAAAGTAATACCTTCATGTGAAATTATTTTGCTAGAATAGAGATCATCTTTTGTTTTTTTGAAGTTATGTGGTACTTCTTTTTTTGCTTTGTTTATTGTTCCCACCAAACTTAGACCATTTCTCTTCAAATTCTTTGCCAGATTTAGTGTTGTAAAATAATTGTCAGTCGTAACATTTCTCCCACTGTTATAAAAGGGTTCCATCAAACGATACACTACGTGTTCTCCAACTGTTACATGACTTGGCCGCATTTCTTCTTTTCCTAAGTATGGAAACCCATTCAAAACAAACTTCGTTGATAAATCAACAGCTAACCAAAATTTTATCCCAAATTTGTCAGGCTTTTGCGGCATATATTGAATAAATTTGCACCTTGCTTTGGTTGGAAATAATTGCTCATCAACAGTGATGGTTTCACCAGGTTTGTAACACGATAAACAGTTTTCAATAAAATTGTTCCAAACTTCGGAAACAAGAGCGAATCTATCATTTTGCAACCGTTGAGACCTAGTTGATTTGACATCAAATCGCAAATATCGCATAATTTCTTTAAATCTTTTTCGTGACATAGTTTCGGTAAAATATCTGCTCCCCCATTTTTTAGACCACAAGGCATCGATTGAAAGTCCTTTTGCATGCAAAGCACCCCGAATATACAGTAATGAAATGAAGGCATCAAGTTCATCTAATGAAAGCTTCCAATTATTATCTCCAGATCTCCGTACTGCTTCGATTTCTGTGCAATTTTGTATGTGTTTCAAAATTTTTTCAGTTAGAAAAAGGCGCCAAGCACTGCTTGCATTATCAAAGCTAATTTTTCTTTTTGCGTAAGATGAAGGGCCACTGCTTTCACGCAAAACATTATGCATTGGCTGTCTTCCGGAAGTATTTTGCGATATATTCTTCCATATGGTTCCATCTGCGGCTATCACTTCTGCAGAATTATTTTCATCATTATTACTTTGTTGATTCTTTCTTCTTCCACGATTACGCCCTTGAATAACTTCTTCATCTGTTTCATTATCAGAACTAGAGGATGAAATATTATGCGGATTTTCTATCTGATGTAGTTTGAAATCAGAACTCGAATCAGATTCGATATCATTGCACTCAATATCACTTTCGATATCGTTTTCATCCTCATTTTCAGAAGCAGAATTTTCGGATGATAAATCTTGCATTGACTGCACAATTGCTTCCGCAGTCAGAAAGTTCTTCCCGACAGTTCTACGAGACATTTTTAGAATAAAAATAATTATTATTATTTAACTGAAAATATCTGTTCATATCGTTTTCAAACGGAAATAACAAATCAAGTATTGTTTCACTAATAAAGCGCTCACTTATTCAAACATTTATCTGGGTATCTCTGCCGTCGGAGCATGCGCGGAAGCAGCAGAGACAGGTGTCTTTCGAAGAAACCGGAATAAAGCAGCTGTTTAGCACCCTTCCCCCCCACATCTATACGTTCTTTGTATAAAAACTTCTTTTACTAGGTGAAAATAATGATTTTATTTGACAAGTGTTGAATTCAAAGGAAGAAAATAATGATTGCTCCGGGGGAGGGAACATTTCTCCGCGGAGATGTGAGATGTCCCCATGGAAAATTTGAGATTTTTTGCTTCAATGGTCAAAAAATGCCATTTAACCTCTCGCAATTCTATAATGCCCCCCTCGGTGTCACAAAAATCGTTCCCCGGGAAAAAAAATGTTTGAAATCAACACTGTATCAGGCACCGGTCATTTTGACCGTTTTTGGCCGTTCTAGGTATATAAGATTTTTTTTCGAAAACTAACAGCAATATTTGGATGAAATTTTTTTTGTATAATTCTAATGAATATTTAGGAAAAGTCAAAAATTATCGCAGCAATAGGTGAAAGCAAACCAGAGATATGCGGGATTAAAATGCGTTTACGGTCAAAATGATCGCCTTGGCCGTTCTAGTGTTAAATTAAAACGCTCCGCAACCCCGTTCATTTCAGGACTGTACGGGTTCGTCTTTTCATGAAAAATACCCTGCTTTTCTAAAAAAGAATCAAATTCTCTGTTACAAAATTCTAAACCCCCATCCGTTCTGATTGAAATTATTTTCTTGTTCAGATACCTTTCGGCCCTACTTTGAAATTTTAAAAAAATTTGAAAAACATCAGACTTATTCTTGATGGGGTAAACTGTAACAAAACGAGAAAAATCATCAATGATGGTGAAAAAATAACGACTTCCCCCATGCGACGTTACTTGTAAAGGGCCACAGAGATCCATATGTAAAAGTTCGAGAGCAGTTTTTGATTTAATTTTACCTATAGCTTTAAATGATGTTCTTTTAGACTTAGCGAGTTTACAGGAGATACAATCCTCGGCTAACTTTGACAACAAAGGCAAACCTACAACACTTTCATTTTTAGAAGTGTTAATTAAATATTCATTGTTTACATGACAAAATCTTTCATGCCAAAGTTCATTTAAATTTAATTTTTCAACTTGATTTGCAGAAATGTTAGCCGAGTTGCTTTCTCCTTTACATTTGTAGCTAAAAGGTTTTAAAAAGTACAAGTCATTTTTTCTAACAGCATAAAACAAAAAATTCCATTCCTTGTCATAAACAATTACCCTGCCCTTACTGCCCACAAAGTTTACACCCAATTTTTCAAGCTTGCTGCCCGACAACAGATTTCTACGTAAATTAGGATTATACAAAACATTTTTAAGGATAATTTGATTGAAGCTGCCATCTTTACATTTTACAAAAAAATTTACTGTACCCCTTCCCTGAACAGGGCTTTCCTTTTCTCCTACAGCAAGTGACATCTGCATATTTGACACTGGCTCAAAATCTAAAAATAAATTTTTGTCATTACAAAAATGAGCAGTCGCTGCGGTATCGAAAACCCAGCTATTACTTTTACAAAAATCAGATGTATTTGCTTCAAAAATATTTGGAGAAATTTCAATTAAACTTGCTTCATGTTCAGAGAAGGTGCATTTTACATTATTATACTTTAATTCTACATTACTAGATTCTGAAAATTTACTTTTATATTGAGAATTTTTAGATTTAAGTTTACAATTTGAGATTAAATGACCATAAGATTTACAAAAATAACAAGGACCTATTGATTTATTCTGTTTAAGATTTTTAGCTTTAGGAAATTTACTTAAATTTACATTGTCAGAATTAAAAGATTTACTTTGATTACTTGGATTTACATTACTATTGTCAGACTTTAAAAATTTACTTTGATTACTTGGGTTTACATTACAATTAGCAAACTTTGAAAATTTACCTGATTTACATTTCACTTCTCCAGAAAAAGCAGCATTCTGAATGTCTCTAGTGGCTAGCTTCAATCTATTCTCCTCCAGCAGCAGCTCAGCTTCAATCTTGTCAGGTACAAAATCTTTATCAGGCCACCTATAGATTGCTTGCACTGTTGACTGAAATTCTTCTGGAAGACTTCTTATCATTTGATAACCAATGTATAGTGGTTGCAGATCATGACCAACTTCGTGAAGCCGCTCGGTTGCTTGTTTCACTTTACACAAAAATAGTCCAAGATTTTCACCTTGCACATATCTCAGGCTAAAAAAATCGTCTAACAGCTGAATAACTCGAGCTCGGGTGGTTGGTTCAAAATGATCTTTTAGAATCTTCCATGCAACTGCTCCATTAGTAGTACCGGCAATAAGGGGCTTGAACTCTGGGCTCAGGGTCTGATAAATTATTGTGTATGCACGGGCTTTGCACAAACTCAGATCATTTCTTTCCCTCCAAGTTAGTGGTTCAGTCACAGGAACTTTTGTCGCCGCATCCTCCTTTCCCGGAACTTTGCTTTCCTTTGATGGCTCTACACTTTCACCAGCTTCTGCATCCGGACCTTCTATAAATTGCCACGCTCCATAGTGGAGCAAAAGGACTTTCACTTCTATTTTCCAACTCTCCCAATTTGAAGAGGTCAGAAGGGTGACATTCGTCAGCTCCATTTCTAAGACTCGGCCTCCTTCACAGCAATCGGGGAAACTTTCAAAAAATTGGAAAAGTTCAAAAATAACAAAGTCCAAAAAAAACAAACAGTCCTTGCAGATTGTCACCGGTGAAGTCGGAAAAATCACATCTAAACAGGGCAGACGGCAAAACTTGAAAACTCCATCGAAAATTTCCAGGAACGGAAAAACATCGGCACGACGTCACTTGTCAACAAACATCGTTGAATAGAACATCGACGCAAAAATCTTCACTTCCACAAGGGCTCTGGGCCCATAACCCTGACGGCCATTTAAAATGGGCCGAGCAGAGTATTTGCAGTGGTTTTGTGGAAGACTTAATTGATAACAACAGTTTTACATGACCAAAACTTTTATTATTAACTGAGATGAACTATTTACAGATGTAAACAACATTACGACATCACTTTGCCGTAAACTTAAAAAAAACTAAAAATAAGGATGATTTAAATTACATGATTGTGTGCTTAAGCAACATTCGAAAAGAAAAATTGAGATAGAGCAAAAAGCCATAGCAATACTAGGGATTAATCTAGGGCTAGCCAAATAGCCAAAAAGCTAACTGAAGGCTCTTTATGCCCCGAAAGCCTTTAGTGGATTAGCCAAATAGCGACAGCCGAAAAAAAATGTTACATCATTTCCATTTTATCATTCCCCATTTCGTAAACCTGCTGCTTGTCGCACAGAAGGAAAAAAAAAATCATACTGTGTCTGCAACTTGCTTCAAAATTTGTTCTGTTCTCTTTGAGGGAGTATCTTAAAACTGTTTACGTTAGGTGAAGACATTTGCGAGCAAATCATAAACCTATGGGTAAGTTATTTTCTAATATCTAACTTGTATTTCGACATTTTTTATTAATTTTCTTTCGTATTAGGTAGCTAAGATCCATCTGTACATTGCATTTTTTTTTTTTTTTTTTTTTTTTTACTTTTTCGATTTAATTGTAGATATTTCTTAAAATTGCTTTCAAAATTAGTTATGAAAATGAAAGTGTCATAAAAATATATCTATGAAGTACAGAGTTGGCATGATTTAAATCAACTGATTTTTTAAAAAAAATCATTTGATTTAAATCAATTTTTTGTAATTTCAAATGAATGCACATATCAAAGGAAAATTTGGGTAAAAAGTTAGAAAATGTATTAGATAACGATAGAATTACAAAATTTAAAGCAAGATATGAACAAACTATTAATGGCTGTCATTTTGCTGGAGTTTTATTAAGGTTCTTTCTTTTAAATCAAAATGAAATGAAACTTAATGTAAGGAAAAATAATGAAAATTTGGCATTCATTAAAGAAGATTGTCTAAATCTTCTCACCACTGTAGCACATTTTCAAACAAAAAACGGCCCATTCCAAAAATTACCATTGCTTGAGAAAAAAGTTTCTGATATTATGACAGATTATGATTGGCAGAAATCCTTTTATGTAATGGGAGGTAAAGAGAGAATCAGCGAAATTGAAATTGAATTTATTTACCAAATAACAACAACCGTGGCTTCATCTACTGGAGTAAAAAGACAATTTTCTTCTTTTGGAGTAGTTCGTTCAAGCCGTCATAATAAATTAGGAGTAGACAAAGCTTCTAAATTAGTGTTTTTGTTCAAACAATTAAATCCCTGATTTTTTCCTATTTGCTTAAGAAATATAGAATTAATTGTGATTTTTATCCCTTAATAAAGAGCTTGCATTAAATGAATACAGTAGACTTCCTCAAATCCGCACAGCTTGGGACCAGAGGTTGTGTGGATTTTAGAATTTTGTAGATTTCTGGTCATGGGTTTGTTTACATTTTTAAACAGTAATTTGATTGTAATTAATAATGCAACTGAAGTTAATGAATGCTTATAATATAGTAAAACATTAAAACTAGGGATGCACTGAATATTCGGTATTCGGCCATGTTACCGAATATTCAGTTAGGCCGAATATCAAACTATTCGGCCTGGCCGAATACCAAAGTATTCGGCCGAATCCAATACTTAATATAGCCTTTTAAAACACATTTTTAAAAACTTTTCACAATTACTACTTTTAACTGCCAATTTATAAATATATTTAATATAATTAGAAAGAAAAGCATATTTAAATAAAATAGAATGTTTTTACATTATTTATTTGCTGTTTGTAAAGTATAACTTAAGAAAATTGACCATGAGAAGTCTAAAAATGGTGATTTATTAGGATTCTACTTAGGAATAAATGATGTGAATGCAGATGCAAGTTCCTAAATTTTGTTTAGTAAATAATCTGTTTTTTGCTTTTCCCAAATAAAAGTCCTTAAACAAGAAAGAAAACTTTTCAGATTAGTAATAGCTATCAGGACAATTTTTGTTAATGAAACCGTAATCATCTTATTGAGTCAAAAGTACATTGTATTTTATCTCACTCTAGGTCAAACTTGTGTTTTTGTTTCTTGCAATAACAATAAACAAGATATCATAACTATATTTTTAACTCGCATGTTTTGATTTCTGTAAAATATGATATGATGGGAAGGATTGAAAATGCCACCATTTATAAGAAAAGAACTATGAGCTAGACATTCCTATTCCTTTATTCATAATTAAGTTGAAAGCATACTTATTTTATATTGAAAAAAATTTGCTTTGAGTTATTTAAAAAGAACAATTATGAGAATGTACAGTTTTTGTTCAACCATTTTTTCAATATTCCTCTTTGATTTTAAAATGTTTATTTCAATTCGTAGAAGAAATCTTATTAATTTTTATTTATCTTTAAAATTTTATTAATTAAAGTCTCATAATTGTGCTTCTTAAATAAATAAAAGCAGAATTTTTTCAATACTAAGTGTTCTTATAAAAAGCTCTTGTTATCAAAATATAAGTTTCTCTTATTAACTATTATGTAAAATTGTTTTAAAAAGTAACATTTTAATAACTTTAAACTTTGAATTATAAAAAGTATTTGGAAAGCCGAATATTCGGTATTCGGCCTAACAATTACTATTCGGCTTGCCGAATATTCGGTATTCGGTTCAGCTGTCGGCCGAATATTCGGCATTCAGTATTTGGCCAAAATCACTATTCGGTGCATCCCTAATTAAAACAATTATGTAAGTTAATAAACTATAATAATAAAAATTTAGATAATTAAAAATGATTAAAATATTGAAAACAACAAAAATGAAGTAAATAATCAATAATGTATAACTAAATATTTATTATAAAGATGCAATGCATTTTTTCCTAAATTATTCAATGGAACTTGCCCCATAAAGGTGCACTACTAATTCACATCAATATCATAAAATATAGAAGTTTTATTTCAGGTTTAACCAAACTCAACAATAAAAAAAAGGTTGATGAATGTATAAATGCATTTTGCAAAAAGATTGTGATCACCACTGATATTAGCAATACCTTGAATTTTTTTCAGAAATAAATTTATTCTTCCTTTATGAAAAAGCATAAATTAGCAATATTAATGAAAGTTACAGATTAAAACATACATAGAATTGATATAAAAATAAAAAAGTCAAATTTTGTCCCTATACCTGACCTGAGAGCTTCATTGTTTACATCTGTAAATTATGTGCGGATTTTAGAGAGTTATGGATATTAGGACAGCAGATTTGAGGGAGTCTACTGTAATTTAATTTGTTTTTTAAATTTTGCCAGTTTCTATTCATTTACAACATATTTAAATTTATTTGTTATTTAGTATGCACAATTCAATTACAAAATATGAGAATGGCTTTAGATTAAAGCCTAGATGTTTAATTTTTAGTACCAATCAGTTACTAGAATATAATATTTTCTTAACTATATAATTATTTCTTATATTATTTTTATAAATTATAAATATTATTTATTCTTTTTTAGTTATTTATTATAAAAAACTGCTTCATGTATTGTAAAAACATAAAAACACAGTAATTAAATATAGGATTCTAAAAAAATCAAATAAATCTGATTTAAATAAAAAAAAATCTGATTTAAATCAAATAAATTTGATTTTTTCGATTAAAAAAAAAATCATGATTTTTTTCCAACCCTGATGAAGTATTTAGCATTAACTTGCCAGTGTCTTCTGATGGGGACAAGAATCTTAAATACATTTTCTGAATACTAAGCTTGACGCAAAAATGGCAGCTGTTTTAGGCATGTATACTTTTAAGAGTTTGTATGATACCTTTATATTTAAGCACTAGTATTTTTCAAAAGTTTTCTTTGACCTATATTTACACTTAGCAAATAAACCGAAGAAAACTATTAAATATTATTATTGAAGTTCAATGGCCTGTACAAATACTGAAAAAAAAAAAATTCACCTATGATAACTGCCATTTTTGCGTCAGTGCTCAAGCTTAGTATTCAAAATGCAGTGGCCTTCAAACATCATGATGTCATTTGCATCTGATGCAACTTCAACATAAGGCATGGAGAAAAACAGATATGCACATGATACAATAAATGCTAGCTCTGAATCATCAATGTATCAGATGCATATCATGTATTCTTTTCAGATTTGAGTATTTGCTTCCTAGTAACATAACAAGAAAAAGTGATGAAAAATTCAGTTTGTAATGGTGCAGAGAAAATTAAGTTTATTTTACTTTGACTTAACTTTGACCCACTTATGAGAAGAAACTGAAATTGTTTATGAATGGAAGTTGCCTAAGTAGGTTCTGGCTTCAAGGTGTTAAGAAAGGAAGCTAACTGATTGTATTCTTTTATTCTATAAATAAGGCAGGTACTACTCTGTTATCCCGTCGACCGATTTCGCCAAATTATACAAATCGCCAAACTAATAGCTAAATTATACATATTGACGTATTTTTTTTTTTTTTTAAATAATAAAAAAACAATTTAGTAGAATATTAAAAAAAAATACAAATAAAAAGTTGAAATAAAAATCACTTAATGACGTTTTAAACACATGTACCATATTTAATGTCATTCAATTGACATTCACAACCATCCATTATTGGCATTTAATCTTATAATTTGGCGATAGTATTTTGGTCGACGGGATAACAGAGTAGTACCATAAGTCATTACTGACATGTTTCCCAGTGTAAGTTTTTTGTATAAATTTGTAGCAACACTTGTGCTGTGTACAACAGATTGTGAAAAGAGATTCAGCCTTATGAATATAACAAAAACTGACTTGAGAAATAGACTGACAATCACATAATAATGAATAATATGGAAAAGACAGTTAAAAAAAAAATATATTCATTCTTTCTAAAATCCATTTATGTATGAATCTCGAAGGGTCAATCTTAGAGTGGCGTATTGTTTGTTTGTATATAGCACAATTTAAAATAATACTCTTGTATGTAGCAGTTTTGTATAAATGAAACATTTTTCTTTTTCTTGGCTAAAATTATCATTATTTGGCTAAAAGTTCTTGACTATAATTAGCCAAAAAGCTACAACTCTCTTTTTCCTAGATTAAACCCTAAATACAGACTATTTATACAAGATTCTGATGAACTTGTTTTGCATATATCTGTTGCCATTGTAGTTACAAATTCTCTTCAGAAATACATCAAGATTTATCTGCAACACATATCCGAGACGCTATTGGCCACGCGGTATGACGTCAAAAACCTCTGCCTTTCACGGCAAGTGATGCGATCGCTAAAATCACTGTTACTCGGCTGTTACGCAGTAACATTACCAAGGCCGTGTTCAGCTGTTACGCGCGCTGCACGCGCACGCTAGGAGACACGGACATGGAGTGGATACTTATACTTGGTGGGATGTGCGTTCAGTCCTCGCTACTGTGCCACCAGTTACTGTAACTGTTCGCTCAGTAACAGATGGAGAACAGATCAAGGATGTAATTACTTGTAGTGCCAATTATAAAGATCAAGGCTAACTTATCATAATATAAAGGCTTGTCATTCACCAAGTTTCCTTTGACCCAGTACAGGGGGCGCTGAACTACATGATTTTCACGTTGGTAGCGCCATCTAATGTTAGAAACTGAAATGTTTTCCATTATTTCCTGTGGGATTATTAGCAGTAGTATGCACCAGGTGGCGTTACATACGAGACAAAGTCATATAATAAGTTGGCAATTATAGGGACAATTTCAACAATAGATTTTCTCCTGAATGCGAGGCCTTGATATTATGATAAGGGGGCCTTGATAAAGATAATCTGTTACAAATGGAAGTGAGCTGGCTGGTCGAATGGTCAGAGTGCTGAGCTTGAACCCAGACGATACGGGTTCGAAACCTGCGCGGGCCTAAAGGTGGTTTGTGTTTTTTTTTTTTTTTTGTTGCTTTTTATTAATAAATAAGACATTTTTATTAAAGGTAAATTTTATATTAATAATACAGAAGCACATGTATTTCTATTATAATAATAAAATACTTATTTAAATATGAGAAAATGAGATTTTTGCGGAGAAAGTTTTAATATTCCAAATTTAGAATATTAAAAGGATAATTAGAACGATATTAATATCGTTCCAAAATGATTTATATATATATTAAGAAAATGAAAAAAAAAAGTTTTCTGCGAAAATATCCGTATACGCATAAAATAATTATTAATGTTCTTCTTCTTCTTTTTTTTTTTTTTTTTTTTTTTTTGAAAAGTTTAGAAGTAATTTTTTATTGAGATTAGGATGCAAATATAATGCATGCGTGGATATTTTATGGTGTTAAAATCAAAATGGAAAATATTATAAAAGCAAAATGTAAAAGATATACATTTTTTTAAATTAAGAATATCTGCATACATATATTTTAAAGAAGTGAAATATTTGGAGTTTGCCTTCTAGTTTTATAATGAATAAAGTATGATTAGAATGTTTATAATTTTTCTATTAAAAGTATAAATAAGTGTTTTGCTTATACTAACATAATTTCGGATGTCGTTTGTTTTTCATATTTTATGACATATTTTGGCCTGTTATCCACACGGTATTAGAACATACAATCATTAAATAAGAAATATATACATACTAAAACTTCTTCTGAAAAATTATCTAACTAACAATGCAAATTCCATTGAAATCAATCCAGTATTGTAGATTACAAATCAATCTTGTAATATGTGGATACAGGGCCATCGCTAAGGCTTTTTATTGGTGGGGGAGAAAACCTTAATATTGTCAAGTCAAATTTTTATATTCGCCAACTCGTTTTATAATTTTGCCAAGTTAACGCACTTTGAAAATGTAATACAATTCTTATTTGTAAAAAAATTAATAATATTCCCAATTAGAGTTGTAACTTTTGCAAATTCTATCAAAAATAGAAAATGTATTGCAGTTTTTATTAAAATTTTAATTAAATTTGACATAAAAGTTTTAAATTTGCAAAGTGTAACAACATTTGTCAATGTTTTGGGAGGTTACCCCCCCCCCCCCCTTAGCTAGTACCCCGTGTGGATATCTCAACCTTGGTTTATCAACAGCATTCTATTAATTACAACAATAGAATCAACAGTATTCTATTATTTAATACGAAAAGTATAAAGCAACTGATAAATGATTTTTAAATAAATAAAAATAAAATTATTAAAAATATTAAATCACCATTTGTTAAATTGTATCAGTCAACCTACCAACTTTGACAACAAACAACGTGCAACCAATAAGAGATAAGCACAAAACGCACAATCACGTGATCAAATCGCCCATCATTTTTTTTGCGTCGCGCGCGTCAAGATTTGAGCAGGGTTGATTGTCATTTTTTAAATGCTAATCGGGCTTAATTACATGAAATAGGTCACGTGATACTTTTCCGGAATACTTTTAATTTTATTTGAGTGGTCACAGGTATGTATTTCTGTTACGAAAATCATATTTTGAAAGGATAAAGAGATATGGTATTTGTATTTACCAATTCTGAACCATAAAAATAATACAATAATTGAATAAGTTTAAAATTCTCTTCTTCGATAATACCTACTCCAAGCAGAATCTTCTGAGCGCGCGCACACAAAAAAAGCCGCTTTTGAACACGGCCCAAGTAAAAGCAGATCGGAAAAGCCAGCTCTCGGATATTGTAAACAAACGTGCTCGGGAGATGACGAAAAACCATACATGCATCTATCTGAGTAAATACATTTTATTTCTACTTTAAAACCCGTTTCTTTTAAACTTTTAATGCTTATTTAAACTTAAGAAACGTATAGATGCGTAACAATTTTACTTTATTACTTATTTTAATATTTTATTATATTGTAAGCATTCATTATAGTTCTGATTGCACTATTAATTGCGCTCAAATTACTGTTTAAAAAATGTAAACAAAGCAGTGATCAGAAATCCACAAAATTCTAAAATCCGCACAACCTCTGGTTCCAAGCTGTGCGGATTTGAGGGAGTCTACTGTATATAATATATGTATGTATATATATGACACTGGTATTGGTCTAACTGAAAAGTACCAAAATATTTTTTTTAATTTTGGCCAGAGACATAAAATAAACAAAGAAAGAAAGCAACAAAGAGGTATTTTATATTTTTCAGAAACTTCTAGTCAAGATACTGAAATTTGATATTATGACAGGCATTCACTTTTTCATATTACCACTAAAAATAAAAAAATGTAATATAGGAAATCAGTTGGTCTAATGATAATATTGACATTAGTATAAATGATTTTGTTCTTGTTAGGTATTATGCCAAGAAAGCAGGCATAAATTTTATGGGAATAATTGAAACCCTAGAGGAGAATTTTCGTTTTAATGTACAATCCATAAGAAAAAAGACTAAAAACTGTAGAATTTCATTTTCTTTGACAACTTGACATAAGTTATGATGAGGTACTTTATATTTTTCAGAAACTTCTAGCCAAGATACTGAAATTTGATATTATGACAGGCATTCACTTTTTCATATTACCACTAAAAATAAAAAAATAAAAATAAAAAAATGTAATATAGGAAATCAGTTGGTCTAATGATAATATTGACATTATCAAGATTGACATATCAGGACAGATGTTCTGTTAAAATTGACAGCTCTACAAATGATTGGTCTGCCAGTCTACTTATCATTTGCTTGTAATCTTTGTTAGGATATATCTGCAGCCAACACTAGACTATTTGTGCCTTATTACACTTTGTTTTATAGTTATCATATTCCTCCCTGTTAGTAGGAAAATATGGGACACATTTTGAAACTTACAATTTTCTTAATTATAAGAATATTATGTAAAATTGTTTAAAAAGTAACATTTTAATACCTTAAAATTTAAAAATATAAAAAGAATTTAGGACAACTGAATATTCGGTATTTGGCCAAATAGTTACTAATATTCGAATATTTGGTATTCCGTCCAATAATTACTATTTGGCTAGCTGAATATTTGGTTTTTCTGTCGGCTGAATATTCGGTATTCAGCTAAAATCACTAGTCGGTGCTTCCCTAGTTAGAAGTTTGGCAGTAAACTTTTCTTGGTTAAGAAGATGCTAGCAGTGCCAAAAGTTTAAGCGCTGCTAAACGGGACAAAATTTCAGCTGGGGCAATGGGAAGTTTAAATTTTTGCCATCAGACACATGATGCATTACAATGTAAGCAATAATGCTAACTAGACTTGAAAGAGAGTCTGAACTGACAATGAGATTAAAAGTCTAAAACTTTTAAAAGGTGACTTTTTTTTATATTCATATAAAGTAAAAACATTTTTTTATGTATGCATAAATTTTTAAAATGTTTATTTATTTCTAAATAAAGTAAAACTTGTGAATAAATAATTTTATTGGAAAAAAACTTTTTTTTCAGTCACTTCAAAATTTTCAGGCGTTTTACATCTCTAATCAAAAATATAGAAATCAAACAGCAATTATTAAAGGAAAGCTTTAATCTTGAAATCAGGTTTCAGTGCATATCTTTGTTCTTTTGTCACAGCATTATTTTGATGCTTAGAAATCAAAAAAAAAAAAAAAAAAAAAAATTTTAAATCTTTTATTTTGGAAAAAATTTATTGCAGATTATTTATTATTTAGGAAAATTGTGTAAGCCATACTAAAATGTTAAAAATGGAAAGAAAAAACTATTCTCAATGAAAAACAATATTTATTTTTTAAAAAATCATTTAATAAAATGATTTATAATCGGTTACTATACTAGAATGCTCAGTGAAAATTAGCATTTTTCAAAGATGCAAAACTGCAAATGGTTTCTGTCTCTGTCTAACAGAAAATTATGATTTATTTCACTCAAAATACTATTGTGTTATATAATTTTGCTTATAATACATGTACAACATTAAATGTATAGTGATGTAACTTATGTTAGTGGTTCTATTTTATTTACTTTAGATAATTCAGTAAGCTCTGAATCAGAAGATGAAAGTGAATCAGAGTCTGACTCAGAATCTGAAAGCAGTAGTGAAGATAAAGGTGATACACTTTTAAGTATTTATTTTTATTATTGTGTAATGTTTTGTTATCATTCCTACTTCTAGTTTAATTTTTGTTACTTTTTCAAGCTGTTTAATTTACAGTATTTCTTTAATATGTATTGTTTATGCCATAAGTATACAGGGTGTCCATTCTCAACGGTGTGCAATGGCTAATTTCTAAACCATTAGTCTTAGACATATAGTTCCAATTGCAAAAATGCTATAAAAAAGATAAAGAATTGTTTTTAAGCGATTTAGGTCAAAAGAAATTTTTAGTAA
Organism: Maratus speculifer; assembly: GCA_964019185.1. Lineage (NCBI taxonomy): Eukaryota > Metazoa > Arthropoda > Arachnida > Araneae > Salticidae > Maratus > Maratus speculifer. The sequence continues at coordinate 33,105,352 of OZ025291.1, read as the reverse complement.
AAAATTATGAAAATTAAATTTTTATACAGCCCCTCGGTAGTATAAGTGATATTTAGTAAAATTTTTCCATCACTCTAACAAGCAATACAAAAAAGATCCCATTCATCTAACATTAAAATTGACCAAGTTATGAATCTTTAAATTTCATGACTTAAACCATTTTTCTGTATCTAAAAATGGATGAGTTGGACTCAGCTTTAAGGGAACGTACACTAAGTTCTTAAAGTATTATAAAGGGCGTTTATTTCCAACACTGTCCAATGGCTAATTCCTAAACCATTTATCACAGACCTATAGTTCCAATTATAAAAATGTTTGAAATGGGGCAAAGAAATATTTTTAAAGGGTCATTTTCAAAATAAGTACAATTCTGTGTCTTACTATTCTAAAATTTATAATATTAAAAATAGATAAAAATTTCAAACCCTTAATTGTTCTTCGTTTCTTTTTTTAATAATCAGAGTACTAAACTAAGTAATTTATATAAAAATAAATTAAATTGGGCAAAAAATAAAAATGAACTATTGACTTTTCAATGGGAATCATTTTTGTCTCAAACCCAAACTTTGATTTTCAACATGTTATAATTTCTAATTAATAATTGCTATTTTCGTTGATTTGGGTCATTTTATTTTGAGAACAATATAAATTTTGTGTACTTATTACAATTCTGTCTGAAAATTGATTTTAATATGGATTAATTAAATTAAATAAGACTGTCTTACGTGTTTTGTGTCACTGGTCTAACAACTAATATTTTTCAATTTTAAATATTATTCTGATGATAAAAATTGATTGAATTGGCTTTTTTATGTTAACAACACTGTTTGTAAACAAAATAGTGGAAAAACTAGCTGTCTTAATGTGATCTACTGCTTAAAAAAAGAAAAAAATATTCCTAAGTCAGCCGAGTTCTTTTATTATGTGTCACTGGTCTAACAAGTATTCTATTAAACTGATAACAGTTAAATCAATTTAATAAAAAGATTATAATAATACAGCATATAAAGTTGTGTTTAACACCCTAAACCACAATATTACAATTTTTAAATAAAGAATAAGAATTCATTTTTAAAGAAATGTCACTGGTCTAACAGTCACTGGCCTAACAATACATTTGTTATGCTAGTGACAAATCCTGTTATACCAGTGACACAATGCTAAGCAATGAAATAATTTCATGTAGAAAAATTGTTTTTTAAAAGTTATAATAATATTATGATTATTCACAACTTTAATAAAGAATGTCTTTGGATTAATAGAAAAATGTTACCAATCTAATGCAAAATGTCACTGGCCTAACGCATGTCACTAGTCTAACTAATGCTTACTTTTAAGTAATTACTGTATTTGTGTTAATGAGCCAATTAAGCTCAGCCATTGCATTATTTGAGTTACAATTACCATTTTATTAAATATAATAAAATATTTTGTGGAAAAAATCGTACTTTAAAATTTTGAAAAAAAATTGCTGAAAGTGTACCTTATTTTGAAAATGACCCTAAAGCAGTTTAACTGAAGGTGCTTCCACCATATAAGTTTTATGGTAATATTAATTTTAATTGATTAACTTCTAGATTGGTTATAAAAACAGTTGAAGATAGTAATTTCAAAATTCTCTTTATCAAGAAAATCAAATTTTGGGAAATTGCAAAAAACCTTTAAATGCATCCATTGGTTTTCATTATAAATTTTGAGATTATAGCGTTATAATAGTGCAGATTTGTATAGACTAATTGAATAAACAAAAGCAATAAAGCGAGTTTTGAAATTTACACCCTCAATTGTATGTTTAAATATGTTTTATTTTGTAAAGAAATGAAGTTATTTCATTTCATGATTTTATTTTAAAAAGGAATGTTGTTTTGATAAGCTTTTTTTTTTACTTATAACTTTCATATATATGTTTTCCTAATTCAAAATTTGTAGTGAAATTTAAACTCACTTCCAAATATCCGATCGAAGTTCAATTTGCACACTTATTTATATCCAATGACAATGTAATATTAATACGATTTTAGGTGCCTACCACTATTTATTTATTTTATAGGACTACACCAAGTTCTATTAGTCTAAATAATCTAATAGAATTTTAAATATGTATCATTTTGTAACAAATTCTGATTGTTTCTTTTCATAATTTAATTTAACAAAATTTCTGTTACTTTTTTTTACTTATATTTTTAGTATAAGGCATATATTTTGCTGTAATTTGTAAACAGCAACATAAATTTAAAAATAATATTGTAAAAACTATTTTACTCTCAATGTTTAATGCTAAATTTTACATATGACGTTTATTTTTATTTCACTAAATTTTTGACTGACCCCTATTTTGCAACAAAAAAGATGCTTCAACTTTAAACAGCTATTACTCGTTCAGTTTTAATCGCAGACGAATGGGACTTTTTTTTGTCTTACTTGTTAGAGTAGTGGTAAAAATTTACTAAATATCACTTAGAAGACCGGGGGACCGTATAAAAATTTAATTTTTGTAATTTTTTACTAAAAATTTTTTTGACCTAAATCATTTAAAAAACAATTCTTTACCTTTTTAAAAGCATTTTTGCAATTGGAACTATATGTCTAACGGTTTAGAAATTAGCCATTGGCCACCCTTGAGAGTGGACACCCTGTATATATATTTATATATATATTTATTTAAAATGATTGTTATGTGTTAAAGTGTCCATCAGTTATATATATATATGCACCAATATTTCTCAATTTCCAGTAGATTATCCAGGTAATTTAGAATTAACACTTTCTCACAATGCCATTAACTTTTTAGATCTTAAAGTTATACTAAAAGAAAACAAATTAAATAAATGATATATATTATAAACATAATGAATTTAAATTCAAAGTTAATATATTCACTAATTTTAAACTTTGTCTTCAAAGTTTTTTATATTGTAATATACTCCTTAATCAATTATATAAAATAAAATGTTCATGTTCTTCTTATATTATTAACGCAAATATTAAAAAGCTCATTTATGATGCATTAAATATTGGTTTTCCTAAAAAGTTTATATATTCTTTGATATACAGCTAATACTTAGATGATCTTAAAAATATTAACACATCGCGTAAAGTAAGTAAATAAATAAATAATAAAAATTTTAAATTGGTAAATAATAGTAAAAAATATTAATAAGATGGATGGGTGAGTAGATATTAGAGTACAAAGGAGGGCAGCATTGTCTGGATAATATGCAATGGTTAATTTATTTAAAGAAAAAAGAAAAAAAAGCAGAGTGTTGGGGGGGGGGGGGATTTGATAAATTCCAGTAATACATTTTATACCAGATGTTAAATTGACACACATGTATGAATAATTATATTGTTATCTTTATTAAATCTATTAATATAATTTAATAATTAATATTAATGATTAACTTGATTCTAACTTTTAGCCAAATTTGGACAATATCTAAAATATATTCTAAGTGTATAAAATGCATATTAATTATATATTTTATTATTTGTTTTATCCTTTACTATATTATATATTATTATGTTGTATTATTAAAGTTTAAGTTTATATGGTCACATTAAATAAGCTAATATCAATCTTTAATATATCCCCCTCCTTTTTTTTCATTTTAAATATCTAAACATTATGATTTTGGTTATTTATTGAATTATCATTATATATTTAAGTAATTAGGATACAATGTAAGAATGATTGAATTAGTTTTATAGTTTGGCTCATTTATTATAAGAATCATTACATTAACCATATCAAATTTTAAATATTTAATAAATCAATTGCATATTATTTCTTATAACAGGGTTCATACTGTACTTCAAAGTCCTTGAATTTTTAGGAGAGAAAAAAGGTCCTTGAAAGTGCTTAAATTTATTTAAATTTTAATGAAGGTGCTTGATTTTCGTTATTTGTTTTTATAGGTGCTTAATTTTAGGTAGATTTCGTAAGAAATACTACCTATTGCAATCGCACCAGTTTATATATATATATATATATATATATCACTTTTTTATGGACACGATAACTTCTATAATTCTTCACCAATCTCCACCAAACTGGTACATAAAATCAAAGGGGTTAAAATCTTGGCTAAGTTTGTTAATGGGCAAAATCGGACCAAGGGGGTCGGAATAGGGGGCGCTTTTGTGAAAACCGAAAAAACGCCATAACTTCTTAATTAAAGTAGATATCGAATCGGTTTAAAGTTTATATTACTTCTTAAAAATGGGCCGAAAGTATATGCAGAACAGATTTTTGATAATTTTAGAAGTGGGCTCAAGGGGCAAAAAAAAACAGGGATTTTGAGAGAAAAAAATTCATAACTTCGTCAATTTTTAAGATATCAAGTCCAACTAAATTTTTTGTAAATGTTCTTAAAATTATCTAAAACTTTTATATTTACAAGTTTTTGATCGGACCAACTTTTAGCGATGAAAAAAATTAAAAACGAAAAGAAAAAGGGCGCTGAAAAAAGAGAAAAATCCATAACTCCGTCAATTTTTAAGATATCAAATCTGATTAAATTTATTTTACATCTTCTCAAAAATATCTACAACTTTTATATTGACAAGTTTTTCATAGGACCAATTCGTATAGCAAAAAGAAATTAAACAAAAATAGGAGTTGGAGAAAAAAACCTCAAATCCAAACTGCTTATACTCTGACTCATTTTTAAATTCATTTTTGATTTTAAACGCATCCAAATGGTAGATCCTCTTATTTAGAAACTGTATAAAGTGACGCATTGGTCAATTTTCTGATAAAGACAGAATATATTTCAAAAAAGGCTACCAAAAAGGGTATTTTGAACAGAATTTACGAAAGTCATCGGGACTGAAAATTGAAGGAAGTATTCAAATAAGAAATTGCGTTTTTTTCTGACTCGTTTTTAAATCCATTTTTGTTCTCAAATGCATCCAGTTTGCAGATCCTCTTATTTAGGAACTATATAATGTGATGCATTGATCGGTTTTCTGATGAAGACAGAATATATTTTGAAAAAGGCTACCAAAAAGAGTATTTTGAACAGAATTTCCCGAAGTCTTCGTGTTTTTACATAGCAAATTGCATTTTTTATGACTCGTTTTAAAATCTATTTTCACTCTCAAACGCATCCAATTTACTGATCCTCTTATTTAGGAACTATATACTGTGATGCATTGACCAGTTTTTTGATAAAGATAGAATATATTTTTTAAAATGCTGTCAAAGTGAGTATTTCGCACAAAATTTTCCGAAGCAATCATGATTAAAAAATTAAGGATGTATTCAAACAACAAATCGGTTATTTTATGGCTCATTTTTAAATTCAATTTTTTTCTCAAATGCATTCAACTGACAGTTTTTTGTTATTTAGGAACTGTATAATGTACTGTTTTGGTCGATTTTTTAATAAATTCAGAATCTATTTCAAAATATGTTGTCAAAATGGGCATTTGAGCTGAATTTTTCTCAAGATGATTCTGATAAAACCAGTTTTTGCAGAAAAATGAAATTAAAATTTTTTCATAAACTGCCAAATGAAGTTATTAAACTGGGTTTATCTCTAATCATATTTTTTTTTTTTTTTTTTTTTTTTTTTGAAATGAGCACTTTTTGAAATCTACCTCTGCCTATAGGCCCAGCCGACATTGATTTTTTCTTATTCAGATGTTCAAAATTAAAACTCTTAGTGTTGAAAAAGATTAATTAATCAGGCAAAAATATTTGTTCTGAAATAATTTTCATGAAAAATTTCATGAGTAAAACTGTACGATCCATATATTGAATGTTTATTTTAAAGTTTTAATTATTTATGTTAAATTAAGTTTGGTAGAATGTATTTTATTCTAATACGTGTTAGTGTAGTCCCTTCTTAATTTGGGAGCGACACACAGGGCCGTAGCTAACGGGGCGCTATGGGCGGCTCAGCCCCCCTAAAATATTTTGAGCCCTCCTGGAAAAGATTCCAAGGTCAATAATTGAATTTCTGTCCTGAAAATTCCAATGAAATTCTGTTCAAAAATCTAATTTAGTTTTGCGATTCTTTCATAATTTTGCAGAATTATTAAACTGTATCTAAATAAGTGTTTCAATACTAGCTCATCTTATTTGCATATATGGAGATAATATGATGTTTAATTTTGCACCAGTTATACACTTTCATCATCATATACTTTTCTTAGCATAGAATGAAGTTATTACAACAATTTATTAAGAAACATAGTACCTACAATATGAATATGCATTAATTTATTTTTCTGCATCAGAGAGAGAGAAAAAAAATTGTGACCCCCCCCCCCCCCCCCCCCTACCCTTCACTTCTAGCTATGGCCCTGGCGGCACAACACAAATAAATAATATTCAAAGTAGAATGCAAAAAGATTTTCTTTATTTTTCAGAGCCTTTCTAATTTTAACTAAAATTAACATTTAAGACTTTGCTACTGTATGTTATGTTTAGCATTCACCTGAAAATATGTAAAAATGAAATTTATTTTTTCTCTTGATACTTTTGTAATATAGTATTTTAAAACACTAAAATTTTTATTTCTGGAAAGGTACTTGAAATTTGGGTTAGGTGCTTGAATTTTATCACAGAAAGATAGTACGAACCTTGTTATAATGTTTTTCATTTAATGAAATATTTTAAAGTGAGTATATGTATATCCAATAAATATATAATTCATTTTTTTTTTTTATAATAATAAATATGTAATTTAAAATAGTTCAGATAGCTGCATGCTTTACTTAGTAAAATGTCTGATAAACAAAAATGGTGATTGTGGGGATACATGAGCCATGACTCAACCATCTCTACTAGAGATTTATATATATTCAATTTGTTACAAGGATTAGTTGAGTAGTAGTTCTTTAAAGTTTGCTATGTTTAAAGAGTATTTGAAGTTTCATAAAATATAAAAATAAATGCATTTTACTGCTAGCTTTCAAAAACAAAACCTTTCTCAGTTTCAGTGTGTAACATTTCTTGTTTACAATTTTTATTTTAAATGATGTACAAAAGTTTGTGTGGAGGATGAATTTTTTCTAACCGTAAAAATAATAATTTTTTGTTCTTCTACACTAATTTGCAAATTCATTTAATTACTTGTAAAGTAAAAAATGTTTTGAAGTTCATGTGGGTGTTGAATTAAAAAGAGGTGCAGCACAATAAATAATGCGTAAACACATACATGCATATAAATAAATGCCCAACTGTTATTATATAAGGCTTACAAAAATATATTATAGAATGCATCTTTTTCTATTTCTGTAGTTCTCTTTCCTTTTAAAAATTTCAATAATAACAACAACATAATTTATAATTAATGAAATATTTTTAATAGTATAATATGGTGTTAAAGAAAAAACTTCATAAAAAAAAAGACTCGGCAAAAAGATTTTTTTTTCTTTTTTTAATAAATTTTTAAAGGCTTCGTTCATTAAGATCATAAAGTAACTTAAAAGAAACACATATAGGTTTTACTTTTTTGTTACAGATAATGCCTCTTTCCAGAAAGTATATGATTTTATCCCAGAGCCTTGCCTGACAATATGAAAATAAACAAAATTAACTATTTTGACCCTCACTCCAATTGAAGAATGGAAAGTTGAAGAAGGGCTACTAATGAAAATGAACACATTCAAATTTACTTGCACACAACCAGAAGTCTAAACAATATTTTTTCTTGGGAGATAATAAGAAAAAAAAAAGTGTGTGAAAAACTGGCACAATACACTTAGTTAAGATTCTGAATTTTAACATCTACTTGATTAAAAGCAATAGTTCAACAATGTCATTAGGTAAAAATGACATTGTTGGTGACGACATTAACAGAAAAATTGCAACTAATGATTAATTACTAGTAAAATATATAGAATAAAAAAATTGAAAAGATTTGTTGGGCAAGTACTTAGTATTTCAAAAGATGAAATTTGCTCAAAGAATTGCAGATTCTAAATTTAAATGGCCACCAACTGTGAGGATATTACCATCATCAATGAAACCCAAGTTGAAATGATCCATTTTTTAATTACACTTTTCCAGCTTGCTAAAATGAAGTGAATGGGGACATACTTTTTTTAAATCTATGAATCACTCTTTAAACAGACACAATTGTTGTCAGATTTAAAGCTATCTATCATTAACTTTGCAACCGAATTTGTCTTTGGCAAATTAATTATAGGTTGTTTGATATCCAAAGATGTTACGTTTTTCAAGCTTTCCAAAATGACGTGAATGAGACATATTCTTTTAACTGATTACATCAGTTTTCAAAACAGCACTACTCTTGCCAGATGCATAGCCATCTGCCATTAATTTTGCAACCAAATTTGTGTCTGTCAAATTAGTTCATAGGTTGTTTAATAACCAAAGAATAATATGTTGCAATTTTCAAGCATGCTATAATGACTGAAGATGAGGTGTTTTTTAACCTTTGTATAGGGATCTGACAGGGTGATACCAATATTGGAACCATTTGGCAATAGTTGATTAATATCATAAATAAATCATAGAAACAGATTTTATAAACAAAAATCATGTTAAAATGACTAATTTTGAAGTTTTTATACCTACATAATCCCTACTCTCACAATGCAACAACTCCTGCCAGGCAGACTGCCTTCATACGTACTACATCATAAAACTAAAGAGCATACTAAATAATAAGCCTTGCTAAAATCAGATGACGAAAACATGGCTAGCTCTTAGACTAGCAATCACTAGTTCTACATCATAATCTGTTTTGGTCCAATCTCCAACTGATGCTTTGAAACTGATTGATTTATCTTGCTTGAAGTGATCTGTTGCAATCAGTGTATCAGAAAATTGATATCCTTCTGTTTTTCTATGTATTACTTCAAGGAAATGACACAGTTTTATTTCTTTGATTGAAATTGTAAGGAAAGGATGAAATTGAAAAGAGGAGAGGGGGACATATGTACAAGTTTTTAAGTTGGGACTGTGATTCATGGAGTCAAGCAATTGCTTAGAAAAAGACAAAAGTGTAATAAAGAATTTGAAAAAATAGCACAAACATTCATTGAAACAAAGTAAATAAATAAATGTTAATGTTATAATTGTTTATTTTATTATATATCTGTTTTATTCTAGCAAACTTGTTAAAAGTTTTGAATTGCAAATAGTGCAAGTTATTTTTTGTATATGAATATAACATTTTAGCTTCCCTAATTTTTAGCAGTCCTGAGTGATCGCTCAATGACATTGCTCTGCTAACAACTTAGTTGTATATATACATGTACAAGCATGTTAACCCTTTCCGGTGCAGTGTTACCACTCCGGCAACACCTAATTTTAATTCCAAACTTACAAACGGCACCAATAATATTTTAGTAAAATTTTACTTTTACAATGACAGCTTAAATCAGAGAATTCTTAATTTCTAAAAAAGTCTTTTCTAAATTCCGGTGTCAGCATGGGTGCAAGTTTTCCGTCCACAGGACGGAATTCCGTCTTTTAAAAGTTCCCGAGGACGGAAGCGGGACGGAAAAATCTCCGACGATGAAAAGCAATCGCGAAAATGACGCGTTTTTTGCCAAAAGATCGTGAAAAAAGACACGATTTTTCGTCAAAAGATTATGAATAAAACGTGATTTGTGTAAATGATCACGGAAAAAACCGTTATTTCTATCAAAAGATCGCAGATAAAAGCGCTATTTCATTCAAAAGATCGCAAAAGGACGCGTTTTTCTTCAAAAAATTGCGGAATAAACGTGATTACTGTCGACGGATCTCAAGTAAAACGTTATTTTCGTCGAAGAATCTCAGAAAAGACGCGATTTTCGTCAAATGATTGTGGAAAAAACGTTATTTCTGTTAGAATTGGCGAGAAAATGCGATTTTTGTCAAAAGATCGAGGAAAATCCGTTTTTCGTCGAAAAGATCGGGAAAAAAGACACTATTTTTTCAAAAAATTGCTGATAATACGTCATTTTTGTCAAAAAATCGCTGAAAACAAACACTATTTCTGACAAAAGATCGCAAAAAAACGCGTTTTTCGTAAAAGAATAGCAAAAAAAAAACGCGATTCCTGTCGAAAGATCGCGAAAATGACGCAGTTTCTTTCAAAGAATCGCGAAAAAGATGCGAATTTCGTCAAATGATAGTGGAAAAGCGCTATTTTTGTCAGAATTGCGGAAAAACGCAATTTTTTTGTCAAAGAAGCGAGGAAAAGACGCGACTTTTGTCAAAAGATCATGAAAAAGACACGAATTTTTGTCAAAGGATCACGAAAAAATCGCGAATTTTGTCAAAGGATTGCAAAAACGCGATTTTTGATCAAAAGATCGCAATAGAGACGATTTCTGTCAAAGAATTGCTAAAGAGACGCAATGCACAGAATCATGCACATGTATATTTGTTCACTCAGGGGGGGGGGGGGGGGGGGGGTTCAAAATATTTTCAGTCCTGGCAAAATTTCAAACTTGCAGCCATGGGTGTCAGTCAGCAATTTCTCATTTTACGAACAGAATTTGTCTGCGCCGGAAAGGGTGATTATTATAATAATTTTCTATTTGCATGGAATTAATCTTTTTTCCCATGCTTGAATAATAAAATATGTAAGTGTTAATTTTGCTTAGTGAAAAAAATAATAATTAAGTTTTCTATAATGTTTATATAAGTGTTTTTGTTTTCTATAATAATAATATAAATGTGCTCATCTATAGGGGTAAATTTATGCATATTTATTTATTAGATGAGGATTTTGACCACAAATGGGAAGAATTGCGAAATGAAGCACCAGATACTGATGAAATTACACGGCGACTTGCTGTTTGCAATATGGACTGGGATAGAATAAGAGCTGTAGATCTTCTTGTGTGCTTTAATTCTTTTAAACCAGCTGATGGCATTATAAATTCTGTGAAGGTTTGTTTTCTGATAATTTACTTAAATTGATAATAAAACTTCGTCTTATGTTTTTCAATATACAATAAAAAAATTTGCTGAATAGAATTAAATTGTATAAAAGAAAAGGTATAGTAAAATAAAGCCTTAAAGGATGACAATTGACAGTGCATTTTGTATAATATCTGAAAATTCAAGTATTTTTACTCCATATTTTATCAGATAAAATAGTTTTGGGGAGCATTTGGGCATTAAACTCCTTTAAAATTGAATGTAAAAAAAATATATCCTGAATAATTTTCTCACTGTAGCTTTTTTTTTTTAATCTACTTTTAAAGTTGCAATTATTTTAATTAAGGAAGGCTCTTTCAGTAAATTTCTGTTAAAATTAACATATTTCTCACACACAAAATAAAAAATAAATTGCCCTATGCAATGTTTTCTAGTGTATTAATTTCTGTTGGCCAGCAAAATTGTTTGAAAATAAAATGTCAGCTTTGACACTAGCCTATGTGACTAAAGTCATGTCAATATCTACAAACTGTAAACTTTGAAAGTTTCAACAGCAGTTAGAACAAATACGGAAGAATATTACAAAATACAAAAATTGCAATCCTCATAAAAGGTCTATTAAATGTTATATAATGTAATTTATTTTTTTACATTGTAATGAAAAAATAGTCTTAGAAATATTTACAAGAGACATTAATATTTCTAATAACACAAAAAAAGCAAATTTAAAGACTTAAAATTTTCAGATTGTCATTTTCCTGGCATGTCATACTCTGATGTGTGCAAAGTAAATAGCCTTCTGCTGTACTGTACTAATATCTTTTTCTGTTTTTTCTTAATTTGTAGCTAATATTTATGCATTATAAAACACATATATGAGAAAGGTAACAAATTATGTATTTTATAAGTAACTTTTCATAATTAAAATATGAATATAATTTTTCTAGCCTATTCATTTTAGTTTTTATCAGTTATAAATATGGCGCTGCAGAGCTATTCTTCTTATTTTTGACATAATTCAAGTCAAAAATAGTAAAATCATAGCTACTGGCAAGATCTTTTAGATATTTCTTTGAAAATATTGTGTTTAAACTCTTTGTAAAAATTGAGTAGACTTTTACAGGGTTCATACTCATCAGGGGAATATGGGATTCTTGGGAAAATCTGAAAATGAATTTTAGTTTGTAAAAGTCAGTGGAATCTCAGGAGATAATGCAAAAAATTTCCCAAAGCTGGGAAAACCTGCTAAAATGACAGTCTACTCTGGGAAATCGGGGGCAATTTGCTGTTTGCATGCTTTATTATCATATGTAATATCAAAATATCGTTAATTGTTGATATGGAAAAATTGTACATCCCAGAAAATACATCAGAGGATTTTTTCTTGGAAAATGAGTATGATGTTTTATTATGTCATTTTGCTGGCTTCCAATAAATTAACAAATAAAACTGAACAATGTGATAGGCTCAATAGACATTTGCAAACACATCTGCTATCTGGTTGATGAATTGTAAGTGCACTTTCTTCTTCTTTAAAAGATTGGTAGTGGAATAAAAACTATATAGCATGGCAGCCATAACTCATTAAGACTAATTTTTCAGTTTGTGATGCTTTTGTAACAAGGGTGTGTTATATAAATATTTAAAAAAAATGGAAATTTTAAAATAATTATATCATTGTTTAAAATAGAATTAAATAGGAAATATATAATATTTAAACAGTATCTTTTTAAATCAGCAATTAAAATCTTGATTTATTTAAATCAAACGATTTTTTTTCAATCATTGATTAAAATCAAAAAATTTTATAAATGTTTAAAATGACATAAAAGTATTAAAATTTAAGGTTAATTAGTACTTTTTTTTTACAAGTATTTTGCATTATAAATAAATGAGGAAAAAAAAAAAAAAAGCTTACAAAATTGCAAACAACCAGAATGTGATTTTTTCATTTGTTTGGGATAATAAATTTATTTCAAATATATGAGCTAAAGAAGAGTAGAAGAATAACGTCTATTCAACAACTGTTGTACAAGAATATATAAGAGAAAAAAACTAATTGGTATAAAAATCTTAAGCACAGCAAGAGATCTTGGTTAGCATATGCATATCTGTAAGTTAAGATTTAGGCATTAACACTGATGTTTCTTAATACAACACAAAATGAGCTGTCAATTATACTTGTAATAGCAGTATCAAACGGACGTCTTTCGCCAAACTTTTCCCACTACACAACATTACAGCCAGCAAAATGTTCCGTGACCTTAATATAGGGAGCATCTGTTCGGTATTTTCATTTACCGAGCATTTCCCATATTGCACGGAAAATGTTGGCTATTCATTCAGCACTGATCAACTGACCAATGGGAGCAGAGCGAGAAATTAAATAACCCAGCGAGAAGTTTGAAAAACCTGGATCCTGTTTTGTAAAATGTTTGCCGAAACATCTTTCTCCATGTGATACAGCTCTTAGTTTTATTATCTGTGCTAATAGCAAATGAAATTACTTACTTGCAATTTTTATTAATTCTATAATTGTTTCTTCTAGGGCATTTTTTAAGGAATAAGGAGGACCTTTTTTAAAATTAACAAATTGTATGCTGCCTTTTTTTTTTTTTTTTTTTTTTTTTTTTTTTTTTTTAAGTAAAATTTTTCTATATCACAGGTTTTTTTTTTTTTTTTTTTTTTTTTTTTTTTTTTTTAATGCATGTGTCTAAGACTTCACAAAAATGATAGAACTCAATTTTTTGCGGGGGAAAAAAAAAAAAAAAAAACAGAAAGTTATTAAACCATGTTATTTAATATTATTTTTCAATTTGTAATTTATAAAACTTCTAGAAATTAATGATTTTTTATTTTTTGTAATGAAAAATTAAATACTTTTTCCCCTTATTGTTACTAAACACATTACTAATATATTTTCTTGTGAAATAGTGCCCTTTTTTGGAGCTAACATCCTGCTTTTTTCCTTCTAAATTGAATATTAAATTATAAATTAATTCTTTATTAATTAAAGCAAAAACGTATTTATTACATACCTAATTAAAGATTTTATTTAATAAAAAAATATTTGATTTTCAGTAGTGTTAAATTTTAATATTAAATGCAGTTATTGATTATTTTGATAAATGTAAATATCACTAGTAAATCTGCAGATCAGGAGCATCAATGTCAGCCTTGCACATCATTTTTTTTTTTTTAAACACACTTAGGGTAATATTCAACTTCCTGGAAACTATAATTTAAAATTTTCAAAATACGTAATTATTTATAAGAATAAAATAAGAATAAGAAATTTTCAGCCATCAAAAGCATTAAATTTAAGATTTAGTTATGTTAGGATATTCTGAAATTTTCATGATCTATTATTTATTTTTTTATACCATAGTAGATTTCTTCAGGGGGGAGGAGCCCCCCTGAACCCCCGTAGTCTCATTAAATTTAAATTTGTAACTTTCTATCAATCTGCTAATGGTTATCGTATGTCTTGTATTTCTTTATACATTTTGATTTATAAGGATAAGTAACAGTTTTAATAAGCATTTTTCATTATCCTCATACATCTACATACCTGCCCACCACAAACACCTAAATCTGATGTATCAGGAGCTTTTGAAAGTGTAAACTCAGTAATCTAGGGTTTTACCTTTTTTTTTTTTTTTTTTTTTTCGAAAAAAAGAAGTTTTGATTGCATTTTGTGGCAGTAATCGGGGACTGACAGACAGAAAAAATGACTGACTGACAGAAAACAATAAATTTTGTGTCACCGAAATAAACCTTTGCTGAAGTTTTGGCAATGTGCATTATTCATGAGTTATTGCTATCCATGTTTCTTGTATTTTTAACGACTACTATAAAATACCTGTTTTTGTTCAATTATGACGTCAAATTTTACCAAGTGAAAAATTTGTTAAAAATATAATTCTTTTTTATTTCTTTTACTTCTAATTATGCCCCCATTTTTGTCAGAAAAATTCTTATTAACGAAACAAATTTCCGTGTTTAATATTTAACAAAGTACTATTTTTTTTTTTTTAATTCTGATGTCATTTTTATTTTTTTTTAGTTTAATTTTTCGAATGGAAATTGCTCAATTGAAACTTATTGCCGTTGAAAAACTATTCCAGATTTTGATTTTTTTTTTTTTTTTTTTTTTTTGCAACGATAAAGAAAATTGGTTAAATTTTATCTAAAAAATTGCTATTAATTCTGTATGAAAAAGAAGAAAATTTTGAATTATTAAGAAAAATATTTGAATAAAATTAATAAAACATACCCTATGTTCTTTTCTGGGCTGTGTTATATTTATATGCAAAGATACAAAGACATTAATTAATTCATCAGTTTTGACGTTGACTTCATTTAAATTTTTTTATACACATTCAAATTTATAACATTATAAAAATAAGAATTAGGATGAATGGTTGCTTAGCAACCATTAAGAGAAAATAAAGAAAGTGAAATAGATACATTTGAAATAAGTAAATCTCTAAAACAAATTAGTTTATATTATTGGAACACATTTATAAAAAATCTCCAAAATTTACAGTAATAATTTTAAAAATCTGACAAATGCGTAGACAAAATTTCAAAACGATACGAATAATTCAACTGGTAAATTTTAGTATCCATTTATCGTTGAATTCCATTAATGAAATGTGTTATTTTCTCTCAAGAAAAAAAAAATTGAAAATCATTGGATTTGCCATAGAAAAGCATTACTGCACAAAATAAAATATTCTATATTTTCCAAACGAATGAATCAAATCTAACAAAAAACTATACAGCTTAATCTCAGTGCCTCACTAACATACCCACTCAATCTCAAGCCAATCGGAGGCTTTTTGCGACAGTTATCACGGAACAGACAGACAGAAACCAAAAAATTTTGTGTCTCCAAAGTAAGCCTTCATTTATGTTTCAGCAACTAGTATTTTATATAGTTTTACATAATTATTACAAATTATTATTGTGTATAACGTCATTGTATTCTACTTACTAATGAAACTACTGATTCACAATTTTTATAATTTCTGTAATGACTAATTATTAACTAGTAAATCTGCAGATCAAGAGCCTCAACGTCAGCTTTTCACTTCTTTTTTTTTAAAACACACTTAGCGTAATATTCAACTTCCTGGAAACTGTAATTTAAAATTTTTGAATTACGTAATAATTTATAAGAATAAAATAAGAATAAGAAATTTGAAGCCATCAAAAGCCGTTAAATTAAAGATTTAGTTATGTTAGGATATTCTGAAAAATTAATTATCTATTATTTTTGTTTTTTTATTATACCAAAGTAGATTTCTTCAGGGGGGGGAGGAGCCCCCCTGAACCCCCGTAGTCTCATTAAATTTAAATTTGTAACTTTCTATCAATCTGCTAATGGTTATCATATATCTTGTATTTTTTTTCTACATTTTGATTTATAAGGATAAGTGACAGTTTTAATAATCATTTTTCATTATCCTCATACTTCTAGATACCTGCCCACCAAAAACACTTAAATCTGATGTATCAGGAACTTTTTAAAGTGTAAACTCAGTAATCTAGGATTTTACAATTTTGTTTACGAAAAAAAGAAGTTTTGATTGCATTTTGTGGTAGTTATCGGGGACTGACAGATAGACAGAAGAGCAGACTGAGAGATGGAAAACAATAAATTTTGCGTCACCAAAATAAGCCTTCGCCGAAGTTTCAGCAATGACGTCATTATTCATGAGTTATTGCTGTCCATGTTTCTTTATTTTTAATGACAACTATAAAATACTTTTTATTTTAATTTTGACGTCATATTTATTTTTTCTTAGTTTAATTTTTCAATTGAAACTTATTGCCGTTAAAAAATTATTCCAGATTTTTTTTTTTTTTTTTTTTTTTTTTTTGGGGGGGGGGGGGGGGCAACGATAAAGGAAATTGGTTAAATTTTATCTAAAAATTCGCTCTTGATTCTGTATGAAAAAGAAGAAAATTTTGAATTATTAAGGAAAATATTTGAATAAAATTAAGAAAACATAGCCTATATTCTTTTCTGGGCTATGTTATATTTATCCGCAAAGATACAAAGACATTAATTCATCAGTTTTGACGTTGACTTCATTTAAATTTTCGTATTTGCTTTCAAATTTATAGCATTAAAATATAATAAGGATTAGGATGAGTGGTTGCTTAGCAACCATTATGAGAAAATAAAGAAAATGAAATAAATACATTTGAAATAAGTAAATCTCTAAAACAAATTAGTTTATATTATTGGAACACATTTATAAAAAATCTCCAAAATTTACAGTAATAACTTTAAAAATCTGACAAATGCATAGACAAAATTTCAAAACAATATGAATAATTTAACTGGTAAATGTCAGTGTCCATTTATCATTGAATTCCATTAATGAAATGTGTCTCTCAAGGAAAAAAAAAATTGAAAATCATTGGATTTGCCTTAGAAAAGCATTATTGCACAAAATAAAATATTGTATATTTTACGAACGAATGAATAAAATCTAACAAAAAACTATACAGCTTAATCCCAGTGCCTCACTAACATACCCACTTTATTTCAAGTCAATCAGATGTTTTTTGCGTTAGTTATCGCGGAACAGACAGACAGACAGATAGAAACCAAAAAATTTCGTGTCTCCAAAGTAAGCCTTCACTGACGTTTCGGCAATTAAATTTTACAAACTAAAGTATAAAAACATAGAATATATTAGTAATTAAAGGCTTAATTGTTCTGAAAATATAAAACTCTTGGTATTTGTTCATTATTTTACCACTTGAGAAAAAAAAAAAAAAAAAAAAATCTGATTTAAATTTTAAAAAAATCTGATTTAAATAAAATTTCTCATAATTGGGTAATCTTAAAACAGAGCAAATTAGTGTGTTTTTACTACATGCATGGTTGGAATAACAGTTGAGTAGTTGTAGGATCAGAACCTCTTACAGAAAAAAGAATAAACAATAAAATATCTTGAAATTTATCAATTTTTCTATCAGTGTCAGTGTATCTTTTTATTTTTGATTTGAATTTGGTATCAAAATATTTCTTACTATTGAATGGTTTTCTTCATATCTATTTTGTACATAAAATTATGCAACTGCAGTATTCTTATAGTAAGCTACTTTTTTTTTTTTTTTTTTCCCCAGATATATCCATCAGAATTTGGATTACAGCGTATGGAAGAAGAAAAACTAAAAGGGCCACCTGAATTGGTAGAACAAACATTGCCTGTAGATCAGGAAGAAATTGAAGATAAAAAAGGCTCTAAATATCACCGAGAAAAACTTAGACAATATCAGATCAATAGATTGAAATACTATTATGCTGTAGTTGATTGTGACTCACCTGAAACTGCTAATTCTATCTATGAACAATTAAATGGAATGGAGTATGAAAGCAGTTCTGTTAGATTTGACATCCGCTTCATACCAGATGATATGACTTTTGATCATGTTAGTACTTTTAATTTATTTAACTTATAACTGCAGAAGTGCCAAGTATTACAATTTGTCCGTAATTATTGTACGGCTGTAACACCATAACAAAAGTTATGGTGTTACAGCCATAGGATAAAAATTACGGATTAAAAAAATGTGAATTTTATAAAAGAATTGCTTGAAAAAATACAAATTCCAATATAGGAGCCCAGGAAAAAACACAAAAGATCGTGTAAAAATATGCACATTTCGTCAAAGTGTCACGAAAAAAGCACAAATTTAGTCAACAGACAGTGGAAAAGTGCAAAATTACCCTCAAATGATAGCAGAAAGGCATGAAATTAGTCCAAAAATCACATAAGAAAACATGAATTTTATCCATGGCTTGCATAAAAAAGGCTAGTTTTGTTAAAGATTCATGTAAAAGTGAGAATTTCGTCAAAATACATGCGCGTAACCAGGGGGGTCCCCCCCCCTTGTTCTCGCAGATCCAAGATTGATTATTTTTAAAAATCAAAATTTATAAAAGAAGAAAAGAAGATAAATAAAGGCAAAATTAATTCAATTAGTTAATCAAAACTAAGAGTCTATGTTTTGAAGTGTGATAAAAGAAGAGATCGGCATCGTGCGAAAAGGGGGGGGGGGGGCGATAGGCCCGGGCACGGAAATGTAGGGGGCGCCAAATTTATGCTACCAACGTCATTTTTTGGCTCCTCACAAGAAGAAGTTGGGGGTGGTGGTGCCAAATTCAACCTTTGCTCCGGAGCGCAGTTTTCTCTTCGCACGCCTCTGAAAAAGACCCAGATTCTTTTTTTTTTTTTTTTTTTTTGGAAAATTATTTTGTACATCTTTTTTAAAACTAGAATATTTACTAGAATCTGTATTAATTACCGTAAGTCAAAAAGTTGATTTTATAATCCCAATTTGATGTCTTTTGTTTATAGAAGTTTTTTTTACACCGCTCTTTTTTATGCATGTTTTTGCAATTCCATAAAAAATTAGCGTAAATTCTCGACAAGGATAGAAACTATTTATATCTTTGCTTTTGTAATCCAAATTTTAGATAAGAGCAAAAAAAAAATGAAAGGAAATACAGATGTGAAACAATAATTCTACCATGTGATTCACCTGAAGAACAGAGAGAGTGGGGAGTAGAGATGAGACAAGCTCAGCCCGAGCAGACTTTTTACATCAAAACGAAACTGGAATATAAATCGTGTTTTTTGTATTTTAGTAGTTTATTGTTGTTTCAAACGAAAATTTGTGATGTTTGGAGATTCATGTCTATTGCATTTCCGGCGACGATCGATTAAAATGGCGCCAATCAAAACAAGCATAATCAATAGATTAGCTTCTAGTTGGATTTTGTTTATGGCAGAGGATATTTTTTAATTCGATCTTTTATTTATTTATTTAATCAGTTAGTTTATAGCACTTAGAGAATGATTTCTTTGTTTTTTATGTAGGCCAGAAGGTTTAAGTTTGCGAATTATTTATTTGTGCAAGTGTTATAATCGTTCTTTATATGAAAATATGAATTATCGTATTTATGAATCATGATTATTATTATTATTTTATTATTATTATTATTATTTAGTCGTCATGAACCCAGCTTATGCTGAGAATTTCTCTTCGTAAGTAAACATAATTTCTATATTATTCCGAAAGAAAACAATTTGTGTTTCTTATTTTTATATAAAAGCATCAGACCTTTAAAATAACTGTTATCCACGTTTTAATTTGCGTTTATTTTCAGGTTCACATCAATCACGGGGAACTGTTATGAGAAACTAATTGATTATAGTTAAAGATGTATACATTTTATAGGAAATTGAAAACGTTCTTTCTTCAGCATACAAATAGCAATTTCTGCAAACTTCATCCATTTATTCATTACACTTATTTAATATGTTCATCAAATTTTCTTGTTGAAGGACAAAAAATATGGGATTCCTTTTAAATATGAAGATATTTTTATTCGATACCAAATTGCTCTTTTCATAAGATTGGATTTAAAATTTTATTTAACAGTAAATTTTATGTAATTTTTTTTTAAAAAATGAGTTATCACATTTGAAACAGTTTTTAAATATCATGCAATTTTTATTTTTATTTGTTTATTTATATACTTTTTGTATCGGGCTCGGGCTCTCATGACAAAATATCTTTCGGGCTCGGATTCAAATTTTCAAGCATGGACAGGCCCAGGCTCAGAAAAATGAGACCAAACTCATCTCTAGTGGGGGGGGTTATAAAAATATGTTTCCTTTGAAAATGAGAAATAATATTATGCAAAATTCAAATTAATATGGAGGTTGTTTGGTTAGTTTGTTAAATTTCCTTTTCTCTGACCATATATTAACATTCGTACAGGCTCATTTTTTTTTAACTGGAAAATTTTATTTATTCATGTGTAGAAAATATTGAAAGAAATCTTTTCCACTTTAAATTGCGTACATACTACAAGTTATTTTAATGCTACAGTCGACTCTCGTTAATTTGAAATCGGATGCTTTTGTAATCCAAAGTTTAGATAAGAGCAAAAAAAAAAAAAATGAAAGGAAATACAGATGTGAAACAATAATTCTACCATGTGATTCACCTGGAATTCAACAGGGTGGCTACAGATTCTGGAAATCAGGGAAAAATCAGGGAAGTTTATCAATCTGGAAAAATCAGTGAAATATCAGGGAACTTTATAAAAAATACTCAAAAATCAGGGAAACTTTTCTCTGTGCAAAAATATTTCTGTTCACTTTACCAACAACATTCATTGATTTGTGCAAAACAGGCTACGTTTAAACCAATAATATGATGTGATAAAGAGACATAAAGCCGTACTGCTGCCAAGAGATATCTGTCTGCATGAAAGCTAAATTGTCCTATAAACCCAAATTTTCATAAGTTAGTTCATTTGCGTTTTTTGATGAAATTTGCGTGTTTTCCGCGAATTCTTGACAAAATTTGCACGCTTTTCGTGTTTTTTTTTTTTCTTTCAGGATTTATTGACAAAATTTGCATATTTTTTGTGATCTTTTGACAAAATTTGCATGTTTTTTGACACATTTTGTGCATTTTTCACGATTTTTAGGCGAGATTAGTGCATTTTTTGTAATATTAAAATAAAATTTGCATTTTTCAATCTTTAGATGAAATTTGCACATTTTTCACATTCTTTTGACTAAATACTCGCTTTTACACGAACCTATCTTGAAATTAATTTTTTTTTTATGCAAGCATTGGATGAAATTTGCATTTTTTTCTTGATTTTTAGGACTAATTTTCCGTGATCTTTTGACAAAATTTAATCTTATTCCTCAATCCTATGTCAAAATTGGTGTTATTTCTAGCGATCCTTTGATGAAATTAGCAATTTTTTTTAAATCCAAAGTCCTGCTGTAACTTTTGTTGCATATGCGTAATAATTACGAATAAAGCATAATACCTTTTGCTAATTAAATACTGTGCAATTTTTGTTTTTTTCTCCCAAAAGAGATACTTGCAAGCTGGATAAGTGTGTTATATGCGAAAGCAGCATATGTTAAAAAAATACTGTATATGTTCTTTAATAATAAAAATCAGGGAAATTTGATACAGATAATCAGAGAACTTTTTTTCATCATTTCTGTAGCCACCCTGTTCAAATGTTCGCTTAATTCGAACTAAATATAAAGTTCCAAAAATTTCAATGACAGAATATTGTTAAAAATTTTCATTAATTCGAATACATTTCTCTTGACTTCATTTAATTTGAACTAACGAGAATTCCGAGAATGACGAGAATTCCTAAACATGATCAGGTTTAAAAAAACATGCCCATCCCCCTCCCCCCCCCCCCCCCCCAAATCGCAAAAAACATGCACATTTCATCAAGAGATCGTAAAAAATGTACACATTTTGACAAGAGATTGCAAAAAAAAAAACGAATTTTGAAAATTTGCCCCACTCCACCCTTTTCTGGTTATTAATAACTTTTATTGAAACTTGGCACTTCTGTAACTGGTTAAGTTTAATCTCTGAGACCTTTTGGTATCAATTAAGCCTAGTGAGATTTTATAAAGTAGACAACTGATATTTTTTTTCTTTCCATTTTCTCTTATAAATTGAATACTATAAGTGCACATTTATACAATTTCCTTCTAACATTTAAATAATCAAGCTTTATTGGACCCATAAATAAATGCAAGAGCCATGTGTGTGCTCAAAACTATCACAGTCATCTGATGTATTAAAAGCTCCTTCCCCAGAAATTGTCAACGTTTGAAATTGTTTAAATTTAGATTTTAAAGATTTCCTGTAAGGTCTTCCATGATCATGCTTCCTAGAATAATCTGTGATTCTGCATAGAACAGGCATCTCCAAAATGGTAGTAGTCCGAATCATGGAAGATCCCGCCAGAAAATTTTTTAAGATAAATTCTGTAAGTTTAAGACATTGACCTGCAGGTTTGGGAGGATCAGGTCATTTAATAATGACTGTATGCTACTTACAGAACTGCATGACGTTTTAGAATACCTAGAATTATAGCAGACCCAATCACTGAAGATTCTACTTTTGAGATAATGTGACTGCTGTTATGTTTTCATCTCCCTTGTTACTAATTAAATATTTAAATTTTCGTTATTTGTTATTATTTTATAAGAAAATGTATGCTTTAAAATATCTCCTTTCCAAAGAATTGTGATATTTTACCTAAAGTTCGTAGTATTAAAGAATTATGTAACTTATTTTTTAAAAAAAAAATTCAACATTACTCCAAGATATTTCAATCATTGATTTCCAAATGCTCTTGCTACTCATAACCCTTTTTTTTAGTTATATGCATTTAGAAAATGTTTTTCATAAGTTTAAAAGCTATTTTTGTTGTGCTTTAACATATTTCCTTTGAGTCATAAAAAACAAAAATCTTTTAAGCAATTGTGTTTCATATTTGTTGCTACATATAATATGGATCCTGCGCTACACCTCAAAGAGAATCTTGTGATCAGGGGAAATACTCTATGTAATATCAGGGAAAGGTTTGTCCAAAAACCTGGAAAGATAATTTGATCCGTTTTTGTATCATTTTTCAGCAGTTACTGCTATTTGTCATACTTTCATTTCAATATCAAATAAATATTGTTCCTAGAAAAAAAATTGAGAATTAATTTTTCCCCCCCTTGAAAATGAGCTTGAAACATGTAGACCTGAAAATTGAAATTTTTAACAGTTTGTGATTATGACCAATAAACTCTTTTAACATAAATAGCTGCTTTTTTGTAATTCTAAATCTTCTTGAATTAAATTAAATAATTAAAATTCCTCATATAGATTATAATAGATAACAGAACCTGTTCCACTCATTTAAAACGTTAAAAATATGGGTAAAACTATTTAAAATTTGGAACATTTTCCAAAGAAAGTTTGTATGTTACATTTGAAATTGTTGTTTTCAAACATAACTTTCCATTCAATAAGACTTGCAGTAATTTTTAATAAATTGCATTAAAATATATTTAACACATATGGGTGAATCTCAAAATAGGGGACTATTTCAAAAATGAAATCTTAAAAAAATTACTGTTAGCAAAATTTCTAAAAAAAAATAGGTGTTGTTAATATAGTATTAGGTATACTTTCCATGTAGTTAGCAGAGCTAAATATTTAAGAATTAACTTAAAAAATAATTAGTATTTTTTGAGCCATGCTAATGACAAAACAAATTGCATGGAATAAATATATTATGAAATTTTTATTTTCTTCCTGTTTAAATATTTTTTTCTGTATTTATTAGCCTTCCTTTTCAGCAAATGGTTTCCATTTTTACATATATACATATAAGGAGAATAAAAACATTACCAAAGAGCAAACTTTGTTACATGAGCAACATTCTGATACTAACAATGTAAGAAGCTGTCTTAGTAATTTTCCTACAGATTTAATGCATATTTTAGGGATAATGAATGTAATACCTAAATTTGTACGTAAAATTAAACTTTATAAAGGATACAATATAAGCACTGGTTACATTTATGTACATAGGAGTCTTTAGCATGTACAGAAAAACCATGCTAATGACACTGATATGTGTCCATACTAATGACAAATTTTAATTTAAATAAGATTATGAGCCATAATATAATCACAATGCAATAGTCCTTTCTGGGGCTTTTTAAATCACAAAAGTTCTATGCAAATAAATAAAATAAAAATTTTAACTATAAAATTAATATGAAAATTATTATCCATTCTAATGACATATAATTGATGTACGCCCCTAATATTCAACTTCTATTCTTAAAATACAATACATGCTTCTATTTTCTGGCTGGGATAAAATGGCTACTTGTTGCCATGGAGAAACTTTATATTTTCAAACTATTGTCATATGTGAAAATGAAATTTTGATTAATAACCAGCTGTTATAGTATGACATTGTTTTGAAAATCGAATATGGAGGACAAACTTTAATTCTTTTTTTATGTACTATAATTTTATTTTTAAAAAGAAATTTATTGGATAAATCCTCTCCTTGATTAATATAAAGAAAGAATAACATTTGTTTATTTTATAAACATGATATTAACTCTTGAAAAATGCTAGTATACACAAGGCACAGCTGCTGTGGACATCCATGCTAATGACATTTTGAATCTTTATTCTGTTATTTTAAGGTGTTTTTAACTAAAAAGTGAGTAATTCTTGAGTGCAAATAATGAATAATATTAAGAAAAACATATCTAAATATAAAAACATGACAGAAAACCTCTCAATTTTTTTTGTATGCCGAAAGACATAAATTGTCCCCTATTTTGAGAATCACCCATATATAAAACAGAAACTTTAAATCAGTTCTAAAATTTTGTTTAAAAACATTTAACACTACTTTTAGAAAGAAAACCTTTTTTCTTTTTCCTGTGTATGCATGTATGTTCATTAATTTTCACTAAATTTAATGCTTGTGGTAAAACTTATTATTATTTTGCAGCCTGAACAATCAGTTTAAATGTCTTAACTAAATAAATTTTTCAACAGGAAGCACTGCTTTAGGGCGATTCCACCGTTACGTGTATGACATTTAGCGAGTGTTTTTTTTGCAAAATGAGACACATTTGAAAATGAAGTTATTTATGTAACATTATACTTTTTTTTTTCTTATTACAGGACATAAATAGAATAATTTTTGTAGCGACATCTTTAGTCTAGAGTAATAATTTTTTTTACGAAATAATAATAAAGTTGTTGTTACGTGTGTGACTCAGAAAATGGAAAAAAATTAACATTGTATCTTATTTTTTGATTTTGTGTGAATTTTTCCAAGTGAAATATACAGGTTTTTTTTTATGTATACTTAAATGTATAAACTAAATGTTCCATGTGCAAACAACTTAAAAATTCATAAATTATAATAGTAAAAAATTTAAATGCCTGTGTTACGTGTGTGATTTGAAAGTTTTATGTGTGTGACCATATGAAATGAAATTGATCAAATGATTTCCAAGGAATGGTTTATTTCCTAAATTGTTATAAATTTACAATCAACATGTTAAAAGGAAAATGTAGAGTGTCCACGATTGTTTACTATTGTTGGTGAATTTTTTTTTTTTTTACTACTTGGGCTTTTGTGTACCACAAAACATCTGGCTTCTCTGGCCATTACCAATATTTTGATCATAACATAAACTTTTACTTCTTCACCCCCAGAGTGCATAGAAAGGACTTTGCCTGCATACTCCCTGTCATCATATTTAACAATAGACCATTAACTTACTTGAAGATATTCTGCAGTCGTAGTAAATGTATTCTCACAATAAGTTATTGTTAAATCTGGTACAGATTTATCATCTATATCTGTATGCCACAAGTTAATTTTACAGTTTGAAGCAGACATTACATGCATTTTTTGTATGCCTGGAATATTTTTAACATTTTCTCAAGGACAATCTTTAATTAGCTTAGCAAAAATATCATCTTGATTTAACAGCAATATTTTAGTAAAAGGCATGAGTTCTGTTATTAAATTGAAGAAATCAATTGATGACTGAACAATAACTTTGTTAGATTTACTCATTGTTTTTTGTCTTACAAGAGATTTTGCTCTTCCGTCAACCCCATCAACAACCCCTTTGTCATGTGAGGTTGCAAAATACTTCCAGTACCATTCACCTCAATACTGATGTGAGAATAAATGAAGAACCTTTGCCATATACAGTAAAACCTCTAAATAACGGACACCTCGGGAATGCCGAAATTGTCCGCTATTCGGAGGTGTCCACTATTGGGAAAACCTAAGAGATTAAAAAATCACTAAGAAATGCTTAAAATTCATTGACTTTTATATTCCTAAAACCTATACATTTTATGATTAATCAGAAATTAAAATTATTTTTTAAGCAATAAAACTGACATAAAATTGTGCACACCTTTATCTACTGTCTATTACATTCTTAAGAAAAAATCAGCTACAAAAGTTTACTTTTGCTTGCAATTACATATAATTTGTTTTTCAATGTGACGTTATTGGACTCTATAGAATTTTGGGCGGGGAGGAGAAATTGCACTTTTTGTCTATTAAAAGCATAAAATCTTAAAAACTTCCAGGGGGACATTGCAATGTTGAAGAAGATGTCCCTTCCGGGCAACCTTTTCACACTAAATGTAGAGGGGGGGGGGGGAGATTTTCCCTAGCTCATCCTCTACATTTATCTGTGATCACAAAATTGGTGGCACATTGCTCTGATAAATTTAGAAGCATCCTTTTTGCTCTTTTTTCGTTTTTTTTTTCTGGATAAAAAATTCTTTTTCATCCTTTATCGCCAAAAATAGTGTCCGCTATTCGGAATGTCCGTTATTCGGAGGTTAAACATGCATAAATGTAGGATTTGGGAGTGGGGATTGGAAAACTGTCCATTAAAAAGAGGTGTCTGCTATTCGGGAGTGTCCGTTATGGAGGTTTTACTGTATTTGTTTTTAAATTCTGAAGATGGGCCATCGCTATAAATCATAAAAGGAATTTTCTCACTTTCGAAAAAGCTTTTTTCACTTTCAATTATTGTTTCGAATAATAATTCCAAAAAAACATATATAGTGCCTTAACTTTAGTGTCTGAGCCTATCAAATAAGTTTTACATTTTTCTTTATCGAAAAAGGCTGCTGTAAACAGTTGAATACTTTCTCAGGACCATAGTGCAATTTGAACCTCATTTTGGTATTCACAACTGTATGCCATCGCAAAATCAATTTGTAAAACTCTAAAATTGGACTTATTGTATTTGAAAGATGCTGACTGAATCCATTTAATCCTTACATGTTCTTGAAATTCAGGCAGTCCTATCACTATGTTGTCAAGAAGCTCACCGTAGCATTGTTCACGAGATACTATTTGAAGTCTTTCAGTTTCTGGATCTTTAATCCATTCTTTCCAAATGACATATCACAATTAATGGACAAAAAAATACTGTTCTTGCACAAGGAGCATTCTCCTTTCCAACAGATTGATTCAAAATTGTCATCACAAAGCATTTTTGACCACCAGTCCTTATCATACTTTATGTTAGCTGCATCTAGCATTAAAATAAAATTTTCATGAATTTTACACTTGCACTGATCCTTTGGTGTATCTTTTAATAACAAAACATTTTTAGGATGGAGGGAACAGAATTTAGAGAATGAAACTGAAGAATCAGCAACAGAGGTCTGATAGATGGAATATGCTTCTCTTAAAAACATATTTATGTAATACTTCCTAAGTCTTTTCTTTATCCCATTTTCCCGTACAATCATTTCATCTTTAATCCCAGGTGATGTGTATACAATATCACATAATATAAATATGTAGAATTATATTTATAATAATTTAATTATCCAGGAGAGAGAAAAATAATTTTAAAAAAAAATTATTTTTTTATATAAATGATCTGTATATTTTTTTAATAAACATTTTTAATATTGCACTGGATTTTACATTGGTGACTGATACTTGATATTTCTGCTGACTGATACCTACTATTTCTAGTGATTCTTATGTTTGTAATTCAATATGATATCAAAATAAGAAGGGATTATCTGAAATTCAATAAGAAGTCACATGAAAGTGTTACGTGTGTGACAATATTTAAGCACCCTATTTATATATTTTATATGTATTCAGTTTATGAAAAAGTTATGTTGCATCATCTATGTACAATGCTACTTTATAATCTGTAATATTTTCTTTTTATTAATTTAACTTTGCAAGAAAAACAAACTTTATTATGTTAAGTGTTACGTGTGTGACTAAAATAAATGATATGTATAATTTGCATAATTATTAGTTAATTAAATGACCCAATTGAATAAATTTATATACCACACAATTTTAAAAAGTATCTATTTCATTCATACATGGCAAAAATATTCAATTTATGTCTGATGTTTAAGAGAAAATAATTTTGGAATTTATAACATCAAAACTTCTTTTATTATTGATTTTTTAATTGTTGAAATCTCTGATTAAAATATAATTAAAAAACATTTTTTAGATGAAAAATTACACTTAAGTAAGAAGGAGCATACATTCTTCTATCTAAAAAAAACATTGCTTTTTATATTTTGAGAATTTATTTTTCGACTCTGCCAGGACCACTTTTTGTGGAATCGCCCTTTATCATAGCCATTATATATGGCAATTACATTAAAAAATATCAACATACTAAATTCCATATACGGCATGCCTCGCATTTAGATACTCCAAGAAAAATCATGTGCTATACATATATATAGTTGAATGATTTATATAAGAAATCATGAAACTAGCTGTTGCTTGCAAAACACTTTAATTTAAACTAAATATTGAGATATCTGGAAACCCTGTTAAAGGATTAAAATATGTAATTTAAATCAATATATATCAACTTGTACTGAAAAAATGTAGTATTTATTACTATTTTCAGAAACCAACAAGTATTGCAGAGAAGGTTCCATCTGACTATAAACCAAGATTGTTTGTTACATCTGCTTTGCAACAAGTAAAAGTAGACTTGACTTGGGATGAAACGGATCCCAAAAGGAGGGAATTTTTCCAGAAGGTTTTCACAGATATTGATAGTGTTCAAGATGACATTGGAGATTTTTTAGCATCTGCCTCTAGTGAAAGTGAAGGTAATAATATTATTTAGTATGTCATAAAGCATTATATTGTAATTATTTTTGAAAAAAAAATGACTTGAGGGCGAAATGATTAAGAAAATATTAACAAAGTTTAATTGCATGTTGCAGCAAAAATACTTTTTTTTCTGGTCCTTCCCAAATGTAATTTTGTTTTTAAAATATCTTTTTTTTTTTTTTTTTTTTTTTTTTTTTTAAGTTGGATTAATTTTGATCTTTCAGTCTAGTGAGTGATTAAGTATGATTTGACTTTATTAATAAACAGATAACAAAAGAAAAGTTAATTAAAGTTTACTTTACTTTGATTTATTTTTTTAAAGTTATTTGTAGAGTGTTATATTTGATAAATATTCTTTCATTCTTATATGTTTATTTTCATTGAAACATTTTAACTCCATTTTTATAATTTTAATGTAATTGACACAAGTGTATTTTAATCTTAAAAGTCTTTTAGCAAATGTGTAAATCATAATCTAATTTTATTTTTAAAATAGCATTGTGAATTGCATCAAGCCAATCTTGATCATTTATTCTCAACTTTTGTACATCCCTGTTCTATTTTATGGTGATTATAATGTAACTGTTGTGTTGTTTAACTTGCAAATTTTTATCATAATTCCAAAAGCAACTTTTGAAATTTTGCAATACTACTCTGTACAGCTGCATTTCCAATGCTTTCTTTAATCAAACCGGCTTTTAACGGAGGAGTGATATGTGGGTGTCGTACTTGCTTTCATTTTGCACCCATTTCCATACGCAAGCATAAAATCTATCCCCCCAAAGAAACCGGAAACTGCGTAACTTTTCGTTCTGAACTTTGATTGGCTAATTGGTGAAATTGAGCATGAACTTCCGGTGTAAACACAAACAGAATGGTTTTGTTACGTTTGGCGTGTTTAAATCTTTTTTTTTTTTTTTTTTTTTTGCTTCTGTTTTCACCTTATTCTTGTTATTGCACACTTTTATCGACCTGGAAACAAATGCTAATTTAACATTGTAATGTAAAATGGGTAAAACAAAATAATAAAATAAGTTGTTTTAAAGACTGAATTTTATGGGAAAAGAGAATGTGGAGTTTCGGAAGAGGGGACTTTAGATGAAAAATTTGATTAATTATTTATTTTTGTTATAAAGAAAAAAATAAAACAGAAAAAAGTAAATAATAATAATAATAAAGTATTTTAAAAATATTTAATTTTATTACTTTGTTGAATGTGTATTGGAGGGGGGGGGGGGGATCAAGTGATGAAGCAAAATTTCGGAAAAAGAGCAGGGAAGAATTGGTTTAATTGATCATTTTTTCTTTTAACGCAGAAGAATTCCAATTCTGATTAACACATTTGCAGCCGATCACATGCCAGTGCGTGATATGGTGCCAACGTTAAGGGACCACTCACGCTCCAGCGCGTGATGTGGGGTGATGTCCAATAGCCAATCACGGCTGGCGCAGGAAAATCTTTCACTGATTCTTTGTTATAAAAAGTAAATCGGCTTCTGGGAAAAAGCCACTTCTACAGCGCGGCATTAACTATCATCCCATCTTCACGTAAGTGGCAGCGAACGTGTTAATAAATAATACAAAAGTAAAACAGAACTTTTTGCAGATTTCGCATAAAAAAAAAATAATTTTAAGAACAAAAAATTACTTAAAAACTTATTAAGGTCTTCCTTACCCATACAAATCCTGTAGTAAATTGTAAAACATTTTAGTAATTTTTATAAATTTTATTTTTTGTTTTATTGCAAATGTATTTTTTCTTTCTGAGTTCACAACTTAGAAAATAAAAATTTTGATAAGTTTATACTTTGCTTACAACTGTGATTGATGTGATAATTGTGAATTATCATTACTTTACATTTTGTTATTATTAATGTGGAATACCCATATAATAAAATTTATTGTTATAGAGATAGGAATGTAGGTAGATGTAAGAGCAATGGACATCCTTCAGTGTTTTTGATTTATTAAAAAAAATTACAAATGAAAAATTAACTTTTACTTTTTTTTTTTTCATAATTCCCTCATGCATGTTTTATTATATGGGATATTTTTGACATTTTTAATTAAATCAATCATGAAGCAAAAAATAATATTTCGAAGTTTCACTGTTTTTCTGTAATAATCTAAATGAACACGCTAAGAACTGACTTCTCTTAATAAATATATACATTCTTTATTTTCATGCAAAATTTGTATGTTTTCACTTTGGTAGTGATAGGAAATTTTGAATTTTACATACTAATGGTCATTTACAAAATTTCATTCTTTTTTTTTTCTTTCTTTTTATTAAACTCTATTAAGATTTTAAGACTCGTGTTCATTATTGGAATACTCAAATGGTTAATTTTCAGCAGTGGATATCCTGAACACCATGTAAACCCCTAAAAGTGTAATTTTAGTAATGTTTATAGTGTATAAAATATTTTGACTTTTAACTGAAAACTCAAGTAATCAAATTTAATATTTAAATTGCTATTGCACTTACATATTGTAATAACACAAAAAAATAACAGCTGCTTTAATTTGTTTCATATGGTTAATGAAAGTTCCAGTGTTTTTTTTTTTATTATTATTATTATTTTTAATTTGTTTTGCATATTTTATAATCTAGTAATCTTTAAAACAAATCAGGAAACAGAATATTGATTAAGGGAATAGGGGAAAGAAAGGCTGAATTCTTCCCCCATTTAAATAAAAACAATTAGGTTATAGAAATTGTAAAAATTTTATCATTTTCAGTTTAAAATGTTAGCTTATTCATATCTGAAAAAAAATTGTAATATTAATTAAATTTATAGTAGTAATGAAATGAAACTAGTAAATTTGCTGATCGGTGGTCTGAAATATTAGTTCTGCAGTTCTGTTTTGAAATTATTTTATTTAGTACTAAAAACGTTCAGCCTGCAGTATTGTTTGTTTGATATTTGTAATACTAGTTAGTACAAGCAGTATATCAAGTAGTTTCGAGGAGTTTAACTGTTAAAAAGAGCATGAAATACACAAATTTATACATTAATATTCCCAAAAAAAAAAAAAAAAAAAAAAAAAAAAAAATCAGAATTTTTGTATTATATTGTAAATCTCTCACGGTCTCAATAATTTTATAAACTATAATTTCTTGACATTTTGTTTTTAAAAATTTATATCTAAAATTGTAAAAATATGGATCTTGCGGAAATCACAATAATTTAAAATAAATAATTCTCACAAACATTTTATTAACTATTGATATCCTAATTGATAAATTTATTTGGAAATAAGTATTTTGTTTCATTAGTATGCCTTCATTAAAATCTGGTTCTAAATACAATCATAAAAATATTTATATTAACATTTCTTTCCTTTTTTTTCGGGAGGCGGGTGTCCATTTCTGGAATTTTAATTGCTTTGATATATTACTGTTGTTTACAATAAAATGTTGACTAATATTAGAAAATAAGATATAAAAATGGTTAATTATTGTTGTTAAACAAATAAAATATTGAAAAAAAATCTGAATATAATAATAATCTAATTATTAGGAAATAGTTTTTAATTAAACTCATTAAAGATATCTATTATTGGCACATCTACCCTATATAGCAATATTTAATTTTAAATACAGTAGATTCCCTCAAATCCGCAATCCTAAAATCCGCAACTCTCTAAAATCTGCACATATTTCACGAATGTAAACAATGAAATATTTATTTCAGATGTAGGTGTAAAAATTGACTTTTTCAGTTTTATATCAGTTCCATACATTTTTTAATTTATAATTTTTGTTAAGGTTATTGAATTCATGTTTTTTCATGAAGAAATAATAATTTATTTCTGAAAAAATAAAGATATTTCTAATATCATTGGTAATCACAATCTTACCAAATAAATTTATGTATTAATCAAGCTTTTTTAGTTATTAAATCTGGCTAGCCTGAAATAAAGTTTCATTATTTTATGATCCTGATGCGAATTAGTAACGTACCTTTATGAGGCAAGTTTCATTGAATAATTTAGAAAAAACACATCTCCTCTTTTATAATGAATATTTAATTGTACATTATTAATTATTAACTTGACCTTTCCTTTTAATATTTTAATCATTAAAAAAAATATCTAACTTTTTATTATTTTAGTTTATTACTTATTTTAATATTTCATTATTAATTTCATTACTTTTGATTTCATTATTAATTACATTCAAATTATATTTTAAAAAATGTAAACAAAGCAATGACCAGAAATCCACAAAATTCTAAAATCCACAAAACCTCTGGTTCCAATCTGTGTGGATTTGAGGAAGTCTACTGTATGTATAAATTTTGCTTTAAAAAAAAAACATTAAACTAATCTTCTTCTATAACCAAATTAATTTTATATTATAAATATAAATGAAAATTTCCGTTTATTATTTACATTAATTACATTGTAATAAATAACACATAAAAAATAAAAATTCAACATTTCCTTAGCATTGTTTAAATTAAATCTCGAACTTCAAGCAGACGGGACCAATCAAAGAATGAAACAGTGTCAACAATGCGAGAAATATGAATAGCGCTAACGAAAAACTTGCTGACGATAAGCAGAAATCCCGGAAAATTGGTTACCCGAACTGAATCATGGGTAAAAGGCGAATTACTGACCTAGTCGGTTACAGGTCTGACTTTGGGGAGAAAATGACCTAGACTCGATTCTCCTTTAAACCGGTTTGTGCACTGGAAATGGAGTAGGGGGTAAAATAACCGTTCTGAGGTGTCTTGAAAAACTGCATTGGAAACAGGGCTTACTTGTCATTCTCATGGATATCAGATTTTATTTCTCTCTTTGTTTTGTTAATCACTTTTAATGCTGTTTCTTTTGAAAAGACCCTTATCTTTTTTATTTTAATAATAAAATGCATAGTAAATGTCTCAGATAATTATTTTTACTAATTTAAAGTAGATTGGTGATGAATTTGAGTGATAGGATAAAAATTTGGCAAACTTCAGTTATGTAATCAGTGGGAATGTTATATGTATCCCGGTTTAATTTTCGATAAATTTAACTAACTATTTTTTAAATATAAGAGTACAACAGACCCAGTAGTAGTTAATTTATATATTTCATTACTAAAAAATGTAACAAATTTACCATAAAGTACTGAAATTAAGCCACTCTTTAGCAAACAGGAAATATTAATAATTTTAAAAAAGGAGCTTATGATTGGAACTTTTGTGAAAAGTTTAGAAAAATTAGAAGGAATCGGAATTACATTTAGAATTTATGAAATTTCATAGGATTTATACAATTATAAGATTTAAAATAAGGTCAAATTTAAATTTTTTTGTTTTAAAATTCAACCCTGTAGAAACTAAATAGTTTCCTTTTAATGAAAATAATATATCAATGAAACAAATTTACATAAAATAATTTAGATATGAAAAAAATGTTAACAAAAATTATAAAACTTAAATTTCATATCAATTAAATCTTAAGAGCATAAAAATTGAAGAAATATTATTTGTATAATATAAAGGACATATGCCCTTCTGATATAATGATATGTAAAGAAATTAGATAAAAATATATTGCATAAAATATATTCATTTAGAAAATATAGAAACAGAAAAACTCTAGAAAAAATTTCCTGGAAAGAAAACAAAAAACAGAAGTATTGAAAGCATTGGAAAATAAAACTTGAAGGGGAAAGCTTATAAATGGTACTTTTCCAAAAAAGAAAAATTAACATATATGGGGGGTGGGGGGGTAATAGGGAAGCTTGCTTTAGAGGTACTTTAAGGTAATAATAAAATAAATAAAAAAGGATGTGAAAAACAGGAGGCATATAATGTTACAGATGACCACAAAGGACATGATATCCCAATTATGTAGGAACGATACACTTACTCCTGCCTTCAAAGTAGTAGGATGTCTTTTCTGCACCTCATGATGAAAGACAGACTTCTTTTGAAAAACCTTGTAAATTTATTTTAATAGTGTTAAGAAGTTATTTTGTTTGTGTATCATCCCATATTTTCATTATTTTATTGTTTATAATATAAGTTTCATGGTATTTTAAAATTGTGAGTGATTATTAATTACTTTATTTTGAAATAATCAAGAAAAGTTATACTATACAAAAGTTAAAAGAAAAGAAAAGAAAAAAATCAAGAAGAGTTATATGATACAATTAGCTGTACTATATTCTTCTCTTTTTTATTATTTTAAAGTTATTTAACTTTAATCTTTTATGTGGATGGTAGCTCAGAAAAGTTTTAAAATTACCCAAGACAATTTTTAGATTTGATGATTTTTTTTTTCTTTTTATTGTTACTTATTCATTTTATATCTATGAATTTATTACATTAATCAGAAGTATCTGTTTACCAGGACTTTTCCAAGATTTAAATTCTTTGAAAATATTTACTATTCAATGTATTTACAATAGAGGAAGTCAATATGGATGAAGATGATAATAAGGACATGAAAACTAAGGACAGGATAGCTAAGTACAAAGAGCTTCTAAAATCTATAGAAGAAAAGGAAAAACAAGAAAATGAAGAAAAAATTGATGTGGAAGTTACTTGGGAACCCGGTAAATTTCCTAATTGAATTTAGAAATCAGTCATGCCAAATATTTTTGTTTTATAATTCATTAACATTAAGTTTGAATTTATTCTTTATTTTGTGTTACATTTAAGAAAATTGTTCTACTGACTTTTTCATTCAATTGCAGCTTTGAAAGAAAAAACAGAAGAAAAAGTTAAGGAAAAAATGAAAAAAGATTCTTTGAATCCGTTTCAAGAGATGCTTTTAAAGAAAAAAGAACAAAAGAAAATAAAGAAAAAAGAGTTTAAAATGCAAACACAGGTATATGTACATTGCTTTCACAAATTTTATTACATATTGAAAAATTCTATGATACATTAACTTGCTCTTGTTTTTCAAAATGAATTTTTTGTAGTAATATAGTGAAACTTATCTGTGAGACCACCTCCCTGAATGACTTTTTTTTTTCTTTTTTTTTTAATGGAACGAAATTTATTTCCATAGGCTCAATACTAATTTTCAATCCATTCAGAGACCATCCCAGTTAACCTCTCTTCATAAGTGAGCAATATCTTTGAAGAAAATAAAAAAAAATTCTTTTTTTCCTGATAGTTTGACAAAAGTTTTATTAGAAAATTAATTCTAGAGAACACACTATTCATCAAATTCTAAACTAAGATTATGTTTTATTATTATTATTATTCCAGTAACTTTTAAGTATTTAAACCCCTTTATAACTTTTCAGGCAATGACTTTAACTCTGATGACAAATTCAAAATTACAGTCAATGAAGTTACCTGCCCTATTCTGTTTGAAAATTTTCAAAGAAATAGATAAAGTAATGAAATCGTCATTATTTGTTCCCAACCAAAAGAAATTTCATTTATTGAACTTTGAAAGGTTTTTGAAATAAAAGTTATAAAAGATAAAATTGTAAAGTAAAAGTAACCATTGTATTTATTTTTTAAACTCTGCATATTAACTTATGCAATTAACTTTTGTTTTAATACTTAAATTTTTATATTTTTTTCCTCAAGTGAAAAATTAATTTTAGTAACATTAGCATGACATTTTTAATAACATTGTTTATCTTTTTTCATTAAAATCTAAATTTAAACATGACATCCATTAAAAGACCACCGCTTGGATTGACCAATTTTTATTGGAACAGAATGTGGTCACTTTAGGGAGGCTTTACTGTATTAAAAATTGTATAAATTAATTATGTTTGTTATTAGAACTAGGAGTCCAGCTTTGGCAGGGCAGTGACTGTGTGTGGGGTCTAAATTACACAGTGTAGCCTTTGGAAATATATTGCTAATATGTTTTCTGACAACTTCAATTTTTGTGCTAAAATATTGATATTTAGCTATAAAAAATTCTATTTTATACATGTTAATATATTTTTTTCTTCCACATTTTACCAATTTTTCACATAGTTGGTGGGCACGTATTTCAGACAAAATCAAGTTAAAGATATAAAGTTATATAAATTTGATTATTAGCCCAGGCAGTACAGGGCATGTCAGGTGTAATCAGGAAAGGGTTGGTAAATTTTTGCCATAGGTAGAAAAAAACCTGTTTAAAACCGTTCCAGCAAAAATAGGTTTTTGCAAAGTAGTGGCAAAAATAGGCTGTAAATTAAAAAATTTTTCCCAGAAAAAAGAGAGAAAAAAAATTACTTGAAAGTAAAAAAGAACTTAATACTTAGTTTAAAAAATCAATATTCTAAATTTAATTTTGAACTCTTAAGTTAAATAATTATAATTATGCATTTTATGAAATGTAATGAATGTAGCTTTTTGTCGCTTTCTTGAAGTGTAAAAAGGAGAGGGAAAAAATTTAGTTTCCTAACAAGATATAGCAGAGAATTTTTTCAATTTAATTACTTTTTTATCTGTAACACACTAATTTCATCAGATAAATGATTATAAATTTGTGCCAAAGGCTTAAATATTTACACATTTTTTTAAGACTCATTACATAAAACAAACATAGCAAAGTTACATAAAATCTTTTGATGATTAATAAAATATTAATGGCTAACAAATTACTTTACAAAAAAAAAAAAAAAAAAAAAAATGTTGATTTTTTTCTAATTTGGTTCTTATTTAATTGTTTATGTAATTATTATTCTTATTAGCTTATACATTTTATTACACATTAAGACAAATAAAAATTTGCCAGTTTTTTCCTTTTTTTTGTGCTGGTTTTTTCCAGTTTTTTCCACTGTTCTGGAAAAGATACCTTTATTGCTGGCAAAAATGACAATCCTGAATCAGGACAACTGCATTAACATTGAAATGATTTATTCACTTAATTTGCTGATTCATTATGTGATACAATATATTTAATTATTCTTTTCATTTTTAGGACCAAGATTCAGATGAAGACAGTGAAGAAGAAGCTACAGGTATAGTTCAAATCTAAATTATATCAATTTAATGAGTGTTGATGTCCGATTTGATATTTTCTTTTGTATTTTCTGTAGAAAGTATATTCATTAATATAATATCTATCATATTCATTTCTTATTCATCTTAAAGCTAAAATTAGTCTTGATCTTGAATTTTATGTTTTGTATATTAACTTCCAAATATGATTAATTTAAATTGATATTCTTCATAATTTTGTAAAAAATATTGAAAGAGACATATATATATATATATATATATATATATATATATAAAGTAAAGTGATTATTATTGTTTATTAATTCAAAAATTTGAAAAAAACTTATGACTTTAAAGTAGCAAATTAGTATAAGTTTATCTTATGAAAGAAGTGAACAGCTGTTGCTTTCTTTTTTTTCTGTTCATAATTTAATGCTTGTCCTATATTTTATTTTGCTTGTTAATGCATAAATTTAACTGCAATTTAGAAATGAATTTGCTGAATTACAGTCAAAAAACTCAAGTTCATGCTTTTACATTTTTTTTTTTTTTTTTTTTTTTTTCTTGATTCTTTTCTTTTGTATTTTCTTGTTAAAATATTTGTAACACATACCAACATTGTTGAAAAGTGTTTCATAAATATGGATTGTCTGGCCATTTGTCTCTAAGTTCTAATTTGCTTAAATATTTTTATAATGTAATGTAGGCAGTACTTATTTCTAATGCATGACAAATCTATTAAGTGAAGCACAAAAGAGAATGGCTCATAGGTTTTGTGCCAAATTATCTTTCACTCATGTTGGCATATGATGCTGAAGATAAACCACTTCAAAGGAGCTTCTTTAAAATAAATTATCAGTTTGATAGAAAGCATTAAATGATAAAGAAATTAAAACCAAATTTGCACATTTAATAGTGATTCTTCACTCCATATCTTGTATTTCTTCATCCATAGATTAATTTTTTTCAAACTTTTAACATATCCACAGTAAATTAAGGAATATTCTTAATTTACAGAAATCTGCAAAACTTATAATGTATTATATAATGCTAAGAGACTCCAAGGATATAGACTAGTAAATACACTAACAAT
This sequence comes from Maratus speculifer, assembly GCA_964019185.1. Lineage (NCBI taxonomy): Eukaryota > Metazoa > Arthropoda > Arachnida > Araneae > Salticidae > Maratus > Maratus speculifer. The sequence continues at coordinate 33,065,936 of OZ025291.1, read as the reverse complement.
TATACAAATTACATTATGTGATATTTGTAATGTTTGGTTTTATTAACCTTTTACAGACCAAATTCAGATCCAAGTATATTTTAAATCATTATTTTGCACATTATGCCTTCTAATGCTTAATTTGGGATTAGGGCATATTAGCTATTAATATGGGGGGGGAGGATTACTTATAATTTTCAGAATATTCCCAATTGAGAACATTGGTCATTTCTGGTGGTCATTTTTATGATTTTCTGTACATTTCCTCATTAATGATGGGAATGTAACTTCTATTTCAAAAAATCATCTCATCTTTTTACTATTTCTGCTAATTTTTTCAAGTTAGTTTTGATGAAATTTAACTTTTATTAAATTTTTAATTTATGCTCCTGATTGGCAACATTGACCTGTAAAAGGTTAAAATAATTAAGATTTTGAAGTGTGATAAAACTATATCGTTTATTTTTCTTTTGTTTTAAATAAAAATTATTAAACTAGTCTCCATTAAGATAAATATAATAAACATTGTAATGTGCATTCTCGTAACAATAGTTATAATAAGTTTTAGGTTTAAAGATGATATGTGTAATAATATCTTTAAAATTTTGAATTCTTGTAGTATGAAAGCATGAGTGAAAATTTTCTGACTTTTTATATTCCTTAAAAACTGCTATTTTCGTATAATGTTCTTTTTTTATTTATTTACTTAGTCAGAAAACTGAATTGGGTGAATATTGTTACATGGAAATAAATGGTATTAAATATCTGGAAAACTTTCAACTAGGAAAATGAAAAATTAGTAGATAAAGTTTCATAAAAGTGACAAAAACTTTCAAACTAATAAATTTTTTCAAAGATGATAAAAACTTTAGTCACATGCTCCTTTTCATTTTGTCAAAATAATTGCTTTTTTTCCTCTGCCGTATTTCACATCAAATGAGCTTGTCCCTGAATTTATTAATCACGATCTTCAGACCCGATGATGCTGTCATCAGACGAGAGCCGCTTTTTAAACCCTTTAATGTCAGGAATTTCTTCAGTGTAATTGCCCCATAGTCATCATTCTTCTAAAAAGCTTTACAAGCAAAGCTCAATTCTTCTATGATAGTCATAATTACCTCCCCAGACATAGAATAATACAAAGTGGTTGCTCCCAGCATTTTTATTGCAAGTATAATGCATGTCTGCACAAGTCACATCTTTGAATTAGCATCTTATGATGAATATAGTGCAATCCATTGACTAACTTTTGAACTTTTTTTCTTTTGTAAAACAGATTCTCATTGCTTCACATATATTCAGATGAAATATCAAATTGATTTAAATAGTGGTTCTTTATCTACAACCTTTTGAAAGCAAAACTTTAATTTATAATCACCCTATACATATGTTTAGTTTTAGGGGATCATGTAAGTACTTCTACAATGTAGGTAAAAACTGGAAAATTTGATTAGTAGCCAGTGGCCGGTAGACCCAGTTTCATTAGTGGCCACTTTTTAAAAGTTAGTAGCCACTTTTTAAAAGTAGGTCAAAATGGCTTTTTTTTTAATTTATTTAGTGGCTTTGGCTAGTGAGTTAGAAAGTTACACATATTTGGTTAAAAATAAAACTGTCATTCCACTGAATGGAAAAATATGAATTGGTGATTAATATTGCAGATAAAATTATAAATGATAAACCATATTTAAATATATATTAGTACATTGTATAAAACAAACAAGGAAATTGTATTTTTAAATTTTAAAAATAATTTCACATCTTTATTGGATATTTTATTCTTACTACTTAAAATTGGTGGTAATTATTAAATTTGGCGAGTGTACAGATAAATATAAATATTCTTTGCTTTGGCTGAGATTTCAAAACTCCGGATGTCTTATTAAGGCAAAATCAGAGAGTTCCAATGTGTTGGTGAGGTGGAGAAAGTTTGCTTGGTAGCAGTAAAGTCAGATGCTAAATTTGCAGTATTACTCGCCTAAGTGGCGAGTGCTAATTTTGTTCTATATTTTTTAAGGCTATAATGTTTCGATATTTCTTGACACCTACATAAACTTTAATCATAAATTTAAAAAAAATTATACCAGCCAATTATTACTGGTACAATTAGTGAGCATATGGCAAAAGTGAAAGATTTAAGATACAGCAATGTCCTTAACATTTCCTTGCATCCAGAGGTAAAAATGGTATAATTTATTTGAAATGCATGTTGAATTAAAATTGATGACTATATTTTGTAGGAAAAAAAGTATTTCTTGAAAACATAATCCAAATAGAGAGTTCATAGTAAAAAGCCAAAGTATAGAAAATACAACAAAGTTGCTAAATATGCTTGCATCCAATAGAAAGAAAGAATTAACCAATTCACTAATTAGATGCAAACAAAGAAGGGATGCATATATTCATGAAAAAAGCTGTATTTCACAAAGCAAATTAATAAGATTTTTTAATCGCCGAATGGCGACTAGGGTGGCAATCGATGGCCGATTTTTAATTTCAAGAACTAACCATTTCACTAATTAGATGCAAACAAAGTAGAGATGAATGTATCCATGAAAAAAATCTGTATTTCACAAAGCAAAGTAAAAATATTTTTCAATCGCCGAGTGGCGACTAGGGTGGCGATCGATGGCCGATTTTTAATTTAAAGAATTAACCAATTTACTAATTAAATGCAAACAAAGTAGGCATGCATATATCCATGAAAAAAGTTGTATTTCACAAAGCAAATTAAAAAGATTTTTTAATTGCCGAGTGGCGACTAGGGTGGCGATCGATGGCCGATTTTTAATCGCCACTTTTACAACTTTAATCGCCATGTGGCGAGTGGCGACCGTTAATTTACACCTATATTCTACAATAAAAAAGTCCTTTTTACTATTACAATTTAGTTCAGCAAAAAATTGTTTTTATTTATAATATCTAGATTAAGAATCAACTATTATTGTAAGAGCTGATTTTCCTTTCTTTTTTCTTGAACAAGGTGTTTGAAATATATATTTAATTAGTCTTTAATTCCCACCAAATTAAACTGTAAAAAATGCATTGTTTTGTTTAAGAATTCCTTTGATTTTAATTCAAATGTAAAATTACCTTTTTCTTTTTATAATCTAGAAACTTTGTCTAATGAAAATTCCAAAAAAGATAAAAAGTTGGTAAGTGATTTTTTAATATTTAATTTTTCAGTATTTATATATATATATAGTATCTATAATATGTTTTGTATATGGAATGAAAACACTTTTTTATAATGGATTCATATTAATTGTTTAGGCTGAGCTGGCATTGATATCAGACTATAAGAATGAGACAGAATTAGCAGGGCCATCATCACTAAAGAAAAAGAAGAAAAAGAAAGATAAATCTGATGATCTGGATGGTTTTGTGGTAAATAAAAAATTAACATAATCTTCTCTTGTTCTTCTGAATGTTTGATTTTCTTAAGAAAGTAATTTTTATGTGGTGCATAACTTTTAACTGTTTTTATGTATTTCTGATTTAGTTTTCTGGTAAGATTCATGTATAAGAAAAAAAGAACAAAATATACCAGGATCATATACAAGTGTGTGCTTTATTTTAGATTTAGCATATAAGCTTCGCAGATAGCAAGATAGGCACATTTGTAGTAGGCACATTTGTTTACCCTTGCATTTATGTTGAAATTTCAGTGTTACTTTGTTTAAACAGAATCATAAATCTTTTTTTTTTTTTTTTTTTTTTTTTTTTTTTTTTTTTTTTCCCCCAGCATATAGTGAATTGTAAGTTTTATTTTTGAAAGTGAGATGAATACTTACATCCTGACTGATGTATTTGACCTGAAGCTTATGTTAATTGTAGATTGCCCCTGAACTTCTTTACCTTACTTTATGGAACCCTGGTCTAAGAGTTTTTTTATTTCTCCTAAATTATGACACTGAAAAATGTTTCAAACTATTACATGTGCTTTTTTTTCTTTTTAAGATTTCCTTTGTTATAATGTACTTTTGAAATTTTCTTTGGGAAAGCTCTAAAAGAAACTTTTGTTCAGGATTCATACTTCTGTGTGCCTGTACCAAATTGTCATTTTATTTCAAAAAAGGAAACAAAAGGATAGTATTTAGGTATCTAATGAAAAAGATTAATAACTTTTCATGATGTGATTGTGCACATAAATTCTACAAATTTCATACAAAAGTGCTATTGAACATTTATTTTAATATGTTGCATAGAAATTTTCTAATTTTTCATTAGTTAATTACATTTTAAATATATATGAATTTATGGAAGCTAAACAGAAGAAACTTTATTAGATAGTGGGAGTTAGATTTGGAGGTTTGTTTAAAGGATATTGACACTTTTTTAATTTCTGTGCCCCTCGCCCTTTTTCTAACTTCAAAGGGCAAATATATTTAAGGTACCCATTTATAAATTTTACTCTAAATTAACATACAAATTTTAATTCTTTAATTTTTTTTTTCTGCTTTATTTGCTATTTTATTGTTACAATAAACAGTCATATTAATCACCATAAAAAAGAAAATTAAACAGTTTAATTTTCTTTTTTATGGTGATTTTACAAAGTTTTTTAGATTATTTATAAATTTATCGCCAGTGATTTCGGTGTTTCTCAATATAGTCATATTAATTCTATCTACAGTAGATTGCCTCAAATCTGCACAGCTTGGGACCAAAGGTTGTGTGGATTTTAGAATTATGTGGATTTCTGGTCATTGCTTTATTTACATTTTTTAAACAGTAATTTGAATGTAATTGATAATGCAATTCAAACTGTAATGAAAGATATATATATACATATATATATAATAAAAAAATAAACTAAAATATCAAAGGTCAAGTTAATAATCAATAATGTATGATTAAATATTCTTTATAAAGATTAAATGTACTTTTTCTAAGTTATTCGATGAAGGTACAATATTAATCTCACTCATAAAGGTACAATACTAATTCACATCAAAATTATATAATAAGGGTGTTTTATATTAGGTTTAGCCAGACTTAAATAATCAAAAAAGTTTGATTAATACATAATATATTTGGCAAGAAGATAGTGATTACAAATAATATCAGCAATATTTTGAATTTTTTGAATAATAAATGTATTTTTTCATGAAAAAACATGAATCAGTAATATTAATAAAAATTACAAATTAAAATACATATGGAATTAATATAAAACTAAAATAGTCAAATTTTGTCCTTGTATCTGAATTGAATATTTTATTGTTTACATCTGTAAATTAGGTGCGGATTTTAGACAGTTTGAGTTTTTAGGGTGTCGGATTTGAAGGAGTCGACTGTGTATATCTTTCCTCTCTTTCTTTGTCTTCCAAAAAAGCAGAATTTTAAATCATAAAAAATGTATTTGAATTTTTTGTCTTGTTTAGTATTTGAAGTAAAAATAAATAAATAACCTGTCATCTAAATTGCCTTCTGCAACCTTCTTTAAATTAACTTTTCTTTCTTTCTTTTCTCCTCAGCACACAAAGTGTAAAATCTGTGAAATTGTAATTTTTAAAAGATTTTTGCCTTATTAGTTTCTTTGTAGTAACATGAAATAAATAACCATCTAACTTTTCCTCAAATTTTCTGTTTTCCTTTACCTTTTCTCTATAGAAGAGGGAGTATTTTTATACGTAGCTGGAGGACAAAGCAAAAGAAAAAAAAAATGTTGGCAATTGAAGACAAAATTTTAAATCTAGAGGTATATGCAGAAGCTTTTATAAAAATACTTAAAAGGGAAAAAAATGTAAGACCCATATATTCCTACCTGTTTCAGTGCTGTAAAAAGATATTTAAATTTCAATCTCTCCAAAGTCCCCTTTTTCTGCTTCAAAATATGATAATTTCTTCTTTAAAACTGGATTTGTAGTGCTTTAAAACTACTCCAAAATGAATATTGCATATTTGCATGCATTTTTCTGCTTATGAAAGTAAATTTTCTTTGTTCAGGAAATTCATATAAATCTTTTCAAATGAGTATGATTCTTGTTCATTTTTATTTGTTTATCAAAATATTTTAATTAATCAAAAATATAAATTATTTTTAAAAATTTTTGGGAGCAGGATGGTTACATTGATCACTCAGAAGAAAACTAACACAGCTCACAAAAATTCATTCTGCATTTTATTCTACTAAAATGTTTGTCATAGAGGAAGTTTAAGTGTCCAGAAAATTGCTTACATTTTCATTTGTGACCACAGAAGAGGAGCAAACTGTGTGTATGCATGTGTGTGTATAAAAATTTCCAATGGAACTTTAATAAAGCATGTGTAAAAAAGAATGAAAATTTCAAAAAATACCCTATGTCAAGTAATCTTTTAGGTAAATATGTTGAATATGTTTAAGTAAGCTTAATTTAAATAATTTTAGTTTTGTCAGTTGTAATTTGATTTAACTTGTTTCAAACTCAAAAACAAGTCTGACTGAGCACTGTTTTTTTTTTTTTTATATGTAAATATTTACTAATGAGTATTGTTATATTTGTAGTAATATTAATTTTAAATATTCCATAAAATTCTTTACCATGAACATTTTCAGAATTCAAAAACTTTTCAAATGACTACCAATTTACCATGAGTAATTTAATTTCAATGTATGTCTATTAAGTAATATACTTTAATCTGCTAATTTAAAATTGCCTGAAAGTAATCCTTCTACATTTCTTAATATGTCTAAAGTTTTACTATTCCTTGTATTTCATTTTATAAAGTGTTTTTGGTTATTGTGAGAACAATCATAATCGAGTCTACCTGTATTTACACTTAAATGCATGTGTACTTACATTCTCCAAACTTTTATTTTTGCCTTTATAGAAAACTATATGAACAAAGTTTTATTACATTTAGAAAGATTTGACTTCATTATATGCTTTCATAATACAGGGTTTTATAATACTCATTTTCAAAGAAAAAATCCCCTGAGAATCTTCTTATATATTTATTTTCCGAGATGTACAATTTTTCGTATCAACAATTAATGATATTTTTAAAACCAATGTTATAAAACTCCCATCTCCTCAAAGTATTATAAAAACAAGGAAATCTCAATAGTAAAGTTTATATATCACTTAAATAAACAATATGAACAAAACTTTAAAAGGAAAACATTAATTTATGTAAAACAGATGAAGTCTGCATGCCTTGAGGGGCTGTCCTTAAAAACTTGGTACTTTGCTGAAAAAATTTCATTTCTACTTTATGATTTTATTATATCTTTTTAAAGCATTAAGAATAATATGAAGGCTTTCAGTACTAATTTAAAATGTTCTTAAAATCTTGTACTATTGTCAAACCTCATTATCTTAGGAAGTTTGTAATGACAATGGATCTTGACAGATGCAATATCATAAAGCACACAAACAGCAACAATTACCCTCAATTTCCTAGAGTAGACAATCATTTCGGTTGTTTTTCCCAGTTTGGGAATTGTTTATATTATCTCCCAAGATTCCCCTGATTTTCCCAAGAATCTCATATTCCCCCTGATGAGTATGAACTTTGTGATAGCTTTAGAATTTCACCTACAGATTATATTGATCTCAAAAACACTTATTTATCTATTAAGGGTAGTCAGTGGAGTTTCTGATTGAAAAGTTCCTTTTTGTTTCTTGTAGAAATGATGATTTATATGGATCATTTTATTCTTTCTAAGTTTTATGTATGTACTTTGCAGTCTTAATTATTGGTTTAATGTTCCTTCCCCCTCTCTTTTTTTTTTCTCAGGCTGATATGAACGACCCAAGATTTTCAGCAATGCATACATCTTCATTATTTAATATGGTACCAACAGAACATCACAATAAAAAGAATGATAGTAATTTTGGTTTGAAACGTCCAAAGGAAAAGAAATTCAAATCTCATGGCTTTCAAAAACACAGTAAAAAAGCCAGGTATCACTGAAGAATTATAAGCTTTTTGCATTAGAGCATAATGCAAGAATGTTATATTTTGTATAGCTTCTAATGTAAGATGACTCCAAGAGATTAATATTTTGTACATATTAACTACATTGTTTCATAAAGATTGTTTTATTTATATATTCTTGTATATGTGTGTGTTATTTAGTTGTTGCTATTTTATTTTTTAATGTACTCTTTTATTTCTGATATTTTGAATTAAATAATAATAATGGTAGAAAGATAGCAAAAAATCATTGAATTGTTATGAACTATGGTTTACTCTAGTTTTGAACTTTAAAAACAAATTGTAATTGCATTTTTTTTTTTAATTCATTGATGTTTATTGGAAGATTAAAAAAAACAGTTAATCAAAATCTTTTACACAATTAATTAATATAAATAATGAGCATTTATTTCATATTATCAGGGACCAAATTTGAATAAAATCTAAATACAAAAATTCCTTTAACAACCTCATTTTTAAGATGGCATGACATTTGGTTGATAATTGAAGAAAAAAAATTATGAAATTTTTACTTAGTTCCATTTTTAAATTTAAAAAAAAAGAAAAAGAAAAAAGCATAATTATTTTGGGTTGTTGATTTAAATTATTTCAATGTTATTTTCTTATGTCTGCATTAATGTGATTATTTAAATAGCATGTTGTATTAAAATTGTTCTTTTTTCTAGAACTTGTCACCAGATGGCAACATTAGACATTTCTCTTCGTTATTTATTTATTCCTGAAACAGACTCGAAACAGTTACAATTGCTTGATTGCAGCTAACAGCAAAATGCTTTCTTGGATTAAAAATCCGACATAGCATTTTATTTTGTGGTAATTTTTACAAAGTCTATTATTATAATCCACTAGACGGTTGCCCGCCCTCAGTAGCCCGAAGACTATCTGAATGCCAGTTCTACAACCCCACACATTCACGTTTCTGTGCCATGTCTCGTCAGTTTCCGGCAGATATGTTTGATCGGTGTTCTGGGGTTTCGTTTGCATATCTTTTTTTATTGTTAATGAAGAGGTCTTCCATTTGTTCTTCCATCTGTTCTTCTTTCTGTTCTTCCATCTGTTCTTCCATTTGTTCTTCCATTTGTTCTTCCATTTGTTCTTCCATTTGTTCTTCAATTATATTCGACGATTCACTGTTTGAGAGCCTATCTGTCCTTTTATTTATAGAAGTTCAAAATGAAAAAAGATTTTCTTAGCAGACGATTTTTTGTGATAAATACATTATCTGTTTTATATTTCTTCTGCTTTATTCCTTTTATTTATAGAGTTCAAAATGAAAAAAGATTTTCTTAGCAGACGATTTTTTGTGATAAATACATTATCTGTTTTATATTTCTTCTGCGTTTACCTAAGCTGTGTAAAATCTCTATAAATAAAAGGAATATAGAGGATGAGGGCCTATCTGTGCCTCAAATAATTATTCAATTATTCAATTAATTATCCTCGGAATTCCTTTTATATATATAGATTATTAATTCAAAGAAATTATTCAATAAAACCTGCAAAAAACAAACATTGTCTGATCAAATGGACATACAACGAAATATGCTACTTATTTTCACAATCCTGTATCAAAATTAGCAATTTCTTTCTGTGGTCATTCTTCTTCTTTTTTAGAGTTCCATACTTATAAACTGAAAACGGAACCATTATAAGATCACTCTCATGTCTGCCACAGCCATTTCATTCATAAACTATGAAATGTGGAAAGCTCAAATTGGGGGAAGTAATAAAGACTACATACATGTGACCCACATATTTACAAGTTATTAAACATTTACAAATATATTTAAGAAAGGGGCTAATTTAGTTATTTAAAGATTTTTTTTTTTTTTTTTTTTTTTTTTTTTTTGTATGTTGTATGTAGTATTTTGTGAAAGCTTTTCTTATGCTGAACTCAAAAATATATTTCTTTTAATTTTATGCATTATTTTTTCAGGTATATCGTCAAAAATATAACTTTAAACCTTGCAGGAAAACTATAGCAATTACTCTAGATTGCATAATTTTTTAGAAAAGCACATTTTTCTGTTATGCACAAATTTCAATTTGTGGACATTGAGCAAAGGCTTTGAAGAGCATTGGATATACCTATTGTAGCAGAAGTATAAAGGCATTATTGATAATGATTTGTGAAAAAATTCGTTGGTAATTAGCCTAGATATTAACACTTAAAGTCAAGGTCGGTTTGGACATAAATAATGATGCGGATGGTGTACTCTGCATATCATCGGCTTTTAAAGCCTATGTAACATTTTTTAATAACATATTTATATAATGCTATATTTAGTAGCAGTATAAAAGCAATAAATAACCTTCATATTGTTACAAACAGACTTAATTTAATTCATTAAATGATAGGGTTCCTAAGCATAAGAAATTTAAGAAAAAGTATCCATTTTAGTACCAGGATTTTTTTAAAAGTATTTGTATTATTTAAGGCAAATGTTTCATACTCCGGATATAGCAGCCACTACATTTCTAAATTTTTTATATTAAAATGTCTATGTCTTTTTTTATTCCTTATGCATGCAAACTCTTTATAAATACTATGGAGTTCACGATTAGTTTGCATTGAGTGGGTCTTTCATTATGACGCTTAGGTATATAAAAGTTAATTAGAAACCTATCTGGAAAACTACATCGCAGACCAAAGCGGCTTTGCAAATTTGCAAAATTCTTTCTACACAAGCTTCTTTAGCACAATGCTAAGTTTAAATCTTGAAAAAGGGTTTATTTAATGTCAAAGATCTGTAATTAACTACATTCGTACTAATAATTCCTATCTTTATTTTTTATTTCTTTATTAATTTAAGGCATTATACCAATTGGTATTCTACACCAGTTCATTTTTTTAAGATATAAAGAAATGTCTTGAATTGGCATAGAACAAGAGTTTTAAAAGGATGGTGAAAGAAATCAATTTTCTGATTCCCCACCCTACACACATGCACATGAAGAAATGCCCCTAATTGTCTGGGGACAAAATAGAACCTAGCAAGATGTTGGGCTCGATGAAATACCTCCTTGGGCCAACCCTTCAAATGAGATTGAATCTCGCTGTAGTTTAATTAGGGGTTGAGTTAGAAAATTGCTTAAAATACTTAAGTTATAGCTTGGAGAAGTAAAAAAGAAACTTAGAAATTTAATCCCACTGTTCCCACACACACTTCTTAAAAATATAAGATTTTAAAATCGATGACTTGCCCTTTTTTTTGGGGGGGGGGGGGGGGGGGCTTAAAATTAATATTTGAATTAGTGCAAACTACTACCACTCATAAATAAAAGGGGCCAATAAGCTCATTTTATCTAGCCTATAATAACAAATCAAACATAAAATAATGATAATTAGTGGAGAAACACTTAGATTTAAATAACATGTCATATAAAAGCATTTCTTTTTAAAAAGCAATATTTGAATAAAATAAAATCTTAATTTTTACGAAAATTACACATTCACAATTAGTGTAAAAAATAGGCATATATGCACAAGTTTAAAATCTATAAATGCAGTACATGTAAATAGAGTAAAACCTCCATAACGGACACTCCCAAATAGCAGACACTTCTATTTAACGGACAGTTTACCGATCCCCACCACCAAAATCTAAATTTTTGTATGTTTAATCTCTGAATAATGGACATTCTGTATAGTGGACAGTAATTTTTGCGATAAAGTATGAGAAATTGTTTTTTAACGGAAAAAAAAAAAGTAAAAAACCTCTAAATTTGTCAGGGCAATGTGTTGAAAATTTGTGATCACAGATAAATGTAGAGAGTGGGACGGGTCCCACTCGGGAAAAAGAAGAAGATGATTCAGAAAATTATAATTATTGACATGGTTAAAACTTCACATTGAAAAAAATAATGTAATCTTTAAATGCTAAAGGAAACTTTTAAAATAATTTTTTTTTCGCATGAATGTAACAAACAGTGAATAAAGCAATGTACCATTTTATTTAAATTTTTTTTGCTTAACAAATAATTTTAATTTCTGATTAATCATATATTAGAATTTTAGGACATATAAAAGTTAATTAATGACACATTAAGCATTTCTTGACAATTTTTGAATCTCCGAGATTTTTCCCAATAGCGGACAGTTTCCGCACTCCCGAGGTGTCCGTTATTTGGAGGTTTTACTACCATGTACCATGTTTACCTGGATGTTATGTACCTCCAGGAACAATCTTTGTCAAATTAATCGGATGTGGCAATCTCGAAACTTTCTTCTACCTCATACATGTTAATACTTCAAAATTCGCTATCACAGTCCAAAAATTAAATTGCAACCTATGCCCATCATGAGAATTCTAAAGATATGAACTTTTGTACATTAGTTCTTCAAATATGAATATCACTAAACTTGTGCAAATCTCACAAAATACAGCTTAGAAGCACCATCTATTGAAAGATTAACATCAAAACCTAATCAATAACAACTTATGTACTCTCTGCATTGTTGACAAACTTTTATCAGGGGTGATTGAGACTCGGAGTGAAAAACTCGGAAAATTAACTGATACAAACTTAAAAACCCTGAAAATTATCAAATGCAAAATATACTTCTCCAAAGGTCATATTTATAAAAAAGATTTAACAGAAAAAAAAAAAAAAAAATCCCGATCTTTTCACAAAATTTACCATTTATTCGCACCTATTTGACAAAATTGATTGTTTTTATGCGATTTTTTTTTTAAATGAAATTTGCCGTATTTTTGCACCTATATGACAAAATTCATCTTATTTTTGCGTTTATTTGACACAATTGATCGTTTTTTGACAATTTTTCCAGGACAATTGAAGAAATCGATCATTTTTTCACAATTTTGAACAAAATCTTTTTTTTTTTTTTTTTTGATGAAATTCACTTTTTTTTTTACTTACCCCTCTTCAATTCTTGTTTTTACCCCACGATTCTATAAAGAAATTGTTTTATCCATTAATCTTTGATGAAATTTGCGTTTTTCCCACGATTTTTTCTAATGTCTGAATTTTCCACTAAACATAACAATATCATAAACCAGGAAAGATTGATAAAAAAAACCTGAAAATCCAGGGTATACCAGGAACACAATCACCCCTTTTTTATAAGTTGATTTCTTTCACTTGGCAACTGGCGACCATATGTAACAGTGTTTTACATCATTTATCTCTTGGATTGTTCTCTAGTTGCAGAGGACCAAAATGCCCAGATGCATATGATGTTATGGCCCTCTCCTGTTGAAATTATCATAACCCCTAAGTTTTAATAAATGTGCTGTATTCCCCTTAACTTGTTAAAGTTTTTAATATTTGAACTACCTACATTCTATAACCATTCAATCCTATATATTGTAACTACATCACACAAACAACCAAAATATTTTTATGGTGTGAAATTTATAATTTTCGTTTTCCCCTGTAAATTAATTATCATCTATATGATGTGAAATTTTGCAGAATTTCCACAATCAGTACTCAATTTCTGTGGGTTATTATTTTTCTGATTTTATACTCTTCCTTTCAGTTCAAGACTTATTGTTTTAGTGTAACTGCCTTATTAAAATTTCTTAATGTAATTATATTAAATTGGCCCAACATCTAACTAGAATCTAAGTTCCAAATCATTTTAACATGGATTAGTTTTAATTATTTACAAAGCATTCTCCTATCCCTTCTTCTTTAAAAAAAAAGCACATAAATATTTTATGTAACTAATCATATTTAAAAAGATTTATAAGAAATATTAAAATAGTTAACAAATATTTATTTACAATTTTTTTACAGTTTTTATTTATATTTAGTTTTTTTCTTAAATTTTTCAACAGGAGTAGATTTTTCAGTATCTTCATCACTATCATCTTCACCTTTTTTACGCTTCTTCTTTTTCTTATCTTTTCCTTCAAGTTCTTTCATTTCCTAAATTAACATTTAAAAATTTGTTTTAAATAAATCAGGTTAAAACAATTTAAAAATTTAGATTGTTCAGTAATTACTCTTTAGTTCAATGAAAACACTGGAGAGAAAAAAATCTTTTTTCCCCCCTAAAGTTATCAAATGGAGTCACTGGACACAAAATAATAGTAATTTTTAAAGAATACATAAGTTTTTTATTTAATGCTTTGGACATATACTAAATACTAGACAGATGGGTAACTCAGTACGTCAGTACCCATCTAGATGTCCAGAATGTTCATCAAAAATATAAATGTCACCTCTTGAATAATCTTTAGTATGTCAGAGACTGTAAATGAAAAAGGGAGAAAAATGCAAGGATGAAAAAAAATTACAAATTTTCTATTTTTCTTAAATGGCATTTTGCAAGAAATATATATGGAGAAAAAATGTGTAAGTATGGCACCCCCCCCCCCCCCCCTAAAGACTGGTAATCAGAACTGTAGATGTTGCCATTAGTTGATATGTGATAGAAGAGAGCAGTTGAAACTAATTTATCAATTAGTGTGGACACAGTATGAGTTATTGTACAAATTGGTGTTTGTTCTGGACTGCAAACTTTTGGCAGGTATTTGAAATCATAACAGCATAAATTATTACAATATTTTTTAATGGGAAAACAACAATTACCTACATTATGCACATTAAATGAGCACTACTCATGGAGGCAAAGCAAAAAGCTCCAATCTGATCACTGAAACACTATACAACAATCAGTTCTCTAGACAAAAGTGTTCTCAAGAAGGAGTCTGAATTTTCTCAAGGCCAGGGGTCAATGGAAAGGCCAAAGAACTTCAAAAAAGTTAAATTTGACTGACAAAATAATACATGATTCATAAGTAAACTCCTCAAACTACTATGACTACCCCCTATTGGCCAGTGATAATGATATCAATGATGGGGATAAAACAGCCTTGAGCAATGCAACTTGCATTGTTCATGATGGAAAATTCTCTGAAGACATTCATGGAGAAGTAATGGTTAAATGTGTTACATGCCAAATTGAAGGGGTGAAAGAGGCAATTATGCTGTGATTTCTGTAAATATTTTTCTTTAGTAATAAATAAATTCTCAACCATTTTGTATTGTTTTATCTCATTTTAAAACATTTAAAAATATTTTTGTGACTGTTTGGGAGAGAGGTCCATATTTGAACCCATTTTTTCCACTGCTTTTTTTTTTTTTTATAGCTTTTTGTAAATCTACTTTTTTGAATAGAAATAATTGATACTTATCATTGTTTTGCTTCCTCTCATTTCTTAAACTTGTTAAAGTTAATGAAAATAAAAAATCATTTTTGTTTTAATTGAAATGACTTTAAGTCAAAAATAAACATTACAAAATAACACCCATATTACACCTTTTCCTCTATAATAAATAGCTGGTATCAATATCATATTAAAGATTTTTTTAAATTCCACAGATACAAGACAAAGAAAATAAAAATTACTGAAAAGTATACAGTGAATTCTTGTTAGTGGGATTTCTAAGGGAGGCTATTTTTTGCCTGCATTAACCAATGTAGTTTACATTAATTAGAATATGATAAAGGAGATGCAATTGTCCACATTAAGCAGAGACAATTTAACAAGAGTAGACTACATTACATTTAAAAATAAACGAAAATGATAATAAGGAAAACTATAGATTAACTGTATTTAATAGACAATTAACTTCTAATTATATTTCAAAGTATCTTGTTCAAATTAAATTTTTCTCATAGGTAACATCAAGACTTAAAAAAATTAGAAAACAAGTTCAGAATACAGAAAAATACAATAAGTTATCGGGTTTCAATATTCTTTATATTTTAGGAATTTCTACTCCAAATGTGTGTATACACACCATGACAGAAATACAAAAAATGACAAAAATACAAAAAATGGAATAAAATCTTGCAAAAGACTTTCAGCCCTAAGCCGCTAAATGTAGCTGATAGGAATACTAATTTTTAGAACTGTTATTTTTAGATCAATAAAAAGAGTTAAACTTATTGTCCAATATCACTTCCCATGTAATATTAGAATCTTTATGTCTTATATGAATTTATTCGATTAACACCATTTTTTTTTATAAAATATTTTTACGTATATTTTGACAGCTTATGCAAAAAAAAAAAAAAAAAAAAAAAAAAAGACTACATTTTTTCACAGAATAATAAACTATAGAATACTTTCTCAAATTTAGGGATGAACGACTGCCTATGGAGCCTACATTTTTACATCCTAGGTTTATAATATATTAGTTTTTCCGTGTCTGTTTTCTAACTGTGTAATATATGAATTTGCCTTCATTTCTACTGTTAAAAAATATTACGTTGCAATTTTTTTTTTTTTTTTTTTTTTTTTTTTTTTTTTTTTTTTTGTAATTTGGCTTGTTACAGAAAGTTTTGAAAAAAATTCTGCCACAGGGTGTGTACATTCTAAAAAAAGTACTTAATTGAACATTTACAGTACAGTTTGGTTAAATTAGATAGATTATATTGATAAGATTTATTAAGTAGTATTTTTTTTTTAATCTTTATTTACTAAACATTATGTTAAGAAATGTATCTTAAAAATATCGTAATGAAACAAAATCCACTAAACTAACTTCACAATTATGAGTTTGCAGTACACAGTTTTATGTGTAACTTTACTCTTAATTAAATCATAGCTTACTTTTTTAGCAAAAACTTGAGCTTCTTTTACTTTGTCAGTGAGAGGTTCTAGTTCTTCAGCAAAAGTTTGAAACACAGGTAGTTTCTTATCAATAAAAAATTCTATCTTTTGTAGCTCTATTATATCTTCCCTATATTAAAAAAAAAAAAAAAAAAAAAAAAAAAAAAAAAAAAAGATTTTTTTTATAAATATATTTTAGGGTATTCTTAAAATAACAATAATAATAATGAACAATTCAAATCTTCAAAAATTAAGAATTTCGAATAAGCTAATAAATAGTTCAAATCCTGACCACACTGAAAACTGTTGATTTTAAAAGAATCAGAAACTTTATGCAAAGAGTTGTTTCATTTATAAAGATACTATGTTAAAGATCCAAAAAATAAAATTTTACCAGCATGGTTTTTTTCCAAAGATCATAATAGTTACAAATCTCTAAATTGAAAAAAAAAAAAAAAAAATTTAATTAAAAGAAAAAGATCATAATAGTTACAAATCTCAAAATGAAAAAGAAAAAAAAAAAAAAAAATGATTGACCGTAAAGACAAAATTCATTTAGTAATCAGTTCAACAGAAAAATATTTTCTATTTGTTTCACATTTAAATTACAACATAAAAGTCTGAATTATCAACTAGTTTGAATTTGATAACATTATTAAACATAGAATAGAATTTCTTACTTTGTACAAACAAATGAAAAGGATTTTCCCACACGTCCAGCTCTTGCTGTTCTTCCAACTCTGTGGATGTAATCCTTGGGATGAGAAGGCAAATCGAAATTAATGACAACATCAACATGAGGAATATCCAGACCTCTGAAATAAATAATAATAATAAAGAGTTGAGGATCATAAATAAAGGAATCTCCAATTGTGAATAATGATTTAATTGAAATATAAACATTAAATACCTGCTAGCTACATCAGTAGTTATTAAAATTGCTCGAGTCTTGGCTTTGAATTTCTGGAGAGCTAACAATCTTCTTGCCTGGAAAAAGATTCATAATTTTATTTATTTTTTTAAACACATTAAAATCTATGAAAATAGAATCTACTTATAGTAACGTAAGGTTATATATGTAATGACATCACATATTCTGCTATTGATAGTCATTGGCGATCAATGATAGAGGAAAGGGAAAAGTTGAGGGAAAGACGCGAAGGCCAAACAATCTTGAGCTGAACTCCATTTCAGAGGAAATGGTCATCACTTAAACTAAGGAGGCTTCCGTAATAAGAGAGTAGAGTGAGAGCGTTTTTTAATATTGGATTCTGAAAACAATACAGACACTGCATTGAAAGGAAGATACTAGGTGAGAATAACAGTAATTATTCTCACCTTTGAATTCATTAAAATTTGAATTCAGTAAGAAAAAATTTGAATTCATTAAAATTAAGTATATGAACTCTAGAGCTGTATGTATATTTTTGTAAGAATCGATAAATTGGTTTTAAAATAAATATTTTTTTATAAAGTTTTTTAAAAAAATTGAAAAAATGAAATTTCTAAAAAAGAAATTACATAACATTTTTTTTAATATATAAGAAAATAAAAGAAAAATCTCTATAGTGGTTGTTTTCTATTGTAAAAATAATGCCTGAAAATAAGATATAGTTAATATATAAGTAGAATACTGTCTCAAATTAAAAGCTTCACAGTCTTAGTAAAGGGTAAGAATACAAAAATTTTACTAGTACCCTGTGGCCAAAACTAACAATTTTGTTAGTTGTCACTTTTCAAAATTAGTAGCAATTATTTTCAGTTTAAAATTGTTAAAAATATAGTTTAAAAAAATTCTGATTCCATTAACATAAAATTAAATAAGCTAAATAAATCTTTTTATATTAACAGTTTTAAACCGCAGTGGAATCTTTCATGATGGAAAATTATATTATGTCCTAGTACACGGGGTAGGTAAATGTTAGGCATTGTTCTGATTTATAGAAATTTCAATCATCATTTTTAAGAAGAAATTAATCAACAAATGGCTATTTCAAAAAATATAATTATTAAATTATTCAAAAGTCAGAAATTCTTTTATATTGCATCTTAAATTACAATAATCTCAATAAATCCATTAAAGCTAATGTTTATTTGTTATTTAATCAATGTAAACAGTGTAGGGTTTTGAAATCGCTAAATAGAAAATAACAATTTACCAAAAATAATATTTTTCAAAATTATTTTAATATTAATTATTTACTCTTGAAATTATAATAATCGGCTTTTATTTTAAATATAAATCATTTTAACGTAATTTTTCAGCATTTTAAACAGTTACTTGGCCAGTTATGCAATTTTAAAAAGTGACTATTTTAGTGTTTTTAAATCACGTGGGCTTCAGTATTTCGCTGTGGTGTGTAGCCATCTTTGTTTGCCGTTTCTTCATGCATCTAAACAACATCCAGGCTACGAGTAAGCGTCCATTTTGGGCAGGACATGAATCATCGTCAGTGGAGAAGCTTCAAGAACTTTCGGGATCTTTCGAGCTAGCGAGTTTGGCAGCAAAAGTCGGTATCGTTGATTGGCTGGTGAGGGCGTGTCTCTGAGCGGGAGTTGAGAATCGCGGACAGTTCGACACAGAATTCTCAAGAGGAGAGGATGCTTGGTGGGCATGGCCAGGCTTCTGCCCAGTCAGTCTTTTGTATTTTTTTTGGGAATGTAGATCGTAGTACAGTTTTATGTGTAACTTTACTCTTAATTAAATCATAGTTTACTTTTTTAGCAAAACTTGAGCTTCTTTTACTTTGTCAGTGAGAGGTTCTAGTTCTTCAGCAAAAGTTTGAAACACAGGTAGTTTTTTATCAATAAAAAATTCTATCTTTTGTAGCTCTATTATATCTTCCCTATATTTAAAAAAAAAAAAAAAAAAAAAAAGAGAGAGGTAAGATGCTCATCTTATAACTTTTTCCTGTGCTTGTCCTGCCATTAAGATTGACTGCACCATCTATGTCAACGATTCCAGGGTTATTACAACATATGAGTTACCCCTTTTTCCTATGCTTGGCCTGCCGTTACAATTGATTTTACCATCCGTGCCAACGATTCCAGGACTGTGTTACCAGCTTTACATGTGCTTGTACTGCCGTCAAGACTGATTTCACCATCTATGTCAAAGATCCTTGGACGTTATCAGTGCACGGGTTACACATGTTTAGGGACTCTGGACTATCTCTCAGCGATCACAAAATGCCTTACTATTGTTTCCTGTAATGTTTGATGTCATATACTAAGTTTATTATCAAAAGCACCTGGCCAGGAATGCTTCTTATGTGAGCGTAAATAAAATATCTAATGTTAATCTCCAAATGTGTTGTTCTTGATCTACAGTGGGGTGAGTGTTGTTTTAACTTTTTTTTCTTTTCAGCCAAGTTTCATCTTCTCAGAAAATTTAAATATTTAAATTATTACAACTAATTCTTAACTTTGTAGAATAAAAATTTTATTTTTTAATGCTAGCCACTATACATCACGGACAAGCTTTGTTTGGAGAATTTGCTTTCCAGCAATGCAATGAATAATTTTAATCTTAGAGAATTTTAATGAAGTATTTTGCAGTCTTTGCGATGCTAGGATTGCGATTCCCCAGATAAAGTCTAACAGGGTAGAAAACATAACTGATGCTGAGCTGTTCTGAAGATAGGAGGGGGAATTAACGACAGGCCTTCTGTAAAACAATATAATAAGGAATCAAAAGCTCATGTCTTGGAACCTGCAAAGTGCTTTTTCAGGTAATTTATTAAACAGAAAAAGGAGTATTTAGTAGATTTTTTTAATAGCTATTTTCTTTATTTACTCACCATGTGGTTAGTAGCACCAGTTTTATATGTAGCCATTTCCTTTAAAGTAATGGCCATTTTTCTATTTAAAAGTCCTAAAAAGTAATTTTGTTAAAATTGAATAGTCCAAATAAATATGTGAATATAAACATACTGCAATCGGAAAAAGTAGAATCCTTGATGAAATGCATGAAAATGTTGCGTAACTCCTTGTAGGAAAATGCCCATAAGGTAACCTCTGATAACTATTTTTTAATAGCCACTTTTTTCATTTAGTGACCTAATAACTGGTGGTAATTTTGCCCTTAAAGAATCACTAATTTATCCCTTTAGGCAAGGCTGTCCAATGTGGCATCCGTGGGTGGCCTTGGTGCCCTTTAGGAGTTATCTTAGTGCTCTTTTGAAAGTTTCCTGTCATTAGACTTTTTACAAGTAAAATCATTAATAATTGCATCAGAGATATTTTCAAAACCTGTGAAAACACATTAAAAATCAAAAATCTATCATAAAAATTTAACTATGCAAATTTTACTATTTGTAGTTATTCTTTATAAAATGTAATTATACTGGTTAAATTTGGTAACAATTGGAAATAAATTGTTCATCTTATTCTGCAAATTCGAAGGCATATGTGCATAAAAAGCTTTTTTCTTTTTGATATTGTTAAACTCGCCTATTGGCTGTTTTATACAAATGATAATTGGGCTTAATTTTTTCTTTTTTTTCCTAATTTACTTTTTAAAAAATAATAAAACAGTGCAGGATGATAACCATCTATGAAAGCACTTCCAGACTATCTCTACCTAGAAACACCCACATTAGTTATTATCATGCTTATCTTTGTTTTTATACATTTTATAAAACTAAATTTATGCCTTCAAAATAAGTCAAAGCACATTTTCACATTCCCAAATGAAACATAGTAATATCTCTAATTTTCATAGGCTTTTTTTTTTCAATTGCTATTATTATAGGCGCCATTAAAATTTCTAGCGTCTTAATCTTACAAATATTTATAGAAAAATGTATAATTTTGAATTTAATGCATGTAACTCCAGTATCATAGGGTCCTTTTGTCCATCACTGTAAGATTTGTTTACATTATGTTAAGACGTGCATGCATGCTAATATTGTTCTTATACATGTGCATAATGATGCCTTTAATTGAGTGCTAACAGCTGAGATAGGCCCCTGCTTACTAAAAGTTTGAACAGACCTGTTTTAGGTATAAAGCAGGGTTGGCAAGTTTTTGACAGTGTGCGGTTTTATCTGGTTTAAACCGTCATGACTAAAACCTCGTCAGAAACCTCAAATACTACAATGATCTGTAAAATTTAACATTAAATATCTATCACGTATATACAACATTAGATGTAATATTAAGAATTCACTATTACTCTATTGTAAAATATCATTTTCAGAAAAAAAAAAATCTGTCATAAATCAGAAAATTTGGCCTGCCTCCAAACTTGCTCAACTAGTAATGCTTCTTCTATCAAGCCTTGCTAACTCAGCATCAACTGAGAGAGTATTTTCTAACTTCAGCTTCATACACTCTAAACTCAAATTGTTTGGGTGTAAATATGCTAAATTGGTTACATGCTATAGGATGCTGTGGGGTAAAATTGATCCAGATTATTAAGTGTATAAAATCATTTTCTTCTGTTTGAATATTCTAAAAAACAAAAATGTTTTACTGTAAAATAATTTTTTTTTTTTTTTGTAATTAATAAATTACAGTAAAGTAATTAATGTTAAATAAAAAATTACTTAAATCATTAAGACTTATTCAATGTTTCCTTTTTGTTCTTAAAATGTTGTTTAAAATGGTTTAAGGCACATTACATGTTTTTGACGGTTAAAGTCAGTTTTTGACAGTTTAAACCAGTTTTTGATGGTTTAAACCAGTTTTTGATGCTTGATGTCAAAAACCAGTTTCTGACATCAGAAACCCAACCCTGGTATAAAGGTAAAAAAATATAATACAATTGTAACACATGGTATACCTGTTAAAGTAGATACTTGATTGCAGCAGAATGTGTCATTGTGATTCCATCTTAGTAAACATTTATTTTACTTTAAAATATACCTATATAATTAACCGACTTCTCTAGCTCACACTAATAAGCTTAAATTTAGCTAAAATCATGTTAAATGATTTTATATTTTTCAAAATGAACCTAATGTCAAAACGCCCATTGCTTTTGATATTTGCATCTTTAATTTGCCTATAGAATTTTCTTTCCACATTTGAAGCATTTTG
Organism: Maratus speculifer; assembly: GCA_964019185.1. Lineage (NCBI taxonomy): Eukaryota > Metazoa > Arthropoda > Arachnida > Araneae > Salticidae > Maratus > Maratus speculifer. Next base: position 33,043,398 of record OZ025291.1, on the reverse strand, counting down.
AAAAGGCTAATCCACAAGAAATATCTCCAGTAGAATCATATCAATTCAAAATACAGATATCTCAAAAACTGTTAATTAAAATAAATTTCAATGTCCCATTTTTGAACAGTGGAGATCAGGAACTACTGCTAGTCCCTTATGCAAGTGATGAATGTCTTTTGTTTCAGCTCAAGGGTCAATCCATTTTAAGTAGTCCAGCACTGGTCGCTCGACTATTTTTAAAAAATCTGAAATTTTTTGTACAACAACCCTAACATGACGGAAGTTCAAAATGACCGTTATTTTAATTCTACTATTTTTTGTTTGTGCATGGCGGCCATCTTTGTTTCATCGTGTACAACGATTTTCTCAGATACTAGGATACACAAAATTGTAAATATCTCGTATTCTATTTTCCCAATTGAAATGGGGTTTGCAGCATTTCGTTCAGAATAAAATAGGCTAAATATACAGTGTAAGAAAAATTTTGAAAAATAAATTTTTACAGGTGAAATTTTAGCACAAAATTTACGATTTTTTCCAAAATCTATCCGTTTGCAAGAGGAAAATTTTCATGCAAGGGAAACTGTCAACCTTACACAATTTTTTCTACAAATAAGTCAAAAGTGTGTGTACTCATACACCAAGTCCCAGATCTGGGAGTTAATTTCTCTTTGTGAAAAAAATTCCGAAATTTGTCAAAAATTTCAAAAATCACACTTTTTAGGCTTTGATATCTCTGGTGGGGCACGAGATAAAAATCTGAATATTTGGCCTATGATAGTATCGTGTAGTAGCGTTATGTACAAAAAATTTAAAGAAGGAGATTTGACTACAAGCTGAGATATGACATGGAAAATATGTGAAAACAATACTACCAAACTATTGTAAACCTACTATGTAATTGTTCAACAAGACTGTCAACCTTGCACAATATTTTCTACCAATAGGTCAAAAGTGCGTGTACTCATACACCAAGTCCCAGATCTGGGAAATGATTTCTCTTTGCGAAAAAAAATTCCGAAATTCGTCGAAAATTTCAAAAATCGCACTTTTTAGGCTTTGATATCTCTGGTGGAGCACGAGATAAAAATCTGAAATTCTGGCCTTTGATAGTATTATGTAGTAGTGTTATGTACAAAAAATTTCAAGAAGGAGATTTGACTACAAGCTGAGATATGACATGGACAATATGTGAAAACAATACTGCCAAACTATTGTAACATACTATGTAATTGTTCATACCTCCAAAATTTTAAATTAATTATTTATGGTACAAAGTTAAATGTTAGTTATAAATATCTTTTTCAAATGCTTCTGTGTGAATTAGACAATTCAGAATGTATGTTAAGCCACTACACTATTTGTCCAGATGAACAAATCTACTAGAAATGCTATTGCAACAATTTTACTCGGAACACATTTCAAGAAAAGTAAATTACAGACAATGAATTGCAACTGATCGAGTTGAAATGGCTTCAATTATTAAACCTAGAGAATTTCATTCAAGTTAACAAGGGATGACAAGACTTGGGGGCTTCAAATAAAATTTTTAGAAAGAACAGCCTGATGGACTGATAACAGTAACTAGTCGAACTCATAACATCTCTCGTAAATATTGTTAAGCTCGTTGTTGAGCATATATAGTATTTTGTAAATTAAATGCTTATTATTTAACTGTTTTCAACAAATGATATTTTCTGGATAAATATTCTTATAAAAGAGACTAATCTCATTTCTCCTAATGTACTCGTAATAGCATTTCTTAACATGTCTTTAATCACCATATCTCAGCTTGTAGTCAAATCTCCTTCTTGAATTTTTTTTGTACATAACACTACTACATAATACTATCAAAGGCCAGAATTTCAGATTTTTATCTCGTGCTTCACCAGAGATATCAAAGCCTAAAAAGTGCAATTTTTGAAATTTTCGACGAATTTTGGAATTTTTTTCGGAAAGAGAAATCATTTCCCAGATATGGGACTTGGTGTATGAGTACACACACTTTTGACCTATTTGTAGAAAATATTGTGCAAGGTTGACAGTCTTGTTGAACAATTACATAGTAGGTTTACAATAGTTTGGTAGTATTGTTTTCACATATTTTCCATGTCATATCTCAGCTTGTAGTCAAATCTCCTTCTTTAAATTTTTTGTACATAACGCTACTACACGATACTATCATAGGCCAAAATTTCAGATTTTTATCTCGTGCCCCACCAGAGATATCAAAGCCTAAAAAGTGCGATTTTTGAAATTTTTGACGAATTTCGGAATTTTTTTCGCAAAGAGAAATTAACTCCCAGATCTGATACTTGATGTATGAGTACACACACTTTTGACTTATTTGTAGAAAAAATTGTGTAAGGTTGACAGTTTCCCTTGCATGAAAATTTTCCTCTTGCAAACGGATAGATTTTGGAAAAAATCGTAAATTTTGTGCTAAAATTTCACCTGTAAAAATTTATTTTTCAAAATTTTTCTTACACTGTATATTTAGCCTATTTTATTCTGAACGAAATGCTGCAAACCCCATTTCAATTGGGAAAATAGAATACGAGATATTTACAATTTTGTGTATCCTAGTATCTGAGAAAATCGCTGCACACGATGAAACAAAGATGGCCGCCATGCACAAACAAAAAATAGTAAAATTAAAAAATCAGTCATTTTGAATTTCCGTCATGTTAGAGTTGTTGTACAAAAAATTTCAGATTTTTTAAAAATGGTCGAGCGACCAAAAAAATATTTTCTTGACCACTTGAAATGGATTGACCCTCAAGCAAACAAAATTCAACTTTTAAAATTTCCTTTGTTTATTTATTTATTTATTTTGTTAATAATTTTGTATTTTTTACATACATCTTATTAATCTGTATTTAAATATTGAATTCATAGTATAAAAAATTAAGTAAATAAAACATGAGATCAGTATGGTGAAATGACAAAATATGGAACTCAGTGATTACTAATGGGTCATTCCACGTAAAATGAGCAAAAATTTAAAAAAAGTCGTGGCTCCATGGTAACTGGTTTTAATAAAATTTGATGCACAGGTTCCATTCATATTCAAATACAGCTCTGCAAAATATTTTGACAAAAAATAAATTATTTTACCAGTTTTGGACATTTAAAAAACTTGTGATATAGAACGACATGTGTGCAATCGTCCAATGTTGCAAGTTTAAAGTTCTGTATCTTGAAAACAACATAACAATGCAATTAATTTTAAATCAGTTGTTAAAATTGAAAATTTGTAAATTTTGAGAAAATTCGAAACGTTATAAAAATTTTTGAAAATGATAAAATAAGTGCGATATTGATGTATGATACAGTATTATATATGAAGATTGAATTCCCCAAGTTTGATAATTATCATTTAATTCCTTCATCTTCAAAAGAACTTAGAAACTTTAAAAAAAAATTACAAAATCATATTTTTCCTCTAATTTATGCTCAAATAATAAATAAAGGACAGGTCCGGCATGAACAATATTGCACAGACATAAAGATTAATAAGTCTATAATATGCTAGAAAAATTTCAATAGTGCCTTTTTATTTCTAACAATTTAAAAAAATGTGTTCAAAAAGGTAATTTTGTTACATTCCACACAAAACTTCTCTTTAAATTTGCACGCTTTTCTAAAATATTGCACGATTTCAAGGAAAAACATAGTGCTGCCATCTATAAGATTTTGATATTACTACATAATTAATTCTTCAAGTCTCATCACTTTTAATATAAGCCTATAGCAAAAAAGAAAAAAGAAAAAAAAGGCGAGAAGTAATGTTTGAATATTTAAAATAGACACTTATCTATAATATCAAATAATTTGAAAAGATATAAAAGTTTTCCTTCTTGTGTAAAAATGCAATAGAAATATTGCCTTTTCCCGTCAAGTTTTTCCTTTTTAGCATTAAGGACTCAAAAAGGCATACATGGATTTCTTTGCATTTAAAATACTTACTTTTATCAATAATATCAAATAATTTTACACTTATAACAGATGTTCTTAATTTTTTATTAATAATAGAAATATTGAATTTTTTCCTTTTTTATTTTATTTTTTTATTAAGGAATAAAAAAATCAAATCCTAAATTATGCCAATCTTTTACTTATTATCCATTCTCACCTGAAAATAATTTATGATATAGTCTTTTCATTTCTAAGGATAATAATCAAGATTGAAATTTCAAGCATGTAGACAAAACTTGATTTTGTATCAACTTTTAACGTGAGCATACTGAAATAAACTGTCCTGAAATCTATTACTTTGCATTTACTCATAAATAAACATGTTGTACTTATATCCCAATTTTCATTCAAATCTGTGACATGGCAGCCACAGCTAATTTGTTCATTTTGTATGGAATGACCCTAATATGATATACAGTAGACTCCCTCAAATCCGCACGGCTTGGGATCAGAGGTTTTGCGGATTTTAGAATTTTGCGGATTTCTGGTCATTGATTTGTTCATATTTTATAAAAAGTAATTTGAATGTAATTAATAACGAAATCAAAAGTATAATGAATGCTTACAATGTACTAAAATGTTAAAATAAGTAATAAACTAAAATAATAAAAATTCAGATAATTTTTTTTAAATGATTCAAAATACAAAAAGCAAAAGTCAAGTTAAAAATCAATAATATACAATTAAATAATCATTATAAGGATGAAATATGCTTTTCCTAAATTAATCAATGAAACGTGTCTCATAAAGATACATTTCTAATTTACACCAGGATAGTAAATTATCAAAGCTTTATTTCGGGTTTAACAAGACTTAATAACTAAAAAAGCTTGATTAATACATAAATATATTTGGTAAGATTGTGATTACCAATGATATGAGCAATATTTTGATATTTTTAGAAATAAATTATTCTTTCTTCATGAAAAAACATGAATTCAATAACTTTAACAATAATTACAAATTAAAAAATGTATAAAATTGATATAAAACTAAAAAAAAAGTCAAATTTTGTCCCTATATCTGAACTGAATGTTTCATTGTTTACATCTGTAAATTATGTGCGGATTTTAGAGAGTTGTGGATTTTAGGAGTGCGGATTTGAGGGAGTCTACTGTATAAACTCAAGCATATATCTCATTATTTTTTGCAAAATAAAGTTTTTTTAAATATGACATGTTGATTTTTTGGGCAATATTATATCAATAAAATATTAATTTAAAAATAAAATTTTAAAGTTTTATTTATTTATTAACAGAGAGAATAATAATAATGAAATGATAAAACTATTTAAAAACAATTTGGACAGGGTTCATAATTTTTCCTAGAAAAAAAATCCTGAGAATCCCCTGATGTATTTTTCAGATCTACAATTTTTCCATATCAACAATTAATGATATTCTGATGTTACTTATGATAATAAAGCATGCGAACAGCAACAATTGCCCCCAATTTCGCAGAGTAGACTGTCATTTTGGCAGGTTTTCCCAGGTTTGGGAATTTTTTTGTATTATCTCCTGAGATTCCCTAGATTTTTACAACCTAAAATTCATCCCCTGATTTTCCTAGGAATCCCATATTCCCCTTATGCGTATGAACCCTGTTGAATTTTTTAACTGCACTATGAAAAATACACAAAATCTAGATTAAAAGATTAAAACAATTGGAAGAAGAAAAAACTGTTTAATTACCTGACTCAATCTACCATGAAGAGGAATTGCCGTAAACCCAAGCTTTTTCAACAATAGAGCAGTGTATTGAGTTTTAGCAAAACTTGCACGAAATACCATTATAGAATCACCAGGCAATTTACTCAAAAGATGTACTAAATATAAATCCTATTGAAAACAAAATATATATTCAGATTTAAAAAGCTTATTATTTGCAAAATAATCAGTTCAAAATTTTTAATTTTGTAAAAAAAAATTAAACTAACCTTATGTATTAAGGGCATAAATAAATAGTACTGCTTTAACTTTTCAACAGTTTGATATTTTTTGGAAACTTCAATTTTCACAGGATCTTTCAGAGATGCTTTCTGCAATTTTTTAACCTGCAGAAGAAAAAACAAATAAGTAACTTGAAATGCACTTGTTGTATAATATTTTAATTCAAATAAAATTTTATAAAAACATTTGTTATAAAAACACTGCAATTTTTTTTTTTTTTAACAAGATCAAGAATTTATGAAGAGTTTGTTTTATGAAATGGAATTGGAGTCCTTTTTATTAAAAGAAATTTTATAAAAGTAACACACACACAAAAAAAACTTAATTGTGGATGGATTAACTTCTGTTTCAAATTCCAGCAAGACTAATCACATTAAAATTATGCAACAATATATTGAAAATTTGTGCTTTTTCACAATCTCAATATCTGAAGAATATTTGCCAAATGAAGCATCCACATGCATTAGTTTCAGAAACATGTCATTTCTCAGCATAACATTCAGATCTTTCCAAATGAATAATATTACTCTTCATATCTATTCACATGAGATTTTTGGTTATGAGGATTTTGAAGTTGCTAACAAAGTTATCTTAAGGCTGCTAGTCACTCAACTACGAGATTCTTCTCAGTAATGTTAAATCTATGGGTATTTGATTCTTTCTTATATTTAAACTATCATGTCAAGGAATTAATATTTTTAACTTCTTTTAAGCGATGTCACTTTTTTCTTACTTGGCAAAATATTTCTAAAATCTATGCTTAATTTAATAAGTTTTGTTTTAATAACTAAAGTAAAAATTTAACATTTCATATAAAATTAAGTGTAGATTTTAAAAATATTTTGAGAACTAAAAAAATGACATTCTTTAAGAAATGAATACAGAAAAAAGAAATTAAAAATATTAATTTCCTGGAGTGATATATTGCATATAAAAATGCATCAAAGCCCCATACATTTTAACATTATTGAGGTGAATTAAAAAACTAGGTGACTAGCAGTCTTAAATAAAATGCCTAAAACACTCAAACCAGGATTGTTTTCATTTATATATATATTTAAATCAATGCAATGCATGAAATTAAATCAAGGTTCACAAAAAAAAAAAAAAAAAAAAAAAACAGTATTAAAGCAATTTTAAACCAGGTTTTTATTATTATTATTTTTTTATACTTTTTTATTACATATACACACATATTTATTGATAAAAATAGACATTGTTAGATTATAAGTAGTGTATCTCCATTTTAAAATAATTTAAATTAAATAATTACAGTGAAATTATGTATAAAAATGAAAAAAAATCATATTTTAATTTAAACAGTATTAGCACTCTTATGTTTAAAGAATAAACTGCTCTACACAGTGATACTCTGGAAATATTTATAAATAATCTTTTGATTACTAATAATAAACATTTAGATGTAGTTTGATGAATATAATATTATTTTCTAGAGCTATTCAAATAATAAATTTGAAATAGATTTTGTTTTTTGAGAGGCAATTTGAAGTCAACATTTTTGGTTCAGCAGATATCAGGAAGAAAAAAAAAAAAGATTGTTATTATTAAAATGCTAAAACTAGCACCCAATCTTTGAACACTCTTTCATTTGACTTCATATTTTTGATTTTCATTCTTCAAGATAATCTCTCCAATCAAGAAAAATACTTTTTACAGTTTAAGCAAAATCTTAAATATTATCATCATCCTATTATGTTATTAATCGTGTTAAACAACCTGCATTTTTTTTTAAATTAAAATATTTTATACTAACAAGGTTCATAGTTATTTTCCAAGAAAAAATCCCCTGAGAATCTCCAGATGTATTTATTTTCCAGGATGTAAAATTTTTATAAATCAACAATTAATGACATTTTTTATTTAAACCAGTATCATGACACTTCGATTTCCACAAAACAAAATAAAAACAAGGTAATCTCAAAAAAAAAAAGTTTATACAAAAGTTAAATAAACAACATGAACATAACTTTTCAAGGAAAACATTAATTTGTGTAAAACAGAGATAAGTCTGTGTGCCTTGTGGGGCTGTCCTTAAAAATTTGGTAGTTTGCTGAATTTCATTTCTTCTTTATGACTTTATTATCTCTTTTTAAAGCATTATTATTTCTTTAAAAAGAGTAAAACTTTTTAAAGTAATATGAAGGCTACAAGTGCCCTTATCAATTACAAATGTCCTTTATTTTTCTTAAAATTTTCTTGATTTATTGTCAAACCTCATGATGTTAGAAGGTATGTCTAGTGACTGAATGGATATTGACAGATACAATATCACAAACCACGCAAACTGCAATAACTGCCCTCAATTTTTCAAAGTAAACAGTCATTTTGACAGGCTTTCCCAGGTTTGGAGAATTTTTTGTATTACCCCCTGATTTCTCCAAAAATCCCATATTGCCCTGATGAGTATGAATCCTGACTAAATATTGAATATTTTTATTCTGTTTTATCATTGATCAGTTCACATGTTTGAAGCTTTTTCTTTAGAGCAGAGGTTCCCAAAGTGTGCTCCATGGAGCCCTTGGGGCTCCGCCTGAACTTTCTAGGGGCTTTGCAGCGTTCCAGGAAAATAAACAAAACATGAAATAAAATTAGCATATTGCAAGTGAAAGATTTTCAAAAGTATGTAGGAATTTTTGTCTCTGTGTGTAATATATATATATATATATATAACTGGGTTGAAAAAATACAATACACTTCAAAGCTATTTAAATATTCGCATTATACATGTACCGTACCTATTTTCTATATAATATTTGTTTTATTTTATGTTTTTGAATTTTATGTGTTTTAAAAATTCAATTTAAAATAAGCTACAAGAAATAGTATTCTGAATTGAATGCACAACGTGAATCAAAACAGAAAAGACCCTCCAGGTACTGTTAACTCTGCTTGCCGAACAAAAGGGAGTTTGTTCTTTTAATTTTATCCTATTCATATGTTTATACTGAATTCTCTTTTGCTTACTAACAAGGCTTCTGAACAAATTTTCATAAAAGTATTGAAGGTCATCTCAAAATTCTGATAGATTCATTTAAGCATTACTTTCCAGCTGCTCAAAATAAGATGCTGGACGATTTTAAATGGGTACTAAATCCATTCAGTGTAATAACAAAATCACACAGCTTAAGCTCTCAGGAAAAAGAAGCTCTCACTGATTTAAGATCTCAAAACGATCCAGTAATCTCTTTTCAAAGCAAGATATCATTGAATTTTGATGTCATTTGACAGATAAATACAAAATCTTGTTAGATAGAGCAAAATTAATTTTACTCCCATTTTCAATGACATAGCTGTGTGAAGCTAAATTCTCCACTTACACAAATATAAAAACAAAATACAGTTACCGGTTAAATGCAGACCCACACATTTGCTTACAATTGTTGAAAATTGCACCAGATATAAAAAAAACTGAGCAAAACAATTCAAGCACATTTTTCACACTAAAATTTTATATTTTATTGTTAGTCAAACTTTATGAAAAAAAAAAAAAAAAAACTATCGGCATTTAATATTTGTATATATTGCATACTGTATTATTTATATTTTCAGAATTTTAATTTCCTAAAGCTGTTTATTTTATTTTTATTAAATTTTACTTATTTAAATTTCTATTCAATTTTTTAATTGTATTTAATTTTTAAAACAATGTCTGCCACTTAAAACACTTTTCTTAAAAAATCTTGTATCATTTAAAATCATTCACTAGATTCACTTGTGTGTAATGTGTGTATATATATATATATCTTTTTATTTTTATGTCTTAATTTTTTTTAATTTGTTTATGTTATTTGTATAAATTTTTAATTATTTAAATTTTTTATACAGTTTTTCATAATAAAATAATATTTGTCAATAAAAATATATTTTTAATGCATCTTTTATCATTTACAGCACTTCATTAGATTCATATTACATTTGTGTACATTTATTTCTTTTTTTATATATAAACTTAAATTCTTTAATCTCTTTATGTTATTTGTATATTTAAATTTTTTATACTGTTTTTCATTGTACAGCATCATTTGTTGAATAAAATACCCCCTTTTTGTATCTTTTATCATTTAATAAACCCCAAATTAAATTCATTTAATAGTTATTTAATTTATGTTTTGTATATAGATTCTTTTTATTTGTAACTTTAATTGCTTTAATATGTTTATTTTATTTTTATAATTTCTTAGTTTTTTTTCATTTTTTTATGCTGTTTGACATAATTGTATTTAATTTTATAAGCAATTTATATTGATGAAAACATATTTTTTTTAGCATGTTCTGTCATTTTACAACCCCTCTTTAAAATTTTCTTTTAATTGGTCTCTGCCACATTTTCCAATAAGAAATAAGTCTGTAGCAATTTAAAAAATATATTCTTTACATTTGTCATTACATTAAGAATTTTAAATTTTGCGCAGCTCCACCCCTTGCTTAGACTTTTTGCTAATGAGTACCCGCCATAATATAAATTTAATCCCATATATGTATCCCATTGTGTTAGTAAAATTTTTCTACTAGTTACAATTCGTTTAATATGTGTAGTTTTTAATTACATAGCTGTTTTGAGGCAAAAACGATGATGAAAGAAACTTTCTTTCAAAACTATAATTAATAACAAAAGGCTAATTCCATGAAAATATTTCTTGTCTATCACATACAACAATTTCTGGTTACCAGCATTTTAGAACGGAAAAATGTGACTTATTTTATCAGAGATAGCTCATCAGTTGAAAAAATAACGTGGCCAACAAGCATAGACATTTTTAGTTGTGTGACAGACATTGACAAGTTTTCATGAAAATTACCCAAATACGTTAAATAAAATATTTAAAAAAGTAAACCCATTCACAATGGGAGCCTTTTACGAAATTTTTAATGTTTTGTCACCGGTTTTTAAAAACAGAAATTTGTGCGTTATTAAATCGAAAAAATGCTCCGATTAAATAAGACAAATTTTACAGTAAAAGTTTACTTGTGGGGATAGACAAAAATTCTTAAACCTTTTGAGGCACGTATAAGTGTCATTTGTCCCCAAGGGGTTAACAATCCTGCATTTAACAATACAACTTATAGATTTTGCTGTGCTCATTTAAACATTAAAGAGGTAACCTACTTCTGCATGTATTTTTAAAAAATGGTTCAAAAAAAAGAAGCTAAGAGGGGATTAATTTTCGTTGCATGTTTAGAAGTACTAGAAACTTAAGAAAGAACGAAAAAAATATTCCATAATTGCATGATTCTATTACGAATAGGCGGGACTAGCAAAAATGTATTACAAAATTACTCATGGGTGACGGAACTATGCATTTTCTTCTTTTTTCATGAGTAGCCTACTGGAATTATACAGAAGTATCTCTCTGCAAATGAAAACTGTACAACTTACCTTTATTTATTTTGTATGTGGTTTGGCCATAAATAATAATAGTTTTACGTAAGCCCCAATTTAATGAATAATCCAAACATGGTTACCATTTTTATCTTTAATTCCGAGTTCTTACTGGAAATCCCAAAAGAATATTTCTTATTTAAAAAATGGATGTCATTAATTCCAAAACAGTACTACTTGAACATCACTCGGGTAAAAAAGAAGTTGTTTTTCTTGTTACCAAAACTTTCAGAAATCAAAAATTTTGAACTATAATTTTTGTTGCATTTGAAGGAAATCTCGATTATATAAGGTAGATATTTTAATACAAAAAAAAAGAGGGCTTTAATACTCATTTTTATTTTATTGCGTGCAATAATAGTAATGTTAAATAAAACTGTTAAAGGGTTATATAATAATAGAAAATTTGATTTTTAAAATTTCTATTATGAATTCAGTATTTCTGTATCAGGAAAGGGCCAAACTGAGAGCTTTAGTCCAATGTTGGAAATTACTAGCCTGGATTTTTATCCAGCAGATTTTTCTTTGCTCCATAGGCATAAAAAAACGTTAATTTGTAAACCACAGTGTATCGTTGGGTTCAAGGGCTCCGCCTCAGAAATTCTTTCCAAAAAGGGCTCCGCGAGTTCAAAAATTTGGGAACCGCTGCTGTAGAGCAATAGATAGGTTCACCAATGTATACTGATTTTAATCCTATACATAAAAAAATTATCTGAATCCTCTATATCTAATGCTTATTGCTGAAATAAAGCGTTAAAAGTAGAAATTATTTATATCCAACAATCTGAAACATGTAAATTATGAAGAAAAAAGAGAAAATGTCATTGGATTTCTTCTTAAAAAACAAATTGGTTTATTTTAAGAAAAAAAAAGGCAGCACATTTTAAATCATGCCAACCCTAATTAAAAAATAACCAGTTCTATTTTTCATTATGCTCATGAAAAAATTTACTTCCCCATCGGATACATAAGAAAAAAAGAATATTGCTCAGTATGGAAATTTTTCACTCAGTTGGAAATATTCAACTCATATGATAAATTTATCAATCAGTTTAATTGCGCTTAAATAATAATAATAATTAAGATGCTCAGAATCCCTCATTATTCTCACCAGTTAATTTTAATAGCAAAGTTTACCAATTTTAATCAGAGCATTTTTTGCGATTCAACAACAAAACTTGAGGGCCACAATCCTTACACATCATGGATATGCATAAAATAATATATAAAAATAAAACATGTGTAAACCATTTATAAATGCATTGCAATTCCAAAACAAAATTTAAATGTATATTTAAATATCTTTTAAATACGTAGTAACACTCCATTAATGAATTGCTGATGAACCAATTTCATAAAATGCCAAATTACTCAAGTAATACCGAATCGTATAAAAAGAAACATCCTTATAACTCCAAAAACAATATTCATATTAACTAACAGTTTACTGTGTTGGATTAAGCATCTCACTTCCAATTAAAATATATCGTTAAATTGAAATCTGAAAGACATACAAGGTCATGAAAAATCAAAGAATGTGGAAAACAGGATTACAAATATCTCGGCAATTAATAATTCGATCGACTTTGTTCTTTATGCAAAATTTGTGTTATTTTATAGCCTTTTATGTACACTCCTTAAAATAAAAAAATTTATATACCTTTTATCAGAATGAAGTTTTCGAGAGTCCGAAAAAAATAGTTCTGGATAATCAAGGCTATTGATATTAAATAGACTTTGTTCTATTCTTACATACTAAGTACATACAAAATTTCAAGACTCTATATCAATTTGTTTGAGAGATAAAGTGTTTCAGACACACAGATGGACGGACGGCAAAACTTTTTTTTCTAAAAATGTGTTTTTTGGAATCTCCAGTGTCTGAAACCCTATACTATGTATGATAGGTAAGTAAAAAATTAATGACAAAAAATTTAATTTAAAAAGATCTGATTACTAAGAAATAGAATTTAAATTCAAATTTTTTTTAAAAGTACCTTTTCTGTCATAGTAGCTGAATACAAAGATGTATGCCTTTCTTCAGGTAATGCTTTCAAGATCTTCTCAACTTCTTGATCAAAATTTAAATCTAGTATCCGGTCTGCTTCATCCATAACCTATTGAAACATACAGGTATTAGTTTACATTAATCTAATGCAAAATACATTGGATTATATGTAAAAAAAAAACATACATTTGTTAGTTAAAACAAGCCTTACAATTATTACATATCAAATAACATATTTACTAGAACTCTGTAATTTCTTCAATAAAAAAGTATAAGGTGAAAAATCACACTGATTGATATTCATTTCTAAATAGAATCAAAACATAAAGTAACAAAACAAATGAAGTATTTAAGAGGAACATAATATTTTAATAAATAAACTAATTTTAAATACAGTAGACTCCATTAAATCCGCAATCCAGAAATCCGCAACTCTCTAAAATCCGCACATATTTTATGGATGTAAACAATGAAACTTTCAGTTCAGATATTGGGACAAAATTTGATCTTTTCAGTTTTGTATCAATTCAATATATTTTTTTAATTTGTAATATTCTTAACAACACTCTATTCATGTTTTTTCCAAGAAGGAAGAATAATTTTTTTTTTTTTTTTTTTGGAAAAAATTCAAGATATTGCTGATATCACTGGTAATCACAATCTTCTTACCAAATATATTTATGCATTAATCAAGATTTTTTGGTTATTAAACTTCGGTAAACTTGAAAAAAAAAAATCCTTATTTTAGGATTTTTATGTGAATTAGTAATGTATTTTTATAATGCAAGTTTTGTTGAATAATTTTGGAAAAATACATTTAATCTTTATAATGAATATTTAATCATACACTATTGATTATTATATGAGCAAACTTGACCTTTGCTATTAATACTTTAGTCATCATAAAAATTATCTAAATTTTTATTATTTTAGTTTATTACTTATTTAAATATTTTATTATATCATAAGCATTCATTATAGTTCTGATTGCGCTATTAATTGAATTCAAATTACTGTTTAAAAAATGTAAACAAAACAATGACCAGAAATCCGCAAAATTCTAAAATCCGCACAACCTCTGGTGCCAAGCTGTGCGGATTTGAGGGAGTCTACTGTATAATACATTGAAGTTTGAATAATATTTTAAATATGTGTGAATAAACTTAATAAAAATAACTTTAAGCTCTATTTTTTTTACTGAGGGTTCAACACAGGATTTTTTTTTTCCTCCTTAGGGCTTATTTAGCAAAAGTAAAAGTTATTTTCATGAAATTTACTATATATTTGTGAAAAATTGCATTTTGTAATAAAAGATAAAATTCAGTTACTCATATTCAAACCAAGTATTTATTGATAACTTCTTTAAGTACTTCTACTAAAGTTTTATTTCCTAGTGAACTTGTTTTGTTTGCAAATTATACATTTTAAAATCTAACAAAAGAAAAATAATTAACGAAGAGTATTTTTTTATGAAATGGAAATTCATGAAGTTACTTATTTTATTGAGAGGAATTTTACAAAGAGGCCATTTATTTTTAAAATATGAGTTACAGTATTATTATTATTATTATAAATTAATTGAGTGATGTATTTTAAATGTATCCATTTTAAAACAAAAATTATATATTTTAAATTATATGAGTGAAAAAATAATATTGTAAAACTAATACAATATGAATAATGGTTAAAAAATATTTGGTGATTTAACACCTGTGCCTTGCTGACATAAAAGTACTATTTTTTAAAGTTTTTTAAGCAATATGCATACTTTTGTTTTGATTGACTGTCTGTAATGCTACTACAATTTTTAGATACAAAAAAGACCAAACTACAAATCTTTTTAAAATTTTAAATCTAATTAAAATATTTTAGTTTTCAACAGAATAAGATAGTAGATCACATGACTATAAAATATAAGTTGTTGCAAAACTACATGCATGTATTCTTAAAGCAATAAACAGAAAAATACACTGAGAAAATATTAGTAAATTACTATTTTTAATTCACATATCTTATATTACTAGTATTAAAAAATGCTCTGACGAGCACCAAAAAAGGTTAATATGTTTTTAAGTATGAAAAAGGGTTTGACAAGTGCTTCTGTTAATTACTGAGCATGAGGAAGGACAAGGGATTCCTTCTTGGCTACAACTCACTTCAATGCCTACTTTGAAAAAATCATATTTGCGCTTTTTCCGTGAAAACAAATTAGTCGCAGTTACTATAAAAATGTATAGTGTAAAGACATAACCAGTAAAGATACAGCTTAATTAGACATAAATGTAAGGGAAGACGACATAGTGCCAAAAACCTAGTTCCTGTAGGTATCACATTCATGCACTGCACCAAGCATGCCCTAAGTGTATAATTGCACAGAAAATTGATTTGTAGTATAGTGCAGAGTGAACTGTGCAGTTAACATCAGGGATGTAGTGCAGGTTATACGCCGTATACCTTCTGGACTTTTTAATAGAACACCATATACCCTCTGTTTCTCAAGAAAGCTTATAGTATACACATTCTAGGGTATCCCTCTGCTTAGAGCATATATCCTATGTTATTTTTACGACTACACTCCTGGTTAACATCTAAAGCTCGATGGGAAGTTCTACTAAAGAACCGCAAATTTCTTTTATATGGAAAAAGCGCAAATATGATTTTTTCAAAGTTGGCATTGAAGTGAGTTGTAGCCAAGAAGGAATCCCTTGTCCTTCCTCATGCTCAGTAATTAACAGAAGCACTTGTCAAACCCTTTTTCATACTTAAAAACATATTAACCTTTTTTGGTGCTCGTCAGAGCATTTTTTAATACTAGTCATTTAATTTTTTTGATAATAACTGAAGATTTTCTAATATCTTAAAAAGAAAAACAATTGCTGCTGTCAAAATTTATAAAATGACAACAACAGCATAAAATTTTGATATATCAGAATAATTATAAAAATCATTGCATTGCTATATAAAATGCATGATATGAAAAATAAACCACGGATTTGAACGAAAAAAGTACAGAACTTTATTAAAAGAATTAAAAGACATACCAATTAAATACATTCAACTTAATTTCTCAAATGAAACATTCACAACTAGAAAAATTCTAGAAATTGAATAACAATTAATATAAGAATATTCCCGAAGGAATAATAATTTAACACAAAAGCATTTCTAAACAAAACGAATTTACATCCGACGGGATTTGAACTCTCTATCCGCTGCTGAGCAGCCAAATGCCTTACCTCGAGAGTCCTAGTTTAACACCAGAGATGTTGCAAATTTTGCTATAGTACCTATATAAATACCAGCATAAGTCTTGTGACTGTCATCAACAGCTCCGATCTGATTGTTTTATTTTTTATATGCCCGACGGCTATTTTCCTACTTTTATTTTAGCTACTCGAAACAATCGCCAAATAGGTTTCCTTCGCCATAATTTCATTTTAAATATAAAGCTGTCACTAGCTTTATTTAAAATACAGATTTTCATTAAAAAACACATAAATTAAAAATACATATATCAGATACATTTAACTTGCACGTTTTTCTTTCATTTTATTAAAAATACTATAAGTAAATATATAACTACTTAATTTATCCCGTCGACCAAAGAACGATAGACAAATTGTAAGATTATATGCCAATAATGGATGAACATAAATGTTATACTTCCTTGACATTAAACCCGCTACACTTGTTTTGTTTAGTGATCAAATGATTTTAAATTTATTTGTTCTTTTGTTATTTAATATAAATTTTATGCCAATAAGCTCTATGCCAATAAGCTGCCAATGACTCTCGAGGTAAGGCATTTGGCTGCTCAGCAGCGGATAGAGAGTTCAAATCCCGTCGGATGTAAGTTCGTTTTGTTTAGAAATGCTTTTGTGTTAAATTATTATTCCTTCGGGAATATTCTTATATTAATTGTTATTCAATTTCTAGAATTTTTCTAGTTGTGAATGTTTCATTTGAGAAATTAAGTTGAATGTATTTAATTGGTATGTCTTTTAATTCTTTTAATAAAGTTCTGTACTTTTTTCGTTCAAATCCGTGGTTTATTTTGCTCTTGATATTAATTAAGAAAAATATAATATATAATTTATTAAAGTTACTTTATGGTTGTATCCGCCGACATTATTTGGTTAAATAAAAAGCATTTAACTCCTTACAAATTTCCGCTAACATTGATATTTTTGGTACCTTCGTATTAATGCCATCGCAGTAAAAGTTGTGCTAATGCGCCAATAAAGAGTGATCTTGTTGTTCGTGCCTTTTTAGTGTTTTTTTTTTTGTTTTTTTTTTTTTTTTTTTTTTTTTTTTTTTTTTTTTTTTGCTCATTTTGACGTTATTTTTAGTACTTTAGTACTTTTTTAGCCTATTTTTGATGCCATTTTTTGTGCGCGTGCGAACAAGATTGCTCTTTATTGGCACATTAGCGCAACTTCTGCTGCGGTGGCGTTAATACGTAATACCATATTTTTTATGCTCTTTAATAAATTCTAATATTACATTTAAAATACTTCAATGTTATTCACATACGCGATATCTTACAAATATTTCTTTGTTTGATTTGATAAATTCTGCATTAAAATACGAAAACTTTAATTAGTATTCTTTTGTTCGAAATCACCTGAATAAATCAAATTTTATATTTGGTACGTCTCGATGTCATAACTAAACGTCATCATTAAAGTAATCCTTTTCGTTAATGACTTTTATTTTTTTAACCTAAATTCATCAATTTTCAAAACTTAAATTTTTTTAATGGCAACATTTTTACTTTTGAGTAATTTGGCGAATAGTTTGGCGATTTCTATAAATGAGTGAAATTGGTCGACCTGATAATCAAGTAGCACCGTACGTAATGTAAATAAAATAGGTATGCATTTTTGGCACAGATGTCATATGCGCACCATGTTGGCGAATTTTTTTTTCTGACGCCAATGTCATATGCGCATCGGAGTATTTAACTGAATCCAGAGTGTCGTTATTTTGCTTGATATGTCAACCCGGATGTTGTTCTTTACTTTTTAATAAATATTTTTTTCTTTTTTTTAAATATATAAATTGTTTTGTTCTATTAAACAAATCGTCAAAATAGATAGTGAATATGATACATGAAAATAACAAAAAAAAAAAAAAGGTATTTTTTCACGTGATTTATCTAATTTATTTATTTATGTTACATACAGAGCAATTTTTATGTTCATTTAAACTTACGTGCAACAATTACAAGAAGAAACAAATATAAGAAAAAGACTATCTTCAGCTGAAAATTTCAGACAAAAATTCGATTTTCTCAGCGACCGACAAACATACAAAGATGAAAAAAAAACTGTTCTAAGTTTTACCATGAGGATTAAAATAAACCAAAAACGAAGTTAATCCATCCACGGAAACGTTAGCTAGACTTAGTTGAACTTTTTGCTTTCATTTTTTCATTAAAAATTAAATAAAAAACTATTCGAAGCTGCAGTAATTTTTTTAATGCTATCATTTGATTCATCTTGTCGAGTTCTATCTTTAAAAAAAAATTTCACTGCCGTATCTCAACTGGTTCGCCAGAAATTTTAGAAAGTTGTTTGCACTTTCTATTTCTTAAACATATTATACCAAACGCTACCGCGTTTGCTATGATAATACAATCAAAAATAAGCCATAAAATGGCTCTAAAAATTTTGCCCAAATTTTACATTTTACCATTTTTGGGCATGAGAGAACCATTGGGCTAGGTCACATGTCATGTTCAAGAAAATGTTATCAGTGGGTCATTTTGAGAAGGATCAAGTTAGCCTCCTGACTGTCAAGCAAAAGAGCAAAAATTTAGGGTTTTTTTTCTCTGTAATTTATTTTAAATGTTAATAAATGACAGATTTCCTATCATGGTGCCTTGAAAGTATTAATCATAACTTAATTTCTTAAAACTGGACTATATTTGTAGAATTATATTAAATTAAATAAAGCTTCAACCTAGTGAAACCTGCAGCCTAGTTAACAGATATATCTGGTCACAGCAGTGGGAAGGTTAATTACATATAGAAAATGATTCAATTGACTTTAACTTAATTTTATTACACAGCCATTTTTGTGCACAAGAAAACCGTTGGGCTAAGTCACATGGTCGAGCAATTTTGATTAGTGGATTATATGTGGGTCACTATAGGTCAAGCTAATTTTATATGAAAACCAGCTCTAACAATTTTGACAAATTTTGTATTCTACAGCTTTGGATTAGAAAACCACTGAGTTAAGTCACATGTTAGAAGAAATTCAATTAAGAGCCCACAATAGTCACAGGAAAAGTACACAAAAAGACCCGGATGACCATGTAAAGTCTATGGGAGCGTTCTTTTCTATTATCTCGTTCAAATTTTAATATTTTGACATGATTTTTTTTGCATAAAATAGTTCAGGACGATCCACAACCGGGCTAGTTTTTACTTTTTCGATTTTGGTTTTAGATTTTTTTTTAAAAATTACTTTAATTTTCAAAACCGGTTTAAACTGGTTTTGAAACTGAAACTATCATAATATAAAAAATATATAACCAAAATCGAAAAAGTGAAAACTAGCCCGGTTGTGGATCGTCCTGAACTATTTTATGCAAAAAAAATCATGTCAAAATATTAAAATTTGAACGAGATATTAGAAAAGAACGCTCCCATAGACTTTACATGGTCATCCGGGTCTTTTTCTGTAATTTTCCTGTGACTATTGTGGGCTCTTAAGGGTTATTTTTGGGTTACTGTGGGTCAAGCTAATTTTATTTAGAAAACAGCTACAATGATTTTGACTAAATATTGTATTCTATCATTTTTGGCCACAAGAATGTTATTTGGCTAAGTTGCATATTAAAAACATTTGATTAGTGGGTCATTTTGGATTACAATGGATGAAGATCAAACTAATTGTATCTAAAAAACAGTTCAAACAATTTTCACAAAATTTCATATTATATCATTTTAGGACATGAGAAAATCATTGGACCAGGTCATATGTTCCAGTAAATAGCCAAATACTGTTTCTATTGTCATAATTCATATTACATTCTTTTTATTTTAAATATAAACCATTCACTTATTACTTTTAAAATACATATACACAATATGACCAAAGGTTACCAGCCATTTGTGATTTTAGACATTCTGTTAAATATCTTGAAAAATACTTGAGGAATTATTCTGTAACTCAAAGTATGTAAAAACATAATAGTACAGGTCATACATTTCTGTGGAGATTTTTTCCCGAAATTCTATAGGGGACCATCAACAAATTGAAAAAGAACGGATATCTTTTGGATGTCCCTGTCAAAACTAATGTAGCAAAGACGTTCAAACAGTAGATTATGATTAAGTTGCTTATTGTAATAAACGATGTTCATTTTTATACAGATACAATGTATCCTCATCGAGAAATTAGGGTTTTTATAAAAACTATCCCAAAGTTTTCCTTATAACTTGCAGAGTTTTTAATATAAAATAATGTTCTTTTCTGAAAATATGGCAAACAACATTGTAGACAAATCCCTATAATCAGAATCAAAAAATAATAAAAATTGTATGAAAAATGAACAGGTTTATTAAATAACTTTTCATTGTGCATGCATGAAGGCTATTAAAATTTCATTTGCATATTGTGTTAGCTAAGTATATAGAGGAACTTTTGTGAAAGTTTCAGAAACATAGCTTGAAAATTCTGAAAGTGATCATCGATAGAATAAGCTAAAAATCTGTTATTCTCAAAATGAAGCAAAAAGATGAGGGGCTATATCCATTGATTAGTGTCAATATAGAATACATAATGTGGCACATACTACTATATTTGGGTACAACCCCTCATTTTTTTTATTCATTTTGGGAACAATAGATTCTGAGCTTATTCTATCAACAATCACTTTCAGAATTTTTCAAAAATTTTTTAGACTTTTACAAAAGTTGTTCTATACATTTAACTAACACAATAAGCAAATGAAATTTTGATAGCATTCACACATACACAATGAAAAATTATTTAGGAAACCTGCTCATTTTTAATATGATTTTTATTATTTTTTAATTCTGATTTCAGGGTACTGTGTACAATGTTGTTTGTCATGATTTCAGAAAATAACATTATTATCTATATAATAAAAGCCTAAGTCATATGACTCTCATAAACAGTTCCAGGATAACCACTTCATTTTTTATATGACAGGTGGCCATTTTGATATTTGATGCCGATGATAAATCGCCAAATATTTTTCCATTTCCATCATTTCAATTATATCATAATAGTTCAAGTCATATGACTGTCACAAACAATTACACTTTTCAAAGTGGCCATTATCAATAATTTTTTTATTTCTAATAATACGACACAAATATTGCCCTGGTCACAAAGAATTCTTGGTGCTTTTATATTAGCTGGGTAAAAATTTTCCAATATCATTTTTTAACTTGCCATTTAGCATTTTTTTTTCTCGCGTGGGGAATTAAAATGATGCTTTGATGATGAAATTAATTGTCATAGTTTATGATATTATGACTTCTTTTTTATTTTTATTTTTTTAAAGAAATAAGTCATGAATGTTAAATGTTGCAAATTTAAATTAAAATTTTACATTTTAAATAAAATGAGTGAAAAGATTTATGTTTTACATGAATTTAATCAAATGCGACAAAAGGCCACAGAAATAATGTTTGAAGATCTATCACTTTCATTCAGCTAACAAATATATAAAGTTCTTGATTTCTCTATCAGAATCAGGGTTGGCACGTTTTTGACGCATGATGGTTTTTACCGGATTTTACCATGGTTTTTACCGTCGTGTCAAAAATGTCGAAAACTGCCAAAAACCTATTTTTTAGCAGTTTGCATTATAATAATTTTTTTTCATTCTATCTTTAGTATTAAGTCATTTAACGTGAAACAATATTCATTATCAAAAAGACCTAGTAAATTTATTAATCCAAAAGAAAAGAAACTGCATAAATAAATAAATAAATCATTTAAGAATCTCTGTAAATGTAATAATAATTTTAAAGGTTAAAGATTTTTACTCATACAGTCATGTGTATGTAATAAAAATATGAGATATGTTATTCTTTGAATTCACTTTAAATAATATTAAATAAAATGTAAACAGGACGTAAATAGTTTGACTTTATGGTAGCTTTAATAAATTTCAATAAAAAAAAAATTTTCATGATTATCCAGGTAAAAATTTATATCTAAAAATATAGGTGCTGAAATGGTCTAAATTCATATATATATACATTAAAGTTAAATAAAAACTATGGTATATAAATAGTATATAAATTGTTATTATATTCTGATTTTTCTTGAATATTGTTTTGCTATTCATTAAATTTTAATTCTAAGAACTTTTCATTGAAATTGGGTTTTAGAAGTTTGTATCAAAATTTTAAGATTCTACTTATTGAACTGAAAATAAAAAATCACCGTTTAATTGCATTTATGAAATGTACCAAATAAGTATTTTGAAATATTATATCTAATAATATTCAAATTTATTCAATGAGCAGTTTTTGACATCTACTGTTATACCATATAACAGCATTTTTCATCTCTAAAATGATTTAAATATTTTATTTAAAATGTATATTGAATGTTATTTAATAATTATAATAACCTTTTATCATCATTTAATATTAATGCTCATTACAGTTAGCAGAATATATATTAATAGAGTTTATGACAAATATTGTTCTTTAATTTTAATCTTGTATTAAAAAAAATTTCCCATTAAGGAAATCTTCCTTTCAAATAAATTTAACAAATGTAATTGAAAATAATATTAATGACAAGAACAACAAGGAAAAATCAATTTAGAAATGAATTGTATGCTGCACTTACATTATAAATCAGAGAAAAATAAAAAATGATAGGTTTTTGATGGAATAAACCGGTAAAAGCACGGTTTTTACCACTGTCATGTCAAAACCAGTTTTTAACATCAAAAACCCAACCCTGATCAGAATAATCCGATTTGGTGAAGAAGTCGCCTAGTGTGGCTAGTTTTTTATTAAGATTTCTGCAAATTATAAGAAAAAAACTTGGAAAAATTTGGGACTGTTTTTTAAAAAACCTTAATTCTTTTATGAGTATACATGTTATCTGCATAGAAAAGGAATAGAGTTTATTAAAATAAGCCACTTAATCATAATTTACAATTTGAATGCTTTTGATACATTAGTTTTGATTGGGTTATCCAAAAGATATTTGTTCTTTTTCAATTTGTTGATGGTCCTCTATGGAGTTTTGGGAAAAAATGTCCATGGAAATGTGTGACCAGTACTATTATGTTTACACACTTAGAGTTTCAAGATAATTCCTCATGTATTTTTCTAGAAATTTAACAAAATGTCTAAAATCGTCACCTTTGGCCATGTAGTTTATTACATGCATTTAAAATACATGCCTTTTAAGCATTTCAATTCAAATACAGAAAAACTAAAAATATAGGAAATAAGAAATACCATAAAGCAAAAAATATTTATAACCAAAATATTGTTTCGAATTTGCACATGCATAAAAGCTGTTACTGTCTACTAAAAATGTCAGAATCATGGATAAATTGCTTTATAAAATTAGGTAGAAAGTATGCATGAATGATTAATCTTTCTTATTATTTTTCAAAAAAATTATACTTTGTCAAATATAATAAGAATAATGCTTTATTAATTAATTTTTAGTTTGGATAAAAATTAAAAAGAATTTTCAAAGAGGAAATTTAATTTT
The DNA here is from genome assembly GCA_964019185.1 of Maratus speculifer. Lineage (NCBI taxonomy): Eukaryota > Metazoa > Arthropoda > Arachnida > Araneae > Salticidae > Maratus > Maratus speculifer. The sequence continues at coordinate 33,019,346 of OZ025291.1, read as the reverse complement.
AAAATCATAAGTTAATATTTAGATAGTATAAGTTGATATATAAATAATTTTTATTATAATTACCAAATACTTGATACCCCATAATGAAAATCCTTTAGTGTTTTCAAGATGATCAACAAGCCTCCCAGGAGTTGCTGAAATAAATAAGAAATACGTTTTTTGAAATAGCCGTTCGTTGATTAATTTTTTCTTAAAAATGATGCTTGAAACTTTTGTAAACAAAAACAATGCTTAGCACTTACAAACAATACCTAACAACACCCTTATTTTTTCAAGGAACAATGCCCCTTGAAAAACAAATTAAAGGAGAAATTAGCTCCCCATTCCCCCTTTATACTTCGTCATTGAACCCATGAAACTAATTAGAAACATGTCTTATCAAACTGAACCTTTATCCAAAATTTGAAGCAAATCAGATAATTCTGCATAAAAAACCAACATACTTAGTTTGAGAGGGGGAAATCACACATCCCCCTTTATCTTAACAAAAGAACCCCAAAACTAATCAGGGAAGCGTCTGATCAATTTTCAAAAATTTCTATTATTGGGGATTAACCAATTAATCCCCAAAACAAATCAGGGAAGTGCCTTTTTAGAATAAACCTAAATATAAAATTTGAAGTAAATAAATTCTGCATGAAAGACATATTTACCTAAATTAAGGTGTGGGGTCTCCCCTTTATATTTAAACAATGAACATCCAAAACTAATTATGGAGGCATCTAATCAGAATGATCTTATATCTAAAATGCAAATGAAATCTTATTAATTCTGCATGAAAAAACCATTTATCTAAATTATGGGGATTTGACTGCATCCCCCTCCCAATACTTATCCAATGAACTCCCAAAACTAATCAGGGAGGCACCTTATAAGAATAAACTTATATCAAAAATTTGAAGCAAAATGGATATTTTTATCATTAATTAACCTATTATGTATGTACATACAGAACTGGCAGGTAAATAAGCTCTCAGACTTTGATAGCCTGTGAGCTTTAAAAAAAAAAAAAAAAAAAAAAAAAAAAAAAAAAAAATGAAATCTTTAAGATAGTAAAATTATTACATGCAAAATGTATTTAGAGGGAGTAAAATTTCCAAATATTAAATATTACCATATTTAAAGTGTCTAAAATAGTTAAACTATCACAGGTAAAAAACTTCTAATGGTGAATATTAGGTTATGTTTAAAAAGCTCAAATAATATCTTTAAATACTTTTTGGCTAAATAATATATATACCAGTAAATCTTAAAAGGGAAAAGGTTTATAATAAATAATTTAGTTACAAGAAAAATGCATTTAATAGTGAAAATTACATCATGTATTAAAATAATACATTTAAAACTATTTTCATTTTGGAGAATTTTAATGTGACTTCACATGATATAAAAGTAGCATGATTAGCAATTATACATTACATCACTTAAGACAGTACAAATACAGGTAAATGTATGCACAAAACACTTTAGTTATAATTTGTCCAAATTACTATTCAATAAATACATTTTTGAAAATTTTGCTATTCTTATTAATTAATATGAAAAATATACAATGTAAAATATGCATTATGGTGTGTTAAAATAAAGAAAATAATTCATGAATAAGTTGTGCCTGTTCCTGAAAATATCTAAAACTTCATAAATATATATATATATATATACGAAAAATTTCAAAACACAATGCTTTTAAATAGTGTGGTTCTGAAATCTATTCCCAAGCAGATGGAATTTTTAACCTCAAAATTGAAGGAAGAATACTGTCCATAGCATATTTATATGTCTGAAAGATAACAACATTTATAACCTAACCATTTTAAACAAACTGATTTTCATTGATATGACGACGATAGATGAGACGATAATAACTGAAAAATACTCTACTCAAATTTAAAAACTAATTGGATGTGCCAATCCCAAAACTTTCCTTATATTTCAAAAAGTAGTTACACATGTTAATACTTTAATATTATTAATTCAATACTATAAAAACTTTTGATTTTCATCTTTAATTTCTGCTTCAGTCAATTAATTGGAGTAAAAACAAGTTAATTTGGATCATGATATTTATTAAAATCAATAGTTTTCCATTATTTTGTCATCATCAACTGTTTGCAAATAACAGCTCAGCACGATGCAAGTTCCTGTCCCTGCATGAGCCGAGGACAATAGAACGATGAAGAATCGAGAAAATTATACAAAAAGTGATACACTACCATAAAGTTATTTTCTCATGGAATATTTAAATTCAAAGAAAATCTGCTGACCATTGCCAAAAACATACACAAAAATTTGTTTAAATTCTGTACACAACTTTATACACTTTTTGATGGTACAATAATGAAAATAGTACAGACATTGCAATTATAGCACCCAATTCCAGTAGAATTTTTTTTTTTTTTTTTTTCTTAATTCAAGGAGGGTCTGCTGACCATAGCCAAATACTTACATAAAAAAATTGATTCAATTCTATGCATAACTTCATACACTTTTAGGTGGTACAATATTAAAAATGGCACAAAAATCGCTATCACAATTCACAACACCCCTTCCAGCATTTTTTTTTTTTTTTTTTTTTTTTCCCCTTCAAATTTAGAGCAGACCTACTAGCCGTAGCAAAACACTTACAAAAGAAATTTGGTTCCATTCCATGCATAACTTCACACACTTTTCAATGGCAAAATATTAAAAACTGCTATTGCAGCGCCCTCTTACAGAAGATTTTTTTTTTTCAAATCAGAGATGACCAACTAGCCATAGCCAAATACTTGCACAAAAAATTGGTTCAATTCTATGCATAACTTGATAAACTTTTAGGTGGTACAATATTGAAAATTGTACAATAATTGCTATTGCAGTCCCCCTTTCTGGCAGAATATTTCAAAATTGAAGGAGAACCTGCTTGCCACAGCCAAAAACATTCATAAAAAATTTGGTTCAATTCTATGCATATCTTCATATACTTTTTGATGGTAGAATGTTTGCACACAGACACACACATGGACAGACAGACATTTTCAAGGTTCATACAGAGTTGGGAAGAAAAAATCCAAGGAGTACATAAAAAATCCAAGGAGTCCAAAAAATTTTAAGGACTTGCCACTTTTGTTGTTATTTATGTGGCATGCACTTGCATAGCCCCAATTCCGCAGGGATTTCACGAGTTACCCCCCCCCCTCCGCGAGAGGGAGGGGGTTTATCCACGATCTTCAGACAAAATCAGCGATTTATCTGCGATATTTTAGTAAAATCGATAATTGTTTGCGATCTTTTATCGAAATTGGCAGTTTTTCTGCAATCTTTTGATGAAATCGACGTTTTCCCGTGTTTCTTTTTTTAGAAATTGACGGGGTTTTTTTTGACAAAATTTGCATTTTTATGCGATCTTTTCTCGAAAAAGCTGTTTTATTCCCACAATCTTTTGACGAAATCGGCGTTTTTTCCCGTGATCTTTTGATGAAATCGGCGTTTTTTTCTGCGATCTTTTAGCGAAATCGGCATTATATCTGTATATCTTTAGACGAAAATGTCGTTTTCCAGCGGTCTTCAGAAGAAATTAGCGTTTTATCTGCGATATTTGGGGAAATTGCCACTTTAACTGTGATTCGCACAGGAAATTCGCGTTTTTCAGTGATCTTTTGACAAAGTTCGTTGACAAAAACATTGACGAAATCATCATTTTCCCACGAAATATTGACGAAATGTGTGCTTTTCCGGCGATCCTTTCATGAAATTTGCATTTCTCCGCGATTGTTTTTTCCACTCGCAAAACCATACAAGTTGGCAACTATGCGGAACTGATAACCCAATTTCAAATTTTTGGAAGAGGATGCCTTAAAATTTCGGAAATTTTGGATGAGAATCACCCTTGGATCCACCGTTATCAGCAAAATTGAAGATGATGAAGAAGAAATCAAAGTTGTATATCTAGCTGTGAAGGAATTAAACAGTGTAATCACTTTTTGAAATTAAAAGCTTAGAGGTGTGTCTGGATTATTATTTTCACTTTTCTTTCCCTTATGGCCATGAATAATAAATCACTTTTTTGGCTATTAGTATGATCCCAACCAATCACTTCTGTGCTTCTGATGAATGACGTACATAAAGGGTTTACCGTGCGTTTTGCAATCAAGATTTTTTTTTTTTTCTCCCGGGAGCAATATCACTTGCGTTCAAAACCGCAATACAATTTAAGGAGTTTCTAAGGAGTATTTTGTTTATCTAAGTAGTTCTAAGTACTACTTGGGAAAGTTTCCATTTCTAAGTAGTTTCTAAGGAGTCCAAGGAGTCTGTACGAACCCTGCATTTTGAAAACATGTTTTTTGGAATCTCTGACACCTAAAATTTGTAAATCTGTCAAAACTGGAAGTAAAAAAAAAAAAAATAAATAAATAAATAAAAAAAATTGATTACAATACTTTCTTCAATTGAAAATAAAAGAAAGTAATAAGACAACCTGATTACAAAAACTCTTGCATGAATAGAATTTTGGAACTTAGGGGCCATTCAAGTATTATGTAAGCATATTTTTCATCATTTTGTACCCCTCCCTCTCCCTTATAAGGAAAAATAAGCAAATACTAGACTCCCCCGCCCCCTTTGCTTATGTAAGATTTTATGACATTCTAACATCAACACTGTTTGCCGTAAGAAGTTATCAATAAGTTATTAATCCAGCAAATTTACATAAAGATATATAGGGGTTATGGTAGCCAAGGAAAACAAAATATATTTAATGTACTGTTACTTATTGCATTATAAATTATGCATTACATATAATACAAAATCATCTTTAGCACTTTCCAACAAAGTTGAAAAGTGTTTATGCATTCAGTTTGTCTGGCCAGATGGCCGTCTGTCTGCGCTCTAACTCCCATAAATATACTCGGATTGTTATGAAATTTTTATATTTTATGGATGTTTACCCTAGAGTGAACCCTGTTGAAGATGAAGTTTCTACCATGATTTATTTATTTATAGGGATAGTCAAAAGTTTTCTGATACATTACGGCCTATGGGAAAAAATTTTTCAAATGAATTTTAAAGGTCTTACACCCTGTCAAACATAATCAAATTTATGTGGATTTGCAAAGTGCTCTAAAATATGCAGTGAAAATAATTGCTATTATTCATTTACAGGGCTGCTCAAAAGAATTTCATTGCACAACACTAAGAAAGGAATTGTTTGTGACATATTTTAACTATGTTAAACGATTTCAAGTATCATGAAATTTATATACGTCGCTGAAGCTCAATATTGAACGCATAATATGAAGTGCATAGCCTTTACAGGGACACACAAAACATTTAAAGTTGCATATTCTATCTGAAGTACTGTATATTATCGATGATAGCTGATGGATGGATGAAATGCATTTTCAATTGTGATATTCACTTTTAAGTTTTACTAAATGTCTGCATATTATATGGTGTGTATAAATACTATAGTTGAAATACAGGGTTACACAAAAGAGCTCGCAAACCTTACTGAATATGAGAGTAATTTACTTAAAGGTGGTTTTTAAATAGGTGATGCATTTTTGAACTGCTTTCAGTTTACTAAGAAATGTTCATAGAATATAAATAAAATGATATTTAGGTCACCCAAAGAATTATCTACATGGTCACCCATAGATGATAATTTCTGGAAATGTGATTTAAGAAGTTTCAAAAGTGTTTTTGTTTGAATTAAATTTTAACAAAATACTGGCATATAATAAAGGTACTAGGTAAACTACAGGGCTGAACAAAAGTATTGAAGGATTTTTCCTTATATTAATATAAATTGCTGAAAGAGAAATTTCAACCTGTTAGGCAGGGATCATTCTAGAAATTAAAAAGGGCAGGGCGCGTCTTACAGAAAAAGGACAATTTTGTCAAAAAGGGCACATTATTTCATAAAAAGGGCATATTTACAATAAATGCATTTTGTATTGGAAAACCCATTAATATTACTTTTATATCATCTTTAAAATAGTATGCTTTCAACTCATTAGTAATATATTTAGAAAATCTATACATTTTACAATAATTAATAAATGAATTTTGATGAAATTCCGTGCTTTAGTGCTTGAGATATAGCTATCATAGAAATCTGGAAAAATGCTTCATAGTGGTGCCATCTGTTCGCCAATTTACACCAAAACTTAATCGGTATCTATTTATCTAACGCTCTAACAGAACATGAAATCTGATGAAATTCTGTGAATTTTTTCTGCAGATATAGCTATCGCGGATTTCGGAAAAAATGCGTCATAGTGGCGCCCTCTGTTCGGCAATTTACACCAAAATTTAATCAGTCTCTATTTATTTGAAGCTCTAACAGAATACGAAGTTTGATGAAATTCTGTGCATTAGTTCTGGAGATATAACTATCGCGGACATCGGAAAAAATGCGGCACGGTGGCGCCATCTGTTCGGCAATTTACACCAAAACTTAATCTGAGTTTATTTATTTCAAGGTTTAACATAATTTTAAGTTTAATGAAATGCCATGCATTAGTTCTTGAGATATAACTATCGGAGATATTGCGGCATAGCAGCGCCACCTGTTCAGCGATTTACAACAAAACGTAATTGGCATCTATGCAGGTTTAGCAGAATATGAAGTTTGATGAAATTCCGATATTATCAATAAATTATCAATCAATTATAAATTCCGTTCTTGGGGTACGATTATCGCGGAAATCGGGAAAAATGTGGCACAATAGTGCCATCTGTTCGGCAATGTACACCAAAACTTAATCAAGCTCTGTTTATTTCAAGGTCTAACATAGTATTAAGTTTGGTGAAATTCCATGCGTTAGTTCTTGAAATATAACTAAAGGAGATAATTAATGTGCGTAATATAACCTTTGGAGGTTTATATATACGCTGAAAAATATCATTAAAGAAGCAGATAACACAATGGAGCTTTTGCTGGTACCTAACACTGTATTGGAAGTTAAAATAAGTGTGAGCAGTATTTGATGTCGATCTCTTTAGCAGCAAATAAAAAGTCAAAAATAAAACTAATATATTTATTTCATTACTTGGAGAAGTTGAATCAGCATTACAGAAGACTTGACACGGCGAACTCCATTACATTGGTACAGATGAACACATTAACAGTTGAACATATAGTTGACAGCATTGTGCAGGTTAAAACAATTAAAAATAAACTAAATAAAAACAGGTATAAATAAATTATACGTCCAGATTGAAGTCCAGCTTCAATACAGTTACTTGATATCTTTCCATTGGTAGGAAGATAAAAGCGGCGAAGAACAGAAATAAACATCGCGTATTTATACTAAGCAAGCCGGATTGAAAACATCGTTTGCGAGCACGCCCACGAAACGAGCCAATCAGAAGACGACATGTGTACGAATCGAAAGATCGATTCGGTAAAGCGAATGAAAGATTCGATTCTTGTTACGATATTCCAAGTCGCCATCTGGCGGGGAAAATATCGTTACGGAAAAATATGATTAGTCGTAGATAAGTTATTGTCGATGCAGGTTGGAATTAAAGATGGAGTCCGTGGAACAAATTATGAAAGGCTATTGAAGTTAAATAGATTATTGGATATTCTGAAGTAGATAACGGCCGGAAAGGATTTAGAAGGTAAGTTAATATTTATTGGATATAGATATTATGAAATAATAAATAAATGAATGTTAAAATAAATTATGAGTGAATGAATTTATGAATAAAAGAATATAGGAGGCGATGAGAAAACCATCTGTTGATGGGATTCCATCAATGCCCCCCCTCTCATTGCCTCTGTAAAAAGAGTTTCAAATGAACTCAAAGAGCAAAGGATTGAAAAATCCATAGATATCACAATTACATTCACAAATTCAAAAGACAAAATTGAAAAAAAAATTTTTTTTTTGTTTTGTTAGTAGTAGTACCTCCACATCATGTCAACTAGGAGTACCTCATTAACCAGAGCAAGTCAGGATTTACCCCAAAAATTTAAGGACTTGAAATTCCATCTAGTTCATTTCTGAACTGAAAAAGTGAAACAACTGCAATAGTTGAAAAAATTCGAAAAATACACGACTTCACCAATTGAAGTCAGAAAAAATTTAAACGAAGCCTTTTAAAAGTGCTTCGAACGTGAAAAATTTAAACGAAGCTTAAACACTTCAAACTTGAAAAAAACTTTAACAATTTTTAAACAATTTAACAATTTTAACAAGAAAAATTTGAATAAGTTAACAATTTAAATGATTTAACAACTTGACAAATTTTTAACAATTTAAACAAGTTAACAATGAAATCTTTGAAGAATAGTTAAATTTTACTTGTATAAGAAAAGTTTAAAGTATTTGCGTAATTAATTAACTTTCCAAAAATTAATTGGCACATGAAAAATCTCAATCCAGTGACAGAGGCCGGCATATCCTAGATAAGAGATCACTAAAAAGCCAAGCATGAAAGTTAATCTATAAAAGATGCAAATAAGAACTTTTCAAAAAATTTAAAGTATGAAAGAAGAAAGATGAATATGACGTACCATCTAGAAAATTAACAATTTCCAATTTGGAAATGTTATAACCATCTGTTGATTTCTTGATCACAATATTTAAATAAATCTTTATTACAATTAACAACAAGAAAATTTATGCAGAAAGAAATTTAAATTTTCATTATGAACTTGAACTCCAGGCATCTAGTCCTAGGAGACAACACAACGGCTCTTTCAAAAATTCTAACATTCAAATTCATTATATGAATTAGGGACTCATTTATTCTCCTGACAATCTTCCGGTACCTGGAATGCATTCACTCACAAAAAAATGGCTGTTGGCCCTAGATGCCTAGAATGAACAAACAGAAATAAGTTATATACATATAAACAAAAATTGTATAAACACAGGTACAAACACTTTAAAAATAAGATTTCTTTATAAATTAAAAGCTGTTGGTTTAAAAAGAAATCACTTTAAAAATATTTTTAACATTTAAGTAAATTTTAACAATTTAAAACTTTATAAAATGATCAAGATAGCTGGTTATCTATACTGAAAAATTATGCTGGTTAGTTAACAGTAACAATAGCAGATGTCTACACATATCTTTTTAAACTTAATTTACAATTTTTAAAGTATAGTGTAGTTACAAAAAGCTTTACATGTTACATAAAAAAAAAAAATACCAGCTTAAATTAGGTACGTTATATAAAAAATTTAAATATGAAATACATGAAAAAAAATTTATATGTAATATGGATTTAAAAATTATTTTACATCATCACTTATAAATAGAATCTTTATAAAGTTAAGTATTTCATATTTAGACAATAGTTTCGTAAAGAAAAAATATCTGCAATTGCTGGACCCCGAATCCATGCCCCCCCTCCCCCCAAGTGGGCAATCTTGAGAACTGCTGGAAGGACCTGGGATGACCTCAGGTTCATCTTCAACAGCAACATCTCGATTGACCGGCACCTTGGGAGAAAAGAGGACATAATCATCGGTGCCCAGCACAGCTACACTGCGCCTAAAAACAACAGAACTTTCGAACCTAATGGATTTACCCATTAAAAACTGGAAGCAGGTGATGAGTCTCGGGAACCACAGTCAGAGTCGTCAGATGGACATGATGAGTCAGTCTGGCTTCTTTCGGGAGACCGTTGAACGTGTCGACCTCGGGAACTGGATGCACTGGAAGAACGAAGACGTCTGGATCTGGAACAAGGAGAAGGATGATGAGACTGGCGATCAGGTGATCTGGCGTAGCAGTTGACTTGGAGGTGTCCTAACTTCCCACATCTCCAACACTTTCTCTGTTGAGACTTCTTGTAGCGAGATTTGCTCTTAAAGGACCTATTCACCTTAGCCGTAGTGGAGACGCTGACCCGTTTGGCACTGTCTCGATCACGTAACTTCTGCCTTGTTTCTTCGGCCACGAGTGCGTCCACAACAAGGTCAAACTTAAAGGATGCATCAGGCTTGGATAAGACCTGTTGGACAAGATTGTCGAAACTGCTGGGTAGAAATCGTAAAAATTGGTAGGTAAGGTAACATTCTGAGAAATTTTCATCTATGAGCTTTATTTCGGAGTAAATTTTCTTCAAACGAGTTGCAAATAAGTTAATAGGTTCTCCATACCGTATCCTCTCTTCCATAAGTTCATTAAACAAGGTCATATGATGAGTGCGTGAGTCAGGGTGAAAATCTTTATGTAGTCTTCTCCATGCTTCAACAGGCTCTTGACAATCTTCTATTAATCTTTTAAATTCAGGCTCTATGTTCAAGTAGATTAAAGAAAGAGCTTTGTTAGCACGGGAGGTAAATTGGTTGACTGTATCGGCAGTAACACTTTCACTTAAAACTGGGGTTTCTTGCTTTAACTGTATAATATCCCAAAGGCCTTTTTCCATCAACAAATATTTCATGTCACACGCCCATGTGGCGTAATTTCTTGTACTTAACTTATCAATAGGATTAGTGGCCATTTTTAAAAAAAAATTTCAGGATAAATCTTCAAGCAAGCAAAAAAATTTTAAGTGTTACCGCCCCCCCGACTTTTTCGTCGGTTCTCTGTTAATAGCCAAGTCAAACTTCTCAAAAAAAAATTTCAAAATATCATAAAATTCAACAAAAATCAGAAACAGTCTATTTTGAAAGCATAATTGAAGCATGAAATAATATAAACGTAATTAATTCATTCTGTAAATCATAAAAGTTCAGCAAAAGATAAATCAAAACTTCTTCAAAATATAACTAAACAGTTCTGTAAACAAAAGTCCGGCAGAAATCAAAACAAAGTTCTTGGGAAAATATAATTAAAGTTCTTGAAATTAAACAATAAAAGTTCTTTAAATCATAAGGTTTGGCAAAAAAATTTCAGTTTTTCATAAGGAAGAAATCATAAAACGTAATCCAAGATATTTCAAAACACAACACTTCACTTCACTTTTGCCTGCCGAGATCGATCTGCTCAAAATGGCTTCCAGGGTTAGGCTTACCGGCCCATAACCCCTTAATGTGCGTAATATAACCTTTGGAGGTTTATATATACGCTGAAAAATATCATTAAAGAAGCAGATAACACAATGGAGCTTTTGCTGGTACCTAACACTGTATTGGAAGTTAAAATAAGTGTGAGCAGTATTTGATGTCGATCTTTTTAGCAGCAAATAAAAAGTCAAAAATAAAACTAATATATTTATTTCATTACTTGGAGAAGTTGAATCAGCATTACAGAAGACTTGACACGGCGAACTCCATTACACTGGTACAGATGAACACATTAACAGTTGAACATATAGTTGACAGCATTGTGCAGGTTAAAACAATTAAAAATAAACTAAATAAAAACAGGTATAAATAAATTATACGTCCAGATTGAAGTCCAGCTTCAATACAGTTACTTGATATCTTTCCATTGGTAGGAAGATAAAAGCGGCGAAGAACAGAAATAAACATCGCGTATTTATACTAAGCAAGCCGGATTGAAAACATCGTTTGCGAGCACGCCCACGAAACGAGCCAATCAGAAGACGACATGTGTACGAATCGAAAGATCGATTCGGTAAAGCGAATGAAAGATTCGATTCTTGTTACGATATTCCAAGTCGCCATCTGGCGGGGAAAATATCGTTACGGAAAAATATGATTAGTCGTAGATAAGTTATTGTCGATGCAGGTTGGAATTAAAGATGGAGTCCGTGGAACAAATTATGAAAGGCTATTGAAGTTAAATAGATTATTGGATATTCTGAAGTAGATAACGGCCGGAAAGGATTTAGAAGGTAAGTTAATATTTATTGGATATAGATATTATGAAATAATAAATAAATGAATGTTAAAATAAATTATGAGTGAATGAATTTATGAATAAAAGAATATAGGAGGCGATGAGAAAACCATCTGTTGATGGGATTCCATCAATAATGTGCCATAGCAGCGCTACTTGTTCGGCGATTTACACCAAAACATAATCGGCATTTATCTATGTTAAGGTTTAGCAGAATATGAAGTTTGATGAAATTCCGTATATTAGTTCTGGAGGTAAGGTTATCGCGGAAATCAGGGGAAATGCGGCTCAGCAGCGCTACCTGTTGAGCGATTTACACCAAAAAAAATCAACATCAATGTATATCAAAGTATAACTAAATCTGAAGTTTTATCGAATTCCATATATCAATTCAAGAAAATGTGTCACAAACAGATATTTTCTAAAAATACTCAAATATTTTCCAAGACTCTCTAAAACATATACATCCATCGAAAACTAAAATGCGAATTTTTTCACGAATTTAATACTTTCTTCTAAAAATAATAGAAACTTAAACGAAGAAAAGGGAGGAATATGACGTTTTCTCTCTTCATTAAGGAGTCATTTTATCCCAATATTTCTCTTGAAAAATAATTATGAGACTGATATGGCCCGAGAAATTCAGACCCGCACTGTATCTCCAAAAAATGTCGACCAATGCCCGGCCCTAATCAAATAATAATAAATCGACCGTGGGGTCGTATGGGCAGCGTCGTGCGAAAAGAAAGCTGCGCCCGGGGCAAAGTTTCAATTTGGCGTCCCCCAGTTCTTTTTGTGACAGGTGTCACAAAATTGAAAAGTGTGGAAACACAAATTCTATTGAATACACATAATGCATTTATCTTACAATTTAAAAATGCTTAATTTTAACAACAAAACAATATAAGATAAAATTTTTTAGCAAAGGTTATCTAGAAAACAGATGCGAAATAAATGCATCTACTACAGTATAACAACCAGCGCCGTGCAAAATAGGGGGGCGAAGGAGGCGGACGCTCCGGGCGCTGAAATTTAGAGGGTGCCAAATTTATATCCTACCAACGTCATTTTTGGCCTGTCACAAGAAAAAGTTGGGGGAAGGGGGCGTCAAATTATAATTTTGCCCCGGGCGCAATTTTCTCTTCGCAAGCAAAAAAAAAAAAAAAAAAAAAAAAAACTCCGCAATATGTACATTTCCCCCTCCCCTTTTTTTTGCAAGAAAAGAAGAAACAGATTCAGGTTGGTAGAATAAATTTGACGTCCCCCACATTCCGCGCTCGGGGCGACCTGGCCCTGCGTACGGGCCCGAATTTGGTCTGACAAAATTAGGATCAATTTTCAAATGGATCAGGCCGGCAGAGTTGGAATAATATTTTTAACGGGCGGATTGCCCCAAAAATAAGATTTGTCAAATGGCAGATGAAAAAATTATTTGGACCGGGCGGTCCGATTTAAAAATTTAAATAAAACGGAGGATAAAATAGGAACTATTTTAAATGGATTTGACGTTCGCGAAAATAAGCACAAATTTCTGTACAAGCTGATGCTAGTTTGAAAACATCATTATAAAAACAAAAATATAAGATGTCAAACCTAGAGATCGGACGGCACATCGTGTCTGATCTCGCGTTTAATTTATTCAACAGACACGGGCCGGGCCGGAATCAGGCTGTCAGTTATTCACACGATAGTTTAGCTGGTTAATATATTTTGTAAAAATAATAATTGCAATAATAAATATCTGTCAACGGAATATTATTTGCGGGGAAAATGCCATTCGATTTTCGTAGTTTCCAAATGAGAACACGTGATAAATTTTGCATTTCCGAACAAAATTTAATTCAGAAGTACGCCAAAAAAGTAACTCTTTTCCTTTTTCTTTTATTGCAAACTATTTATTTTTATTTGTGAATTTGTATCTGAATGTTGAAAAATTCTGAGTTTAATTAATCATTAAAGATATTAAATTGTGTTTAAAAAAAACGGGTTTTACTATAGAAATTGAGTTGAGCCTGACAGAACCTATTTACTAGACTTTGCAGGAGACAAGTCAGGCTTGTTCTCATTGATTTTGTCCGAGCTGGCTGGGCCCAGGGCGGTACGGGCCAATGTAACTTTCGTTGCTGCATGTTATACATAGTCATTTAAGGGCAAGGTCGAATTGAAAACTGAGAAAATATAAATGGGTCGGGCCGGTCAGAAGTTTTTTCTTTTACGTAATGTCGAACCTGCAAGAATTTGATCCGTGCAGATATCTTACTTCCAAAGATTAGTTAACTTTGTTTTCTTTCCACACATTCTGTTTGTAAATTGCGAGTCAAACTATTATATTTTTCTTACTCTGCAGATTCTTTTTACATGAGATGCGCCACGTTGAAGAGAAGTGTTTGTTTATTGATGCGTAATATGAGTAATCATTGAATACTAGAGAATGAGAATGCAGTTTACGTATTATTTTATTCTAGGATGATTTAATTTAAAAGCACTTAAAAGGAGTTTAACATCTGAGCTGCGTTATACTTTCGGAGGATTTTTTGTTATTGTTTACTCAGCTCTGCATATAATCGTTGTATTTATTTAACATAAATAATGTTTTAAGTAAGCTATATAATATGTAAGTCATTAGAACGATAGAGTGGTAAAAATTGAAATAAATCAATGCAAGGTGAAAATACTTGTATTATCTAAAAATCTTTAATCTCGTACTTTAATAAATATACAAAAAATCGATTTTAAGTAAATTGTTTTTGCTTTCGTGTACTAACGCGCAATCACTAAAATTAAGCTTACGGATATGTGTATTCTTAAAATTAAATATTTAGTTTACATTTCAATAGATTTTATTTTGCATATTTTTCTATTTTTTGCAGGGGGGGGGGCACATTAAATAGCTAAGGTTGATCTCTACAAACGCCGCTTTTTATTTCTTCGATTCTGTTTGGATATTTATACATATATTAAATCTTTTATCGGATCAACGTTATATTAGCGAGCGGTTGTTTCCGCATAGGTGCAGTAGCCAAGGATAGACAAAACTTCAAAATAAATACATGAAAATAAAAAAGTAATAAACTTTTGCTTGTTTTTACATATTTTCTAAAATAATGAAATTAATGATGAAATTTAAAACTTAAAAGGGAAGGAAGAATTCCCTTGCTCTCCTTCATAAGAAATAATAGATGGAAAGAGGAAGAAAACAGGGAGTGAACACGCAGCGCCGTGCGAAAGGAAGGGGGGGGGGGGTGATAGGGGCGGTCGCCACAGGCTCGGAAGTTTAGGGGGCGCCAATTTATACTACCAACGTCACTTTTGGCTTGCCACAAGAAAATGTTAGAGGAGGGGGCGCCAAAATGAAACTTTGCCCCGGGTGCAATTTTCTCTTCACACGCATTTGCCGAACATTCGGCATTGCGTTGTCTTAATTGTCTCGATGTATTCTCGGGCGGGGTGGGGGAGGGAGAACTAAAAATAAGTAAAGGAAAACATCAAATTTTAATCAAAATATAAATTTCTTTAGACTATATCAATCATAAAATTGTAGGGCTCTGAAAAAAAAAAAAATGTAGTTACTAAAGCCGAGTAATGTTTGTATCAATATAATAACATTTATAATTTAATAAACTTTACTATGTGAAAAGTATTAAAACTTATGATATAAAATTTACATTATTGATTTTTCCCATAAAAAATTCTGTTATTTTAGCACATTTCTTTCCTTATTTAACATATATTCACGCTCATTTTCTTTTTCCCACGATCTCTGATCTTTGTGTTTTCTTTTTAAAACTCATTCCCTAAGCAACTTATTTCTTTTTTAGAAAAACAGATTAATTTGAGTACAAAATAAAACTACAAATGATGTTTCTCGTTTTTTTTAAAGACGTGGTGTAAAAGGTATCACTGAGTCAAGTGTCAGACCAAATGGTCATAATACTATTTCACAAGAGCAGGTGAAATGTCCAAGAGAACAAAGAGAGTGGGAGGAAAAGAGGGGAGAATTACTTCCGACGTAGCGTACTAGTGTTCAAAAAAGGAAAGATAGATAAGAATTTTTTGAATTGCAATACAAACAAGGCAGGACTGAATCCCAAAATAAAAAGAAGGGCGGACTTCTTCCATGAAAAAGGGCAAAGAGGGCGGCATTTTATCTGAAAGGGGCACAAGGGCGGGCCGCCCTTCCGAACCTCTCTAGAGTGATCCCTGTGTTAGGTGTTTTCTTGCTAAACTAAACTTCCAGATTATATAGCATATATATCAACCGACAGATCAAATGCAAGTCGGTTCAAAAGTATCGAAATACATATTTGGCTATGGACTATATAAACCATTTATATATTTTACCCCTTTTAAATCAACTTACTTAATTTTTCTTTTAATATGGAAACAATTTTTAATTTACCTAGTATTGAGATGGATGAGGTCTCATTTTTAAAAAATTGAAGGTTTTACCCAGCAAATAATCATGCAAAAACAGTCATGAAATGAAACTGAATGTTACTAGAAATGAAACTACACGTAGATGCAATGTAAAAAGTTGAAAAAAGAAAAAAACCTTTATGTAAAAAATTGGTTTACGGCTTAGAGATATGCTAGTAGCAACAAGATAATCTTTTCTATCTTTCTAGAAAATTTTCAATTACAAATTACAGATTATAATTGTCCATACATCAGTAGGAAAAAAAAAAAAAGAAAAAAGCAGCAAAATCACACATCAGTGGATTTTTGGCAGCAAATAGCGAATGCGTTCTTGTTCTAATCTCAATTTCAAAGCTACATGCTAATGCCTTAATGAAAAAAATTTGCAAACATATTGAAGGCAGATCAAACTGACTTGCATAAGGGAAAAAAATTCAAAGAAGTTTAAAAACAGGTTAGAAGTATTTACCATGAATTATAAGTACAATTTTGTACACACAAAAATAGGTGTTCACATACAAAATGTTGAAAGAATGTGAAGTACTGGTAAGTGATACAATAAAAAATAACAAATACCAATCACATCACCTCGTATTTTTACAGAACTTATGTGGAGAATATACCAAAGGAATACATATTTTTTTTTATGAATTATTGAAAACAATTTTGGTTTGCGTAAATATTTTCAATTTTGAATTTCTCAAGTCCTATCATACATAGAGTTGCTTTACCCCTCACTTTAAGGAGGGTTTACTTTCAAGAAAATATCAAAGTTTGATTCAATTACGAACTGACTGTGTTTGGTTTAAAAATATTATATATATATATATATAACTTTAAATCATAACTTTTTTTAAATAGTGATTTTTAAATTTTCTGAAAAAAAAAATGTATTTTATTACTATTATTTATTGCTTAAAATCCTTAAATTTTTAGAATGGGATCACAATGGATTGAAGAGTTATGAAATAAAAGCTGAAGATTACCACACAAATCAGGGTTGACAAGTTTCTTTTGCAGTGGGGGAAAAAAAAAAAAAAACTATGGAAAATACCATAAGTTTCTTCCAAGGGAAGACAGTATATGGAAAAAAAGACTACTGTATATATATATATTAATATTATTGAAACTGTAAAGATTTAGAATATCTTAGATTCATAATAAAATACATATTAAAAAATATTTCAAGAATAATAATAAAAAAAAAAATTACCAATGATAATATGTGGCTTCTTTGAAAGTGATGAGCTTTGAAGAGTCATATCAATTCCACCAACAATAACAGCTAAAAATAAGTAGAAAAAAATGCACACACAATTAATGAATCAAATCAAGATGTATATATATATATGTGTGTGTGTAACTTGGAACAAAAAGGCCAATGTCCAAAATTCTGAAATTTGTGTTAAATGCACGAATGAATTCAGGATGTGATATAAATTGTTAAAAGGGTCAAAGTCCTTCAACCATTAGATCATTGAAAAAAAAAAAAAAAAAAAAAAATGTTCAGGCCTATGTTACTTACTGTTAATGTAAAAATGACCAATGTCACTGAAAAAAAAAAAAAAACTCTAAATCAATGTAACATTAGATAGTAGTGAGAAAAACATTACTGAATTGAAAGGTACAACTTTGGAAAATAATAGTACAGAAATCATAGCAAGATTTTTAAAATCCCTCAAACTTAAATTGTGTTTTCTGCTATTTGAGAAAAATGGATATTGGCCCTTTTTGTTCCTATTTTTACCTGTTTTTATTCCTATAGTAGAACCTAACATTTCAAACTGTTCAGCAATCTGAAATGCCAACTCTCGAGTAGGAGTGAGAACAAGAGCAAAAAATCTTTGAGCAGTTTTGAGCAATGCTTGTAAAATTGGTATGGCAAATGCACCAGTCTTTCCAGATCCAGTCTCAGCTAAACCAATTATATCACGCCCTATAAGAAAAAATTAGTATAATGACTTCACTTTAAGTTTCATTGAGTACAAATTAACATAACAGTTATTTAAAATTTATTGTTCAAACACAATTCTGGCTAAGCATGAAAAATTACACTTTTGTGAACATGATAGTGTCAAAATATTAGTCACATTGACATGGAAATTAGACTGGAAATCAGTAATAATAAAATCTCACCAGAGATTGAAAATAAAAATATTAGATCTAACACCCTGAGATGTCGCCCCAAAATTTTCTAATTTCCCGACATAAATAATGTTCTGATTCTTTGAATTATTAATCAAATATTAGTTCCATCATTGTAACTTACGCATTTTAATCTCATTGTTGTTCACATCATCAGGGCTGGGGAATTATATCATTTTACTCACCACCGGCGAGTGAATTTTCTGTGAGGGCAAGTGATGTTTTAAGGTATATTTCAAAACTGCAAACTGTAAAAATGCCAAAATCTTTTTTTTTTTTTTTTCCTAGTTTTCTATATTTTGCAACTTTTCAAATTTCTGTAATGTAAACATGCTACTAAGTTCTGTCCTATAGTGCTAATATTTTCTCTCTTACATATATTTCTTATTTTTATAGAAACTATGAAAATAATGCATTGCAGTAATTAAATGTTTTATCAGTCATTTAAATTTTTTCTTGAAAATTCCCCACCCTTGCGCATCATTATGACATCAATGCTACTGACTACTCATTTGCGATTTATGATATAGATTGACTTTTAAAACATTTATTACTTACATATGCAGCAACCACATTTCTTTTTCAAACATGTACTGGTAGATAGCCAAATTAGATCATACATTGTTTGTAATTTCCAAATTGATATAATTTAGTTGAAATTTAATACTAACAAAAAAGAAAAATTGAATATGAATAACACAAATTTGAATACTTCCATATTTTTTGCATTCTAATAGATAATAAACAAAGAAACCAAGAAAAATAATAAGTCATATGTATGTATGTATTCATATGTACATTGTATAAGGGAATTTCGATTGATCGGTTCTGAGGCCAGAACCGTTCTAAAATTAAATAAAATTTAAGCAGAGGTTGAAAAAAAAATAAAAAATGGTGACCTGAAAAAATATTGGCAATATGTGTGATTGCGTTATAAAGTCAGTAAAGAAGCATTTGGTTAAAATATAACCTAACGTTTATTTTTCAAAAAACATATTCAAATTAAAATATATGTATATATGAAATAATAAACAAAGAGAAAATCATATCTGGTAAAATCAATCAAAAACAATAATTTCTGAAATTATATTATCCATAGAATTAGAGTAATACTTTAACATGATAAAAGCACTTAATTAATTTAAACGGCATGACGTAAGGTAAAGTTTAAAAGACCAGTACAGGTTTGCAAAACGAACAACTCACCATGGCATCACTGGAAAAAGCAATTCTCAAAACGGACGATGACGAACAAGTAAAGTCCAGGAATAGTTCAAAGAAAATGAAAAAAACCTTGGATGTTAACACAGTTCATGGCAGCAACATATTCATCATCACATTCCCGCTATTAACTAACAGAAGTTTGTTTCATAAAAAAACACTATCTTTCACTATCTAAGATAAACTGCAATTGAACCTTCCATAACTAGTATTTATGACAACAAACGGCCTTTACTAGCCCACAACATCGTCAAACCACCAGCCGTCAAAACAAACCGACTGATTTAAATACCCCTCGCGATTCCAGATATCGCCAGACGACAACGCCCCTTTGCGTCTGCAGAAGTTGAGCGAAAGCGTTCCTGCTTTGCGAAAGGGAGATACGGCTACTCGTAAGTTGCGATTTGCGAAGATCGCAAATCGCGATCAAACGGAAGAAAACGACCATGAACGCACACGTAAGATGATCAAATCGAAAGTAAACAAATAAGTAACCAATTTAAACGGTGGAATATGCTATGGAACCAGGAAAACAAAATAAAAGAATTGGAGATAAGACAAAGATCGAATAGTATTGAAATAAAATAAAAACCAGTAAGTCATGCCATATTATTCCCTTACAATATGTATATGTGCTTAGGAATATGAGTGTTAAGGATATGGGTAAGGCTGACAAATAGGTTCACAGGCAATTGGCATATTTTAGCGAGTGCTGTTTGACATGAGCATAGAGATGTAAATTTTCCAGAAAAATATAAGTGGCGGAAAAAAACTTTTTTTTTACCGGTTTTTTTCCGGAAAAAATGATTTTTCATGACTGTTTCTCCCAAATAAATTATATTTTCTTAGAGAATATTAAATAATAAACATTTTTTTCCATTTATTTGTATTAAATGAAAATTATTTTCACTTTTTATTATAAATAAAAAGAAAGTAGCAAAGCCTGCTTTTAAAAGTTTAGTTTTTTTTTTTTTCCACAGCCTAAAAATTTTTAAAACACAATTGTTTGTTATATCATATCTCTGTTGAAATGATTTTTCAGTTACATGTTTAACTACCAATTGACCTAATGTAAGAACCTGAGCCAATATGTTTGCAGTTTGGAATGAAATAAATTACGCATTCCATTTACATAAGTATAGTTTGTAAGTAAAATGATACTAGTTTTAAAAAATTATTGCAGTTTTGTCATTATCAGGCATGAGATTGCAAAAAGTTAAAAAAAGAGGAAAAGTGCGTGAACCGGAAAATGAGAAATTATTTCAAAAAAGCGCGTGAACTGGAAAATGAGAAATTATTTAAAACAGCGAGCATGTAAGACAATCCAGAAGCTTATTTTATTCGCAGCAAAATTGTGAATACTTTTGTTTAAATCTTAATTTTATTTATTTATTTAATTTAAATTTTTTTTGGAGGGTGGGGGGGGGGGGGAGAGGAAGAGGGTGAGAGTGAATCCATTTATCCATTTATTATAAGTAGTTCTGAAATTAAAGTTTCTACTTTAAATTCCCATTTCTGATGCAATGTTTTACACAACAATCTTAGTTAATTGTCCAATTAAAATATAACATGTTTTCACTTAAAACATCAATTAACAAACATGGCAAGTTAATGTTTAATCTGCCACTCAATTCCAAAAAAGTTGTTGAAAATGATATTACAGCAAATTTTCTGCAATTTTTTGACGAAATTTGTATTTTCTAAGCAATTTCTTTATGAAATTTGCATTTTTTCGGCGATCTTTTGTCGAAAATCACGTTTTTTCGACGATCTTTCCGGCGAAAATCGCCATTTTTTACGAACATCGCGTTTTTTCGCGATCTTAGGCCGGAATCCGTGGTTCTTTTGCGATCTTTTGACGAAAATCGAGGTTTTTTTCGCGATATTTAAACGGAATCCGCGTTTTTATCGCGATTATTGAAGGAATCTGCGTTTTTATCGCGATATATCGACGTGATCCGCGTTTTCACGATATATCGACGTGATCCGCGTTTTTATCGCGATATATTGACGTGATCCGCGTTTTTCTCGCGATATTTTGACAAAAACCACGTTTTCCTCGCGATATTTTGACAAAAACCACGTTTTCCTTGCGATATTTTGACAAAAACCACGTTTTCCTTGCGATATTTTGACGAAAATAGCATTTTTCGGGACCTTCCGGCGAAAATAGCGTTTTTTTTCGCGATCTTCTGACGAAAATAGCGTTTTTTCCGCGACCTTTCGAGGAAAATCGCATTTCTATTCCGCGATATTTTGACGAAAATCGCGTTTTTTCGCGATGTTTTGTCGAAAACCTCGTTTTTTCCCCGCGATCCATAAAGATATAAAAAGTCGGAAACGCGGAAAATGACAAAAAAGCGGAAAACCGCGGATCCGCTGAAGAATCTCATGCCTGCATTATTATCATTATCAGTATTCAAAAAATTCCATTGTTTAAAAAAATGTATATTTTTACATTATAACACTTTTTTCTTACAATTATAATTTTTTTCCTTTAAAAAATATGTTTAGTTTTGGTGTAGCTTTCTAATCTCAACTCAAAGTTTTGATTTAGTTTTATAATCTAAATTCAAACAAAACCAAGTTTTAGTTTGGCTTACTCAGATCTGTGACTAAAAAATAGAATAGGATTTATTGACTGTTAGATTTTTACTCACTGAAACCAGAAAAAAATATTTTTTTTAAGTTTAATTAAATGTAATTTTTTTCTTTTTATTCTGAAATCTGGTATTCTATTCTTGAGTAAGAAACCATATTTAATAATGTTTCCATATGGTAATTTCATATTTCTAAGAATGGAACTCAAAAGTTATGAAAACAGAACACTACAAACAGAAAATGCTCGCTATTTGAGGAATTAACAAAAGCAGTTATATACAAAGATAAACTTTTAGAGTGCTTTAAAAAACTACAAAAATTCAATAGGGAGTTTAATCAAGAGGGAATGTATAATTTGGAACATAGTTATTTGTAATAAATTATAAGGTTTTTTTTTTCATCGTAGTTGTACTTTTCTAATGCAAACTGCCCATGTTCATGCAATATTACTGTACATTATGGAGGCAAAATGGAGGTCAATTTTAGATTCTATACCTTGAAAAAACATTCAATTAATCAGTTATAACGAAATCTTGAAAAATGCAGCATAGTAGTGCCACCTATAGGGCAATTTACACCAAAAACTAAACAACATTAATATACACTGGTGTCCAAAATTAAACATAATTGGTAATTAAGTAAGTAATGAAAGAAATATAAATCGAAATGTGGTGAAACTCCAGGTGTGTAAACAAAATAGTACGCGTCATATATTTTCACAAAGAGTTTTCCCCGAAATCGAACAGGGGACTGTCAACAAATTGAAAAAGAACGAAGATCTTTTGGATAACCTTGTCAAAACTAATGTAGCAAAAGCGTTCAAACTGCACATTATGATTAAGTGGCTTATTGTAATGTACTGTGTTTATTTTTATAAGGATAGCATGTATACTCGTAGAGAGATTAAGGTTTTTATAAAAACAGTCCTAAGTTTTTTGCTTATAATTTGCAGAGTTCTTAATATAAAATAATGTTATTTTCTGAAAATATGACAAACATCATGGTACACAATACCCTGTCATCAAAATTTAAAAATAATAAAAATTGTATGACAAATGAGCAGGTTTACTAAATAATTTTTTACTGCATATGTGTGAATGCTATTAAAATTTCATTTGCATGTTATGTTAGTTAAATGTGTAGAGCAACTTTTGTGAAAGTCTCAAAAACATAGATTAAAAATTCTGAAAATTATCGTTGATAGAATGAGATCAAAATATTTTATTCTCAAATGAAGCAAAAAGATGAGGGGCTGTATCCACATTCCTTTGTTTTGTGTCTAGACAATATTGCACATACAACTGTATTTGGATAAAACCCCTGATATTTTGCTTCTTTTTAGGAATAACGGATTTTGTGTTGATTCTATAGACGATAATTTTCAGAATTTTCAAGCTATGTTTTTGAAACTTTTACAGAAGTTGCTCTATACATTTAGCTAACACAAAATGCAAATGAAATTTTGATATCGTTGACACATGCGCAATGAAAAATTATTTACTGAGTTTCTGCAAAAATTACTGAACTTTATTTCTTCAGACGAACTGAAGATTAATAGTTTTAGTAAATATAAGTATCAGTAGTATTAAAGGTTCCATAATTATTATAAAATGTTAATCTACTTAATGTTATTGCATGCTCTAACTAATGAAATTATTAATTTGCAGGTTTATCATTTCTCTAATTAATAATTATAATTTTATTAATTAAGGCATAAAAACACAAAATATTATCATATATATTATACAAAAAATAACTGTGATACATATATAATTGAAATGAATATACAAATAAAGAGTAAAAAGATACAAAAACTATTAATTTTATTCTTTTAACAATTTTCTTTCATTTGTACTATATTATGAGTCATATTTATGTGCTAAAATATTTGTACTATAATAGCGTACTGAACCAAATAACTATGCTGTACACACATTGCATACACAATAAAATAAAAGAATAATAATACAGATTGTCACACGAGCATTGCAATAACAAACTACAATTTTTTTTAAATTACATTTTAGTTTTATATTTTTTAAAAGAAGTATTATCATTAAAATTTTATCTATGCTCCACATATTCCCTTTTTTAATTGTAATAACTTCTTTGCATTCTTGGAAACTTGCCAGAATTGCATTTTAAAGAGGTGACTTCAGTGAAAACTGAAAACACTATGAATTTTCATCCTTCATGAATCAAAGCAAGAAATCTTCTGCATCAATCAAACTGTTCTCATAACAAAAAAGGATGAAATAGCATTGAACAATTACTCAAAATCGCAGAATTGCACTTACTCAACTTTGTTACATTATTAGTTTTTTATTCTCTAAAAGGCAGGCAACAATGTATGTTGCAACAAGAACTATTTTTATCAATCACTATTAAATATGCATTTTTTCTTTTTCGCTTTTCTATTTTTTAGAATAAATTATATTTCATTAGCATCAATCCTAAAAAACATATTTTTTTAAGCTACTTTCAGATTCACCAATTTTTTGAGCAGCAAATTTTTCAGCTGACTTTAAGTCCAACTTTCCTACATACAAAGCGAAAAAAAAAAACTTCAATTGTAGCTAAAGTTGGAGAAAAACTGATTTTATTATTACCAGTTGTCACTATTTATCACTCATTTGTTGGAACACATAAACTTTCTGGAAACTTCACAATCAATGTTTCAGCTATTTGTTGATATGAACACCTTTTTAAAGCTCTATTTTTTTGCAAACTGTGTTTATGTCCTGTATATGTGTTTTTTCTTTCATGCATAGCATCAAAATTCTTTCTTGGTCATAAGATAATTCTATTTCAGCTTAATCACAGTGGGGTCGGCTGTCTTAGTAGATGGGGAATGAACATTGCAAACCGCCTATCACTGATTTGCTGAAATGTTAGAAGCTGGATGATAAGTCTTGGCTAACGGAGACTCTTTTACAAAAGTGTTAAAAATTTGGGGATATTGCAGTTTGAATCACACTTAGGTGATGACACAGAAAAATGGTTGAAATCAGGATTTGGATAAAAAATTGCTTGTAAAGTTGATGAATCTGTTAGCAGCTTAAAACATATTTTTTTTTTTCTTTATATAAGGCTTTGTTATTTTGATAGGCATCTAAAAGATTTAATATACATATATATATATATATATATATTTTCTTTTTCATAAATAGGATTTTTGCATTTGAGACTATCAAGGACTCCACAGTTTTAATCAATTATTTTTATTTCTTTTTAATAATTGATTGAAATCCTGCATTATGAAAAATATTTCATATCTCTAAAAAACGATCAAACTGGGAGGCGACTCTACAAATCATCACCTTAATGTTGACAGCTGCAATTCCAAGTTTAGACAGAACTTGATTCACATATCATATTAAAATACAACTGGTCTGCCAAGTCATTTCTTGCTGGAAAACACCCACAAACCTAATTTTATTGGTTGACTGGTAGGTTTACCATTGTGTTTTTCTGCTCCCACTTCTCTGTTTTTCATACAATTGGTGCAGGAAAATACAGCGAAAGACCTACCGGTCAAACAATTAAAATTGGGTTAAGAGGTGTTTTCCACCAAAATATGATTTGGTGAACCAGGTCATTTTAATATATGACCCAAGTTTTAACTAAACTTGGAATCTCAGCCATCAATTCTATAACATGATGGTTTGTACAGCCGCCTCATAGACTAAATAGTTTGTACAGAAACGACATTAGATTTTTTTTATAATCATTATTACCTCGAAGAGCAACAGGTATGGCTTCTGTCTGAATGGCAGTAGGTGATTTCCAATTTAAATCCTTACAGGCTTCACACAATACATCTGTTACTCCCTAAAACAATAAATAAAAAAGTATTAACACAACATAACATTCACTTTTCATTCTGAAAAACAATTTTATACAAATTATTGTATATTCTGGTATTTAACATGCACTTTTGACACAAGAAAATTGATTGAAATTTACAAATGTACATTAAAAGCTGGTTATAAAAGTAAAAAAATAAGGGGGAAAAAGATATCATAAGACCAAAGATTTATAATTTAATGAACATATTTATTGACAAACTGATGATTTTCACTAATTGCACAGGAATATAACTAGCCCAGAAATGTCAAACATATAGCCCACGGGCCACATCTGAACCAATTTTGATATTACATGATTTGTTTTAGAAAATTGGATAACTTTTTGTAGATATGATGGAACTTTGAAATGCACAAGGAATGTAACTAGACCAGACATGTCAAACATATGGCCCATGGATCACAACTGAACCAAGGTCAAACAGTTTGATCTTTCATATCTCAAAATTGAACATATTTATACACTTAATTTTTCTGAAAAAAATATATGTTAATCATGTACTTATTGTCTATAATACCAGAACATATTATTTTGGGACAGCCATGGGATGCTGAGTTATAAATTAAAAGGTAACCTGCTTGTCCAAATTTCAACACCAAAACCTTTTATTCAACTTATTTACTTATGTACTATATTTTTACCTATACACATATATATGTATATAGGTACTTTTTTTAAACACAATCTTTTTTATTTTAAATTCTACAAGCATGTTTTATTTTTCCTTCTTCTTCTTTTTCTTCTTGGAGAAGGGTGGCTGTGATGAAACTAAGCCTGTCATGTTTGTTGTATTTTGAGTAGAAAAAATAATTTTATACATAAAGAAAAAAATAATAATAAAGTAAAATAAATACTGACATTATAAACTATATCTTTTATCTTACAACCATTGTTGAATTTAATTTCCCCCTTCCCCAAAGGGATAATTTTTTTAAACTATAAAATAGAAAGACTGCAGTGTTCCATAAGATACAAAACATTTCTATGATTTCCAAACATATGCTTAACAAGCATTCAAACCTTGAAGTAAGCCTTAAGAAATGGAAATTTATAATATTATGCATTCAATATTGTCATTCTGCATACAACACACAATGTGTAAAATTTTAACCTGCTTTATTCATATTTATATAATATTTGAAATAATACTTAGTGAAAAAGTAATATATTGCCATATGATAAAAAATTGTTTTATAACATACATGTGTATATTATTTAGAAAAAATATATATATATCTGTTTTATTCTTAATTTTACTTGAACTCAATGATATACAAATGAGTCAATTTGAAACCTAGCTTGTTAAAATATAACTGACTAGAAATAATATGAGTAAAAAAAAAAAAAAAAAAAATCATTTATCTGATAATTTATGCAGATATAAACCATATTAAAATTAAATTAAATTCATTCTTTTACTGCTTGAAGAAGGAAATTTGCTAGGAGATTTATAGAAAAGATTTTATTTAAGATTATTTTTAAAACAATTAAAAAGGTTTTTTTATGCTGTAATAATATTAAATGTTTAACTACTGACAACTGGAAATTATATGATACACCTGAAACATTCTGAAAACATCTTAATTTTAAAAAAATCTTATCATTTATTTTTAGATTTTACTTTGACAGAATTAAATTTATGATTTATGGAAATATTTTTAGTATATCAGGGTTGCCACTCTAATCATGAAAAAAAATTCCCTGTGTTTTCCCTGTAATACAATGCATTTATTCTATGTTGAGTGTGCAAAAATATATGCGTGTATGTATGCTAATTAGACATCTTGACATTAGACAAAATGAATGACGAAAAAAAATTATGTTTGAATATAGTAGGAAAAGAAATTCCCTGTGTTTTCCAGATTTTTTAGGATTTTTTTTCAAAATTCCCTGGATTTTCCCTGTCTTGGGAGGGGATTTTGAAATTCCCTGTATTTTCCAGGTTCTCCAGGTGGCGTGGCAACCCTGTATATGGGTCATTCCATGTCAAATCAACCAAAAAAATTCAATATTCAACCTGACCATTTCCGATTTCAATGAAACTGCTAGGGATGATTCTCTATGATGATATAAAGTAGAGCATATTTTTATTTTTTGTTTATCACTTTAAATTTTTATAAAGTTAATTATTTAAATTTTGAAAAATCATCATTTTTTGACTTGCATAAATATTTTCAATTTTGAATTTATCAAGTTCTATCAAACATAGAAAATTGTATGACCACTAACTTCAAAGAGGAGTTTATAAGGTTTAATTTGATATGCAAGTCAACTATGTATAATTAAACTAAATAAAATTTTAAATTAAAAAAATTTTTAGATAGTCATTTTTAAAAAATTGTATGTTTGTTGTAATATTATAATCTTTAAATTCTGAAATTTTTAGAGTGGGATCTCACTCAATGGGATCAGGAGTTATGAAATAAAAGCTGAAAATTACCATACAAATCATAAATAAATAACAAAATAGACAGAATTAAATTGCTATTTTTATGGTAATTTGTGCTTTTATTTGGCTAATTCCATGTGTGACAGATATGACATTGGACAGCTTTCCAGACCATTAATTCATATTAAATTTTATTTTATTGGAACAAAATTTAATGAAATGACATATATGGACCTAAACTATAAATATACACAAAAAAAAAAAAAAAAAAAAAAATACTTTTTTTTATTATTGTTTTGAGAGCAAAAACTAACCATGACAGACATGACATAAAATGGACACAATTTTGCAGTGAACTTGGATTAACTCTCAAAAGCTCTGAAACTTATCACAATATAAATACATAAAAAATTTATATAATAAAAATAACTATTAGCTTTTATTAAATCAAAAGAAAAATATAAATTAAAAAAATAATTAATATTTATAAAATATTTTATAATGTGACAGACACGACACTGTTTTGTGACAGACATGACATTAGTGTTCACTCTAGAAATAAAAAGGGCATGGTGCTATTCGCTGAAAAGGGCACTACTGCAGCAGAAAAGGGCACTTTTGCAAGAAAAAATTTGTTACTGCCTTTAGAAGGGAAAAAAAAAAAGAAAGCGGGGAAATACATAATTTTTAAGTAAGATGAATCAAGTAATATTAATTTTGAATCATTTTATGATATAAAAATTAAAAATACATTTAAATTAAACCATGATTGAATAGTTTGATGTTCTTTTTCTTAAAGAAAGGAAGAAATTCAGGGATGAAAGTGCACTAAAGCCATTTTGTAGCAGCAAAAATCTATTTTTGTAGCAGCAAAAATCAGATTTTGTAGCAGTAAATATCGGATTTTGTAGCAGCAAAAATATAATTTTGTAGCAATAAAAGCTGTTTTAGGAGCAGATTGAAATATTCTAATGCTAATAAACTCTTAACAATTACAATAATTGGTATCTTGGAAAATACTTTTACATTTGAAAGAATAAATACTCTGATTAAATTTCGCCACATCTCATACCTTTTAATGAAATTGGCGGTTTTTCGCAATCCTTTGATGAAATTCGAGTGTTTTTCGTGATTTTTCGATCATGCTTTTCGTGATCTATAGACAAATTTTTCATGATCTATTAATGAAATTCGAGTGTTTGTCTCGATCTACTGGTTAAATTAGAGTGACGAAATTAGCGATCCTTTGACAAAATTCACGTTTTATTTTTTCAAGATCCTTTGACGAAATGCTAGCATTTTTTGCCGAAATTTACGGTTTTTTTTCTTTTAGTGTCGGATTCAGGTATTGCCCGGGGGGGACATCCCCCGGGGCAATGAAATCCCCCCAAAAAAAACTGTATCATGTCTCCCGTGGAGCTACAGAAGTCCCTCCCGGCGAAAAGTGAATTCAACAAACACTGTTTTCCTTTGACTGCGTTTTGTTCATTTTTTGACAAAATAGCAATTTTTTTGAATTTTTTTTTTTTTTTAAATTGTTTGACAAACATGTTGTGGATTTTCGTACCCGCTTTCATTCTGCTTTCGGTTTTGCCGTCTATTGGCAGGATTCGCTGAGGAGCGAAATAGTTCACCACCGACACGGTAAAGACACAGAACAGGAAGATACTTAATTTACAGAAAATATGTACAGTACAAAAGACAGGGGCGATTCTGGTTGAATTTTTTTTTCAGAAATTCACATCGCATTTTGGAAATCGGTGGCTGGGGAAGGAGGGGGGGGGGGGTTCCGCGGGTTACCCCCCCCCCTCGTGAGGGGGGTATCTGCGATATTCAGACGAAATCGGCGTTTTCCCGCGATCTTCAGAGGAAATCAGCGATTTATCTGCGATATTTTAGCAAAATTGGCGATTTATTGCCCTTTTGTTGAAATTAGCAATTTTTCCGCGACGTTTTGACGAAATTGGCGTTTTTCCGTGTTTTTTTTTTTTTTTTTTTTTCCTTATTGAAATCGCGTTTTTTTCGACGATCTTTAGACAAAATTTGCATTTTTAGCCGATCTTTTCTCGAAAACGGCGTTTTATCCCCGCGATCTTTTGACGAAATCGGCGTTTTTTCCGTCATCTTTTGATGAAATCGGCGTTTTTTTTTTTTTTTTTTTTTTTTAATAATCTTTTGGCAAAATATTTTTAAGCGATCTTTTATCGAAAACAACGTTTTTTCTGCGATCTTTTGACAAAGTTCGTTGAGAAAAACATTGACGAAATTGTCATTTTCCCACGAAATATTGACGAAATGTGTGCTTTTTCGGTGATCCTTTTACGAAATTTGCATTTCTCCGCGATTGTTTTTTCCGCGCGCAAAACCGTACAGTTGACAACTATGTGGAACTGATAACCGAATTTCAAATTTTCGGAAGAGGATGCCTTAAATATTCGGAAATTTCAGACGAGAGTCACCCCTGAAATAAGAGGCGAACTCCCATTAATTGGGAATAAACATATTACGGCAGCTCTCAATCATCTCCCCCAACGCGCGCGCTGTACGTCACACGCTGTTCGTGTTAGTTTAACATTACGAAGACGTAATGTATTGGGGTTTAAATATATATAGCAGAGTGCTAAATTACAGTGGAAAAGCGTTATTACTGTTTTTATCAAACCCCCCAAAATTAAATTATGTTAACTATGGTAAATAAAGATATTGTTAATTCAAATTAATGTTTAAATTAAATGTAAATACTCTAAACAAAAGTAAAGATAACATATTTAAAAATAAATATCTATTTATTAAAATTTCAATGTATATTCCACAAAAACATATTTAATCTATATCATTATAAAACAACAATTAAATCCATTAAAATATTTAAATCGCATAACATCTACTCATAGGATTAATTTATTTATAGAGGAGAATATTAGGAAAAGATTTAGACTCACGACATGATTGCTTTTATGTATATTAACTGTCATGAACCAGGACATTGATGCAGAGGCATTGACCTATTCCCATGAAGAACCTGCTACTTCATTAAATGAAATGCTTCACCACAGAGATGATCTAACACAATAAAAATACGCTTGTTTCCTTCACCGACATACTTAAACAGCAGTAAGTCTCTACTTGAACATCTGACGATTACCAGTTCATAACAGGGAAAGAGGTTTACACGAACTACGACTTTCAATCTTCCCGATAAACTCTTTAAATCACCTTCAAAGGTATTTAAAAATCAGACAACATGTCTCGTCGATTCACATCAGGAGACAACATCCAAAGTTCTTTATAACATCAAGATGACTCGCATTAAAAGTCCTTTAATAAGGAAGACGAACTTAAAAGTATGAACTCAACTAAACTATATCATCTTTAAATGTTTTCCATACTGACCAGACAGCTGATAAGACTTTACTCAAAACATTAGAACACAGAACAGACGAACTTACAACGGCGGATAGAAAGCATGAATGAACTGATAAGAACTTGCCCGCTATTCTATTTATATCTTACCGGCAGTCTAAAACGAACCTCTACGCATGACAGTCCATCCTTGTACCAGTTTCCAGAACGTCATATGCAAAACTAAAGATGACGTGGATTGCGATGCGATCTACGATCGCGACGCCATCTGTTATTGCTTCTATGAATTACTCAGTTAAACAACTGGATTAGGTCGGGAATTACGTACAGAAGTTTCATATGTCGCCGGTGTTTATAAAGAACAGACAGGTGATTTTAGAAACAAGTTTCTTTTAAATTTATTAACTATAGAATTATACTTTATGAAAAAATGACTATGTTTGGAAAAAGGTAAGTTAAATTTATTTAGTTACTTTAATAAAGTTATTTTAAATAAACTATTGAAATGACTTGTATCTTCAAAAGATTATGACAGCTATGGTAAATTAAATAGAAGTAATTAACATATGGAAATAATTAATATAGGTACTTAAAAAATGAATTAATAAAAATATTTAATTTGAAAAGTATTATAAATTAGTGCAAGGGTGATAAGAAAAAGGTCCTAATATATCTGACAAATGCCCCCCCTCTTATCAACCCGAGCACTATAATAAAAAAAATTACAGAAACCAGACGTCGGCCTAAAAAGTTAAGACTTCATGATTCCAATTGCCAGTAATCCTTCAAACATCTGCATAAAGAAAACCGCCTCCTAAAAGCTTCCAGATAAAATCATGTTCAGCCCCCCAAAATAAAAAAATTTCTTATATTCTTTAAATCCAAAGACCCATGCATCAAGTCCTAGAATGCTGAAAAACAAGAAAAAAATTACCTTTCACAATTCTCCTCTATTTATCACATTAAAACAAACATACACATTTAAAATCAATTAAAACTAAAAATATCACAGATAATGTATTCATCACAGTTCAAATCCAATACACAAAATAATGCAGCTTAATGCTTGAATATTATGTCACATAAAATTAAAGTCTGTTCAACAGAAGTTCTCATAGTGTCCATTTTACATTTGCATATAAAATTCTTGTCAATCAACTCAATTTAACAGTACACCTATAAATCTTTACATGTGACATCTAACAAATCTTTATATCCATACACCCACCTAAAAAAATGAATAGAAGACTATCAAAATGAAAACCTTTAAAAATTTCTCATATTTACTTATTTATTACACATTAAATATTTCTCCAGGACAAATGCTGAATTACTGATAACACCCAAATTTCACCTTCTATTTAGCCTAAGTACTTAACACATTGTCTGTTCCACACATGAAAAACTATTGTTAATAAAACAAAGAGACTCACGAATCCATGTCGACCTAGACCGCAAGTCCCCTTACAAAAAGTTTTAATTTCAAAAATTCCCACACTGTCATCCTAACATCTCCTATGTCTAAGAATCCTTACACACTGGACAGCACAAAACTAAACCTAATGTCCCTCATCTAGGACAACCAAAAAATATTACAAATGGAGTGGTACATAACACTCATTCATCACTCACCATACTGAATCCAAAGGGTCAATCCCGAGACCCTAGGTAAATTTGACCCAGAATTGGCCCAAAGGTTCCAGTATTCCCTAACAGCACTAATGCAAATGCACGCACATATTCATCTTCATTACTTTGGGCCCAAAGATTCCACACCAAGCACTCACAAAAACGGACGTAGACATAGGCTGTACAGGAGACCAAAACTGCAATTCCAAAGAATTCCCTTAATTAAGTATTCAATGACTACTTCAAGTCATACCCAAAAACAATCCAGAAAAAAAAATTCTAACAGACAACTCACGTACTTATCCAGCTATTTAACACACAACGCAACTCAACCATCTAAAAAAATGTTTTCCAGGGAAGTTGCTGTTGCTTGTCGGGACTAAAACTGCCAAGGATTCTAGTTTCAAACACATCCTCAAGGCCTGACAATCCACAAATTCAAAAGCAATATGAGACAAAAAAAATCCTTTTGTTCTCTCATATTGAAAACACTTTACCAGCTATCCATCAGCATTGTCCTTCATAAATCCAAATTTTACTTTTAAACTATTTTCTTAAAATAATTACTACAAACTGAAAAATTCAATTTTTCTAATCACTACAAACCAACCGGAATTCCATTTCTCAATTTTGATTATTCAAATTTTACCAATAAAATCCTCTATCCTTAAACAAACAAGAAGAGACCAGCTCACTAAAATCTTTAAAAACTAATCAATTCTAGATCAATTAAAATTAAGCTAGTCCAGCAGCTAACTAAATCCAATTGTAAATCACATCTAGCCGTCCCCTCTTTTAACTTCACAAGAGTTCCTCCATATTACGAATTCAATTCCTACCAGGGTTGGCGAGTTTTTGCCAAAGGTGGAAAAAACCGCGGAAAAAACCTGGAAAAAATACCGGGGACCTGGCGTCCCGGCAAAAATAGGTTTTTGCCAAAAAGGTGGCAAAAATAGACTGTCCATTTAATTTTTTCCCCAGAAAGAGAAAAAATATTTCACGAAAGAAAAAATAAACTGCATACTTAATTGAAGAATCAATATTATTCTAAATTTATTTTAACTTTTAAGTTAAATAAGAATAATTATGCACTTTATGAAAGAATACTAACTTTTATAACAAGAATATAAATGAAATAAATTCCAATTTTATATAAATGAAAAGAAACTTCTTTATTCATGTTTATACAATTATTAATAATTTACATAATAGAACTGTTGAAACTGAGTAAAGCACTTATGTTTATAGTTTATATATGTTAGAAATTCGAAGAAACAGTTATAGTAACCTAAATTTAATTTAATATAAAATTATATTTAAAGCAGAAAACTATTAAATTTCAAATTTTTCAGCAATATCTTCCTCACAACCTAAATTTTGCTGTTTTAGTATGGCATAGGAGTAAACAAGTTTTGAAAGAGCATCTGTTGATAGCTTATTTTGAATTTTAGTTTGCACAAATGAAAAATTTGAAAACAATCTTTCAATAGCAGCATTAGTTGCTGGCACATTTGAAGGTGTGCTACTAATGAACAGAAGTTTTTTGAAATTGCACAAGCTTACTCAATACTTCTCTACTAATTACATGCACTGACACTATTAATCACTTCTGTAAAATATGAGCTAGGAAAAGGTTTTTCTTTGAGCTTAAAATTAGTAATATAAGATATAAAATCAGGATTGATTTTAGATAACCATGCTTTACAGCTTTTTTTTTTGTTCATAATTTAGAAGTTCATCTCTGTACTTTCGATGTAACAAATACGCTACAAGATGACATGGCAAAATTGCTTGTTCAAATATCTTTTTTAGTTTTGAAAAATGTGGTTTTAACTCTTCATTTTTCAAAAAATTTAGCCATACATGACAAGCATCTGCTATGGTGGGGGAAGGGGGAATATAATACAAAAAGATAAAGAGACAACAGGCTACTTACTGAAAGTAAATCTAAATAATTTAACATTTTGTTCTTTTCTTGGAGAGTAAAAGTGACAGAAAAAAAATCTAGTTTCCTAATAAGCCATAACAGTTTTTTCAATACATAATTTTGAATTTAATTTACTTATTTTATCTTTAACAAACTAGTTTCATCAGATAAATAGCTATAAAATAGTACCAAAGACTTAAATATTTACATTCCTTAAGTCTCATGACATAAAACAAAAATAACAAAATTGTATAAAATCTTTTGATAATTAAAAATATATATACATATTAATGACTGATAAAATACTTTACTTACAGGGGTCTGTCTAGACTTTTCTCACAGGGTGCTTTTGTTAAATTGGGAAGTTTTTCTTGTCTTTGTGAAAATTCTAGACATACTTTTGTGAATTTTAAATTATTAGCGTTTTCAGGTTCTAACCTTCACATATAAAGAAACTAAGTAATATATTTTTTGGTGAATTCAATTGTTTATTAACAGGGCAGATTTTATTTTTAAATGATTAAATTTGTGAAAAGTTCAATTTGAAGGTGAAACGTCTATTTCAGGGACAAATAATTTTATGAAGGGTCCTGTTTGAGGTTAAAGAATTTTGTAAAGGATCCTATTTTAAAATAAATTATTTTATGAAGGGTCCTTTAAAGGACCTAAAATTTTCTTAAACGTATCCCTGACTTAAGAAAAAAAAAAAAATAGGTATGTAATTTTTTATTTTGTTCTTAAATTCTTAAGTAAGAGTGAATCCCACCTATTTTTTAAAGATTTAAATTATTTAATATTAATTAATTAGCAAATTAAAATATTAAATAGTACACTGTTAAATTTAATTGTTTATACCATTATTATTCTTATTAGCATGCAGATTTTATTACACATTAAAGACAAATAGGTTTTTTCCATTTTTGCCGGTTTTTTCCATTTTTTCCCTGGTTTTTTCCACTGTCCTGGCAAAAATACCTTTTTGCCGGCAAAAATGCCAACCCTGATTCCTACTAATCAACTTAATTTATGAACTGCAGAGCCCTCCATACCAACTACTTCCAAACCTTCCTCAGCAAGACAGATTTAAATGCCACACTAAAGCCATATGCAATCCCTAAGAAAAATCTATATTCAATTTAGAACAATTTCAAATTATCAAAAAAAATTCAAATTCTTTACTCATGAATTCATTATATCAAAAATAAAAAAAATTGCCAGAACTAATGTATTTGTAATATCTATCCCGTCGCCTCAATTAATAAGTACCTGTAGACCCATATTTCATAGACGACCACATTTGGAATCTGATCTCCTAAAAAAGAATTTAACTCTTCACACTCTTCACCTCATTATATTCTTCTATAAACAGCCCTTTATAAATTCAGATTTAAAAATAAATAAAACTCAAAACCTGATTTACTAACTACCCAAAATCCAAATAATTTTCAGGCAGAAAGCTTGTACTGTCAAAATGAGATTCAACTAAGAAGGATAAGGAAAATAAAGAG
Source organism: Maratus speculifer (assembly GCA_964019185.1). Classification (NCBI taxonomy): domain Eukaryota; kingdom Metazoa; phylum Arthropoda; class Arachnida; order Araneae; family Salticidae; genus Maratus; species Maratus speculifer. The sequence continues at coordinate 32,982,532 of OZ025291.1, read as the reverse complement.
GAAAAATGCGATGGTATAACCACCATCAAAGAGACCACCTTCCAGTTCCAATACTATCGATTAAGGCGACACAAACACTATTTCCTTAGAAAAATATTTACTTAAAAACATTCTGTCCGACAGTGAGCGAAAGAGAACATCTGAACTGCCATCCCCACTGCCGAACAGAAATGTTAAAAACTGCAATTACTTAATAAATGCTTTAAACTGAGATTACTTTAAAAATTACTTTTAATTAAAAATTACATAAAGATTATTTTTACTTGTAAATTACTTTACTTGAAAGTTGTTTTAATTGAAGATTACTTTATTTAAAAATTACTTTACTTGAAAAAAATTAACAATTCCTTAATCAAATTATCTTTAAAGTTCTAAGATTCATGAGCAATTATAAAAAAAACATTTACTTTCAAGGATTTCAATAGGAAGTCACTTCAATAAGGATATTCTTTCCATATCAAATCAAGTAAATTCTTCACAATGCTAATTACATGCCATTTAAGATACTTGATTACTTAAAGATTCCATTCCATTAAAGAAACCTCTTGAATAATACAAATTAAAAAAATTCAATAAAAACTTTAAACCTTTATAATGAAAAATTTGCACTTTTATTTTTCAACTAAGAAAACAAAGCAAAAAATATATTAAACTTGTAAATAAATCAATATAATAACTTCATTGCATATTAAAGCTTATATCTAGTATGGCTTCTATCTTGAATATAATTACACTTGTATCAACTTTAACCCTAATCAAGAAAATTAAGAAGCCCTTTCTCTTACACATTAAATATTCACACAAGAATACTAAATTTTCATACATCTTTACTGTAAGTACTTTAACTTAAATTTTTCAGAAACGGAAGCAAATTAAACCATCAATTATTCAAATTTATTAATGAAATTCATTTAGATGAGCCAAGAATTAGGAACCAAAATAAAGTTCAACCCAATGGTCATTATAACCTTTGACATCTTAATCTGTTACTTTCCCAGATTTCTTTCATTAATACAAAGTTTAACTTCTAACATCGGTCCCACACAATTGACTCATCTTTAAAAAAATTTAACAGATAACTCCCCTCTTTAAACATTTGAAAATTAACATCAATATTTTAGAACTTTTAATTTTAACATTTTTTTTTAAAAAATAAATCTCAAATCCTAACATGTATTCATCACATCATGGTATGGATCTTCTCTAAAAATCTAACACTAAATATGAAGAATCCCCCCCACATGATGAACACAAAAATTTAAGTTTTAAACTTGTAAATTAGGAATATTAAAATTTTAAATCTATATTCTTAATCTGTAATTACTTAGATACATTAAACTTATATTTTAATCTTAAATTATAAACAATTTATCCTTATTTTAATTTATTAATTAAAGTACTTTACTATTATATATAAAACTTTAAAAGAGGGAGAGTAAAAAAAATTGTCTTTAAGTATTAAACTTCATTTTTCATTCAATTTATTAACTGGAAAATAAAAAATTTAATATATTATCTAAAAAAAAATGAAATTTCAATTAAAAATTAAGCCATTTATTTAACTTTAACTTTTAAACTTTAAAAAAAATTTAACCTTTAAATTAATCAAATCTAATTAATCATTACTCTGTCCTGAAAACAAAAACTCATCTTTACTCCAATTGGCTTCCTTCATTTAAATATCAAGACATAAAGGTCGGAGGCTCCACTAGTTCAAGCAAAAAAAATTTAAACTTTTAAAACTTAACATAAATACATGCAAAAATAATAACAGTCTTCATTAAGTGATGGGGTATAAATACATCATTTTCTCACTATATTTCAAAATTTTTCTAGAAGAAACAGATGAATACCATTAAAAAAAATTACATCACATTTAAAAATAAAAAAATCTTGATCACAAATCACGATCCGCCGCTTCGCTCCAGCTTGCAAAAAGTTCATTCACCGCTAAAAAAAAATTAAAGTCCAGTCTGCTCCTGGTCACACAAAACAGTCAACATCAATTCATTTAAGTCGAGGTCAAAGCGTGGCAAGATTAGTCCACTAAAACACATCTGGAACTCCATACATCCTAAAAGTCGAAGTTCAATTTCCAAAAAGTCAAATTCATCACAAAAACATCTTGCTATTCCAAATAAAACAACAGCAGCACATCGATGAATTGGCGCCAGCACGCTCCACTTAGGGAACGTACTGACGTTAATGATGACGTAAACTTTAATCACATAGCAGCACAAAATCTTGTATCGTTGCAACGATGAATTCTTCAATTTACTAGATGAAAGAAGATCAAATGAAGTACAGAACTCCACATTCACCAGAAACCTTTAAAAACAGTTCCAGATGACTTTCAGTTGAAAACCTCTATCTCCATAGCCATCGAACAAAAAAAAACAGTTCAGGATTCACAGTCCAACACTTTCAATTCCAAGGCCATCCTCAAAAACGATGATTAACCAGTAGCTGAGTCATCTTTTTAAAACGAAATAATTGCAATCATGGCGTGAGCCAAATGTTATATTATCCTCTTAACTTACACTATATTTCATTTAAAGGATTTATATATTGAAAAAATTTAATCAAACATTAACAAACCTTTAATTTCTTTAATTATAAAAAAAATTCTATCAATTTTTAAATATTTCTAACACTATATTAAACTATTTACTTTTAAAAATTACTTAAATATCTAATCAATACAGTTCAAAACAATTTAACTTATACCTGGATTAACCATCAAAAGATCGCGGCCCCCCCAACTAAAATTATCATTAACACCCGTGAAGGGCCGGAATAAATTCCTTCTTATTTAACTAACTAAACCTGGTATTAAACAATCATATTCAAATTTATTATAACTTTAATCAATTTCTTATATCAAATTTAAAATATAACAAGTTTTAATTATCAATTCAATAGATTCATTTACTTATTTTAAGTTAAACCACTGCAACCGCTAACTCCACTATCTAAGGCTTAAAGAAACTTTATATTTTTAGTTTTAATTAAATTTATATTAAAAGCCCATAACCTGTTAGTTTAACATTACGAAGACGTAATGTATTGGGGTTTAAATATATATAGCAGAGTGCTAAATTACAGTGGAAAAGCGTTATTACTGTTTTTATCAAACCCCCCAAAATTAAATTATGTTAACTATGGTAAATAAAGATATTGTTAATTCAAATTAATGTTTAAATTAAATGTAAATACTCTAAACAAAAATAAAGATAACATATTTAAAAATAAATATCTATTTATTAAAATTTCAATGTATATTCCACAAAAACATATTTAATCTATATCATTATAAAACAACAATTAAATCCATTAAAATATTTAAATCGCATAACATCTACTCATAGGATTAATTTATTTATAGAGGAGAATATTAGGAAAAGATTTAGACTCACGACATGATTGCTTTTATGTATATTAACTGTCATGAACCAGGACATTGATGCAGAGGCATTGACCTATTCCCATGAAGAACCTGCTACTTCATTAAATGAAATGCTTCACCACAGAGATGATCTAACACAATAAAAATATGCTTGTTTCCTTCACCGACATACTTAAACAGCAGTAAGTCTCTACTTGAACATCTGACGATTACCAGTTCATAACAGGGAAAGAGGTTTACACGAACTACGACTTTCAATCTTCCCGATAAACTCTTTAAATCACCTTCAAAGGTATTTAAAAATCAGACAACATGGCTCGTCGATTCACATCAGGAGACAACATCCAAAGTTCTTTATAACATCAAGATGACTCGCATTAAAAGTCCTTTAATAAGGAAGACGAACTTAAAAGTATGAACTCAACTAAACTATATCATCTTTAAATGTTTTTCCATACTGACCAGACAGCTGATAAGACTTTACTCAAAACATTAGAACACAGAACAGACGAACTTACAACGGCGGATAGAAAGCGTGAATGAACTGATAAGAACTTGCCCGCTATTCTATTTATATCTTACCGGCAGTCTAAAACGAACCTCTACGCATGACAATCCATCCTTGTACCAGTTTCCAGAACGTCATATGCAAAACTAAAGATGACGTGGATTGCGATGCGATCTACGATCGCGACGCCATCTGTTATTGCTTCTATGAATTACTCAGTTAAACAACTGGATTAGGTCGGGAATTACGTACAGAAGTTTCATATGTTGCCGGTGTTTATAAAGAACAGACAGGTGATTTTAGAAACAAGTTTCTTTTAAATTTATTAACTATAGAATTATACTTTATGAAAAAAATGACTATGTTTGGAAAAAGGTAAGTTAAATTTATTTAGTTACTTTAATAAAGTTATTTTAAATAAACTATTGAAATGACTTGTATCTTTAAAAGATTATGACAGCTATGGTAAATTAAATAGAAGTAATTAACATATGGAAATAATTAATATAGGTACTTAAAAAATGAATTAATAAAAATATTTAATTTGAAAAGTATTATAAATTAGTGCAAGGGTGATAAGAAAAAGGTCCTAATATATCTGACAGTTCGTCCCGCTCCGAACTCTGCGATCGGCTGCGATGAAAATGAACGTAGGATACTCGAGGGATAAAAAACTTATGGTCGTTTGTGGAGCCACGATAAAACTCCACAAAACATCGCGTGTGTTTCGTGACCGAATGCGCATGTTTTTCGCAATTTTTCAGCAAAATTTGTGCGTTTTTTGAGATTTTTTGCAATGTTTCTTTGTGTTTTGACGAAATTAACAGCCTAAAAAAAGTTATTTGTTGTTGTTTCCTGGATTGACGAAATCGCGCTAAATTTCGTTTTGGCACTAAGTGCCTTTTGTCTCAGGTTTGGCGCAAAATTGAAAAAAATAGCTGTTTTGTGTTGGGAGATACAAACGTATCTCCCAGGGGTTAAAAGAAAATTAGCAGAGTTGCATAATGCAGATTAGGAAACGTTATTGCTGGATTTGAACCCCGATAAATTTAAATGATACTTTACTGAAATAGAACTAAATTAAATTAAGAAATAAATTGTGGTGGACTAAAAATGATGACGACAATTTAAAAACAACTAAACACATTTATTAACAAACATTAAATAAAAATAACAATACATACTCTCAAAAAATATATTAACCAATACAATAAATTAACATATCTTATTTTAATCCTAATAAATCCCATGACATTTAAAAGAGGGCATAAAATATCATATGGTTCAAGCTTTCTCATAGAAAGAAAATAAATAACGAATACTGGAGCTCACCGTCATAAATGAACGTATCGTCTAACACTGCTTGACTAGTGATGAAAAAAAAATGTCCGCCTCAATGAAATAAAAGTCAGAAGCAAACGTCCACTCCAACTCATCATGCCCCTCGATGTCAACACCCAGACCGTCAGTTCAAACATCCAAAGAAGCACCGGGAAAAACAACTCACATAACACGTTGAAAATGTCGAATTCTATAATACGTTCCACGTCTTGTACTTCTTTATTTAAAAGCAATTGAACTTGACTTAAAAACTGTTGACGAAGCTAAAAAGCATTTAAAACTAAAGAAGAGCCATTTAAACTTAAAATATATTTTAAAATCAGAAACCAGCTGAAAGACTAAAGATGCTGCTACATCACACAAAGAAGGAACGATCCACTTGACTGTCAAACTGCTGGGTATATATATCTCCACAGCAAACGGAATCTAATCTACTACGCATCGCGGAAGCTACGCCTTCTAACGGCTCTTGTAACTTTCCTCTGGAAGTTTCTGATCGACGTCACTGGATTAGCATCACGCTAAATCCCGACAGTGCTGGACCGCTACCGCCATCTACTGGATAACAAAGAAACTCTTTAAAAATAAAGAGGGAAATATGTAAACCGCGATACGAACGTAAACAAATGTATGACTAGTTGAAAAATAGTTTGAAAGAATGTATGAAACTTTAATATTGCATTTGAAAGGATGAAGGAATCGTTTTCAAATAAAGGTAAGCGACTTTAACTTTATTAGGAAAGGAATTATTAAAGAGGAATGGTTAAACATGTATACAGTGACAAGAACTAGGGTTGTTAATTCCTAACAATGCCCCCCTCTTGTCACCTGTACCATCTAAAAATTAAATGCCCAATTGAACACCATAAAAGTACAACTCCAAAGCTGCAATTCTAACACCAAGGTATTCACGTTGGCCAAAAAAAACAACACTTCCTCCAATCTAAAACCTTATCTTCACTCAAAAACTCACCAATGGAAAAACAATTCCAATGTAAAAAAAAAAAAAAAATTTCTTAGTATGTCAGTCTTAAAAAAAATGGCAAAACAAAAATGTGGAAAATTACTATCATTGACAATGAGCTCCAATATATATAAAAAAATCTACATAAATACATTTACTATAATGACTAAAAATAAAAACATACAAAATATACATTCACACAAAAATTATATGATAAAAACATCCAGTCCATATATTAAAAATTACAATATCACATTTATCATGTACTGCATCTTCTAACACTTGTCTCATTAAAAATTTAACAAAAATTGAGATCTTTACAACTTTATTAAAAATTACGTACACCCATCTGAAAACAAATATGCCGCCATTTCTAAAAATTCTTCAAAGCCTCAACTATTCCCCACAAGAAACTATTCAATGTCAATTAATATATTTAAAAGTAATGGTCCATTCAGCTAAGCAACATTTCCAATTCATCTTAAAACTCCGGAAATTAACACCAACTAGAGGAAGAATAGTGCCCCCTTAATCCATGATACCTATTCATGTAGCCTAACTTTAGCCAGACATCACATGCAAGTTTATACCGTCCTCCTAGGAACCAACATGCATACAGGATACAAAGAAATGCTCTCTCCAAAAACTACTCCCCCTTTATACCTTTCCAAAAATGACTTTAATAACTTATGAGCAAATAAAAATTTAAACTCAAAACCAGACATATTTGCCAGCTACCTAAGATTCCAGACTGATACAATTAACAAATGGGGACAACAGACTTATGCATTTTTCATACAGGGCTCGGTTTACACCCTCCATTCATTCCCTTCCATTTACTCCAGGCCTGAAGATTTTCACACACATTCATACCAAAAAGACATAGGTAGAAGGCATCGACTGTCATAATGAGAATCAACTTAAAAGTCAAAAGAAAATAAAAGAGTCCAAAACAATTCATCTCAAGATAGTATGACTATCACGAGAACAGAGCATTAACTTCTCCATATCCACTTAAAAATCTAGCCAAGTACTGCTACAGGTACCATCCTTACCCAGAACACATCTTCCAATAGAAAATGTCAATTCTTGACCAACAGGTAATTATCATTAAAAGTATATATATATACTACTTCAAAAAAATTTAAATACGAGTAGTATATCCGGGATTTCTGCTACGGCGGAGAGCGAAACCAAACATCTGAATGTGAATCCCCTCCGCCATGCAGAAACTGAAAAACCTGAAATTACCTTAAAATTTAGCCTTTAGAAATTTAATTTCATTTACAATTTCCAAAAAAAAATTCTTAGTCAACAATTAAACATCCTCTATGACTCAAACTAATGTCGCTTGCTGAAAACCAGGAAACCACCACTACTAATCAGACAAACTGTAAACCATCATAAAAGCAATTCTTTCAATTCTTTTACAGGAAAAACAGCCTTTTTTTCAGAAGCTACAAAACAATGGTTTCTTCTCCCCTCATTCACTCAAAAACAACCAAGTAAATCTCTAAATGACTTCATAAGTCATCTGGGAGAAAACCTAGAACTATTCCGGAAAATAGCAAATCTAGCAAGAGGAAGAAATTCCAATTCAATGAAATTACCTAGCTTACTTATGTGGGGCCGGCCCCCTTTCTTCTCCAAAAGACAAAAACTTATGCTAGGATTCCATATTTGAATTCAGTGCCAAACACCTTGACTCAACTTTGGTCAGACCTTTTCGAAAATCAGCTTATAAAAAAAACTCATTAAAAACAGGCACAGTCTTTTACTCCCCTCACCAGATAATCTGCCACTCCCAACAGAAACACAGCTGCCTCCCTTCTGAAATACCTTCAAATATTTAACATCAAGAATATTTCCAAAACGAAAATGACATTAAACTTTTACCAATTCTTCATTTCCAACTGTTACAGGACCACACCCAGTCTTTCCAAATTCATAACATTTCACCCATATACATACATGTCGTAAGTAATCTCCATTTCAAAAACTATCTTCAATTTTTATTATAAAAATAACAATTCCAATAACTTAACTTTTCTTTAAATCATAATGTTCATTTTTCAAATTAACAGTAAAAATATATAAATATAAAAAATTATGTTAATTAACACAACATTCAATAATCTTCTTAAACTTTAAATTTTAATATGAAATTCTGTAAAACATACTTCAAAATTTCATCACAAAAAGTAACTAATTTCTTTAAATATTCAAAAGCAAAAAAAACTTAAGATAAATTTCCATTATCATGTTCAAAGAACCCAGAGAATGAACTCCAACCTCTAACCCAACATTCAGGGGTCCAGGAATCCTAAAAACAGCTTCTGCCTAACAATTTATCTAAAGATATTAGCAGAACACCATAAAAACTTCTTAAGTCATGAGAAACATCTGGGTCCTATTTCAAACATGACAATGAAATCTTAAAATTTAAATCTGTTTTATGAAACTTTACTTTTATCAGTCTGAAATATATCAAAGAATAAAAATATATAAAATAACATCTATCTTGAAACAAAAAAAATTTCAGTTAATTAAAAATAAAAACAGCTTTAAGATTTTAATCCATCAGTAACTAAATTAGAGATCACTCAGACACTAAATATATCTATAAAATATTCAGTCAACTCTCCATCAAAAACAAATTTTTAAGTTTAATTATGATTCCAGATCTATTTGAGGTATCAACCTTCTAAAAATTGAATCATTTACTAAAAACTTACAAAAATTTACCAAGAAATATTCACAAATTGGATTCTTCATAATTATATATTCAAACTTTACTGCAAATGATCTATTAAACAACTGAACCAAAAATGCGCCAAATGTCCAACTACCTGGTCATCTATTTGACCCATTAACTTAACATGGAACCATTAATGTTCCTTTACAAAAAAAATGTTAATAAAAATAGTCAAACATTCTTAGCACATCCCACGTTCAGTTTAAACATCAAGAAAAATGATTTCTAAGTTTTACCTCAAGAAAAACATTTTTATTCATCTTTCACAATCTCCCTCCAGTACCAATACTTAAGTTAAATAAAAATCCATATATTTTCTTCATTAAAATTTAAGATTAACTACTAAAAATGAACTGTAACTAAAAACATAAATTACCCCCCTCAATTAAAACCAATTAAAATGTTTAGCCTCCAGGGCCAGGTTATCTAACACATATAAACCTTAAAGGAAAACTCCTGCCCAAGCCAAACATATAAAAGTTATCATTGAAGGGATCTTAATTGAATAATAAAATTCTAAATATGTTAAAAATATAAACTTTAAATTATATTGATTTAATACATCTTTACCGATTAAATTCTTTAAACTTTATGAAAACTTATTTAAACTTTATGAAAAACTTATTTAAACTTTATGAAAACTTATTTAAACTTTATGAAAAACTTATTTAAACTTTATGAAAAACTTATTTATGAAAACTACTTTAAACTTTAAAGACTGGAGGTCACAAATGAAAGATTAAGTTTATGAATTTAAAAACTTTAAACTTTTTAAAAACTAAATAAAAATTCAATTTATTAAAAAAAACTATTTTCCATCATTTTCTAGCAACAATACTCAAAAATCTGATAAAACAATCCACTAACTATTAATACCAGATTATATAAAAATAAATTTCATATTGCTAAGAGTTGACTCAAACAATGTACAGAGTTGAACTTACTGGATGAAGAACCTGTAAACATATCAAAATACAGTATATATAAAAAATGCAGCAATTCTACACAATGGGGTTCGTATTTTTATTACACAAAGACACAGCACAAAAAAAATTAAATGATAATGAACTGGATAATTAAAATTTTAAAAAATCGTTCCTTTAACACAAATAGCAGTGTAAAAAAAAATTCTCTCAGGAAGCAAGTCAAGTCCTTGATTTCATTAGAAAACTATCTCACGGCCAGTCCACGTTCATCTAATCAAAGAATAGCCAGGTTCACCGGTTCCAATCTTGAAAAATAAAAAGTTCTGTTCATCCGCACCAGATCAGAAAAATAGACAGTTCCAAAGCAAGGCCCATCCGCGACCACTGCCGCACACTGGATAACCTCAAATACAGGCTGCAGACATCAGAAAACTTTAATCTTTGCACCACAAGAACTGCACAAGAACACACATCTAATCCGATGCAGAGGAACCAAACAATTTAAACTTTAACATCTCAGCGATAAATATAAGGAAAAAATCTCAGGTTCATTAATGGCACCCTCAATTGCACTTAATCTTGATTTCAATCAGTTAAAAAAAATGATGCTGTTGAAACTTTAACACTTTAACTATAAGCAGTAGAAACTCAAAAATCAGTTCACTTGGCACCATCTCTCGATCAATTGAAGATCATTTCAAAAACTTTATAGGCAAAAGAAATGTCCTTGAGATTATATAACATTTTTAACACCAGTTGAACCATACTGACTTGACACATAGCTCTTCCGTTGCAATAAAAAGTTCCAAGGCAGGTTGGCAGACACTTCAGCATAATTCAAACAAAATCTCCAAGTATTCAGCCATTTTACCCAATATTTCATGCCATGGGATCAAAAAAAACTAATTATACTTTTACAAAAAAAAATTTTATTTCCACTAAGTTTCATTAATTACTTTAATTTTTCAATTTAAACTCTTAATCCAAAAAAAAATTTCTTAAGTTATAACACTAATTTATTCAATATATATTAACATTAAGTCAATCTTACAATATCAATCCATATACCTATATTAAATTACTTTAAAACTCATTTAAATTTCTCTCAAAGTAAAAAAAAATTCTTTAAACTATAATTATCTTTAGAATTTTTAAACCTTTACCAGAATCTAAATAGACAAAATCTTTATCTTTCAAATTTTTCCCAAGAATAAACAATAAAACTTTAAATTCTTAAAATTTTTCAAAAATATATATAAATAAAACCCAATTATCATTAATCCTTTAAAAATTTTTACCCTAAACATATCTAATTATCCTTAATCCTTTAATATTTTTTTAAAAAAAAATCCGATTAAACTATATTTAAATATCGTTAAACCTAAAAAAATTTCAATTAAGTACAAAAATTTGCATCATATCTTTCAATTTAATCTATATATAAATAACTAAAACGTAAAAAAAAATTTTACTTTACTTAAAAAAATATATAAATCAAATCGTTAAACGATTCTAATTAACTTTAAAAATTACCATTAAGTACTCATTTAACTATTACTTAAACATGAAGACATAGCCTTAAAGTAACAAAAATCAACTTATTAAACAAATAAAAACGATACTTTATATTCCCAAAGAAAAAAACATTATCATAATTTCGGCCCCCCAGTCGAAATAATCGCTAACATCGTACGGAGCCGACATCCTATCCTCCACATTTCATACCAGACCGATCAAGGTCAAAAACGGCAAAAATTTAGATAATATTAATTTAAACTTTATCAAAATACTTTTATTTAAAAATTAACTATTATTTCATTTAATTAAATTCCGCCCATAACCTAATTGTTGGGAGATACAAACGTATCTCCCAGGGGTTAAAAGAAAATTAGCAGAGTTGCATAATGCAGATTAGGAAACGTTATTGCTGGATTTGAACCCCGATAAATTTAAATGATACTTTACTGAAATAGAACTAAATTAAATTAAGAAATAAATTGTGGTGGACTAAAAATGATGACGACAATTTAAAAACAACTAAACACATTTATTAACAAACATTAAATAAAAATAACAATACATACTCTCAAAAAATATATTAACCAATACAATAAATTAACATATCTTATTTTAATCCTAATAAATCCCATGACATTTAAAAGAGGGCATAAAATATCATATGGTTCAAGCTTTCTCATAGAAAGAAAATAAATAACGAATACTGGAGCTCACCGTCATAAATGAACGTATCGTCTAACACTGCTTGACTAGTGATGAAAAAAAAATGTCCGCCTCAATGAAATAAAAGTCAGAAGCAAACGTCCACTCCAACTCATCATGCCCCTCGATGTCAACACCCAGACCGTCAGTTCAAACATCCAAAGAAGCACCGGGAAAAACAACTCACATAACACGTTGAAAATGTCGAATTCTATAATACGTTCCACGTCTTGTACTTCTTTATTTAAAAGCAATTGAACTTGACTTAAAAACTGTTGACGAAGCTAAAAAGCATTTAAAACTAAAGAAGAGCCATTTAAACTTAAAATATATTTTAAAATCAGAAACCAGCCGAAAGACTAAAGATGCTGCTACATCACACAAAGAAGGAACGATCCACTTGACTGTCAAACTGCTGGGTATATATATCTCCACAGCAAACGGAATCTAATCTACTACGCATCGCGGAAGCTACGCCCTCTAACGGCTCTTGTAACTTTCCTCTGGAAGTTTCTGATCGACGTCACTGGATTAGCATCACGCTAAATCCCGACAGTGCTGGACCGCTACCGCCATCTACTGGATAACAAAGAAACTCTTTAAAAATAAAGAGGGAAATATGTAAACCGCGATACGAACGTAAACAAATGTATGACTAGTTGAAAAATAGTTTGAAAGAATGTATGAAACTTTAATATTGCATTTGAAAGGATGAAGGAATCGTTTTCAAATAAAGGTAAGCGACTTTAACTTTATTAGGAAAGGAATTATTAAAGAGGAATGGTTAAACATGTATACAGTGACAAGAACTAGGGTTGTTAATTCCTAACATTTTGTAGCAGTTTGGCGCAGAAAAGCGGTTTCGGCGCAGTCTGGCACAGGTCTTACATCCCTGGAAATTCTATCATATTTGGGCACACAAATTTAGAAATACTACAGAATAAAATAAATAAATATTTAAAATCTCTGGGTAAAACCTGTGGTGCATTTTACTACTTTTAAAAAGGGCAGGGTGCATTTTGCAAATTTAAAAAAGGGCAGGGTGCTGCACCCTTCAAAAATGACCTAGAATGAACACTAATGACATGTCTGAAAAAAAATTCTCTATTGTTCAATAAATAGAATTTTGATTTCTATTATTCTTAATTCTAGTTTGTGATCAACTTTTTATGCAGTATAAAGTAATTATTCAGAATTTATTAGTTCTCAATCCTGTAAAAGTCATGAGAGTTTGTCTAATGTGGGAGCTTCAGCATGGGCTAATATTGTGTCACTTTTGTACCATACAGCTTGATTGTCAGATTCAAATTTATACAGCCATTTAGTAGTGATGGGCTCTAGGCATTTTATGTGAGAACTGTCCTTCCACTATTTCAAGCATAAGTCCAAGGAACTGAAGGTTGTCATGTTTTACTGTCACCAATTGGCCACACTTCCATTGCCCAATTGGCCTTATAGTCGCAGATGGTGAAAGTTTTTGCTCAATGCATTTCCTAGTTTTGAAATTCAATTCCAAACCTTTTTCACATACAAATGTTAGACTGCTGAAAATTATTCCAGGAGAGCAAGAAATAAAACAATCAGCATTTTGTGTTCCGGGAATTGATCTTATTTCTTCACCTCCTACCCAAGCTTTTGTCAAACTTGCCTTTAACTGCTTGAATATTCTGTTCTGAAGTGTAAAGTATGTTGATGTTTAAACTAATGGTCTTTGCAGCTTCTGCAAATTCAGCAGAAGTTCTTGGATCTGTACATCTGGCATGGCGGTGGCTAGCTTCCCTGACTCGACACTTTATGGTGCCACCTAACTCTCAACACAGCCTTTCCCATGAGATGTTGCTGAGAAATGCCAAGCTGTTGGAAGTTTGTTCAATGTCATAAAATATAATGCGTACTTTTGTTTAAAATGTTGGGAAGTTCCATCAAATTAGAATTCTATTCCTTGCACTTTAAACTCCTTATGATTTTCCAAGAAACTCTCCAATATTAAATTGTTTAATATTTTATATTATAGCATATTTATCGTGAGGTTGAGGTTAGCATTAATACTAATATTACAGGGAGTTGGCACTGTAAATAATATTATTTAACCTTATTAGTTAAGTTAATTGTGACCAGGCATAAATCAGTCCTTACTCCTTGCGACAGACATGACAAATGTGACAGACATGACAGTTTTTGAACTTTTTTTTAATTACTAAAATGGAATTTTTTAAAACGAATTTTGTATGAAGCATTGACTTGTAGTATAACAAAAGAGAAAATGATCACTTATTTCTTTTGTGCCAGTAGATTTCATACAAAATAAAAAATTTCATGTTTTTATGTAACAGACATGACAAGCATACCTGAGGTTGCATTTAAGAGGATACAGAATTTTTTTTAAAAATAAACTGATAATTTTTATGTCCGTATGAAAGAAAAGGTTTGTTAATATTAGGTAAAAAAAGATAAAAATTCAAACTTGAATACTCACAGGATCACCAAACTTGGAGTGAAAATTAATGTTTTTTAGATTTGTAAGTGAAGCTGATAAAATTAACTGTAAAATGACAATTTATATCAAATAATAATAATAATTGGCATATTTCCATGAGATTTGAATATTTTTCTATCAATTGGTACCAAAGAAAGTGAATTCCATTAAAATTTAAAAATCAGTTCTCAGGTTGACCCTTCGCGTGGAATTAGCCATTTAATAACTCCTGATCCCATTGAGATCCCACTCTAAAAATTTCAGAATATAAAGCTTATAATATTACAACAAACATACAATTTTTTCAAAAATTTTAAAAATAACTAACTAAAAATTTTTTCAAATTTTAAAAAATTCAACTAATTGAATCGGAAGTTTGATAAAGTCCGATTTAAAAAAAAAAAAAGGAGAGAGGGAGAGATCCGTGCTTATTGGTTTGACATCATAAACTAATAATTTAACAGAAAACATGCTTATACAATATATTTTTCAATATAAAATATAATTTTTTAAAGGGATTTACCAAGTTTTTAAAAGTGACTTCATAAGAAGTAGACTGAAGATTTTCTTCTGTGTACTCCATCTGTCATATCAGGGAAAAATCATTAAAAGAAACAATGTTACCTATAATAAACAGAATATATTTGTAAATTATTATTATTATTTTACAAAACAGTTTTAAATAAAGATAAAGGAACTTAACAAATCAAAAAAATACATAAAACATTAAGCACACGCCGCATATGTTATTGTTTACGGTTTTTTTTTAACAAGATGTTGATGAGTTGCCATACATGTCAAATGAAAGTGTAACGATTTCAGCCATGGAGGAAAGAAACAAATACACATCTCTATCTGTCTCTTTCCTCCATGGATCCAGATTCTATGGACCTTATGCATGTGACGTCACACGCCAGAGCTGGCGGTATGCTAACCTGTTATTCAATATATTAAGTATATGCTGCTTCAACAAAGAATTTTTCCGGTATTTCTAACAAACAAGCATTAATAATTTGCACTCCATAGTGCACTCCACTATGCTAAACACCGCCAGTAAATAGACGATTTCCTCGTGACGTCACAAGATTTAAAGAGCATAGCTCTCTTACTAAGGCCTGGAAGCGAAAATGAAACTGTGAGTCACGTGATCAGGATAGACGGAGAAATCGGCGTTCAAAAGAAGAGAAAGAAAACAATTTTCCAAATCCTCCAAAGATTATTACTGTTTTTTAATCATTAAAAATTTTTATATAAAAATACGATAAAAAAGATCAATATTCATCAAACATTATTCAATTATAAGATCAATATTCATCAAAGAAAGAATACACATTTTCTAAAATTACTTAAAACATTTTCACTCATATTAATATAGAGCATAGGCTAATTCTCCTTTAACTTATAAAAATATGTTGATATAAATCATAAATATTTCCCTTTGTGATAACCTTTAATAGAATATAACTATTTTTAATATTTAATAGTTTCAGAGCTATTATCAATGTAATTTATAAAATTAATAGTAATTTGTTGTGTACAGAGTTGTTTTGTCATAAATGATGAATAAAATATTGAACATTGACAGTAATAGATTTTGAAGAACTCGTGTGAATTAAAAGGGTCTTTTTATCTGAAAAAGAAGGGCTTGCACCCCATGAGCATTTTCTTTTTCTATGCTTTTGAGTACTGAACTTCATTATCTGCTTTCTGAGTGATTTGTTTAGGAAGAAATTGGGTCCTTAAACGATCCTTCACAAAACTTTTTATCTTAAAACAGCATCTTTATAATTTTTTTTGTCTTGAAAATAGGCTTTTGTCAAAAATTTTCCATCTCCAAACTGAACCTTTTAAAAATTTAATAATTAAAAATTAAAATGTAATCTTTACTTATACACATATAAAGAAAATATATGCATTTTACACACAAATATTTCCTTTGAAAAATATAAACAAAAACCTGAATGGATGGATCATTTTAAATTTATAAAATTATTAGATTTTTCACAATTTTTTAAAGTTTTTCACAATTTTACAAAAACAGGATTCAAGGAAAAAAAGTTTGGACAGATAGTTAATTAAGATTTTCAACAATAAACCAGATTATAAAACATGCAATAAAGAACTAAAAATAATAAAAACATAATTTTTAATTGTTATTCTTTTATAAATAAAAAATACTTGGAAAGTGTTTGACAATAATGTCTATTATTGGCATATTTACTTTTTTTTATTTTATTATTATTATTAAAATAAAAGTTGTCGCTGTTTCTATGCCACCCAATGAGGTAAGCGACCCGCTCTTTTTTTTTTTTTTTTTTTTTTTTTTTTTTTAATGTGGTGTCCCCGTCTTATTTAAATTAAATTACGTTGACAGGCCTAGTCCACAATTTCCATCTTGATTATAAGGTAGATGTGCCAGTAATGGACCCCCTTAAGGAATTTCTTTAAAAAATATTTTTTGTTAATAGTTATAAGTATTATATTCCACCTTTTTCATATTATATTAATCTTTCAACAATATTTAATTTATCAATATTAATTAATAATAAATCCCCATAGTTACATTTCCCAACAGAAATAAAAATTTAATTTTAAATAATAGAAATACGTCAAAACATCCAAAAGCCCAGTATTAGACACCCCTCTTAAAATATTAAAAACAGTAAATAAAATGTTATAAATGACCATTGGTATATTATATGAAATTTAAAGTTTCAAATCCAAACAAAAACATTCAATTTTTACTTGTAAATAAATAAGATTAAACAAGTAAAATCAGCTCTTATGTTCTTTAAGATTTTCAATAGAAAAGCAGTGAAAAGTTATTTCCAGTTTCCTAATTGCTTTGATCAAATGTTTAAGTTTAAAATAACAATCTAGATTATAAAACATGCAAGGAGGAGTTAAAAAACAATAAAGACGTAACTATTTAAATTTTTTATAAACCAAAAGTTGTGAGGCGGCCCATTACTGGAAGGTTGTTCATTACTGGCGCAATACTATACGTTGAAATAAATATTCACATATTTTATTACTAAATAAAATAGAAAACTAATAAAATATTTTCGAGTTTCTTAGCACTATTATTTACATTTATCAAATCATTTTTATGTTTAATAGAGTTATTTAACATGATTTTACATGAAATCAAAAGAATAATTCATAATCTAGTTCAGTTCAAACAGTTCTTAGACTAATAATAACAATAATTTCACATTCTTATTATTTAAATAGTATAAATACCTTCTTTAAGTGTTATCCGCCTTGTAAAACACAATTATAAGTATTTTTTAATCACATTAACTAAAGAAAACACCAGAACTTCAGCTATACGTGTCAATGTATTTCGAATAAATTTCGCGGGAATCTAACCGTTCGACGCTGTTGGTCACATGACTTTTTCGCATCCGGGCCATAGTAAGAGAGCTATGATTTAAAGAGCAACTGGCGGTAGGCAAAACAAACGGACTGAATTGTCTGCATTTGGCGAGGAAATGCACTGCTCGCCAAATCCCGCGTCGCTTTCAGCTTTTCACGCCAATTATTCCAAACTATTTTATTTTTTTACATATCTAATAATGTAATTCCGCCGCTAATTTTCACTGATCCTTTATTACCTACATGAGTAGTTTAATTCGTATTTTTTTCAAAAAATTCTGAGTATGCCCCCAATGGAAACCTTCCTTGTTAGACCAAAGAGGTGTTCCTTCCAAACCATATTTTATCACATGTTCTCTGTTAGAAGTTTTACGGGAAGTGTAAATTGTAATTATCTGTTTGAGATCTTCGAAATCAGACTGCATAATTTTTGTGATAAAATAATAACTGTAAGAATCATTGATTTACAGCATAATTATTTAGTTTCTTTCACGTCAAAATCTTGTGTGATTTATTTATTTTTTTTTTTATTTTTATTTTTTTTTTTTTTCAAATTGATTATTTAGAGAATTGAAAGAATATGGTTTATTATATTTTCCTTTTTTTTTGAAAATACATTTGACTTTCGATAATGAGTAATTTTGAAATATGACGGAAAAGGGGGGGGGCTCTTCATCTGGTATTTTATTTATTTATTTTTTTATTTATTTATTTATTTATTTTTTTATTTATTTATTTTTTTTCATAGTCATTAACATCCAAACTCTTCAAAAAATTTTTTAATTAAAACATGTTTTCACAGCTTTTGAGAAGCAGTCTAGAAGAAATATTGATATTTACTTATAAAATGGCTGGTATAAAGACTTTTTTTTCGTTTTGTATATTTAAGTCGATAAGAAATAATATATATTTAATTTTCAATAACAGAAAATTTGGAATGGAGAAGAAACATAGCTACCCAGTTTCATTTTTGAAGTATGGTGGAAGAGTAGACATGGAACTATCTAATACCCAGTAGCAAATAATTCTCGATGGTCTGCGATAGATACTACAGAGGCACAAAATAATCCGTAGGTAAAATGTTTTGTAATTGCAGCGTTAATTAAACACTTACTTGTAACGATTTTACGCGTTATATCCACTTCTATTAATAACCAACTCAAGTTTTTGCATTAAGTAATAAAGTGTTAAATATAATACAAAGCAAAATAAAGGTTTGATGAAAAAATAATCTGCAAAAAAGAAAAGAAAATTTGTAACACCCGTGTCCATTCTTTAACGATCTGCTAAAGGACTTGCTATATGAATAGTGATTGCAATAAATAGTGGAGATGACTGAATATCAACATTTTTCTTTTATTGCACAAATACTGATCGTAGTTTATTTTTTTAATTTTTCAAAAAGAAATAAAATTAAACACAAACTAAAATCAATTATTTGATTATTTTTTTTCATTAACGACTTAACACATTTCTCACATATTTCAAACCCATAATGCTAATAATAAAATAATGATTTTTAGTTTTTACTAACAACATAATTTTATTTGTTGGTACATTTAATTCACATATAATTTACCTAAAATAGTGTCTCAGTATTATCATTTTTAAACGCATACTTTTTATTTATTTTTAGTTAGATTTTTTAAAAAATGCATTTTAACTCCTCGTCCCTTCTATGAATAAACCGAGTTTTTTAATTGATTTCTTTTCCATACCCTGCCCTTCATTATAATTACAGATTCACTGCCGGCAGGTGCCACACATGGCTAATTTTTTGCTGCGACCTGTAACTTTCTATGTTTAAAGAGGTACGGGACACAAAAATATTCAAATTTTATAAAACAATTTTATTGCATTAAAAAAAATCTGCTGAAAATAACGTTTAAAACCTTGTTTCTATTTTTAACTAGAACAAGAAATTTTTAAGCTATTGCATAGCTTTTATCGCGGGCTTTGAGCGCAGTGACCGAATCTAGAAATTCCGTAACGAGAAAACCTAACACTTCCGTAACGAAAAAACCTAACACTTCGGCTAACGTCGTTTCAGTTCGGCAAACTTCGGCTAACGTCGTTTCAGTTCGGCAAACTTCGGCACGGTATCCTTCGGTAGACTTCGGCAGACATTCGGTATTTTTCAGATATTAGGGTATCAAGTCTCAACTTATGTTTCTTATGATCTAATTTTCATAGCGCGGTTAAATTTTCTTTGGTAATTTATTATGAGACAGTGTTAATTTTTGGTGACAGGAGACTCCCCACCGTGAGGGTCAAAAAATTCAAAATGCTTATAACTCGCGATCTAATTTTCGTAGCGCGGCCAAATTTTGTTTGGCAATTTATTATGAGACAGTGTTAATTTTTGGTGACAAGAGAACCCCCACGGTGAGGGTCGAAAAATTTAAAATGCTTATAACTCGCGATCTAATTTTCATAGCGTGGCCAAATTTTGTTTGGTAATTTATTATGAGACAGTGCTAATTTTTGGTGACAGGAAATCCCCCCCCCCCCACGGTGAGGATCGAAAAATTTAAAATTCTCATAACTCGCGATCTAATATTCGTAGCGCGGCCAAATTTTGTTTGATAATTTATTATGAGACATTGTTAATTTTTGGTGACAGGAGACACCCCACGGTGAGAGTCGAAAAATTTAAAATGCTTATAACTCGCGATCTAATTTTCGTAGCGCGGCCAAATTTTGTTTGGTTATTTATAATGAGGCAGTGTTACTTTTTGGTGACGGGAGACCCCCCCACGGTGAGGGTCGAAAAATTTAAAATGCTTATAACTAGCGATCTAATTTTCGTATCGCGACCAAATTTTGTTTGGTAATTTATTATGAGACATTGTTAATTTTTGGTGACACGAGACCCCCACGGTGAGGGTCGAAAAATTTAAAATGCTTATAACTCGCAATCTAATTTTCGTAGCGCGGCCAAATTTTGTTTGGTAATTTATTATGAGACAGTGTTAATTTTTGGTGACAGGAGACCCCCACGGTGAGGGTCGAAAAATTTAAAATGCTTATAACTCGCGATCTAATTTTCGTAGCGCGACCAAATTTTGTTTGGTAATTTATTAAGCTATTGAATAGCTTTTATCGCGGGCTTTGAGCGCGGCGACCTAATCTAGAAATTCCGTAACGAGAAAATATCCTAACACTCCGGCTAACGTCGTTTCAGTTCGACAGACTTCGGCACGGTATCCTTCGGTAGACTTCGGCAGACATTGACACGGTATTTTTGCATAAGTTGATAAAAAATGCTATGCAATAGCTTTATCGCGGCAGTCCCCGAGTGCCACACACATTTTTTTTTTCGTTTTGTTTTCTTTTTAAAATCTAGCTTTCAAAGCAATCGTTCTCATAGAAATGACTTTCTGTGAAAATGCTTTTTTTCTTCATGAGTTTTTTCACCATTTCTTGTATTTAAATTGCTATAACTCAAGAATCGTTAAAGAAAAATTGTTTAAATTTGGAACAAATCTTTTTCAACTGCTTTATTTTAATTTTAATTCAGCCAATTTTAAAAAAAATTAATTTTGCAAATATAATTTTAAAAAATTACATTTTTTCTTCAAATTAAAAACGTTAAATATTTTTTCACTTTAAATATTTTTTAATTTTATTCAAATTAATGTTTTTAAAATTCCTAAATCAGAATTAAAGCTTATAAGGTGTTCTGGTGTAATAACGCCAAGAGGGGTAATAACGCCAAGTGCTAATATTACGCATAATTATGAAATAATCCGGAAAACGGCACATGTGGGCTCTGCGCAAAAGGGCTTTGAGTCATATAAAACACAAACAACAGCTTAAAGTTAATTTGTTCTATTTGT
This sequence comes from Maratus speculifer, assembly GCA_964019185.1. Taxonomy (NCBI): domain Eukaryota; kingdom Metazoa; phylum Arthropoda; class Arachnida; order Araneae; family Salticidae; genus Maratus; species Maratus speculifer. The sequence continues at coordinate 32,960,719 of OZ025291.1, read as the reverse complement.
AGGTCTTATCGCTTTTAGAAGCAACTAAAATTAATGCTTGATCTAAAATTCGCGAGGTAAGTTCTGTGATGTGAAGACTATATATTTACCAGGAAATATTTTGTTTACTATTTAAATTTGTAGTGCATTTCATGTACTTTCAAAATGTTGCAGAATATTTTGGATATGTTCGCGAGATAGTTTGTAGTTTAATATGAACTGCACAATAAGTATATCGGGGTAATTACACCATTAATACCCCGGTTGATTTCCCTACAGTGGCGCAACTACATCCAAAAGGGGTTTATTTTTTACTTTACGTATGAGACAGCATTATTGTCATTGTTAAAATGGTTATATTGAAGGGAAGAGGGGGGGATCCGATATCCATAACTGATCTTTCTTTTTTAATACTAATGTAAAAACTATTTTAAACTCTTATAAATAAAACGATATAAAAATGTTTTCAATATTCTAATTCATACATTTTCAAAATCAGGTTTCTATTAAATTCCCACTTGATTGTTCAATTGAATTCTAAATTTTAACTATCCGCTTTCTCAGCGTTCTCTTTTTCAAAATTTTCATTATTTAACCTTTAACTGATGACCAATTCATAAAATATAGGACATTTTTAGTGAGAAATATAGGACATACATAGGACATTAAGAAAATAACGTTAATGGAAATGTTTTGCTGTAAAATACTTTTTTAGCACATAAATTATGTTAGTTTATAAATTTTCACTAATTAATAATATTGAATCAAGATACAATATTAAAAAATATATATATAAATTAAATTTTCTTATTGGTGTGAAAAAAGGGGATTCTTGCTTGAAGTCATTACTAATTTACTTTAAAATATATGAGCCAAGGCCATGAGATAATGATGATAATTTTTTGCACCACCTGTTTTCTATCAACAACAGTGGTTATTCGCAATTAACTCAGCATGCCAAAACAACGAAGCACAAAGTTAATTCAGAAAAACAAAGCAACTAAACTCAATCTTGTTTGTTGATTCTACTGTGGATGAAAAAGCTTGAGTTTGAATATCGGATAAAAAAACACGGATTACTTGAGACTTTAAATGGAGAAGAGACTATGTACTATTCTAAGATTCTGTGGCTAATTCACTTTTCTCTAATAATTTATTTCAGTCATCAGATGGAATACAAAATTTATTTTGTAAAATGTTCGTAGATTCCTCTTTGCCACAAATAGACAGTTAAGTTTAATCATCTTTATCCTTCGGGTCAATCCATTTCAAGTGGTCCAGCACTGGTCGCTCGACTATTTTTAAAAAATCTGAAATTTTTTGTACAACAACCCTAACATGATGGAAGTTCAAAATGACCGTTATTTTAATTCTACTATTTTTTGTTTGTGCATGGCGGCCATCTTTGTTTCATCGTGTGCAGCGATTTTCTCAGATACTAGGATACACAAAATTGTAAATATCTCGTCTTCTATTTTCCCAATTGAAATGGGGTTTGCAGCATTTTGTTCAGAATAAAATAAGCTAAATATACAGTGGAAGAAAAATTTTGAAAAATAAATTTTTACAGGTGAAATTTTAGCACAAAGTTTACGATTTTTTACAAAATCTATCAGTTTGCAAAAGGAAAATTTTCATGCAAGGGAAACTGTCAACCTTACACAATTTTTTCTACAAATAAGTCAAAAGTGCGTGTATTCATACGCCAAGTCCCAGATCTGGGAGTTAATTTCTCTTTGCGAAAAAAATTCCGAAATTCGTCAAAAATTTCAAAAATCGCACTTTTTAGGCTTTGATATCTCTGGTGGGGCACGAGATAAAAATCTGAAATTTTGGCCTATGATTGTATCGTGTAGTAGCGTTATGTACAAAAAAAATGAAGAAGGAGATTTGACTACAAGCTGAGATATGACATGGAAAATATGTGAAAACAATACTGCCAAACTATTGTAAACCTACTATGTAATTGTTCAACAAGACTGTCAACCTTGCACAATTTTTTCTACAAATAGGTCAAACGTGCGTGTACTCATACACTAAGTCCCAGATCTGGGAAATGATTTCTCTTTGCGAAAAAAATTCCGAAATTCGTCGAAAATTTCAAAAATCGCACTTTTTAGGCTTTGATATCTCTGGTGGAGCACAAGATAAAAATCTGAAATTCCGGCCTTTGATAGTACTGTGCAATAGTGTTAAGTACAAAAAATTTCAAGAAGGAGATTTGACTACAAGCTGAGATATGACATGGACAATATGTGAAATTAATACTGCCAAACTATTGATACCTACTATGTAATTGTTCATACCTCCAAAATTTTAAATTATTTATGGTACAAAGTTAAATGTTAATTACAAATATATTTTTCAAATGCTTCTGTGTGATTTAAACAATTTAGAATGTATGCTAAGCTAATACACTATTTGTCCAGATGAACAAATCTACTAGAAATGCTATTGCAACAATTTTACTAGGAACACATTTCAGGAAAAGTAAATTATAGACAATGGATTGCAACTGATCGAGTTGACATGGCTTCAATTATTAAACCTAAAGAATTTCATTCAAGTTAACAAGGGATGGCAAGACTTGGGGGGCTTCAAATAAAATTTTTAGAAAGAACAGCCTGATGAACTGATAACAGTAACTGGTCGAACTCATAACATCTCACGTAAATATTGTTAAGCTCTTTGTTGAGCATACATAGTATTTTGTAAATTAAATGTTTATTATTTAACTGTTTTCAACAAACGATATTTTCTGTGTAAATATTGTAATATAAGAGACAAATCTCATTTCTCCTAATGCACTCGTAATACCATTTCTTAACATCTTTTTTAAATAACCGTATCTCAGCTTGTAGTCAAATCTCCTTCTTGAAATTTTTTGTACATAACACTATTGCACAATACTATCAAAGTCCAGAATTTCAGATTTTTATCTCGTGCTCCACCAGAGATATCAAAGCCTAAAAAGTGCGATTTTTGAAATTTTCGACGAATTTCGGAATTTTTTTCGGAAAGAGAAATCATTTCCCAGATATGGGACTTGGTGTATGAGTACACACACTTCTGACCTATTTGTAGAAAAAATTGTGCAAGGTTGACAGTCTTGTTGAACAATTACGTAGTAGGTTTACAATAGTTTGACAGTATTGTTTTCACATATTTTCCATGTCATATCTCAGCTTGTAGTTAAATCTCCTTCTTAAAAATTTTTGTACATAACGCTACTACACAATACTATCATAGGCCAAAATTTCAGATTTTTATCTCGTGCCCCACCAGAGATATCAAAGCCTAAAAAGTGAGATTTTTGAAATTTTTGACGAATTTCAGAATTTTTTTCGCAAAGAGAAATTAACTCCCAGATCTGGGACTTGGTGTATGAGTACACGTACTTTTGACCTATTTGTAGAAAAAAATTATGTAAGGTTGACAATTTCCCTTGCATGAAAATTTTCCTCTTGCAAACAGATAGTTCAGATTTTTTAAAAATGGTCGAGCGACCAAAAAAATATTTTCTGGATCACTTGAAATGGATTGACCCCTTCGCATGCCATTCGTTTTTTTTTTTTTTTTTTTTTTTTTTTTTTTTTTTAAATGTCTGTTAATCTAATCTATCCAAGCACCACAGAATTTCGTCAAACTATGTTCACATTGTGGCAATGTATTAATATAATGCAATAAATGCACTTTTTCTAGAATAAAATAAATAAAAATTATGTATAACAGGTGAATACATGATAAACCAAAATAATCGCAATAAAACTCATAGTTCAAGAAGCGACTGCACAAAACCCCAAGTCATCGAGCACAAGAAAAAATTCTTCATATTATGGAAGAGTAATAATAGGGGAATCCAATGAACCATGTCTGTCGGAAGTGAAATGGGTGCATAAGCTAAAAATTTATACCACTAGTGGTTGACTCGTAAGTTTAGCTTTATGTTTGCCATACAATCAAAAGTAGGAAAACTGGGGCAGGAAAACACTATGCAGAGCCTACGAGTCAACCACTAGTGGAATTCATTTTTGGCTTATGCACCCCCTCCCTTCTGGCAGACATGGATCTTTTGATTCTCCTATGATAACTCTTCCATAATATAAAGGATTTTTTCTTGTGCTCAAAGACTTAGAGTTTTGTATGGTCGGCTCTTGGATTAACACACCACATAACCCAGACATCAATATTTAATCTTCTTTCTGGATATAAAAGCATGTTTAAAAATTCATAGATTTATGCCACACCCTCCCTCTTATTTATAATTGACTAAAAGCATGAGCCATTGTGTGCAGGATTGAACTGCTGCTGTTGTATGGAAATATAGGGGGGGAGGAGAAGCAGAAACAATTGTAAATGCAAGCAGGTGATGATATTAATATCAAAATGCGACAGAAATTAGAAAAATATAGGAAAAATAGGGCAATTGGAGAAATATAGGACAATATAGGACATTTTTTAAGGTTATTTTATAAATATAGGAAATATAGGACAACTCTGACCCCTGGTAACGTAACTAATGTGAAGGGGTGTGTGAGACCGTAAGATCAAAAGATGAATAAAAGGCATGATTAACTCACAGAATGGTATTTTGTACTAAACGTTTTGTACAAGACGATTATAATTAATATGCATCTATTTAAAAGTGTCTGGTAATAGCACTAAAGTTCCGAATGAAACAAAATTTCGATAGTCTTTGCAGTTAAACTGAAAATTATAAATTAAACTATAAAAAATGAAAAAAAAATGGTCCGTGAGACTGATAACATTAGTTAAAGGTTAAAAGGCGATCAATGATTAAAACTCATAGAGTACTATTTATGCACAAAACTTTTTGTACAGGATTAAGCTTAAGTTTAATCTATTTAAATATTTCTAACAATAGGAGGAGAACTTCAAACGGAGAAGAATTTCAGTTGTACCTATAGTTAAATTGGAAACAACAAGTTAAAATCTAAAATTTGACCCCCCCCCCCCCCCCAAAAAAAAAAAATCATTTGTGTTTAGTGAGAGCGTTAACAGTAGTTAAAAGTTAATTTTGTTGCAAATATAGAGATAACGAAATGTAACCACATGAATCATGTGTAAAATTTAATAAGGGATCTCACAGGGATATTGATAATAGGAAAATCTTATATCCTTTATTAAAAATATAAATTTATTAAAGAATGTTTAATATAATGCCGACATTTTAACTTTAAGTTTGAACTAACCCACATTAGTGTGGGGTTTACGGGTTAAAAAGTATTAAAAAAACTTCTATAATAGTGTTAACAAAAATATTTATTACACATAACTCTAGTAAACACAAATTATTCACAAATTAATTCACAAATTATTATAAAATTTCATATGATAAAAATATTACATTATGTTTACAAATAAGGTTAAAACCGTGCAATGTTTCTTATAATTGTAATTAAACGGGACTTTTTATGTAAACAGAAGCTCAGGGTGTTATATATTGTAAGGTAAATGCTCTCCCGATCTCTTTTTCCTTTCACTTTCACAAAAAAATTGAATATTTTCTATCGCATTGAAAGCATATATGTGGACATAAATACTGATTTAGATAAACACAGTTAAACCATAAAATATTTCTAATAATTTTATTTAAGCGGCCCTTTTTAGGCAAAAAGAAGCTCAGGGTCTGATATTCTTTTGCCTCCCCCCCCTCCTTTTCTTGCAGTTTCACAAAAAATTAAACATTTTCTATCGCTTGGAATTTTTTTTTTTTTTTTGTCAACAATTTCTCAATTTCTAGGGCTGTAGAGTTTGTATTTTTAGAAATGGGCAATCTACATGAGATTATTCCATCTTATTTTATAGATCTGTCTGCATGGTGTTATTACCCACCTATGCTGGTAATAACGCCAAATAGCATTGTTCAAGAAATCACGCCATTACATTTTATGAATGCATATGTGTTAATTTTTTTTTCTATAGATATACAATGAGTTGCTGTGTCAAATCCTATCTTTGTTTGAAAAATAGAATCTAAAATTAAGCCGTGAAAATTGGTAGAACCTTAACGTGGCGTTATTACCCCAGGATACCTTATATTTCTATTTATATAAATGAAAAGAAACTCTACAAATAATATTTCGAGTTATAACGATTTTAAATTACACCACTTTTTAATAACTTTTAAAAATTAAAAAACATTATGAGAAATTATGTCACGTGCTTTTGTTTCCAAATGATATGATAAACCATCAGAAAAAAATTTCAAAACTTTAACTCAATAAATAACAATTACTTGAAAATGTGTGCGTTGTTGAGAGAACGTATTAAGGGTGTATTCGAAAAAACGCCTTTTCCACCTTCAACAGCTCGAAATTTTCTGATACAATTTCAGACACATTTTTAAAAGCAGAAACATGAAACTTGCTGAAGGATTTTTGAAGAGAAGTATAAGGTGCCATGTGATGCTGTGTGTTCATTTTATGCACAATTCATTAGAATTTGATTTATAAACATTTATCTTCTCAGTATGACACTTTTTTTCGTTCACAGATCTCCCGCTTGAGAAAAATCGGTTCAAAATGCTGTTTAGATTGCTTTTTTTGCAATATTTTATGCGTTTATCAGAGAATCGACAATTACGGCACCTTGTGTACTTTCTAAATAAGACAATTTGCAGGGCTCAGCACAAGTCGCTATTTTCACTAAAAGTCACTATTTTTCGCATTGGTCACTTTTTGTTACTATTTTTGATCTCAAGTCACTTTTTCCACTATTTTCGGAGAAAACTTCGAAAATCTCGGACCGCTGAAAAAAATTTCGCAACAAAGTGGCGGCGAATCGGTTCTTGCAACAGATTCGCCGTTTTTGCACAGCCATTTTGTTGCGAAATCTTCTACCGTCCCCTGCTAAAGGCAAGAACCAATGCTTCTGTCTACTTTTTACCCCTTTCCAGTGTGACCGTTTTTTCAAGCTAAAAACAGGCTAGATTTGGACTGACAACAAGCTAAAAACTAGTCGTTGGGGGGCCGCCGTAATACTTACCCATCATAATATAAAATATGAAAATAAAACGCGTGTAAACTATCTATGGCAACTACAAAATAAAATTTAAAAGCATAAATAAATAATTTTAACATACAATAATGCTCCATTAATGAATTGCTGATGAGCCAATTTTGACTAATTATATAAAACGCCAAAATACTCGAGTAGTACCGGATTGAGTAAAAGAAACATCCTTATAACTCAAAAAATAATAATCATATTAACTAAAAATTTACTGTGTTGGATTAAGCGTCTCATTTCCAACTAAAATATATCTGTGAATTGAAATTTGAATTAAATACAGGATTATGAAAAATCGAAGAATTCGGAAAACAGGATTACACATATCTCGACAACTAATAATCCGATCGACTTCTTTTTTTATGCAAAATTTGTGTTATTTTATTGCCTTTTACGTCCAATCCTTAAAATAAAAAATTTCGAAAATTTTTATATACCTTTCATCAGAACGAATTTTTCGAGACTCCGGAAAAAATAGTTCCGGATAATCGAGGTTACTGATATTAAATAGACTTCGTCCCATTCTAACATACTAAGTACATACAAAATTTCAAGTCTCTATCTCAGTTTGTTCGGGAGATAGAGCGGTTACAGACAGACAGACACACAGACACATAGACGGACGGACGGCAAAAAAATTTTTCTCCCAAAATATGTTTTTCGGAATCTCCAGTGCCTAAAACATGTAAATCCGTCAAAAAAAATTTTTCGATTTTCAAAACGATTGCAGTATGATGGGTAAGTAATAAATTCGATGGTCCTGCTATCTATTGATGGTCAGTATAATTAAAAAATAAAAACAATCGCATTTTGGAAAACAAATTCGATATATGGCATCTAGCTTCACTCTACAATGTAGGCATGCCAATTTTCCGCGGAAACGCGGATTTCCGTGTTTTGCTTATTTTCAAAATCCGCGGATTTCCGCTTTTTTATTTATTTTCAAAACCCGCGGATTTCCACAATTTTTTTTTTATTTTATCGGCCGCACCGCCATTTTTTACTACGACGAAATTGGTCAAAAATGGCGGAAAAATCTCCGACGGCGAAAAATGATCGCGAAAATAACGCGTTTTTGCCAAAAGATTCCGAAAAAAGAGACGAATTTTCGTCAAAAGAATATGAATAAAACGTGATTTGTGTCAAATGATTGCGAAAAAAGGCGTTATTTCTGCCAAAAGATCGCAGGAAAAAGCGCTATTTCATTCAAAACATCGTAAAAAGACGAGTTTTTCGTCAAAAAATTGATTCCTGTCGACGGATCTAAGAAAAATGTTATTTTCGTCGAAGAATCGCGAAAATGACGCAGCCTCTGTCAAGGAATAGCGGAAAAGACGCGATTTTCCTCAAATGATCGTGGAAAAAACGTAATTTTTGTCAGAATTGCAGAGTTTTGTCAAAAGGTCGTGAAAAAAGACACGATTTTTTTTCAAAAGATTGCTGATAATACGTGATTTTGGTCAAAAGATGGCTTAAAAAAGCACTATTTCTGACAAAAGATCGCAAAAAGAGACGCGTTTTTTGTTAAAAAAAATAGCAAAATAAACGCGATTCCTGTCGAAAGATCGCAAAATTAACGGTTTCTTACAAAGAATCGCAAAAAAGATGCGATTTTCGTTAAGTGATAGCGGAAAAAACGCAATTTTTTGTCAGAATTGCCGAGAAAACGCGGCTTTTTGTCAAAGGAGCTAGGAAAAGACACGACTTTTGTCAAAAGATCGTGGAAAAGACGCAATCTTGTCAAAGAATTGCGAAGAAGTCGCGGATTTTTTAAAAAAAAATCACGAAAAGTCGCGAATTTTTGTCAGTTGATTGCGAAAAAGTCGGAATTTTTGTTCAAGGATCGCAAAAAAGTCTCGAATTTTTGTTCAAGGATCGCGAAAAAGTCGCAAATTTTTGTTCAAGGATCGCGAAAAAGTCGGGAATTTTTGTTCAAGGATCGCGAAAAAGTTGTGAATTTTTGTTAAAGGATCGCGAAAAAGGCGCGAATTTTTGTCAAATGATCGCAAAAAACGCGATTTTTGGTCTAAGGATCGCGATAGAGACGGGATTCCTGTCAAAAAGTCTTGAAAAAAGTGAATTTCGTCAAACGGTCGTGGAAAAAACGTGAATCATGCATGTGCTTATTGCTCACTCGTGAGGGGGGGGGGGTGATTCAAAAGATTTTCAGTCTTGGCAAAATTTCAAACTTGCACCCATGATCAAATATAGGTGAAAATTGACAGTCGCCACATGGCGATTAAAAAAACGCGATTGATCGCCATTCGCCTAGTGGGGATTATAAATTCTGTTACCAATCGCCAAATGAAATATAGCTTTTTTCAGGGAAATATGCACTTCTGCTTTGCTTAAATTCTAATTATACACTGATTAATTTTTTTCCCTATTGGATGCAAACAGATTTAAGCCAAATTTGGAGTTTTATGACTGTGCCATAAGTTATTTTGAAGTAAGATTTTTAAATGAATTTGCTTATAAAAGTTTTAAAGAATAATTGTGCATTTTTGAAAATTTATCATATTGATATATTTTATATATCAAAATTATTGAATAAAATTTCATTACCCATTCTTATATTTGTGTTCTTATTTATTTTAATGTATTTTTGTATTATATGTGTGTGGGTGCTTCAATTCAAATAATAACAATCTATATTTAATGTACCATTTTCACTTTAACTTTTTTAACACGCATCGGTTTAAATTATTTTGTTCTATTTTTACTTTGCGCGTTATATCAACTTTTTTTCTCAATTTTTACCTCACGCGTTATTTTAACGTTTTTGCTCATTTTTTACCTCACGCGTAATTTCCTCTTTTTTGTTTTTTTCTCACTCTCATCCCTGACAATGTTCCAAATCAAACATGATTAATGAATATTTATTATTCATGTACAAGGCTCCACAAAAGTCATCGGAAAAACTACTTTCTAAGGTCAATAATTGTTAGAAGTCCCATATTTTAATTATAATGCCTAAAACTGTGAAATTAATGTACATTGTTGATGTGCATTATTATATGTTTTTAACAAAAGATAGATTCGTGTCAATTCTATTATATTCGAAAGAGTGTAACTTCATTAAAATGTACTTGAAACGATTTTTTCCTGTTGACCGTAATGTACCTTTTGATTATCCCTGTATAGAAATTATACATCAGATTTTTAAAAAATTTGAAATGACTAGACAAAATCATGCAAAAATTATATATTTTAAATCTCAAACGATTTGGTTTGTTAGTTTTTGTTAGTTAATTATTTATATGAACAAAAATGTATCAAACAGCAGGAAGAACTGAAGAAAAAAGATGAAGAAAATAAGAAAGCAATAGAAAAAGCAAATGAGGAAAAGTTGCAGAAACAAAAAGAAGTCATTAAAAAATGTGAAGCATCATTAGAAAAATGAAAAGAAAAAGAACAAGTACGTAAAACTGCAGATAAATTGTTTTCAGAAGCAACAGAAAGATTAAACTAGTTGGATGTGTCAATCCCGAAACTTTCTTCTATCTCATAAGTACATTTTAATATTAAAAAAAAAAAAAAAAAAAAAAAAAAAACGTGGTGACTTCAAAGTTACCCACTATCGAATTTCCTCGAACATTTGACCTAGTCTAATGAGATTCTGGTATCCGAAAAGCCTAAAACGCAAAATTTAATTATTATTCTGAGAAAATGAGTTTAGTAGTGCCTCATGTTGGGTAATTTATACTAAAACCTAATAAGCATCTATCTAATCAAGACCTAACAGAATCTGAAATTCGATGGAATTTCGTCCATTAGTTCTTGAGGTATAGTTATGACAAAAAATTTGCAAAACGTAGCACAGCAACACCATATCTTGGACAATTTATGCCAAAACGTAAAAAAGCGTCTAATTATGTTATGGTGTAAAAAAATCTGAAGTTTGATGAAATTCTGTGGATTAGTTCTTGAGATATAGCTAGTTAAAAAAAACCGTGTAAAATATAGCACAGCAGCACCATCAGTTGAAGGATTTATAACAAAATGTAATCATCGTGTAATTATGTTATATGTCATTTTGTAACAAAATCTGAAGTTTGATGAAAATCTGTGCGTTGGTTGTTGAGATATAGTTATCGTAAAAATCGTGCAAAATGCAGCATAGCTGCACCACCTGTTGCAAGGTTAATACCAAAATGTAATCAGCGTCTAATTATGTTATATATTCTAGTGTAAAAGAAACTAAAATTTGATGAAGTTCTCTGCATTAGTTCTTGAGATATAGCTATCGCAAAAATCGTGCAAAATGTAGCATAGCAGCGCCACCTATAGGGAAGTTCACACCAAAACCTTATCAGCGGCTATGTATCTCAAGGTATCGCGGAATCTGAAGTTTGGTGAAATTCTGTGCATCAGTTCTTGAGATATAGCTATCATGAAAATCATGAAAATCGTCGCACAGCAGCTCCACCTGCGGGCCAATTTACAATAAAACGTAATCAGCGTCTATGTATATCATAAGGTCACAGAAAACGAAGTTTGGTGAAATTCTGTGCATTAGTTCTTGAGATATAGCATTCTTGAAAATCATGAAAAACGTAGTATAGCAGCGCCACCTGCAGGCCAATTTTCCCCAAAAACCAATAGCCACTAATTCATATCAAGGTCTAACTGAATATAAAATTTTATTAAATTTCGAGCTTTAGTTCTTGAGATAGAGCGCCCACAAATTTTTTGTCACATACAGACAGACTCACATACAGACTGACAGACTCACAGACAGACACACAGACAGACGGACAGACTCACAGACAGACATTTTCTAAAAATAGACAAAACGTGTTCAGGACCTTCTAAAGTATGTAAATCCATCGAAAACCGAAAGTCGAAAATTTTCATGATTCCAATACTTTCTTCTTGTAAAGATAGAAGAAAGTAAAAAGGGAATCCAGAATAAAAATCTTGAAGAAATCAGTTTAGCTAATGCTATGTTGAAAGGTGTAGCAAATGTACGGAAGGAAGAGGAAGAAGAGAGGAAAGAAAGAAATAAAATACAAAAGGCACTAGAGAAAAGAAAATCAACTATTATTGATAACTATTTTGTCAAAAAACAAAACAAAAAAAAATTAATGGATATTTTATAAATTTATAAAATTTTTACAGATTATGTGTAAATGTTGCAAATTATCAACATCTATTGATAATCATTTTCTTTTTAGAAAAGATGTTATGTAAACGTTCTAACTTTACACATTGTATATAAATTTTGTGCTATTACTATTAGAGATATCCCTAAATATGTATTTTTAGTGTGTAATCTTAACTTAAAAAAATATTTTTTGGTGCTGAATTTTATGTTTGTTTTTGAATGTACTACTTCAAATATTTCATCACAATAAAAAAAATTTCCAGTAAAATGGATTCCTGCTCATTCAGTATGTTTGAAAATAATTATTTTCTTGTTGATTTTGTTATCTCCTTTAGCTAAATAAAATGTGAAAGATTAATTAAGGAAAAGAAGAAATAAAATATAAACCTTTTGAAAAAAATTTATAAAATCTAGTTAAAACAATTATTATTTTATGAAGTTTTCAGCTACAATTGAGTAATTAAGACAACTATTACTGCTTAGTAATCAATTAATTTATATAACTTTGATGGTTAAAAATCTATTATTACTCAAGCGATTTTTCTAAAATTATATTTTATTCAGGCATTGGAGTAGGCAGCATTTTTTTTTTTTTTTTTTTTTTTTTTTTTTTTGGAATGGGCCTAAGATGTGCCAAACTGATATTTAGATTATATACGTTTAATTTTTATTGAATCAATTTTATTCTGGGGAGGGTATATTAGCCTCCTAGCTAGTATTAGTAGGTAGCTAGTATTTCCCATACTAGCTACGCACATGTATTCAGGTCTTTTCTAATGAAGAATTTTCCCAAATTTTTAACTTCGCCTTTTAAGAAAACAAATGTAATTTTTAATTTAATTATTGCAAGGTGAACATTCCAACAAGACCTGTTTTAAACAGTGATTTGTCTTTTATGAAGAATTTCCCTTTAAAATTCCCTAATGGACACGATGGTAAGTTGCTGTCTAATTAAATTTATTTACATAGTTATATATGCAGTACTTTTATATTAGTTATAGTTGATTGATTTAGATGATAAAAGTCCCTCTTACATTTGACGAGTGAGACAGTCTTTAACATGTACAATTATTAATTTATTTTTGTTTTGCTAATTTTTTTAAATCTACTATGAATGCCACTGATATTTTTAAAATAAATGAATTTTTTACTGCTTTCACATACTTCAAAATTCCTCCCCCCCCCCCCCAAAAAAAAAAAAAAAATGCTTCATATGCAGTATTTTTCTTTTTTTTTTAAGTAAATCAATATTTAAAGGGCTCAAATACATTTAAAAAATTTGTCAGGCATCATTTATATTGTATTTAATTATCAAAATTAATTGTTTGTTTAGTCACTATTTGATCACTTTTTTGAAGGAACTTCAGTCCCTATTTCCACTATTTTTGAGGCTACAATTTGCGCTGAGCCCTGAATTTGCCAATTTGATGCATATGAGAGCAAAAATGAATTTAAAAATAAATCGGAAAATAAGCAGTTTGAATCGAAATACACCCTTAAATTAAGGATTTCAGCTCCGACATTTAAATTTTTGTTTGAACACATATATATACGAGTGTAGGCTATAGCCTACACTCGGCTCGGTAAGAAATGTTCAATCTAATATTAATCCTATGGTAGTGTTATTTACAGACTTCTTGCCCCCCCCCCCCTTTCAATATTTTTAAATGATTTTTTTTCACACAGGGTGCAGTACCTATTTTTTTATTCTGCATTTCTACTTTTTCAATTGTTTGTTGCAGTTTTTTAATATGCAGATGCTTCTACTTTGATAGCAGTTCTGAAAATAAAACTATTCTCGCAGAAAGAAATTATTACAAAAGTTGAAAAAATACATACACACAACAACAGATATCAATTTAAACAAAGTATCACATCCAAAAAAATAAAATAACAATAACAATAATAATATAAAAAGTATTAAAATACAAGTGAGAAAAATGTAAGAAATTACCCCTGATTAGAAATTACCCCCTGATTTTAACATTAATGATGGCATATATATATGTATATATTATATAATATATATTTATATATACATATATATATATTAAAATCAAAGCGAGAAAATTGAAAATAAGGTTCCCATAGGATTAATAATAGCATTCTTCTTCCTTATTGTGAATATTGAAACCATTTCTACAAGTTACTTTTGCATTTTCTTCGATAATTTATTTTAATGCTTATACCCATGTTGAATGAATCTTTTTATTTAAGGTACTTGATGTTGATCAATCCTGCGTGTGGTACAAACTACAATAAATCAATTGACGGATAGTGATAATGCTACTAAGTGGATAAAGCTATTGAAATTTCTACATAAAAATAAATGACACACTGAGTAAAATAAAATAAATTTTATACATAAGTATTATAACTATGTATTATGATATAGTGTATTATTGTAATTTAATCGTTGTAATAAATCTTTTTTTTTATATTTTAATTGCTTGTTTTAAATATGTGTGAATCATAATATATTAATTTATTTTGTAAATGTTAAAAAACATTTATATTTTGAATTTTAGGTAGATTTCGTATGAAATACTACCTATTGCAATCGCACCAGTTTTATATCTATCTATCTATCTCTATATATGTCTCACTTTTTTATGGACACGATAACTTCTATAATTCTTCACCAATCTCCACCAAACTGGTACATAAAATCAAAGCGGATAAAATCTCGGCTATGTTCGTTAATGGGCAAAATCGGACCAAGGGGGTCGGAATAGGGGGCGTTTTTGTGAAAACCGAAAAAACGCCATAACTTCTTAATTAAAGTAGATATCGAATCGGTTTAAAGTTTATATTACTTCTTAAAAATGGGACAAAAGTTTATGCATAACAGATTTTTGATAAATTAAGAAGTGGGCTCAAGGGGTGAAAAAAACAGGGGTTTTGAGAGAAAAAAATTCATAACTTCGTCAATTTTCAAGATATCAAGTCCAACTAAATTTTTTGTAAATGTTCTTAAAATTATCTAAAGCTTTTGTATTTACAAGTTTTTGATAGGACCAACTTTTACCGATGAAAAAAATTAAAAACGAAAAGAAAAAGGGCGATGAAAAAAGAGAAAAATCCATAACTCCGTCAATTTTTAAGCTATCAAATCTGATTAAATTTATTTTACATCTTCTCAAAAATATCTGCAACTTTTATATTGACAAGTTTTTCGTAGGACCGATTCGCATAGCAAAAAGAAATAAAACAAAAATAGTAGTTGGAGAAAAAACCTCAAATCCAAACTGCTTATATTCTGACTCATTTTTAAATTCATTTTTGATTTTAAACGCAACCAAATGGTAGATCCTCTTATTTAGAAACTGTATAAAGTGACGCTTTGGTTAATTTTCTGATAAAGACAGAATATATTTCAAAAAAGGCTACCAAAAAGGGTATTTTGAACAGAATTTTCGAAAGCCATCGGGACTGAAAATTTAAGGAAGTGTTCAAATAAGAAATTGCTTTTTTTTCTGACTGGTTTTTATATCCATTTTTGCTCTCAAACGCATCCAATTTACAGATCCTCTTATTTAGGAGCATTAATGTGATGCATTGATCGGTTTTTTGATAGAGACAGAATATGTTTTGAAAAAGGCTACCAAAAAGGGTATTTTGAACAGAATTTTCAGAAGTCTTCGTGATTTGAAAATTTAAGGAAGTTTTCACATAGCAAATTGCGTTTTTTATGACTTGTTTTAAAATCCATTTTCGCTCTCAAACGCATCCAATTTACAGATCCTCTTATTTAGGAACTATATACTGTGACGCATTGGCCAGTTTTTTGATAAAGAAAGAATATATTTTTAAAAATGCTGTCAAAGCGAGTATTTCGCACAAGGGCGCCCATATGATGAATTTTAGGGGAGGGCTGAGGAAAATTTCAACTTTCCCCAAAACTATCACATATTTTTGTAAATATTTAAGGTACTTTGCGTTTTTTTTGCGGCTTTTGAGTTTTCCCTCCGATTTTTTGACGAAATATGCGTTTTTCGCGATCCTTTTAAGAAATATGTGCTTTTTCTACGAATTTTAGATTAAATTTGTTTCTTTCACAGTTTCTTGACAAAAATTGTTTTTTTTTTTTTTCAATTTTTGTGTGAAATTTGCGACTTTTTTGTGATTTTTGAACAAAATTAGAGTTTTTTCGCGATATTTTGAAGAAATTTGTGTTTTTTCCACGATTTTTGGTTTTTTCTATGCTTTTTGAACGAAAGCAGAGATCTTTTTTGCTATTCTTTGACAAAATTAGAGATCTTTTCGTGATTCCTTAATGAAATTTGTGTTTTTTCCATAATTCTTTGATGAAATGTGCGTTTCTCTCTCTCTTATTTAACAACATTTCCGTTTATTTGCATTTCTTTGGCAAAATTCGCATTTTTCCTGTAATCCTTGATTAAAATTCTCGCTTTTTTGCCATCGTCAGTAGCATGGGTGTAGTATAAAAAAGAATCAGTGGAAGATTTTCCCGCCCAGCGCGTGACTGGCTATTGGACATCACCCCACCTCACGCGCTGGCGCCATATCACGCGCTTTCGCGTGAGCGGCAGCGAATGTGTTAACATTGCAATTTTTTATTAGCTCCATGAAAAATACTGAAAAATTCTTCTGATTTTATCTGCGCAAAAGAAAAATATCAAGAAATTTCTGTCGGTGCTAATAAACAGAATGCAAATGTTAATCTACAGAATGCAATTTATTTACAATTAGCTCTAGATAAAAAGAATATGTAGAAACTATTTTGAGACATTAAATAATCACTACTGCAATAATCACTACGTTGCAGCATCTATATTAAAGACTTGTGAGCGTATTTCTTGTTTTATATTCGTACCATTGTTTAGAGAGAGATTACAGAGATTTTCTTAAAGAATGGCAAAATGATTAGAAAAATATGGTATGGACTTATTAGTTTTCTGACCACATTGTTTCACATACACCAGGAATATTTAAAAAAAATCTAAGAGTGCTCCCCCTAAAAATCTTATCACTCGTTATGGGGAGAGAGAAGCCTGGGCAAGCATCATTCGGGAAGATCCCCTTCTGTCTATCGATAGATTTTTTTTTAATAATGTGTAAGTGGCTAATACTAAACTTCATACGTATTGTATGTATGTGTAAATTTTGTTCTCGGTGCAGTTCACATTTGTATACAGGGTATCACAAAAAGATAGTCACAACTTTAATTGTAAAAAAAGAAATGATAGACTGGTTGACAGAAGTATCATTTTGCAAACTTTTTCTTTGATTATCTACATACGTAACATAAAATGGCTAAAAGATAATGTCCCACATGGGTCATAATTAATCATTTTAACTTGCCATTCTTCTATGAAAATGTTAATAAAGAATTTCTTTTGATAACAACGGAATACTAAGTCGTTATAATAAAACATTTTATAATTAATTTTCTAATGTAGTTTGTTTTTCGCGTAAATGAATGGGGTACTGGAAGCAAAGAGAGGAAGGAGAACCACACTTATTTTCCTAAATGTTTGAAAATGTATGAAATCTGATCTCCATTTGGCTAATTTTAATCATTTGACCCTTTTTAGTGAAAATCCTAATTACTCTCATGGGGGGTGAGGGGGCTAATGAGTGAACCATATACCCCTGCATAAGTTGGGCCCTGGTTAAAATCTGACACATTCAGGATTCTAATCTTTATTGGATTGGGGAAAAGAAATTTTCCAATTAAAAAATAGTACTGCTAATTCACATCTTATTGTTATATCTGTGTCTAATTTCTCAGCGGTTTGTTCGCGCAAAAACAGTTTTACCCATGAAAATGGGTCGTGTCTGTAACGGAATCCTTCCTTATGCAGAAAATGTATTACACTCTAGTAGGAGAAAAAAACACATAGTAACACCTGCTATAGTAAAAATTGTATAAAATATAATTTGTTTCTTATCTCATGTTTTTCCTCTTTATAAAAAGCAAATTATTCGAGAGGACTAATTCAAATCTAACCGAAACCGAATCCGTTTAAATCAGAATATAACTTCTATACTAATAAAATAACAAATCGCTCTGTCTGCGTGTGTGTGTGTGTGTGTGTGTGTGTGTGTGTGTCTGCGATGGCTAGCAAAATCTATGGGACGTACGAAGCTCAAAATTTTTATGAGAGTAGCCCAATATCTCTCCTGATGCACCTGAGCTTCAGAATTTCGAAATTCTATTTATTAACTGAGTAATTAATTAAATTCCAAAGATCACTCTCATAAAAAATCGCCTTTTTTCTTCTTTTTTTCTCTTCATTCAGTTATGGTTGGTTGGTTGCATAAAATTTTCGCATAAATAATTAAAAAAGCTGGGAATAGACCTTTAAAATTCATAGACTGGCAAACTGTCAGTTTAAATGATGATTTTTTATCACAGCGGTTGTAAACCATGGAGGAAAAAGATAGGTGGTGGTGAAGTGAACCGAAAAAAGGGTTGCAATATTAAATCATTTATCGCTCAAATTTTAATGTCCCAAACAAAAGCATGTGGAAGTGATTTTGTATTAATAAGACGAATTGAAAGAAATGAATTACAGCCGAAGCGTATTTTATGAAGAAATAGTAATTTTTTAAAATGGTCTTTTTTCTATTATATTATTTATTTTTAAAAAAATGTTTGCTTTTAAAATAATTGAAATTGATAAATTCGAAATAATTAAATGTCAAAATAAAATAAAATAAAATATTGAAAACATTTGATTTGAACTAAAAATTGTATTACTAAAAGGTTTCTTTTTTTTTCAGAACTTTTTAATACTTTATAACGTAGATGAAAATATGGTTTTAATATAACAACATATTAATAACTCTATATCAATATATAAAATATATTTATGAAAACATTCTTTTAAAATCATGCGCGAAAACTTAAATAACAAATATTAGTCTAAAATCTAGATTTCAGAGTGCAGACGATTTTAAGACATTAACGAAAGAATGCTAACTTTTCAAGCAAAATCTTAAATGATGCTTCTATATTGATATTTCAAAGTGACGGCTAGGTTACATTTATGTTATATTTAAGTTACGGTAGGGTAATGTTAAGTCGCAGTTAGGTTACAGACAGATTATGGTTATGGTACAAAAGTTTACGGTTAGGAATTTGTCCACAGAGTCAACATTACGCATGCTTTGATTAAAAATATACACTTTTGTTAAATGGCTCTGAAATTATAATACTATATACCAATCTTTTATCATCGCGTATCGATTCATTCAAGGTATAGTCGGATTTAAGAATGATATAATTAGTTTGAAATTCAAAATATTTCACTTGGGATTTCTATGTGAAAAAAATAATTAGTTACGTGATTTAACAGTGATTTTTACGGGTAAATATCAACACTTTAACACGAAACTAACGCAATCGTTGGATACATGTTCCCTCCCGTGTTTCTCATTGCTCATTTTAAGTATTTTTAGAGCTTAATATTAGTTGTTGTTTTTAAAACCGATTTTTCACAAAGTCAGCTGCAACGTATTTCAGACAATGCATTTCTGCATGCTTCCAGTTATTGATAAAATCATACAAATTTCAAGTTCGTTTAATATTGTTAATACGGACCCGGGCAACGCCGGGCGGGTCAGCTAGTAAGAAATAAAATTCATGGTTATCTATATTAATAAAATAACAAATCGCTCTGTCTGTGTGTGTGTGTGTGTGTCTGCGATAGTTAGCGAAAACTACGGTACGTACAAAGCTCAAAATTTTTATGAAAGTAGCCCAATATCTCTCCTGATGCACCTGACGCTCAGAATTTCAAAATTCTATTTATTAACTGAGTAATTAATTAAATTCCAAACCTCACTCTCATAAAAAATCGCTTTTTTTTTTAGCTTTTTTCCTTTTCATTCTCTTATGGTTGGTTGGTTGCATAAAATTTTCTGCAGAAATAATTTAAAAGACTGGGACTGACCTTTAAAATTCATAGACTGGCAAACTGTCAGTTTAAATGAGGATTTTTTTTTATTACAGCTGCTGTATGCCATGGAGGAAAAAGATAGGTGGTGGCGACGTAAACGGAAAAAAAGGTTTGCAATTTGAAACCATTTATCGCTGAAATTTTAATGCCTCAAAATAAAGCACGAGGAAGGAATTTTGTATTAATAAGACGGATTGGAAGAAATGAATTACAGCTGAAGCATATTTTACGAAGAAATAGCAACTTTTTTAAATGGTTTTTTCTATTATATATTATTTATTAAAATAAATATTTGCTTTTAAAATAATTGAAATAGGAAAATTAAAAATAATTAAATGGCAAAACAAAATAAATAAAATATTGAAAACATATGATTTGAAGTAAAAAATTGTATTACTAAAAGTTTTCTCTTTTTTTTCAGAAATTTTTAATACTTTATAACGTAGATGAAAAATTTTTATGATTTAACAACATATTAATAACTCCATGTCAATATATAAAATATAGTGATGAAAAGATTCTTTTAAAATCATGCATGAACACTTAAATAATAATATTAATCTAAAATCAAGATTTCAGAGTGCAGACGATTTTAAGACATTAACGAAAGAATGTTGATTTTTCAAGCAAAGTCTAAAATGATGCTTCTGTATTGATATTTCAAAGTCATATGATAAAAATAATCAAATAATTCTTACCTATGATTAATCTAATTGTATCTTTCATGCATTCTGATCGTGTATTACAGGCAATAATGGCACAAAACGTTATTTTTTAAACGAAATTTTAGTCATCTATTCAATAACAGTTTAAAAGGTAAAAAACTAAGACAAAGAAATACTGGTTTAAATCGGTTTGAATTGATCGAAGTTTCAAAGGACATGGTTGGTGCTTATTTGGACTTAATGTAGCTGATTTTAGAGTTACATTTTTTGCGTCACCCCAAAACATTATACTGCCACTCTATTAATTTCTTTTTACTATATGGTTTTACGCATATTTTTGGCATTTCGAACATTAGAATGAGAGTCATTAGCTGTGTTGCTGTAAAAAACATTACACAACACTTTTCTATGAGTTTATTTTTTTAATCATTGATTAAATTTAAATATGTTCTATTCAATTTAAAATTGTAATATGGCTTTAATTTGTTTTTAAAACAAAAATAAAATAGCTGTTTGGCGTACAATTGTTTGTATCCGCAAACGATTCATTCACCATAATAAATTATCAAATAGCGAAGTAAATTATCTATCAGAAATAGCCATAAAAATAATAGTAGCAAAACTGATTATAAACTTAATGATTAGACTAATTTAAACATAACCCGATCCCAAACAGAAAAAAACAGACCACACTCCGATCCGTGATACATAAAATTTCCATGAGTATAAACCCGACCCTGACCTATAAATTATGTTTGGAAAAAACTATGGATTTGATAACTGACCCGAAAAAATCTGAATCCCGCAAAAACGTTTAAGTGAAGCATAACCCGACTCAAACAAGGAAAAATAATTTTCTTGGGTATGAAACCTGACCCGAACCTAAATATTTTCTTGAAAAAAACCCGAAATATGACTCGAACGAAATCTGAAACCGAAAAAAATATTCCAGAGAACTATAACCCTATCCCAGCAAGACAAAATACTTTCCTTGGTCATAAACCCGACTCAAACCTAAAAAACTCCGTTTGAAAAATCCTGAACTTTGACCCAAACCACATCTAAATCTGACCAAAGTATTCGAAAGAACTATAACCGGATTCGAGTAACACAAAATAATTTCCGTGGACATGAACCCGATACGAACCTAAAACTCCCATTCAAAAAATACCTGAAATTTGAATCGAACCAAATCTGAGTCTGACAAAACTATTTCAAAGAAACGCAACCGGATCCAAACAAGACAAAATATTTCCATGGACATGAACACATTCCGAACCCAAAAAAATTCTTTGAAAAAATCGCGAACTGAACGAAATCTGAACCTGGCAAAAATATTCCAGTGAAGCATGTCCTTATTCGAACAAGACAGAATTATTTCCGTGAACATACAAAAAGACCCCAACCCAGCAGTTATATTTGAAGAAAAAACCCGAAATCTGAATTGAACCAAATCTGGACCTGACAAAAATATTCCAAAGAACTATAACCCAATCCAAGCAAGACGAAATAATTTCTATGGACATAAACCCAATTTCAACCTAAAAAATTCGATTTGTAAAAAACTGAAATTTGACCCAAACCACATCTATTTCCACCAAAATATTCGAAAGAATTATAACTGGATTCGAGTATGACAAAATAATTTCCATGGACATGAACGAGATCCGAACCTAAAAATTCTATTTGAAAAAATACCTGAAATTTGAATCGAACCAAATCAGAACCTGATAAAAAATATTCCAAAGAATCGTAACCGGATCTGAATAAGACAAAAAATTTCCATTCACATGAACCGAATCTGAACCTAAAAAATTTCTTTCAAAAAATCACGAAATCTAAACTGAACCAAATCTGAATTTGAAAAAAATATTCCAGTGAAGCATGTTCTTATTCGAACAAGGCAGCATAATTTCCGTTAACACGCAAGAAAAACCGAACCCAAAAATTCAATTTGAAGAAAAAGCCGAAATCTGAATTGAAATAAATCTGTTCCCGACAAAAATATTCCAAAGAACCATAACTGTATCCGAACAAGGCAAAATAATTTCCATGGACATGAATACGACCCGAACATTAAAACTCAATATAAAAAAAAAAACTTAAATCTGAACCGAACGAAATCTGAACCCGACAAAAATGTTCTAATGATTCATAGCCAGATCCGAACAAGACAAAATAATTTCCATGGACATGAAACCAATATATGCTTTGGTAACATTTAGGTTGCAATTACATTACGGTAAGTCTTTGATTATATTTAATTTCCCGTTAGGTTACAGTTAGGTCACGGTTAAGTTAAAGTTAGGTTAAAGTTAAATTGCATTTATGTTATGGTTAGAATAAGGATATGTTACAATAAAGTGAAGGCTAGGTTACATTTATGTTATATTTAATTTACGGTAAGGTACTGTTAAGTCAAAGTTAGGTTACAGGCAGGTTATGGTTACGGTACAAAAGTTTACGGGTAGGAATTTATCCATAGAGTGAGCATTACGCATGATTTGATTAAAAATAACACTTACTTTTGTTAAATGGCTCTGAAATTATAATACTACATACCAACATTTTAGCTACCAGCGAGTATCGATTTCATTCATGGTATAGTCGGATTTGAGTGATATAATTAGTTTGAAATTCAAAATATTTCACTTGGGATTTCTATGTGAAAAAAAAGTAATTAGTTACATGACTTAACAGTGATTTTTGATAAATATCAACACTTTAACACAAAAATCACGCAGTCGTTGGATACATATTCTCTCCCGCGTTTCTCATCGTTCATTTTGAGTATTTTTAGAGCTTAACATTAGCTGTTTTTTAAACCGATTTTTCACACAGTCAGTGGCCACGTATTTTAGACAATGCATTTCTGCATGTTTCGAGTTAATGATAAAATCATACAAATTTCAAGTTCGTTTAATATTGTTAATACGGACCTGGGCAACGCCGGGCGGGTCAGCTAGTAAGAAAATAAATTCCACACAATTATACCTCCTTAAACGGAAAACTGTTTAAAACAGAAATTTCTTACGATGCCTTCTTTACAGGATCAAGTTAGAATTTTCATATCTTGCAACTGATTTATATTTTAAAAAAGTATGACAAAACCAAAATCTAGGGGGGGGGGGGCTCAAGCCCCACTTTGCCCCCCCATATGGGCGCCCATGATTTCGCACAAAATTTTCGGAAGCAATCATGATTAAAGAAATAAGGATGTATTCAAACAACAAATCGGTTATTTTATGACTCATTTTTAAATTCAATTTTTTTCTCAAATGCATTCAACTGACAGTTTTTTGTTATTTAGGAACTGTATAATGTACTATTTTGGTCGATTTTTTAATAAATTCAGAATCTATTTCAAAATATGTTGTCAAAATGGGCATTTGAGCTGAATTTTTCTTAAGATGATTCTGATAAAACCAGTTTTTGCAGAAAAATGAAATAAAAATTTTTTCATAAATGGCCAAATGAAGTTATTAAACTGGGTTTATCTCTAATCATATATTTTTTTTTGTTGAAATGAGCGCTCTTCGAAATCTACCTCCGCCTATAGGCCCAGCCGGCAGGGATTTTTTGAAAATGTATGTGATTTGTATTCTCTTCATGCCTTTCTGATCCTTTAGATTTATATTTATGACTGACAAACAACAAAAGAAGTATGAAATAATTTTTCGGCAGTCAGTATTCTTGAATTATTTGTTAATATTTAATAAAATTTAACAAATTTTGATTCTTTAATAAAAATAATATACAATCTATTAATTATTTTAAGTTTTAATAATTTATGGAAATGTAAGAAAGAAATTTAATATTAGCATTTTATTTTATCAGAGATCACTTCATGCTATCATAGCGGTCACAAATGTAAACACGCTTTTTTGTGATTTTTTTTTTTTTTTTTTTTTTTAATTCTCTAAGTGCATACTACTTTTATAGCATCTTTATACCTCTATTTTAAAATAATAATTTTCGCCATGTATTTAAACCTGAAATGTGACAGTAGTAACTGTTTTAAAGTAGTGGTATAAAAAATAAATGTATAAAAAGGTGTAGTAGTTGGCAGCTATGTAAGTGTAATTGCACAATTCATTGTTTTTAGTTCCATTTTACCATATTTTTTTTCAACAATTGTACATAATGACAAAAAATACTTCCTTAACAAACACAGAAAATTTTATATTTATAAAAAAATAAATATATATATATACTACACATTCTTTTTTTACCAGTTACATATCTTTGCAGAACTTGATGACCTACAAATGGTCTTATTAAAATTTTTATCAAAATATTTAAATGTATCCTCACATATCTAATATCTTCCGCCAAAATAAATTTTTATAATAAGAGTAAGACTTTGTGCTCATCATGTATATTCGTCGATTCTGATTACAGAATAGCCCATAAGAATATCCCATATTTGACAGGATAATAATAAAAAAAAGGACTGTAAAGAGAAACTTGTTTGTTTTAAAATATATAATAGGTATGACAAGAGTTTAAAATGACTATGTTTTAGAAATGATGCTTGGTAAGTGTTGTCCATTATAAGCAATATAACTTTCTAGACAATATCTGAAATCTATCATCACCTAACATATTATGTCTTGTGGGAGCTGTTACTCTGCTTGAGACAAGACCTACATTCATTCTGACCTCAAGAAAGTAATTCAGGTACAGTAGCAATTCTCCCACAAGACGATCTGTTCGTGATGATAGATTCTAGATATCGTCTTGAAATGTATATTGCTCGCAATGTCGTGGTAAAAAATGGCGGCGCGGCCGCCAAAAATAAGAAAAATTGTGGAAATCCGCGGGTTTTGAAAATAAATAAAAAAGCGGAAATCCGCGAATTTTGAAAATAAGCAAAATGCGGAAATCCGCGTTTCCGCGGAAAATTGGCATGCCTATTTATATTATTTTTTGGGGAGGAGTAGGGGTGAGGGGGAGAAGAGGTCAGAGTGAATCCATTTATGCAAATATTATAAGTAGTTCTGAAATTAAAGTTTCTATTTTAAGTTCATACTTCTGATGCAATGTTTTACACAGCAATCTTAGCTAGTTGTCCAATTTAAATTTTAAGATGTTTTTACTTAAAACAGCAATTAATAAACATGGCAATCTAATGTTTAATTTGCCACTAAATTGCAATAAAGTTGTTGAAAACATTCTTACAGCAAATTTTCTGCAATTCTATCACGAAATTTTTATTTTTCCTTGATCTTTTGCCGAAAATCCTGTTTTCTCGCGATCTTTAGCAGAAAATGACGATGTTCTTGCGATCTTTTGCCGAAAATTACGGTTTATCACAATCTTTTCATGAAAATCACAGTTTATCGCAATCTTTTCATGAAAATCACAGTTTATCGCAATCTTTTCATGAAAATCACGGTTTTCTCGCGATCTTATGACGAAATTCGTATTTTTCTTGTGATATTTTGACGGAATCCGCGTCTTTCTCACGATGTTTTAACGAAAACTGCTTTTTCTCGTGACATTTGGACGAAAACTGCGTTTTTCTCCTGATATTTTGACGAAAATAGCATTTTTTCGTGATCTTTCGGCGAAAATGGTATTTTTTCAGCAGTCTTTCGACGAAAATGGCTTTTTTTTGCGATCTTTTGGTGAAAATCACATTTTTATTCCGCAATATTTTGACGAAAATCGCCTTTTTTTGCACTCTTTTGACGCAGTCCGCGTTTTTCTCGCGATATTTTGATTTGCTTTCAAAATATAAATTTTATCTATTACCATACATAAATACATATGGGAATGCTTATATCATACAAACTGCTAAACTAATTTTTATAGAACTTATCTTGCCAGTTAATTAATTGTCAGGGAAAAATTTTTGCATATAACAATGTTCTGCATTGTTTAATTACCCAGATATAGGAGAAGGGTCTACAATTAAGTTAACTTGATTATAAAAAATAATTACATTACAAATAATTATGCCTCTTGTTCTGATAAACAAATTTTTATGAGATTTACATTGTCAGTTACATAATTCTTAGATAATGGTTTTAGTGTGTGCTGTTCTAGGTTGATCAGTTACAAAGAAGTGGGAGAAAATTCTATATATAAACAAAATTCAAATGGAAATTTCATTCTGAAAACTTATATCTCATGTCCTTCTGAATGGATTTTTATGGAGCTTTGACTCATATTAAAGTGGTTTTCAACAAAATACCAACAATCAACCCAATCAACATTCATCAATTAAAAAAATTCTGACTCTTTAAAAATAAAAACATGATACTTGCAGACATGATTATTGAAGTGATTTGCAATTGAACATTTTTTCCCTTTTCTGATAAACGAATTACAACTTGAGATATAAACAATTATTGTCTGAGGGTGGGAGCTTCTTTTTCCATGGCTGGAAATTTAAATCAAAATGTCACCTCTGAAAGCATTTTCTAAGAATTGACGTCTTTACGAAATGAAAGAGCAATTTGTATACATAGTTTCTCAATAAGAGTAACTGTGAATTTATGTTAGGAACATAAGTTAATTAAATTATAAGTCATAAAATAAACAATTTAGATTTGAGAACAAGTTAACAATAAGATTCCACGTTCAAGAAGAATGTTATATAGTCGAAAGAAAAAATCATATGTTAGTTTAGCACTGTATATCAATGATATTAACTACAAAATATAAAATCATATTTGTTCTTGTATGAAAACAGCTAAAAAATGCCAATATTTTATTGGGGAGATGATGAATTCCATTATTTAATTAATAGTACTAGGTAGACCAAACATTGCTCTGTAGTTTATTAAACTCTTATTTAACATAGCATAATTTTTGTATGTAAAGTTGGAACAATTTTTAATCCACAGCCTGATATGCCAGAATCGTAAAATTCATGTACAATGGTGCTTTGCCATTGACAGTACAAAATTTTAGAATTTCCAGAACATAATTAATACATTTCTTTTCAGGCATTTTCAAATTATCCCACCACAGGTGATTAATCATCAAAAATTCTCTGCAATTCATACAATAGTATGGGAATTAAAAAAAATAATAATGGATTTAATTAAGCACCAATAAATGCTCACCAAAATATGCCAAAGCACTGTGAAACTGCAAAAATGAAAATTTTTATCAACAATTTATGATTGTATGTATACTCTGAGAAATCAATTTAGAAATCCTAAAAAGATAGCTTAAAAAATAGCCAAAGTTTCAATAGGTGTATTCGTAACTATACAAATATATAGCAGCTATAATCGTCGTTCAGTCTGTCTGTCTGCATATAACAGCCCAAAAACTACTCAACCAAATAGTTCAAAATTTAAAATATATAATTGTTGCATAATTTTGTCAGGTCATTTCAAATTTCATGGAAACCGGATGCATAGTTCAATTACAGGGGCATTCAAAATTATTCTGTTACATTATGGCCAATGGGAGAAAATAGATTCAAGTGCATTTAAATGCACTCTTTCGAAAATAATGAAATTGATATGCACCTATAAAATATATTAAAATATGCATTTTGCACAATATGTGGTGCAAAGAATATTTGTTATTAATTTACAAAACTAGATAATATTATAGGAAGAAACATTATTCGAGGTACATTTCAATTATATTGAACTATTTCACATTTTATTAAATTTATATACGTTGCTGAGGTTTGCTACAAGTTACTCCCTGTATAACAGAAAGCAGATAGTACTTGCAGGAACACACAAAATATTTTGGATACTATACTGGATAATATTACACCAAGATCTCAATAATTATAAAACTTCGTTATAGTACAAACACACCTTATTTGTTATGTTTAATGTGTAATTTCTGATTTGTTTTTTATTTTCTGTTCCCCTTTTTTTTTTTTTTTTTTTTTTTTTTTAAAGAAACAGAATAAAAATCAGATATTTTTAAAATAAATTAATTTTCTAGAGCTTTCTACAAAATATTAAAAAAGAAAAAATTGAGGTTTTCATAATCAGGTTTATGGGAATCTTTTTGGGAAAAAAAACATGAAGTAAAAAATTGAAATTATATTTTCAAGATGACCATGGAATGCCTATAAGAGTGGTTTTAGAAGCACTATTTTTACTTTTTAGACTACAATTCTATATTTTTTCAGACAACAATTAAATTAGAATAATTTTTAACATGATTATTCAAACAGTAAATGAATTATAACAGATGTAAATTTTTCAAGTGGGTGAAAAAAGTCCAGGCCAGGATTCGAACCAGAGATGTATTGGCTGAAACTGTTATTTCAATTGTGTGATCGTTAAGGTTAGGTGGGTGAAATAGTCCTCCAGTGTTCGTCCAGGGTGACTCAGTTGGAGGAGGACTGGTAGCTTCAATCAACACATCCCTGGTTCGAATCCTGGCCTGGACTTTTTTCACCCACTTGGAAAATTTACATCTGTAACAATTAAATTGTCGTCATTAAAAAAGGTAAATTACAGCTAACAATAAGCCACTCGCAAAACAAAGCAAGTGTAACATTGTAAGGATATATACTGATAATTTACTGAAAAATTTTAAACTTCTAAGCATCACACATTTTTGTACCGTCGTACAGGGGAAAAAAGTACTTTTATATGCAATTTGTTTGAAAACTTTATCTCAATTTACTGTAGAGGTATTAATGCCATTTCAATAATGATGGCAAAAAAGTATTTCATTTCTGCAGAAAAGTAAAGCTCATACCATTTTCTCATAATAAATGAAAAAAAAAAAAAAAATTAAAATACATGTATTTTATGCTACGCCAAAATATATTCAGCTATAAAACACATTGATTTTTGGTTTTATTTCATTTTTAATTATCAATTAAATGGTTTTTAGTTTATTTCAAATTTATTAAGTACTTTACAAACAAGCATAAGTACTTTTTCTTTACAAAATGTATTTTAAAGAATATTTGTATGACTTATGTTCTCCACATTTACTTAACTCCAATCAAAAAGCTGAAAAAATGCAATTTTGTTAATCTATAGGTAATAACATTTTCCGAATTTTGAAAAATACATAAATGTAAATAAATGTATGATTTCCAATAAAACATGGATCTATTATGAACTACATTTAATTTTAGGGGGTTTTGCATTTATACATCTGCCCTGAGATTAGTCGAGGGTAAAAGCAATGTTTCCTTATACCTGATGCCAGTAAAATGGTTAACATTACAAACAAATGAAGGCATGTGGATCATTAGATATTTGAATTATTGTTGGATTTCTTGAAAGACAACATCATATTTTGATGGATTTGTGTATTACTTCATGATAGTGACATCATACATATAATATCCTATATCGGCTCTTTAGGAATGGATCATAAATGTAGAATGTTAACAGATGCAAATAATGTCATTTATATGTATATATAAAAGAAAAGCATGTATTTAAAGGCATAAAACTGAAATATGTTTTGTATTTTTTGTACTTAGCAGTGAACATTGACATTTCTGTTCATGGCTTACTTTGTAATTCTTAATCCTTATCGTGTACCCTATCTTCCCTAAAAGTTTGTTGCAATATTTTTGAAACACTCAACTAAGATGTTACAAACCTCGAGGGGAGATAGGGTCACCTAAATGACTCAGAATCACATAGGAATGCCAGGTCCAAAATGCCTTCCTGATTCAGTAAAGGCATTGAAAAAGCTGGATCACAAAAGCTTATGGTGAGCATGGAAACCACGCAGTGTTGCTAGTGGGGTACTTTTTTAATTGAGATTTCTTAATTCACGCAACTTTTTAAAAATGGTAAAATTTCCCTTATTTTCGCCTTGATTAATATACCTTTAAATAAGGCAAATTTTATCATTTCAAAAAAGTAGTGCCAATCAAGAAATTTGAATTAAAAAAAGTAGCTCACTGGTAACACTGGGTCCTGGTGTTGCGAGAGTGGAAGCAGCAGATGAGATGGGCAATGTTCTAGGCATAAAGTTTCTTGAGAGAGTGTTAAACCCTTTCAAGTGTAGTGATACCATGTCAGGATCATCTAATTGTAATTCAAAACTTACAAATGACACCAAGAATATTTTGAAAAATTTTTATTTTTATAGTGAAAGTTTAAAAATGAAAATATTTACTTTTGAAGAAGTTTGTTTGTAAATTCTGGTGTTAGTCAATCATTTTGTCATTTTATGAACCTTTTCGTAAAAAGATTCTCTTTTACTGGTCCAGGAATACATTTCTTACCTGCCATTCTTATGCGATTCCGAGTCATTTAGGTGTACCCTATCTCCTCTCAAAGTTTGTAACACCTTAGCGTGAAAACCCTGTACACTAAGAAAAAAATATAGTCCAGGCATCTAGATTCTAAATTGTGGCTCTAGAAAAAATAGTTCCATGTCATCCTTATAAATTCTAGTTCAGTATGTTTGAGAGTTCTATAGTCTCTTATTAGAATTCAAGAGTGTATTCCTATATTCTTGTGGTCAAAATCATTTAAAAATCTCTGCAAATAGAGGCGAATACAAGAGGTTTGATATGGCAACTCTAATTCTTGTTTACGAAACCATTCCCAAAATCAACTGATAATTTCTCGTTACTGAAATAATTCAATATCATTTCATCACCTAGAAAACACGAAACTAGAAATGCTAGGTCGTTTCGTCTATTCAGCTTAGTTGATTAATTCATTTGCACAGTTCGATCATCTATAGTTCTAGTTTAGGTACTTAGAAAGTGACTAACTATTCATTCTAGGTGAAGGCGGTATATATTTTTTCCTCAGCGTATGCATTTTCATCGGTGGTGACACCACATTTTGAAAATACAGAATTCGTGCTTCCAGCTTGTATTCATTTTTCTTTTTTTTCCAACACACATAGAACTAGTCGTTGGGGGCCACCGTAATACTTACCCATCATGGATATGCATATGAAAATAAAACATGTGAAAACTATTTTTACAATGCATTTCAATTCCTAAACAAAATTTAAATATTGTAAATATATATAGTAATGCTCTATTAATGAATGGCTGATGTACCGATTTCGACAAATTATATAAAACGCCAAACTACTCATTTAGTACCGAACTGCGTAAAAGAAACATCCTTATAACTCCAAAAATAATATTAATATTAACTAACAGTTTACTGCGTTGGATTAAGCATCTCATTTTCAATTAAAATATACCCCTGAATTGAAATTTGAATGAAATACAAGGTCATGAAAAATCAACGAATGTGGAAAACAGGATTACAAATATCTCGGCAACTAATAATCCGATCGACTTCGTTCTTTATGCAAAATTTGTGTTATTTTATTGCCTTTTATGTCCATTCCTTAAAATAAAAAAATTCAAAAAATTTTATATACCTTTCATCAGAACGAATTTTTTGAGAGTTCGAAAAAAATAGTTCCGGATAATCGAGGTTACTGATATTAAATAGGCTTCGTCCCATTCTTACATGCTAAGTACATACAAAATTTCAAGTCTCTATCACAATTTGTTCGAGAGATAGAGCGTTTACAGACAGACAGATGGCAATTTTTTTTTTTTTTTAATGTTTTTCAGAATCTTTACTATCTGAAACGTGTAAATCCATCAAAAAAAATTTCTGATTTTCAAAACAATTGCAAGACTTACCCTATACTACGTATGATGGGTAAGTAAAAGTGAAAGTTACTATACACAAAACATCAATCAGTTATAAAGGATATATTTGCCGAAACGTCAGTGAAGGCTTACTTTGGAGACACGAAATTTTTTGGTTTCTGTCTGTCAGTCAGTCTGTCTGTTCCGCGATAACTAATGCAAAAAACATCCGATTGGTTTGAAATTAAGTGGGTATGTTAGTGAGGCACTGGGATTAAGCTGTATAGTTTTTTGTTAGATTTGATCCATTCGTTTGGAAAATATAGAATATTTTATTTTGCGCAATAATGCTTTTCTATGGCAAATCCAATGATTTTAAATTTTTTTTTCCTTGAGAGAAAATGACACATTTCATTGATGGAGATATTCAATTATCATTATGGAGATTTCAATGATAAATGGATACTGAAATTTACCAGTTAAATTATTCGTATTGTTTTGAAATTTTGTCTATGCATTTGTCAGATTTTTAAAGTTATTACTGCAAATTTTGGAGATTTTTCATAAATGTGTTCCAATAATATAAACTAATTTGGTTTAGAGATTTACTTATTTAAAATGTATTTATTTCATTTTCTTTATTTTCTCTTAATGGGTGCTAAGCAACCATTCATCCTAATCC
The DNA here is from genome assembly GCA_964019185.1 of Maratus speculifer. Classification (NCBI taxonomy): domain Eukaryota; kingdom Metazoa; phylum Arthropoda; class Arachnida; order Araneae; family Salticidae; genus Maratus; species Maratus speculifer. The sequence continues at coordinate 32,927,787 of OZ025291.1, read as the reverse complement.
TTATTATATTTTAATGCTATAAATTTGAAAGCATGGACAAAAATTTAAATGAATTCAACGTCAAAACTGATGAATTAATTAATGTCTTTTTATCTTTGCGGATAAATATAACATAGCCCAGAAAAGAATATAAGCTATGTTTTATTAATTTTATTCAAATATTTTCCTTAATAATTCAAAATTTCCTTCTTTTTCATACAGAATCAAGAGCGATTTTTTAGATAAAATTTAACCAATTTCCTTTATTGTTGCCCCCCCCCCCCCCCCAAAAAAAAAAAAAAAAATCTGGAATAATTTTTCAACGGCAATAAGTTTCAATTGAGCAATTTCCATTCGAAAAACCAAACTAAGAAAAAATAAATATGACATCAGAATTAAAATAAAAATAGTATTTTGTTAAATATTAAACACGGAAATTTGTTTCGTTAATAAAAATTTTTCTGACAAAAATGGGGGCATAATTATAAGTAAAAGAAATAAAAAATAATTATATTTTTAACAAATATTTCAAATGGTAAAATTTGACGTCATAATTGAACAAAAACAGGTATTTTATAGTAGTCGTTAAAAATACAAGAAACATGGATATCAATAACTCATGAAAAATAACGCCATTGCCGAAACTTCAGTGAAGGCTTACTTTGAAGACACGAAATTTATTGTTTTTCATCTGTTAGTCTGTTCTTCTGTATGTTTGTCTGTCCCGCTATAACTAATGTACAAAATGCAATCAAATCATTTTTTTTTCGGAAACAAAATTGTAAAACATTAGATTACTGAGTTTACACTTACAAAAGTTCCTGATACATCAGATTTAGGTGTTTGTGGTTGGCAAGTATGTAGAAGTATGAAGATAATAAAAAATATTTGTCCAAACTGTTACTTATCCTTATAAATCAAAATGTATAAGGAAATGCAAGATATACAATAACCATTAGCACAATTATTAGAAAGTGGCAAATTTAAATTAAGTGAGGCTACGGGGGGGTTCAGGGTTCATTTCAGGGTTCAGGTTCATTTCTTCAGGGGGGCTCCGCCCCCCCCCCCCTGAAGAAATCTACTATGTCATAATAAAAAAACAAAAATAATAGATCATGAAATTTTCAGAATATCCTAACATAACTAAATTTTTAATTTACCGCTTTTGAAGGCTGAAAACTTCTAATTCTTATTTTATTCTTATAAATAATTAAGTACTATGAAAATTTTAAATTGAAGTTTCCAAGAAGTTGAATATTACCCAAAGTGTGTTTAAATATATATATATATATGTGCAAAGCTGACGTTGAGGCTCCTGATCTGCAGATTTACTACTTATATGTATGGCTCGTAGTCTGAGCATGGTCGAAAGTGAAAAGTCAGTGAAAATGATGTCACATCGCTGCAAAAAAATACGTTTCATTAAAAAAAAAAAAAAAAATTGCTTGTTTATTTTTACATATGGTGCCATTTTTTTCTAAAAAGCAATTTTTTTTTTTTTTTTTTTTTTTTTAACTGAAGTTTTTGTTTAAATGCATAAAAAAATATATTATAAAAAATTCTTCGTATAAAGCAAAAAATGTAAATAAACATTTTTAGATGAACTCAATTATCTGTCAAGCTATTCTCCAATGTTTTATGAAAATTAAAATTATCATTCTTCAACAATTGTTGTCCAATTAAATAGGTGGCAGATAATACGAGTGGAGTTATTGTAGCAGATTTGGCAGAAAATTATCATCCATTTAAAATTGATGTAAATTTTGTGCCAGGGTGTACCAACATGATATCCAATTCTAACGATATTTATTACAATATGTTTAATTTTATTTAGTCAGTTAAGACAAATTTTATCATATCAAAAACTTATTTTTTAACGCCAATTTGCCATAAATCTCGTTTTTGAATATCAGTTAATATATATTTTATCCCTTAGAGCTTTGGTGGATAAATTTCTTCAAAATTCCAAATGTCACAATAGCACAAGTACTTTGCAAAGAAAAAATTCGGCTTATGATATACACAAAAAAATACATTAAACCTATTTCAAATAAATTTTGTTGAATATTCCAGTGCCATTGTAACATTTTGGAATTTAAACTAAGTGGTAGAAAATTCAGATTAAAGAGTTAATTTATTTTCTATTGCTTTAAAAAGGCAATAATAATAATAAATAGATGATAGTTTAGTTAATAATTATAGAATCAAAGAATTTATATAATTTTTAAAAAGAAAGCATAGGTAAAAAAACAATTTGTTAAGTTGGGTTACCATGAAAACAAAATAACACCATTTTGCACAAATTAGCTACCCAGTGTAGATATGACATCTGTATCTGATTTATTATAAAAGGCAAATCGTTGGTACCAACTAGGATATTACAATGTATTGCATTGATGATTAATGAAGAGTAGCATTGTGGTAAGTATTGTATTATTTAAATATAAGAATAGTAAATATACAAAAATGCTTAAACCTGTTCAAAAAAAAAAAAAAAAAAAAAAAAAAAAAAGAAGAAGAAGAAGAAGTTGAATTTTAGATAGATTGTTTTCTCGTATTCGTATAAAGCTTATTTCAGAAAAATTGTTGGGAATATTTTTAGTTTCTAACATCATTTTTAGATATTAATTTGTTCCAAAAGTATTGACGTATTATCTGGGCCCCAAGTGATAGATCATCAAAAATGGTTGAGAATTGCCAAGCTTGTTTATTGATGCCAGACATGTTCATAGTAGTAAATTAATGTTATTAAATACATATCATTGTTAAAAATTTTTAATTGTATAAAATTGAAATAAAAAAGATAAATAATCTATAACAAATATACTCTAATAAATAAATAATAAAAGTATCAATTATAACAAATTATTATTAATAAATAAACTATTTATTTGATAACTTAATAAACTGTAATAAACAAACAATATGCTCATAAAAAAAAAGTGTTAATGTAATTAGTATTATTGGTGTCACTCTTGGCGAAGTTGTATCTGGCATGTCCTGTATAATAAGTAAGTCCCATTTTAACCTGCAAAACATCTTCAGGAATTAGTGACCTAGAAAGACTGATTTCTTGTGCTTGAATTGGTACAGAGGCCAAATTTTATGAAAACTGGTAGAGCCGTTTTTGAGAAATTTCATCATTTTCAAAGCTGAGTTTGTTTTAATAAGCTAAAATGACCTTTCTTGAATTTAAAATCTAGCTAGACAAGCTTCCCTGTTCTCAAATTAGTATTAAAAAACTGTCTGATGAAAAAGTGTGAAAAAATTTTGATCTATAGCAAGCAGACCTTTTAACACAGTGTTTGTTTTATCCTGTAAATTCAAAATGTTTTAATTCCAGACCTAGTGAGATCTTTTTCTTGTGCTCAATTTAATATAAGAGGCAAATTTCATTGAAATCGGCACAGTAGTTTATGATTTCATCCATAATCAGGAAAATTGCTTGCTTGTTTAATACAGTAAACTCTTGCTACAACGATATCCGATACAACAATAACTCCCTGTACTACAATAATATTTCTTGGTCCCGGTGAACTTGCATATAAACTAATGTTAACCTTCCCTCAATATTACGATATTCTCTAGAACAATAAATCTCTGTAAAACGATTTTTCTTTTAAAATTTCAATGTTATTTTCTACTTTTATAACAATATTTTGGTTTTTGAGTACTGAGAAAATAAACTTTGTCATTCATCATCTTTGTCATTTTTTCGGTCTATTTTGTTAACAGAAGACTCACTATTGATTTTCAACATATCTCTATAGTGAAAGATTAGTTATTCTTCAGATTTAGATGGTGGGGACCATGTAAAACCTTTCTTGGAAATGGATAGGGAAAAAACATAACCCTTGTCACGGAACATGTACCAAATCGTTCGGTTTGTCATTTTCTCATTGCTAGAGGAAGAGGAAAAGTGAGGTATTTATAAGTGACATTCTAAAAAAAAGAATTCGAAGCTTTTAGAAGGGATGAAAGATTTTAGAGTCTTTAGTAATTTTGAGTTCTAAACGAAAAAATTGATTTTTGATTTTCTTTATTTCATCAGTGTATGATCGCTTAAGATGGCAGATCGAAAACAACTATCCTTTATCAACGATATTGATGAGAGAATGGAATAGATTGATGCAGTTAAAAAATATGAATTATCGAAACCTACTATTGCAATGTTCCCAAAGAAGAGGAAACATATCGAAGACATTATAAGTTCAAATACAATTAACGCACAGCAAAAACGATTGAAGGTTGTGACAAATGAAAACATTGATGCTGCTGTTTTAAAATGGTACCAAGAGGTGAAGGTACCAAATGTTCCAATAAAAGGACCTTTGTCATGTGTACAAGCACGTAAATTTACAGTAACACTAAGGAACGAAATTTTTAAAAGTAGTAACGGTTGGCTAATGCATTAAGGGATTGTCACGGAATAATTTTCCAGGAAATTCTCGGACAGAAGAAGTCTGCCCCGATTAATGACGCATTTGAATAGCGGCAAAACAAGATGAACAAATCTTATAAAAAGCATGTTCCAGAAGAAGTTTCTAATGCACATGAACCTGGGCTATTTTTCCAACTCCTACCTGATTGAACACAGGCGTTCAAAAGTGAAAAGTGTTATGAAGGGAAGAAATTGAAACAGAAATTTATTGTTCTTCTGTGTACATAAAGCACAGGCACACTTAGCACCCAAGGTGCTTCAAGAACCTGAAAAGTCTTTCCGTGAAATATAAAGCCAATAAAAAGTCTTGGATAAATTCTTTTTTTTTTTTTTTTTTTTTGGATGGTTACAAAAATTACAGAAAGAAATGAAGAGAAAGAAAAAAATCGTTTTGTTGGTAGATAATTGTTGCACTCATGACTCATTTACAAAATTGCAAAATGTAGAAATTATTTTTTTCTCTGCCAACTGTACTTCAATTTTGCAGATTTGAGATATGGATATAATTAAGTATTTTAAGGGGTATTACAGAAAACGGTTGGCAGAATAGATACTTATACATTTTGAAAATAAAATAGAAGACCTTTTTTAAAGCTGTAAATGTGAAGAAAACATGTGACAATATTTCTGGAATTGGTGGAAAGTAACTGAGAAAAACAATCGTAATTGTTGGGAAAAGGTCGGTTTTTGTCATGAAGATAAAAAATCTGATTTTGATGAAAAGTTCATTGAATGAGATCTTTCACATGATCAAGAATGTGTTTTGAACATTCAAAAATGTTTATACTAAATTGATAAAAGAAGTGGCAAAAAATCTGGAATTAGCGTGGAAGACTATTAAACAGCTGGTGATGACCTTATGGTTTTCACAGAATATGCTGATGAAGACATTCTCTCTTTGAAACTACTGACGAGAAAGAAAACAACAGGATGGTGATAGGAGAGGATAGTGATGATAATGATACGGGTACATCAAAATCCGTACTGTCATCCCAGGAAGCTCTTCAATCTGCGAAGTCTCTACAGACATTGTTTTCAAGCCTTTAGTCGACAAATGAAGATAATTTTCGTGTACTAGACGCAATGCATGCCTTTTTCGTTGACTTTATTGTTAAAAGATGAATAACACACCAAAATATTGGATTATTTTCAATAAAAATAGTTTTCAGATTGGTGAATATTTCTTTGCTCATTTTCTGAACTTATTGAAATTTATTTTACATTATTTAACTATTACTATTAAAATTATGCTAACTATTTTTTTTCTAAATATAAATATTTAAGTAGTAGTATATAACTTAAAGTAAAAAGAAATCCTAATTAAATACCCAAAATATGTAGGCCCTCGGTATAGCAATAACCGCTCTACAACAATATATTTATTTGGTCCCTAAAATATTGTTGTAACCAGAGTTGGGCAAAATACATCGAAAAACCATTTTCGATACAAAATACAAAATACATTGGTTTTAGAACTTAAAATACAAAATACAAAATACTTTTCAAAAGAAAAAAGTTCAAAATACAAAATACATGTATTTTCAAAATACATTCAAAATACAAAATACATTTTAAAATTTGCTGTGTGTTTCAATATACAAATACAAAGTGTTTTTTAAAAGCTTATTTATTAAGCTTTTGAAATTCAAAATAAGGAAAACAAGAACAAAAGTCATGCGTTAAGCATACATTATGAAAACTTAAAATATTCAGAGTACTGTAACAAAAGTTTACAATTATTAAAGAGAACAATGATGCTGAAATAAAGTTTTGGCTTGGTTTAATTTGTGCCGGCCGATTATCTACTCTTGGGATATTGGCCCTAGGGGGAGTGTGCTTCGTGGGAGTCTTTCTAAGGGAACCTAACCTGTATCTACGCAGGGTTCGATGAAAACCATGAAAACTCTGAACGGTTAGGCCGACGGCTGTGATTGGGTTCGAACCCAGCACCTGCTGTCTAGCAGTTGAGAGGTCAGAACCTCTCGGCCACTGATGAGACCCGGCTGAAATAAAGATGTACAGGTGTAATGTATTTGAAAACATAATTTCTGCCAATAGTATCAATAGTTGAAAAAATATCCAATTTTTTGTGTGCTGTTCTATACACGATCTATAGACTTTACGCTAAAAATTATTTCAGTGAAACAAATAATGCAATTCAAATTTTCCATTCGGCAATTTCCATGAATAAACGAATTGTACTAGAGAATTCTTGTACAACCCTGTACAGGATCTGTAGAATTTAGAGACCCCAAGTCATATTTAAAAAAAAATCAATTTTAAAACACGTGCCATAACTAAAAAAGCACTTCCAGCAATTAATGGTCATAGTTTTCAAAATTTCGATTATTGTGCAGTCTCTTCTGTAGCCAAATTCTTTTATGTGTCCCTGTAAATGAATGCTAAATTCTGTGCACATCCTATTCCACAATAATCGTCGTCTAATGATATATATAATATCTTCTGTGATATACATAAATTTACATTTTTACATATTTAAAATAGTATATCATTAAAATACACCGCAAACGATTGTTTTCCGTAAACTATAATTTTGTGTGTCCCTGCAAATGAATTTTTAATGCTACAAACTTCATTTTCAATACATACGGACATGCCATATAGTGACACCCAGTAACATCTATGAATTTCATGAAAATCGGACTATATTTACGCAAGTTAGAACACGGACAGACAAACAAATGGAATTCATAAAGGAACTTAAGCTAAAGCTAAACTTTGTTGGAAAGTGTTAAAAATTGAAATAAATGTGTGTTAATAAATGAATAAAAAAGAAATAAAGTCTATACGAGAACTCATTTTATATAGAACACAGAAAATTTTCAATAAGGATCGTTTTCACTTTTGATTTTTATTCTCTTTAGGCAACACACATTTTCTGCTTAGTTTTTTTTTTTTTTTTTTTTTTTTTTTTTTTTGGGGGGGGGGGGGGGGTTATTGATTAACAAAATCTGTGTATTTATAGCTAAAAACTTTTTTTTTTTGACGGTGCAATTGTTTTTCTAAAATTACGAATTTTAACACTTCCAAAAAATTTGTGCCTTCCAGAGATGACAGTTTTTCTATGCTAAAAGTAACTAAACGCATATATTTGAGCATAGCACTTTTGAAGCATCTCATCAGACAAGATTTGCATCACATAGAAAAATATATCTTTATATGAAGATAAAACACATAAAAGAAAATTCTTTTTTAACTTCTAATTTTTGTGCATCTAATTTTAATTTTTTAAAGAGAATTTAAATGGCCATTATTTTGAAAAAAGATGGCGGATGAAACTGGTCAACGAACTCGGTTCAGAATTCGGTATATACTAAGTACACACCAAATTACATCCAAATCGTTTTATAAATATGCGTGTTACCGCATGACAAAAATTAGACAATTTCAAAATGTCAACCACAATAAGAATTACTCAGCCATTTTTTAAAATATAAACAAAACAAAAAATGCTCTTCAACTTTGTATCAAGCTAAAATACATCAAAGAAAAATTTTCTTTAACTTCTAATTTTTGTCCACTTAATTTTAAATTTAAAAAAAAAATTAAATGGCCTACATTTCGAAACAAGATGGGGATAAAACTGGCCAACGAACTCTGTTCAGAGTTCGGATTACATGAACTAAAAAAAAAAAAAGCAACACTGGTTGGATTAACTAGTGTTTAATAAATTAAAATATAAAGTCTCTTATGAATTCTCTTAATTAGGTTATATTTGAAATACTCTTTTCATAAGAATGAATACACTATTTTATTCGATGAAAATTTTCTTGATATATTTTTTCGATTAATTTAAATTTAAATGCCAAATAATAAACACAATTCTCTCTCTGTACAATGAACAATGATATAGATTTTTGAACTTTATCTTATAAATAACTACATGAATTTATAACGAATAAATGCATTCGGTAATTAAGTCATAAAACAACAAACAAAACAAAACAAAAAAAAAATAATAATAAAAATCTTCTTTTATTTTGTTTTAAACAAACTCATGCATGTTCTTGGTTTAACATAATCATAAGTATATTTATAAGATGTATGGATTTGTTAAGCTAATTAAACTAAATTAATAATACATTTGTATACACCCACAGATTCTGTTTAAAATTTCTATCTAAAAACTTTCTTTTCATTTTTTTTTTTTTTTTTTTTTTTTTTTTTTTTTAAATCTTGCCGGAATTTGAAAAAGAATTGAAATTCGCTTTACACTTGAAAATCCTGTTTTTGTAAGGCATTATTATCCATCCGCATCGCGTTAATTATTTACTAAAAAAATTAAATAAAAACATTAAAAAACTTTTCTTTATAGAATATAATACGGCATAAATGTATAATTCTAGTAAGGAAAACCTTTATATTTAATATATTAAAAAATAAATACAATTAATGTACATTAGAATTTTGTATCAATAAATAGAACTAGTTTTATAATGTAGTTCACGTCTAGTAAACTAATATCAAATGTTTGGAGAACCATACAAAAAATCTCGATTGAATAAATACCAAGAGTTTAGGAAAAATATTGCTAAAATCATTATTTCACAGTTCAAAACTAAAATCTTAAGTTTTAAAAGTTCAAAGTTTATTCTAATTTGAAAATTTTTACATGTAACCAGGGATGCCACTCAGAAAATAGCAAAAAGGAGGAAATTACGCGTAAAGTCAGATTTACGACATTTTTCACAACATTTATGCGTGAATTTTGTAAACTATTTTGTTTATAAGAAACTAAAAAAAGAATTACAGCCCTTTTTTTTTTTTTTTTTGTAAACTTAATTTATAAGAGTAAATAAAAATTATTTTTCTTTAGTTCACAGTATTCTACATCAATTAAGGTAACCCAGCAACAGATTCAGTGAGGAATTTTATATATCACATCATTTTAAATCAATTTAAGTATCCCAACAATAGATTTGACGATTATTCCAAATAGTAAATAGCAAAGATTTTGCAAGTTTTTTTTTTTTTTTAAATTAATTAATTTATTTATGTTTGACGAAAATAGCTGTTTTATTTCATGATCGTTTGGCGAAAATCGCCGTTTTATTTCGCAATCATTTAACGCAAATCATCGTTTTGTTGACTTAAGTTTAAAATATTTAAAGTTTTTAATTAAGTTTATTAGAATAAAAAGTATTTAAATATTTTTCCCAGTTAGTTTTCCCAGTTTCTCTGCTCAGCCAATAATGCTTAATATTTTTCTAAGAAACTGTAAAGTTTCAATGAGTTGTTTAAAGTTGTTAAAATGTTTTAAAGTTTATTTAAATATGTATTTAGTTTCAATGTATTGTTTTTGAATGTTAATTACTTACTACAAAGAAGCTGGACTTTAATTGGAGTAGTACAAAGTTTGTACTTTAACTAAGCCTGTCATGCAACATCATTACTTGCGGTGTTGACATTATAAAAATGGTTGGTTGGACTCATGGTTGAATGGATGAGTAGTATGGAAAATCTTCAAGTCAGTTAACTTGCAGTTAATTGGTTTTGCAGCTTCTCCTTTGCCAATTAAATTTGCATATTAATCTTTAACTGTATATTTTAACCTCTTTTCTTTTGTATTTAAGCCAGGAGTTTGTTTTCTGAGCTGCAGTCTTGGTAATGCTTTGCATATAGCAGCATGAGATGGAGTGCAGTATAGAATGCACTTGTTATAGCTCCTTGTTGGCTGATGTTAAATGATATAGTGATGCTGTCAGGCACAGTCATATTTTTATACTTTTAATCACCATTTTTAGCCATGATGAAAGCCAACCCATGCAGTTTAAGGATTATTTTAATTGTTTTTATTAACCACTTGTTACTGAATTAACCCATTTGTTTTTGAATTAATAAACTTGTTAAAGTTCTACAACTTGACCTCTTCAATTATGGCTTTATACACCAGAAGTATATGATTACTACCTAGAGCAGACCCAACAGACTGGTAGCAGAGCGTGGTTTGTCCCGCTCTGCTCTGGGTCGTAAAGATGGCTGCAGTGAATGAAATGAACTTTTCTTCTTTTGCATTTCCAAAATTAAATAGAGAAAACTTCAAATCATGGAAGTTTAATGTCAACTTGTATTTGATCAGCCAGAACTTAGCCGAATTTACTTCTGATAAAGTGGCTGGGGAAATTTCGAAAGAAACTAAGGATGCTGTTGCTATTGCTAAAGAAAATAAGGCCTTAGCTATCTTATGTCTGAGCGTGGAAGAAAATCTTAAAAGCATCATATATGACGCCAAATCCCCATCAGAAGTCTGGGTGTTATTAAAGAATGTCTTCGAACCATCCAGCCGAGCTAGAATAGCAACGTTGAGAAGGAACTTTATGAGTGTTAAATATAAAGGATCTGAATCAATGGCCACTTATATCAACAGGGTACTAGAAAGTGCAAAGGATTTACAAGCTGCTGGGAAAGAAGTTCCTCCTGATGAAATTACCTATCAGATCTTGGAGCATTTGCCTGAATCCTATGAAAATTTGGTCATCCAACTATATCGCCTGCCTGATAGCGAGTTTACAGTAGAAGAAGTTCGTAAACAACTACTTGCAGAATTTGACCGGCAAAAATCAAAGTTTCCCGAGTCTCCAAGAAATCAAGCTTTGCTATCTGTGCATCGGAATAGAACGAGACGCTGTTATTCATGTGGTAAGCCAGGACATTTAAAAAAGGACTGTAGAATAAATTCCAGACCCCAAAATTGTTCCCAGGCTAAACAGAGAAACAGTCAGTTTCCCAATCAAGCCCATTTTGCCGCAGCAATGATGAGCCAGAACTTGGACTTGGAATTTGTGCTGGATTCTGCCGCTACAGATCACTTCTGTAGAGAAAGAGCTGTGTTCCAGGACTTTCGAGAATTAAAGAGCCAAGCAGTCACTGCCAAGGGTACTGCCAAGATTGCTGGTATCGGTAATATAAATTTGTTGATAAATTCAGGTACTGTTCCTTTTAATTTGGTTCTTAAGAATGTTTACTATGCCCCAGATATGTGTCGGAATTTGATTTCTGTAAGATGTCTGTGTTTTCAAAATTTAAATGTTAATTTTAATCGTAATCAAGCTACAATAATTGATGAAACTAATGATCAAATTTTAAATGTACCTTTACAGAATAAGTTTTATTCTATTTATGCAAATTGTAAAAATGAATCTGCAGGTGTGCATATGGTTAAAAATAATATAGTTAATTGGCACTTGCGTTATGGGCACCAAAATTGTAGGGCTTTATCAGAATTTGCTAAGTCGGGAAATGTCTTTGGTTTAGAAAAACTATCTGGTGTGGCAAAAGAATGTGAATCTTGTAATTATTCAAAAAGTAAGCGGGCAAGTTTTCAGGAAAGGGACATAAATTCATCAGAAATTCTGGAACTTTGTCATTCGGACATTTGGGGACCTGCACCAGTTCAATCCCTCGGTGGTGCTAGATATTTTTTAACTATCATAGATGATTTTTCACGATATGCATTCGTGTACTTTTTGAGCCATAAAAGCCAAGCATTTAGACAATTTAAGAATTTTAAGGTTTTTGTTGAAAAACAGACAGGTAAAAAGATAAAACGACTTAGGACTGATCGTGGGGGCGAATTTAGCTCTAATGAATTTGAGAATTTCCTCAGAGAAGAGGGTATAAAACGTGAATTTACGAATGCTCATTCTCCGGAAATGAATGGGGTTTCGGAACGCTATAATAGAAGCATTATGGAAGGGGTTAGGTCTCAATTAGAACAAGGAAATTTACCACCGGAATTGTGGGCAGAATTGGTGAATACACAAAATTATCTAAAGAATAGATTCCCCCATAGTAAGTTGAAAGGAAAAGCCCCATTGAACGTTTGGCGAGGTAAACCTTTTTCAGTCAGGCATTTTAAAACTATTGGTAGCACAGCCTATGTTAATATACCTAGCAGATATAGAAATAAGCTAGAAAGGAGGGCCAAAAAGGGAGTTATGGTCGGATATGCTTCAAGCACTTTAGGATACCGAATCTGGTATCCTGGGACCACTTTAGTTGATGAAACTAAACATGTTAGGATTGATGAGGAAAACCCTTATTTTAAATTGGAGGAAAGAGTAAAAATGAAAGGGGAAAGCAATAAAAATTTAGTAAATGTTAAAATTTTAGGAAATTTTTCTGAGGAAAGTGAAAATTTATCCCCCTCATCTACTGCAGACTGGAAAAGGGTGGTGGTAACCAGAAAATCGGGAAAAACTGCAGGTAGGAAAGATGTTTATTATTATCCAAAAGAGGGAGTAAGGTTAAGAAGTAAAAATGATATTGAAAGGTATTGTAAAGAGAATAAATTAACTTATAATTTAGATGAATTTAATTTTAAACCTTCTTCTGAGGATAAAACTGTAGAGTTATCTGAAAGTCCAGGTGGGAGTGAGGGGGAAGATTCTGAATTAGAAGCTTGTTGTGTGGAAGTTAAAATTCCGTTGTCCTACAAAGAGTCCCAAAAACTGCCTGAGAAAGATAATTGGTTGGAAGCCATGAAAAATGAGTTAAATACCCTCCAAGAAAGAGATGTGTATGATTTAGTGCCCAAACCAGATAAAGTAAAAGTGTTAGGTAGTAGATGGGTTTATGCCACTAAAAGGGATGAAAATGGGAAAATAAAAAGTTTTAAGGCCAGATTTGTGGCTAAAGGATTTAGGCAAGTTGAAGGTATAGATTATTTTGATACTTTTTCTCCAGTTATATCTTTTTCATTGGTTAGGTTTTTCTTTGTAATGTTAGTTATAATAAAGGGCTGGGAACATCAACACTTGGATATTAAATGTGCTTATTTATATGCAAAATTGAAGGAAGTAATTTATATAGATCAACCAGAGGGTTTTGTTGAAAAGGGAAAGGAAAATTACGTGATGAAATTAAAGAAGGCTTTATATGGCTTGTGTCAAGCCGGGCGTGAGTGGTATTTTGAATTAGATGACACATTTATAAAACTAGGTTTTGAGAAAATAGATTGTAGTAATTGTATTTATGTCTACAAATCTGAAGTTATTATACTAGTATATGTTGATGATTTGGCCATATTTGCTAAAAATAAAAGTAAATTAAAAGAAGTAATAGAATTAGTAAAATCAAAATTTGAAATTAAAGTACTAGGAAAAATTAAAAACTTTTTAGGAGTTGAATTTGAGGAAATAAACAATGAAATTCATATGCATCAACAGAGATACATTAAAACTTTAAGTGAAACATTTGGAAATATTCCTAGAATAAAATGTAAATTGCCACTCACACCAGGCATTGTTTTAAATAAAACTTTTGAAGGTGAAGAAGCCAAAAATATCCCATATAGAGAATTAATTGGTAGTCTTTTATTTCTTGCATCAAGGACTAGACCTGATATTTTGTTTTCGGTAATAGCCCTTTCTCAGTTTTCAAGTAGCCCCTCTTGGTCACATTGGAAAAATTTATGTCAAATATTGCAATATGTTTTCAACACTAGTAATTTTTCAATTAACCTTTCTAGAAGTTCTAAGGATAATTTAACTGTATATACTGATGCTAGTTGGGCATCTGATATTGTGGACCGAAAATCTGTTAGTGGTTTTGTCATATTCATAGATCAGGTACCCATAATATGGAACAAGTAAACAGAAATGTACTGCCTTGTCTAGCATGGAAGCAGAGTACAGCTCATATTCAAAATATTAGAATAATTACCTTTTTTTTAGAAATTGAAAATATCGTTTGGTAATTTAATGTCTTTTAATGAAAATATGCAAACGATATTTTTATTAAGAACTTATTGTTGATTAAACTTACTTGTTATCTTAAATTTCATATAATTTTTGAAAAGATTAATTGCAAAAAAAATTATTTTGAAAAGTCAAAATATTAGAATATTTAATTAAGTGGTTCAAAATATTAGAATATTTCACATTAATTCTCCTTTAATTATTACAAATTCTTAACTAGTTGCATCATTGATTAAATTCAGACTATTTTATTTAAAATCAGTATTCATTTTTGCAGTTTGTTTCTTTTTCGTCTTAAAATGGGCCGTGTGAGTGATATTCCTGAATCTACTAAACTTCGTATGGTTGATTTGTATCGGCACGGTAAAAATCAATGTTTTATAGCGAATTATTTACATTGTTCGCAATCGAGCGTTAGTAAAATACTAACACAATATTCAAAAATTGGAAAATTTCAAAATAATCGCCGAAATGGTGGCCGAAAACCAAAAACATCTGCTAGAGATGACAGGAAACTGAAGCGTATAGTTAAGAAAAACCGTTTTAAAAGTGTGCGATTCTTGCACCGAAAATGGAAAGAAGAAGGAGTGGAAGTTTCTACATCGACAACATTAAGACGACTCCATAAATTTAAATTTGAATCTCGTGTACCGAAAACAAAACCTCTCATGACTGCAAGACAAAAGCGTATAAGATTGAATTGGTGTAAATCAAGACGTTTATGGAGCAATGAAGATTGGAAAAATATATTACTAGTGATGAAAGTGTTTTGTGTTTCATATGGTAATCAAGGTATTCGAGTTTGGAGAATGAAGCAAGAAGCATTTGATAAAGAATGCCTTAAACGTTCCGTAAAATTTGCTGCTAGTGTCATGGTTTGGGGTTGTATGCGTGCAGAAGGACCTGGAAAGTTATGCATCGTCTACGAAAAGGTTAACTCTCTGATATATCAAGAAATTTTAGAATATTACATGATTCCATCATCAGAAGATTTATTTGAAGATGATTTCATCTTTCAACAAGATTTAGCGTCCCCGCATACCTCGGTGTCAACTAAGAATTGGTTCCGCCAACGCAACATTAAGGTACTTCCTTGGCCACCAAATTCACCAGATCTTAATCCCATCGAAAACTTATGGTGTATAATGAAGAAAAAACTTCAAGAAAATCCTCCTTTAAGTAAAACTGAGTTAGTGGCACGTATAAAGTCTATTTGGGCTAATATTGATAGAAATGTTTGTAAACACCTTGTATATAGTATGCAAGATCGATTGTACGCTGTTATGAAAGCTAAAGGGGATGCTACAAAATATTAACTACCATTTACTTCATATTCATAAGGTAATATTGTTGCGTAAAATAAAATATTCTAATATTTTGAACCAATCTAAATTTTATTCTAATATTCTGGTGTGTTTAAGAAAACTGCATACCTAATTTATTGTGCTGTATTTTATATTTTATAAATGGTAAAATCTTATCTAAACATTCCAGATTTAATTTATAAAAAATTTAATTGCATTTACTTAGTATAAAAAATAAATAAATGACAAATAATTTTTTCTTATTACTTTTTCTCAATTATTCTAATATTTTGAATATGAGCTGTATATTGCCTTGTCAGATTGTATAAAAGAACTTAACTGGATTTTAAGGATCAGAGACTGTTTTTCATTTCTTAATTTAAATCAAAATAAGCCTGATGTATTTTGTGATAATCAAAGTGCAATATGTTTTTCTAAGAATTGTGTTGAAAACAATAGGACTAAATATATAGATACTAGATTTTATTTTGTAAAAGATAATTTAAATAAATTTAATCTTAAATTTGTATCAGGGAAAGCCAACGTGGCTGACATATTCACAAAGGCTTTGCCAAGTGAAAAGTTTTTGTTTTATTGTAAATGGTTATTTGGCTGAGCTAGAGACACTGGGAAAAGGGGGCATTTGTTGACTTAAGTTTAAAATATTTAAAGTTTTTAATTAAGTTTATTAGAATAAAAAGTATTTAAATATTTTTCCCAGTTAGTTTTCCCAGTTTCTCTGCTCAGCCAATAATGCTTAATATTTTTCTAAGAAACTGTAAAGTTTCAATGAGTTGTTTAAAGTTGTTAAAATGTTTTAAAGTTTATTTAAATATGTATTTAGTTTCAATGTATTGTTTTTGAATGTTAATTACTTACTACAAAGAAGCTGGACTTTAATTGGAGTAGTACAAAGTTTGTACTTTAACTAAGCCTGTCATGCAACATCATTACTTGCGGTGTTGACATTATAAAAATGGTTGGTTGGACTCATGGTTGAATGGATGAGTAGTATGGAAAATCTTCAAGTCAGTTAACTTGCAGTTAATTGGTTTTGCAGCTTCTCCTTTGCCAATTAAATTTGCATATTAATCTTTAACTGTATATTTTAACCTCTTTTCTTTTGTATTTAAGCCAGGAGTTTGTTTTCTGAGCTGCAGTCTTGGTAATGCTTTGCATATAGCAGCATGAGAAGGAGTGCAGTATAGAATGCACTTGTTATAGCTCCTTGTTGGCTGATGTTAAATGATATAGTGATGCTGTCAGGCACAGTCATATTTTTATACTTTTAATCACCATTTTTAGCCATGATGAAAGCCAACCCATGCAGTTTAAGGATTATTTTAATTGTTTTTATTAACCACTTGTTACTGAATTAACCCATTTGTTTTTGAATTAATAAACTTGTTAAAGTTCTACAACTTGGCCTCTTCAATTATGGCTTTATACACCAGAAGTATATGATTACTACCTAGAGCAGACCCAACACGTTTTACATCACGACCGTTTGACGCAAATCGCCGTTTTACGTCGCGATCGTTTGACGCAGATCACCGTTTTACATCGTGATCGTTTGACGCAAATCATCGTTTTACATCGCGATCATTTGTCGAAAATCGCCGTTTCACATCATGATCGTTTGACGAAAATCACCGTTTCACATCATGATCGTTTGACAAAAATCGCCGTTTCACATCATGATCGTTTGACGAAAATCATCGTTTCTCATCGCGATCGTTTGACGAAAATCATCGTTTCTCATCGCGATCGTTTGACGAAAATCACCGTTTCATATTGCGATCATTTCACGAAAATCACCGTTTTGTTTCGCGATTGTTCGATGAAAATTGCTGTTTTATATCGCGACCATTTGATTAAAATAGCTGTTTTATTTTGCGATCTTTTGATAAAAATCACCGTTATATTCTGCGATTTTTTAATGAAAATCGTTGTTATATTTCGCAATCACTTGATGAAAAAAGTTGTTGTATTTCGCGATCGTTCGACGAAAATCGTTATTTTATTTCATGATCGCTTAACGAAAATCGCGAATTCTTAAAAATTAAAAAAAGCGGAAATCCGCCGTTTGGCGGAAAAGTGGCATCCCTGTGTAACTGAACTTCTTCTTTTATACAATAGTATTTACTTTTAACTTTTCTGTTATCATAAGCAGACATTATTTTTAAATTTTTCCTCTCTAATATTGCACACCATATATTACCACAATTAAATTATTCTCTTGGTATATTGGTACATTTTCATTGAGGGCGTCAAAAGTATTATTCAACTTTTCTCGAGCCTTAATAATAAATAATAGCATTACATTTCTAACGTACCTGATAAAAGAGAGATAAGAAGTAAAACTCAAAACAATACTTCCTGTCTATCATTGAACTTTTTCCCCCCTTGTAATTCTCACAGCAGTAGTAAGATTATAACACTATTTTTGTAACCATTCAGCATAAATGTTTCTGGGAAAGCTATACATCCTGTTCATTAACAATCTTTATCATATCACTAGTTGAAAAATCTGTTTATAAACGTCCAGAAAAGAACTCTAAGACTTAACAAAACAGACGATATTTCCTTGTTGTGAATCTCTGATTTGCGGTTTTGTAAACCGCAAAACTTGAAATATATAAATGCATTTTGATTAAAAAAAAAAAGTATTTTGAAAATACAAAATACTCCGAAAAAGCATTACAAAATACATTACTCAAATACTTTCGTTTCATCGGGTTAAAATACAAAATACAAATGTATTTTGAAAATGTATCAAATACATGTATTTTCGATACTGCCCAACTCTGGTTGTAACGAGGTTTTACTGTATATATAATAAAGCTTTTCAAAAGAATTAAATAAAAAAAAAAAAAAAAAAAAAAAAAAATCTAAAAATGTTGGAGTATGTTTTTCATAGATCTCTAAACTCAATTTTATAGGAGATACCAAAACAAACTCATAAAAAAAGTAACCTTGTAAAATATTTATAAAAAAAATTTATTTACAACCTTAATGACAAAGTTAAAATCTATTTACATATAAATTTACACATTAAAACAAAGATAGAGCAGAACAAATGTATGTTATCATTGTCAAAATGTGTTCAAAACCATATTTAAAACTTAACACAGCACAATTATTTAATGGACAAATGTTTTTTAGAAGCGTTAAACATACATTGCTTTAAAAAAAAGGAAATATATACAAAAAAAAAAAAAAAAAAAAAAAAAAATCACTATGTTGAATACAATGATATTAAATGTGTGACTAAATATAAATATGAATGATGGAGTCAACAAGGTTTTTAACAAAGCTAGATATCACAGACTTCAGACCATATATAAAACTAATCAGACAAAGACAACATCTACAAGGGATACTTTAACATTAATACTATCCCAGGTAACAAATCAACTAGTATAATTACTACTGTCAAGTGCAAAATAAAAGCTTAGAAAGCACTTTACTCAGTTTTTGTTCAAAATACAAATGGAGAATAGATTCCTTAATTGGAATGTGCTACAAATGAGAAAAATGACATGACACATATTTACAAATGAGCATGCAAAATTTTAAATGTATTAACTACACAATGCTACATTCCCTTTTTAATGAAACTTTGACAGAGTTGTATAATCTGCAAAAATATTATTTTTCTGATTGGTTTTAGTATAATATATTTAATTGTTCTCTAATACATTTTTTTATATATAATAACTATATCATACCCACACACTCAAAATCAAATATTTGAAGAATTTTATAATTTTCTAAAAAAAAAAAAAAAAAAAAAAAAAAAAAAAAAGCACATAGTAAACTAATGTTGATAGAATATATTAGACTTTATTCTCAGCGCCTAATAATATGTTTGATGAAAACAAATACATACATTTAGTTGTTTTATATCTACATATCTAAACTGAAGAAGAGAAATCAACTGAATTGTTAATAATTAAAATTTCCTCAATCATATACTAAATTTCTTAAAAAAGTAAGTTTGGTACAATAATGCAAAATACTTTAAAGATTTGAAAAAGGAATTGTTCTTTTCTGCTTCAAATGTTTGAGGAAAGATCTAACATTATCATAAAGATGTCTCTAAGATCAAACATTAGAAGAGAAATGTGGAAAGTTTTTCACCTTCAACATAATTTTAATAGATTATTAACAACAATGGTTAGTAAAAGTATTATTTACTATTAACAAATATGATTGGTAATCACCAATATACACGTATTCAAATCAACAAGCAGAAACAGTTCAAGTTATAGAAAGTCTATTACCAATCACTTATCATGACAATATTTAATAACTTAAGGAATAGAGAGGAATATAAATGCTTATAATGCATCATTTCTTACCCTTTCAAAAAAATAAGCCATTATTAATATTAGTATTATAGATAGTAAAATGTATTTGTAATAAACTTTAAAAGGGGAAAAAATTATTTAAATTAAGGATTTTTTTTTTTTTTTTTTTAATTGTATATATTTTCAAAAATCTATAAAATGAAAATCTGGCATAAATACTTGACCATATTTCACATAAAGCATTAATAGAGATCTCATTTCTTTTAAAGAATATATGCTTACACAAATATGTGTACATTTATTAAAAATTGTGATACTATAAAAGAAGGAAGTGACATTTGAATACATTATGATTTTTTCTACTCTAAATGATCTTTCATTTTTTCCAAAACAGTTTCTGATAAACTCTTCTAATCAACAACACATTATCTGTAAACTTTAGAGATGTACATAAATTACATGTAAAAATTTTAAGACCCACATTTTTCACCCGTAGCATGAATAGGAGTTTGTGCTATTCAAAATAACACTTAACTTTGTTAAATGGTTGACATATGTTAGTACGAATAATCTACATAAAATTTCTAGAACTACAGAATTCAGACCATATGCTTCTAGGAAGACACTTTAGCTCAACTTTTACTCCAGGATTATGTTTCACAAGAGCCTGAAATAATTCTTGAAAACTCATTTTCTTTACTACAGATTCATTTTGGTCAGAATCCCTCAATTCTAATGTATTATTAGGAACTGTATCATCATCAGTTAATATTCCCCAACAGAGTCTTTTCAAATTTGGACAGGAAGTTGCAGCTTTAAATGAGTTGAAATTAACTTGTTCAGTCTGGAAAAAAATAAATGACACCTTTTTATAAATGTTAGAAACTTTAAAAATAATATATTAATTTTCATATTGATATCATACATTTTTATTTATTTACCTGTGAATAATAGTCGATTATTCATTGAAATAACTGTAAATAATATTAAATAACAGAAAATATTTTTTGGTCTATAGATATTTGAATTAGTCTACTTTTTCTTTTCCTCATATTTCTCATTAAATATTTAAACCTAAAAAATTACATGTTACAAAATATTAATTTAATTTATATATTTTATAATTTAATTATTATATTTAGATGTATTTTGAATTAAAAATTCATAAAAATTTTCATTTTAAACAGAACTGATAAAAAAATTTAATTTAAAAAATGTAGTCTGAGTTGGATTTGAACTTGCATAAAAAGATTTCAAATCCAGCATGCTGCCAACCATGCTACTGAGTCTACTTGCCAAAGAAGGTAATTTATCTTACTATAAATAGTAGTATAAACTTTGTGATTTATTTTCTCAATAACTCCTGGATGTTCTGCTTTATGACTGTCAAATGTTTATACTAACTATACTCTATAGTAAATAAACTATAATAAATAATACAGTAAATAACTATACTCTATAGTAACTTAAGGTTAAAAAAAAAAGTATTAAAAATCTATCTATGCAGAAAAGATGTTCTATTATATGGAGATTATGGAAAAAATAATTAAATTAATTTCAAAATTTAATACTGTTGCAAGGGGGTTGAATTTTTGAAAAAAAATTGAAAACAATATATAATTTTGGTCTTTGACACAAAATAATTATTTTAATAAATTTCAAATTAGAACTATGTGAAAAAGATGTTATATTGTATGGGGGTTAAGTGAAAAATAATAAACTCAAAATTTAATACTGTCACGGGAGAGTTGAAATTTTGAAAAAAAAGAAAAAGAAAAAAACCTAATCTAATTTTGCTTAGATTATTTTTGACACCAAATAATTGTTTTAATTTCAATCAAAACTTACATATGTGGAATAGATGTTATCTTATATGGAGATTAAGCAAAAAAGAAAGAAAAACATAAATAAATAAAAATATTAAATTTATTTCAAAATTTACAACTACCACAAGTGGTTTAAAATTAAAAAAAAAAAAAAAAAAAAAAAAAAAAAAAAAAATAATGGCAATTGTGTATGATGATACTTATAAGATAACCGAAGAAAGGGATTTATCTACATCCAGGGCCTGATTAATGCACGGGCTTTAGCCCTGGGCCCACCAATTTCAGGGGCCCACAAATTATGTGGCTGATTTTTTATTCCTTAATCAAATACGTTAAGTTTGATTAGTATATATGCACATTTTCTTTTTCTTTTCCGATAATTGCAATTTAGTATTTTGAAAAATTGATAAATACTGTGAAACCTCGATTATATGATCATAGAGTTTGCATTTTCCTGCATGTAAATTTTCACAAAATTTAAGTTTTCCCCTGTTTGCATTTTATGTTTTGGGTCATTCCATATCAAATCAACCAAGCTTACAACCTGACCCTCACAGATATTCATGAAAATTGGTGCACTTGTAGAACATATAAAAATAGTGGTAAATTATTTTTTAAAGATTTTTTGGACCTCCGGTCTTTGATTTATAACTCATCAAAAATTTCAAAAATTGTCAAAAATTTGAAAATTTAAATTTTTTTAATTTTTGTAACTCAGCTCCTAATTAAGGTACAGCCTTAATTTTAGTATCATTTGAAAGCTTTTGAATTGCACTTTAATGTGACATATAACTTGATACGGTAAAATAAAATTTTAAATAATTTAAAATTTTTAAATTTTAAAAAGTAGTATTTTTAAAAATCTGAAAAAAAATATATTTGTTGCAAAATGTGATAATCTACAAGTTCTGAAATTTTCATAGTGGGCCTAAAATGGGTTCATAGGGAAAAATAATTTTAAGTGAGCTGAAAACAAGAAAATAATGCATATACTCACTGGATATATATTCAGTGTATTCTTGAAATCGATTAAAATTTTTGTACAATTTTTTTATTTACAGTTTCAGTTTCTTCTTTAGTTAATAGATTTGATTTTTCATAATAAACCATTTTTACGAACTATATTTCCCCTCTATCCCCCCCCCCCCCAAAAAAAAAAAAAAAACTTTAAAAATATTCACGCAATTTATAGTATTTTTTGCTTTATATTATAGAAAACAATTATGGTTTTACTATTAATGAGCTCATTCCTATTAATGAGTTACTATTTACAAGCTAACAGGCTATTCATACTAACTGTATATTACAGCCTTTTTTTTTTTTTTTTTTTTTTTTTTTTTTTTTTTTTCAAGGAATAATGCCACACAGAAAACAAAGTAAGGGGTTTTGAACTCCCCCTTTATACTTAACCATTGAACAACCAAAACTAATCAGGAATCAGCTTTATCATATAATAAACCTACATTCAAAATTCGAAGCAAGTTGGATAATTCTGCATATAAGTTCAATTATCTAATTTAAAGGAGGGAATCCCCCGCCCCACCCCCTTTATATTTAACCATTAAGTCCCCAAAAATATTCAAGGATTTGCCTTATCAGAAAGAGCCTACATAAAAACACATTTATCTAACTTAAGGGGAGGTGGGGAGGCAATTGTCCCCCTCATTTATCTTAACAAAAGAACTCTCAAAACTAATTAAGGTTGTGTCTTGCCAGAATGAACTTATATTCAAAAATTGAAGCAAATCCGTAAATTCTGCGCAAAAACTCCATTTACCTAAATTAAGGGAGTTACTCCCAATCCCTCCCTTATTATCCCCCCAAAGGATACCCAAAACTAATCTTTGAGGTGCCTTACCAGAATGATCTTATATCGAAAATTTAAATGAAATCTAATAATTTTGCAAGAAAAACACATTTATTTAAATTAAGGGCGGTCTAATCTCCTCAGTCCTCTCCTTAAACTTATCCAATGAACTGCCAAAAACCATTCAGGGAAGCGCCTTATCAAAATAAACTTATATCCAAAATTTGAAGCAAATCTGATATTTTTAACTCTCAGCCTTTGATAGCCTGTGAACTAAAAATTTCGTCTTTCAGGATCATAACTTTTATAATAGCTTCCTAGTCTATTTAACATCATGATTTTTACCATATTAGGAATCGTAATTTTGACTGAATACCGAATATTCGGCATACAGATAAACCGAATACAGAATATTTGTCCAGCTAAATACTCCAATATTTTAGGTTTAAAAAAAATTTAAAAGTAGTTTTACATCATATTTAACACGAATACCTCCATTTTCACGAACAAGGCCTTTTCACAAGCAAGTCTGCTCTTTGCTTTGACAGATGAAACAGTAAAAAAAAGCAAAATTATACAGGTTTATACCAAAATAAATTATCGATTGTTTTAATTGCATTTAAATCTATAGTTGACAAGGAAGTTATAAAATTCTGCTATAGTATTGATTCACATAGAATCACAGATTAGAAATACATACCAATAAAAAAATAAAAAAAAGTTTACATAAATTTTCAATAATTCTTACAGGTATTTCAATTTCGCATAAGTATTTACATCCTGTTTTGTATAAGTAAACTCTCATTAACTATAACAGTTATTTTTATTTATTTAACCTATGTGTTTGCAAAAAAATATTGATAAGGTTTAATGTATGCATTGTACATTATTATTTCTTATGAGGAAATTAGTCTTTGTTTTTCCATAAAGATTAATTTCATCATTTCTTTCATCTCCAGAGAGCTTATCATAGAAGCATATCAATCAACTCATATTTTGGAAAACTAACAAGGAAGGTCTCCATTGGGGGCATACTCAGAATTTTTTGAAAAAAATACCAATTAAACTACTCATGTAGGTAATAAAGGATCAGTGAAAATTAGCGGCGGAATTACATTATTAGATATGTAAAAAAATAAAATAGTTTGGAATAATTGGCGTGAAAAGCTGAAAGCGACGCGGGATTTGGCAAACAGTGCATTTCCTCCACCAAAAGCAGACGATTTTAACGAATCTGGAAATTGATTTTAATTGACTTCACTGTTAAAAATCTGCAGCATTTACTGCAACGTCACTCCACTACTTTTATAGAATATCTCTCTTCTGACCAATGAGAATGCTCCATAGCACGGTGAATTGACCGTTTTCTATAAAAGCAGTGGAGTGACGCTGCAGAAAATGGTACAGATTTTTAGCGGTGTTGTAGCTTGATCAACACTGTTAAAAATCTGCTGTATTTTGCTGCAACGCACTCCACCGCTTGTATATAATATCTCTATTCCAACCAATGAGAAAGCTCCATTTTACGACCAAGTAACCGTTTTCTATACAAGCAAAGGAGTGCGTTGCAACGAAATGCAGCAGATTTTTAACAGTGTATTTTTCAATTTGGAACAATTTTAATCAATTTAAATTGTGTTTTAAATGATAAAATATATTAATTTCATTTTGTTATAAGTACATATAAACGTATATGACAAAATTACACTTAAAGTAAAAATGCAAAACTAAAATTACTTAAACTAAACTTATTTAAATAAATTGAACATAGAAGGTTTTTTCTTTAAAAAGTATTCGAAGCGTAAAAGCGTATTTTTCAAAATTTCGTTTTTTCGCCAACCGGCGATAAATCGCCAAATAAATGAAATTTTTATTATTTTTTTACGGACGTTATAAGGAGGTTCCGCCGAAATTTTTTTTATAAACATATATAACTATATGAGAAGAACATTCTGTAATTTTTTCAGATTTTTCTGAGTATGCCCATATGGAGACCTTCCTTGTAAGTTCAACAATTTAATTTATCCTTATAATGTTTATGATGGATAATTATTTTATTATTTCATGTCAATCGCTATTGTTTTTATTAACTTTGTTCTGTAACTGTAGTAAGCTTGCATCCATTCTTGAGAACATTTTTCATCTCATGGCTCATGATCAAAATTATTCTGATTATAAAACTTATTTTTTTCTTACAATACAAGTAGGTTTGGTGAGCATAAAAAAAATAATTGTTTTTTAAATTATTGGTACTACACTAGCTATGTTATCTGTTCTCAACACCCATAGACTTGCTGTTTTGCACAAATGCTATAATGTGCTTTTGAAAAATGTTAATTTCAAAATAGTAAAAACACACTGGAAAAGTATCTACTTTAAACAAAAACTGAAACTGTAAATTAAAAAGTTTAACTGATTTCAAGAATACACTGAATATATAACCAGTGAGTATATGCATTATTTTCTTGTTTTCAGCTCACTTAAAATTATTTTTCCCTGTGAACCCATTTTAGGCCCACTATGAAAATTTCAGAATTTGTAGATTATCACATTTTGCAACAAATACATTTTTTTCAGATTTTTAAAAATACTACTTTTTAAAATTTAAAAATTTTAAATTTTTAAAAAATTTTAAATTATTTAAAATTTTATTTTATTATATCAAGTTATATGTCATATTAAAATACAATTCAAAAGCTTTCAAATGACACTAAATTTAAGGCTGTACCTTAATTAGGAGCTGAATTACAAAAATTCAAAAAATAAATTTTCAAATTTTTGACATTTTTTGAAATTTTTGATGAGCTATAAATCAATGACCCGAGGTCCAAAAAATCTAAAAAAAATAATTTATCACATTTCTTATATGTTCTAATAGTGGACCAATTTTCATAGAAATCTGTGGGGGTCAGGTCAGAAAATGTATTTTTTTCAGTTGATTTGACATGGAATGCCCCTTTTGGTCCATGGCGTAAAAACACAGTTTTACTGTAATAAATAACTTCCATATTTAGTTTTTTTGTAAAAGTTCTTTTCAATTTCAGAGTACCTTTTCAAAACTTGCTGTATCCAGAAAATCAAATTTGGAGAAAATGTCAAAAACTGCATACTGTGTCTATTGCTTTCAATATAAACGAGGATTTTACAATGTCAGAATTATAGTTTTAAATGATTACTAGACTGTTTAGGGAAAATGCAATTTTTATGATTTTGGATAAGGCGAGTTTTGAAAAAGACGTCGTCAATTATTCTGCAAAATAAAATGTTGATCATACATGCTTGTGAATTGTACAAATGCTTACTTGAGAAAGTGGACTGTAATTCTTTTTCTTGATTATTCTTGTAAGTTAATTTTTTTTGTTTGTAAACTTGAAACTTTTACCCCAACAACTTTGTCAACTCATCAAATTAACCTACTTTTTTTCTGAAAGTGTCGCACTGGGAATGGAGAGATAGGGGCCCCCAACTTTTTAACAGGCCCTGGGCTTCAGCTTGATCAGGCCTTGTCTACATCTACTTTTTCATGATAATATGAAGAAATTGCTAATTAGTTAGAAGAGACCTATAAATGATCTTCAATCCCAATAATTGATCATTACACCATTTTGAGAAAAATTGAATTCTACCTCTACAAATATCACACTCTTCTTAAATCTTACAAAGCAAGAAAAGTGACTGGAGCTAATGCAACCCAACTGATCATTTCCAAAATCACTACCTGATGTTTATTTCAATTCAATAGATTTCAATAAGAATATGAATAATGGGTGTAAACTGATGCAATGTATGTGAAAGCATACTGACTTTTCTGAGTCGTCAGTATTATTGAAAAGCAGGACCAAAAACACTGACAATGTAGGTGACATACCTTCTGAGCTTTATTGACATAACTAAAAAATTTTGATAACACAAAAAATTTCCCTTTTTTTTAAGGGGGGGGGGGGGGCAAAGAATATACACAGTGAGCAAAATAAAACTGGCTATAAGATAGGTATGGAACTGATCCTAATTAATAAATAGGAGAAAAGCTCATAAAAGAAAAGGCTGGAAAGGTAAACACGGGTGCAACAACTGGTTGATATCACATGTCTGTACATTCTCATCGCCCACAGGCTCTGCCCTGAATTCATTAAAGTGTCATTATGTTTGAGTGAGTGAGAGATGTAGAGGTGTTTAACAAGTATTCAAAAGCAAATGATCACTCACGAGTGTTATGCATAGCATAATTTGTGGAAAATGAGCATGGATCTGTTTACAGAAGAGTTAATATGCTATTGTTGGTATCCCTCAGATAGAACTGCTCACAGTTTGATAAATTGAGTATAGTGGCACATCAACACCAATAATAGTCATTTCCAGACTTTTCTGTTATGTGCAGTTCACCTG
Source organism: Maratus speculifer (assembly GCA_964019185.1). Taxonomy (NCBI): domain Eukaryota; kingdom Metazoa; phylum Arthropoda; class Arachnida; order Araneae; family Salticidae; genus Maratus; species Maratus speculifer. The sequence continues at coordinate 32,900,012 of OZ025291.1, read as the reverse complement.
TTCATTAACTAGGATCGATTCCATGTCAGTCTAATAAACATTTTATATATCCAACCCAGTTTTATTTTGCTCATCCTGTATAAGCAAGGAAAAAACTTCAAAATTTTATTGGTTTTAGACAATGCCAGAAATCACTTTTATATTCAGCAAAAAATTATTTTTAAATCTGTTGCAGATATTTAGGGGAATTGCTGTTTGTAAATAGAAATTCAGTAATTTTGCAGGAGGTAGAACTGAATTTTGAGAAGTTTGAAGAGCTCTGAAAATAAATAAATAAAATCAGGAATTCTACAGAAGTACATAAAGCCTGTTTTTGTTAATTTATAATTATCACAATAGCATATAAAATTGGTTTATAAATTTGTTTACAAATTCACTTTACATCTTGCATTAAATTCATTCAGATAGCATTGTTATTGTTATCTCATTATGCACACACACACAAAAGCAGAATCAATATTGATTTTTCAAAGTCGTCAATAAATAATGCAGAGGTGTCATCTAGGGAAGGAAACAAGGACAGAGCAACCAAAGACCTTAGAGGGAAAGACATGAAGGCTCTGGAAACCGTAACTAACTGAAACAGTGCAAACAGCACTGCTATGAAACACGCTCAAAGGGGGAGATCCAATCGTAGGCTGGTCCATTGCATCCACCGATTCGCCAAATATTTTTCTAGTAAACCTCCTTGCGCCAACTCCCCCGCGAGAATTCAAAACGCCATTTCTTTTAGCAGTTCGTCTTGAGACGTGGGAGATTTTTTAATATGATTTGTTTGTTGTGATACATTTTTTATATTGCAAATAGATAGCCCATTAACATGTACAACTGAAAAGTCTTCAGTGATGCTGAACTTGTTAAATAATAAATTTTATGTATCGAAAGTTCCACTTTCACTCGAAAACTAACATAACAACGAACAGATTCATCTATAAGTAGTCTTCTGTAACGTATTGTATGAACTTTGACCTAACTCATCTCCCTCCACGAAAAGGGATGGAGAGGGAGGGGGGCGCGCACTGCTTTCGCGGGGACCGAGGGGAGAGACCGAGGCGGGCAGCGATGACCACATCATTACTCCACATTTTGATAATTATCGCTACTGGTGATAATGCCAAAGCGCGCCAAGTGAACGCTTTTTATCTTTCGCCCCTGTATGCGACTTCTATTGCCTAGCTATTTGCACTGTTTCACTGACAGCGGTGGATTTACATTACGCCTATGGAGCCTTCACATCTTTTCCTCTAAGATCTTTGGAGCAACTACCTTCTTTTGAGTTTCACACATTAATTTAACAATATTTGTATCTTTATTTTATTATTATATTTTTTGTTTATTTTCATCGCTTCAGCAATACATTAATAATTGCATACAAATAAATTATAACAGTAAAAATAGTCTTTTGAAAATGTGTATGAAATTCTAATACAACAATTATGAGGAAAAAAAAATTGCCTCTTTTAGTATCACCTGAAATTATATTTCCAAAGTAGTGATTCCTACAGCACAAACTTGTAAAAGAGATAAAAATTTATTAAACTCCTTAGTACAAAACATAATTATTGGTTTATTCAAACAAGACAAAAATTCAGACAAAATAATTAAATTTAATAAAATATACTTAGTGTAAAATAAATTATTTTACATCCATGATGATAAGAATTTGCAATAAAAATATATATTAAACTATTTTAATACATTAAAATACATTTTACAAACCTTAGTTCTGTTGTCAGGCCATAAACTAAAATGAAGTAATGAATCCATTTCCTTCAGTGCTTCAGATATATAACAAGAAAGTTGAAAATTCATTAGCTCCAAGGTTTTCAGTCTAAATAGAAAAGTAAAAAATATCCATTTATTTATTCTAATTAATTTTTTTAAGCAAGTACTACAGAATAAAATAATTTACAATACTATAATTAAATAAATGTATAAAATAGCATTTATGCAGCAATCTCAAGCTATAACTGTTTACTTGTAAAACAAAAATAATTTAATAGAACAGCTTAATAAATTTTATATGAAATAATAATGAACAAATAATTAAGTGATTAGAAGATCAAAATCATTGCAAACTTGCATTTTATATTGTCAGTCACATTTATAATCAATTATAATCTAACATGTCGGGGGAAAAAAAGATGAACACCAATTGGGCATAAAACATAGAAACAGGCTGCACAATGTATCAGAATGTTAAAAATAAATAAAATAAAATAAAGATTAGTATCTAGGTCAAACTGAAGCTAATATTATTACTAGATCAATCTGTAAGAAGTGGAGAGAAAAGATGAATGTAGATTCTACCATTGCAGAATTCAGTTTCGCCTCCGATTAGAAAAAAAATCGATAGAAGTTTTTTAGAAGGGCGACCCCGTTTAGATTGCAATGAACTAACTTCATTTTTCTTGTGTTTATAAATATAATAGCAAACAGAACGGCGTGAAATACCCAATTGAATAGCAATTTCTCTCAGAGACATTGGAATTGCGGAATAATAAAGAGATACAATTTGACGTGCTACTTCTTCATTGAATAGATTCATCAAAAACGGATTTTTTCTTTAGTTTAAACGCTTTTTTATAGACGCTGAGTAAAAGGAAATGCAATTTAACAATAAAACGAATGGAATCCCATCGAATTCGACGAATGAAATGTTTAAAAGACCCGATCGATTTGGTTTAAAAAAAAAGCAAAAGTAATTACATTATTGAATCAATATATAATAAATATATTTACAAAGTAAATGTCAAATTTGCCAGTTACAATTTTGCATGCAAATATTCGCACACGTACAGTTAAAATTGTAATATGAGTGTCGGCGAAACCCAGAAATTTTATTTTATATGCACTCACAGAAAAATAGCTTTATTAAAAAAAAAAGTAATACCGGGTACTACTAGGTTATCCCATCGACCAAAAAATTATCGCCAAACTATAAGATTAAATGCCAATAATGGATGATCGTGAATGTCACATTCAATGACATTAAATACAATTCATGTGTTTAAAATGTCATTAAGTGATTTTTTATTTCGACTTTTTATTAATATTTTTATTAATATTCAACTGATTATTTATTTTTTCGTTATTTAAAATAAAAATTATGTCAATATGTATAATTTGGCTATTAATTTGGCGAAATTGGTCGACGGTATAACAGAGTAGTACCTAATATCGTTATAAGTAAAAATACGATGTTTTAAATAGTGACGTCATTTTCTCTTCAAATGTTCTTTAAAAGTTACTGTTTATGAAAAAGGCATCCATAATAATATTGTAATTCCCATTTATCTGGTTGCTGAATGACATAATTTTCCTCATTTGAAATTTCTCTTATTTTGATTTAGACATTAATTTATATCATATATTATTTTCTGTCATTTTATTTACATTATTAATATTATTTCTCAGTAAATATATTTTTTTAACTCAATTAGTGCATTATTATACACAATCATTTTAGAAAATAAATTTTTATTATCGAGAGAAAAGCTAAACTGTGTTGCCACCATTTTGAAGAAATGTCATGAAAAAGCTTTTAAAATTAAAAATAAAATATAAAAATGGAAATAAATTAAAAAATAATTAAAATGGGCACAACTACAAATAAATAGCTTTCATTTAAAAAAATAATTATCAAAATCGGTTGACTAGAAAATTCAGGGCTGATGACACGACATTTTTAGCTTGTCTGAAAGAAATAGCCTCGGAGGCTAATAAAACATTTATTTAAAAATTTTTATTTAACTTATCTATCTATATAAGACATTCTTGTGTGTATCTTATCTATCTTATACAAACCTTTTAATTTTTGACTGATTTGCATGAAACATGAGATACACACATGTTTTAGAATATGGAAGGGTCACTATCAACTTAAAAACCATCAGATTATTATTTATCTTTTTTTCCAACCACCTTCCATAATTTAATATTATAGAAATATCTCTTTTTAAATTCTGTAATTCAGTCAGTCAGTTATTTCCTGTTACCATACATCTAAAAAACTGCTCAATAATTAAAGAAAAAAAAATGAAATTGACATCATTGAAAGAAGAAAATACACATTTGTCACATATATAAACTTTATTTAAACACGTGTTAAAATTAAGAAGTATCTTATTTGTATGCTTGTGAAGTTAAAAAATCATTTTTAATGTAACAGCTTTAATATTTAAAAAATAATTTATGAAAAAGATAATAATAATAAAAAAAAAATTGTTTGCTAGCTATGACAATTCTAATTATGGTTTATTATGAAAGAAAACTGTTAATCTTCTAAAATTAATCCTGATTATTATCACGCATTCTGATTTTCAAAGCTAAAATATTTTATTGTAATTATGTCAATATGATGTATTTTTCTGAAATAGAAATGGTTGCTGGTTGCTATGTTTTATTTTCTATTTTGTTGGAATTCTGAATTATTAATTACACCATCTTGGATGAAGATTTAAATATGTTAAATGCAATGAGAGCATTCTGTGATTTATATGATTACAATTAAATAAAATATGATTTTTCTAAGATTTATATTAAAGAAAAAAATTAAATTTAACAAATCATTTTAAGAGTTAGGTCCTTCTTTTTTAAAAGAAAGCTTCAATATTAGACATCAGGATTGAAAGCTTCTGGAATTTAATGCTATTTTTAAGTTAGCCGCTGCAGATTTAGAATTCATTAATGAAAATTTTTGCTTAAAAATAATCAGGCCACCTTTGGAATATCCATGGTTAAAGATGGCCATATACAGCCTGTTTATAGTGCAGAAGAAAAAAAAAAACTTTTCATTCAACCACTTTATTGGTTGTCCCGAGATAAGTCGGGGGTTAAAGCACTGTTTCCCCATACCCATCGCCGGTTGAGTGGGTAAAACACCATAATTTTTTACATTTATTATACATTTTAGAATCCCAAAAGGTAAATCTAAAAGCACTTCTGATACTTTATAGTTATAGTACTGACTATAGAAAAAAAAGAGTTATTGAGCAGAAATTTTTCAAAGAGGAATGCTGTTCTAAAAAAGGATATGTTTTTTCAAAAAGGGAACACTATTTTAAAAAAGGAAACATTATTCTAAAAAGGGGAACACTATTCTAAAAAAGGGAACATTATTCTAATAAAAAAGAGGCTTTTACCTTATTCACAAAAAAATATTTTGATCTGGTTTGTTTTGAGTCCCCTATAATTTGAGATAGTTCCCCAGGGTCAATTGAATTGTAATAGGGTGCATAGAAAATGTTAAAAAGGGCCGCTGGATTAACTTATCTGCATTTAATGCTTTACATAATGCGAGGGGGACTCCAAAAATAAGTTTCCCCAAGAGACTACGGACAGACGTGTGTATGAAAGACAAAAAATATAATGGAACAATAAAGTAAGATTAACTTTATTTTTTACATAAGTTCCAAGTGAGTTAAGATATTTCTTATACCCCTTTAAAAACTTCAAAAACATTCAAGGAAAAAAATAAGGCTCTGCATATGAAAGAAGTTTTGAAAGGCTTGTGTGGAAACAGTATTACTTCCAAAGCTGTAGTCAAGCCTTGCTTTCATTGTAGTGGCCGTACACTTTCGACCAGGTTTCGATCTGTTGAACATTTGATAACGCCTCTCACTGATTTGGCTTCATCATCTGTGCACCATTTGTTTCGACATCACATCGGCCCATAAGCTTCCACATGGCGGTTATGGATTTCTGCTCTCAATAGTCCACTTACCCATTCATACCAGACTATACACTCTTCCAGTTTTGACCACAAATTCAAAATTCACTTTCTCTCTATATCTATGGGGTCAGAATAATGCAGAGCCCCATTTTTTACCAGGAATGTTTTTTGAATCTTATCAAAAGGTATGACAAATTTCTCATCTCACTTATAATTTATGTAGAAAAATAAAGTTACGTCTAATCTTTAATGTTTCATTATATTTTTTGTCTTTTATAAACACATCTGTCTACAGTCGCTGGAGGAAACTTATTTTTGGATTCCTCCTCGTATGAATATTTAATAAACAATATTTCATACAAAGAAATACATATTTAGAAAAATTCTAAATATGTCTTACACAGAAAGTATAATTTACAAATAAAATACTTTTTATTTCCACAGAAGATATTTATTAGATTTTTTTTTTTTTTTCACAAAATTATCAAAATATATTCTATATCATAGATTAGTTGGAGAAAAAAAGTAAAATAACTGTTAACACATATAATCAAGATTTTAAATGGCCCCATGCTTATGACCTATCTCACCGACTAGGCTACTGCCTGTTTGATGAGAAAACCAAAAACAGTAATGTCTGTTATCAAAACTAATGCTTGCAAGGGCAAGAAGCTATAGTTTCGAAAGATAAATCCGGACAAATTTAATGCATAATAGTACAGTATAAACAAAATATCTGCTGATTTTTTGAGTAGTTATTAATTTTCAGACACAAAGTTTCTTTGTTCCAAGCCTTTTATCTTTGTATTTAATTTTGCTTAAATTGCCTGCTAAATATATTTGGATTTTAGCAAATTTGTATTCTTCATTTCAAGTCAATACAAATCATGTCTAGTCATGATCTCAAAAGTTTTTACATCACTCAATGAAAAGGTGATTGACACTTTATGATCAATGCACATTAATTTGTATATAGCTGTTTTTCATTTAATTAAAAAAATAATAATAATAGCAAAAAATAAAATATTTTTTACATACATTGCATAATTTTCACAAAGTAATAATTAAAGACTTGAAAAAAATATATACTTATTTATTTTCAGTAGAGCTTCAGACAATTTCTTGTCATTTATGTCACCACCATTTTGTAAACAAAGATTTTCTAAATTAGTTAACTGAGAAAGTAACCCATAAATCTATAAAAATAAATAAATAAGAAAAATTACCAATAAATCAAAACAAACAATAAAACCTATAACAAAGTGTTCCAAATGGCATTAATATTTTGCAATTAAATAATGGTAAAATTTAGAATATGGCACAAAACCAACCAAATATCTCTGATAAGACAAGTAAGTGGATAAAAGGGGAAAAATAACAAATTTTCAGGGTATACAAGGATTTTAAATTCAAAAATTTAACCTTATTTTGACAGACATTTAAGATTTAAATGACAGAAAATTTTTCCAACTCACTAATTGTCTAATAACTGTTATACATTTCTCTCATTCTGATATCAAATTTACCTCTTCTCTTGGAGGGAATTATTTTCTCCTCCAAGTTAAATACTGCTGCATCAATCATACATTTTTTCCATCTTCTCTGCACCAAAATTATCTAAAAATATTTCATATACAAATGGAACAAAATATTCTATGCCCCCAAAAAATTATGCAAATTATCTTTCTTTTTAAATATATTTTTTCCACTGTTTCAGCTTCATCATCACATGATTTTAAGATGCTCATTAGTTAACTATTGATGTTACAGTTCAGCAATTCATGAAGAGAATGAAACTTATCAGTCTGACCACAGAAGGTTTCTAAGTTAGGGATACAGAGTGTGGTAGAAGTATCAATAGAATACAGTTAGTACATATATATGTGAAAAGTATAACATGCAATATCCAGAGGATCTTGAGAAAGTAAGTCAAAATTTAAATTACAGTTTATGATCAGATAAATTTCCTCATTTAGCAAGAGGTTCGATACATAGTTGGAAGTGTGTTGGAATCGCGAATTTGAATGCTTGAAAATTTTAGAGTTTGAATCTCAGCTAAATTTATTTTTCATTACAGAAATGTTTATCAATTACAGTGAAACCTCCAAATAAAGGACACTCTGAATAAGGGACAAAATTTTCAGTTCCATAGGTGTCCCTTATTTGAAGGTTTCACCGTATTTCCAAAATGTAACTAAAAAAATATGTATAATAATTGAAATTTACAACAAATATAAATTAAATGTTTTGTAGCATATAAGTTCAAGTTTAATTAGGAAATTTTGCAGGTTTAAGTATTGATGAAAAGTAAAAAATAGGCCAGATATATTTCTATGTAACAGAATTTTTTTTATGTTATTTAAAATTATTTATAGATATTTAAATGAATATTTTACTATTTTTAGCAAGAAATAAATTTAGAAATGTGAAAATATACATCATTTTAATTTTATTTAAATTATACAAATATTTTGAATATTTGACTAGTTTTTAAAAATATTCTTTTAAATTTTAACTTTGTAAAATAATAATAATAATAATAATAATAATAATAATAATAATAAATTATAACATGCTATGCTTTAATTATTTGTTGTATTGTAATTTTTCAATTATTATGATAACATTTCAGAACACACACACACACACACATGTATATATCTTTATATATAAAAATCTTCTGTGCGTGTGTATGTAACTGAACTCCTCCTAAACGACTGGACCGATTTTAATGAAATTTTCTGTGCGTGTTCCAGTGGATTCGAGAATGGTTTAGATTCACGTTTCATCAAAATTGATTCAGAACTTTTTTAGTAATTAGGCAAAAACAAATAGTTAGTGATTTTTCGCTAATAGTGCTATAAATATAAAACAATGTCTGGATTTCGTATTAGTCAGACACCAAAAAAATCTACCGAACCAAAAATCTTGAAAATTGGGGTAAAAATACTTCTTATAACATCGAGTGCCGCTAAAAAGGGATTTTCGAAAATTCCCCCCTAAGGAGGGTAAAAAAAAAGAATGAACTTAAAAAAAATTCCTTTAAAATCGGCTTTTGTAGTTATTTTTCAACTGATAACATATTTTAGTGCCTTTTTTCATTCTGAATCGAACGGTACTAAGCAAATTCGTTTAAATCCAGTAGTTCGCGAGATAATTCACATTTTCCTAATTTGGCGATGTCTTCGGCACAAAAATCTGAAATTTTCATTCCTTATCTATATATATAAAAGAAAGTCAGGATTTCGTATTAATCACAGCACAAAAAAATCTACCGAACCAAAAATCTTGAAAATTGGGGTAGAAATACTTCTTACAACATCAAGTGCCGCTATGAAGGGATTTTCGAAAATTTCACCCCTAAGAGGAGTAGAAAAAAGAGCGAACTTTTAAAAAATTCCTTTAAAATCGGCTTTTGTAGATATTTTTTAACTGATAACATATTTTAGTGCATTTTTTCATTCTGAATCGAATGGTACTAAGCAAATTCGTTTAAATCCAGTAGTTCGTGAGATGATTCACATTTTCCTAATTTGGCGATGTCTTCGGCACAAAAATCTGAAATTTTCAATGCTTATCTTTATATATAAAAATCTTCTGTGCGTGTGTATGTAATTGAACTCCTCCTAAATGACTGGACCGATTTTGATGAAATTTTGTGTGTGCATTCCAGTAGATTCGAGAATGGTTTAGATTTACATTTCGTCGAAATTGATTCAGTACTTTTTTAGTAATTAAGCAAAAACTAATAGTTAGTGATTTTTCTCTAATTAAAAGTGTTGAATAAGTTCGATGAATGGAGTGCGGACGGAATGTCTGAGCGGTCTAAGGCGCCAGATTTAAGCTCAGCTTCTTAAAGAAAAAGATCGCGTGTTCGAACCCCACTGCTGACAAACGTGTATGCTTTCCAATAATATTTCCTGTATTATAATTGTGATTAACCGACTTCAGACAATCCTTAATTTTTAACTAAAAAGAGAAAAATAAACTTTTCTATCAAAAATATAACCGACTTCAAAAACTAATGAAGAGTAAAAAATAATTTCCTTACATAATTGTAATAAGAAATTAAAAGCGTAGTGTTTATTCTGCGTATTACCATATTTACGTACATTTATTTGATTTTCTGGAGTCGGTGCCAAGAATTACAACGTCTGTCGGTGACAGGACAACGTCTGTCGGGTGCGCTAGTCTTTATATAAAAAATCTTCTGTGCGTGTGTATGTATATGTAACTGAACTCCTCCTAAACGACTGGACCGATTTTAATGAAATTTTGTGTGTGCGTTCCAGTAGATTCGAGAATGGTTTAGATTCACATTTCATCGAAATTGATTCAGTACTTTTTTAGTAATTAGGCAAAAACTAATAAGTGATTTTTCGCCAATTAAAAGTGCTATAAATATAAAAGAAAGTCTGGATTTCGTATTAATCACAGCACAAAAAATCTGCCGAACCAAAAATCTTGAAAATTTGGGTAAAAATACTTCTTATAACATCGAGTGCCGCTAAGAAGCGATTTTCGAAAATTCCCACCCCTAAGGAGGGTAAAAAAAAGAACGAACTTTTAAAAAATTCCTTTAAAATCGGCTTTTGTAGTTATTTTTCAACTGATAACATATTTTAGTGCCTTTTCTCATTCTGAATCGAATGGTACTAAGCAAATTCGTTTAAATCCAGTAGTTTGTGAGATAATTCACATTTTCCTAATTTGGCGATGTCTTCGGCGAAAAAATCTGAAATTTTCAATCCTTATCTATATATATAAAAGAGAGTCAGGATTTCGTATTAATCATAGCACAAAAAAATCTACCGAACCAAAAATCTTGAAAATTGGGGTAGAAATACTTCTTACAACATCGAGTGCTGCTAAGAAGGGATTTTCGAAAATTTCACCCCTAAGAGGAGTAGAAAAAAGAGCGAACTTTTAAAAAATTCCTTTAAAATCGGCTTTTGTAGATATTTTTCAACTGATAACATATTTTAGTGCATTTTTTCATTCTGAATCGAATGGTACTAAGTATATTCGTTTAAATCCAGTAGTTCGTGAGATAATTCACATTTTCCTAATTTGGCGATGTCTTCGGCGCAAAAATCTGAAATTTTCAATGCTTATCTTTATATATAAAAATCTTCTGTGCGTGTGTATATAACTGAACTTCTCCTAAATGACTGGACCAATTTTGATGAAATTTTTTGTGTGCGTTCCAGTAGATTCGAGAATGGTTTAGATTCACATTTCAACGAAATTGATTCAGTACTTTTTTAGTAATTAGGCAAAAACTAATAGTTAGTGATTTTTCGCTAATTAAAAGTGTTGAATAAGTTCGATGAATAGAATGCGGACGGAATGCCTGAGAGGTCTAAGGAGCCAGATATAAAAGATTTTTCGCGCTTTGCTTCTCGAAGAAAGATATCGCGTGTTCGAACCCCGCTCCTGTCAAACGTGTATGCTTTACAGTAATATAGCCTGTATCATAATTTTGATTAACTTACTTCAGAAAAACTTTTAACAAAAAAGAGAAAAATAAACTTTTCTGTCAAAAATTGAACCGACTTCAAAAAATACTGAAGAGTGAAAAATAATTTCCTTACATAATTGTAATAAGAAATTAAATTAAGAGCGTAGTGTTTATCGTGCGTATTACTATATTTAAGTACATTTATTTGATTTTCTGGTGTCGGTGCCAGGAAGGACAACATCTGTCGGTGACAGGACAACGTCTGTCGGGTCCGCTAGTTATATATATAAACAATTAGCTTTTTAACTTTTGAATTTCTTAAATCTTGAATTTTTATGTTTTTATATAAAATAACTGTTTATGTACTTAAGAGTAAATTTTAATAAGAGATTCAATTGCTAAGAATAGTTATTATAAAAGAATAGTTTGCATTACTTTTCACCACATGGTAAATTGACAATTGGTGAAAACTGCTCTGTCTTGATCATGATAACTAAAAGAGCATGAAGTAAAAGCAGCTTAACTCTTTCATTGACTATAAAAATGTGTAAAATTGAAAAAAAAAATCGTCTATCAAAATAAATAAATAAATAATAATAATAAAATTGTATTTAAAATAATATATGCTATGTTAAAAATTTCTACAATGAAAAATAACCTACTTAAATTCATAGAAGATATTTTATATAATAATTAAAAAATATTATTATATTATTTTTATAATTTGTAGATAATATATATCATTTAAAAAAATGCAGATAATATATGCAAATAAATGTGAAAAGTTACACACTTGTGGTTCAATTTCCTTACAATCTCCCAATTCTATTGTAATCAGCTGAGTCATCTGAGATAAGCATTCCAAGTTGATACATGAATTAAACTTGAATCCACTCAAAACCTGTAGAGGAAAAAAGATAGATATATACGTATTTAGTATATTGTTATTCTTCACCAACAATAAAACTATTTGTTTAAAAACCTAGTTAATAAGATTTCTTTTGTCTTTTTATCTAATGATTTTAATACTGAAACCTCAATATTATACAAGGTAATAAGAAAACATGTCAAATCAAGAGGGTATTTGATTTAATAAGATTTCATATAATTTCATTCTTAAAAAAAAAAAAAAAAAAAAGTAACAATAAAATTATTTATTAAGAGCACATAAATATATATCACAATCAAATCCCGCTAGAAATGTTTTTTTAAAGAATGGCATTTTATGAGCTTATAATTGTAATGAAATTACATTACAATTATTCATTTAATTCTGTAATCTTTACTTTCAGAATACAAAGTGACTAACTGAAATATTTTTAAAAAGAAATCAACTGTCTAAGGCAATAAATTACAAATTTTTGATTAGACTACACTTTTACTCTTTTAGATATTGTGAAATGGTCTCTGAAATTTATTTATTTATTTATTTATTTTTTGTTGAATTAGACTTTTTATTCCACCAGATTTTGCTTATGCGACTTCAATATTTTATGCATTAAAATTATTAAATAGTTCAATTTAGTTTTAGACCAAGTAAAGATACCACGTGAAATCAAAGTTTTAGCAATCCATGAAATAACAAAGGAAATATTTGTAAAACATATTCACATAATCTTTTGTCATTAATAATTACAAATAAAAGGTTTATTTGTTACACTAAAAGATTACCATTCTCACTCAATCTATAAGTTTCAAAAATAAAATTTGTTGGAGGTATTCCTTCAGGGTTCGATTTAAGCAGTATCGCATCGCAATTTGCGATTCAAATTTAATTAAAATGCGATCCAAGAAATGCATTAAATCACAATCATTGCGATGCATATTTCCCACACCCTTTGTTATGTCATGTACACTTAAAGTTAAAATTTAAAGATGTTTTTACACGACATACGTTGTGTTTTCACTCTCTCCAAGTGTTTATTTACAATGGAAGTACAACGAGATGCCATTGCTGGGTGCAGTTTTCCCAGTAAACACATGATTTGTTCCTGCCTTGATGCTGTGATTGATTACTGAATCACTGTTACTCGCTTATTACGGCATTTGCTCATAGAAGTTTGATGTGCATGTTTTAGTAGTTCTAAAATGAACACTCACTGTTACGATCCTTATACTTTATTTATGCATCGAAACAGACAGTGCAGATTCTGACCCCACTTCTTCGCTCCGACCGTACTTAGCTTACCGTAAGCGTTTGTTTCTCTCTCGCTTTCAGGGAGATTGCTGTAGCTACATGACCATAGCAGCATTTCAGAACGTTACGTTAGCTATTTTTTACTTGCTATACAAAAGTGTCTAACTGCTATTCAAAACTGACTTTGTATAGCAGTTACTGCTATGCAACTTTCTTTTTCTAAATCGACCCCTGTATTCTTTCTAAATGCTTTTTATGAATGTGACAAAAGAATATTACAATGTATATTATAAAGCAAAAACTAATGTCATAATGATGATACCAAAGCCATGTGATTTCGCTTTTGTCATACATTCGTTCTGTTTAAATACTGCAAAATTTCAACTTTTACATCATTGAATAGGAAAAAAGATGTGCCTTCAAATAAAATTTGTTTAAAAGTTTACTGTTTATTTTATTTATTTTTTTAATCTTCAACCATGGTTTATAAAAAATCCAATTTAACAATGAATGTTTGCTTGTTATAATACAGGGATGAGAATGACAAAAAAGTAAAAAGTCTGAAAACTGCACAAACGACATTTGAGCAATAATACTTATGAATTTCAAGCGGAATTAATATTATAATAACTATTAAAATTTATATATTACATACAATTTAGCTTTAAGCAAATTAAAAAGAAACTGTTGAAAAGAATTAGGCAGAAATTATTTACTTACTGCAGTGAAAAGTTTATTTTACAAGATACAGAACATTAATAAAACCACGGTCATGAATATTTTTTAATTGTAATTTTAAAAATAGAATCTTTTCTTGAATCAGCAAATCAAAATAATTGCAACCACATTAAATATATAATAGAACAAAGTTCATACTCTTTTTTGTAACAAAATTAAGTTTTTAAGGATTTAAATTGATCATAATTGATTGTTAAAGGTGCAGCAAGCCAACAACTGAGAATGAAGATTTAAAAAAAAAATAATAAAAAGTAAAAAAATTAAAGTGTTATTTAAAAGATAAATTAGTAATACTATGGAAAACTTATTAAAAGTTCAGAACATTAAAAGGAATTCAGAAAAAATAGACTGTTATAAGTACAAAAACAAAAGTAAAAAACTAAAGAAAAAATATAAAATTTTCCCAAAAATTTAATTGGTGAAATTTCTTTAAAAATTGAAGAAAAGTCTGAAATTCAGACTAAAGTATAAAGAATCTCATCCCTGTATAATAACATAATTTTTTGCCGTAATATAAAAAATATTGTAAAATTAAGGAAAAAGTGAGTGGGATTTCCCAAGCTTTCTGAGAGCAATTTTTTAAAAATCTTTTTATATAGCCCCCCCCCCCCCTCCCAACAAAAAAATATTAAAACTTGAAATATTTTACTTTAAACTTTTCATATATTATAGGTTCAGATTCATAGTTGCCAACCACCACATGGAAACAAATTGTTTTATAAAGTGGCATATGTTGTGGTTGCTAACTTTTGATACCTAAGTCGCCATATGATTTCTATCAAATAGTAGATTTACATCCCCTCTTCCCAAATCAAATCTGCAGATTTTCCATAATTCTGCTAGATTTGCTACATTTTTCTACTGATTCTTCTTCTTCTTCTTTTTTTTTTTTTTTTTTTTTTTTTTTATGTCCATAATTTAAAAATGTTTATCAATGACGGGTGCCCCATTCTCACAGATGTGCACAGTTCCAGTTCTCTTTTTTATCTGCAATGTTCGCAAAATCTGGAATTAAAAAAAGAAGCATTGATTTGTGCTGTGAATGAACATAATGACAACGGCATACTTCAATCAGTCAAAGAAAATTTGTGTTGAGAGGATAACAATTATAGATACCACTCATTAAAATGATCTGAGGTTAGCAGCTAATGCACATCTGAGATTATTCAGATATGATCTTACAGGTGGAAACTTATATAGGCATGCAAAAGATGAGTGATATAAAAAAGTCTTAAGGTATGTTGCTCTTTAAAAATAACATTCAACTCTTTGTTTCAAGAGTTTACTATGTACAAAAGCTTAAAATGCCTCAGCTCGGTCAAGGTATACCTATTTGGAACAGGATGAGAATGTGATTATCGATGTGTTTAGTTTTTCTCAGAATAAATAAAGAGTACTCATGGATCATAATAGAAGTACTTCAACAAAAAACTAAATTTTACATTGATGTATTTCACACACCAAACTTTAAATATTATTTTGGCTATAGAATGTTTCATTCCACTCAGCAATGCTAGGCACAACAGAATGTTTTATTTTACTGTGCATTAAATTGGTAATGCACAACCTTTTTAACAGAAAGTTGTTTGCCACAGAATATTTGAAAGGTTACATTTGTTTTATTTAATAGCAAAGTTTCTGTCATTATTATAAGAAAAATTATTTTGCATAAAAATATTGGTATCTTTGATGACTAGATTAAACAGATTTTGAAATCCATAATTTAGATATAGACTAGAAAATGATAAAAAATCCTACCAAATGAGTTAAGTTTGGAAGATACGGTAATAAAGACAGCTGACTATCATTTAGGTGAATACCACCCATAGAGGATATTTTCAGTGCTTCTAGTCGTCCCAAACATCGTAATGAAGCCAGTTCAAATTCACATGGAGTGGACCTATAAGTTTAAAATAAAATCAGAATTATCAAATTATACAAAATAAACAATATTTATTAATCTAGCCTAATAGATGTATTCAAAATACTCAAAGCAAGCTAATTTACAGAAATATACAGAATCTTAAAAACATACCAAATTTCAGGTTCTGTAAATATCGAAGACATGCAGTAGCATGTGAGCTTTCTTAACTGCGGTAAGCTATCAGCAATTTTTTTAATCACATAAGGTGGGACCTTTTCAAAAATCAGTTCTTCAACATCTGTTAATCGCATAATATTTTCAAGAAATGCTTTCCAACTATCATCAGAATCCTGATCATATAAGCCTCTGAAATCCTGAAAAGAGAAAGAATATATATATATATAAGGAAAAACATGGACAAACACTCTTACTTATAAATTTTCCATTAGCAACTATAAGAATAAAGTTAGATAAAGTAATTTTATGTGTTTTCGTTTTTGAATATTTTAAATGTTTTTATTATATATATATAGAATTGCAGAGTACATAAAACATCTGTCAGAACCACCAAATTGTTTGCAATTTTTTTTTTTTTAAGAAAAAAAAAATTATAATGAATTTATGTTAACTGCCAAACACTTTTTTTACAGTATTAATTATGTTAATTTTAATTAAGTTTTAATTTTTCTCAATTTTACGTTCATTACTTTATACAATACACTCCCTCGAATCCACACAGCTTGGGAATATAGGTTGTGCAAATTTTAGAATTTTGGAGATTTCTGTTCATTTTTTGTTTATATCTTTAAATAATAATTTGAATTGAATTAATAATGCAATTGAAATTATAATGAATGCTTACAATATAGTAAAATACTGAAACAATTAAGTAAAGTAATAAGCTAAAATAATAAAAATCTAGATAATTTTTTAAATTATTAAAATGTTCAAAGCAAAGATCAAGTAATAGTAAGTGAAGTAAATAGTCAATAATGTATAATTAAATATTCATTATAAAAATGAACTTTTTCTAAATAATAATTTAAAAGATGAAAAGAAATTTGTCTTGTAAAGGTACACTAATAAATAGTTCACATCAAAATCATAAAAAAAATAAGTTTTATTTCAGGTTTTGTCAGACTTAATAATCGAGAAAGCTTAATTAATACATAAATATATTAAATAATATATGATTAAAATATGATGTAGATTAAAATATATATGGCAAGGCTACTAAAACTGAGTCTTGATGGCATCTGCTCTTGTTCTCACAGTAAAAACTCCATAGTTCATCAAAATTAATTGTTCGGTTGCTGAATTCTTGCTTCAAAAGCCTCATTGAAAAATGTTCCTGCTCTGCAGTACAGAGTTCAACCCTTTTCTTGTTACCAGTCATCAATGTATTGTATGTACATCCATATTTAAAGAAGAAATTAAGAAAAAAGAAACACTTGTATAAGAATGCTATGATTTAATATGAGGTGTTTATTTATAGATGAAATACTTATTAACCTTATTTTGGTGCATTAATTTCTATCAATAAACTAAGTATTTTTATTAAGTGGATTTATTTTATTGATGCCTATATTCCTTTTGATATACTCAGTGCAAAATACTCTTATTTATTTTGGCATTTTAGGATTGAAAAATTAGCAAAAATAATTAGTAATGGGGCTTTTAAGAAATTGTTTAATGTTAATTAATTTAAATAAAAAGAAATAATAATAATAATAAACACAAAAAACAATACAACTTTTTACATAGTAAAGAATTATTTTCTAGATGATCAGGAAAGCTTCTTTGGGCATTTGAATATCATACTTATTGGTTGATTATTTCACAATACTCCAATCTTTTTTTATATTATTGCTTCTGTGTTAAGGGTCCTATCCCTGCCGGCAAAGACACTTGCAAGCTAATGCTATTCCTATGGGGAAGCATTTTTCTAATAACTCTTTTGCATTTTGATATTTTTAAATAATTCTTTTTTTTGCATTGGATACTGAGGTTCCTCTCAAGATGGGTCTTTGATTACTTTTTTGATATTTTTTATAAAATTACTTTCACTTTCAGAACTGGTTCAGAAAGTGAAAGTAACTTTATAAAAATATCTGCGATCAAAATCGAAAAAGTAATCAAAGAGCAATCTTGACAGGGACCTCAGCAATCCAATGTAAAAAAATTATTTAAAAATGTCAAAATGCGAAAGAGTTATTAGAAAAATGCTTCCCCATAGGAACAGCATTAGCTCGCAAGTATCTTCGCAAACAGGGACAGGACTCTTAATGTTCAATTAAATAGTAGATTAGAATTTTATGTGATGAGGTTTAATTAAAATCCCTAAGACGGCAATAGAAAGATGCGTCAAAAATTTACAGATACAATTGGGTGATTACCCTAATAATTGATGCCCTTAGATTTACTATTCAAAATTGTTAACTTGTTGGTTCAAATAGTTCATTACTGGTGGGAACAATTTCATGTAATTACTGTCCACTAAAGGGGTTATTTAAATATTTTGACTTTTGACTTTGGCAACAAAAGACAATATGGGTAATTAATATTTATAATGTTAGCTATAAGTGACCAGATTAAAATACAAAAGAAAATAAAACCCAACAACAACAAATATAGTATCAACAGAATTATAATGCAAAAATTCAAGACCAGAGCGGGAGTAACTTTCAGAAGCAGCGCCGTGCAAAAGGGTGGTTGCCCCGGGAGTGGAAATTTATATTACCAATGTCATTTTTGGCCAGTTACAAGAAAAAGTTGGTGGAGGGTGGCATCAAATTCTAGCTTTGCCCTGGGTGCAATTTTCTCTTTGCATGCCCCTGTTCAGAAGTATACATTGCTGTAGCTAGCAATGCCCTAAACTCCAGGTTCATTTGGAGAAACTTAACAGTGAATGAGCAAATTTCTACTACTAACAAATAAAATTATCTCATAAATATTATGAATAATTATACACAAAATATAATAATAATTGAAATTAGTATAATGCCATATTAATAAAAACCATTAAGATTTAAAATGTAATAAAAATACAAAGGCTTCAAAATTGAATGTAAATGATTTGATTGCCACATTCAGTAGCTCAAAAGATACAGTTATTTCATTTTAATATGCAATGAGAAGATAAATATAAATTGTATTTTTAATATGTTTGTATTTTACAGCTTTTTTTCAATTAAAAAAAGTAAACAACAAAAACTAAATTCTCATATTAATTTTCACAAATTTTGTAGAAGCTGTTAAAAATTAATTAAAAAAGAAAATAAATCTTACAATGCATTTTGTTTCATGCCTCTGTAAAGTTTTACAGCATCTGACCCAATCCTTGATGGTAATTCCAGAAAAAGAAACATGGTCCCACTGAAAAAACATAAAATACTTATTTTTTTTTTCAGTAAATATTAAATGATTATGATTATAATTAACCATAATACTATCTTTCTTTAAAACATTAATTGTAGAAACACTTTTATGACATATTAATAAACAATATAGAGAACGTCATTCTGAGTTCACATTGGGAAAAAATAATACCCCTTGAAATATTTATGGAAGGGAAGGGTGGGAGGAAAGAGTGATAAGCAACTTTAAGAAAAATAACTTTACACATTGTCTCTGAAAATTCTTTCTTAACTTACAAAATAATAAGTTTTATTTGTTGCACTTTTTTGCTGCAATTCCAAATAAGATAGTTTCATAAATATAAAACAATTGTATGTAATTAAACATAATTATTTAAATAGAGATAAAATTTGGAAGACATAGGACATATTTCATTCCTCCCTGAGTCATTGTGTCCCATGTCGATGTCATTTCAACAAATGCCATAGGTAAATAATGAAGAACGTAAAAGTAGTATGGTACCAGTAAAGGCATAGCATAAGGCAGACAAGCCCAACTAGTAAATCACTGAAAACTATAAAAAAAAAAAGGGGCGGGGGGCATATAGCTCACTAATATTGATTAACAGTCATTTAATACACATCAACCATCATAGTTTTCCAGAGGGTCTGTAGGCAGTTCAGTCTTTAAAAAGACTCTTTATAGCACCATAACTGTGTCACAACAACAACAACAACAACAAAAGTATTTTGGCTTATGCCTGGATCTAAAAAGTGGGATTTAAATTTAAAGGTAACAAAAACTTAAAACTCATATATGTAATCCATCATATATCCTCATAAACTATATCTGAGATGATAATTTTGCAACCAATGCTAAGGTGAGTCATCTGCTGTTTATCCCCAAACATCTTGCATACAGCTTAAGTTCTGAAAAGAACCTTTTACTGAACGAATATACCACAAGAAATAACATCACTTACCAGCAATCAAGAGTAGAATGAGCAAAACTGGGAGAAACAAGGGTTACCAGGTGAGTCATAAATACAGGGTGAGTCATAAATATCAAAACAATAGGCTATCTCCTTAAATATTGCCCCTAGACCCATACTTCCAATTGCAAAGTTTCATAAAAAAAGGTAATTTTTTGATAAGATAAGTTGCAACTCCATGGGGGTCTATTTTAAAAAATATGAAAATTAAATTTTTATACGGCCCCCAGAGGATAAAACTTCCAATTAGAAATTTTTTCCTTATCCATTCCTGAATTGAACAAAAAAAATTCATCTTGATATCTTCAAAACTCAGAGAGTTATGACAATTTTAATAAATCATGAGGTTACAAGGGATCAGACACAAATAGAAATGCATGTAATTGAAGAAACAATGTTGCTGTAATGGGTCTAGGAAACATTTATTTTATTTACTTATTTATAGAGTTAGAATTTTGAATGTTTTGAGATGATTAACCATATAATTTGTAAGCATTATCACATCATAAGATTTCTTAATAAAATATTTTTTTTCCAAAAAATGTAGAGTAAATTAAAATTGTTATAACTCAAAATATTATTTGTTGCGTTAATTTTTTTTCTTTTGATTAAATAAAAATGTCTAATTTTCAATTTTGATTCATCATTTTAAATAATATTTATTTTTTTTTAAATAAAAGTATTTAAAATAGCAATATAAAAAAGAGATGCAATTTTTTGTAAACAAATCATATTTTTAAAAGTAAATTTTCTGAGCTGAAAATTTCTTTCAACTCTTTGTGGTTTTTGAGATGTTAAAAAATTATTGAACTTGCGGGTTACCATAATTGACGGTTATTAACAGTTTAAAGATGATAAATACTAAAATAAAAACATTTGATGCAGAAAAGTGCATTTAGTTTTAAACAAAGATAGGTTCCTAATGGTTAAATGCTTTTTAAAAGTTTCTAGGTTATTAACTTCGTCCTGTATAGTTTCGATTTCAGATTTTCTTTAAGTTTTGCCATCCTCAATTTCTTTAATTACTGTTTAAATGCGTCAGTTGATTTAAACCTCATTTTTCATCACGTCGATTTCAATTTTTTTCATTTTCCAGTGACTCACAGACAGTCATTTTGTAAAAACATGTTTTTTGGTATCTCTGAGCCCTAAAACGTGTGAAGCGGCCGAAAGGCAGAATTCAAAATTTTCATAAATCCAATACTTTCTTCTTGTAAAGATAGAAGAAAGTAAAAATAGGTTTAAATCATAAATTTTGAAGTTTAATAGTAAAAAATAGATTTTTGAAAATATTTCCATGTAATTTATTAAAATATATTTCCAATGATTCCGTTAATAGAAGTGTCATTATCGCTATTACTATTTTTACTAAACTTATTGCCTGCAGCAATCAGTTTTTAAGACAATTTTAATGAGAGTTTAATTAATATCACTTAATTTGATAATACTTTTAATAAGTGTTTAATAAGACGGTCTGGCCAATGGGTCGTGCCAGTTATGAGGTTGTCGCCAAGCTCGAGATATTTTAGACATCCAGCATATTTCAAGGATTTTTAAAGCAAAAACCTATACACTTTTATTTTATATCTAAAAGTTAAAGTATTGTCTTGGATCGACATTTAACAATGAGTAAATTTATGGTCGATCCCTAAATTGTAATGCAAATGAACTGATATCGCTGCACTCAGAGATATGCATAAGTGGTGTAAGTCACAAATTTTTTGGAAAATTTTGGATTTTAATATCTTTCGGGGATTTGTAAATATCAAGATGAATTTTTTTTTTTTTTTTTTTTTTGTTCAATTCAGGAATGGATAAGGAAAAATTTTATAATTGGAAGTTTTATCCTCTGGGGGTCGTATAAAAATTTAATTTGTTTTTTTTAAAAATAGATCCCCTCCCATGCAGTTGCAAATTATCTTATTGAAAAAATTCACCTTTTTTTGTATGAAACTTTGCAATTGGAAGTATGGGTCTAGGAGCAATATTTAAGGAGATAGCGTATTGTTTCGATATTTATAACTCACCCTGTATAGCCAGGGTGCAGTGAGCAAGCAGCCCAGAGCCATTTGGAAATGAGGTAGGCAAAGCTAACCCCAAAGGGATGAAAATTATATACAGAATATTAAAAATCTAAAATTTTGAAAAAGGATAGAAAACCCATTTATAATTAACCCTTTGACGGTTAAAGCACTTCTATTCATAAAATACTAAAATGATTGAATGACACTGGAATTTAAAAACAAATGTATTTCGTAATATATAATTTTTTTTTTAAAATGTTCTTTGTAAAATTAAAATTTTCATTTAAAAATTCCGATGTCAGTATGGCATTTTGCAATTCAAATTAAGTGGTATTCTGGGCGCGTATACGTGCTTATAACCACGAAAGGGTTAAATAAATAATGCAAGAGGAAGAAAAAGGATGTCTAAATAATGAATAGAAATTTTACAAAATTACAATAAAAAGGTGATTTGAAAAGTTGAAAGTTTGTCTGTTTGCAATGAACAGTATGCAGCTTGACATCAATGGAGAAATCCAATACTAGATGAAAATTTCTTTCAATCTAGGGAAAAGTAAGAATTTTTCAAGAATTTATTCAAGACGTCTTAGACCATAAGATGCAGTTATCACTCCATGTAAGTACTTCAAGAGGCCGTTTCCAGTTTCTCCTATGTCAAGCATAATAATGATGTATGGCATCCAGGATTCCACATGATTGGGATTGACCTGTAAAACTTCATTGCAAGTGTTTTAATTTCAGTAAAATGAGTTTTAATTTTAAGGTCACCATGAATGATGTCATTACGGACATAATGAGTTGTTTTTGTAAACCTACGCAGAAGCTTATTATAGAAGATTTGGACTTTAACTAGTCTAGTTTTTGGAGTACTTCCAAAAACAACCTAACCACAAGTTATGATAAGCCATATCATAGATTTATATAGTAACAATTTATTTTTGATTGACAGGGGATTGTTTCAAGTCCAGAGGGAATTAAGAAAACCCAAAGTACAATTAGCATGTCCCAGAGTTTCTGTGATGTGCTTGCACCATTTATGGATTCCATCTATATGCAAAGGTACAAAGGCATCAAATCATTGACACTAACTTCAGTCAAGCATTCATACAGACTTTCTCAATTATTATATGATAATAAGTTATTTATTTATCAAGAATTTAGATAATTATGGTAAAATAATAATATCACCCTAAAACAGGTTATTCACAGATAATCAGATAAAACAAAATCTTACCAATAATTTTTGTGTAGCTAAATGATTCCAGCTCCTGCATACTAAAGAAGCACTAAATAAATAAATAAATATATCAGTAAATAAGTAAACATTTCAATAAATTTACAAAAGAAAAATTACAAATCTATTAAATAATATTATATTTCAGTAAATAAAATGTTTTTTAAGTATCATCAATATAACAAAATTCTTTTAATATTAATAATGGTAAATTATACTTCTTTCAGTCCATTTTTTTTAAAATAAAAGTTGATCTATCATTATATAGACATACATTCTGTGTAAAAAGTACATGAAATTGTTCAGTAAATCACAAATTAATTTCATAAATAGTTTCAGTAGTCTTTGCATAATAATTGCAGGAGAGTACGTTTTAAAATTCCATATGAGCTTTTAAATTTGATTAGATTTTTGAATATTACTCTTTAAATATAAATTTCATGCCTCACATACAGGACTGCACAAAAGTATTCGCATATTATTCTCCTTATTAGAGGAAATTGCTGAAGGGGAATTTTCAGCTGAAATATATGTATCTCTTGAATATTTTGGAATGCATGTTGTTAATAGATACAAATCTTTATATCATATACAGGGCTCCTAAAACAATTCAAATAATTTTCTGATTGTAGATGGGAACAGCTGAAATTCGGTTTTGAAATGCATTATAGATTTCCATATGGTGAGATGAGACGTAACATTTTAATTTTTTAAACACCACAGTTTTATTACAAAATTCTGAATGTGTTGGAAAGTTCTTCAAAATCTATGCTTGATGCATGATTTTTTTTTCTTTCTTGGTTTTAGATGTTGGTGATGGGTTGGAATAATATTTTGTGCTATAGTCAAAATTCTAAAACTAAGAAATTAGACATTTATTAAATGCAGCATTGTTAAATATAAGTTATATTAGAGGATGAATACTAAATTTAAAGAGTTTTATTACACAAATTCAACGAAATTTTCAATATAGAATTAATCAATT
The DNA here is from genome assembly GCA_964019185.1 of Maratus speculifer. NCBI lineage: Eukaryota > Metazoa > Arthropoda > Arachnida > Araneae > Salticidae > Maratus > Maratus speculifer. Next base: position 32,875,547 of record OZ025291.1, on the reverse strand, counting down.
TCAACTAATTTTTAATATAGAATTAAAGTAAACCCAAAAATTTTATGGTGAAATAGAAATATAAATAATTTTATACATTATACTCACCGCAGCAGATCAGGAACATTCAAAAATTTGAATATGAAATTTAAGCATTCATAGATTTGTGCAAATTTATTCATATTCCAGGAAGCTGATAATTGCTCAGAGAAACTATGCACATTACTAAACTTATGTGGAGATGAAGAAATTTCAGCAGAATTATTAGTCTCTAGTACATTACTGCACTTTGATTTTTTCATTGTTTCGTCATAAGAGTGGTCATTTTTTCTTTTGTTAGAATTAGATCCAGAAGCAATAGTATTTAAAATTTGATTTGAAGAAGTAGAAGAATTAGGCTCTGAAATAACATTAATAGATAAAGGAGTTGGAACATTATCATGAGCAAATTTCAAAGCTGAATAGTCATTGAACTTTATTAATTTAATTGATTTATTAGAAAATTCAGGGTGTGACTGCAACATAGTTTGCAGAACTGAAATATTTTTAGTATGATCAGAAATATTTTGGACATTACCAGTTGAAATTAATCCACTAATTTGTTGATTATTAGGTAATTTTCGGACAAATAAAGTCCTTTGTACTTTAGAGCCATCAGCATTTGTAAATGTTCCTAGAGGTATCTGGTTATTAGCTGTCGATTGCTGTAATGTGTTTTGAAAATTAGCAGAAGAACTTGATGAAGTGCTATTAAAAGGTTGATTCTGAACAAAAAATGCATTACTAAAATTTTGCAATAGCGGTAAACTGCCAGGAGTAACAGATTTCAACTGCACACCACTGGAGTTTTTAGGATTAGCAGCATGTATATTTTGCATATTTACATTGGGAGCTGGCTGAATTGGAATTGGCGCAGAGTATGAAACATTTCGTACATTAAATGAACCAGCAGGATGATACAAAATAGCAGGATTGTGTCTTGGTGCAGATGTGCGTAAGGGATTTAAGGAATTGTTATTTACATAATAAGCCACATTTTTAGCATTACAAGGTTGCAAAGGTCGTTGGTATCTGACGTTATTAAGTCCAATTTCTTGTGCAAATGAATGGTCAACAGGGGAATAAAACTTGTTATATATTGCATTAAAAACAGGATCCTCCACAATTTGTAATGATATTGAAGGGTAAAACAGTTCAATATCAAAATCATCAGCAAAAAATAACTCTTCAGATATATTACTGCTTGAATTCAAATTAGTCACTACACAAGGCTAGAAAAGAAAAAAAAGAAAAAAAAAAAAAAAAGAAAAACTTTAAATATGAAAAATTTGAATTACAACAAATAAAAGGTATTTTAAAAACAACATAAGATATTTTTACATAAAATCACAAAATATTACCAGAGTAAATGCACAAAAACAAGACAACATATTTTATTTGAAATTATTTTATAGTAAGTTATAAATATATTGATATTCTTTAAAAAGATTTAAACATTTAAATTTCACTTATTTATAAAAAAGATAACCTTCTAAAATCCCCCCCCCCCCCTTAAGAAAATTACTAAAGAAGATACTAAAGTCACATTCAAAATCAATTTGCATAGATATCAAGATAATACAGAAAATATTTGGAGAAAATTGCATGCCAATTTACATGTCTAATGCTTGTCCAATTAACAAGTTTAAATTTATTGATTAAACTAGTCACTGGGGGCCACCATAATACTTACCCATCATGAATATGCATAATATAATATAGGAAAATAAAACATGTTAAAACTATTTATACAATGCTTTGCAATTCCAAAACAAAATTTAAATATATATTTTAATATTGTTAATATACATAGTAATACTCTATTTATGAATGCTGATAAACCCATTTAGACAAATTATATAAAATGCGAAACTACTCAAGTAGTACCGAACTGCGTAAAAGAAACATCCTTATAACTCTAAAAATAATAATCCTATTAACTAACAGTTTACTGTGTTGGATTAAGCATTTCATTTCCAATTTAAATATATCTCTGAATTGAAATTTGAATGAAATACAGGGTCATGAAAAATCGAAGAATGTGGAAAACAGGATTAAAAATATCTTGGCTTTAATAATCCGATTGACTTTGTTCTTGATGCAAAATTTGTATTATTTTATTGCCTTTTAAGTCCACTCCTTAAAATGCAAAATTTCAAAAAATTTTATATACCTTTCATATGAATGAATTTTTCAAAAGTCCGAAAAAAATAGTTCCGGATAATCGAGGTTGCTGATATTAAATAGGCTTTGTACCATTCTTACATACTAAATACATACAAATTTTCAAGTCTCTATCTCAATTTCTTCGTGAGATAGAGCGTTTACAGACAGACAGACAGATGGCACATTTTTTTTTCTCTTTTTTTTCTGGAATCTCCACTATCTGAAACGTGTAAATCCGTCAAAATTTTTTTTTTTCGATTTTCAAAACGATTGCAAGATTTACCCTATACTACATATGATGGGTAAGTAAAAAGCAATAGATTTAATGAGCTAAATGGTAAGTTTTACCATTCATTTATCATAGTAAAAACTTTGAAAAAAAAAAAAAAATTTGTACACAAGTTAATAAGTTAACAAGAAAAAAAAATATTTTAAAAAAACTTCAAAACATTAAAATATAAAAGAAAAAACAAAAACAAAACAAAATTATCAAAACACTGAAAAAACTGGAAGAAATTAATGCAAACTTGAACAGAATGCAAAAAGCTCATTCTAGATTCTTCTTATGAATAGCAACATGCTTAACCTGGGAGAACTCGCTATGAGATTTTCTCTCACGGTACCCAATTCTTTTCTTTTACTTTACAGTCACTTGATATCAAATTTTTTGTTTGGCTTAGTACTTTTATTCAAAAAAAAAAAAAAGGTAAAGTAATCAAAATAAAATTTTGAAATTTTATTAAAATGAAAAATAGCTTTAAAAATAGTCTTAAAAAGGGTACGATAGTGAAAGAAAATCTAATGCGTGAGTTTTCGCGGATTAAGGATCAGCCAGGTTTCCAATTCTTCTCTCCAAAATTAAACATTGTGTTACAGGTGGGATGTGGAGGAGGAATACATTCATATTTTTTAAATATATCATCAGAAAATTAATAGCTATAATTTCTTTTATCTGTGCATTACTCTTAAAAGATGCTTCTTTCTTTTTAAGTTGATAAAATATTTTTAAAATATATGCTAGATTTAATGTTTCATGTGTTACAGTCTCTCTGACAATCTATGAGTAAGGTTGTACCCACTTCAAATAAAATTAAGCCTAAACACATTTTAGAAATATATTTTTTTTAAATAAGAAGAAAGGGACATCCTTTAATAAGAATATACAAAAATACATGTTAGAAATATTAATTCAATGATTGGATATACATTCCATGCCTATATGTTCAACATCAGCGAAGAGAATTTGAGATCTAATTAAACAACATTTTTAAGAGAATCAAACCAATAAAGAAACAAATATTAATAAAATATGATATATAACTTACCACACAAGCATATTTAGTCAGTCCTGCAGGTTTGAAAGGAATGCATTCCGGATGAAACATGCATAAACAAACGGTACACTGTACTGAAGGAATACGAACTTGGGAAAAATTACAATATTTTGTACATGGCTTATGCATAGTTACTCTAGAAAAGACAAATATAAAGAAAATTAGAATACAATTACATAACAATAAAGCAGTAATAATGTATGTTCAAGTTATGTATTTTATCACATGAGGTACAATTTTCTCTTTATAAAATAATAACAATTTTAAAATGTAATTTCAACAAAGCAAATAGTAACTTAAATCTAAATACAATCGGACTACTTAAAATGCAATCGTTATTATGCAATTCTGCTTAATATGTGATTTTGGAAACAAAAAATCTTACTTTAGATGCAAATTTATAGATCAAAATGCAAATTTCTTCTCTCTCTTTCCCAATTCAAAGGATTATTTTATTCAGATAGAAACATTGATGACAATGTCTTGCACAATTTTGACTAAATTTTGTATTCTATAGTTTTGGGCACGAGAAAAATCATTGGGTTAGATCAGATGTTCGAAAAAATTCGATTGATGGGTCATTTTGGGTGAGGATTAAACAAATTATATCTAAAAAAGGGGCTCAATTAATTTTATTTAAATTTCGTATCCAAATGTTTTTTCTGCATATAAAACCTAATGGGCTAGGTCACATGTTCAAAAGATTTCGATTATAAAGGTCATTTGTGGGTCATGATAGATCATGCTAATTTCATATAGAAAATGACTCGCACCATTTTGACTATACTTTGTATTATATTGTTTTTGAGCAATAGAAAACCATTGGGCTATGACACATGCTTGCGAAAATTTAATTAGAGAGTCATTTTGGGTCATAATGGGGTCAGGGTCCTTCTAATAATATATAACGATGACTCAATCAATTTTACCTAAATTTTGTAACGAAACGTCTTTTGTCACGAGAAGACTATTGGGCTCAGTTGCATGTTAAACAAAATTATATTAGTGGGTCATTTCAGCTTCATTGCCAAATGTTGTCAAGCTAATTTTACATAAGAAATGGCTTAAACGATTTTGATTCAATTTTACATTCTACTGTTTTCGATTACCTGAAGACCATTGAGTTAAGTCACATGTATGATCAAATTTGATTAGTGGGTCATTTTGGGTAAAACAGGTCAGGGTACGAGAATAAGGCAAGAGCCAATAAGTTGGCGATATTTGAAAAAATATTGGCAACATTTGGCTGAAAAATCAACTATTATAAGATTACGAAAGCCAAAACACGTGTTTGGCATCAAATGAAAGAATGTCGCCAAATTCAGCTATATTTGGCAAAAATATTGTCTTTCAGAATGTGAAGAAATTTTTTATATATTCCTGATATTAATCGAGATGCATGGCCAAACCAATCAGAGTCGAGCTAAAAAAGTGATTTGGATCGATGTCCTTTTATTATAAATTTTAAAATAATGTAAAATTTATGAACATGTGCATGCATAGTTTTCTTATTGATTGTTTTTATAAATAATACTATTATAAATAACATGTTTTATAGTAATAATACAGAGAGAATGATACAGTGAAAATACAGGGTTGCCACTCTAATCTTGAAAAAAAATTCCCTGTGTTTTCCCTGTACTGCAACGCGTTTATTCTATGTTGAGTGTGCAAAAATATGTGCATGTATGTAAGCTAATTAGACATCTTATAATTTACCATTACCCAATTAATTGAACAAATATAATCCATTATATGATATGAGCAAATGAAAAAACCGTAGTTACACTTATTATTGAATCAAGCATTTTACATTAAGAATAATAAAAACAGTAAAGCAATATTCAAACATTCTGCTAAAAATACTTTGAAATATTCGTAAATGAATGTTAAAATATCTAAAAACTTTGTATCTAATAATTTAAAGAATATAAAATTTTAAAGAATCTCACCTAAAAATCAATTATCTTGAACATAATAAAACAAAAATTGCAGAAATAAAAAAGAAAAAAGAGGAAAAGCTACTTACTTTATGTATTCAAATTAATATTTATATTAAAATACAGGATAACTTTGATACACAACACTGGTTTATTTTTTATCTTAAAAAAATATCATACGATAATATTAAGCTTTCACAAGGAAAGTCGAAAAAAAAAAAAAAAACTTCTGTCTGGATATAGTACGGAAAAAACTCCCTGTGTATTCCAGATTTTTTAGGATTTTTCTAAAATTCCCTGGCAGGGTTGCCACTGTAATCTTGAAAAAAAATTCCCTGTATTTTCCCTGTACTGCAATGCATTTATTCCATGTTGAGTGCGAAAAAATATATGCGTGTATGAAGGCTAATTAGAAATGTTATAATTTGCCATTACCAAATTCCCTGTGTTTTCCAGATTTTTTAGGATTTTTTCAAAATTCCCTGGATTTTCCCTGTTTTGGGAGGAGATTTAAAATTCCCTGTGTTTTCCTGGTTTTTCAGCTGCCTGGATTTTCTCTGTTTTGGGAGGAGATTTTTAAATTCCCTGTGTTTTCCTGGTTTTCCAGGTGGCGTGGCTACCCTGAAATACTGTATCAAGTTGAATACAAAGTTAATTTTTACTGAGCTCAGCACCTACTTTTGTCTAAAAGTAACTCAGAATTTTAGAAGTTCTGAGTTCCGAGTACTCAGGATTTTTTTAGAACAGCAACATCAGAGCCAGCTTGCTCACCACTATTTGGATCAACTCTAACCAGGATGAATATTATCACAAATCAAAGAATTGCAAAGTAAGTCTTTTGGCACACCAGTACAATCTTATAGAAAATATTGTTCTTTTAAATTGCCTAATTGTTGCAATTAAATAAAACAAAATTTTCTGTATTAAAATACTGACTAGCAGGGGTGACCGAGCTCAGCTCGGTCAAAATAAACTTTGTATTCAACTCGATATAGTATTTTCCCTGTATCATTCACTCTGCATTATTACTGTAAAACATGTTATTAATAATAGTATTATTTACAAAAACAATCAATAAGAAAACTATGTTTGTATGCACATGTTCATAAATTTTACTTTATTTTAAAATTTACAACGAAAGGACATCGATCCAAATCACTTTTTTAGCTCGACTCTGTCCAGTTTAACTATGCATCTCGAGTACTATTAAGAATGTATAAGAAATTTCTCCACATTCTAAAAGACAATATTTTTTGCCAGATGCAGCCAAATTTGGACACATTCTTTCATTTGGTGCCAAATACGTGTTTTTGTTTCGTAATCTTAATAGTTGATTTTTCGGCAAAATTTCACCAGTATTTTGTCAAATATCGCTAACTTATTGGCGTTTGCCATATTCTCGTGATCCTAACCCTTATTACCCAAATGATTCACTAATAAAATGTGATCAAACATGTGACTTAGATCAATGGTCTTCAGGTAATCAACAGTAGAGTATAAAATGAATCAAAATCGTTTAAGCTATTTCTTAAGTAAAATTAGCTTGACAGCATTCAACAATGAAACGATATGATCCACTAATATAATCTTGTTTAATATGCAACTCAGCCCAATAGTTTTCTCGTGACAAAAGACATTTCGTTGCAAAATTTAGGTAAAATTAATTGAGTCATTGTTATATATAATTAGAATGACCTGAACCCACTAAGACCTAAAACGACCCACTAATTGAATTTTTACGAGCATGTGTCCTAACTCAATGGTTTTCTCTTGTCCGAAATTGACACAACAGAAAGTATACTCAAAATGGTGAGAACAATTTTCTAGATAAAATGAGCATGATCCACAAATGACCCTTATATATGAGGCCCTTAAATATTATATACCCATATATATTATGTAGGAACATCTCTCGAAAATGTGACCTAGCTCATTAATTTTTGCGTGTCAAAAAACGTTAGTTACAAAATTTAGATAAAATCGATTGAGCCAATTTTTAGGTATAAATAGTTTGACCTTGACCCATTATGGCCCAAAATGACTCATTAATCGAATTTTCTCAAACATCTGAACTAACCCAATGATTTTCTTGTGTCCGAAAATGATAGAATATAAAATTTAGTCAAATTTGTGCGAGACATTGTTTAGATAAAATTAGAATAACCCAAAAGTGACCCACTGATCGAAATTTCTCAAACATGTGACCTAGCCCAATAATTTTCTCGTGCCAAAAATATGCTGTATACAAAATTTCATTAAAATCGATTCACCCGTTCTTTAGATATAGCTTGATCATGACCCATCATGACCCACAAATGACCCTTATAATCGAAATCTCTCGAACATGTGACTTAGCTCATTAGTTTTCTCGCCTATAAATATTGTTACACACAAAATTTCGTTAAACCTGATCCTGCCGTTCTTTAAATATAAATAGCTTGACCCAGACCCTTTATGACTCAAAATGACCCATTAATCGAAATTTCTCGATCATGTGACCTAGCCCAATGATTTTCTCGTGCCAAAAAAATGTTGTATACAAAATTTCGTTAAAATTGATCCACATGTTCTTTAGATATAGCTTGATATGACCCATTATGACCCATAAATGACTCTTATAATCGAAACCTCTCAAACATGTGAGATAGCCCATTAGTTTTCTCGTGTCAAAAAACTGTTACATACAACATTTCATTAAATTTGATACTGTCATACTTTAAATATAAATAGCTTGACCCAGACTTTTTATGACCTAAAATGACCCAGTAAGCCAAATTTCTCGAACTGAGACCTAGCCCAATAGTTTTCTCGTGCCAAAAAAATGTTGTATAAAAAATTTCGTTAAAATCGATCCACCTGTTCTTTCGATATAGCTTGACCATGACTCATTATGACCCATCATGACCCACAAATGACTCTTATAATCAAAATCTCTCGATTGTGTGACTTAGCCCATTAGCTTTCTCGCGCAGGGCTCGAAATGGAAAATTTCACGAACCGGAACGCTATTTCAAAATTACAATGGAAAATTTCACGAACCGGAACGCTATTTTTCAAAAAAAAATTTAACAATTTTTTTTTTCAAAGTATAGCTAAATTTATTTTTAACTTGACAAAATCAATTTTTAAAGGTTACATTGAACAGAATATGCTATATACATGTGAAATAATATGTTTGCGATACAAAAAACGCCGATTTTTTTCCTTTTGCTGGAAAACAGCATGCGGAATGCAAACGGTCCGCGTAAGGCCAAAATTTCGCCTGCTTCCATCTCCATTATATCAAAAAATTAAATTTTAAAAGTCTGGATGTGGAGACTCACATTTATTCAGCGATTTAAGTTTAAAAAGGTTGTTTTTTTTTTTTTTACTTTGCCGGTAACAAAATACGGTATGTAAACAATTCCATCTCCGTTATAACAAAAGATTAAAATAAAAAAGTTTAAATATGTGTGTGGACTGTCATATTTATTTAGTAACTAAAGTTTAAGATTAGATGTAAGTTCAATGAAAGGAACAGAAGTACTGAATGTAAACAAAAAGATAAAAGATTAAATTATATTTCACATGCAATATGTAGTGCAATTTCTGCATATGTTTTAGCAGAGTGCAAAATATTTCCCATTGATATCCCATTTAATCTCTGCAAACCAAATTCAACTGGAAGATCGACAAATGGTCTTTGTTGTTTCACAATTTTATACACAGTCCTAAAAAGCTTTTCTGTATTCGAAAATTGCGGTTTGTTCATATTTTCAATGTGGTTATCAATTTCTTTTTTAGCTGATTTTTCAAAAATTTCTGCAGCTTTTTTATGTGCATCAATGTTTTTGTGTTCGTATATCTTTTTTTTCAAACTGGATTGTACCGAGCCTGCCTTACCACTTGGCGTGATAGAACAATTTTGCGATACTTTCGAAAGTTTTAAATTTCTATCACTCTTAAATCTTTTACTTTTCTGCAGATTAAACAACCTAATCCACCATTGTCTACAATTAACCAAGTATTATTATCTTTCAATCGTTTTAGTTTTTCTTCTCTCAAAAAGTCAGGCAATTCAACGTTTTCACTTGGTACATTTTCTTCTAGATTCAATTTCTGCTTTTTTGGCTGGTGGAGTAGCTTCATCTGTTTTGCAATCATTTTTGCTACTTGTTCCAGAGTTTCCCCCAGGTTTTAAAATGGGCAAGGCGCTATTGTTCTGAAAAGAGCAGTTTTTACATTTTCAGGGCACTTTTATAGAGTTGAACCTAGAATCTAGCAGTTCAAAAATCGTGAAAAAGCAGAAAATTCGTCAAAAAATCGAGAAAGAAAAAAAAATTTCGCCAAAAAATTGAACAAAGAGAAAAAAATTCTAAATTTTGCTATAAGATCGCGAAAAAATGGTCGATTTTGTTAAAAGATCGCAAAAAGCAGCAGATGTTCTAAAAAGATTGCAAAAAACTGGCAAATTCTCTAAAAAATCACTAAAAAACGACAAATTTCGTGAAATCGCAAAAAAGGCAATTATTGTTAAAAGTTCGCGAAAAAACGGCAATTTTTGTTAAAAGATTGCGAAAAAACGGCCGATTTTGTTAAAAGATTGTTAAAGGGCGAGCCTGATTTATTGAAAAAGACATTAAAAAAAAGAATACTTTTGTTGAATACAGGGATCTTTTTGTTTCATAAACGGGTGATTTCAGGATTCACATTTATAAAGTTTTGGACAATCAAAAGATGATTGTGAACAGGGGGGAGGGGGGAGAGAAGGAGGAGGTCGCCCCGGGCACGGAAATTTAGGGGGTGCCAAATTCATACCACAAACGACATTTTTGAGCTGTCACAAGAAAAAGTTGGGAGAGGGAGAGGCCTCAAATTCTAATTATGCCCCGGGTGCAATTTTCTCTTCACACGCCTTGATTGTGAAGCTGTAAAAATCCGCTTTTTGAGCATTAAAAACACAATTTTGAAGCAGGAAAATTAGTTTTTAGAACAGAAAAATTCACTTCTGGCATTAAAAATTTTTTTTGTGTGAGTCTCTTTGACGAAATTTGCATTTTTTCGCCATCTTTTGACGAAATCTGCCGTCTTTTCGGGATATTTTGACAAATTTTGCGTTTTTTTTTCGCGAATTTTTGGCAGAATTAGCCGTTTTTCGCAAATATTTTGACAGAATTTTCCATTTTATTGCGATTTTCGGACGAAATTTGCCGTTTTTCCAGAAATCTTTTGATAAAATCTGCCTTTTTATTGCGATTTTTGGACGAAAATAACAATTTTTTCACGAATTTTACCGGAAATTAGTCGTTATTTCGCGCTTTTTTAGTGAAATTTGACTTTTTTTCGCAACTTTTTGACGAAATTACACGTTCTGTGGGACGCGTATAAGAGCCATTTTTTGGACGATATTTAGCACAATTTCACGAACCGGAACGATATTTAGCACAATTTCACGAACCGGAACGATATTTTACATAATTTCACGAACCGGAACATCGTTCCGGTTTGCTCCGGTACATTTCGAGCCCTGTTCTCGTGTCAAAAAACTGTTGCAGGCAAAATTTCAATGAAATTGATTCTGTCGTTCTTTAAATATAAATAGTTTGACCCAGACACTTAATGACCCAATACGACCCATTAAAACTTTTTCTCGAACATGTAACCTAGCCCAATGTTTTTCTCGTGCCCGAAAACCACAGAATGCAATTTTTAGTCAAAATTGCATGAGAAAATTTCTAGATAAAAATAGCATGACCCCAAAAATGACCCACTAACTGAATTTTCTCGAACATGTTACCTAACCCAATGGTCTTCTTGTAATCCAAAATGATAAAATATATAATTTGGTCAAAATCGTTAGAGCCGTTTTTTTAGATAAAAATGGCTTTACCCATAATGACCCAAAAATGACCCACTAACCGAAATTTTTCGAACATGTGACCAGACTTCGAGTCGATTACGGAGGGCTGTAATCGATTAAGATTACGATAATAATCAATTTCAAAAACCAGATTACGATTATGTCTCTATTTATGCAACTTGGATTACGATTACGTTTAGATTACAATTAATATTTTTCTGTTGGATTACGATTACGTTTAGATTACGATTAAAAAAATTTTGTTGGATTACGATTACTGAATGATTACGATTACAGTTCGATTCCACTGATTTCATAACTACATGTTACATATTTGGAAACTAAAACGGCCTATAGAGGCGCTGCTCGCAGCCTTCGATACAGGATAACTGTCCCTTTAATTGCCCTTTAACTAATGTTAAAATCCCATTGAAACAATTCTTTATTATGAATGTATTTAAAAGTTTTAGATATGCAAATTCGTATAACATTTACTTCGTCATATAAGACAGAAAACAAATATCACAGGAAATCTGAAATTGTGCAAAAGAATAATTATTCTGAACAAATTTAAAACGCATGTAATGCAATGAGCTTACACGAAGTTATCCTGAATGGAGAAGTTACATCTTTTCTCCACCAGATGGCGTATTCGAGTGCTTGAATCGCCATTAGACTTTTGGCATCGTGTCGCATAACCTGATTTTAACCAAACCAGATCTGACACTAAGTTCTGGTTGGTAACTTAAAAGCTAATTTCTGTTTAAAGCTAAAAAAAACTGCATTATTGAATATTAATAAGTAAATTAATCGGAAAACAATATATAAAACAGGAAGTATACATAAATCATTTATGAAGAAGGTGAAATTTATATTAAAGATATAATTAAAACTAATATTCAATAAATGTATTAAAATAAGGATTAATTTTCAAAAATTTCGGGTTCAAGTTGGAGTATGTTGGGTCGAGTCGCGTTTTGGGTTTACTAAATTTTAGGGTTAGGAATAGATATAACCGACTTGTTAGGATTATATTATGAATCTTCTTATTTTGGATTCGTTATTTAACCAATATAGATGTATATGTAATTTAACTCTCCTTTTACAATTATTTAACTGTTTTCACAGTTTGAAAGCAATTCAATTCTTCTTGTACTGTTGAATTTTGATAATTTATCTTTAGAAATTCTTATGAACTACGAACTGTTTGACTGATAGAATAGTGAAACATAACATGCGAAATTCTGATTTGAAATTTATGAATATCAGAGAATGTAGGATGAGACCCCCCCCTTACACGCACACACACACGCAATTACACTAGATCTTTGGAAAAGAGCCTGTGTTTCATAATCCTTTTTTAAAACGCAAAAGACAAACATGAAATGAGTTTAACTAAGGTTATTTCAGAATTCCCGCTGCAAAACAGTTAAGGTGAAAAGCAAAACAAAATTTAAAAAATTTTAAATACTCAAAAAGAAAAGGGGAAAAAAAACACTTTTACCAAAATTTTAGAAACAGGAGAATTTATTTCAATGGCTCTGTCCCTTTGACCCAAAGGTTTAAAACAAAATTAAAACATAAGAACGTCAACAAGCAAAAACATAAAATGAAATAAAATATAGTATTCTGGCAGAAGAGTATTTGGGGGGGGGGGGGGGGGGGGAGGCGAGCAAACCTTCCAGAAAATTTTTGATAAAAACTTAGATACACTTTCTTCTACTATTTATTTCTAACTCATTTAAAAACAATAAATTTTCTGATTTATATATATATATATAATTAGAGATAAAGAAAATTTAACGATTACATTTCAAAATTCAAAGGGCAGTTATTGAACTTGCCAGCACATATCAAGAAAATTTATCTACAGCTATGTACCATTACCTCCGTTTATTGACAAACCAGTCTTAGCTTCTTTTTTCTTTGGATTTTGTTAAAGTAAACATACATAAAGAAACACTTTTATTATTAGTGCTTTTGTAAGAAAATTGCCCTATATGTTTATCTTATCCAGATATATTACAATACAAATTTTGAATAAACAGATAACTTTATACTTATGATTAAAATCACTATACAATAAATTTGATTTAAAAAAAAAAAAAACTTTTACTACAATTTTTAAGAAAAAGACAAGTATAAATATGCAATATTTCTAATATAAATTTATACTACATATATTTAAAAAATTACCTGCATGTAAGTGTTCAAGTTGGATTTTGTTTTCATGGATATTCTGACATCTCACGTGCACAATTTACATTTATACTTTAAAAAATCCCTGCCTTTTTCATTTAAATCTGATGTGATACAATGAAATAATCTTTTTTTTACTGTTTCTCTTATAGACATCTCTAGAATACTAAAAACAACCACTGAGAAATTCAAAATGCGAATTAAGTGTTAGATAAATTGTTGCATGCAATTTAAGCATCTCTTCTTTCCCCCCATTTTTGTTATTCTCAGATTCCCACATTTGAAAAAGCCTAGTGTCCAACTGATTAGTGCCCATAATAAAACCTTAAATATAGTATTTTTCTTTCTTTCTTTTTTATCCTTTATCACTGCCACTCAATAACCCATGAAACATAATCCCTCGAATGACCATCGAGTTTATCTTCCCAATTCCCATGTATTTCAATGAAGTCAAACTATTATACTATGTACAGTGTAGAGTATACATTCCGTTTACTCGAACTGTCCCCTCATGACCCCCTGACCTCTTCTCACTTCAACGTTAGGGGAGTTTTAATGAGTTGCAAACTTGAACTCCTTTTCTTGGTGCAATGTTTAGGACCAAGTGTTTTATGGATTGGACGAAAGGAAGAAGTAGAAGAAAAAAAGATGTAATCCTAGAGCGTAATCGTATATTTGTGCGAGATTACGATTACATTGCGATTACATTGCATTGCGATTAGATTATGATTGTAATCGAAGTGAAATCTCTTGATTATGATTACAGTGCGATTAATTTCGAAATAAAAATTATGATTACGATTACAATGCGATTACACGGTTTTTGTAGTCGATTATAATCGATTACGATTACACGATTACGATTACTCGAAGTCTGCATGTGACCCAGCCCAATAGTTTTCTCGTGCCAAAAAACAATTGGATACAAAATTTCCTTAAAATCGATCCAGCCGTTCGCTAGAGATAAATAGCTTGATCCTGACCCATTATGACCCAATAATCGAATTTTGTCAAACATGTGACCTAGCCCAAAGGTCTTCTCGTCCCCGAAAATGGTAAAATCCAAATTTTTGCGAAAATCGTTAGAGCTGTTTTTGAGATAAAATTTACACACACACACATACAATTTTTGCTCGTATTATAGTATAAGATAAATCATTTTAACATATGAAATTTACAATTACTTTTAGAGAAGAGAGGGGAAAAAAATAAAACATTTTTGCAAATGCAAATAAAAATTCATTTTCTTTCATCTATAATATTGCACAGCATGACTTATATCTATTTAGAAACTCTCTGAAAAAACACCATAGAGATGCTAATAAAATGTTTTCTGCAGTATCTAAAAAACAATTTTGATCAGAACACTGATTTGCTGAATGCACATGCACATCATCAATAAATGAACCAATAGCATTGCGATTCATATTCAATTAAACCATCTGTCTTTAGGTCAAGTTATGTGACCATAAATTAATCACTGAAAATCGCCCCTGTGGTTGTTGCCAAATGACAAATTATAAATTCAGCTTAATTTTTATACCACATAAGAGGAATATACAGTAGACTTCTTCAAATCTGCACAGCTTGGGACCAAGAATTGTGCAGATTTCTGGTCATTGCTTTGTTTACATTTTTTAAACAGTAATTTGAATGCAATTAATAATGCGATCAAAATTATAAAATGAATGCTTAGAATATAGTAACATATTAAAATAATTAAGGAAAGTAATAAACTAAAATAATAAAAATTTAGATAATTTCTTAAAATGATTAAAACATTAAAAGCAATGAATAAGTAAATAATTAATAATGTATAATTATGTATTCATTATAAAGATTAAAAGAATTTTTCTTAAATTATTCAATGAAACTTGCTTCATAAAAGCGCACTACTAATTCATATCAAAATCATAAAATAAGGAAGTTTTATTTCAGGTCTACCCAGAGTTAATAATAATAAAAAAAAACTTGATTAATGCATAAATACATTTGGTAAAAAGATTGTGATTATCAGTGATATCAGCAATATCTGGAATTTTTTTCAGAAATAAATTTATTCTTTCTTCATGAAAAAGCCTGAATTCACTAATATAAATGAAAATTACAAAATAAATTATATGTAGAATTGATATTAAAAAAGTAAAATTTTTTCATTTCATTTGAACTGAAAGTTTCATTATTTACATTTGTAAATTATGTGCAGATTTCAGGGAGTCTACTGTATAAATAGATATTTAATATTTTTAATTGTTAAATTTCTAAGCTCTTTCGATATTAATAGATTTTTTAAAATGTCTTGCACGATATTGTCCTTCTGATTATAAAATTCTGCAGTTTAACTTTTGGGGCAGTACATACACTGGTGTGCAAAATTTAAGGATGAGTCCCAAAATATCAATTTTCAAGGGATTTTCAAGTGATAATTTTCACGCGAATATTTAAAAGGAAGTAATATAATTCGAATAGTTACTATCCCTCGATAACAGCTAGTCCATATAACATCTCATTCAGGTCACACATGGTCACAAGAGTCACAGTCACTACGGCAAAACAAAAAATAGGAAATTCCATGCATCTCTTTTATTACACTTTGATAATTATATTATTACTGGAGGAAGGGGGGGTTCGAAGGATGATAATGTACAATATCAAAAGGGAATGCAAATTTATAAAAAAATTGATAATGTTATATTTGCACAGCCTCTTTTTATGTTTAAAATTATTATATTAAAAATGATGCCAAAACTTGTCCCTCTTTGGATTTCATACCCACAGTATTTACACAATGCATTGCTGCTTATCTAAAAGAAATTTTGGTAAAAATTACATATTTATGCTAATTTAGTTAACAAGTTTTAAAATGACTATTTAGCTGAATACATAAGATAGAATAAAAATAAGAAATATTTTTTAAGCTTGTAAAATTATTTTACATTTCCTTATAGTGAGTATATGCAATATTTTTATCATGTTTTAATTACAGTAGACTTCCTCAAATCAGAAATCCGCAACTCTCTAAAAACCGCACATATTTTATGGATATAAACAATGAAACATTCAGTTCAGATATTGGGACAAAATTTTATTTTTTTAGTTTTGTATCAATTCCATGTATTTTTTTATTTGTAATTATCTTAATAATATTCTATTCATGTTATTTTCATGAAGGAAGAATAAATTATTTTGGGAAAAATTCGAGATATTGCTGTTATTACTGGTAATCAGAATCTTCTTACCAAATATATTTATTCATTAATCAAGATTTTTTGGTTATTAAGCCAGGGTAAACTTGACAAAAAAAAAAAAAATCCTTATTTTATGATTTTGATGTGAATTAGTAACGCACATTTATGAGGCAAGTTTTGTTGAATAATTTTGGAAACATACATTTAATCTTTATAATGAATATTTAATCATACACTATTGATTATTAACTTGACCTTTGCTATTAGAACTTTAATCATTTTAAAAATTATCTAAATTTTTATTATTTTAGTTTATTACTTATTTTAATATTTTATTATGTTGTAAGCATTCATTATAGTTCCGATCACACTATTAATTGCACTCAAATTACTGTTTAAAAAATGTAAACAAAGCAACGACCAGAAATCTGCAAAATTCTAAAATCACACTACCTCTGGTCCCAAGCTGTGCGGATTTGAGGGAGTCTACTGTATTTAAATTTGTATATATTGATTTGAGTACATAACTTTGTAGCATAAATTGCATAATTCAATTTTTCCAGAGATTTTCATTTTTCATGACTGATTAAAGATAATAGTTTTTAAAGTAATATTTCTCGTCTTAATAAAAAATGACTGTACATATAATATAAATGTGAATTAATGTGATTATTCAAGATGTGCAAAAAACAGAGGAATACATTTGTTGCTTAGATATTAGTTTAAAGCTCTTTAGAAACAAGGATGATAGTACAGAAAACATTTCTAAATGAACAAAAATGATTATTTTAACCCTTCACTGCATGATTTTTTCTATTTTTATGAAAAAGTTATTTGAAATCTATATATCGGTCTAATAAAGGAGAAAATTGTAAGAAAAAAAAAAATCAAATTTTCAGCTAATATTTGATATTTTATAGCATGCAACCTATATATAGACAATTAGGTTTTAAAAATATTTTATTGCTATATTTTGTAATTAAATAGATTTAAAAGAATTAATTTTATATGCTTAACACTCTGCAACTTTCTTTATATTAATATTTTTAAATATTTA
This sequence comes from Maratus speculifer, assembly GCA_964019185.1. Taxonomy (NCBI): domain Eukaryota; kingdom Metazoa; phylum Arthropoda; class Arachnida; order Araneae; family Salticidae; genus Maratus; species Maratus speculifer. Next base: position 32,857,806 of record OZ025291.1, on the reverse strand, counting down.
GTAAAAATAAGTAAATTTTGCCTTAATAGCAGGGCCGTAACTACCGCCGGGCCAACCGGGCACTGCCTGAGGGGCCCCAAACTGATGGTTAAAAAAACTATTGATTTTAGTTTCTAGTCTAAGTTCCTATAAAATGCCCATCACATACCTAAAAGTTAGTAATAAAAAAAAAATCAAAGTGCTAGAATAGATGTTTTTGCTTGTCTGTCAATACACTCCTTATGCTTCGCATGCAAAAGGAGTTCTACAGCAGACAGCAAACTGTCGAGTCAAATGTGTCATGTCGCGCTAGCATGTTTACTGATTCCATCGAAGCTAGTATAAGGAAGAAAATATGGACTTCTAATCGACTGAATAATATGAAAAGCATCTAAAAAATTCTTGAAAATCTTTCTTCTTATCTGTACTAATAAGTTAACAAAACACTCTGTTTGTGTATGTCTGCGTTTGTATGTGTGAGTGTGTGACTGCGATGGTTAGCAAAATCTACCGCACATAGAAGTCTGAAATTTTAGGTGAAGATAGTCCAAAACAGGTCTTGATGCACCTGAGGCTCAGATTTTTAATATTTTAAGGGCCAGGGCCCTGGGCCTCTTACAATTTTTATGTGCCAAATTGTTAATATCTTGACTCCTTTTTATCTAATCTTTTCCGTTTTGAGGTATTTTTCTCCTTTTAGATATTTTCGCCTTTTTACTCTTCAGTTATGACCTTGGACTCTTGGGGCCCCTTTTAGTCTTTGTGATAGTAAATTGTTAATAAATTGCTTCCATTAATTTCGATCCTCATTTTTGGGATACCTGTTCCATTTAGATATTTTGAAATTTTTACATTCCATATAAGACACTGGGGGCCCCCTAGATAATCATAGGGCCGTCCCAGGGCCCCTTGATCTTTTTGTGCGCTAAGCATTTTTCACTCCCTGAATTTCTCACCTTCTTAGTGCAAATTTTTAAAGCTGAATCTTGGACTCTTATGTCAGGACCAGCATCCTGATATTTTTATTTGGGCCCTGGGGCCCTTTTTTTAACTCTTACCCAAACAATTGGTGCATTAAAAAAAAAATATTATTCTTGCAAATAATTCATACTCTATGCTTAATTTTGACTAATTAAAGGTCTAAAGCGTTATGTACTAAAACATTTTAACATGTTTTCATGTTAGGGCCCTGATTGTATTTGGCAGTTGGCCCCTATAGGGCCCTCTATCATAGCTTCCTTAAAAATGGTCAGATTCACTAGCTTTTTTTAAAACAACTTTTTAGATCCTCCAACTACGACATGAACAACAAAAAAAAATTTTTTAGACTTCAGCTACCACTATTTATGAATATTAATCGCTTTGATGGAGCCCTTGGTGCAGCTTCTTTAAAAATGATAAAAATTGCTTTCAATTTTATTCAATATAGTTTTAGCATCTTCCCATTATTTTAATAACTACACAAATATTTTTATACCCAACTACATGCGAAATAATTTCCTGGCCCTTTGGGGCCCGGTACAAGCCCCCTTGAAGTTTTTGTAATAATAAATTGTCAATAAATTGCTTCCTGTTATCTTCATTTTTAGGATTCTTTATTCATTTAGATATTTTAATGTTTTGGCACTCTATACAAGACACTGTGTTCCCCTGTGGTATCATAGGGTCCAGTCCAAGGCCCCTCAACATTTTGTGAAGTAAACATATTTCACTTCCTATATTTCTGATCTTCTTAGTGCAAAATTTTAAAGTTGCCTGGAACTCTTCTTTCAGGACCAATCCAGAAAACCTGATGTTTTTATTCGGACCCAAGGGCCCCTTTTTAAACATTTGCAAAATCAATTGGTGCATTTAAAAAATTATATCATTCCAAAGAATAGTTCCTACTATATGCTTAATTTTGACTAATGAATGACTTTTGAAAAATGATCCGGATTGCTTGCAATTTCCTTTCACATTGCTTTAGCGTCCTCCCACTACTTTAATAACTACAAAAAATATTTTATACCCAACTACATGCGAAATAAGTTCCTGGCCCCTTGAAGATTTTGTACCATAAATTGCTATTAAACTGCCCTCTCTTAATCCAATCTTCATTTTTGAACTATTTTTTCACTTAGTTATTCCCATGTTCTTACATTCCATTTAAAAGCCTGAGACTCCTTATGGTCTCGGCTCAGGCACCTTGAAATTTTTGTTCTCCATGCATATTTCACCCACTTATTATCAAACCTTCGCAATGCATAAGTTTAATGTTGAATTTTGGACTCTTATTTCAGGACCTACACCCTGATGTTTTTATTGAGGTCCAAAGGCCCTTTTTAAAGCATTTACTCATTTTAGGTAGATTTCGTATGAAATACTACCTATTGCATTGTCTCCCATGTTGGAATTTCTGAAAAATTTTTGCGGATCTACACGAATCATGACTCCTAGACCCCAAAACCATCATCAGTAAAAAAGTTTATATATATATATATCTATCTATCTATCTATCTATCTATCGGTGTATATCACTTTCTTCTAGACACGATAACTTCCATAATTATGCTCAGATCTTCTTCAAACTTTTACATAAAATCAAGGAGCCTAAAATCTCGGTCGAGTTCGTTAATGGGCAAAATCGGACCAAGGGGGTGGAAATAGGGAGGGTTTTTGTGAAAACAGAAAAAACGCGATAACTTCTTAATTAAAATAGATATCGAATCAGTTTAAAGTTTATATTACTTCTAAGAAATGGGCAAAAAGTTTATGCATGACAGATTTTTGATAAAGTTAAAAATGGGCTCAAGGGGCGAAAAAAACATGGTTTTTAGGAGAAAAAAATTCATAACTCCGTCAATTCTCAAGATATTAAATCCAACTAAATTTTATATAAATGTACTCAATATTATCTAAAACTTTTGTATTTACAAGTTTTTGATAGGACCAATTTTTACCGAGGAAAAAAATTAAAAACGAAAAGAAAAAGGGGGGAGGAAAAAGAAAAAAACCCATAACTTACTCAATTCTTAAGCAATCAAATCTAATTAAATTTATTTTACATCTTCACAATAAGATCTACAACTTTTATATTGACAAGTTTTTCATAGAACCCATTCTTATAGCAAAAATAAATTAAACAAAAATAGGAGTTGGAGTAAAAACCTTAAATCCAAACTGCTTATATTCTGACTCATTTTAAAATTCATTTTTGATTTTAAACGCATCCAAATGACAGATCCTCTTATTTAGGAACTATATAATGCGACGTTTCGGCCAATTTTTTAATAAAGGCAGAATATATTTTTAAAAAGGCTGCCAAAAAAGGTATTTTGAACAGATTTCCCGAAATTATCGTCATTAAAAATTGATTAAGTATAACAAATTGCGTTTTTTCTGAGTCATTTTTAAATTCATTTTTGTTCTCAAACCCATCCAATTTACAGGTCCTATTATTTAGGAACTATATAATGCGACGTATTGGCCAGTTTTTTGATAAAGGCAGAATATATTTTTTAAAAGGCTGCCAAATAGGGTATTTTGAACAGAATTTCACGAAATTATCATGATTGAAATTTGAGGAAATTAAAAAAATTGCGTTTTTACCGAGTCATTTTTAAATCTTTTTTTGTTCTCAAACGCATCCAATTTACAGGTTCTCTTACTTAGGAACTATATTATGTGACGGAGTGGCCAGTTTTTTGATAAAGGCAGAATATATTTCAAAAAAAGGCTGCCAAAATGGGCACTTCGCACAAAATTTCCCAAAGCGACCATGATTAATGAACTGTGGGTATTCAAATAACAAATTGTTTATTTTATGACTCATTTTTAAATCCAATTTTGCTCTGAAACGCATTCAAATGACAGTTTTTTGTTACTTAGGAACTATATAATGTGCGTATTCTTTGATTTTTTGATAAAGGGTGAATATACATATTTTTAAAAGCTGTCAAAGTAAGCACTTCGCAAAAAAATTTCGCAAAGCGATCATGATAAAAGAATTGAGGTTGTATTCAAATAACAAATTTTTTATTTTATGACTCATTTTTAAATTCAATTTTGCTCTCAAACGCATTCAATTGACAGTTTTTCGTTATTTAGGAACTGTGTAATGTGCCGTATTGGTCAGATTTTTGATAAAGGCTAAATATATATTTAAAAAAATCTGTCAAAGTGGACACTTCGTACAAAATTTCTCAAAGCAATCTTGATTAAAGAATTGTGGATGTATTAAAATAATAAATTGGTTATTTTCTTACTCATTTTTAAATTCAATTTTGCTGTCAAACGAATTTAATTAACAGTTTTTTGTTATTTAGGAACTATATAATGAGCATATTGGTCAATTTTTTTTAATAAAGTAAGAATATAATTCAAAATATGTTGCCAAAATGGGCATTTGAGTAGAATTTCGTTTAAGAGGATTTCGATAAAACCAGTTCTTACAGAAAAATGAAATTAAAAAATTTTTTAAAGCGGTTGAATAAAGTAGTTAAACTGGGTTTATCTCTAATCATTTAATTTTTTTTTTTTTTTTTTTTTTTTTTTGGAGATGAAAACTTTTTGAAATCTACCTCCGCCTATAGGCCATGCCGAAAGGGATTTTTTTTTATGCATTTCTTTAAAATATTATTTAACGAATAATTCATATCCTCTGCTTAATTTTGACTAATTGTCAATCTAAAGTGTTAATTTTTGCTTAAGGTTATCATAACGTGTCCCGGGCAATGCCGGATGGGTCAACTAGCCTATTAACCGTTTGACTGCTACGCGGCGCAAAAGCGCTGCGATAGTTTATCTCGAAAACCGCGGCGCAGCGCTTTTGCGCTGCGAGTTCTTTATAATACAAAAAGAATTATTAAAATTGATTGATATTTGTCTAAATAACAGTGTTTTATATGACAACATTATTTTTTCCTTTAAAGAAATCAAAATATGTACCGCAATTTTCGTGCATTCTTGCAAAAATTGCTTAGCACTAAAACGGTTAATAAATACATAAAATCAAAAAAAAAAAAAAAACTATCACAATCCATCTTTCAAAAGGTTTTTAAACAGAAACGCATGATTAAGTTACATATACTCAAAAATGAACTAAATAAAATGCTCTTTAAAGTATTCAACCAATCAGAAGTCCGTATTTTCTTCCCTATGCTAACTTCAGTGGGATTGGCAAAAATGGCGTCGCCGCCAAGTGCTGCCGAGTAAAGTTGTCCAATTTTACATTTTTTAGTCATTTTTGGGCTTATCATACTATGTACATTTAAACAAAGGTGTGCGAGAAAAGAAACTATGCGCAGGGCAAAGTTTCAATTTGCCCTCCCTGGGGGGCCCCCAAGTTTATAGTTACGGCCCTGCTTAATAGCTTGATCAATTTTGTTTTTAATTCCGAATAACAAATTCTAATTTTTTGTCAAGTACAGCTTTCTGACATGGACAAAATATGTTATTGCATTCTTTTAACTGTTCTTGATAAGTTACAGTGGTCATACTGGCCAAATTCATGGCACATAATGAGAATTATAGAGTTTTTAGGTATGTGCTGTATATGACACACGTGCAGCAAGGCATTAAAGACAATAAAAAAATGATAAGTGATGTTTAACTACAATAATATGTTTCTTTTTTTGCTCTTTTTAGTTTTTTCTTTTAACATATATAAATACTAAGAAGACGCTTTTTTAAGCAGAATCCTAAAACAATTTTATTCTCTAAACAAGTGCTACATCACTCGACGTAACAATTAAGTTCATTTCAAGGATGTAAATAGACACTGTCAATCTTCCATTTATTGTTTTCTAAATCTTTCCCTAATTGTGAACAGGAAACCCCAATATTCAATAAAATCAAATCAACAAAAGTGGATTTTCATTTCCAGAATATATATATGTAGTTGAACCCTGTTGTAACGAGCCCGGTATATAACGAACTTATGGATATAATGGAACAAAAATTTTGGTCCTGCCATTTTCCTATTGTATTTAATGCTAATTTATTCTTTTATAGCGAACCTCTGAAATCTTACGGAATCGATTATAACTAACTTTTTTCCATTTGACCATGATTTTTTATTTTTCCACAATTGTGAAAAAGGATTCGATTCTAACTTTATAACAAAGGCAAAAATGCATACCGTCTTGTGAAACATGGTGCAAATTAGCGATAAGTCATTAAAGGATATGGAGAACTGCATTCTTTCTCTTTTAAGGTACCCATTCTGCCCATGTGATCATGCTCGCCTGTCAGTCACTTTCCATTACTCCTATAACAGCTGTTTAATAATGTATTTAATGCTAACATATTCATCTAACTTATTTAAGAATAATTTGAGATATGGCAACATTTAAAGAACATCTTCTTTGAAGCAAGCAATACTCAAAAGCTTTTTTTTCTTAAATTGTAATCTCTGGAGTTAAGAGGATGATAAAAAAAAAGAACATTTAAATGATAAAAAAGTAAACAAACAAAAAACAATAAAATAAAAAGATTTTTAAACACACCAGCAATAACAAGTGTTGGAATGTAAAGCCTGGAAAAAGTGTAAAGGTTGTAATTTAGTCAGGAACATTCCTTAAATTTTCCGCCCATTTATTCTAACTTTTACTTATTCATACGAGAGTCGGCATTTATTTTTTCAAATAATTGGTGCTGTACTCTATTTTTATTTTCTTTATTTTTAATTAATTTATTTAGTATTGTGTCAGTTTAATGCAACCAATTTTAATCAATTTAATTCAATAAAGATCATATTTAATAGATTTTACACTTTTTTCTTAACACATCATTATTGGATAGAAAGGTAGCAGCTAAAATATACACATTTTGTGAATTCTAACATTTTTTAATGGTTCGGATATTGCAAACCATCGGATATAGTGAACAAAACCTTCGATCCCTTGAAGTTCGTTATAACGGGGTTCCACTGTATAGTAAAACCTCCATAAGAGACACTTCAATCCCCACTTACAAATCTATACATTTGTATGCTTTTACCTCTTAACAGCATACAGTAGTTTTGACCCCAAAAGATAAAATAACAAATGGGTAAGTGTGATCACAGATCGTACAGGGTTTTGTTTAATATTTTTTTTTTCAAAACAACTTATCCTTTAATTAATAAATTTAAATTGTTAGGTTATAATTATTAAATTCTTACATAGATGGTAGTGCCAATAAATTTAATTTTAAAAGGAAGTTATTTATTTTAATCAAATTAAAAATGTAAAATTGAAAAAATTCAGCAGAGATATAAGTAAAATTTTAAATTTCTAAAAATAAAAAAACTGGTTAAAAAAAAATTTAAATGCTGAATCATTAATAAATCACAATATTTTATAAAATAGAAAGATTCATTCCAAAAAATATTATGAATGTCAGATGAACGAAATCCTAATATAAACCCTTAGATTGGCAAAAAATTTGAAATTGTTTTTAATTAAATCCATCTTACAAAAAGAGGATAATCACCAATTTTGATGATTATTTTTTTATATGTTGTACGTCCCTTAGTTTCAGGTTCAACAAATTTTATACAATGCTCGAATTAATTCTCGAGAAACTGGGGGGGGGGGGATATCTAATATTATAACACAACTTAAATACTTGGAACAAAATTGCTGCAGTGGTCATAGCACGATCAGTACATCAGGCTTCTATTTAGTGCTTGAAGGACTTGGGCTCAATAATTTACAGCTTTTGATTATTTTTATATGTGTTGTAGGGTAGAGGCCCTTTATTCTCAGGTTCAATGGATTTTATATGATGCTCTTTAATTCTTGAGAAATCAGGGGGAGGGGGGTCCTAATTTATAACACAACTTGGTAACAAAATTGCTGCATTGGTCATAGCACGAATGGTACAGCAAGCTTTTGTTTAGTGTTTGGAGGAGTTGTGGTCAATACCACAATGGGATGCATTTGATTTTCACACTTTTTGTTTTATAAATATATTTGTATTTATAATTTAATAATCTCATTGTCAATTAAAAATTGTGCATCAATTATAATTTTTAAAAACCTACTAAAATGATTTAGTTACAAATAAAAAAATAAGTAGGATAAATTTTTTTTTTTTTTAGTTATAACTAAAAAAAATAAAATTTTACCTTTTAGTTATAACTAAAAAACTACCATATTGTTGTATATATATACATATAACTACAGTAGAAACCTGATATAATGCAGTTGTTGGGACCCATGTTATAACTTGTATATTGGAATGCTGTTAAAGAAATGGTATAAAATGATGAAAATACTTATCTGCTTTGTGAAATGTAATTAACTTTCTAATTTATTGAACACAGACTTAATCTTATGCTGCCTTAAAAAAGTCCATAAATGTTGTTTGGTGTACTGGGGAGTTTTTTTTTTTTTTTTTCTGCATATTGTTTCAGACAAGCAAGATGGAGTAAATGACCATAATCTGAATTGTCTCGCCTCTCCATCCAAAAATTACCTTTGTTAAGTATGAAATGATTTTACTAACATGTGGAATATCGTCTTTCATTACAACATCATTTACATAATTTCATCATCAGCATCATTTTGCTCACTGCATATTTTATGCATGATATCAATGATATCCTGATCTGTTATGACCTTTGAAATTGGTTTGCTGCTGTCAATTTCTATCCAGTCATTTAAATCGTCAACAGAGATATCGAGATGCATAGCACTAACCGCAGACTGCAAGTCCCTCATCGTGTTTCAATGAAATTTTAAACGTAAAATTTATCCTTAAACTGATCATTTATTTTTCGGGGGATATATTTTCCCCCGTGTTAAATCCAAATTCGCAGTAATTCGGACTGCGTTATTTTGGGCTTCTACTATATATTGTTGCACTAAACATAAAACTTAATATTTTTTAATGACTTTTAAAATGCATTTTATACATTCTTAAATGATGCAGCGATATTGAACAATTATGTCAATTTGTAATTAAAAATATTATTTAGGTATTGCTTAATAAGGGAAGTCAAAAAAGAAGTTAATGCTGATCTGTTTTTTAAGTAAGAAGCATAATTATATTAAAAATTAGCAAAGAATCGAAATACAACATTTTTTTTAATACTAAATATTTTTAAATTTGTAAAATGCTTGCTTACAATTTGAATTATTTTTCTTTCTCTGCTTTAATTTTTATTTATTTGTAAAAGCTATTTTTAATTATTAATAGAGGGTGCAACAATAGACTTTTGTCTTTTCTGTTTTAGTTTATTGTAGCAAGTGATTTTTGTTTGATATCTTTATTGAACAAATGTGTATCATTCCACAAAAGTTTATAATTGTGTAGAAGTGGAAAAAGCAAGCTATTCTTCACAAGAAGTGTCAGAATTCAATGAAAACAAAGGTGGTGCCAGAGGGGGGTTGGGGGTATATGTCCTCCCCTTGGACATACCAAGCAGGACTTAATGCTTTAAAACCTGAATTAAACTGATTTTTCCCTTGATTATCTTTTATTAAAACATGAAAATTTGCACTTTGATTTACACCCCCTTCCCCTCCACCAATACACATATATATAGAAAAGACACCATTTTCACGAAATCTTATTTATAAAGCACAATGTTTATCAAATTACACAGCTGGTCTGGCAGCTATGCAGCCAAGCACTTTCTTCTGGACTAGAAACAAAATTTATATATCTCATTTATCTAAAAATAAGTAAAAATCACGAACCTAAGTCCAGATTATCATAAAATTCTTCAGTCAAAAGAGGGGGGGGTGAGTCCCCCCCCTTCCCTCCAGTGATCTTCGGACAAAATCGGCATTTTCCTGCTATCTTCAGACGAAATCAGCAATATTTTAGCAAAATCGGCCGATTTACTGCGATATTTTGCCGAAATCGGCGTTTTCCCATGTTTTTTTAAAAAGTGAAATCATTGTTTTTTCGACGATCTTTAGACAAAATTTGCATTTTTACGCCATTTTTTCTCGAAAATGGCGTTTTATTCCCGCGATCTTTTGACGAAATCGGAGTTTTTTCCGTGATCTTTTGATGAAATCGGCGTATTTTTTCAAATATTCTTTTGACAAAATATTTTAAAGCGATCTTTTATCGAAAACGGCGTTTTTTCCCCGCGATCTTTTAACGAAATCGGCGTTATATCCGCAATCTTTAGACGAAATCGGCATTTTCCCGCGGTCTTCAGAAGAAATCAGCGTTTATATCTGCGATATTTGGTGAAATTGCCGTTTTTTCCGCGATCCGCACAGGAAATTCGCGTTTTATATCGATCTTTTGACAAAGTTCGTTTATAAAAACATTGACGAAATCGTCGTTTTTCAACGGAATATTGACGAAATGTATGCTATTTCGGCAATCCTTTCACGAAATTTGCATTTCTACGTAATTGTTTTTTCCGCGCGCAAAACCATACAAATTGGCAACTATGCGGAACTGATAACCCAATTTCAAATTTTCGGAAGAGGATGCCTTAAATTTTCGGACGAGAATCAACCCTAGAAAAGTCTTAAAATATGAGAAAAATCTCTTCAAGATACTGGGATATTCTGATGTTCTCTGACCTGGTATTTTCAACCTATTCAAATCTCTTAAAAATCCTGAATTGGGTCAGATTGTATGCTTTCACCCACACCCAACCCAACCCGCAATTCCAGTTGAATTGGCAATATATTTATGGCGTGGGTCCTGTTGAATTTCATTGTTTCGTGCTCCTGTTATATGTTTTAACTCTTGCAATTCAATTCTGATTGATTTGATAATTCAAAAGAATGTCCAAAATATTTTTTAAATTAAAAATCTATATACTGTAAAACCTCTACAGTGGAAACTCCCAAAAAACAGATATTTCTGTTTAGTGAACACTTTTTCAATTCCTAAAACATAAATATTTGTACATTTTGCCTTTTTGAATAATGGATACCTCTCAATCTACACACACGTAATGTATAGGTGTGCATAAACTATTACAAATATGATGCATGTGTTATTGTACGTATTAAAAACGAAAAGTTGGTAATATTTTTCCTATTTCATAGAAAAAGAGTGGGTTTCAAAATAATCTAATATCATATTTCTTTTCATTTTATGTCTCAAGCAATAGAATATATACTCATTCTTTCTTATTCAAATGTGTATTTATTTTTATCTGATGCATTCTTGTGCACAAAATTTTTGTAAAAATCCTTGCAACAATATTTTTATAAATGAAATGGCAAACAAAGAGTGTTTTTAAAGTTATTGTTCAAATTAGCATAGTATGAAGCTAAAACTGTTTTTCACCCAGTTGGTTTTAAAAGCTATAATCTGTGTATTTCCTATTATAAAAGCAAACATATCATGCCAGTCTGGTGTGTCCACTTTCTTCAAAATTTTGGCCATCAGGTCTTTATTCAAAAACAAATAAATAAACAGCTAGTTGGATGTACCAATCCCGACTTTCTTCTATCTCATACATACATTTTAATATAAAAAAAAAGTTACACATGTTAATGCTTTAATAATTTTAATTCAACACTATACCAATTTTGATTTTCATCTTAAATTTCTGCTTCAGTCAATTAATCGAGTAAAAATGAGTTTCTGAGTCTCTGCATGCGCCGATGGACATTAGAATGATAGGCAGATTTTATTTCAAATTCAGGGAGGGCCTACTTGCCATACCCAAAAATAATCATACACAAAAATTTTAGTTCAGCTCTATGCATGACTTCTTACATTTTTTGACAGTAAAATAATGAAAATGGCACAGACATCATGATTATAGCGCTCCCTTACACTGCATTTTTTTCAAATTCACGGCAGACCTTCTAGAAATAGCTAAACACTTGCACAAAAAATTTTGTCCAATTCTATGCATAACTTCATACACTTTTAGGTGGTACAATATTGAAAATGGCACAAAAATCGCTATTGCAGCGCCCCCTTCCGGCGATTTTTTTTTTATAATTCAGGAAGAATCATCTGGCTGTAGCCAAACATTTACACAAAAAATTTGTTTTAATTCTATGCAAAACTTCATACACTTTTAGGTGGCACATTATTGAAACTGGCACAAAAATCACTATTGCAAAGCCCCCTTCCGGCAGATTTTTTTCAAATTCAGGGAGGACCAACTAGCCATAGCCATATACTTATGCAAAAAATTTGGTTCAATTCGATGTATAACTTCATACACTTTTAGTCGGTACAATATTGAAAATAACACAAAAATCGCTATTTAAATTACCAAATAATATTTTCAATTTGTAAAAAAAAAAAAAAAAAAAAAAAAAAAAAAAAAGTAATAGTTATTCTAATATTTTGAATATGAGCCATATATTTTCTCATTATCGCTGAAAATTCAATGTCATCAGACATCGGTCGCCTTTACAAATGAAGAAAAATAAAAGATTTCTTTCTTAATTTTTAACGAATTTTCGAGTTTTTGTGGTATGATCGAGATAATATTTAGAATTTCTGAAAGCTGATTTTTTACCTTTGTCTTGTAATACTAATTTTGAATTTCTGGGATGCAAAGAAAAAAATAACCATGCCTTAAAAAGAAAACCCAGTCCTTATCTGCCATTAAAATTACACTTATTTTTAATTGGTAGAAAAGCTCTTTTTTGAAATTTGATTTAAAAAAAATCTATGATTTATTGAACTATTAATGTCTTTCTGAACTTGTAATTTTTTTACTTTTTTAAATTAATAACATTCATTAATCACAACTAGGATGTAAAAAAAAATCAATTTTTTAAAAATTTAAGTCTGATTTTTTATATTTTTTTCCTCAGTGTTAAAATTCTGAATAGATATCAACAGTTTTATGTTTCCAGAAATGATAAAAAATGCAAATTAGTAGTTTCATCAGTCAATAGCATACAATAAAGTTATACAGATTAATATTTTGCAATAATTTTACAAGACGAGGGCTAGTAGCCATTGTCTAATGAACTAATTAATCCGCTCGACATTACTCAGGGTTAAAATAATCTTAAACAAAATTGAAGTTTGTATGATTTTATATCTTTTGAAATGTATATCTGCTGATCCAAACTGATGTCAGAAAATGAGATCTTTGTAAAAGTGTCAAGTACTTTCACTCATGATTTACATGCCATAACATTAATCAAGACTTTGAACCAGTATGTGTTTGTAACAGTACAGCTATTTTTTTATTATTATTAAATTTTGGTATAATTTGAAGTTGTATTTTGGTAAGTGTAGTGAAAGCATTCCTATTCCTATACATCAGCTAACGATTAATTTTTTTTTTTTTTTTTTTTTTTTTTTTGGTCTTTAGCAATTTAATGCAATTTGTGATTTAACTTTGATATACCTACCAAAAATTTTGAATCAAGTACAGCACATCTAAAATGTTTCTTAGTTACTAAATTTTCAGATGTTTCGGAAGTCTCACTGCCTTCTGCAGCACCTAGTGTGTTCCCAACAAACCTATTTCCAAACAAACTTGGGATTTAGGTCCCCACTACTTAAAGCAGCATGTACCAGAAATGCTTGCATGTGCCAGAGACAATCAAAAACCAAGTTGAGAGAGCCGAACCTCGTAGTAATCAAGTCCATAGAACCCAAGAAAAAGATGTACCATTAATGTTAAAAAATATTGGTAATTGAAGTCTAAAATAAAATTTTATAATACAGAAAGAAGCCAAATTGTAATAGCCAAGTTGAATGAACCAAATCCTGTTGAAACTGAGCTTTTAGAACTGGAAAAAAGAATGTGCCGCCAAGCAGTGTAATGTGCCACCAGCCCCATGTAAATTTCACAAATTACTTTTAACAGTAACACGGCATTTAATAAATGGTATGGAATCAGTTATCTCAAGTTTCTTTAAACCAACATGATTTTTAATTTACGGTGCAGTGAGCAAACGTAAGTTTTTGCCAAAAAAGGTGGTAGCTGAGGTAAATAAAAGGATTGGGTGCAAGGGGCCACGATCTTAACTGATATGTAGTTATGTATCAAAAATTTTAAATAGTTTTAAAGAAGTTAAGCGATTCTAAAACTGTTACAAAAAAATGTAGTAAAAAAGAAGCAACAAAGAGTCTAAGAAGGAGATTAATATTCAAAATTGGTGGTAGCTGCAGTCTGAGAATTTTTTTGTGTCAGATTCAGGCAGGGTTCATACAGAGTTTGCTAAATGAAAAATAAGGACTCTGTAAGGACTTTGTAAGGGCTTCGTTAAAAGAAAAATGAGGACTTTCTAAAGTTAAAAAAGAACAGTACATATAACTACTTACATTAAATTTTAAACGTAATAGATTGAAATTTTACATAAAACATAATTATGTAATTATATAACAAAATGTTTTTTAGCATCTATTTCTTTGGTCAGGAAGGAAATTTCTTCCTTTTTTCTTTTGCAGATTTTCTACAATTTTTCGATTTTATAAATAATTGAATATTTTTAGTTGATTCAGCTTTATCAGCTAATTCATTGGCCTTATTTTCTAACTCCGATACTTCTTTTTCAAGGAGCCATATTTTTTTTTCTTTATAAAACCTAAGTCATCTTCAATTAATATCCGTTTATTTCCTGCAGAGGAAGACTGTTGCTGTTAACCATGCTACACATATCCAGTGAAATAATAAGACCACGATCAAACACAGATCAATCAGCGGATTATAGAACAGATTGGCACAATTATTTGGCGAAATATTTTTTATTTGTTATTTATTTCTCCATTTCAAAGAAAAGGAAATTTTAGATGGTGAATACTGGTTACGATTGGTGTTTCTTGATACAATGTTTCTACGTCACAATCGGGAAACAAAAGAGGCAGCTTTAATGTCCAATCAGAAATAAGAGAATTATAACAAAGAAACTTAATTTTTTTTTTTTTTCAGCTGCCATATTTGGCAGATTATGAATGTTTCAGGGGTGATTCTGGGTGAATTTTTTTTTTCGGAAATTCACATAGCATTTTCGGAAATCGGCGGCGCAGGGGGAGGGGAATCCGCGAGTTACCCCCTCGCCTGGAAAGGGGGTTTATCCGCGATCTTCAGACGAAATCGGCGATCTATCTACGATATTTAGCAAAATCGGCGATTTATTGCGATCTTTTGTCGAAATCGGCTGTTTTTCCGCGATTTTTTGTCGAAATCGGCGGTTTTTTCGCGATCTTTTGACGAAATCAGCGTTTTCTTCGACGATCTTTAGGCAAAATTTGCATTTTTACGCGATCTTTTCTCAAAAACGGCGTTTAATCCCCGCGATCTTTGGACGAAATCGGCGTTTTTTCCGTGATCTTTTGATAAAATCGGCGGTTTTTTTTTCAATGATCTTTTGACAAAATATTTTTAAGCGATCTTTTATCGAAAACGGAGTTTTTTTCCGCGAACTTTTAACGAAATCGGCTTTATCCCAGCAATCTATAGACGAAATCGACGTTTTCCCGCGGTCTTTTGATGAAATCGGCGTTTTTTTTTCAATGATCTTTTGACAAAATATTTTTAAGCGATCTTTTATCGAAAATGGCGTTTTTTCCCGCGAACTTTTAACGAAATCGGCGTTATCCCCGCAATATATAGACGAAAGCGACGTTTTCAGCAGTCTTTAGACGAAATCAGCGTTTTAGCTGTGTTATGTGGCGATTGCCGTTTTTTCCGAGATCCGCACAGGAAATTCGCGTTTTTCAGCGATCTTTTGACAAAGTTCGTTGACAAAAACATCGACGAAATCGTCGTTTTCCCACGAAATATTGACGAAACGTGTGCTTTTTTCGGCGATCCTTTCACGAAATTAGCATTTCTCCGCGATTGTTTTTTCCGCGCGCTAAACCGTACAAGTTGGCAACTATGCGGAACTGATAACCCAATTTCAAATTTTCAGTAGAAGATGCCTTAAATTTTCGGACGAGAATCATCCCTGGAATGTTTGGCGATTTTTTTTAAACATTTTACGGATCGCGATAATATTAAGCTCACGTTAAAAAATAAGGACTTTCAATAAAAAATAAGGACTTTAAGGATCCTTATTAAGGACTATCGAAATATAAGGAGTTTATAAGGACTTTTAAGGTCCGTGCGAACCCTGTCAGGTAATAGCTGGAAAACCTAAAAAATAGTGAGGGGAAAAAAAAAAAGTTAGTGAATTTAATTATTTATAAGGGAGCTAACATGAAAACACATCAAACGGTCTAAGTTCTTGGCACTTTAGATCATCAATTAGTCAAAATTAAGCATAGGTACAAATTAATCATTAGAATAAAACTCCAAAGAAGTGTGGAAAAATTGGGAGAAAATGCTTAAAACATGGCTTTGGGTTCCTAGTAAAAATATGAGGGTGTTGATCCAGAGAGAGAAGTCCAAGACTCAACTTTAAAACTTTGTATTTAGATTTAAAAGAAAATAAGGTGGGGAAAAATGCACGCTGCAAAAAAAAGTTCCAAGGGGAACCAGATCGACCTTATGCATACCTGCCAACTTTTGAAAATGACAAAGTGTAAAATAACACAAAAAAGTTATTTTAAGAAACTTTTAACAACAAAGTCCCATGTAACATGTTTTTGTAAAAATAGTCTGTAAATGATATTTTTACTTTGTTTTAAAACGATATGCTAATTAATTAATAATATTGAATAATACATTGATAGCTGTTATAAAGGCAATTTAGTGATAAAAATTTAAAAAAAAAACAGTACATTCTCATTAAAAAACTGATCTTGGAGTTTTTTTTTTTTTTTTTTTTTTTTTTTTTGATAGTTGCTTTTGAAAGTCTGGGGAAAATGATTCAAAATACAACTTTTTTTACAAACAATGAAAATTAAAAGCTTGCCTTTGGTGCTTTTAGCAATGAAATCCATTTACCTTTTAACAATCTATACTAATAAAATAACAAATCGCTCTGTGTGTGTCTACGATAGTTAGCAAAAACTATGGCACGTACAAGGTTAAAATTTTTCGTGAAGATTGTCCAAGGCCTTTCCTAATGTACCTGACCCTCAGAATTTTTAAATTCAGAGTTTCCCCCAGAAGGTTTCAGAAGGGCGCTCCTTTAGTTTAAAATCTAGCACCCCTTTTGCCCCTCATCCAAAAGTTAGCGCTCCTCTTGGCCCTCATCCAAAAACTAGTGCCCCTCTTGTCGCCCATTCAAAAAATAACGCCCTTCTTGCCCCAAATTTGAAAAAACGTAGCCCTTCAACGATAATGCGGACGTGCTAAAGCGCATAAAGTATGCAAAAAAAAAAAAAAAAAAAAAAACTTTTGCGTCAACATAATGCGCAATTTCGTCAAAAAATCATGAATAAACGGCAAATTTTGTTGAAAAATTGCAAAATAACGACTAATTTTCGGCAAGATTCGCGAAAAAAAAACAAACAAAAAATCCCAAAAAATGGCAGATTTCCTTAAAAGAATGTGAAAAAAAACGACAAATTTCGTCCAAAAATCTCGATAAAAAGGAAAATTTTGTCAAAAGATTCACAAAAAACGACAAATTTCGCCAAATAATAAAAAAAAAAAACGCCAACTTCATCAAAAAATCGCGATAAAATGACAGATTTCCAAAACGGTACCACAGGCAGCCGGGATTCGTTTCGAGATTTTTTGTTTTCTTTTTTTTTTCCTTTGAAATTTTGTAGTAGAAATTTCAGGTTAATTTAAGAATATTATTACGGGCCCAGACAACTCCGGGCGGTTCAAATAGTATGAAATATATTACTTCCACTAACCATTTAGTTATTAAAAGCAACTAGAAAGTAATTCATAATTTAAGGGAAGAAAAATAAAAATTCAAAGGAACTTTGCATAAAAGTGTAAAAATAAGTATCCTAAGTGTAAAATTTTGCAAAAAGTGTACATTTTACAACTAAAGTCTAAAAGTTGGCAAGTATGACCTTATGTGATCCTAGGATGTTCAAGATTTTAAATAGAATCTAGAAATGAGAGAATAACTAAATGGAAAAGAGTTCCAAAAATAGAGATAAGATTAAGAGCAAGCAATTTATTAACAATTAATGGTGCAAAAATTTCAAGAGGCCCGGCAGCAGGCCCTAAGGTGCCAGAGACTTAATTGGCATGTAGTGGGGTATAAAGGTGTTTTTAGTAGTTTTTAAAGTAATCGAAGGACGCTAAAGCTATATTAATACAAATTGCATGCAATTCAGATAATTTTTTAAAAAGCTGCACCAAGGTCCTAAGATGGTGACTAATAATCAAAATTGGTGATAGCTAAAATCTGAAAATTATTTTGCCATTCATGTAGTAGCAGGAAGATTTAAGAAGTGCTTGAGGGGGAAAAAACGCTAGTGAATCAGATCATTAATAAGTGAACTATAACAGGGGACACAAAAATAGCCAACTAATAGTTAAAAGTAGGGCCCTAACATTAAAACATGTGCTTAATGCTTGATAACTTAGCAATATCTTAGTACTTAACGGTTTAGATCTATCATTAGTTAAAATTAAAGTAATTGGAAGACGCCAGAATTACATTAAAGCAAATTGCATGCAATTTGAATAATTTTTTTAAAAGATGCACCAAAGGCCAAGAACACGATTAATATTTAAAATTAATGGTAGCTTAAGCCTGAATTTTTTTTTGTTTATGTAGTAGCAAGAGGATTTAAGTTGTTAGGGGGGGGGGGGAAGTTTTAAGTAAGTTTACATTTTTAAGTAAGCTATAATAGTAGTGTTGACTCTAAGTTGTTTTAATAGGACACAGAGTTGGACGCCCTATTTCTTTTATGCACTTGGTGCCTCTCTTAAACCTTTCAAGTGTGCCAGGCAATTTTTGTTAATACTTCCTATGCACCCCACGGCAATTCAACTGATCATGCAAAAAATGGCAAATTTGAAGAGGTTTTAAACAAACCAGTTCAAAACACTTTTGGAGAACAAGATACAAGTCTGCCCTTTTTTAAAATAGTGTTCCCTTTTTTTCTAAAGTCAACACTAAATAGGGGGTAAAAAAAGAGGCCAACTGACAATTAACAGCAGGACCATAACACGTAAATATGTTAAAACGTTTTAGTACATAGCGTATATGTGTTAGCCTTAAACTCTAACAAAAAACATCCCTTAATGAAGACATATTACATCTTATGAAACTCATTAAACAAACCAGAGCCCAATCTAAATCAAAACAAATAAATTACTTTTTTTACAGATCCAAACTTCAGAGAAATATACACAAAAAGAACGTTCACCTTAAACTTCAAAATAGCACTCCAATTAGAAATGCAATCCTGCTTAGATACACCAATCTTAGTACTTGCTAAGAAATTAACCAACCACCAAAATATTTGTTTATCATTAAAAGAAAGTGCAAGATTAATTAAATCTTGGTGCAAATTTCTAAATATAGACATGAGAAATTTCATTTTTAATATTCTTGGTGTAATGGATAGATGTAAGTTTGTATGTAAGTTTATTTGGATTAGATGTAAGTTAGCCCTGTGTTTGTTGGAGTATAAATGATGACAATTTTAATTTTTTTTACCCCCCCCCCCCCATCCCTTGTTTCATGTCACGCTACATTACATATACTTGCAGTTCAGAAACAAAACACTATGTTATAGGTCATAATTCAAATTTTATTTTTTAACTTCAATCGTGTGTTTTAATGACTTTTGTGAAAATAACAATGAAAATTATTTGTGTACTTATTTAGTTTTTAAATCTGCAGCATTGTCATTCTCCTTAG
Source organism: Maratus speculifer (assembly GCA_964019185.1). Taxonomy (NCBI): domain Eukaryota; kingdom Metazoa; phylum Arthropoda; class Arachnida; order Araneae; family Salticidae; genus Maratus; species Maratus speculifer. The sequence continues at coordinate 32,838,226 of OZ025291.1, read as the reverse complement.
TATACAGCATCTTAAAATGCACAAAGTCTACACTAATCTCTTATAATTTTATTTAGAGTTACTAGCAAAATATTACACACAGTATAGAGGTCTGCACGGGCCGGAATTTCCAGGCCCGGCCCGGCCCGTTGTAAAACTCAAAAGTTCGGCCCGGGCCCGGCCCGGCCCGTTTACATTTTTATATTTTAGGCCCGGCCCGGCCCATACAAAAATCAGCGAAAACAGGCCCGGCCCGGCCCGTTACAATTTCTACGATTTCTAAAAAATTCAGATTTTTATCATATCACTAAGATTCCTTTAAAGAATACTGCATACATATCTATGGAATGATTTTACAGTATATTTTACAGCAAATACACATTAACAACATTAATGATTACTTAGATTCTTAGGCTTTCAACATTCGAATAAAGATTCATTAAAAAATTTATATGGCTTAGAATAAAAGAAAAAAGAAAGCTAAAAACATGGTTAATTTTGAAGCTGTTTAATAAAAGAAGATTTATAAATATATTTCTGTATCATTTTATTATAGATTTCAAATCTAAATTCATTCTTAAATTCAAAGAATCTCCTTTCTGATACATTTCTAAATTCATTTTTTTTTTTCTCAGAAACGCATAAGATTAGCAGATATCTTTATTCAGAAACTATATAATCGAATGGCGTTATCCATTTTTTGATACAAACAATTTAAGAATACTGCAAACAAATAAAATACTGTGATAATTAGCGCTTTGAATAGAATTTCCGGAAGCAATAGCAAGGGAAGGGAGAAAAACCTGCAATCATTTGAGAAACTATTATAACTCAACAAGGTTATACAAGTATTTTATTTACCAAAAATGAAAAACGCTATTCGATTCCAAATCCCTTCAATAGTTAGGCTTATCACTTTTATACTTTTACAATTTAAAATTAATCAGAAAATGTGTCAAACTTTCGCATTATTGAGAAATTAATTTAAAAATCATCAAGAAATATATATCCGAAGACTAAGCTAACATAAGTTCTTTATCGCTGTTAATAATTTTACAAATAATGTTTTCTGCCTATAATTAAGTCTAGTACCGGTCCGGCCAGTCTATATGTAGAAAAATAGTGCAAGCGTAATCTCAGATCGGCATGAATTAGCTAAAAAAAATATTAAAACGGGTTACACATAATGTAATTCTCCGATGTCGATACACTGTGCAATTTTTATATTGATGCTGTCAAACTAGTGGCTGGCCACATTTATACTTATTCTCGTTAAAACCATTTTCGTTGAAAATAGCTCATATTTTATCGTTTCTGCTTAAATCTTCAGAACGGGCCGGCAGGCCCGAAAAATTTTTTTATAGCCCGGCCCGTTCAATTTTTTTGCCGGCCCGGCCCGTTTATGTTGTTTGTCGGCCCGGCCCGATGAAAAAACTATTATAAATCTGCCGGCCCGGCCGGGCCGGGTACAGGCCCGGGCCCGTGCAGACCTCTAACACAGTATTTTAAAATTTAGCTTAGCGTTTTATCTTACATTTAGTAATATTTTGTGCTACAAAAAGATGACAATGCTGAATCTCTAACATAACATGTCACCTGAAACTTATTTCAACTTTCATTTTCATTAATTTTTTTTGGACTAGGTAAGCTTCAAAATTGTTGTCTTTTAATTTTTATTTTATTTATTTTTAAATTTTTAAACAAAACTATAATCCATTTAAAATATTTATTAACCATGTTGATAACAGTGAGAATCCTGTTACATATGATAGCTGTGATTTTAACTATATGCAGATTCGGTACTTGGGTTATTCCAAAAATAAAGGTCCCTTTTGAGAAATTTTTTCATTTAAAATGAAATAAAAATATCATTGAGAAGGTTGTATACATATTCAAGAGTAGAAATTGAATATCAGCAGCACACTTTTTAAAAAATATTTATCACTACACTTAGAAACACAGACACATTGGCTGAAAAATGTCCCCTGTGTTACCATATTTTAAATAATCTTCTCATTTTTTCTTATTAAAATAGAGAACTGCTTTTACAATATTAACACTTTGACATAAATGCTCTTTTTCAGTGCCATATAGTTTTTTGTTTATGTATATAATTTTTCATGATATAGGCATATTATGTCCCCTATATTACCCTTTTTTGCATTCTCCCTGTATAAAACTTTATATAACTTGGTAAAAATTACTCTAATATAATAAAATTATAGTAAAACTTATTTATACATATTAGCCAGTGCATATTACAAAACTGATTCATAAGAAAGTTTTTTCTCTTTTGTTCTGATAAAGGAAATGTCAGTAACATAGAGGACAATAAAGTAACAAAGGGGACATCCTAATTGAACATAAAAAAGTAACAATTTTAAAAGTGTACTTATGTATTAATTAAAAATATATTTCTGATACAGACCAACAAATGCATTAAAAACAGGATATTCTGTTGCATTTCATTTTTAAACTTGGGTTTTTTTTTTGTCTCTTAACAACATATCAACCAATATCATGGTAACACAGGGGACTAGTAACACAGGAGACAAAATGAAATAAATTATCTCCTATGTATTACTATTTTCATAGAAACAATGTAAAGTTAGATGGAATATTTTCTTTTAACTGAGACTTACAATTTAAATGCCAATAAACTAGAAAATTAATAATGAATCGAAATAAATCAATAGTAACACAGGGGACACACAAAAAACACACCCATCTTCAAAAATCACCTTTAGTTAGATAATATTCTTCAAAATTTAACAAATGAGGAAAATGACTACCTAGGATGAATGCTAACTCTAAAAGTACATGAATGATTGCTGTTAACAACATTTAGCTTGCAAATTCTTATTTTAATAGGAAGAAAAAGGTGGCGGTAACACAGGGGACAAAAATTAAGGGACACAGGAATTTTTCTTATAAAATGAAGAAAAATATTTACAAAAAATATTTAAAGTATATAGGGATAATATAAAGACTACAAAGATGTCTTTGTAGTCTTTATATTATCCCTATATACTTTAATATCTTAAAAAATATCCTGAATTATAACTTAAACGATACATATAGTAAAAAAAAAAAAATAGGGTTTAAAAAGTAAAAATTGTTCTTGGGACATGGCTTTTTACAGGGCACAATTATTATGAAAGTTATTTGAATAACAATAAATGGAATTTATCTCAAATTTAAAAATTGCATTAAAGAAAAATATCTTTAAAATATATTTTCCAATATTTAAATTTCATTTTGAAACAAAATTTTAGAAAATATAGCAACACAAAGTGTCGGGACAGCAAAGGGTGCTTTATTTTTGGAATGACCCACTTACGTATTAATGCCTCTGCAGTTATCATTCGGATTCCTTGTTGCCTTGTTTTTTGCTGATTTTTGACACCATTTTTTAGTGCTTTTTAGCACCTCTTAGTGCATTTTCTTTTTTTTGCTCATTTTTTGACGCCATTATTTTTGTGCACGTGCAAAGAACATGATTGCTCTTTATTGGTGCATTAGCGCAAGTTCTGCTGCGGTGGTGTTAATACGTAAGTACCGCAGATTCTATGAGGTGAATTCCATTTTGTGACAGACATGACTGAGAGAACTTTTTTTTTCATCTTTAAGTACTAAATATTAATTGATAGTTAAAAAATTGCATGGGGTGATGTAAATATAGGCTTTATGCTATAAAAAAACACTAAAATTTTAATTCAAGGAAAAACTTAATTTAATTGAGGGTTAAAATCTGCCGTGACAGACATGACAAAATTTAGACATAGATTTTGACTAGACACATATTATTATCATTTGCTCTTAATTGGCATGCATACCAAGACCAGAATTTTTTAGGAAACAAAATAAGACTTGGATATGTGAAGCAGAAAGAAAAATATTGAAAAATTTGTAAATAGAAAAATATAAAAAAATATTTATCAGCGTGACAGACATGACAAAGTTTTGTGACAGACATGACACGTGTACAATTTTCTATTAATTTAAGTATTTTTTTCTTAAATATTACTTTCTTTACTTTTATTACAACTTGGAGATTACAATATGATATAACGGTATATTATGTTAAAAAAATCTCAAAAAAAAAAAAATATTTAAAATTTATAAAATCCCTTGGAAGTTTTCACTGAAATGAGTTTGTACCAGAAAATTTCTATTTGGCAGATTTTCTTTTAGAAAACTTTAGATTGTGTACGTTTCACATCAAGAAATACCATAGCCATCAATTCCAAGTTAAATAATAATAACTTTCAAATCACAAGATTAAAGCAAAACTGTTTGAAAAAATAATTGTGACAGATAATATATCTGAAACAAAGAAATTGGTATCAACATAATTATATGGTAACTATTACCTGCATTCTAAATTTAAGCATTTTGTTGAGTTGAGTTGTAAAGAAATATTATTGGCATCAACACTAAGTTAAACAAGTTGGAAATTGCACGTGAAGCGTAGCAAATGAGGTGCGTTCCTACGATAACGAAGTTTTAAAAATATTACTCTCATATATCAATCTCATAAAATTGTAAATAGTGGATTACAATTAAAACGCTCATCAAACAATGTTCTTTCTATACCATTATGTAATGGAATACCTTTGTGTGGTCTTGTAAATAAATGACAAATGTTCTTTGCACCACAAATTATGTAAAATGCATATTATATGTACTTTATAGTTTCAAATAAGTTTTATTAAGTTTGAATGAGTGTAACACCATTAAAACGCATTTGAAACATTTTTCCCCAGTGACCGTAATGTAACGGAATAGTTTTGATTGTCCCTGTAAGTGATCTATGCATCCGATTTTCATAAAATGTGAAATAACTCGACAAAATTATGTAATAATTATGCATTTTAAATTTCAAACGTATAAAATACATTTTAAACTTTTTTCCCTATAGACCATAATGTAATTGAATACTTTTGATTGCCCTGTAATTGATCTATGCACCCGATTATCAAAAAATTTGAAATAACTCAACAAAATTATACAATAATTATGTATTTTAAATTTCAAACGATTAAAATGCATTTGAAACTTTTTTCCCCATTGACCGTAATGTAATGGAATACTTTTGATTGCCCCTGTAATTGATCTTTGCATCCGATTTTCATAAAATTTGAAATGACTCGACAAAATAATGTAATATTTATGTATTTTAAATTTCAAACGATTCGGTTGGGTAGTTTTTGCGTTGTTATATGCGGATAGACAGACGGACTGAACGACCACTATAGGTGCTACATATTTACATAATTACGAACGCACCTAAAAATTACAAAAATAACTTTCTAGGAAAGAGATTAAGTTAAAGTTGCTTGAAAAACTAATTGTGACAGACATGACTAGCGTGACAGACATGACAAATGTGACAGACATGACAAAATGTAATGCTTTATATTTCACTCAAATTTTAATTTAATCTTTCAATTTTTTTATGAACTGTTCTTTTTGACATATAAAAAGAGAAAATAAAGTGTTAATAATTTTTATCAAGTAGATTTTCTTGAAAATAAAAAAATCAACATTTTCTGTGACAGACATGACATGAAGACTAATATAAAGTTTGGGGGCAATAGCAAAATAACTAAAATGTTTCAGGTGAAAATTTTGGTGTTTTTAAACATACTGTTAGGCATTTTTTTTAAAGATATATTTGTTTCAAAAATCTATGTGATATTTAAATACTTCAAGGGACATTAAACTAGAGATAAAAATAGCAGATTTTTGATTTCAAAGTTAGTCTTGATAATAATTAACTAAAAAAATTAATTTTTACAATTATCTTATTAATTATATCTTGTTATTTTCATGAAATTTGACTTATTTTCTATCAATTCGAACAAAAAAATACTAATTTAGTTCAAATTTAAAAAATGATGTCCATGTCACATTTTCATGGAATTCACCAAGAGTGAAGCAGATTTCTCCATTAAATTTCTTTTGCTGCAATAATAGGTTACAATCTAATTAAAATTTTGGCTTCAATTACAATGGAAAAATATACTCCCGTTGTTGTTGTCTGCTTTTGTTTTTAAAATAAGATATACTTACTATAAAAAAAATTATGATTTTTCCCCTTTTCCACCCAGAAAAACAAAAATGATTAATTTTTTTCATGGCAGATTTCATACTTTATATTTTAGGGAAGATGCAACAATAGTGCTTCTCAACCTTTCTCAAATTTAAGTATAATAAAAGATAAATCAAACAAGTTAAAACTTATGATATTTGAGACCATGGTTGAGAAACACTAAAATTTTAAAAACTTAAAATTTTAGGACAAATGAATGAAACAAACAAAGCAAATGACATCAGAGCCTTAATGCTCAAGAAAATGATTTTATTAATATATTACAAATACATATACAATATTTATACAATAAATGAATGATGGTACAAATGTACAAGTGAATGTTAAAACCAGCATTTCTCAACCATAGGCCCGTACATAGGTATCTTCAGTAATACATTTTTAAAAAATAACTGATTCATTTAGCATACAATAGTTTCTCTACTTTTAAAATATCAATTTAAAGAAGAATAAAATTTTTTAAATAATACAACAATTTTATAACATAAGCAATAAATTAACAGCTTTTAAAGTAAAATAATTTCTATAAGCATATATGTACAACAATTTTGATTTCAGTGATATATAACATCTGAATATAAAAAAACACTTCTAAAAAATTTCCCGTAAAATTTATAGAGTTCAAATAATTTTCTTTATTTCATTCCAGATTGATATTCAAATAACATCTAAAGATAATATTTGTAATTGCTAAATATTTCACTAGCATATTTTTTACATTTTATGTAATTTCTTTTAAAACTGAACTTTAAACAGGTAAAAATTTTGTTTTAAATAATATATTCTATAAATCCTTTTTTTTAATTACTAAATATAAACTTAAGAGCAACAAAAGAATGAAAAATGTAATAGGTTAAAAAATAAGTAATTCTAAGCAAAATATAATGCAATCATTTAAATAAAGTTAAACTTATAGTGCAGGCAAATATTTTTAAATTCTTCTAAATTAACCTTTTTTAATCAGCATATTAAAAATATATAACTAACCAATATTATAGTAAATCCAATTTGATTAAACTCAATAATCTCAAACACCTTAAATTTTTTTTTCTTCCTTCCTTTCCCCCCCCCCCCCCCTGCTGAATACTTGAATATATGTATAGAAGAGAGATGTGCCAAAAATTTCTGAGGGTATAAATTATGCAAATACATACAATTTACTATTAGTTAACATAATAATTAGTAAATTATTAAATGTATTCTTTATTATCATATTGTATTGCTACTACCATAATATTTTATGTAATGAAGAAACTTTAAGACATATATTATAAACTTTTATTGTTTGCATACTATAAAAAGAAGAAAAAATCATTATCCTTTTTAGACACTAGGGTTTATTTATACATATTTTAACTTCAGTTATGAATTTATATTAACTAACTTATTACTAAGATAGTTTAAAAAGCAAAAATGAATAATAATAATAATAAAATTAATTTTTGGCACAAAATTTGATGCACCAAACTTCTGGCGCCTCAATAAACATATTTTAAAAAAAAAATTCTTGGAATTTATTTTATTTTATTTATTTATTTATTTTTGCATTTCAAAAACACTGACAAAATGAAATACTTATATATTCAATAATTTTTTATTACTAATGGGCTCTACAAATGATATCGTAACAGCTCTACAAATGATATCTTAAACAGAAAAAGTACTAATGTTTTCATTTTTGTACTTTTTTGCTGTGAGCCATTTTTCTATAATATGTAACTTGCTAAGAAAAAAAAAAAAAAAAAAGTTATATGAGAAAAATTGCTATTTTGTTTAATTTTATCCTATAGACTCTATTCACACCAATTTCTCTTTTTCTTAACATTACTTATATACGTGAAAAAAGAAAAATAAATAAAAAAAGAAAAGTTAAGATGTGTCTGAAAGAGAGACACTTAATAACGTACACGATAAATATCAGGATAAATTATAACTATAAATTAATGTTTATTTCCATTTGTTTATTAGTAAAATAATATGAAATATTGTTGGAATTTCCCATATTCATTAAAATTTATATATCAACTGTTCATTCATTGTTAAGTTAATTCAATTTGCACTAGGGATATACTGAATAGTAATTTTGGTTAAATACTGAATATTCAGCCTATAAGTGAATTCGACATGATGCCAAATACTTTTATATTTAAATTTCAAAGGCATTATTTTTTTTTTTTTTTTTTTTTTAATTTAAAACAATTGTATATAATGTTTAATACAGAAACTTAAGTTTTCATAAACAAGGGCTTTTTACAAATAAACATTATTTTGAAAAAAAAAAAAAAAAAATCAGCTTTGACTCATTTAAACTATTAAGCTTAAAATTTTCTTAAATTCTACAACAAACATTGTAAAATAAAAGAGAAATTGTAGAAAAATTTAAAGAAAACTTTACAGTATCATATACTGTTTATTTGTAAGGAAGAAATTAAAATAAAAATAAATACAGTTGAATCTCATTAAAATGAACACTCAAGGGGAAAATTTTTAGGTTCATGTTAAAAGCGATTCATGCTATTCAAACTTAAATACATTAGACAAAACTGCATTTGATAATCTAAAACATCTCATGCTAAAAGTAATTCATATTAAGAATATTTATGTTAACAATGTTTGACTGCAATACAATCTATTCAATTGGCGGCAATCAAACAAGAATAACTTGATTTATTAAAGAAGTTTTTAAATACATCTTAGATGACTTTCTGGAGTTTACGATCATTTTCAGAAACTCTAAACATTTAGGTTATTTTTATAATCTTGCAACAAACTTATTTAGAATAAGAAACAACATCACATTCCATTTGTTCCATTAAAATTATAATGTATTAAATCTAAAATATTGGATGTGTAACCACAAACTGAAATTGAATTTTTATTTACAATGTCTGCTAAACCTGAAATTTATTATTAAAAAATAACTTATTTTTCAAAAAATACTTTCAATATCAATTAAATTTTTCAATTTAGATTTCATATGATTATACTCTGAGTTGATCAGTTTTTATGATTATTCTTTTACATAGTTAAATTTTGAGCATTTGTTTTGATTTTTTGTTGGTTTCTTTCATTTCTTCCACTGTCCTAAAAAAAAAATCCAATCCTGACAACAACAACAAAATTTTCATATTTTCGAATTGTTGAAAATTACCCAGTCACATTAACACTTTTATGCAATTTTTAGAGAGAGAGAACAAAGAGGGGGGGGGGGGAAATAATCAAAAAATAAAATGTCAGGACAAAATTATTGTACATATATGTAAGCCAATAACTATCTAAAATCTAAAGCTAAGTTTGTTGAATATACAATACTTAAATAACTACAACAAAATTAAATACATAACATATTTTATACAAAGAAAAAATAAAATAAATAAAAGATGTACTTTTCCAGTATTGACGCCTTGAGTTTTTTAATTTAAAGCTTGACACAATTCAGGTTTCAGAAAATGAGATGTTTAGTTGCTACATATTTAAAATTTACAATGTTTAAATCTTATTAAAAACTTCATTTATAAATGTTTAGATAGTGTCTTAAATTGGCTTTTATAATTACTTCATTTAATTATTGATTGTTCCAAATTAAAAAATTTTGAAACTTGTCTTAAAATTTAATTTATATATTTAATAGAGGATAATTTGTAATATTTTATAATGGTTATATGTGTGTGCGTGCGACACACACACACACACAGTTTTATTGTGTTTGTATATAAAAATTTATAACTTCTTCATATTAAAAGTGTATGAATATTGAAAAAATTACAAGTATAATATGCAACAATGAATAGTTGGCTAGGAAATATGCTGCTTAATTCTTTCTCTCATTCTTATATAAAAGAGTTCAAAAGCTAATTATGACTTTTCTTCATTTTCAAAAGAAAAAATTCATAATCTTTTGTGATTAAAAAATAATTACAAAATTTAAAAAATAGCATAATACATAACATGCAATGTAAACAAGATAATAAACTGGTTACACATTAAAGCGCATTAAATATAAATATTCAATAAAAACATGTTTTAATATCAAGTTAAGGAAGATTATATTAACCTCATCAATCAGAAAACCTATAGATAGAAATATTTGTGCGCATGTTTAATACTCAAAACGGTCACTTTTATGGCAAATCTAAGTACAGCATGCATAACTTGCAAATATACTATTTTTGGAAAAAAAAAAAAAAAAAACTGATGTTATTTTAATAGTTTTATGTCATAGTTACCTATGTATTCAATAGTTTAGATTTTCTTAACATTTTTTTTAAAATAATGTTAATTATAAAAAACTTGTTAAAATTTTGTGTGTGTGAAATTACATAATTTCAACATTGTTTTTGACATAGATCAACTGTTTTTCATGTGATTTTGCAAATGTGATAATCCCTTTAAGCCAAAATAAACCCAGGCAACATCAAAAATAGAATGAGGTGCTTTTTGGTTATTAGGATGTCACTACATCATATGTAGATTCGGGTATGAAATTTAAAAAGTCTACTGATACATGCAATTTAATAAAAAAATGCATTCATTATATATAAATTGCTTCATAAAGAAATATAAAAAAAATTTAATTAAATATAAATAAATACATGCAAAACATGGACTAAAATTGACGATGGAATGGCTAAATAAACAAAATTTGCAAAATCTCCTCCTTGAAAAATGTCAAGTAAGATAACACCATTTGAGGCTTTATGTCTACTGCTCAAAAAAATTAAAAAGGTGATTAGAAAACCTGAAAATGAAACTATTTGGTCATGAATGTTATAAATTTCAGTAGGATAAGAAAAATTGTAAATTTTGGAAACCAAGGCAAATGTCATACCAAAACTGGTACTATAATATAACATCCTTGATTTAAATCATAGAATCCCAGCATTTATAGTAAACCTGTTTTATTGATTTCTAAAAAACGAATGTAAAATAGAATTGCAATTTTCTCATTTGTATTATTTTTATAGCTGTCTGACATTTCCAATTAAAGGGGTAGGGGGATTTGAGCCCCTCAAGTAATTTTCAAACATTAATAATTTTTCCATATCAACAATTAATGATGAAGCATGCCAAATAGCAGTGACTGCTGAATCAATTGAACTTTAAATATAGATTAGACATTATTTTGAGACTAGATGAAAAGTTTCATGTTTTGGGATTATTACTGACTTTTTCCTGAGATTTTAAAAACAAAACAATTTTCATGAGTTCCCAAGACTTCCAGGTTTCTCTAGAAGTATGAAGCCTTATTTTCTATTTATAAAAATGTTTTATTACTTTTGTTTTCAATGAGAGTATAAAAGACAAAGTGTGATTTTCTCTCCCTGTTTATTTGTGAATCTTCCTTTTACAAATTTCTCGCCTTCTTAAAAATATGCAATTTACTTCACACAAAAGTTCATAAACATGACGATGTTGCATAGGAATCTATGAAGGACGAATTATTTACGTTAGCACATTTGGTGCTCTAGCAGAAGATTGGGGCTGGCTTTTCAATAACCAAAAAGTATAGTAGAAATATTGATACTTTAATGATTAACATTACTTAATGAACAATATTTATTATTTTAACAATTGCTTAAATATGCTACTAATTAAAAGAAATTCCCATTTATAATGTCTTAATGAGTTTTTCTTTACATATAAAAGATGATAACATATGAAAAAATGTGACATAATTTACAAAATTATTATCTCAATACAAACCAGGGTTGGCACGGTTTAAACCAATTGGTTTAAACCATGGTTTAAACCACGGTTTAAACCAATTGGTTTTTTTCTCAAAAAAACCAATTGGTTTTTTTTGAAAAAATCTAATGATATTTTCTCATTTTTCTTTATAATTTAAGACTTACAAATTGTATATAAATATTTTCTACTTTTAACACTTTTTTTCAGCAATAAGTATTAGATATAGTGGGCCTAGGTTATTTTTTTTATGTATAGGATGAAAATCACTATGCATTGGTGAACATATTCCATTGCTGTAAAGAAAAATCTTAGAACATGTGAATTGATCAAAGATAAAATAGATTAAAAATATTCAATATTTAGTATAAAATATTTTCATTAAAAAAATGCAGATTATTTAAAGCAATCTATCATAACATGCACAAGCTTTTGAATATGGAGCTACAAAACTTGATGATCTTTAATATTTTGGTAAAATTATAAAAGAAATTTTTTTTTCTTGGGGAGATAATCTTTAAAAATCAAAATATGAAGTTGTATAAGAGAGTATTCAAAAATTGGGTGCTAGTTATAGTTATAGTATTTTAACAATAACAAACTAATTTTTCCCCCTTTGTTATCCAGGGTTGTTAAATACCTGGGTTTTTTCAGAAAAACCAATCCACTGTGTTTTTTCAGGGTTTTTGGGGTTTTATCAGGGTTTTTTCAGGTTTTGGAAGTTTATTGGAGGTGGTTGAGAATGCTTGAAAAAAAATTTCTTATTACTAAATTTAAAGTAGCTAATTGATTATTACAATTATATGACATATATCAATGACAGTAATCAAAATTGTGATAAATTGATTATTAGTAATAATTTATAAAGTATTTTTTATTATTACTAAATAATAGAATAAGCCAAGTAATTCTACATGTCTACATAATTAAATTAGGATTCTAAGCATATATGGTATTTTGTTATGAGTTTCTATTGTATAACATAGAACGGATTACACATCAAAGTATTTTTTTAATGGGAAAAAATTTGTTACTTACACGTGCTACAGAGATTAACAATTATTTCTTTTAAAAATTGTGATGGTATAATTAGGACATTTCTTTTCTTTGGGGTGGGGGGGTGATGGTTATAAACTTTGAGTGGTGTAGTGATATTAAAAAATACATTACAATATATTATATATGTAATATAAATACATTATATATGTAATTTAAAGTTGAAATTTTGAAAAAACCCACCCGGGTTTTTTGGGCTGGGCAAAATCATAACAACCCTGTTGTTATCTGCTAAATCTAATGACTATAAATGTTGATTTCAAATTGTCTCTCAAAAAACAAAACCCCCAAGAAGTATCTTTTTTTTTTTTTTAATTATGGAAAATAATATTTACATTCATCAAACTACATCAGATGTTTATTATAAGTAATCAAAAGGTTGTTTATAAAGTTTTTCAAAGTATCAATGTTTCACTGGGTAGAGTAGTTTATTGTTTGGACATAAGACTACTACATATTTACTAATAACTGCTTAAATTAAAATATGATTTTTTTTTTCAATTTTCTACATAATTCACTAATTATTTAATTTAAATTATTTTAAAATGAATTTATACTACATATAATCCAACAATGTCTATTTTTATTAATAAATATGCATGTATATGTACTAAAAAAGGATGTTTTTAAAAAAACCCGGTTTAAACCAAAAAAACCTGGTTTAAACCAAAAAAACCGGTTTTTTTAGTTTTTTTCAAAAAAACCTGGTTTTTTTCCAACCCTGATACAAACACATAATAAAATAGCCAAATTTATGTACTATGCATGTAGTATAGAGGCACAATATGATTTCATTAATGCCCAAAAGTATATTTTTTAGGTACTGATGAAGTCTCAACTATAGAATTCTTTTTTCTATCCAGATTTGCTTTTAATAAAGTATGTGCAGCCAAAAATCCAATTTAAATAATCAAAGGTTGAGAAACACTTTAACATCTACAACGATACTCATAAAATCTAAATGAAATATTTGAACACAGATACTGATTACAAAAAAACTTTTTATATAAATATATATTCATGATTTAATTAGATTTTTAAGAATATAATATTTTCAATAGCTGAACAATTAGAAATATAAATTATTATTGTACTTATTTAACACAAGTTCTTTCTAAAATAAAACAATATAAGTTTGCTTTCATGTTATATGAATACACTATTTTATATTTGATAAACACATTTTTTAATAAAAATCTACAGTAAAAAAATTTACATGCAGTGTTCTATATTCAAACAAAATTTAAATTGTTTTTAATTTTTATAAATTAAGATTGCATTAAAAATGTGCATTTTTTATTTAGTTTGTAGGTTATTTTAAATACTAAAATACTCATATTTATAAAATGTATGCTTAAATCATAGTAAAGTCAGTAATGAAAATAATTAATTATGTATGATTTAATTATATTTTATAAGAAGGGTAGGGTATAACAGTAGGTGAAGGAAACATTAGTAGACTGTAACAAAACTGCAGATGCTTGATGAAAATACAACATATATATTGGTCCAGATGAATATTTCAAATAAATCATGTTTTTAAGAAAGAAGATTTTTCAGCAAATGAAACATGCTAGGGCCAGCAGTAGTTTTATTGAATTTATGTAACTGGAATAACTGCATGCTAAATAACTTAGTATGAATCAATGACTTTGAAATCCGAATAAGATTTTTAAAAATAATAATATTACCATTTAATTCTAGAATATCTTTCTCCAATACAATAGAAGTACATGTAAACCAAAATGATTTAAGTTAGCATAAAAAAAATAGTGCAAAGGGACAAGAGAGAAAAAAAAAAAGTTGGAAGCAGAGTCTTTTACTGGAATCATTAAAAAACTTACATTCCTGTATGTAATAAAATTTACACAATGTATGTATATGTGTGTAGTAATCTTTAATGTAACATCACAAACAAAAGAAAAATATCTAATAACAAAATGTGAACTTTTAAGGGCTTTCACTAAAGTAAAATTAGATATCATTATTGGATATTATATTAAGAAAATTAACTATTTTAAACTCTAAAATGACAGTATTTTGAACACAACACTGACAGCAGTTTAGTTCAACTTATAAATATATATAACATTGTTTCTTAAAATATAGGTCCATCTTTGGATAAAAATTAAAGAACAAAAATGCATGCAAAATTTTATAACAAATCCACAGTTTATCAATACAATAACAAAAAGAATTCATAACACTTTCAAATATTTTGAAACAGGAGAAAGTTTACTTATCTCAAGTTTAAAATTAACAGCGAAAGTAATATCTAAATTTGGCATTTAATTTAGCAAAAATTTACTATTAATGATTATTAACCTTATTAAAATTAGAAATAAAAGAAAAACATTTAATGATCTATATAAAAAAAATTAGATACATTATTTTTCATTTGATTATATCACTAAAATGCAAACATTAACACTATGCACTCAACACGTGACTCTCACTCACTACCCAATATAGTAAGCCAATGTTAAAGGTGGCTAAGAAAGTAGGGAAAAATCGCATCATTTGAAATTATTATCTCAGAAAATTTAATCTGTTTTAAGCCCTTGAAAAATGGATCTCAGTGAAGAAATTTTAAGTAGTAGATTTTTAGTTCTTAAAATAAACTTAAGAGATAAATATTGAATTGAAATCAAACAATATAACAACAAATATATAAATTAAATGGCACTTCTTATTTACAGACGCATTAGCATGAGAGAGAAAAATAGTGAACAAAGCATAATGTCTAAAAGCAATTTCTAGAAACTTTTATTTGCATTTAATTTCATCAGATTGTCATATCTTTATAAAATAATTATTAATGTATTAAAAACAATATGTTTAATATTGTCACCATTTAATTGCACTGAGAAGCAATTTAATTTATAGATTAATTGGCCATATAATAATGTCACACAAAATATATAATAGAAAAATGCTATTGAATATTAGTCATTTTTTTTCATTGTCATAATTTGACTTTTGTGAATGTTTATATTTTGTGCAAAATCATATTTTTTTATGACAAAGTTATGTCAAGGCCCCTTCAACAAAGACATACTGATTTAACTTTAGAGAAGTAAAAAAATACTTTTTCTCATAACTTTATACTTTCAGAATTAACCCTTTCAGGTCTGATGTACTATTAAAAGTACATGTCTTTTAATGTAGCATTATTTTGTTTTAAGAAATATGTTTGCTACTATTTACATGTAGTAATATTAGTGTATGTCTATGCATTTACTATGTGACTTCACTTTTGTTAAGATCTTTAGTAATAACAGTAATCATTATTATTTGCTTAGTTCTCTTTGCGCTGTTTGCGATTCTTTTATTTTAAATGAATATTTCACTTATTAATTAATTTTTTTTTTTTAAGTTGCTTTCTATAAAAAATCATGGGGAAAAGGTATTAGAAAGTTGTAATATACGTTAAATCTTATTGTAACATAATATTTTCTTAACATCTCCAAAAATTCTTCCTTAGCCTATTGCCACATGAATATGAATTGAATAGTATGTAAAACAGCATCATTCGTTATCTTTCAGACAATGATTTGTTAAATACTAATTAATCTATATGGATAGCTAGTGTTAATGTTATTAATGTAAAAGAAATTTTTTCTAAAACTTTCAGACTTGAAAGAGTTAAGTAAACATCAAAAGAGTTTAACTATTAAAGGGAAAAGATTCAATAGTAAATAATATATATTCACTTTTATTCAATATTTTGTTAAAATTAATCAGTCTTTATCCAAAAGTTTTTCTTAGAAAGTCTTTAATAAAATTTTTAAATGAAAAATTTATAGTTGGGAGAAAAATAAATAAATATTTATTCCAGAATATCTGAAAATGGTTTAGACTGCTTTCATTAAAGAACAACAAACAAATGTCTTAAGAAATTGCCATAACAGATAAATAAATATTTTAAATTTTTAAATACTTTCTGGTTTTAAAATAAATTTTCTTAAAAAATTATTATTGAGCAATAACACCAACAAACAATAGTAAAGTCTTAGATAACAATATAAAATAAAATCCTGAAATTATTTGTTTTTATCTAAAATTTTTTAAGATACATATGGATAGCAAATTGAAATGAAACTTCTCTATGCAAGCATTCTATTCAAATATTAATAAAAATATTTCAAATCAAATGCAATTCATTTAACTATCTTTCATGCTTAACGAAATGAAGCCTGCCATTTTTTTATTTTTCAGTATTTTTAATACAATTAACCAGTAGGTTTCGTGCTATGAAGTTTTATGTACATAATTACTTACACACATATACATACATATGAAAAATTGTTCATAAACAGTAATATTATAAACAATAAAGAATATATATATGAAACTAAAATCACTGGTTAAAATTCATACTCACAATTCCGTTTTTCTTTGTCCTCCTAATCTCACTTTAAGTCTATTTTGGATTTTAGGTGATTTAATATTAGTTCTAGAAAGCAATGCTTCAGTAGACGTGCTTTCTGAAGATTTTTCAGGCAGACTTGATTTAGCTGAAGCATTTGAAGGCTTATTTACACATAATTCTTTCTTAGATTTTATTGAACTAACTTCACTTTTTTTCACTTCTGTTGCTGATCCTGAATTCTGAAGTTCATTTTCTTTTGTAATATTAGATGCTGAAGATTTAAGAGGAATTTTTACAATTAACGATGCTCTTTCTATAGATTCTTTTTTAATATTTCCGGTTGAATGCCTAGTTGTAATTGTAGCAGATTTAGCCTTTTTAGACGGCTGACTTTCCGTTGATGAAATTGATGGATCAAATGGAACTTTTTTAACTATTCTTCTTGATGGTCTTAAAGGTTTATCATCAGTTTTATTACTATTACCAGACAACATTTCAGTTAGAGATAGTTGTTTTGATTTTTTAGATAAGTTTGAACTAGACAAAGTGGTATCTTTATCGTCTGCAAGTAAGCTACTTTCATTTAAAGAAGAACGTTTACGCTTTATAGCAAGTTTTTTCTTGGACTCTACTGATGATGATTTATCACTAGGGCTATCAGCAAGAGATATTAAGGCTTTGCTTGGGGTTTTCTTAGCTGTTGGAGTTGCACATACCTTTTTAGCTGAAGGTTGCTTAGCATCTCTTTCAATCTCAAAGGGCTCACGATAAATGAGCTCTTTCGCAAAAGTGAAATTCACAGCTGATAACTTTATATGAGGGTGTTTGGAAACTGCAAAAGAAAAAATAAATTAAAGGTAATTTTCAGATAACAATTTATACCTCAGTTTGCTGGGGAAGGGGTGGGGGTGGGGGGTAATTTTTGATCACAGAGGTAATTCCTGATCAATGATATTGCATAAAATTTATGGATTTTTTTATTTAATAAAACCATAAATGAACTACACACATTACTTGCATATGTTTAAATTTATTTTAGACATTTATGAATGTACACCATACATAATATAAACATTTAAAATATTTATATTTATTAATATTATCAAATGAAAATTATTCCTGGATCAATTTAAAGTATGTCAAGTAAAACCTTATCTATACAACATCCTAATTAAATAATACTCTTTTAATGTTCATCAAAAATTCATTAAATGTGTATTTTGCTTAAAATAAAAACTGATTCTTTATAAATTTTGTATCAAAACGATCTTTCAAGCTATTTCTAAATTGCACTGTCAGCATAAGCAATGGAGATCATAATCTTTATATATTGTATGCAATGCTAATAAATTAAATTGCATTGTACATACTTGTAAATGAAATTAGATAATGATATAAAAAGTTATAGATTTTTACTGCAGTACTCAACTATAAATCAAAGAAAAGTTCAAATGAAAAACAACCGTTTTATCTTTGTTTGACAGTAAAAAATAAACTATAAATGCAATAATAATAAATGGTTTTATTTATTAAGGATATCCTAGCAAAAAATAAAAATGAAAGACAATGAGAATGTGTAGATGAAGTTCTTTGAAAAAGGAGCTGGAAACTTTCGCTGGCCAAAACTTGATATAGTTGAAAATATAAGAACAAAATATATTTTTTATGGTCCCATGAAACTATAAAGAAATTACTATAATTTTAAAGTGAACAGTTTTAACCCTATGTATTGTGCTTTTAAATGTTATAAAAAGTTTTGTCAAGAAATTTGGATGTACTAATTTCAAAACCAATAAAAATAGTAAATCAACTATGTTTTTTTCTTTTTTATAACATATATAACATATAATAAATCAGGTTTACATTAAAATTGATAATTCATAGTCTAAATTAATCAATATAGCTGTCATTTGTACAAAAAATATCCTGATTGGTAATTGCCCTGAGTGTGATTGATAATTACCTGGTTGCCAGGGTAACTAACGATCATTGCATTTTTTAATTAAACTTTAAATAATATGTTAATCAAAGTCTACATTTTATTGAATAGACACATGGTGAAGCTTTAACCATGCTAAATTTAGTTACATCAATTGTAATAATTCAGGGATGAGATTGACCAAAAAGCAAAAAAGCTGAAAACTGCGTGAACGACATTCGAGCAATGACAGGAATGTCAATCACAACAAATATAATTGTATTAATATATAACATACAATTTAGCTTTTGGTAAATTAAATTAAAAGGAAATTATTAACGTGAATTACAGAAATTATTTATACTTACTCTAATGAAAATTTAGTTTATCAAGATAGAGTACATTAATAAAACCCTGTTATTGGCATGAATATTTTTTTTTTATTGAAATTTTCTAACAGTAAGACACTTTTGGCTAAATATTAGGGAAAAGAAAATAGAAATTTTCTTTGTTTTTTAGCTTTGCTCTTGCACAAGGTATATTTCTTTCTCCTGCTTTTTTCTTGGATATTACACATTAAAGATATCTAATGATATCGCTGGACTTTAAAAATCCTGGGTCTCCAGGACCCAGAACTTAAATTCTGGGTCTCTTTTTTACAAAAGTGGGTCCTCACTGATAATAAGTCATTTTTAGATGCAAAAGTTGAACTTGTTCATTTGGAAAAGACTGAAATGCAATAATATGTTTTAACAATAATTAATGAATAATTAAAATCAATATTATTTTTTAAAACTATTGAGAAATATTTTATTTATTTTTAAAAAAATAAATGTGCAAGATACAAATTTAATTATAAATTAATGCTTATTTGAGTGTAGAAGATAACATGTATCACTATTGTTTGCATTTCTTTTTAAAAAGGGCAGGACCTGTTTATTGAAAAAAACATTTTTTGCTGAAAAAAGGGATACTTCTGTTGAATATAAGGGTATTTTTTGTTCAATGAATGGGTGCTTTCAGAAGTCACATTCATTCAGAAAGATTTAGAGGTGTCAAAAATGGATTTTGGATCAGAAAAGCCTGTATTTGGAGTGGTAAAAAAATAATTTTGAAAATTAGTTTTTGGATTAGTTTTTTTCAGAGTCCCTTTGATGAAATTTTTAGTTTTTTCACTATCTCTTCATGAAGTCTGTCATTTGTTGGAATCTTTTGGCAAAATTTAAAGTTTTATTTCATTTTATTTTATTTTCAAAAATTTGCCATTTTTGCGCGAATATTTTGATGAAATCTGCCGTTTTTTCGCGATCGTTTGACGAAATCTGCCATTTTTTCGCGATCGTTTGACGAAATCTGCCGTTTTTTCGCGATCGTTTGACAAAATTAACCGGTTTATTGTGATCGTTTGACGATATCTACCGATTTATCCTGATTTTTTGACAAAAGTTGTCATTTTTCGCAAAACATTTGGCGAAATTCGCCGTTTTATCGCAATTTTTGGATGAAAATTGTCGTTTTATCGCGATTTTTGACAAAATCTGCCGTTTTTTTGGTATTTGGTGACGAAATTAACCATCTTTTTGCGAATCTTTTGACAAAATTGGTCGGAAATTAGTCGTTTTTTGACGATCTTTTAAGGAAATTTGCCGTTTTTTTGCGATTCTTTGACGAAATTACACGTCCTGTATTTTTTTGGTAAATCAGAAAATAACAAAAAAGCTGAAAACCGCGGATCCGCGGAAGAATCTCATCCCTGATAATTTAAAAGATATTTAGATGTTAGTGTTTTTTGATCTGAAATTACTCTGCCCACACTGATGTTAAATTATTTGTAAATTTCTAAGCATATAAGTTTTCTCAGAAAATTTCAATTTTTAAGAAAGTCAAATTAGTCTGCATTTAATTTTTTTCCCCGATATGCTATAAAATTCAGTTATTAGACAACTTTTAAATAAAAAAAAAGGATATATTATTTCAAAAATCTTGCATATATTTTTAGCATATGAACAAAATTCCATAAAATATTATAGAAAATAGCAAAAAGCCAAGGAAACTACTAAAAAAATTTCAAGTATATTTGATTAATTTAACACATTACATAGCAAGAATTTAGCATAACGTATACCTAAATACATTTTTTTTTTGTATAAAATCATCAGAACAAATGAAATTTTTTTTAATCTAGTATGTTGATATGCTGATATTAAAAAATCTTATTTTCAGTAACTTTTAAACTCTTACTAAAATTCTTTGGTATAAAAGTTTGGAATGGTATTTATTTTTAAGTTTATTCAATATCATAATTTGGCGAATATTTTTTTCTTTTTTATGAAAAATATTAGACAAGATTATAGAAAAGAATGAGATAATTAAAAGAAATGTTTTTTGTTTTACCTAAAATATCAAATGTGTAAATAATAAAGATGAAAATGCATTCACATAATCATTGCAATTGTTCTAAAGCTTTCCAAATAAAAGTTTCCAAAATAAGAGTTTCAATTTATAAATTTGAAATTTGGGCAGGGGTGATTCTGGATGAAATTTTTTTTTCGGAAATTCACATCGCATTTTCGGAAATCGGCGGGGGGGGGGGGGGGGGGGGGGGGGGGGTCGTGAGTTCTCCCCCCCCCCTCGAGCGATCTTCGGACAAAATCGACGTTTTCCCGCTATCTTCAGACGAAATCAGCAATATTTCAGCAACATCGGCGATTTATGGCAATCTTTTGCCAAAATCGGCGGTTTTTCCGCGATTATTTTGACGAAATTGGCGTTTTTCCATGTTTTTTAAAGTGAAATCGGCGTTTTTTCGACGATTTTTAGACAATTTTTTTTTTCGCGATATTTTTTCTCGAAAACGGCGTTTTATTCCCGCGATATTTTGACGAAATCGGCGTTTTTTCCGTGATCTTTTGATGAAATCGGCGTATTTTTTCAAATATTCTTTTGACAAAATATTTGTAAGCGATCTTTTATCGAAAACGGCGTTTTTTCCCGCGATCTTTTATCGAAAACGGCGTTTTTTCCCGCGATCTTTTAACGAAATCGGCATTATATCCGCAACCTTTAGACGAAATCGGCGTTTTCCCGTTGTCTTAGAAGAAATCAGCCTTTTATCTGCGATATTTGGTGAAATTGCCGTTTTTTCCGCGACCCGCACAGGAAATTCGCGTTTTTCATCGATCTTTTGACAAAGTTCGTTTACAAAAACATTGACGAAATCGTCGTTTTTTCACGAAATATTGACAAAATGTATGCTATTTTGGCGATCCTATCATGAAATTTGCATTTCTACGCAATTGTTTTTTCCGCGCGCAAACCGTACAAGTTGGCAACTATACGGAACTGATAACCCAATTTCAAATTTTCGGAAGAGGATGCCTTAAATTTTCGGAAATTTCGGAATTTTCGGACGAGAATCACCCCTGAATTTGGGACAAGCCTTGTTAAGGACATTTATAACTTTATAATTTTTTTTAGATATTGACTTTTTTTTCATTCATAAATGCAATTTAGTGAATACTTAAATAGAAATGCTAACTAAAAAATCAAACATTCATAGTTGACTTGATTAACTTGACTAATTCATATTTTTCAGTCAAGGACACAAAAGCTCCCATTATCTGAGTATGATTTCCAAAAAAATTCATCATTTATAGATTTGTACAAATACATACAGTTATTAATTTTTATTGTAGAGATCAGTTTTTAAGAGGGGGAGGGTGAGACTGATACCAAAAAATTATAACAAGAACTATACAGTTTTCACTGCAGTCAACTGCAAGTTTTACTGCACAGCACAGCCTTAAGTATTTTCCAACTACATGCAATAGTATAGTTTTATGACCATTTTATTTATTGTGTGTGCATTATTTTGAAATAAATTATTTATGCACATTTTTGGTACTTAATTTTGACCACTGAACTGCAAAATAGCAGAATGTTAACCCACTGGCATATATCTTGCCCTGACCGGATCATTGTTTTAATTTACATGCAAATAATGAATTCGCATTTTTATTAATATTAACAACACTTTTTCACATTTTAAAAAATTATTTGTAGGAGCAGTAAGAGTATTTTCATGTTTCTTGTTGAGCTTGCAGAAAATTTTATTTTTAAATAGGATGAAATTACATAAAGTCAGGTTTATTTATTTATTTAGTAAAAAATAAATTAATGAAAACTGAAGCATTTTTTTAATAAGATGTCATATTTTGAAAGGAAAATTCAAATTAGAAAATATTCATTCCATATTATCCTATGGATCAAAATCTGTGTTTCGCCATAATTTTTCATCCAAACTTTCCTGAGATTCTGTAATTTTATATTTTTGGACCGATCATTGCATTGAATGTTTCAGCTAAGTGGGGAGGCCTACCAAATGGCTTAAGCTCAACAAGCCCCACCTATCATTGCATTGAACGATTGTAAAATGAATAGTGGGTCAGCGCACTGCTTAATTGAAGAGTTCAAATTTGATAGTTTTCTCATTTTCAATTCACTCCCTACCCTTAAATAAAAAAAAATTTTCTAAGAAATAGAAAACAGACAACTAAAAGTACACTTTGGAAAAAGAAAAGACAAAAAAATAGTATGCATATATACTTACGATAAGTCAAAATTTCTGGCATTGAACGCTGTAAAAGATTTTAAAAAGAATCTTTATTACACATTTTTTTATGTATTACAAGAAAAATAATGTTTTATGCATTTTAATAAAATGAATACATATAGTAACACTTCATAAGAAAGGGTGGTTTGATGCAGAAATTTCTTTTTAACTAATGAGGAGAAAAGAAAAAGAAGTATTAAAGCTGTAAAAGTATTAATCTTTATGTTTATTACAAATATTAAAAATATTATTAAATTACTAAGCATTTTTATAGATTACATATTATCACAGTTTTCTTTAAATGAATTGGGAGAGAAAATTTCTGAAATTGATCCTCTAGGGGCTTAGTAATTTAGCTTTAAAAAATGGATCTAAAATTACATATCCCCCTTAAAATACCAATTTAATAACCATTAACTTAAGTTAACACAATCACAAATTTAAGATCTTTAAACAAATAAATAATCTACAAATCCTCAAAAAACTGAAAAAGATTTAAATTAAATACTTATGAAAATTGATTTTTCTTTGTTTATTACATTTTAATAAACAAAATAACTATCAAATTGAACGTTTGATATAATGTTTAAAAAATAGATATATTATCTAAACACAATCAAACCTGTTTTGCTGAAAAGTTTCCTCAATTTATGACAATTCTATCTTGTATAATATTTGAATGCTGAAATGTTTAGATTATGGCGACTGATAAGATAATTTTGCAAAGTACTCATGCATTTAAGAAATATTTTGAAGTGAGACAATCCTTGCACATTGTGTAACAACACAATATAGCTTCCACTATTTACTTCTTTCAGGGTCTTCTTCTCATATAACAGAATGAGATTCACTGACTTTTTCGAGCATACCTTTTTAAAAATTCAGCTTTACGAGCTGGGGATGATGGAGGTAAAATTAACATTAGGTAACTTGAAAATAGTAATTTTTTCAAATTAATGCAATCACAAATTTAAGATCTTTAAACAAATAAATACTTTACAAATCCTCAAAAAACTGAAAATTTAAATTAAAGATTTAAATTAAATACTTATAAAAATTGATTTTTCTTTGTTTATTACATTTTAATAAACAAAATAAATATCAAGCTGAACGTTTGATATAATGTTTAAAAAGTAGATACATTATGTATTATCTAGAGATAATATTGATTTAAATTTTTATTTATGCATCAACCCCCCCCCCCCTCCCCAAAAAACAAACAAACAAACAAAAAACAAACTTAAAGCTTTTGCCCCTACAGGCAAAGACACTTACAAGGTAATGTTAAACCTATAAGGAGCTTATTTTGTAATATCTTGTTTATATTTAGTTGGATAAGCTGAAGTCTATTTCTACATCACATATTTTTTCAATTTTTATGGCAAATATTTTTAATAAAGTTGCTTTCATTTTTGGTTTGAAACTGGTTCTGAAAATGAAAGTGACATTCCTAAAAATGGTTGCAACCAAAACTGAAAAAGTAAAAAGGTAATTTAAAGATGGACTTTAGCTATCCAATGAAGAAAAATGTATAAATATATAATAAAAATGTCAAAATGAAAATGAAATATACCGACTCATAGGTTTAATATTAGCTCATGAGTGTCTCTGCCTGCAAAGACAGAAACTTTAAGACTATAACAGGAAATGCATTACTTAATAATTTAAGATAGTTAAACTTTCAAATAAAATTTCCATCTAACTGTTAAAAAAAATCATTGAATCCTTGTTTACTTCAGTAAATACAACAAATTCACTTAAGTCCAATTTTAGTCGAAGGTGAGGGAAGATGGATATTTTAGGTTGGAGATTGAGGAGATTTGAAATGATATATTAGTTATATTAACCCTCTATGTAGTTTGTCTGTATTTTTCAGTTTCTCAAAAACAACTTTAATTTGTTGTAGACAAAAATATTTTAAACAGAATTCTATTTTAAGATGTATACCAAATAAAGAAGCATAATGTGTTTTTTAAAAACAAACAGGAAAAGAAAGTTTTAATTATGATTATTTTTATAAGCATTTTTATTAAAATGCAGAAAAGCCCTGAAGACACTTAGAGGGTTAATTTTAAAAGTCCATTAAAAAGTATATCAATGAGTTTTGGAATTTTTAAAATGTGCGGAACTGTGAAAAGTAAAAGTAGGAATTTCAGGATCAGCGTGATTTAGATAAAATTTCTGAAGAAAATAAAAGCTGGAATATTTTTCTCATCTATCATACTTTAAAAACTACACTGGTGTTATAAATGCATTGCAATAAAAATTAAGGTACTACTCTGTTATCCTGTCAACCAATTTCGCCAAATTATACATATTGACATAATTTTTATTTTAAATAACAACAACAAAAAAAAAAAAAATAATTAGTAATAAAAATGCAAATAAAAAGTCGAAATAAAAATCATTTAATGATATTTTAAGCACGTGAATCATATTTAATGTCATTGAATGTGACATTCATGATTATCCATTATTGGCATTTAATCTTATAGTTTCGCGATAATTTTTTGGTCGACGGGATAACCTAGTAGTCAGGGGTGATTCTGGATGAAATTTTTTTTTTTTTTTTTGGAAATTCGCATCACATTTTCGGAAATCGTCGGCGGCGGTGGCGGCGGGGGGTCATGAGTTTCCCCCTCTCCATCGATCTTCCGACAAAATTGCCGTTTTCAGGCTATCTTCAGATGAAATCAGCAATATTTTAGCAAAATCGGCGATTTATTGCAATCTTTTGCCAAAATCGGCAGTTTTCCCGCGATCTTTTGACGAAATTGGCGTTTTCCATGTTTTTTTTTTTTTTTTTAAGTGAAATCAGCGTTTTTCGACGATCTTTAGACAAAATTTGCTTTTTAACGCGATTTTTTTCTCGAAAACAGCGTTTTATTCCCACAATCTTTTGACAAAATCAGTTTTTTTTTTTTTTTTTTTTTTTTTTTGTGATTTTTTGACGAAATTGCCGTATTTTTTCAAATATTCTTTTGATAAAATATTTTTAAGTGATCTTTTATCGAAAACTGCGTTTTTTCCCACGATCTTTTAACGAAATCGGCATTATATCCACAATCTTTAGATGAAATTGGCGTTTCCCTGCCGTCTTCAGAAGAAATCAGTGTTTTATCTGCAATATTTGGTGAAATTGCCGTTTTTTCTGCTATCCGCACAGGAAATTTGCGTTTTTCATCGATCTTTTGACAAAGTTTGTTTACAAAAACATTGACGAAGTCGTCGTTTTTCCACGAAATATATGCTATTTCGGAGATCCTATCATGAAATTTGCATTTCTACGCAATTGTTTTTTCCGCACACAAAACCTTACAAGTTGGCAACTATGCGAAACTGATAACCCAATTTCAAATTTTCGGAAGAGGATGCCTTAAATTTTCGGAAATTTCGGACGAGAATCACCCCTGCTAGTAGTACCAAAATTAAATAATTATAATAATTGATAGAGTTAATATTTTAATATCTGCTAATTAAATCTATTTCTTATGCTGTAAAACATTTAAACAAACTAACAAAAAATATTCATAGAGGTTGAAAAATATATCTTAAATTATGGTAAATAAATTAAAATATCTTAGATTTAGTCAGATGTGGTAATCCCAAAACTCTCTTCTGTCTCATACATGTTATTACATCCTAAAAAATGCAGTATAGCAGCACCACAAGTTAGGTGATTCACACCAAATATAGTCAGCAACAACTTATGTCAACTTCTAACTGAATCTGCATTTTTGGCGAAAATCCGTGCATTAGTTTTCGAGGCAAAGTTATAGCAGAAATCTGAGAAAATTCTGTATAACAACGCCACCTGCTGGGTAATGTACACCGAAAACTAATCAAGATAAATTTTTATCAAGTACTAACTGAATCTGAAATTTGATAAAAATCTATGCATTACTTCTTGAGATACAGCTGATGTGAAATTGTGAAAAATGCACCATAGTGGTGCCATCTGTAAGGTGATTTACTTCAAAAACTAGACAACACTAATCTATCAGGGAATAATTGAATCTGAAATTTATTGCAAATTTGTGCATTAGTTTTTGAAATAGTTATTGTGATAATCATGCAAACATAAGAATAATGCAGCTAATGACCTACAATATACGTAGACGCCACATTCCATTGTTCTCTCCAGGGCTGGCAAGTTTCTGCCGGGGTGGTTAAAACCAGTTGTTATAATTGGTTAAAACCGGCATGGCAGAAACTAGTTTCTGCCAGTAAATGGCAAAAACTGACAGAAACTAAGAAATAATACTAATAAGAACTTTAACTTGTAATGATTCATAATTCACACATGAATTTTATATATAAAGAATTCAGTTAAAAATTTAAAATAAAGATTATTAATGCTATTCAAAGTAGCAAAAAGTTTCTAAAGGATCACATAAGTATACTTTGTTTATATAATAATTTTCTGTCGCTTGAAAAACAGAAATTTTCACAATGGTAATATGATGATGTACTAATTTAACTGTTAATATTATTGCTTTTACAATTGGATTTCGACTTAAAAGTTAAAAAAAAAAAAAAGAAATTTACAAAAAATTATGATTTTTTAACATTACTTTTCAGAGTATTTTTATATAAACAATCCAATGCAACAACTTAAAAAATATCAATTACTATTTATAAAGAGAAATGGTTCTAGTGAAAATATATAAGTAAATAATTGTCATATAAAAATAACAGAAAACATTTAATGAAATATCTTTTACAATTATTATATTACTAAAAGATTTTTTTTTTTTTTTTTTTTTTGAAAAATTAATAATATACTAAGAGCATATAGGATTAATTTTGTTTGTGTTTGATAATTAAATTCCATAATATAGGATTAATTTTGTTAACCATTCTTAATCTAGACTGCTTTTTAATTTGTTCTAAACGAAAGAAACGTTCAAAATTATTCTTTCAAAACCAGTGTTACTTTCTGGTAATATCAGATATCACTATTGCAAATGTAAAATTTGAAAAAATTCTAGGACTTCCTTGGGGAAATGTTTCCGGAAAAGGAGTCAATTTGGCTACTAAGTGTTGTTATATACGGCACAAAATTTAGATTAATATCAAAAGAGATTTTTCTTGCACTTTCTTTCTGCTCAAATGTCAGTTTTAATCCCATATACTTAGGAAGAAGTAAATAAGATAACATAAAAGTTAGCACTGTATTAAATGATATTTGAATCTTTCATTTGTGAATTTCAAGCAAATTTTATGAGCATTTGCAATAGAACAGTCATTTTTTTTACTTTTTTGTAAAGCAACAGGAAATAGATTTTAACATTTGTAACAAGCATTTAACTTCTTTATAAATTATGATATTTATTTGAAATTTATGCCAGTTTCTGCCGGTTAAAACTGGTTATAACCACTTTCTGCTGGCAAAAACCCAGCCCTGGTTATCTCGGCATGGTTTCGAATCCAACATCTTTAGTGAGACAATGCCATTTATTGGCGGTGATCGCTTTATTGGCAACTTTCAGATTTCACTCTCGCAGCAAAACATAGAAGGGAGTTTCAGTGGGAATGCGGTGAAAAAATTCGAAGGGAGAAAAACCGGTTTGGCACGCTAAATTCTGCCCTCCGCCACGTGACAGAAGGCAAACATCCCGGCCTAAGAAAAGGTTATTGATGAGGTGTTTACGTATGGTAGGTCATTGAATGCAGCATAACAATGCTACCTCTTCAATGATTAGCACTAACAAGTAATCAGCATCAAAATATATTAACCCCCTGACCGCCGAGCAAAAGGGCAAAAATGTAATGTTTTCTCCTTAATTTATTTTAAATGTTAATAAAAGAAGGATTTTCAAACATGGTATAATTTTTTTGTAACATATATGCTTATAAGCCTTGAAAGTATCAATCATAAGTTAATTTCTTAAAACTGGATTATATTGGTAGGAGGGCTGGCAAGTTTCTGCCGGGGTGGTTAAAACCGGCATGGTAGAAACTAATTTCTGCCAGTAAGTGGCAAAAACTGGCAGAAACTAAGAAATAATACTAATAAGAATTTTACCCTGCAATGATACATAATTCACACAAGTATTAAATATATAAAGAATTTAGTTAAAAAATTAAAATAAAGTTTATGAATGTTTTTCAAAGTAGCAAAAAGTTTCAAAAGGATTATATAAATATACTTTGTTTGTATAACAATTTTCTGTCACTTAAACTGAAATTTTCATAATAGAAATCTGATGCTGTACAAGTTTATTATTGTTTACAATTGAATTACTATTTAAAAAGAAAAAAAAAAAAAAAATACAAAAAATTCAATGATTTTTTAGCATCACTTTTTAGAGTATTTTTAAATAAATAATACACTGTGACAACTTAAAAATTATTTACTACTGTATACAAAGAGAAATGGTTCTTGTAATATAAATAAATAATTTTAACAGAAAAATAACAGAAAAAAATTAATGAAATATATTGTACAATTATTTTACAAAATTAAAAGAACAAATTAATTTTTGTGGAAAAAGTAATAATATACTAAGAGCATTCTATAATATAAGATTAATTTTGCTAACCTTTCTTAATCTAAACTGCTTTTTAACTTGTTTTGAATGAAAGAAAAATTCAAAAATATTCTTTTAAGACCAGCATTACTTGCTAATAATGTCATTATTGAGGATGTAAAATTTGAAAATTTCTTATTTTCACCGGTATTTGTTTCTAAAGGAGACCACCATCAGAAGGCAAGACATTTTCTAGGACTTCATTGAGGAAATATGTTTCTGGGAAATGAGTTGATTTTGCTACAAGGGGTTATTATATATGGCACAAATTTTATATTAATATCAAAAAACAATTTTCTTGCTCTTTCTTTATGCTTAAATGTCAATCTTGGTACCATATACCTAGGATGAAGTAAATAAGCTAGCACTTCATTAAACGAGATTTGAATTTTCCATTTCCATCTACTTATAATAAAATGCGTTCTGGAGAAGTATGTGGAACGGTTCCAGGATTCGCCACTCCTATATGTGAATGGACCCTAGCAATATGCCACGTTAGGCTTAATGGAAAACAAATGCAGACATATGACAGCTAAATGATAATTTCTTCTGTTTGAAATAATGTTTGTTGAGCAAATTTCCCTATAAAACATGTATATCATATCCTATTACAATACATTAAGTTCCAATTTAAAAGTACGCTATTATAAACAAAATAAACGATCAACGGTTTCACAAAAAAGAAATGAATGATTCTTAGTGATTCATTAAAATAATAATAACACTAAAAATATCTAATTCTGATTTTAAAGTATTTGTAAAATCATATTAAAACATTTAAATACATTTTAAATTATATTTTTCACTTTCGTTTATATTTATTATAGGCAATAAGATTACAACATTTAAAAAAATCAATGGTTTTTCAAGTCAATGGTTTTTTCATTGATTTATGCACTGTGGACTGACTTCAGCTTTTATTGTGCTGCCATCTATCAGCATGAATGCAAATGAATAATTTTTTCCATTAGATTTATATAAAATAATAATAATAATAGTAATAAATAAAAATTGCAAGATGTAATAATGTGTAAGAGATTTCTCTTTAACGTTTCCGCTATATAATTTTAAATACCAAGGTATAAATAAATAGAATAATTTTAGTATGATTTCTTAGCTATAATTTAAATTTCGTTTTATTATTAATCAGGGTTCATACAGAGTTTGCTAAATGAAAAATAAGGACATTGTAAGGGTTTGGTAAAAAAAAAAAAAAAAATAAGGACTTTCTAAAGTTAAAAAAGAACAGTATAATTACTTACATTAAATTTTAATCGTAAATATATAACATTAGTTGGCTAGCAACTATTTTTTAGCATCTATTTCTTTGGTCAGGGAGGAAATTTCTTCCTTTTTTCTGTTGCAGATTTTCTACAATTGTTCAATTTTATAAATAATTGAATATCTTTAGTTGATTCAGCTTTATCAGCTTGGCACAATTGGCACAATTATTTGGTGAAATATCTTCTTTGTTATTCATTTCTCTATATCAAAGAAAAGGAAATTTTAGATGGTGAATACTGATTTCGATTGGTGTTTGTGGATACGAGGTTTCTACGTCGCAATCGGAAAACAAAAGAGGCAGCTTTAATGTCCAATCAGAAATAAGAGAATTATAACAAAGAAACTTGATTTTTTTTTTTTTTTCAGCTGTCATATTTGGCAGATTATGAATGTTTCAGGGACAATTCTGGGTGAAATTTTTTTTTCGGAAATTATCATCACATTTTTGGAAATTGGTGGCGCGGGGGGAGGGGGAATTCTGCGAGTTACACACACCCCCCTGGGAGGGGGGGGGCGGGGTTATCCGCGATCTTCAGACGAAATCGGCGATTTATCTGCGATATTTAGCAAAATCGGCGATTTATTGCGATCTTTTGTCGAAACCGGCGGTTTTTCCGCGATCTTTTGACGAAATCAACGTTCTCCCGTGGTTTTTTTTTTTATGAAATTGGCGTTTTCCTCGACGATTTTTAGGCAAAATTTGCATTTTTTACGCGATCTTTTCTCAAAAACGGCGTTTTCAGGGGTGATTCTGTGTGATTTTTTTCCCCCGGAAATCGGCGTTTTCCCGCGATTTTCAGTCGAAATCAGCGATATTTTAGCAAAATCGGCGGCTTTTCCGCGATCTTTTGACGAAATCCGCGTTTTCCCGTGTTTCTTTTTAATGAAATCGGCGTTTCTTTCGACGATCTTAAGGCAAAATTCGCATTTTTACGCGATCTATTCTCAAAAACGTCCTTTTATCCCCGCGATCTTGATGAAATCGGCGTTTTTTTTCATGATCTTTTGATGAAATCGGCGTTTTTTTTTTCAATGATTTTTTGACACAATATTTTTAAGCAATCTTATCAAAAACGGCGTTTTTACCGCGATCTTTTAACGAAATTGGCGTTATATCCGCAATCTTTAGACGGAATCGACGTTTTCCCGCAGTCTTCAGACGAAATCTGCGATATTTGGTGAAATTGCCGTTTTTACCGTGATCCGCACAGGAAATTCGCGTTTTTCAGCGATCTTTTGACAAAGTTCGTAGACAAAAAAGTTGACGAAATCGTCGTTTTTCCATGAAATATTGACGAAGTGTGTGCTTTTTCGGCGTTCTTTCACGAAATTTGCATTGCACCGCGATTGTTTTTTCCGCGCGATAAACCGTACAAGTTGGCAACTATGCAGAACTGATAACCCAATTTCAAATTTTTGGAAGAGGATGCTTAAAAATTTCGGATGAGAATCATCCCTAGGCGTTTTATCCCCGCGATCTTTTGACGAAATCGGCGTTTTTTCCGTGATCTTTTGATGAAATCTGCGGGTTTTTTTTTTTCAATGATCTTTTGACAAAATATTTTTAAGCGATCTTTTATCGAAAACGACGTTTATTTCCGCGATCTTTTAACGAAATCGGCGTTATATCCGCAATCTTTAGACAAAAGCGACGTTTTCCCGCGGTCTTCAGACGAAATCAGCATTTTGTCTGCGATATTTGGTGAAATTGCCGTTTTTTCCGTGATCCGCACATGAAATTCGCGTTTTTCAGCAATCTTTTGACAAAGTTCGTTGACAAAAACATCGACGAAATCGTTCTTTTTTCCACGAAATATTGACGAAACGTGTGCTTTTACGGCGATCCTTTTACGAAATTTGCATTTCTCCGCGCGCTAAACCGTACAAGTTGGCAACTATGCGGAACTCATAACCCAATTTCAAATTTTCTTTAGAGGATGACTTAAATTTTCGGAAATTTCAGACGGGAATCACCACTGGAATGTTCGGCGATTTTTTTTAAACATTTTACAGATTGCGTTAATATTAAGCTCATGTTAAAAAATAAGGACTTTCAATAAAAAATAAGGACTTTAAGGATCCTTATTAAGGACTATCGAAATATAAGGAGTTTATAAGGACTTTTAAGGTCCGTGCGAACCCTGTTAATATATTTTTTAAGATGTCAACATTTATCAACTTAATTTTTCAAATTTTGTTTTCTATTATAAAGAAAATATTTATTTTCCTCAAGGTGTAGTGGATATATGAGGTATTATCATAAGTGCATTAATGAGATTGAAAATTATTTTTCCACATTCTATTATTAAAGTATAATTTTTCTTATTTTTCAAAGTTATTATATTCAAAAATTACTGTGCTTAAAAAAAAAAAAAAAAAAAAAAAAAAAAACCTGCTTTGTTGTAATTAGTAACATGCCTGTAATTAGTACATGTAATTATACATGCCTGTATATTACTTACATTTTAATGACATTTCATAAAAAATGTAAATTTCGTTTACAATGTAAGAACATTTCAAGTGGATATAAGCTAAGTTTTTAAAAATTGGCGTAATAAAATTAAAATTTTACGAAGGAAATAATAATAACGATTTTGGCTTTGATTAATAAGGAATGAATTTAAGTCGCATAGTTTTTAAAAATTGATTTTGATCTAAATCAATGCATTTTGTTCGATATTTTCTATAAATAACTACAAATTTTCCAAAAAGTTTTTTTTTTTTTTATGTTGTTTCCAAACCGTTTTTTTTATGTTGTTTCCAAAACGTTTTTTTTTTTATTATTATTATTATTATTTTTTATGTTGTTGTTTGTTTATATTAACAACTAATAGAAGACACCAAACCCATATTTAAAATAAAGTATAAAGCTTTATTAATCGATTATCTAGGAATCTATTTCATATCCTTCCTATATATATGACTAAAATCGCTGTGGAACCATTGCTTTTTATAAAAAAATGCATTTTAAAATTTAAAAAATAATAAATTTTAATGTTTGGTGAAATTTTCAGAAAATGTGTTTTATTTTGCTAATTATTTTCATTTGTTGTGATGAATACTGCTGTATGTTTTGCCCAATTGTTGAACAATTTCAGATATTTAATATCAAGTAAAAAAAAGAATCATTTGTATTGCTATTTTTAAAATATGCTTTTCTACAATACAGACTCTTTAATAACAAAATCTTCATTCTGTTTGTTTGTATGAAGTCTTACAAAAATATAATGCAGGTCAAAATTCCGTCATTTTTGACGGGGGTTATATACTAGTCATTAAATAAAGTTAAGCTAATTTTATGAGCAGCTACAATAGAAGAGTCATGCTTTTTACTTTCATCTAAAGCAAGAACAATAGATTTTAATATTTGTGACAAACATTTAACTTCTTCATAAATCATGATATTTACTTACAATTTTAACAATTGCTATGTCTTTAATATCATTTTCATGATTTTCAGTTATCTGTAAATATAACTGATTCTTTGTGAAAGATTCAAAAATATCAAATTCTAATAAAAATTTATTTATATTTTAATTCAAAACTATTCACAATATTTTATTTGCTATTTATTCTGAATAAAATGTATATAAGCAATTTAATACTATTATTAAAAAAGTCTCGGATTATATCACAAAATCAGTTTATGTCAGTTGTTACCAGTTTCAGCCGGTTATAACCACTTTCTGCCACTGGCATGGCAGAAACTAATTTCTGTTGGCAAAAACCCAGCCTTGATTGGTAGAATTATACTAATTTAAATAAAGCTTCAATTGCAGTGAAAACTGCAGCCTAATGAACGGATATATACGTTTGTGGCGGTGGGAAGGTTAAGGGCTAACTGAATTTTAAGTTTTATGAACATCCATTTATTAGTTCTTGAGATAGAGCTATTGTGTAAATTGTTATTAATGCAGATAGCAGTGCTACCTGTTGAGTAATATACATCAAAAACTAATCAGCTCTAATATATATCAAAGTCTAAAATAATCAAAAGTTTTATGAAATTCAATGCATTAGTTCTTGAAACAGAATGCCCACAAAATTTTTGTCACATACAGAGTCAAAAGACAAACGTTTTCTAAAAACCACCAAATTGTGTTCAGGACTTTCTAAAACACAAATTCATCAGAAACCAGAAGTCAAATTTTTTCATGAATCTAATACTTTCTTCTAATCAAGATAGAAGAAAGGAAAAAGGGAAACAAAAATTTGATTATAAGGATGTGGTAGATGGGTGGGGGAGTTGAGCATTAACTCCTTCAAAAATTTTATAGGCATTCAATTGATGCCTCACTGGGTTATTAAAATGGAATTTATCTAAAAATATATTGATATCTCATAAATTAATGAAATTTAAATATGCATTTGATATTATTAAATCATAAATTACCAATTTGGTGCCCTCAGGTGAAAAGTAGTAAATATCAGATTGCCGCTTGTTATCTTTTCCAGTTGCTCTGATAACATGTTCTCTCATCCAGCCTGCAAAATAAAGAAGCTTTTATAAACAAAGGAAGAAGAAAATGCTAAGGTTAAAAAATCACAATTTATTTTCAAACATTCAAAATTTACCACAGCAGAAAAGTAGACCAGCAGATTGCCATATAGATAATTTATGTGCACAAAAATAAAACTGGTAAGAACAGTATAGGCTCCATTTCTCAGTTTTTTTTTTGTTAATCATGTTCTATTTTTTTTTTTTTTTTTTTTTACTAAACAAATACATTACCTGTCTGTTAACTTTTGATATTTTGTATTTTTTCAAATGACCTTGTTACATTTCAGATAAATTCATTGCTTTTGATGAACTAACTTCCCATATACCATATGCACTCATGTGTCAGGATGAGAAACACAAAGTAAAAAATTTATTTATATGAGAGAGAGATGTTTTTAAAATTGCTACTACTTTGCATCAATGTGTATTACAATCAATTGAAAATATAGTGATGTTTGTAACAATATGGTAATGGTTTTAAACATGGCAAAATATATAAGCACAGTTATCTATCAAGAAATGTTGTGATCTTTTGATGAAATATGCATCTTTTCTACTGCTCTTTAACAGAACTTTTTCTTTAATTGTTGTTGAAATTTGCATTTTTTTTTTTTTTTTTTTCAATCCTTTGACAAAATTTGCATTTTTTTTCCTGCCATTCTTGGATGAATTTTTTATTTATTATTATTTATTTATTTATTTCATGATCCTTTGAAGAAATTTGTGCTTTTTTCACTATCATTTGACAAAATTCGTATTTTTTCCACAATCCTTTGATTGCAGTTTTTTCCCTTCTTTTCATGATCCTCAGACGAAATTAGCACGATCCTTGGATGAAATTTGCAATTTCACTTGTGATACTTCAATTTTAAGTATTTGTTGAATTCTACGATATACATATATTTATTATATGTTTATGTAGACTGTTGACCAGTAATTTTCAGAAGGCCTTAAATTTTTGAAATTTTTTTAATAATGACGACAGATTGTTCAATGTAGAAATTGAAACAGTCTAATTCATGCCTGAAAAACAGGAGAAAATGGGAAAACTTTTGAAAAAAAAAAAGAATGCATAAGGTAAAAAAAATATCAGAAAGCAGGAAAAAGAAAAGAAAAGGGACCTAAAAATCATCGAAAAGTTTTCCAATCTATACCATTATTTTGTGAGAAATGAAACTGCTTTAATCACAAAAAATGAGTTTTCACTAATTAGGGACGAAGCTACATAAGCTTTCTTGTGCCTGAATTAGAATATCGTTAGAGC
This sequence comes from Maratus speculifer, assembly GCA_964019185.1. Taxonomy (NCBI): domain Eukaryota; kingdom Metazoa; phylum Arthropoda; class Arachnida; order Araneae; family Salticidae; genus Maratus; species Maratus speculifer. The sequence continues at coordinate 32,800,907 of OZ025291.1, read as the reverse complement.
AGTTTTTGATACATAACATTTTCAATGCTAAGTTTGTTTTGATCTGCCAAAACGAATTTTTCTGAATTCAAGACTTTGCTAAATCGCATTCTCATAGCTGAATTAATACAGAAGGCATGTTTAATGTAATTCACATATGCTTTTTTCAACTTATTGCAAACAGAATTTTCCTGAATTCAGAATTCTTTTTTTCATGTTTGATTTAGTATAGAAGGCAAGTTCCGTCAAAATCACTCTAGTCGCTTACAATATCATCCATAATCAGGAAATTGACTTGCTTGTTAAGAATGTGCAATTAATGCTGTACCCCAGCGGCAGAATTTTTTTCTGCATTCTGCAACACAAGTAGAAATTTTAAAAACAATCTGCAGTACAAATGCCTTTTTCCCCAGTGTTAATTTCAGAGGAGGGGGGGGGGGGGGGGATGAATGAATTCCTCCCTCTCCCCTGAAGCCACAAAAGTTCCTCCTGGAGAAATGCATCTGAATTCAGCTCTGCTCTTTTCAGTCCCCCGTATTATGATACATGCACTCAAATCTCTCAAGTATTTGTGATTAACATAAAAAAGAAAGTACTTTAAAAAATAAATTACTTTTATCCTAAGAGTTTTTAAACACTATCATACAATGTTTGAAAGGCGAGAGAGCTACTCAGGGCCCTTTTTTAATGCCCCATTGCCGAAATTTGTGTTTTCCCACAATCTTTTGATTAAATTTACAGTTTCTTTGATGAAACCTGCCTTTTTTGCAATGTTTTGATGAAATTTGCTGGATTTTTTTTGTGTTCTTTTTACAAAATTTGTCGTCTTTTCACGATCTGTTTAAGATATTTGTCTTCTTTTCGCAATCTTTTTATGAAATTTGTCTTCTTTTCACGATCTTTCTAAGAAATTTGTCTTTGTTCTGCGATCTTTTGATGAAATTTGTCCTTTTCTCACGATCTTTTGGCAAAATGTATGTATTTTTCACAATCTTTTAATGAAATTTCCCGGTGGTTTTTTTTTTTCCTTCCCAATTTGTTTTTTTATCTTTTGTTGAAATTTGTTGCTTTTAGGTGTCTTTTGACAAAATTTGGGGGAGGGGGGGGGGTTAGAATACAAATGTTGATTTTCCATATATTACATGATTCCATATATTATATGTTTGTAGGATGCTAAGGACATGTAATTTATTTCAAATGATAACAAAACATTTCTTTGTAATTCTGAAATGATCCATCAACATAATAAAGCTGCCTCCCCTATTTCACCATTGGAAGTGATCACTTACTGTTTGCATACGGCAAAGAAAATAGAGCGTACTCAAATTCAGCGTCAAATTCATTTTTAAAAAGTCTGCATTATACATATGCAATTAAAATAGATATAGGTATAAATAAAAGTTGTTCTTGAATGGTTTTCTTACAAGTCTGAACAAAAAAGCAGTTGAAAACAAAAGCAAGAATTTCAAAATATAAAAGGATCGATAATCGCAGACTTATTCTGTTTTGGGACAAAATGAATGCGTGCTGCGCTGAACTCCAAATATGTAAAGTTTGTTTTGCAGTGCTGCTCAAAGCGCAGCCATGACGTAGTTCGAAAAAAATGACCGAACGAGTGCGTTTGGGAAGATAAATTTACAGGCGCTTTGAGAAAAAGATTATTTTCAGTAAAAGTAGTCGCTGGAATCCGAAAAAAGTCGCCTGTTTTCGCCTCTTTCCTTGAAACAGTCTCTTTTTAATTTTTTTTGGCATAAAATAGTCGCCATAGTCGCCTGATGCTGAAAATAGTCACTTTTAATAGAATTTTAGTTGCCTGTGGCAGCCCTGTAAATATATATTTTACTTTTTAAAACACATGTTGTTTTTATAAATAATGCAGGGTGTCCAATACAAGATTTATTTTTAAAGATTTTTGCTTAAGAGTATAAATTCTTACAAATCAGGTTAAAAATGTCATACAGGTCATACAAATTTGTGTTTTATTCAAGGTTATTATGGGCAATGGAATGTGGGTCAGATAGTTTTAAATATAACAAATTAAAATGAAAATAACATCAAAATCTAAAACATAAATATGTTAAATCTATACTAAAAGAAATATTGCACATAAAATTTAATAGACTTTGTCAGAAAAGAATTTCTTTTTTTTTACAATACCCATTGAAAATGGAAGACAAACTAATTCAGGATCATAATTCTTTTTGCGACTGCTTGATGGAGTAGAGGCTTGTACTGGGTTACTTTTTCTTTTATGACCTAAAATCACATAGGGAAAAACATTAACAATAATTTCTCATTTAACATAGATATTAATATAATCTGACAACTCACATATACAATCAGAGAAGACGTGGCAATTCCATAGCATGCAGCATAATAAATTTTAGCAGGGTGTTAATGGAGATTCTAAATCAAAATATACTGACAAAATACACAAATACGCTGGGTTTGTGTAATATCAATTGACTAAAATTGAAGAATTTTAATTGGAGTTTATTAAAATCCAAATCGAGTTTCATGTGGGCTCAAAAATTTATCAAACACACACAAGATTTGGAACAATCAAAATGAAAAGATATATGTAAAAATTTTGTTGATAAAACAGTAACTAGGAATGCAATTCATAAACTATTTAAAGAAGCTGGATTTGCCATTTTTAAAATTCCGTATCAAATGTGCAAACTATTTCTGCAAATGAATAAAATAAAAAACTCAAAAAGAAATCAGTTATCAGATGATCCAGTTCAGTTTGTGTTAAATGTCAATGATTTAAATCAATAATTAAAGCATGATTTTAATCAATTGCTTTTTTTTTTAATTATTGATTAAAAAAAATAAACATTTAAAATGACATATAAATATTAAAATCTAAGATTAATTTGGAATTTTTCTACAGGTATTTTGCCTCATAATTAAAAACAGCTTTAAATAATCGTTTAAGTAATTAAAATATTTTATTCTTTTGTATAAAACAAGCATGACAAGTATAATACATTTCTGCAAAGTAAGAGAGCAAACAAGATGAAACTTATTTTTTCATTCTACTTCTGCATTAATAAATTTATACCAAATATTAGAGCTAAAGAAGAATAATATCTGCTCAATAATTGATGTAAAAGAATGTATAAGAGAAAAAAAAAAAAAAAAAAAAAAAAAAAAAACTAATTGGTATAAAAATGTTACGCATAGCAAAGATACCCATTTGAGGCAATAGTGCTGCTGTTTAATAGTTTTTAACTTTAAAGATTTCAGATATAACTGGCTATTCTTATACATATACAGTTGAGCCTCTATATAACGAAATTCATCGTTCCAGTAAAAAATTCGTTATATAGAGAAATTCGATGTATAGAGTATGATGTTAAAAATAGTACTTAATGTGTAAATTTTGAACAAATATTATTTTTGATCTTTTTAATTAAGAATTTGAAATGTTTAAAAGTATATATTAACCTAACATTTTATTTCTTACTTATTTAAGCAGTTTCAAAAAAGAGAAAAGACATTTATTTGAAAGCTTAATGAAAATCAAATAAGAAGACTTACATAAATTTCAGAGGAAGAAATCTGTAATTTTTTGTTGTTTTGATTTTAAAATTACAATTGTTACGCTCTCAAAAAAAATTCTCAAATTTTAGCAAGGAATGAAAAATTGTAGTTGATATTTTCCTCCATTTGAAGGTCTCTCTTATGTGCTCTCATTGATTCCTCTCTTATATGTGTAACAATTCAATTGACTGTGTTTTGAGAAGGATGTTGAAAGGTGTGTGGGAGGTGGGATGAACTTGTTAGATTTAAAGAATAAGGAGAGAAGTAATATTTATATTAAAAAAAAAAACCTCTCCACTGAACGATAAATCAAAAATAAGTGATGGAAAATTGATTCCATATGATTTCGAAGCTTTTTTAAAACTGAATAAATTAAGATCAATTTATGAAAAAATTCGTTATATGGAGATAGATATTTCACTATATAGAGTCTGTTTTTAATGTAATCATGCAAAAAGGGGACCGTTCTTACTAAAAATTCGTTATATGGAGAAATTCGATGTATGGAATTTCGTTATATAGAGGTTCGACTGTATATATATTCTGTATGTGTGCATGAATGGCCGTAGCTCATTTTCAAAATGTTTTTGGTTGGCATATATACATACATTAAGTAAGTTAAGATTTAGATGATTAACATTAATTTTTCTTAGTACAAATGCAAAATGAATTGTCAATAATATGTATTAATTTTATTATTTGTGTTAATAACTAATAAAATAACTTACTTGCAGTTTTTATCAATTCCATAATTAAATGTTTCTTCTATGTCATCTTTAAGGACTTTTTTGAAATTAACAAAATGCACCCTGCCTTTTTTAAAAAAATAGTGAAATCTTGCCTATAAAACAATTTTTTAAAATACATGTGTCCAAGACCTTACAAAAATGATAGAATTTTACTTCTTGAGAAAAAGCAGGATGTTATTAATCCATGTTATTTAAGATTATTTTTCAATTAGTAACTAATAAAATTTAAAAATAAGTTTTTTATTTATTGTAATAAAAGTTATGCAATTTTTTTCCCCTTATTGTATGTTAGTAAACACATTACTAATATATTTTTTTATGAAATAGTGTCCTTTTTTGGAGCTAATATCCTCGTTTTTTTTCTTTTAAAATCTAAAATTATTAATAAATTATCAATTGAGTGATTAAAGCATAAAAATGTATATTATATACCCAATTAAATATTGTAGTTATTTTTTTTAATAGTTAATTTTAAGTAGTGTTAATATTTTCATATTAAATGCAATTACTGATCATTTTGATAAATGTAAATACCTAGTATTTCACATAGTCTTGCATAATTATTACAAAACATTAATGTGTATAACTTTATTGCATCTACTGACTAATGAAACTACTAATTTGCAATTTTTATAATTTCTGTACTTACAACTAATAATTAAATGTGTGATTATTAAAGTGTAAAAACATTGATTATGTTAGTAATCAGAGGTTTAATTGTTCTGGAAACATAAAACTTAGTATCTATTCAGTATTTTAATGCTGAAAATTTTTTAAAGATTCTTTTTTTTTTTTTTTTTTTTTTTTTTTTTTTTTTACACCCTAGTTTGTATCTTGTTAAAAGTAACTAAGTATGAACGTAATGCTATTTATTTTTTCATCATTTTCTGAAATATAATAACTACTAATATTATATTTATCCCCCCCCCCCCTTTTTTTTTAAAGCCTAGTAAGATCTTTTTATCAAAGTAATTTTAATGTATGTTTTATGATAAAATAAATCATTATCTAGCATCAGAGGTGCGGAAAGAAAACTGTGCCCAGGGCAAAGCTTCAATTTGGTGTCTCCCAACCCCAACTTTTTTATGTGACAGGCCAAAAATGATGTTGGTATTGGTACCCCCAAAATATCCGCGCCCGGGGCAACCCCCCCCCCCTTTGTATGCCACTGGCTATATAGGTGTAAATTAACGGTCGCCACTCGCCATGTGGCGATTAAAATTGTAAAAGTGACTATTAAAAATCGGCGATCGATTGCCACCCTAGTCGTCACTTGGCAATTAAAAAATCTTATTTATTTGCTTTGTGAAATGCAGCTTTTTTCATGAATATATGCATCTCTACTTTATTTACATCTAATTAGAGAATTGGTTAATTCTTTCTATCGGATGCAAGCAAATTTAGCAACTTTGCTGTATTTTCTATATTTTGACGATAAACTCTTTATTTGAATTATGTTTTCAATAAATAGTTTTATCCTACAAAATATAGTCATCAGTTTTAATTACACCTGCATTTCAAATAAATTATACTATTTTTACCCGTGAATGCAAGGAGATTTTAAGGACATTGCTGTATCTTATATCTTTCACTCTTGTCATATGTTCACTAATTGTACCAATAATAGTTGGCTGGTACAATTTTTTTTTTTTTTTTTTTTTTTTTTTTTTTTATTTTGCCTTAATAAGACATCCCTAGTTTTGAAATCTCAGCCAAAGCAAAGAATATTTATATTTATCTGTACACTCGCCAAACTTAATAACTACTACTTGAAATCTTGATGATATTTAGATCCTACTAAGTTTTAAGTAAAAATAAAATATTCAGGAAAGGTGTGAAATAATTTTTATATTTAAAATTTAAAAATACAATTTCTTTGCTTGTTTTATACAATGCATTAATATATATTTAAATATAGTTTATCACTTATAATTTTATCTGCAATATTAATTTAATTATTTATTCATATTTTTTCATTCAGCAGAAAGCCAGTTTTATTTTTAACTAAATATTTGCAACTTTGTTTCTCATTAGTCGCTAAAGAAAAAAAAAAAATCATTTCGACCTATGTTTAAAAAGTGGCTACTAACTTTTAAAAAGTGGCCACTAATGAAACTGGGTCTACCGGCCACTGGCTACTAATCAAATTTCCCAGTTTTCACCTATAACTGGCTAGCATATAAAAAGAAAAAAAAAAATCTGCATTTGAATGTGAAAAGATTTGCCATCCTTAATCTAGTGTGTGTGGGGGGGGGGGGGGGGAGGATTAATGCAACAACATCTGATGAGAAATATTACTAAAAAGCATTATGGGAAAGGCTTGGAAGAAACACTATACTATACTATAGGCCATAAAAATAAGGCAAACAAATGGTTGAAAAACATTTCATAAAAGGTGTGTAGTGAGAAAAAGTAACAAGATGCATTTTAAACAGCATATACACGGTGCCCAGCAAATAAGACCCTGATTTTAAAATTAAATCTCTGAAAAACAAAGATAAATAAAATTATTCAGTAAAGAGTTTGCTTATTAGGTAAGCTGTAAAAATGTTATATAGAAGTTTCGAACGGTGAATATTTTAAAAAGATTGTGTTTTGATTGCAAAGAATGTCTGATTTGACGTTTTTCTTGTTTTAGATTGCTTGCAGAGAATGAGTTTTTCTAAAAGTATCACTGCCATATTTAAATGAATTTTGGAATAAAAATTTTTTAATTCTAAAAATTTAGTTCAAAAAATCACTAAAATAGGCATTGTATGCCAAAACACTTGTTCATTGCAAGCAATCTAAAATCTCATTGGGAAAAAAAAAAATTGTTTTAAAATAAGAAAAGGCAACTTTTTCAACATTTTGACACCAAAGTTAAAACTATAAAATTTCGTTAAAAGTTTCTGATAAGAATCTCATTTAAATTAGGTGGAATAAAATATATCCCACCATCCCTCAAGCAGTTAATAAACAACTTTATTTTAATGAAGATTACATTAAATTAAAACAAAAAACTTTAAATAACTTGGACCTTTTTATTATTATCATTTAAAAAAAGTATCAATTTTTTTTTTTTTTTTTTATCTCGAGAAAGAAAAAAGTTGACAACAGATTTAAAAATGATCTTTATTCGGAATCTGTATTAAGAAATTCAGAATATTAGGCATTTAGGCATTAGGAACATCAGTAAAATTTAAAATATTGTTTAATAATTTCCAAAGATGAGGGCCAAAGTTTATTGTAATTCTAAAAGCCATAACTTGAAGATTTAAGTTATGGATATCATTCTTGATAGATTAGCAGTTATGGATAGTGACTTGAATTGCTAAAATTAGCTTTATTTCATACTGTAGGTCTGGCTGATCCCAAGTTCTCTTTCTATTCAGTGTATTTTTAAAATACTTTAGGCATAGAAAGACACACACTAGAAGAAATTTTAGACATTTGTTCTACTTTCTTAAAAGATTGGAAAAAAAATTATCTTAATTGTTTTGCCAATAATTAATTGTTAATACAATATTTTTCATATATATTTGCATTGAGTAAGCTGTGAATATTTAATGAGGTTCATGTTATGAAACAAACACATAAACAGATGATAATAATTTATGGCAAACTGATATGCATGAAAACAACCCTGGAGTGGCAAACCATTTACAGTAGACTCCCTCAAATCTGCAACTCTCTAAAATCCACACATGATTTACGGATGTAAACAATGGAACATTCAGTTCAGATGTAGGACTAAATTTGACTTTTTTAGTTTTATATCAATTAGATAAATTTTTTAATTTGTAATTTTTGTTAAGGTTATTGGATTCATGTTTTTTCATGAAGAAAAAATAATTTATTTCTGTAAAAATTAAGATAATACTGATATTATTGGTAATCACAATCTTACCGAATATATTTATCTATGTATTAATCAAGCTTTTTTAGTTATTAAATCTGGCTAAACCTGAAATAAAGCTTTGTTATTTTATTATACTGATGTGAATTAGTAATGCACCTTTATGAGGCAAGTTTCATTGAATAATTTAGGAAATATATATTTCATCTTTATAATGAATATTTAATTGTACATTATTAATTATCAACTTGACCTTTGCTTTTAGTATTTTAATAATTTAAAAAATTATCTAAATTTTTATTATTTTAGTTTATTACTCATTTTAATATTTTAGTATATTGTAAGCATTCATTATACTTTTGATTGCATTATTAATTACATTCAAATTACTTTTTAAAAAATATAAACAAAGCAATGACCAGAAATCTGCAAAATTCTAAAATCCGCACAACCTATGGTCCCAAGCTGTGCGGTTTTGAGGGAGTCTACTGTAATTAAGAAAGCAGAATCAGAAAAGCATACTCCAATAATAGAAGGAGATGTTCCAAAATTCAAAAAAGAATATGTGGTGACCCATTGTGTATTGTAACAGAATGTAGTGAATAGATAAAATTAGTTTATAAAAGTAGTTTTTTAAAAAATGTTTTTATAAGCATTCAATGGTCATAAAAATTCTGCCATTTTTACACTCTTATTTTAATTAACCTTTTGAATGAAAAGATAAAATTTTGCAATCTGTTTTTTATCCACTTCCTGATATGCTAGAATTATAAAAGTTACATACAAATGCACATTTATGATGGTAATACCACACTTTAGTATTTTTACAACTTCATTAATTACACTGGTTTACACAGTTTATATACTTTTACTGAAATCTGTATTTTTTCATAGATTCTAGTGCATGGAGTAAGGAATAATCATTAGAAAATTTCTGTCATGTTTAGTTAAAAAATATTTAATAAATCCTTAAAATGATAATAACAAAATAAAATAAATAATAGTAATAAAGAAATAGAAATGATTGATTTTACTCTTCTTTTTATAATTTTCTTGATTTGTTACTCTTAAAAAAGACCTGCAGTAGTTCACTAACATACTTTTTTCTCAAAAACCTTTGTTTCAATCTTCAAAAAATTTAAGGTCTTGGTGAAAACGCTCGCCCTGCTCGTCACTAATGGTGCCAAGTTTTCAGATTTAAAAACTCCAGGCGTGAATGGAGAAAATGTATCTTCAGAGACATGTTCACATCCATTGCATGATAGTTTAATAAAATTCCAATATTTTTTTCATAATTTTCATCTTTATGATTTTCTAAGAATCTATCTGTTTTTCGCCCATATTGGATATTGTGAGACAAAGGCTTTGCCCCAATCTTCCACGCTGAATATTAGCTGTTTTATTTATTTTTTAAATTTATGATTTGGAAAAACATGTTTATTGCTAGTAAAAATGCTAATTTTGGATTCAGCGATACAGAATACAAAATAATTATAAAAAAACTAAAAACCATGGCTAAGCTAACTTTTACAGGCTAGTGTAATTTAATATTTTAAAATAAGCATCATTTTATAAAGAATTGAGGCTGTTAATTTCCATCATTTTATTTAACAAAAATTCTGTTTTTTTCTATGTTGTATGATTTTTGGTCTACTAGATTATCCCGTCGACCAAAAAATTATCGCCAAACAATAAGATTAAAGCCAATAATGTATGATCATGAATGTCACATTCAAGGACATTAAATACAATTCACGTGCTTAAAATGTCATTAAGTAATTTTTATTAATATTCCACTAATTATTTATTTTTTCCGTTATTTAAAATAAAAATTATGTCCATATGTATAATTTAGCTATTAGTTTGGCAATTTGTATAATTTGGCAAAATTGGTCGACAGGATAACAGAGTAGTACTGTTTATTTTTTTATAAACTGTATATTTTCATTAACATGTCAAAATGATTAAAGGCTTTAAATTTATAGTGCAGTATTAGTTTTATTCTCAATTAGAGATGGGAATGCTCGGAAAAAAAAATAGAAAAATTGGGGGAAAAAACTTTTTTTTTTTTTTCAGTTTTTTTCCCGAAAGCTTATTTTTCAATTTTTCCGAACTGGAAAAATTGAAATTTTATGTATGAAATAATGTATTGAAAATTTTGTAATAGCTACATTCTCATATTTTTAATTTTATTTATTTTTATGTTGAGTGTCCCACATGAAAACTTTAACCCGCGAGGACTCGCACATGAGATTTTCTTTCTCCATCGTATTCTTTTTAAGACTATTTTTCATTTTAATAAAATTTCAAAATGTGATTTCGATCAGTTTACCTCTTTTTTGAATAAAAATACTAAGCCAAACAAAAAAATTTATATTAAGTTACTGTAAAGTAAAAGAAAAGAATTGGGCACCGTGAGAGAAATTCTCATAGCGAGTTCTCCCAGGTTAATGTGGGTAATCTAATCTCTGAGCAGAAATCTATTTGAGAAGACTTGAAAGGATCCTCCTTCACATTTTTTTCCTACATTGAAAAACAAGACCCTTTGCAAAATTTCTCTTGAAAATAGGCATTTCAGAAAAAAGTTTAATCTACAAATTGAATCTGTCGCAAATGCAGTGATTGAAGAAAAAAAATCTCATGCCATATAGCAGCTGAATCTTATCAAGTTGTATATATGCATAAATAAACTTATTAAAAATGTCTAAATAGGAATCTAAATATAGTTATAATTTCTTATTCACAAATTCTGATGATTTTATACAAGTTAAGTATATACAAGAAGCTCACAATTTCACAAAAACAGGATTACATGAAAAAAATCTAGCTATATAATTAAATGCAACTTCTCTTTTTAAAAATTAATTCATGTGCAAAATTATTTCAATAATATGCCGATTAATGGAAATGGTAAATTTAAAAACTTAACATAAAATTTGAAGCATGCATTTATTACTTTTTTCTACCTTTTCAAGAAGTATTGAATTCGTGAAAAATTTGACTTCCAGTTTTTGGCGTTTTTAAACGTTTTAGAAGGTCCTGAACATGATTTGATGGTTTTTGGAAAATATCTGTCACTCTGCGAGTCTGTATGTGACAAAAACTTTATGGGCATTCTATCTCAAGAACTGATGCGCATAATTTCACAAAACTTTAGATTCAGTTATACCTTGAAATAAACTCAAGAAGTTTAGTTATTAGTGTATATCACCTAACTGATGGTGCTATGCCGCATTATTCATAATTTCCACAATAGTTCTGTCTCAAGAACTAATGTATGTATTTTCATAAAACTTCAGATTAAGTTAATTTTTGACATAACTTTGTGCTCATTACTTTTTGGTGTAAATCACTCAACAGATGACGCTGCTATGCTGCATTATTCATGTTTATCGCAATAGCTCTATATCAAGAACTAAAGGACGATTTTTTATCAAACTGCAGCTTCAGACAGTTCCTGATATGTATTGATGTTGTTTAGTTTTTGGTGTAAATTGCCCTATAGGTGGCACTACTATACTATGCTGCATTTTTCAAGATTTCACTATAGCTGATTAATTGAATGTTTTTTCAAGGTGTTGAATCTAAAATTGACCTCCATTTTACCTCCATAATGTACAGTAATGTTGCAAAAACATGGGCAGTTTGCATTAGAAAAGTACAAGTGAGTAAAAATCTAACAGTCAATAAATCCTATTCTATTTTTTAGTTGCAGACCTGAGTAAGCCAAACTAAAACTTAGTTTTGTTTGAATTTTGATTATAAAACTAAATCAACACTTTTTTTGAATTGAGATTGGAAAGTTATACCAAAACTAAGCATATTTTTTAAAGGAAATTATAATTGTAAGAAAAAAATGTAATGATGTAAAAATATGCATTTTTTAAACAAACAATGGAATTTTTTCAATACTGATATTCATAATAATGACAAAACTGCAATAATTTCTTTAAACTATGTTATTTACTTAAAACCTATACTTATGTAAATGGAATGCATAATGTCATTCCAAATTGCAGACATATTGTCTCAGGTTTTTACATTAGGTCAATTGGTAGTTAAACATGTAACTGAAAAATCATTTCAACAGAGATATGATATAACAAACAATAGCGTTTAATAAAAATTCTTTAGCTGTGAAAAAAAAAAAACTAAACTTTTAAAAGCAGTCTTTGCTACTTTCTTTTTATTTTGTAATATAAAGTGAAAATAATTTTCTTTTAATACAAATAAATGGGAAAAAATGTTTATTATTTAATATTCTCTAAGAAAATATAATTTATTTGGGAGAAACAATCATGAAAAATCAATTTCTCCAAAATAGCTTTAAGAATATTTCTTTATGTAATTTAAAACATTTTTGCAACTGAAATTATATGTCTGTGACTAACAGTTCAGGAATTAGCTATCGGTACTGTTGAGAGTGGACACCATGTATAGAAGACATGTCATGAGATTTTTTTTTTTTTAAATACCGATTTCCATTAGTAAGAGGTAGTATAGTAAGAAAATAGGTGTTTCATCAAAAGTATATAAAAAATGTGTAAATTTATAAACCAGTGTTATTAATTAATACATTAATTTTAAGGCATTTTCAGTTAGCTTGTGACAGATAAGTTGCCAAACTTGTTAGTCACTGTAACTCGTACAATTATATAGCACTTGAGAAAACAATAGATTTAATTATACGTTAATAAATGCTTTGCAAAATATGCCAAAGCAGTGTAAAACTGCAAAGATGAAACAGTTTAAAATCTTAAAAGTAGAAAATAAATACAAGTTCTGAGTAAGATACTACTTTTATCAATTAATAATTAATTCATCATACAAAATCATTTTAGAAATCCTAAAAAATAGCTTTTTAGGGTTTCGGTCATCTGATCAAAACAATGTCTCTGTCTCTCTATCACAGAGACCGTAGACAAAAACTATATAAGTCAGAGAGTTCGCATTTTGTGTACTTACAGCTTAATCTCCTCTTATCCCACAATAAATCATAAAATTTTGAAATATATAGACAATTTGAAATATACAACCTGTATTTTAATTATTATTTTTCTTAATCACTAGTTAATTTTTTTCTTCTAATCATTGCATGCAAGTTTAAATAGATATAAAAATTATTATATATGTAGCAAAAATTAATGGATTAAATAAATCACATGAAAAATTTGCTTATTTGTTTTTATTTCATCATATTTATCATCTATTTTGGTATGCTAAGTGAAATATTTTTTTATTTATTAAATTCCAATTCATTTAAATTACTAGCCTCCTCAGATGAATCTTTTTAAATGCAGTTTTTCATGGCTCTAAATATTATTAGTTAAATATAAAAATTTGAAATAGGATAGTGGATAATTTCCAGGAGCCACATTCATAAATATAATGGTGCTGCCTTTTATGCAAGGAATGGTTTATTTTCTATTGACAATTTTCATTTGCTAGTTTAATGATAAAGTGCTTTGAAGGAAATATCAAACCAGGTTTTTGGATTCAAAAGCTTATTTAACTCAAAATTGATAGTGTTAATTTTTTTGAATTGCATAGAATAAATAAATATCTAAGATTGTAAAATACAAATCTCCATATCAATACTTTTCATAGCTATTATTTTATGAATCATTAAACTTGCATGTAAAATTTTGCAGGATGATTAAAGGGTTAAACAAAATTCTCTATCTATGTGATCTATGATCACACTTACTCACCTTAAAAACAAATTGTAATTAAAAAATTGAGTGAAATTTTGAAGATTACTATTGAAAGTTTATAATTTTAAGATAAGTGACAGGTCATATTTTATTTGTGACTGGTTCAGTTAGGAGGAGAGGGATTGTTAGGTGTATTTAGTGATGGGCGATTTCGATTTTTTAAATCGATTTAATCGATACTACGGCCAACTCGATTTAATCGATACTTTAAAATTTTTAATCGATTTCTCTGAAGGTAATATAATTTTCATTTTCCTCCAAAAGTCGAAGATAAAATAGGCGGATGTGCCAATTCCAAAATTTCAGTGTATTAGTTTCTAAGATAGAAGAATTAAAGAAACCTCAACCCCCCCCCCCCTCCCTCCTGCAAAATAGCGTTTTTTGTTGAGTGATGTATACCAAAAATTGATCAGGATCAATTTTTATTAGGTACCAACTGAATCTGAATTTTGATGAAAATCCATGAAAGCGCGAGATACAGCTATTGCGAAATCATAAAAAATGCAGCATGTCAGCGCCACCTGTAGGGCAATTTACACCAAGAACTAAATAACACTAATCTATGTCAGAGATTTACTGTATCTCAATTTTGATGAAAATTCGTTCTTGAAATAGCGCTATTGCGTTAATCATGAATAATGCAGTATAGCAGCACCATCTCTTAAGCGATTTCCACCAAAATATAATTAGCATAAAATAATATTAAGGACTAATTGAATCTAAATTTATATGAAAGTCCGTGCATTAGTTCTTGAGATAAGGCTAAAATGGAAACAGGGGCGTGCGAAAAGAGAACTGCGTCCGGTTCAAAGTTCCAATTTAGCCCCCCCCCCCCCTATTAGCTTTTTCTTGTGATAGGCTAGAAGTGATGTTAGTAGTAAAAATTTGGCGCCCCCTAAATTTACGTGCTCAGAACGACAGCTTCCTTTCGCCCCCTCCCCCTTTCACATGGCACTGAGTGGAAATTGTGAAAAATTCAGTATAGCAGCGCCATCTGGGAAACTATATACATCAAAATGCAAAAAAACATCAATTCATGTCAAGGACTAACTGGATCTAAAATGTGATGAAAATCCGTTCATTTGTTATTCAGATATATCTGTTGCGCAAATCGCAAAAAATGCAGCATAGCAGCGCCACCTGTTAGGCTATATATACCAAAAATTAATTAGATTCAGTTTATATCAAGGTCAAACTAAATCTAAAGTTTTGTGGAATTCCATGCATTTGTTCTTGAGATAGAACGGTCAGAAATTTTTGTCGTATACAAACTCACAGAGTGACACACACACACACACACAGATATTTCTTAAAAACCATGAAATCGTGTTAAAGACCTTCTAAAATATATAAATCCATCGAAAACGGGAATTCAAAATTTTTAACGAATCTAATACTCTCTTCTTGTAAAGTTACAAAAGAAAGTAAAAATGTAAAATCGATTCTGCCCGTAAGATCGATCTTTAGATTCGATGTCGATCTTCAGATTCGATGTCGATCTCTAGATTCGATTTCGATCTTTAGATTCGATTTCGATCTTTAGATTCGATTTCGATTTTTTTTTCTTTTTCTAGGCTAAATCAGTGTTGAATGCAGGTATTTTTCTGCGACTCCGGAAGAAGGCATCATGTTTTACAGCTCTGTAAGAGAGGGGGAATCGCAATTTGTGCATTAAAAAACATAAAATCTCATAACTTCTGGGGGGAAGGGGTAATCCCCTGCGGGCCACTCCATTAATTCGACACTAGGTTATATCGTTATATTTTTGTTTAGAAGTCCAGTTATTTGAAGTATTAGTTTATTATGTTTTATTTTTCACGCTCGTCTCTTCTAATCCCCCTCTTACGCGTCAGTTTTAACTTACAGGGCCGTTCGAAATATGCATACAGTTTTTTAAATGTCCAATTCTCGGTCTATTTTATTTTAGATCCGCATTTTAAATCCTTGACAAAAGATAAATAAAGGGTTGCCCTTCCGCCCGTTTGGGGTTTATCTGCGCCCCGCCGGAGGGCATATTTTTTTGTTTCTTCAAAAGAAACAAAAAAAAAATTTGAGGGGGGGGGGGGGGGCTTGCACCCTCCCCCATTATACACCTTAAAATTTCGCTCATTTAATTTTCTACCATTTTTAACTTAAAAGTTTAAGCTACATGGCACCCCCAGAGCTGTGGATCCCTCCGCCCCCCTGTCGATCACTCACCTAATTTTGCTTATTTCTTCACTTCATTTCAATCTTTAAAAGGCTATAACTTTGCTTCTATAGGAGTTACAGTGATGAGAAAAATTCTAGTATAGCTAACCATTTCTCGCCGTTCTTTTTGTTATTCCAGTTTTCCAGTTTCCCCAATAGGACCTTTTGGGGGGGGGGGGGGGGCAGAGGGTTTTTTTCTCATTTCTTGATACAATATGTCTATTGAAAGCTTGTGCTTCATACATTACAAATCTAGCATAAGAAATTTTCTCCCATCATTTCAGGTCACGTTACGGACCCATAATGTGTTAAAATTTTAATTTTTCAAACATCTTCGAAAAAAAAAAAAAAAAAAAAAAAAAAGGAAAAACATTGATACATATTAGCGAAACTGGGGTTCGAACCCGCAATCGTTTGATTGCACACGTAATCCCTAAGCTTATTGGCCACCGAGTACTCAGCAGCGCTATTATTTCTTTAGATTGTCATCTTTAAATTCGTAATATCTTTTGAATGGAATGTCCGATTTGAATAATTCAAAAAGTAATCTACAGATATTATAACAGGCATTAATACAAAATGATTTATTTGGATAAGGATTAAGGTATCGATAGTATGGTCTTATTTTGGTTGGTGTATTTATAGCGTTTTAAAATGTAAGAAATTAGTTATAGTGAGTTAACTACAATAGCTGGACATATGGTATCGCTCGGTTTTTTTTATTATAGGGATTAATATATTCTTTAATATTATAGAAACTTTTTTTATTCATTTAAAGTATTTTCTGATGATTCAAAATTATATATCCTAACGATTCAAAAAATACACACGTAATTGTTCAAGGTTTCACTTCTATCGGCACTCTCAGAGTGCCACTATTTTTTTTTTTTTTTTTTTTCATGTTCGCCCGTCCTACCTCCCCCCCCCCCCCCTTCCTTACCAATCTTAACTTACAGGTTAGTTCAAATTATGACTGCGATTTAAAAAAAGTCTAATCCTCGTTCTATTTTGTTATAAATCCATATTTTGAAACCTCAACAAAAGATACATTTGGGCCGGGGTCGCCCTTCTGTCCGTTTGGGATTTACCTTGCCCCCCCTGGGTGGGGGGCATATTTTTTGTTTTTCCACACCATCTCATGTAACATATCGTTATAAAGCTTTTATCTCCTCGTTTTTTTTTCTGTTACTACCCCTCTCTCCACCTAGTTACATGCTCTTGGCACTTTTTATAGTTTCAAAGAGTGCATGTTCCCCGCAGGCCACCCCATGAATTCAACACTAAGTTAAACACTATATTTCTGTTTAGGAGCTCAGTTATTTGGGTTATTAGTTAATTATGTTTTTTTTTTTCAAGTTCGTCCGTTCTAATCCCTCGTCTCTCCCCCCCTCCTTCCTCGCCAATCTTTACTGAATGGGCCATTCAAAGTATGCATGCAATTTTTAAAATGCCAAATTCGCATCCTCATTTTAAAACTTCGACAAAAGATACATTTGGGCTATGGTCGCCCTTCCGTCAAGAGTGGGGTTTATCTCCCCCCCCCCCCCCCCTGGGTATGAGGCATATTTTTTGTTCTTCCAAACTATCTCGTGTAACATTTGGTTGGCATTAGAAGAAAAAAAAGTTTTTTTTGTCTATACGCCTTGTTCCTCATCCTAGTTACACGCTCTTGGCACTCTTTATCCTCGGTTTAATGCCAAGTTACTCAGTGTTGTTATTAGTTGAGTTGTCTCTCAAATTTGTTAAAGTTCTTGTGTAAGTGACAACCATAAGTGACAATCATTTTAAAATTCTTATTATCCGACTCTAAAATCTGCAATAGCTTAATTATATGCCTCCCTAAAGGGTGATGGGGGGGGGGGGGGGGGGAGGCGGTAATTACGGTACTGCTGATTGTCTAAGTTTTGGAATTAGTAATTTGGATCTTCTCTGTGTGAACCTGAATATCGAAATATCGATTCTAGTACTGCGAAATCGATTCTTATTATGATCGATGTTGTTTTATACGATATCGATTTTAATCGATTCTCAAAATTTCCAGAATCGCCCATCACTAGGTGTATTTTTAGACAGACTTTTGTTAAGGGTCTTGTTTTGAGAAGAAAAATTTTAAGAAGGGTCCTTCTAAAGATCCCTATTTCTCCCAAAACAGATCCTTAGTATCAAGTTTCAATTGTAAAATTTTACAATTTTTTGGCTTTAATGAAAAGTAAAATCAAAGAAGATAAAATTATGCAGTTTTTATTTGTTCAGAACATACTTTTTCTTTTATTTACAATTGTTTATAGTTTTTTATATGAATAAACTATATTTTTTTTTTCTTCAGGAAAAAGGATTAAAATGTGGAAAATAATATTAAAGAATGCTATTTTATTTCCCATCATCCTAATAACTAAAAATATCAATTTCAGAAATTTGTTGTTAAAATTTTGTTTGCTTTTTTAAATCTTGGAATGTAAGTTTACAACTAGGATAGTTTTTAAAATGTTTTTTTAATATTGTCATAATGGGAAAAAATGAAATACAGTAGAGGACCTATTATCTAGGAATGAGGGCTTTCCAGACTTTGAGTCCTCCTGAAATTCCGAACTCTTACCCCCAAAATCCAGAATTTTTCAAGAACATAAAAATTACAAAATTAAAACAATTGCAAGTAGAATATGAATAAAACTTATGTTTTCAATGTTTTTAAATTATGTAAACAAAAATTACTGCATTATCGAATGATGACAATGAAAAAATAAAAAAATTAAATGGGTAACTAATATTCTATCTATAAGCTATACTTTTTTGTTAGTTTGTTTGTTTACAGCTGTACAATTTATATAAAAAATTTTGATAGATCATTTTTAATAAATCTTATTTCCTAAATAATTTCACTTGTTGAATTATATAGGAAAGCTTTATACATGACGATTTTTAAGCGTTTTTGTAAATTTTGTTGGAAAAAAACTTAGTAACCGTGAGTAGATAGACCGTTTTCGAATGTCTGAGAAAAGGAGCGAGGATACAAGAAAATAAACTGAACTTTCCTACTATATGTGTATTCAAATAACAAAATGGCATAACCATAATATGTTTTCAAAGAAGGGTTAAGGAGGGAAATATCTGACAAATTAAAAAAAAAAAAAAAAAAGGAAAAAAAAAAAGAAATTGTAGTATAAATTATTTTTAACTAAAATTTGATAAAGACTGTTTTTTCCTAATTTTAGGAGTGGAAGGAGAGGGGAGGGGTTTCATGTTCCCCACCAGTGAGATAATTTTCACTTTATTGAAACAAGACTGAAAAAAAAATTCAGAAATCTGTAAAAAATTAAATAATTTTTTAGAAATTATAAAATTTTAATAACAATTTATAAAAATTAAATTTTTTTTCCTGGATTTTGATTAATAGGTTTTCTACTGTAGTATAATGTAATTTTATGCGACTTATTTAAATCTATTTTATTGAAGAAAAAAAATAAATAAATAAAGCAATTATTCAAAGAATTAACTGCAAATAATTTTAAATTATAGGAAAATTTTGCAAATTAAACACACATACAAACTGCATTTTTTTTCACTTTTTATTAAATCTATTAAAATGCCAACTTTCATATTGAAAACTCTCTATGTGATTAAAGAAGGATATACACTAAACATGGGTGCATAATGTCCATCAAAGCCAGACTGAAAGTATTCTTGAATAATAGGTATATAATTAAAGGGATTTAAATTTGGCTGGCATTAGTTAAAATTTGATCTTTTACAATAAAAGAAAGTGATTAAAATGTTTTGCCAGAGAAAATTGCTATTATTTATAAAGTATATTTTACTCATAGTCAAAAACACTGAAAAAGTGAAGGTGAAGACTGTTTGATTTTTGTTGGTTATTCCCAGTCAATCCATGGCATAAAAACATGCTTTTTTTATATGTTTATCCCAAATTTAAATCGTTGCAAAATTTACAATTGAATATGCGAAAAAGCAGAAATTCAATCATTGGCAGGATATATCACAAAATTTTATCTATGAAAGGATCAAACAATTTCATTTCAAAATGTCTTATTTTTAAACAATGTACAAGAGTGTTCTTTTTGAGAATAATGTGCTTTAATTCCAGCCTATTGGCTATTTTTTTCTCTAGGTCAACACTAAAATCATAAATTAAAAAACTGATCATTCATTAGAGCCATACTACTGAGTACTCGGTAAATACTCGGTACTCGGCCAATTTGCCAAGTACTTGGTATTTGGCCAATACAGAGTAGTTGTAAGAATTTCATTATTTAACCATATGAATTTATAACTGATCGGCAAAAAGTTATTCGAATATCAATGTATGATATGTAATGTAGTAATTGATAAAACTATTTACTCTGTATTTAACAATAAATCTGCAAAATATAGCAAAAGTTAAGAACATTTATACAAATATTCACATTTATACAAATAAAAATACTTTTTTGATATATATGAAAACAGAAAAGACTATTATTTTGGACAAAGAAACTGAAAATACAATAAATAAAATTTATTATATTTCAAATTATGGTGCAAAAACACCAAATGTTCTACGTTATCAGTAGACAGGGCATTTGTTTTACTACTATAAATTTGGCCTGCCTCTGAAAATATATGTTCATAATAAACAATTGTTGAAGGTACACATTAGAATTTTTTGCAAAATTGCACATAATCGGAAAAGTTTTTTCCCCCTACCATGCAAATGGAGTGTCAGTTTTACATAAGTCTTCTGTTAAGAAAGCCTGTATTTTTTTTTTTTTTTTTGTACCAATTCTTCATGTGTAGATTTTAAACTAGTACACAATCTTTTTGCTCATTTGCAATTTCCTCAAAACAATGCCAGAAAATAGATGAAGTTTTTGCTGACATTTTCTCTTTTGGTTCATCTACACTAGCATTCTCATGATGTATTTTTTTGTTTCTTTGGTAGATTTTCAAGTTCTAGATCAGCAGTTCTCAAACTTTCTTGGTATGTGACACACCTTTCAATAGAAAAAATATTTAGCGACCCACCTTTCAGTAAAAAATAAAATAAAATAAATCGTGACCCACACAAAATAAAATTGTACACCTGTATAGCAATTTTTTTACGATCTCTATATGCTCAGCTATTATAACCTACGAAAAACGCAAATTTTCATGCGGAAGATACATTATCAACAAAAACGAGAATTGGTTACCTCAATGTGTGTAAGTGAATAGTAAGTAAAACAGTGCACAAACCACAAAGATAGTTAAAAATTCATTTAATTACTGTGAAAATATTATCTTATAATCAATGAGATTTCTTGTATTGATGTTTACCAATGTGGGAACATTTAACACGCAGATGGTCTAAGTACTTGGGATTTCAAAACCAGCAAAGTAGAAAAGGCATGTTCTCATAAGCACGAAGTGTTGAATTTCATCAAGGACCTCAAAACTGATTTAAATATTTCTGGATATTCTGTTCGTATATTGATCTAGAAGAAAACTAAGGATTTTCCCTTGAAATATTATTTTCTGTTGAAATTGTCATACCTTTTTAAAGAGATGAAATAAAAGATATATTTTGATGACAAACCTTGATTGTTCCGCGACCCACCAAAATATCCGCTGCGGCCCACCAGTGGGTCGCGACCCATAGATTGGGAATTGCTGTTCTAGATCATCCACACTCATCAATTCTAGAGCTTGCTTTTTAAGGCATTCTTAATTGACACATTTATAATTTTCATTAAAAAGTTTAGTTTTTTACTGAGATATTTAAAAAATAATAAATTTAAAATAACACTTTAATCTGTACACATGAAAAAGGAAAAGAAACTGCAAAGCCAATACATTTTTTTAATCAAAAGAAAATAAGGTACAGACAGTTACAAAATAAATATGAAATGTTTTGCATTATTCAATGAATTATTACTGTAACCAATAAACATTTTTATTTTTGATAGATAGATTTCAATGGTCTGAATAAATTGGAGGGTTATAGAATTTTAATTTTATATTGGTTAATAATTGTACTTGTTATGTATCATTTCTCCTTTTATATTAGTTTTGAACTGTCAAGAATTGTCTTTAAATGGTGCCCAAATAAATTTCAAATTTAATGAGTTAATTTATTTATACTATATATGTATATTAACACTCCTGGCCAAAATTATAAACTCACAAAATTTTTTATTTGTTTACGTCATAATTCAAATAAGCTTAGTTTTACATTAATAAAATAATGATGAATACTTATAATAAGACGTCTAAATTTAATGTAACTCATAAATAAAATGGCGTAAGTAATTTAAATAAAAAAATACATAACTTAAAAAAAAATAACATTATCTGAAACCTGGACAAAATTATAAACTCAAAGTTATAAATTTCTATATTCTAGCATATTTCATATAAATAAATGCATTTTGTGATAAAAAACTAATAAATGGAGTCATTACGCATTCATACATTTCAATACATCAATGCATATTTTAATTTTTCTCATAAAATGACATTAAATGAAACCTGGACATAATTATAAACTCAAAGATATGAATTTCTACACTCTTATTTTTGATACAAAGAAACGCATTTTGTGATAATAAATTAATAAATGGAGTTATTAGGGATGAATATATTTCAATACATCAATGCATTTTTTTTTTTTTTTTTTTCAAAAAATATGTGCAAAATATAAATATAGTACATGTGTAAATTGAAAACATAAAATTATAGAGTTTAAGAAGTGAACGTACTTTTGAATCCTGGTGCAAAGTAATAATGCATACATTCAAAAATGTGTTGAACTGCCATTTTTCTGAATGACTTCGAATATGCGACTCGGCATAGATTGATATTTTTTTCCATCTGCTCCATAGACAACTGGTTCCAGGCTGAAAGTATAGCAATGTTTAAATCATTTGTGTTTTGATATTGGCGTCCATCGCGATAGACTATTCGAACGATTGCACTCCAGCAATTTTTAATGGGGTTTAGATCAGGGCTGCGGGCTGGTCAATTCAAGATATTTACATAACAGCGCTGCCGCCACTCTTTTATGCTTTTTGTAGAGTGTATTGCTGCATTATCTTGCAGAAATACCCAGTTTTCTCCAGCGATCAACGGTCCATATGACAAAAGATTATCGTTCAGCATTAACTGGTAGTCCTCCGCTTTTTGTTTTCAATTAAGAAAATCTACAGCAATTTTACCATTCTGAGAAAAACCAGCCCACACCATCACTGATTGTTCACAAAAGTTTCGACTAAAGATATGCCGTTCTTCAGGCTTAATATCGTTCCAATAGTATCTTATGCCACCTGGGCCTCTAAATTAATTTTCTTTTCGTCTGACCAAACGATTGTGCCCCATTATATTGCCCATGACACGTGCTGTTGTGCAAAATGAAATCTGGTTTTCATGTGATGGGTCTTGGCTCAGCTTTCATTTCCTTCCATTTCATATTCGGCGCTCACTGAAGAATCCGTCTAACAATTCGAGAGCTTACATTTAGCTTTAAAGTATTTACAATTCGGCTAGAAGAACCTCCAGTACTAAATGCTGTTCATAACATAGATCTTTGATTTTTTTTTCTGTATCTTTGGAAGTTGACCACTCCATTTTATATACAAAAACCATATTAATAAACCGTATTTAACAAAATTGTTTAACTAAAAATTATAAAAATGCATTGATGTATTGAAATATATTCATCCCTAATAGTTCCATTTATTAGTTTATTATCATAAAATGCATTTATTTATATCAAAAATACTAGATTGAAATTCATAATTTTGAGTTTATAATTTTGTCCAGGTGTCACATAATGTTATTTTATGAAAAAAATTAAAACATGTATTGATGTATTGAAATGTATTGATTCATAATGACTCCATTTATTGGTTTTTTATCACAAAATGCATTTATTTATATTAAATGTGCCAGAATATAGAAAATCATAACTTTGAGTTTATAATTTTGTCCAGGTTTCACATAATGTTATTTTTTTTAAGTTATGTATTTTCTCATTTAAATTACTTACTCCATTTTATTTATAAGTTACTTTAATTTTAGATGCCTTAATATAAATATTCATAATTATATTATTAACGTAAAGCTAATCTTATTTATATTATGATGCAAACAAATTAAAAATTTTCTGAGTTTATAATTTTGTCCAGGACTGTATATATGTACACACAGGTATATTTACATATATCTCCTAAGCTCACATTATTCCCATATCAGTGTTTTATTTTCTTATTACACAACTGCTCGGCACTCGGCCAAAGTACTACTCGGTACACCAATATCATTCATATTTAAAAACTTATACTCACTAAATCGGCATAAATATTATAAATACAAGTTAATGTAAAATGTTTTGTTAAATTAAAGTTTGTTAATATACACTTTAAAGTGTTAAATTACTTCAATTTACATACATTTAACTATTACCTAAAAAGTTACAAATATTGTGTAAATTCTAAAATTGAATATAGAATTAATTTAAGAATATAAAGTTATTTGAAAAAGTTTCCTTCTTTATTTTTGTTTGTCAGAAATACTTTTAATTATTGACTTCTAAATTATTTTGAGTTTGGAAGCCAAATCTATTACCATTTTGATCCAGGGATAAATTTTCTGTTCTACCGGTTTATTCAGTCATTATAACAATACAATGGCAGCTTTAATCATGGCATACCATGTTGTCTTTTTAGAAATCTTTGAAAAAACCAAAATCCTCATGTAATTAAAATAGTACAATGCAACTGCATTATTTTAGCATGCACGTCCAATAAAACATTCATTAGCCAAGTCCGAAAAATAACAAAGAAAATATTCATTGCTAGAGGCACTCATTATATAATGGATCACTGTTGTGTCAGTAAAACAGAAATATTGAATTGCAGAATTTTCTTGTAGCTGTATGATAGAAAAGAAAAAATGCACACCTTATAAGGACTTAAATAAATAAAATTACATTTAAAAAAAGAAAGAAAGAAAAAAAACATACCTGCTGGAGTAATCTTAATTTCTTTTTTAGGTGCCACATCTTCCTCCTTTACCTCCGGAATAATTGGAACAGTAGTTTTCTCTATTTTTGGTATTACTAAATCATCACTAAAATCTAAAGATGTGTTACAATACTCTATAGATTTACGTGGCCTTCCACGTTTTCTCTTATTTGGAAGTGGTTCAGTTTTTATGGATTTTTCTTCCAAAATATAGCTATTAGAAGACTCTGTGTTTTCTTCAATATCCATTGGTTCTTCTTTTATAATTACGGGAGAATCATAACTTTCTTTCTCCATGAGTATGATCTTAGATTGGTCTTCATGATCTACAGGATGCAGATTTTCATTAACATTTTCATGCGGAACTTTATCATCAGATGACGACATTTCTTCTGTATGGTTACTTTTTTCAAAAGAGCAATTTTTAGATGAAATTTCTTTACTTTTAGTCGATACACTTTTATCAGATAATAAATTAGAGAGGGAGGGAGAATCTACTTCAAAATTGCATGGTGATTTGCTATTTGTTTTTTCTGGCAATTTAGTATTAGAAGTATCATCATTAAACGATAAATCATGCACAGGAGATGTTTGAGAAACCACAGCATTTGAATTGCCCTCTATATTTGATTTATGATTTTCTGAATTCATAGAATTATCATCATCCAAGCTGGAGGATACATGAAAATCTGGCGTTTCATCAGAGTTTAGCCTGTCAATATTATCAGACTTTGTTTCAAAGGTTTCACTGGGAATAGCAGATTTAACTTCTTTCTCACTGTTTTCTGAAACAAACCAACCTTTCGAATCAGGTGAATCAGCACCAGATTTTTTAAATAATTTTATTTTAGGACATTTCTTATTCTCTTTTCTACGTGACTTTTGATGTTTATCAGAAGACTCTTCTTCAATAAAGATAATTTCTTTTTCAGTTTTGGAATCAACTTCATCAGAGTTCATAATGCTAATATCAGATTTAGCTTCAAAAGCATCATTGGAGACACAAGACAGATTCAGACTAGCTTCATTAATTTGACAACCTGTTTTTCGATCTTCATCTGTAGAACTAATTTCAGCATTGAGGATTTCTTTTTCACAAGTAATATCAGACGAAGATAAATTAACTGTATTAAATTGGCTATTGTCAATATCTTCAGTTGTTAAATTATTAGAATTTGTATCAGTAATATCATCTATTTTTTCAGAAACTGTAATTTTGTCTTCATTATTAGATTTTAATAATAGTGAAGTGACAGTAACATCTTCACATTTTTCATTTAATTCATGACTGACATTTTCTGAAATATTTGGAGGATCACTGGATGTGTTACTTGATTCTTCTACAACCAAAGTTTTTTTTTCAGTACATGAAGAAATATCAGGAAAAGATACTGATCTTTTAATGTCCTCTGTAAACTGATGGCACGTGTCACTAATTTCAGATTTATTGTTATCGATCTGAATGTGATTACTTGGAACATCTGAACTATCAATATTTTTTTCTTCTATAATGATATTCGTACTACTAGGATTTGGAGAAGATTCTTCAGGAAAGTCAACAGAAGATAAAAGATTTGATTTGTCTTCTTCATCATCAATACAAATACTAACATCAGGATTACTAGAAATTTGTACAGAATCATCACATACATCCATTGTCACTACTTCTTCAATAACAGTTTCTTCATGAACAAAATCTTCAAAAACTTCATTCCCAACTGACATTTCAGGGTTGATGGCAATATTTTTTTCTGAAGCATTTTCTGTTTCTTCAAATTTATTTTTATTAGTCTGATTTACAGTTGAATCCAAAGTAACATCACAGATGTTATGTAAATTTTCATTTAGAACATCATTACTATCATTTATGTTTGAAAAACTATTGGTTTTATTTATGAGCTCAACAGAATCAGCAACACAAAGTGGTGTATCCTTTGAATTTTCAGCTACTAAAACTGGCAATACCGCAGTAACTGCATTATTATTTTCTTTGGTGAAGCTTTCACAACCATCTGAATCATTCCCAGAATTTTTGATTTCATCTGCTGTAGAAAGTATAGTATCTTTTGAATTTTTAATAGGTAAACATGATGATACTTCAACATATGAAATACTATTTTCTTCAATCAAGTTTTCAGAATTTTTAACATTATGTTCTGAAGAAAATATAGTATCCTTTGAATTTCTATTTTCTAATGGCAGCAGTTCTGCAATATTGTCTACCTTGACTAAATTTTCAGAACTTTCTAAATCATTCTCAGAATTTTTAAAATCCTGTACAGAAGAAAAGTTATGCTTTTCAGTGTTAACAAGTTCATCGTGATTATTTACAAAATCATTTGTCAATTTCTTTGCATTATCTTGATTTTCAACAACCAGAATATTATCAGCTAATGTACAATTTATATCAGAGTTTATATTATTACCAGTTTCTTCAAATATAGGAGTTTCAGAGGAATTTACCATAAGATCTGGAACATCGACTGGTATCTGTCCCTTCTGGTGAAGCTTCTCATTTGAATTTTCCATATTACAATCAGGAATTGGAGAACTATTTACAGCTGAATTTTCTTCTTTTTGCAGAGTTCCCATTTTTTCATCTTTTGCCTCTCTGAAAGAAGAATGAAGACTTAAATTACTTTCTAAAACAGAATTTGAGATATTAGCATTGTCTACAACATCAGTCAACATATTTAATGACATTTTCGAACATTTCATGGCAGTTTTCCTTTTAGATCTTTTGATACAGACTTTAAGAGTTTTCTTTTGCTCTGAAAGTGGGCATAAAGTAGGCTGAGTGGAAAAAGATACATTTGATGAATTAGATTCTGAATCATTCTGAATATTAATGTTTGAATAGTCAGGACTCTTAATGTCCTGTTCTGAATCGGATTTCTTATTTTTAGATAAACCCCTTTTTGGAACTGAATGTCCACCAATTATAGTATTTATTTCCTGAATGATATCTTCTGGTTTACAAGATTTCTTTTTTAATTTATTTTTAGAAGAGTTCTTGGGTGACTTTAATTGTATCTTTAATTTTGAATTAATAGAACTTTTATTTTTATTTTTTTCTGGTGAATTTTTTTCATTTGGGTTATGTTTTGTGGAATTATTAAAATTCTTAACTTCTGTACTAGAACATTTCCTGTCTCGAAGTGTTCTAGTAGAAGTTTCTTGTTTCACTAAATTATCATTTTCTTTAGATTTTTTAACAGGAGAATTCACATTATGGACAGTTTCATTAAGTGAAGATAAGGGGATTTCAGTTTGTTCCACTATTTTAGGAGATACAAGTTTATTACAACTAATGTTATCTTGAGATTCTGAAATATGACTTTCAAAATTAGAAAATAAAAGAGATGAATCAACAGGTTTTGTTTCAAAGTCTTTATTGACTGGTTCATTAAAATTCTTTGAACGAACAGAAATATTTTTTGTTTTTTCAAAATCCTTGTTAAGTGCAATTGAGGATTTTATATTTTTTGTATTATTCTCACGAGATACAACTACCCTTTTGTCTTTCTCTAATTTATTCTCAATTTCACATTCAGAAGCTGATAATGTAGAATTTATTTCGGAATTCTCTGAAGACTTTTTCCGCTTATATTTTTTTCTTTCCCTTGCCTTTTTAATACTTTTAGGTGTGAGAACAGAATCTTCTGTAATCACACTCACTTTATCTGGGAATGATTCAGAAAGTGGTGAGATTTCTTGAGTGCTGTCAGTAAAAGAGTCATCATCAAAAAGTGACACATCTTCAAAGTCATTTTCACTAAAACCATTTAATATATTATCATTCAGTATGGAGCTAAATGCTGAAGAACCTAATATAGAACTTCCAGAAGTCAAGTCACATGTTGGTTTCTTTACTGACCTTACCGATTTCTTCGGAATCTTCTTGCTTTGTGTAGAAGAAAATACATTTTGCATAGCATCCAAAACAATATTTTTAGCTTTCAAAACACTTTCTTCTGAAGAAACATCGTTAACTTTCAATACGACAGGGACTTTAGGAACCACTTCTTTTAAAAGCTTTTCTTGGTTAACTTTTCTATGAACAATCTCTTTTTTATTAATAGAAACATCTGTCTTAATTTTAGTTGGTACAGTAATTTTCTTTATTCCACCATTCAAAAACACAGACTTTTCTGTCTTTGACAATTTTTCAGAGTTACTAGCATTAGTAATTATATCAACATTACTAATTAGGCTGGAATTCATCACAGGATTTTGCTTTTCAGGAGAAGGTACCACTTCAACAGGAACCGTTAAAATAGGTTTGGGCTTTTGAGGAGATGTAGGATCATCTACATAAGGTTCTATTATAGTAAAATTATCAGTCACTGATGTAGTTAGTGTTTCAATGAAAGGCTTTGTAGTTGTTATTGGATGGATATTAGGAGATGATAAACAAGGTTTAGGAGCAATAAGTGGATAACTTTTGGGAGAGTTAAGAAGTTTATTTATATTTGTGGCAACATTTTTTGCTCTAATGTCACACTTTTTCTCAGGAGAAGAAATAACATTTAGACCAACAGTTTTATCATTAAATTTCAATAAATCACACACAACATTCTTGGAAGTAGATAAGGAAGTTTTAGTTAAAGGTCTGAAAAAAGATGGAACACAAGATGATATATTTGTAACTCCTGGTTTCCATGAATCTGTTTTTATGATAATAGGCTTTGAAACATCAGGTTGATCACCTAAAATATTACTAATGTTCCGATTTGCTAAATCTTTATTAGAAGCAATTAAAAATTTATTAAAATTAATGGGTTTTTTCATAAACTTTGGTTTTAAATTACCTTTGTTCAGGTTTACTTTTCTTTTAATAGTTCTTTTATTAACAGAATTATTTTTCTTACTTTCTGATTGAAGTAATGGCCAATTTCTTATTTTAATTTTATTATTTTTTACAAAATTTTCAATGTCCAGTTTTTCACATTTTACAATTGGATACTTTCCAAAGACTTTTTCATTAACTTTATTCAGATCTTTGCTTTTCATAAAGTTCTTATATTTTTTAAGAGGATTAGAAAGACCTAAAGCTCTAGAAAATTTCTTTGTAGGAGATAACACAGTTTTCTTGCCATTTAAGGTGATACTTTGTGCTGGTTCATTATTTGTGACATTTATTAATATTTTTTCAGGACTAAGAGAGTTTTCTTTGGTGTTATTATGAATAAAAGTATGAGAATCAGCATGTGGCCCAACAATATTGTCATTTGTGATATTACTACTTATAGAAGTGTCACCATTTACATCAACAGACGATAATGGATCTGTTACTTCTGTTTTAGGAATTTCAGATGGATCAACTTTACAGTCAGTAACACGAAACTGTGAACTGCTTTCTGTGGGTGCAATGTTGTTTTCAGAAGCACTTTCGAATGCTGCCTGAGCTAATAATGGATTATCATTTAAAAACGCAGACAAATCAATTGTAATATCTTCCTCTTCCCCATCATCTGATCGAACAGAATCAATATAGCTATCTTCATTTTGAGAGAAACCATTACTGTTTTGATCTTGACTAACAGCTGCAGAAAGATAAAGATCAGATGAGTCAGTGTAAGAGGATCGTCCTTTCACACATCTCCTTCGATTACTTGGAGGAAAATAATCTGTTCTGAATGTTGCCATGTTGAAAAAATACTACCACTGAAATAAAAAAAAATGTTCAACTAAATTCTTAATATATGAGCTATACAGTAGTTAATCGCTAACTTATTTATATTTTAAAAAATTACAGAATTTAATATAATTTGACTAGAAATATGAGCTTAATCTTCGCTAAAAATACAGTGGTTGAAAGAAGAAAGATTTGAACAAGGCACTTTTTACTTGTAATTTTAAAATTATAATTTTGTGTTCAAATTCTAATAAATAAATGCATTTCACACATAAATCAGATTATACAAATTGTAAATGGATATGCAAATATTTATGTGGAGAAAAGTATTTGAAGACATAGAAAAAGTTACAATTTATTTGGGGAAAAAAATAATAATGTTTTGAAAACAGCCTGTTACTGTCTATAATGGATACAGTCTGCTTTGCATTGGTACAACAGCATTTTTTAATAAATCTGAAAACATGTGTATTTTCTTAAAATAGTAATTTGAAATTGGAATTAAAAAGACTAAGTTCTTGAAAGAATAATTACTCTACATTTTCAATTAAAGAAACTTCTGGTAAGGAGAGGTGTCTCAAGCACTCAGAATAACTTCTGTAATTATATATTACAAGTACTCTTTTTATTTATACTGTAATTTATGAAGTTGTTGAAACAAGAAACATTATAAGGTCGCTAAATTTGACATTGTCAAACAAATTGATTAATACCTCAAATCAACATATTTTCTAGTCTCAAGAATACTGTCAGTTATTGCCAGCTTACAATCTGTACTCCAAGCATGGATAGCCAAACAAAATTATTTCCATCATAACTTTTCATACAACATACAGTTTCATACATTGACTCTTACAGCTGAATAATTTCTTAGAAAATTGTTAAGTTTTATCAATAAATTCTTTTGCAAACTTTTTTCTTTTTTTAATTGCACTTTTACGCTAGTGTAATTTATCCTCATCATTTTTGCTACTTCAGGATATGACCAGAACATAAAAGAATATCTTTTGTTAAGAATTCATTGCTAGTGAAAGGATATATTTCAACTAACTTTAAATGTTTCTGCTGTCTTTTCTTAAAATATAAATCGTGCAGTTTTCAATAGTTGTTAGATCATCCCAAAAAATTTAAAGTTTCATTAATACAAAAAAAAAAAAAAAAAAAAAAAAAAAAAAAACCCGTAGAAGTTAACTTAGAATTTTCTTTTCGTAATTACTCAAAAAAAAAAAAAAAAAAAAAAAAGTTTTTTTTTTCCTTTTAAATATGCAAGTTTTTTTTTTTTTTTTTTTTTTTTAATGGATTATTAGAGACAATTCTTTTTTTTTCCAAATATGATAAATTTAAAATTTTTGCACGGAAATTGTATAGAGAAAAAAACCACTACTATATAATCAAAACACATACAAATTAAAAATCAAAGTTTCAGCAAACATCTCTTATTTTTTCTTTTCATTTGTTAGCTAATAATAACTATGTATGTTCTCTTCAAATATCTTTTCCCAAACAAATTTGCATATTTTATTTTTTATGTAATTATAAGATATTGTTTCTTTCTACAGTTTGAATTATGAGTGGAGTGCATTTACTTTGACGGAATTTGCACTCAAAACTATAATTAAAAAATTTATATAAAAAAATATGCCTTGTTCAAACACTTTTTTTTTCTTTCTCACACTGCATTAAGTGCAAAAGTTTTGTCTTTCCCTTTTTCTCCCCTAAAGAAAATTTTTATGCACAAATATTTCATTACATAATTTTAAAAATTGACAACAGATTAAAATGTTGTAACATATGAATTCTCTCTTTATAAAGAAGTAGAAAAAGTTTCACACTGATTCAATTTTTTCTTGAATGGAAACATTCTGTTGAAGCTGTACCTATGACTACACAATAAAAATTGAAGATTTTGGATAAGTTTTCAATAAAAACCTTTTTTAGTATTCTGAACCATCTGAAAATATTTAAAACAATGAAACATTGAACTTTGTCATTGTTTTGTATAGCTACTTTAAACAAAATTATAAATCAGTTACATAATTCAAAATAAATATTTTTTTAAAGATTATTTTGAAAGGAGCTATTTTCAAATAACACACAAATCGTTGCTGTTATCATAAAATATTCACTTTATCAGCCATTAAAAACTTTCCTTCAAAACAAATTAGCCTTAATGAGGTAGAGTAAAATAAACCTTTCAAGTTTTTCAAACACATTTTTCAGATTTTATTGATAGATGAAACTCATCTACTAAATGCAAAAGCATGCATGCTCTTCATGCAAATTTCCCAGAAAAATTTTCTTGACAATCTTAATCTATAACAGTCAAGTTGAGGTCATCTTTAAAAAGTATTGAAAGGAATCTTACAAACGAATAATGCACATTCTGTCTTCTTGTGATTTTTTAAAATTAATAACATGAATGATCTCTTAACATACATTTGCTATATACCACACAAATGTTACATCATTATTCTCATCACAGCTGTTTCTTATTCAATTCATTTTGAAACTTAGTATTCTCTCCTTATAATTAAAAAAAAACTATAGCTCAATGAGTATCAGTAATTCTGGTTTACATCAGAATTCTTTTGTAACTAATTTCAATCAGTCATTATTTTCATTTGAATGATTTTTTTTTTCTTCTTAATTTCCAGTCAGTATCAAAAGAAAATGACATAACTTTTGCACAATACATAAAAGACATTTTTATCAATAATTATAATTCATTCATCCATTAATTAGACACATATGAAGCAAATATGAAACAAATTCGTTTTCTTGAAGATGATAACTAATCAGGCTATAAATATTTTATCGCCTAACCTAAACATTTTCCCCCATATCAACAATGTAAATAAACGTAAAAATCAAAATAAAATAATAAATTTGATTATCTTTCTCCAACTTAAAAATTTTGCTTCAATATAATTTATTAAATTTAAAAGATTCAATTGAATGTGACTGACTTGAATCAAATAATGAATTGCTAAATAAAAGACTCAAAAAAAAAAAAAAAAAAAAAAAATTTCTAAATTCATCAGAGATCTCTTTAAAAAAGGTCAGAACAAAGAAATTAGTAATAAAATTATTTTAGTTCAAAATACTGTGAAAGGACAGCCAGAGGAATAATTAAATATCATGTCATAAAGTACTCTTAGTATTTCACTGCCATTAAAACAATATCTACATACAAATACAAAACAAACATAAAATGAATTCTTGCAGAAGATAAATAGCTATTCAGGCTTCCTTATAAATATTTTAATATTCCAAGTCCCCTGAATGCTGTTTGTCCCCTTATTAACAATGTAAATAAAAAGTTAAAAAAAAAAAAAAAAAAAAAAATCTAAGCCCATATCTTTCATTAATTTATAAATTCTGTTTCAACACAACTTCTGTAGAATGTTGTCAATATAGTTAATTAAATTGGCCACTAAATTAGCAATTTTAACACCATGTTGTGTTTGGAATAATATAAAAATAGAACTCATGGATTTATCACAAGTAAAAATAAAATAAAAATGCTCTAAAACTCTAAAAGCACTCTTTTTGGGAGGATATCAGCAATTATCATAAGATGTGCTTACTTTGTCACACGTAGTGTGTTTTCCGAATTTCAAATCTCCCACTCTGTAGAGTGCGTAGGAAAGCAAAGAGCATTGCCATTTCAAAGTACAGTGAGCCACATCATCTAATGACCATTTCCCAATGCTCTATTACAAAATACACAAACTAGACATCAAGTGTCACAAAGTAACCTCACCTGTCACGCTTTAAGTATTTTCAAATATGGCAAGAAAGAAAAATGGCTTCATCAACTTGTGTGTTATACATATTAGACATTGAATTTAGGGTTTTATTAGCATTATATATTCACATTTAGCATGAAAAAAATCAATATTAATCTCTTTAGTCCTGAGACAAATATTATGTGGGACTACAAAAAACAGTTTAAAATTATTATAAAACATCTCCAAAGATGCATCCGTCTATATATTGATGCTTCTAATATGCAAATATTAAATACAATCGAGTCTCCCTATTACGAAACTCCATACATCGAATTTCTCTATATAACGAATTTTTAGTAGGAACGGTCCCCTTTTCGCATGATTACATTAAAAACAGTCTCTATATAGCGAAATAACTATCTCCATATAACGAATTTTTTCATAAATTAGTCTTAATTTATTCAGTTTTAAAAAGCTTCGAAATCATATGGAATCAATTTTCCATTACATATTTTGGATTTATCATCAGTGCTGAGTTTTTTTTTTACATTACTTCTCTCCTTGTTCTATAAATCGAACGAATTCATCCCATCTCCCACACACCTTTTCACATCTTTCTCAAAACAGTGACAATTGGATTGATACACATGTAAGAGAGGAAGCAATGAGAGGCACATCAGAGAGGCCTTAAAATGGAGGGAAATGTTAACTACAATTTTTCATTCCTTGCTAAAATTTGAGCATTTTTTTGAGAGTGTAACAAATTTAAAATCAAAACAACAGAAAATTACAGATTTCTTCATATGAAATTAATGCAAGTCTTCCTTATTTGATTTTCACTAAGCTTTCAAATAAATGGTCTAAACTCTTTTTTTGAAACGACTTAAATAATTAAGAAATAAAATGTTAGGTTAATATTTACTTTTAAACATTTCAAATTCTTAATTCAAAAGATCAAAAAATAAGATTTGTTCAAATTTCACACATTAAATACGATTTTTAATATCATTCTCTATACATCGATTTTCTCTGTATAATGAATTTTTTACTGGAACGGTGGATTTCGTTATATAGAGACTCGACTGTATGTCTAAATGAAATTTCAACAATCCCAGTGGCATTTAAATTAATTTAAAGGGTCTTTTGTTAGTGTCATCTCCAAGCAACATGAGGACTGAAGAAGTTAAATGAACGTATATTGTGAAATTTAAAATAGCCTGGTGGGGATGTATCAATCTACTAGTCTAGGGGTGCACAACCTTTTCAAGAAAAGGGCCACTTAGAAATATGTCTGAGTGTTTGAGGGCTACATCAATAGCACAGAAAAATTCGATTTCGAAGAAGTTATCCGTGGCCTATAATAATATTGAAAAATATGGTTTCTGAGGGGAGTTACCTCTTTAAGTTTGCTTACCAAGATTTAAAATTTTTCCATGGCTGATCAACCAAATTTGTGTTTATGGAACCCATCGACAAAATTCACATTTTTTAATGAAGCCAATCAAGAACATTCACGATCTTTCTGCACCTGATCAACAAAATTTGCGATTCTTACAAAGTCGATCAAGAAAATTCATGATTTTTCTGCAGCTGATCAGTAAAATTCCCAACTTTTACGAAATTGACCAACAAAGTTTGCAATTTTTACAAAGCTAATCGCTCAAAGTATTCTTAACCGGATAAACAAAATTCTCTATTTTTATGGAGTCGATCAATGAAATTCATGATTTTTACGAAATTAATCGACAAGATTTGAGATTTTCCTCATATGACCGAAAAAATGCAAGAATTTTTCCGCATCTGATGGAAAAAAATTTCAATTTTCCCTGCCCTCCTGATTGAGAAAATTATCGAATATGATAAATTTTGATTTGGCATGCATTTCAAGGACATTTCAGTATCTTCAATATTTCCACTTCTACCACAAGCACATTAGCTGGATCTTTTTCAATGGTAAGTATTATGGTAATATCCACAAACATAAATTTACAAAGAAAATAAATCATAATTTGTATTTTTAAATAAATGCATGCAAAAATAAAAGAAAAACTTACTATATATTTTTTTTTATTTTGCACTGATGTTTTCACTATAACACCAAACACATAACATTAAGAAATAGATTAACAGTAAACCTAAAAGGAAAAAAAATATATTTTTTGATCATGCAATATTAATATGGATAACAGAATTACATGTATGAATAAGAAAATCTAAAGATTGCAATACACCCTCCATTAGTTCAGCTAAATAATATTCGCACACAAGACACAAGATAGGAAAAAGTTAAATGACAAGAACAACATAAAATGAAAAAAATAAAATTCCACATTATATTCAAATTGATTTATTTCAAGATTCAACAACACCATTGCATTTAAAAAATTACAGGACACTAGATTGCGCCAAACTATCATCCGTGAAGCTGAAATGTCAGAGAATGGAGTTGCAAGAACTTAAAATAATATTATACAGGCATGAGATTGTAAAAAAGTAAAAAAAAAAAAAAAAAAAAAAGGGATTCTTTGACAAAATTCACATGTTTCTGCAATCATTTGAAAAAAGTGGTGTGTTTTTTCATTATCTTTTGACAAAAATCTCGTTTTTTTTTTTCTCTGCAATCTTTTGAAGAATATTTTTTTTTTTTCAATTTGTTGATGAAAATAGGGTACTACTCCGTTATCCCGTCGACCAATTTCGCCAAATTATACAAATCGCCAAACTAATAGCCAAATTATACATGTTGACATAATTTTTATTTTCAAATAATGAAAAAACAAATAATTAGTAGAATATTAATAAAAAGTTGAAATAAAAATCACTTAATGACATTTGAAACACGAATCGTATTTTATGTCATTGAATGTGACATTCACGATCATCCATTATTGGCATTTAATCTTACAGTTTGGCGATAATTTTTTGGTTGACGGGATAACCTAGTAGTACCCAGATATCATATACGCACCAATAGGCTAAATCGTGTTTTTCTTCTTGCAATCTATTGACAAAAACCAAGATTTTTTTTCCGAAATCTTTTTAACCAAAATCTCACTTTCTTGCAACCTTTTGACCAAAATTATATTTTTTCGTGGTTGAATTTCGTGATTTTCTGTGATCCTTTCAAGATATAAAAACACAGAATGACACAAAAATGGAAAAATATCATGCTGCTTTCAACAAAACATCACAGAAAAATTGCAAATTGAGACAGAAGATTGCAGATTATAAACATGAATTTTGTCAAATGGCCACGAAGAAAACTGAAATTCGTCAAAAGGACAAGGAAAAAAACATGAATTTCATTAAAGTGCAGCAGCAGACAAAAGCATGAATTCTGTCAAAGTACTGAAGAAAATGCTAATTTTGTCAAGTTGTCGTTGCAGGAACAATGTTAATTAAGTCAAAGAATCCGAAAAATCATGAATTTTGTCAAGAAAACGTCAAAAGAATGTGAATTCCATCATAGTTTCACTTTAAAAATGCAAAATTCATCAAAGAATCATGAATAAAATGTGAATTTCGCCAAAGAGCTGTGAAAAAACATGAAATTTTGTGAAATGATCCCAGTGAAATCTATTTTGACAACAGTTAACGTAACATGTACTGTCAACGTTTTTCTTGACCTCTTGATGAAATTTGCACTTTTTTGACAAAATTTGTGTGTTTTCAAAGACTTTTTTTTTTTTTTGACAAAATGATTATTTCTTGCAATGTCTTGATAAAATCTGCACACTTCTCACTATCTTTTGAGGAAATTTCGTGTTTTTGACAGGGTTCGTGATTTTTTTGATTTTTTTTAATAAAAATCAGATTTTTTTTATTTTTTTAAAAATTGCCACACATTATTATTATTTTATGACTTTTTGTTTAATTTAAATAATATAAAGTTTACATACATAGACATGCATATTATAAGTATTATCTATTACTAATATTACACAATTTACATAAATGATTCATATTATTTCAAGGTAAAATTTTAGGCTATGAAAAAAATCTAGATTA
Organism: Maratus speculifer; assembly: GCA_964019185.1. Lineage (NCBI taxonomy): Eukaryota > Metazoa > Arthropoda > Arachnida > Araneae > Salticidae > Maratus > Maratus speculifer. Next base: position 32,762,518 of record OZ025291.1, on the reverse strand, counting down.
CACAAAATGCATGAAAAACTACAAATCAGATGTCAAAAATTAATTCAACCTTCAATATTTTAATTAAAATAAAAAACATCTGCAACACATAAAAAATTTAAACAAAATTGGAAGTTTTTAACTAAGTTTTTAAGTAGTGTTGGAATTTACACAAGAAAATTTTGAATAGCAATTTTATTTTACTTGTGGAATATTTATCATCTTATAAAACAATAACTATTTAAACTCACTAATAAGAACTTTGAAACCCTAAATAAAAATTCAGCCAGAGAAGGAATGCTACAATGTTGCCGCATCTGGATATTTTTTTATTGGGGGATTCCAAATTCTCATGTGTATGTTTAAGTTTAAAAAGTAATTAATCATAAGTTAATCAGTATGTTCAGTGTTTTATACGACGATTGATATTCCACAAATAAAATAAAAGTAAATTGTTATTCAAAATTTTCTAGTGTGAATTCCAACGTAATTGAGAAGTGAGTCAATTAGTAAATACCTCACAATTTGTTTCCTCTGGCCTTGAGCATTTCGATGGCAGCAGTTTAACAGTTTTATCTGTTGATTTCTAATTTCTGAAAGTATCAAACCAAAGGCAAAAAAACATTTGTTCGATTGAAGCAGATAAATCTATTGCTGTAAAAAGCTAGTTGATCATTAATTCTCTTTTTAGTATGAGCTTTTTCGATAACTGCAACAAAAATACCTTCCACCATTCTAAAGGGCTGAGATCAATTATATTAAATTTAATAAATATATCAATTGCTGATTCAGATTTTGCTCAAATCCTTATATAGCAGGCTTTACCAAAGTACAGCACATAAAGTCATACAATTTTATTTTACCTCAACTTGCAAAAGTTTTTCTAAATACTAATGAGTAAATATTCAAATATTTAGTATATTTCTGTTTAGATTTCTTTACTGTTGCAAGATTATTTTATAATTTGATTCAAATGAAATTTGAAAGCATTTTTTTTCTAAACTTTACATATATTTTATTTTTTTACTTAGCTTAAGCTTTATCTTTCTGAAAGTTGTTTGATTATATATGGTATATAAAACTAAATTAAAGCACATTATTATGTTTTTTTCATCTGAAATTTATTAAAAAATAACTTAAAAGAAAAACTGATTTAAATCAATGATTTTTTTAAAAAAATCAGTTGATTTAAATCGTGATTTAAATCATGATTAAGATCAAGCCGATTTAAATCAACGAACCCTGGTTTTTGACAATTTTTCGACGAAATTTGTAGTAAGTCAATATCAATTCTGGCAGCCAAAGAAAAAATCTTACCTTCATAGTCTCAAAAGTTCTTTAATTGAACATATGCAGGGTTCGAAAAATAGCGTTCCCGGGATCCCGGGGAACCCAGAAATCCACTCTGGGAATGCATATTTTATCACTAAGGTTCCCGGTCGGGAACCTAACCTTTCGCCGTGTCCGTTAGCAATGCCGTGGATGCATTAAAGCGTAAATTAAGCAAAAATTCAGAAAAAAAAATAGCTCTTAAGCGGCCCAGGGGATGCATAATTTCGTCGAAATATCACAGGAAAAGCCTGAATTTCAACAAAAGAATCCCAGAAAAAATGCAAATTTCATTAAAAGATCGCAAAAAACAGCAAATTTCATCAAAAAGCCCCGAAAAAACAGCAAATTTCATTAAGAAATCACGAAAAAGCGACATTTTTCGTTAAAAAAAATCATGGAAAACAACAAATTTTGCCAAAATATCGCGAAAAAACGGCAAATTTTGTCTAAAAATAACTAAGAGACAACAGATTTCGTTGAAAGATCACATGAAGCAACTCAAATTTCATTAAAATATATCAAAAAGGCAAACTTTGTAAAGCTTTTCTTTTGAAAAGCGACACGCTTTGTTAAAACATCGTGATAAAATGGCAAGTTTCCGTAAAACATCGCAATAAAACGGCAAGTTTCTTTAAAACATCGTGATAAAATGGCAAGTTTCCTTTAAACATCGTGATAAAACAGCAAGTTTCCTTTAAACATCGCGATAAAATGGCAAATTTCGTCAAAAAATCGCAAAAAAAAAAGGGCAAATTTCGTCAAAAAAATAAAAAAAAATAACAGGCAAACTTCATTAATAAATTGCAAAAAATCAGCAAATTTTGTTAAAAAAATCATGGAAAACAACAAATTGAAAAAAAAAAATCATGATAAAATGGCAAATTTCATTAAGAAATTGCAAAAATCAGCAAATTTTGTTACAAAATCATGGAGAACAACAAATTGCAAAAAAATCACGAAAAATGGCAAATTTCGTCCAAAAATAGTAAAAAGACAACACATTTCGTCGAAAAATCGTGAAAATGCCCCAAAATTCTTCAAAAAATCGTGCGAAGCAGCACAAATTTCAATCACAAAAACGGAAAATCTCGTAAAAATTTTTTTGACAAACGGCAAATTTCGTCTCAAAGAATCGCGATAAAACAGAAAAATTTGTTAAAATAATCATAACTCATACATAATTTTTTTCGGGAACTTATATTTTTCATGTAGGTTCCCAGCTGGGAACCTTAAAATTTTTAGAATTTTCAAGCCCTGATATGATAAAATTAAAAACCCTGTATTTTTTGGTTTCCACAAAAAAATTTCAGGACCTAGATACAGGGAGCCAAAGATAGCATTCTGAGCACCATTTCCCATTCCCGATTTTCTAAAAAAATTTAAAGTGCTCTATCGCTGATATGATGAAAGATATTTTGTTACTTTATTTTTATTTTAAAGATAATGTTTTTCAGCTTAAAAAGATATACTCTATTTTAAAATATGTATTTTTTTTTTTTTTTTTTTTTTTTTTTTTTCCAGCAGCTATCTAAAAGAAAATTTTTTTTAATCAAAAAAAATTTTTTTTCTCAAAAATGCCAATTTCAAAAATTTTGATATTTTGACTATTAATCAATACCATTGAGTACTACCTTCACTGTAAAGGAGAACATCCACTTTTGAGTTTTAGAAACATTTCAAAAATTCAGAGAATTTTACGAGAACTGTATATTAACAGTTCTAACAAAAGTGTCTGAATTTTTATTTATTTGTGTCATATACAGCCTAGTACACATCCTAAGTAAGTCAGAAATTGCACATTAAATGTGGGAAATGAGGTGCATTCGTACTATAACTAGATTTATACATATTTAGACCTTAGTGGAATGAGTGTTATTATCTTGGGCAAACAGGCATGAATATAAAATTTATTATATTTCTATAGATTAAATTCAGCAATAGGGAAGTAATATTAAATCATTAAAGGTTAAAATTCACAGTCGCCACTGGCCACAGGACGACTAAATGTAAAAAATTGGTGACTTTATGTTATGCATCTGATCGCCAAAATGGCAATAAATCATTTCAAAAGAAAAAAAAATGGTCATAAATTTGAAAATTAGGACATAAAATACACCACGAATTTCGACAAATGGTCATCAAAAATAACCAATTTCGCGAATCGTTCGAAGAACAATCGTTAACCACTTCAACGGCTGCCCCGAGATAAGTCGGGGGTTAAAGCACTGTTTCCCCATACCCGTCGCCGGTTAAGTGGTTAAGAGCAAGAATCTGAGAAAGTGTCACACCTAGCATTATGGGGTGATTCATGACATCCCAGATTTTCTCCAAAAAATTACCAGTTGTTACTTATCTTGTTAAAAGACTAAATCCAGAATTTTTCGCTCCAAAGTTGAGTTGTTCATTTTTTATGGCCCCCTAAAGGTCATCATGTCGTGAAAAAAAATAAGTGTTTTTTTAAGACATGGATATTACCGTGACTTATAGCTCTTTGCGCGTACAACTTGCCACCAAATTCTTTTTATATCTGGAATGTAAGAGGGTTGAACTTTATATAATAGATGAAAAACCCGTGGCAAGTTTTTGCCGCAAGGTCACAGAAGGTCACAAAAAGATTCATTTTTGTTGTTTTTTTCCATTTTTGAGACCCTATAACAGCTTGCGCGTTCCACTTGCCATAAAAAATAGGTGGCATTTGAAAGCCATGTATTAGCACTTTTAAATATTGTATATATAGTTGAGGCAAGTTGGATGCGCTTTTAGTTACAGAGTGCCAAAGTCTGAAAAATGTCATTTTTGACCAATATTCAAACTGTCATAATTTCTTGCGGCAACAACATTTTGAAATAATTCTTTTGCCATTGTTTTGTTCTATTATTGTCCTTTTCAAAAAAGTATACTCCATTGAGGCAAGTTGCTTTAAAAAAATTAAATGATTTTTTAAAATATGGCCTTCTTTCAATAGTCACAGCTATTTTATTATTAGAAACAACTTGACTGGATAGCAATATTTTATACATTTGTTTGTCTATATAAATTGATGTTCTAATATATTGTGAGATATATATGATGATGATGGCATTTATTTAATTTTAACCCTTTCGAGTCCAATTTTTTTCAATTTTAGAAAAAATTACTTTTACTTTAATAATATTGACTCTAGCTATCCTAATAGATTAATTAGAGTTTAACGAATATTTCATTGTCTGAAACATAATGAATGTTTTTTTTTTGCACTATTAAATTCATATTCGTGAAACAATAGGCTAAGGAAGAGTTTTCAGAAAGGGTTTAAAAATATTATATTTCAACAAGTTAGTGACATTACAATTTTCTAATACTTTTAGCGATTTATTACAAATAATTCTTTCAGGAAAGTAACTTTTATTTTAAATTAAGAGGCAAATACATTTAAAATAAAATAATCGCAAACAATACAAAGAAAACTAAGCAAATTTTTATTATTATTACTAAATGCCTTAACATTAATGAAGTCATATAATAAATGCAGACACATACTAACATTGTTACATGTAATTAATAACAAAAGTATTTCTTAAAAATAATAATACTCAAAAGACATGTATTATTAATAGTACACCAGCTCCGAAAGGGTTATTGACATTTACATTTGACATTTACAAATTATAACTTGTAATTAAAATGCAAATATAAATACAATCAGCCAACACTGTTAATATTTTTACATTGATTTATCAGTACGAGAAAAGAAAATAAAAAATATAACCATTTCTTTTAAGATATCTCAAGACGGCTTTTAACCCTTATGGGATTTTTTTTTTTTCACTTATGCGAAAAATAAATTTTCTTTTACATTAATAGCTATCCAAATATATTAACTGAAATACATGAATAGAATACTAATGAATATGTCCTCCTCTGAAATCTATTAAAAGTAGTTATTTTACATACTATTCATATTCACATGAAAATATGTACTTAAAATTTTTTTTAATTATTATTACATATTACTAAATTCTAAAACAAATTCATTATAAAAAATACATAGAAATTTACTACTTTTACTGCATGCAGATAATGAGAAAAGTAATAGTTAAGATAAAATAATACTCAATAAAGACTACATATTATTCATAGTACAGCAGCCACGAACACGTTAAGCATGTAACAGTAAAATAATTGGCACCAGACAATTGTATAAAGTTGAAAAAAGAATCCTATAACTGTTAAAAGGCATCTTCATATATGTTACAAGATACAGTTATGTTTTTGATTTTCTTTTCTCTGATAAATCAATGTAAATACATTAACAGTGTTGGCTGATTGTATTTATATTTGTATTTTAATTACTTGTAATTTGTAAATGTCAAATATTTTTGTTTTAACCCTTTCGAAGCTGGTGTACTATTAATAATACATGTCTTTTTGAGTGTTATTATTTTTAAGAAATATTTTTGTTATTAATTACTTGTAACATGGTTACTATGTGTCTGTGCATTTATTATATGATTTCATTATTGTTAAGGCATTTAGTAATATAAATAAATATTTGCTTAATTTTCTTTGCATTGTTTGCGATTATTTTATTTTAAATGTATTTCCCTCTTAATTTAAAATAAAAGTTACTTCCTTGAAAGAATTATCTGTAATAAAGCGCTAAAAGTATTAGAAAATTGTAACATCACTAACTTGTTGCAATATAATATTTTTAAACCCTCTCCGAAAACTCTTCCTTAGCCTATTGTTGCATGAATATGAATTTAATAGTGCAGAAAACAACAACATTTGTTATGTTTCAGACAATGAAATATTCGTTAAACTCTAATTAATCTATTAGGATAGCTAGTGTCAATATTACTAAAGTAAAAGTAATTTTTTCTAAAATTGAAAAAAAAAATGGACTTGAAAGGGTTAAAATTAAATAAATGCCATCAACATCATATATATCGCACAATATATTAGAACATCAATTTATATAGACAAACAAATATATAAAATATTGTTATCCAGTCAAGTTGTTTCATATAATAAAATAGCCATGACTATTGAAAAAAGGCCATATTTTAAAAAATCATTTAATTTTTTTAAAGCAACTTGCCTCAACGGAGCTTACTTTTTTGGAAAGGACAATAATAGAATAAAACAATGGCAAAAGAATTTTTTCAAAATGTTGTTGCCGCAAGTAATTATGACAGTTTGAATATTGGTCAAAAATGACATTTTTCAGACTTTGGCACTCTGTAACTAAAAGCGCATCCAACTTGCCTCAATTATATATACAATTTTTAAAAGTGCTAATACATGGCTTTCAAATGCCACCTCATTTTTTATGGCAAGTGGAACGCGCAAGCTGTTATAGGGTCTTAAAAATGGAAAAAAACAGCAAAAATGAATCTTTTTGTGACCTTCTGTGACCTTGCGGCAAAAACTTGCCACGGGTTTTTCATCTATTATATAAAGTTCAACCCTCTTACATTTTAGATATAAAAAGAATTTGGTGGCAAGTTGTATGCACAAAGAGCTATGAGTAATGGCAATATCCATGTCTTAAAAAAACGCTTATTTTTTTTCACGACATGATGACCTTTAGGGGGCCATAAAAAATGAACAACTCAACTTTGGTGCAAAAAATTCTAGATTTAGTCTTTTAACAAGATAAGTAACAACTGGTAATTTTTTGGAGAAAATCTGAGACGGCATGAATCACGGGTGTGACACTCTCTCAGATTCTTGCTCTTAATTTCGTCAAAGGATCCCTGGAAAATGTGAATTTAATCAAAGGATTTCGACAAATTTCAGTAAAAAAAATCACGGAAAAAAGTGCATTTCATCAAGAAATGATGAAAATACAGCAAATTTCATCAAAAGATCGCGAAAAAACGACAAACTTCTCCAAAGGATCACGAGAAAACGGCAAAACTTTTAAAGATCGTGACAAAAAGGCAATTTTCTTTTAAAAAATGCAAAAAACTACAAATTCCGTCAAAAAATGCAAAAAAAAAAAAAAAAAAAAAAATTGGCAATTTTGTCAAAAATTTACAAATAAACAGCAAATTTCGTTCAAAAATCGGGGGGGGGGGGACAAACTTCTCCAAAAGATCACGAAAAAATGGCAAACCCTCCAAAAGATTGCAAAAAAAAGGCAAACGTCTCCAAAAGATCACAGGGAAAAAAAAAAAAAAAACAGATCTTGTAAAAAAAATCTTGGAAAAAAAAAACAGATTTTGTCAAAAGATCGCAGAAAAATTCAGATCTCTTCAAAAAAAAAAAAAAAAAAAATGCAAATATCTTAAAAAAAAAAAAAAAAAAAAAAAAAAAAAAAACGGCAGATTTTGTCAAGAAATTACAAATAAACAGCAAATTTCTCCAAAAGATCACGAAAAAAATGGCAAACCCTCCAAAAGATTGTGAAAAAAAGGCAAACTTCTCCAAAAGATCACAGGAAAAAAAAAACAGATCTTGTAAAAAAAATCTTGAAAAAAAAAAAAAAAAACCCAACAGATTTCGTCAAAAGATCGCAGAAAAATCTCTTAAAAAAAATTGCAAATATCTTAATAAAAAAAAAAAAAAAGCGAGAAAACGGCAAATTTTGTTAAGAAATCACAAATAAACAGCAAATTTTGTTCAAAAATCGGCAAATCCATTTATCAATAGTGGAAAATATTACTAAATTCATCAAGTTGTCGAAAAAAAAATCTGTAATGGGGAAAAAATCATAAGTTTGAACGAAGTTATGGTTTTCTGTAGACATAAAATAATTGTTAACTATTTAATATTCTGATTAGAATTCCATGAAACCAAATTCTATATTTGGGCAAAATCATGTTAGTGTAGTATGAATAGAGATGGGAATGCTCGGAAAAAAAACGGAAAAATTGGGAAAAAAAAAACTTTTTTTTGGAAGGCTTTTTTTTCAATTTTTCCGAACTGGAAAAATTGAAATTTCATTTATGAAATAATATAGTGAAAATTTTGTAATAGCTACATTCTCATACTTTTTATTTTATTTATTTTTATGTTGAGTGTCTCACATGAAAATTTTAATGTGGATAATCTGATATCTGAGCAGAAATCTGTTTGAGAGCACTTGAAAGGATCCTTCACATTTTTTTCTTGTTTGAAACACAAGACCCTTTGATAATTTCTCTTGATAATAGACATTTCAGAAAAAGTTTAATCAACAAATTGAATCTTTCGCAAGTGCAGTGATTGAAGAAAAAAAAAATCTCATGCCATACAGCAGCTGAATCTTATTAAGTTGCATATATATATGTAAATAACTAGGAATGCACCGAATAGTGATTTTGGCCGAATACCGAATATTCAGCCGACAGGCCGAGTTATTTAAGAAGCGCAATTATGAAACTTTAATTAATAAAATTTTCTACGAATCAAAACAAACATTTTAAAATCAAATAATGAAAAAATGGCTGAAGAAAAATTTTACAGTCCTCAGCGTTAGAATTCCTAAAAAAAAGTCACTGGTCCCAAGGACCAGTAAGCATGAAAATTTACTGGTCCGCAGACATCATCACTGGTCCGCTACATAAAAATCTATTAAATAATTTTAACACTTATAATGGCCTCTCCTCCTCCCCCCCCCCTCCCTGGAATATAACCCAATCCTACTTTGCATTTATCCAAAATTTTTAGCATAATAAAATGTAAAATTATAATTTGCTTAAAATTAAATAAACAGTACGTAAAGAAAAACTATCAAATTATTAATTAGATTATTTTATTTGCCATTACTTATTTCAACTGACTGTAAGTTTTAATGCAATTTTTTTTTCAATTTTTCTCCAGATTGTAGCCAGAGGGGTGGAATTGTAACTAGTGTCAGTGATGCAGCTGGACTTGAAAAATTCTGGGTCCCTTATCGACAAAAGCGGGTCCCCACTAATAATATTAAGTCATATTTTTCGACTCAAAAATTGAACTTGTTCATTTTCACAAGAAAAATAAAATGCAATAATTGTTTTAGTAATAATAAATAATTAAAACCAATATCAATTTAAGAGAAAATTTGTGTACTTTTTAAAGAATAAAAGTGCAAGATACAAATTTAATTATAAAATAATGCTTATTTAAGTGTAGAACCCCTTTTAAAATGGGGCAAGACAGGTTTATTGAAAATAACATTTTTGCTGAAAAAAGGAATATTTTTGTTGAGTAAATGGATAATACTTTGCTTAATGAAATGGTGCTTTCAGGAGTCGCATTCACTCAGAAAGATTTGGAGTAATAAAATGCGATTGGGAAACAGGAAAATTAGTTTTTGGAGCAGCAACAACAATTTTGAAGCAGGAAAATTAGTTTTTAAAACAGAAAAATTCTCTCCCAGCATTCACTTATTTATTTTCGTGCTTTTTTGTCAAAATTTCCGTTTTTCGTGTTATTTTGACGAAATCTTTCGTTTTTTCGGGGTTTATTGACGAAATGTACCTTTTTCACGATATTTTTTGACAAAATTTGCTGTTTTATCGTGATTTTTGGACGAAATTTGCCGCTTTTTCGCGATCTTTTGAAGAAATCTGCCTTTTTTTTCGGGTTTCAGGCTGAAATTAGCCTTTTTTCGCGAACTTTTTGGCGATATTTGCCGGAAATTAGTCGTTATTTAGCGATTTTTTAACAAAATTTGTCGTTTTTTCGCAATCTCTTGAGGAAATTTGTCGTTTTCGCGATTTTTTTGACAAATTTTGCCGTTTAATCGCGATTTTCGGACAAAATTTGCTGTTTTTTCGCGATTTCTTTTTCTAAATTTACCGTTTATCGCTATTTTGTTCGAAATTTGCCGTTTTTATGCGATTTTTATGCGATTTTGTGCCGTGGATGTAATTTGCGTTTTTTATGCGATTTATGTATGTAATTTGCATTTTTTGAGCAATTTTTGGACGTAAATCGCGATTTTTTTTACGCGATTCATGGACGTAATTCGCTTTTCCTGGACGATTTATGGGTGTAATTCGCATTTTTTATGCAATTCACTCACGTAATTCGCGTTTTTGATTGATTTATGGATTTAATTTGCGTTTTTATGCGATTCACGCATGAAATTAGAGTTTTTTTACGAAATTCGTGTTTTTTACGCTATTCAAGGATGGAAATTACGTCTTAAGCACGGTCTTTACACAACATTTACGTTTTTTACCCGGTATTTTGTCGAAATGTGGTTTTTTGCACTATTCTTTGTTGAAATGTGCATTTTTTTATGCGATTCTTTGTCGAAATGCATGTTTTTAAGCAATTCTTTACTGAAATTTGCAATTTTTTCGAGGTTTTTTGACGACATTGGCGTTTACAATAAATAATTAGTTCATAAAATTGACGGAATAATTTTATTTTTTGGTATACTAAAAAAAAGTTACAAAAATAAAAAAAAATCTTTCTTAGAAATTTTCTGCGCACGGCGTTTGCGCGTGCGTCTATATTATGCAACTCTGGTGTTCTGTTTTCATAACTTTTGAGTTCCACTCTTAGAAATATAAAATTACCATGTGGAAACATTATTGAATATGATTTCTTACTCAAGAATAGAATACCAGATTTCAGGGTAAAAAGAAAAAAAATACATTTAATTAAACTTAATATATATATATATATTTCTGGTTTCAGTGAGTAAAAATCTAACAGTCAATAAATCCTACGCTATTTTTTAGTTGCAGACTTGAGTAAGCCAAACTAAAACTTAGTTTTGTTTGAATTTAGATTATAAAACAAAATCAAAACTTTTTTGAGTTGAGATTGGAAAGCTATACCAAAACTAAACATATTTTATAAAGGAAGTAAAATTAAGATTCTAAGAAAAAAAAGTAATACTCTAAAAATATACATTTTTTAAACAAACAATGGAATTTTTGAATACTGATATTCATAATAATGACAAAACTGCAATAATTTCTTTAAACTAGTATCATTTACTTAAAAACTATACTTATGTAAATGGAATGCATAATTTATTGCATTCCAAACTGCAAACATATTGGTTCGGGTTTTTACATTAGGTCGATTGGTAATTAAACATGTAACTGAAAAATCATTTCAACAGAGATATGATATGACAAACAATAGCATTATATTCTCTAAGAAAATATAATTTATTTGGGAGAAACAGTCATAAAAAATCAATTTTTCCAATTTTTCAGAAAAAAAAAAAAAAAACTGGTAAAAAACCAGTTTTTTTCCACTGCTTATATTTTTCCGGAAAATTTACATCTCTAAGTATGAAATTGTACATATTGAAAGGTAGTGAGGCAGCTATTTGTTTACACATATCCAACTATGAAAATTCAGTGAATTTATTACAGTCGAACTCGTTTATAACGAGCACAAAGGGACCGTAACATGTACTCGTTAAATCCGAGTGCTCGTAATAAACGGGTCCTCAAGGCAGGCGTGCAACCAGAAGAGGGGGGGGGGGGGGTGCTTGGGAGGTCAAATAATTGAGTTTACTTAAAATTTAATTATTACTTACTTTAATTACATTAATTAATTTAATTAATATTTTTGTTATTTTTAATGACAACTAACCCCCCCCCCCCCCCCAACCAGCAAAAAATTTCTACTTGCGCTACAGTCTTAAAAGAAAGAAACAATAAACGGAAAGAAATATAAAGGAAAAGATTCTTACCAAAACATTTATTTTTTTCATTAATCTACATACTATTTAAAATATTTTGTTATTTTACTTTGAACTCGTTCCCTGTCTCTTTCCTGTGCTACTGTTCTTCGGAGAAGACTCATCGCCCGGAAGACATCATCACTGACATCCCTCGCTTCAAAAAAGGTCTGCATTTTTTCAACGAACTCCAACATAGTAGAACAAGTTGAGGGTGGTTCAGTTTCTTCACATTCATATTCATCAGTGTCCTCATCGCTTTCGCCATGTTTTTTCTGCTGAATTCGCTAGTACGTCAGCTACAATATCTTCGGTAGTTGGTACATCTGAGGTCATCAAATCGTCATCGATGGATACATAGTTTAGAAATTCTTCTTTGGTCATTTCCAAATTTGCAGTTTGTAAGAAATAGTCAACCTCTTCTTCCTCAGTGGATTGATCGTCTTGACAACTCTCCAATCCAGCCTTATGAAAACACTTGATGATGCATGTTGATGTGACATTTTCCCATGCATCGTTCATCAAACGTATAGCTTCCAGTACGCTCACATTGGTATTTGATGCTGTTGCACTTCTATCTCTTCGGTCCAGAATCATCAAAATTAGTTGCTTACGGAAGTGGCACTTAAAACTTCTTATGACTCCTTGGTCCATAGACTGGATAACACATGTAGAATTTGGTGGCAAAAATTCAATCCTGATATTGGAAAGTCCAGTGATTTCGGAATGAGCTGAACAATTATCTGTCAAAAGGAGAATTTTACGATTTTCTCTCCGCAGGTGTCTCTCCCAATTTGAAATGAATTTTGTGAAAATGTCTGAAGTCATCCAGGCTTTTCGGCTATGATCATAGTCTACCGGTAGCTTTTTCACATTTTTGAAGCATCTAGGGTTCTTTGATTTGCCGATAATCAAGAGTTTTTTTCTTGTCAGTGCCAGACATGTTCGAACACACTAAAGCTGTTAACCTATTTTTAGAGAGCTTGCCTCCAATGCATTTTTCACCTTTAAATTTTAAGGTATACTGTGGGGTTACATTGTAGAATATCCCTGTTTCATCAGCGTTATAGATGTCATCTGCTGCGTATCCTTCTCTGATGCTTGGCCACTTTTCACTCAACCATTTTGCAATGTCCTCCATGTTTGTAGACTTGGCTTCTCCGCATATTTTTCCAAAAGTTATGCCATGTCTAACTTTAAACCGATCAATCCATCCATTAGAACACACGAACTCAGAATATCCAAGTTGTTCAGCAAATTTTTCTGCTTGCAATTTTAGAATAACTCCACTCACAGGAAAATCAGCACTACATTGCACCTTCATCCATTTCAGTAACGCTTCGTCTAAATCCTCTTTCGAACACTTCTTCAGTCGCTTACAGTCTGTTTTATTTTGGTCGTATGCATCCATTAACTTAGCTTTGTTTTTTAGCAGTGTGGAAACAGTAGATGAAGACAATCCATACCTTTTGCAGGTTTTGACATTTTTAGCACTGCCATCCAACTCCTGTAAAATTTTTACTTTCTCGTCAACCGATAAAGCTTTGCGTTTCGACATAGTCAGAGGATAAAAATTGTCGCGTGTACTCAACGAACTCAGGCCAAAGAATGAACATCTGACCTCTACACATTATCAGGTGCAGCTGGTCTCACCCCCCCCCCCCTGTTTACAATAAGCCCCACCTGTTGCACCGGATTATTGAATCCTCCCTATTGACATTGGAATGCTGGAAGAATTTTTCTACAAAAGTATTAAACCGCGGAGAAGAAAAAAAGAGATAAGACAGAAAGACTAGAAAAGTGAGAAAAAAGATTGCAAGACAGATAAATTTTGCTCGCTAAAACCGGGTCTTGCTCGTTAAAAGTGATTTCTGTTCCATAGACTTAACATTGATCCAACCAAATATTCTTGTTTGACTCGTTAAATCCGAGCTCGTTATAAACGAGTTCGACTGTATAGAAAATGCTATAAAACATTTTAAAAGGACACCAGTACCTTTGAAATCATTCAGCAAATTCTCAATTTAATTTTTTTTTAAAAATAATTATAAACTTGAATGTTAAATTCATATACAAAAATATTATAAATACACCATGGAGAACGAGTTAAATAAAAAAAGAAAAATCAAACCTCTATCTCTCTCAAATAGCAAAATAAATAAATAAATAAATAAATAAAACAAATTGAATGTAGATTCTGCCATTGCAGAATTCAGTTTCGCCTCCGATTAGGGGAAAAAAAAAAAATCGAAAGGGTCTTATAGAAGGGCGACCCCATTTAGAATGCAATGAACTAACTTCATTTTTCTTGTGTTTATAAATATAATAGCAAATAGAACGGCGTGAAATACCCAATTGATTAGCAATTTCTCTCTGAGTCATTCATTGGAATTGCGGAATAATAAAGAGATACAATTTGATGTGCTACTTCTTCATTGACTAGATTCATCAAAAACAGATTTTTTGTTAAATGCTTTTTTATAGACGCTGAGAAAAAGGGAATGCATTTTAACAATCCCATCGAAATTGGAATCCCATCGAATTCGACGAATGAGATATTTAAAAGACTCGATCGACTTGGTTTTAAAAAAAAAAGCAAAAGTAATTACATTATTGAATCAATATATAATAAATGTATTTCCAAACTTAATGTCAAGTTTGCCAGTTACAATTTTGCATGCAAACATTCGCACATCTTCAGTTAAAATTGTAATCTGAGTGCCAGTGAAATCCAGAAATTTTATTTTATATGCACTCACAGAAAAATAATTTTATTTAAAAAAAAAAACTAATTTCATTTTTACTGTGACACTAGCGGCCTTCGCCCGCTACGCTGGTCGGTTTATCTAAAGAAATCTTGAAGAAGTAGTTAGATAAGGTTCAGACATACATTAAAAAAAAAAAAAAGCAAGTCGATCATTCAAAAAACGTTGGGAAATATCAAATATTTACTGTAATTTTTTAAGAAAAACAAAGTTTCGAAAAAAAAATTACACTGACATATTAATGCAAGGAAATTTTCCCAGAGAGAAAATTCGCCTTGAATACAATATTTCAAATTCTTTTAATTGCTTATAGGCGTTAATGCCAACATAGTGAAAAAAAATTCCATGCTGGGAATCGAACCCGGGCCATCAGTATGGCGCACTGACGTTCTACCGACTAAACCACATGGAACGACAGCCAGCTTGAAACTTTCTCATACTTAAGTAGACTGGCGAAAACATAACGATAGCGCGTTTTAAAATCGCACAGTGACATCTATTGGATTTTATATGTACTAAAAAACGTTATGTACTAAAAAACGTGAGCAGCGCACCTAATAGTTTCTTTTGTTTCTTTTTGTTACTTTTTTGTCTGTTGTCCGATTTTGATGAAACAAAGCCTATACACTGCCCGGGAGTGTGCATTCTTCATTAGTGAAAACCGCATAAAAATCCATTCAGTAGTTACGAAGATAACCTCGAACAAACAGACAGACAGACAGACAGACAGACAAAAAATTCAAAAAAAATTTTTTTGTGTTTCATTGGTTTTCTTTTATCGCCCTGACTCCATTTTTGTCAATTATCTTCAATGTACAGACACACCGGGTCCTACTGTTTTATTATATGTATAGATTATTTTCACTAACTGAAGTAATCTGAGAGTAAAATCTCAATCTCAGTGTCCATAATGAGAAGAAATATTGAAATGTAATATTGTTATGAGTAAAAATGCGATGTTTTATATAGTGATGTCATTTTCTCTTCAAATGTTTTTTAAAAGTTACTGTTATTAGTAATATGCCCAGTAGCAGAAAGTTGTGACTGAGTCTGCGACAGAAATGTAGTGGGATGAAAATTGTCTGCGGGGGTAATGTTACAATTTTTGATTAGCCGGGCACCATTGTTATATATTGTATATAGACATATATTTCTATATATAACACAGACACCTGATTAATCTAAAAGTACCCTTATGTACATTATAAATAGGGTTCTTACTGATTAATATTATAAAAATAGAACTGTTTTTTAACTATAGTAAACCTAAGTAAGTTAATAGAAAAATTTATATTTTTTGAAGAATTAGATAGTAATGATATGTAAAGTGGCTCTTTAAGTTTGAAGTTACAGCTCAATTCATTTAAAATTAAAAGTAAGTAGCTAAATGTATAGAGCAACTTTTGTGAAAGTCGTAAAATCATAACTTGAAAACGATCAAAATAATCGTCAATTGAATAAGTTGAAAATCCGTTATTGCCAAAATGAAGCAAAAACAAGAGGGGTTGTATCCATATATTCATCGATTAGTGTCATTATAGAATGCACAATACGGGACGTACTACTACATTTGCATAAAATCCCTCATTTTTTTGCTTCATTTTGGAAACAACGGATTTTGTCCTCGGAAGTTGCTCTAAACCTAAATAAGTTAATAGAAAAATTAATATTTTTTGAAGAATTAGATTGTAATGATATGTAAAGTGGCTCTTTAAGTTTGAAGTTACAGCTCAATTCATTTAAAATTAAATTGAAATATAGTATAGCATATATTTATTGAAAAAGTTTCTTACTTGCTTAAGATTAAAAGCACAGAAGAAATAGAGGGGAAAAAATCATATTGTTACCTATGTAATAGTGATGAAATGAAGAAAACAATTACAATTCCATTGAACAGAATATGCTATAAGATTGCTTCCTTAAATTCTCAAAACAATTTTTTAGTTGTTAAATCAATATTATAATAAAATGTTAAACTGTGCAAAAAATTTTTTTAAAAAGGAGGACAAAAATAATTTAAAATATCAAAATCTAAAAATAATTCTAGAAAGACTACACAGAAAATTTAAAGTCCCTATTTTTTCACCATGAAGTATATATATTATACATTTATAGCAGTGATACTTTGAAATATAAAGTAAGTAAATATTATGAAAAAGAAATTGAAAATTCTGAATGATAATTTTTTTAAATACACTGGATCTAAAATTTTGATGCAGAAAAACCCATTTTTTGGAACAGCAAAATCAGTTTTTAAAGAAAGCAATTTTTTTTTTTTTTTTTTTTGAAACAGCAAAATAAACTTCCAACTCTTTTTTCTTTTCACTTGTTTAACAAAATTTGAGTTTAGTTTGATGAAATATGCAGTTTTTTCGCGATCTTTTCTCGAAATTTACCTTTTTTTTACAATCATATGACATAATTTGCGTTTTTTCTCGATCTTTTGACGAAATTTATCGTTTTTTCACGATTTTTTTTTTTTACAAAATTTGCCATTTTTTCGTGATTTTTAGAAATAATTTGTCGCTTTCCCACGATTTTTAAACGAAATTTATCGTTTTTTCCCGATCTTTTGGCGAAATCTCCCGTATTGTCCCGGTTTTTGTTAAAATCTGCCGTTTTTTCGCGATCTTTGGGCGAAATCTGTCGTCTGTTCGCGATAATTTTGACGAAATCAGTCGTTTTTTGTGATCTTTTGTTGAAACTTACCGTTTATTTATGATTATATGACATAATTTGCATTTTTTTACGATCTTTTGATGAAATATACAGTTTTTTCACGATTTTTTTTAACGAAATTTACCGTTTTTTCAGGATTCTTTGACATAACCTATCGTTTTTCTGCGATTTTTTAACGAAATTTATCCTTTTTTCCCGATTTTTTGTCGAAATCTGTCGTTTCTTCGCGATTCTTTTGACGAAATTAGTTTTTTTTCGTGATCTTTTAACGTAATTTACAGTTTTGTTCGTGATCTTTTGACGAAATCTGCAGGTTTTTTCGCGATCTTTTGTCGAAATCTGCCATTTTTTGCGATATTTTGATGAAATTTATCGTTTATTCGTGGGGGTTTTTTTTACGAAATTTAATGCTTTTTCTCAACTTATTGGCGAAATCTGCTGATTTTTCGTGACTTAGTGGCGAAATTTACTGTTTTTTTTCCGAGATCTTTTGGTAAAATCTGTCGTTTTTTCGAGAAATTTTGTTTTTTTTTTCACAATCTTTTCGCAAAATCTATCTTATTTTGCGATCTTTTAACAAATCTTGTTGATTTTGGGATTTTTTGGCGAAAGATTCCGTTTTTTCGCGATCTTTTAACAAAATTTACCATTTTTTCACGATTTTTTGACGAAATCTGCTGTTTTTTCGCGATCTTATGTCAAAATACGCCGTTTTTGCAATCTTTTGATGAAATCTTTTTTTTTTCTCGCGATCTTTGAATGCATTTTGCCGTTTTTCCGCGGCTTGTTCACTTTTTTTTTTTTTAAACAAACAAGGATTTTTTTTTCTTTTCCAAGTTAGCAAATTTATCTGCAAGGGCAAAAATTAATCTGCGACGTACGTCGCGCGTCGCGCACTTTCTGCTACTGGGGTAATATGAAAAAGGCATCTGTAATAATATTGTAATTCCCATTTATCTGGTTGCTAAATGACATCATTTTCCTCATTTGAAATTTTTCTTTAGACATTAATTTTTATCATAAAATTTTTTCTGTTATTTTATTTACATTGTTTTTATTTCTCAGTAAATATATTTTTTTCACTTCAATTAGTGCATAATTATACGCAATCATTTTATTGTGGTTAAATTTTACGAAAACAATTGACTTTTTTCTTTTAAATGCAAGGACATGTTCACGGATGAAATAAAGCTTCTGACTCTTGGAAAGTGATAATGGAAAATAAATTTTTATTATCGAGAGAAAAGCTAAACTGAGTTGCCACCATATTTAAGAAATATCGTAAAAAGCATTTAAAATTAAAAATAAAATGGGAAATAAATTAAAAAATAGCTAAAATGGGCACAACTATATATAAATAGCTTTCATTAAAAAAAATAATTATCAAAATCGGTTGAGTAGAAAATTCAGGGCTGACGACAACATTTTTTAGCTTGTCTGAAAGGAATAGCATCAGAAGATAATAAAAAGCTTCAATATTTTTTAAACAAGCAAAATATACAAATAATTTTAAAGCTTTTATCTATATGAGTCATTGTGCTGGATTTATTAACACAATTTACAATGACAATATAATTGTTGTGTAGGTAAAAATGAGGTGTCAAAACATTCACAATTAGAGAAGCTTTCAGTTAATATTAAAAAAAGAAAATCTATATTTTGACCAATTTCTAGGCACTGCCTTAAGGCCCTACATTAGCTACAGAAAAAGACACAGATGATAATGTAAAATCTATGGGAGTGTTCTTTTCAAATATCTTGCTCAAATTTTAATATTTTTACCTGATTTTTTTTGCATAAGATAGCTGAGGACCAGGGTTGGGTTTCTGATGTCAGAAACTGATTTTTGACATGACAAGCATCAAAAACTGGTTTAAACCGTCAAAAACATTTTAAGAACAAGAGGGAAACATTGAATAAATCTTAATCACTTAAGTAATTTTTATTTAAAATTAATTATTGTAATTTAATAATTACAAAAAAAAAAAAAAAAAAAAAGTAATTTTATTGCAATAAAACCTTTTTGTTTTTTAGAATCTTTAAACAGAAGAAAATGTTTTTGTACAGTTAATAATCTGGATCAATTTTACCCTGCAGCATCCTATAGCACATAACCAATTTAGCAGATTTATTTACACTCAAACGATTTCTTAGTTTAGAGTGTATGAAGCCAAAATTAGAAAATACTTTCTCAATTGATGCTGAGCTTAGCAGGGTTTAATAGCAAAAACATTGCTAGTTGAACAAGTTTGAAGGCAGGCCAAATTTTTGCATTTATGACAGATTTTTTCTTCTTTTTTTTTCCGGAAATAATAATATATAATACAGAATTAGTGAATTTTTAATATTACATCTAATGTTGTACATGTGTGACAGATATTTAATGTGAAATTTTACAGACCAGTGTAGTATTTGAGGTTTCTGAAGACGTTTTTGACATGACGGTTTAAAACATGGTTTAAACCAAATAAAACCGCACACTGTCAAAAACTTGCCAACCCTGCTGAGGATGATCTACAACCGGCCTAGTTTTTACTTTTTCGATTTTGCTTATATATTGGCTTATATATGCTTATTTTTTGGCAAAATTTATCATTTTTTTGGGATTTATTTACAAAATTAGCCTTTTCTTTTGAATCTTTTGTCAAAAAAAAATTTTTTTTTTTTTTTCTAGTGATTTTTTGATGAAATTTGCCCTTTTTTTCACATTCTTTTGACAAAATTTGTGTTTTCTCCAAAATTAGCAATTTTTCTATAAACGAATGATGAAATTGATTTTTTTTTAAAAAGACTACTAGATGGAACCCATCAAAACTTGACGGCACCGAAGAAAGAAAAAGGTATTTTCCAGCTATTAAAGAATTTTTTAACGACTAATCGTCAGCAAAAATTTCAATAAATAAAAGAACAACCTGCATTTTACATCCAGGCAAATGACCCGCAATTGGCCGAATTACATTCAAACATGCTGTCATAGAATTAGAATCTCTCTCATTTGATAATTTTTCATTTACAAATACAACACCAATAAATTGTACATAACATGAATAAATCATAAATTACTGTCATCACTCATTTCATACAAAATATACATACTTCACTTACTTCGCAGCAAAATAAGACTGAATTTATAGTTTGCCATTTAGCAACAACTATAACAATGATCCTCTCCGTGGTTAATTTGTTGTTACATTACCCACCCCATTCAACAAATAAACATTTGCATTTTCAACTACTTTTCTATTACCTTTTCATAAATCAAAAATACATGTAAATTTCACATATTAAAAAAATTAATGATATTTATTCTGGCTAGGTGAAGCCCGTCAAAACTTGACAGCAACAATATGAAAGAATCAAAGAAAAAAAAGTATTTTGCCACTATAAAAAAATTTTCAAAGAAAATTTTTTTTTAAAGATTAATATTTATTAAAAATTTCAATATGCTTTTCCATTTACCAACGTAGCACCAACATGACATGATCCCGGGCGCAGAATTGGTGCAACGCTGCGACACACGTCACAGACTTGAAAATGTTTGCAGATTATTTTTCAACTGCTTAAGTTTTTTTTAAAAAAATGCTAGAAATCATTTGCTATGTACCAAAGTTTGTCTAGGTACCATAAAAAACACAAATTCTGGCAAATAATCACAAAAATTAGAAAATTTCATCAAAATACCCCCCCCCCCCCCAAAAAAAAAACATTGCCCGGAAATTTTATAAATAGATGTGGGAAAATAAAACAGCAAATTTTGTCAACAGATTGCAAAAAACAACAAATTTCTTCAAAAGATCTCTAAAAAATTTGTCAAAAAACTGCAAAAAAAAAAAAAAAAAAAAAAAAATTGTCTAGATATCCCAAATAAAACAAATTTCGCAAAAGTATTGCACAAAAATAAAAATTTTGCCAAAACGTCTAAAAAAAGGCAATTTTCATGAAAATTTTTTTTAAAAAAGGCAAATTTTGACAAAAAAAATCCCTAAAAAATGGCAAATTTATAAACATTTTATGAAAAAAAATTCAAAATATTGTGAGAAAACAACAAATTTCGACAAATGATTGTGAGTAAACAACAATTTTCGTCAAGGGATTGAAAAAAAAAGCAAATTTTATCAAATAATCACAAAAAAGATAAACTTTGCAAAAAGATCTTCAATAAACGGCAAATTACATCGAAAAATCATGACAACACGACAACAGTCATCGAAGGAAATCGAGAAAAACGATAAACTTTGCCGAAAGACCTCAAGATGACGAATTTCATCCAGTTATCATAAAAGATGTGAATTTCGCCCAAAGATCTCAAAAAGCACATAAAATTTATACAGGTAATCACAAAAAATGGTAAATTTAGCTAAAAATAGTGGAAAAAAAACGACAAATTTCTAAAAAAAAAAAAACAAAGAACAATTTCACAAACAAAAATCACGAAAAAGCGAAAATATGATAAATTTCTGAAAAAAAACGAAAAAAACGACAAATTAAAAAAAAAATCATGAAAAAAGCATAAATTTGATAAAACGGCAAATTACATCGAAAAGCGAGAAAAAAATGACAAATTTCACCGAAAATCCCTAAGAAAACAAATAATTTTTTCGTGGTACCAGAAAAGATGTGAATTTCGTCAAAAGATCTTGAAAAAATACTTGAAATTTGTCTAGGTACTTCAAAAAACGCAAATATTGGTAAACAGATTGTGAGAAAACAACACATTTTGTCAAAAGATGAAAAAAAGAGGCACATTTCATCAAAAGATCACAAAACAGGTAATTTTTGCAAAGAAAAAAAAGCGAAAATATGACAAATTTCTGAAAATAACGAAAAAAACGACAAATTTAAAAAAAAATCATGAAAAAAGCATAAATTTGATAAAACGGCAAATTACATCGAAAAGCGAGAAAAAAATGACAAATTTCACCGAAAATCCCTAAGAAAACAAATAATTTTTTCGTGGTACCAGAAAAGATGTGAATTTCGTCAAAAGATCTTGAAAAAATACTTTAAATTTGTCTAGGTACTTCAAAAAACGCAAATATTGGTAAACAGATTGTGAGAAAACAACACAGAGAGACTGCATTTTTGCTATCACTGTTTAATGCAATGCTATGATAATTATATTTTTTTTCTTTACTTATCTTATAATGATTGAAATACATTGGTTTTTTCACTTTACATAAGTTATTTTATTTCCAAGTGTTTATTTACGTTCTTGGCCGATAAAGCATTTTCTATATTGTAATTTTCAAATCATCTAGGTACCACAAAAAATGCAAATTTTGCCAAATAATCATAAAAAAACCCAGCAAGCAATGAATATGGTATATAAGGACTGCTTTATCATGAATCATGATTGAAAGTTATGCAAAAAGAGGGATCTCTTCTGATAATTTTATTTTTCTTTGTTGATTATAATGATCTTCATATTTCTGAAAAAACATTGTTGAGAGATCAAGATCAAGCAATTAAAAAAAATAAATAAAAATAGCAAATTTCATCAAAATATTCCCTTCTCCTTCTCCCCAAAAAAACTCAGCAAATTTTGTCACGGGAACACTTTTTAAAAAAAGTGTACTCAAAAAAAAGTGAAACATTAAAGAAATATTAATGATTTACAAAGCTGTACTGGGATTAATTTCATAAATAACTGGGATTATTTTCATTTCATATGCAATTTTCTATTATTCGGCGAGACTATGAGATGTAATGTAAATATTTCCTAAACGTTATGAATTTGCTCAAAAATGAAATTATAAGTGGGAAAAAAATCACCGTTTTTTGACATGAGTATAATAAGAAACTGAAGCAAAAAATAAATAGTGATTTGCGAATCTGTTTACATCCATGAAGTCAAACTATCCGTCGAAAATCGCACCATCAAAACACGAAACAAAAAACAATGTGATTTCCTGCCTTTTTTTTTTTACACATACTAATAAATAAATTTGAAAATTACAATATAGAAAATGATTTAGCGGCCAAGAACGTAAATAAACACTTTAATAATTAAACTTATTGAATGTTTCAATTTCATATGAAACATCTCTACAATTAAGCCTAAGATTGCCGGCAATAACATTGCAAAAAAAGAATACAGATGGAAATAAATTAATTAACTTACGTAAAGTGAAAAAAACAATGTATTCCAATCATTATAAGATTAGTAAAGTTAAAAAATTAATTATTATAGCATTGCATAAAACAGTGCCAGCGTTCTTATCCCATATTTACAAACGCGCTTTGCAAATGCTCTTACAGACAGTAACTACTATCCTCCGATTAACCAATAGGAGGAGACTCTCAGAGACCGGCGCAAGTATCGATGCGTAGAGAAGCAATTAAACCACGATTACTTTTTCTGCCTTTCGTTTTAATATATAGATGTCTAAATTCATGATATATTTTATGTTCAAATTTTTGTATTTATGACCGATGTTATTTTTAATTTTTGGAAATGACTGCCTTAATTTTTTGGAAAATTCGAAATAGGATCTTTCCTGATTTACCAGGACCGTAACTATAAACTTGGGGGCCCCGGGCAGACAAGTGAGGCCCCTCCCACCTAGGGCAAATTCGCAGTTTTTTTTTTTTTTTTTTTCGCACGCCACTATTTAAACATACACAGTATTATAAGCCTAAAAAGGTGAAATATAGATTTTGATTTTTTTTCAATTTTCTGTATTTATTAATAGATAAAGAAGAAAGATTTTCTAGAATTCTTTTAGATGCTTTTTATATTATTCAACCAATCAGAAGCCTATATTTTTTCCTTATACTAGATTCGGTGCAATCGGCGCGACACGACACATTCGGCTTGACTTTCTGCTGTCTACTCTAGAGCTGCTTTTGCATGCGAAGCATATGGAGTATATCAATGGACACGTAGATTCATTTACTCTAGCACTTTGATTTTTTTTCATTATTATCAATTTTTAGATAAGTGCTGGGCATTTTATAGGAAGTTAGACGAGAAACTAAAATGAATAGATTTTTAACCACCAGTTTGGGGCCCCCGGGGCTGTGCCCTGGCGGTAGTTACAGCCCTGTGATTTACAATTTTAGAACAGATGTATTCACCCAGAATCCCGCCATCTTGTTTCACTGTTGGTCACTTATGAGATGACCATTTTATACTTAATTTTTGAACCATTCAGAAATTAAACATAAACAACAAATTTTTAAACTCTAAATCAGCATTCCAAACATTATTTGTAAAAAAGAAAAAAAAAAGGGGTAGGGGGAGAGAAGAAATGCATAATTAACAAAATGGTAGGTAAATACATAAATTTTAAAAAAGTTAAATAAAGCAAATATTCATTTTAAGAATATGCATTCCGAAATTGCAGTCAAAAAAGTTTATTATACATTAAAAAAAAATAAATAAATAAATAAATGAATAAATCCAAAAATAAAAATTTTAAATTCGCAAAAAATGGTCGCCATCTCCAGGCGAATACAGCATGGCAGGGTTGGCAAGTTTTTGACAGTGTGCGGTTTTATCCACTTAAAACCGTGGTTTAAACCGTCATGGCTAAAACCTCTTGTCAAAAACCTTGTCAGAAACCTCAAATATTGCACAGATCTGTAAAATTTCACATTAAATATCTGTCACACATATACAACATTAGATATAATATTAAAAATTCACTTTTACTGTATTGTATATTATCATTTCCCAGGGAAAAAAAAAAAAAAAAAATCTGTCATAAATCTGAAAATTTGGCCTGCCTCCAAACTTACCCAACTAGCGATGCTTCTGCTATCAAGCCCTGTTAGCTCAGCACCAACTGAGAGAGTATTCTGTAACTTTGGCTTCATACACTCTAAACTCAGAAACCATTTGGGTGTAAATATTGATCGAGATTATTAACTGTACAAAATCATTTTCTTCTGTTTGAACATTCTAAAAAACTGTTTTATATTGCAATTAAAGAAATTTAATTTTTTTTTTTACAGTATAATTAATTTTAAATAAAAAATTACTCAAATCATTAAGACTTATTCAATGTTTCTCTCTTGTTCTTAAAATGTTTAAAGCGCATTACACGTTTTTGACGGTTTAAGCCAGTTTTTGACGGTTTAAACCAGTTTTTGACACTTGTCATGTCAAAAACCACTTTCTGACGTCAGAAACCCAACCCTGCAGCATGATAGCCCAACTTTTTATTATAACAAGCCAAAAATGACATTGGTATTATAAATTTAATGACCCCTGAATTCCCACACCCGGGGTAGACCCTCCTCATTTGCACGGAACTGAACAGTTTTCTAGAAAACTTTTATTTTTCTCGATTTTTCAGTTGAAAAATAGTCTGCAGACGTTCTCAAGAGTCTGCAACATGCCTCGCAGCGTTGTGCCTATTCTGTGTCTGGGCACATCATATTTATCTCTTTTTTTTACCTTGTTGTATGTTAATGGAAAAGCTTTCAATTATTAATAAAAATAAATAAAAACTGCAAAAAATTACAGATATGCAAATGTTTAACTAATTAATACTTCGATTGTAAAATATTTTACTTACAAACTATCTCCCCCCTCCCCCCCACTCTCTGTTGTAGACACTTGCAGAACTTTCTGCTACTGAACATTGCAAAAATATCACTGTTCAACCTTTAAAACAAAATAAGAACTATATCTGGCTGACTCTCCATAGTTTGGCAATATTTTACCAAATGATGGATTGAAAAAGAATCGACATATAAAAAAATATTGCTAATATTAATACATTTTTAAAATAAGATACAAGAACGTACCAGCATTATTATTACTATAGGCTTTGAATTTAAAGAATTAACAAGTAAAAATACCTATGTACAGGAAAAAGAAGAAAGAAAAAACAGGAAAAAATAAAAAAAAAAGAAAAACTAAATTAAAACTACGATTTTGTTACTTTTAATATTTGGAAAATTAGCAATGGCTACCCCAAATAATAGTTCATCCCCAAACTTTTGTACTTACAAGGAAGGTCTCCATTGGGGGCATATTCAGAATTTTTTTTTTAAAAATACGAATTAAACTACTCATGTAGGTAATAAAGGATCAGTGAAAATTAGTGGCGGAATTACATTATTACTATTAGATATGTAAAAAAAAAAAATAGTTTGGAATAATTGGCATGAAAAGCTGAAAACGACGCGGGATTTGGCGAGCAGGGCATTTCCTCGCCAAAAGCAGACGATTTTAACGAATCTGAAAATTGATTTTAATTGACTTCACTGTTAAAAATCTGTAGCATTTACTCACTGCAACGTCACTCCACTATTTTTATAGAACATCTCTCTTCTGACCAATGAGAATACTCCATAGCACGGTGACTTAACCATGTCATACAATGTTAAAAATCTGCTGCATTTTGTTGCAACGCACTCCACCGCTTGTATATAATATCTCTATTCCAATTCCAACCAATGAGAAAGCTCCATTTCACGGCTAAGTAACCGTTTTCTATACAAGCAAGGGAGTGCGTTGCAACAAAATGCAGCAGATTTTTAACAGTGTATTTTTCAATTTGGAACAATTTTAATCAATTTAAATTGTGTTTTAAATGATAAAATGTATTAATATCATTTTGTTATAAGTACATATAAACGTATATGACAAAATTACACTTAAAGTAAAGTAAAAATGCAAAACTAAAATTACTTAAACTAAACTTATTTAAATAAATTGAACATAGAAATTTTTTTTGTAAAAAGTATTCGAAGCGTAAAAGCATATTTTTCAAAATTTCGTTTTTTCGCCAACCGGAGATAAATCGCCAAATAAACGAAATTTTTATTATTTTTTTACGGACGTTATAAGGAGGTTCCACCGAAATTTTTTTATAAACATATATAACTATATGAGAAGAGCATTCTGTAATTTTTTCAGATTTTTCTGAGTATGCCCGTATGGAGACCTTCCTTGTTAGATAGCCACAAATAACAGTTCATTGACAAATTTTTCCTTTTTTTCATACACTAATTTAGTTTTTTTTTTTTTTCAGACCAGAAACACATTTGTTCCATAATTCTATAAAGAATCATAATTGTTAGACAAAACCATCTTTACATGAAATGAAATTTTCTATCCAATTAAAATTAAATGCAGGAACACTCGGTTAGCATAAGCATCTAAAAAACCATTCGTTGACTTAATGAACATTCATTAGCAGTGCGAAAAACAGAATAAATTTTTCTTTAATTGAAGCATTTATTAGAGGAGCTATTTTTGAACAAGATACACTGTAATACAGATATAAATATAATTTCAAATTTATTATGAAAAGCAAACATTCAAAATCAATGAATTACTTCCAATCGATCCTTTTTTTAATGCTTAATTTTTTTTAATAGCAAACTGTCTCAAAATTCTTTTTTCTTTTTTTTATAGATTTATCTTTCAAAATATAAGATTTCAACATATAAAAGGTAAGTTTTTAAGTCCATTTTTTCTTACAACAGGAATTCTGAAAAGGGATACTTTAACCACATGACAATATATAAATTTTAAACATCTTACACTAAAACAAAAATTCCTGAAAAATATAAGTAAAATTACACACTTAAATTGCTGATAATGTTGCAAAAGGAATCATTCTATCATCATGACATACTATCATTCTATAATTATATAATATTTCTTAAACTTTTATAAAGCTTGTTATTTATTGGCACATTCACTGCATAACTAAAACTTTAGAGATTTTTCAGACAATCTATTCCAGAAACTTTCATCAAATGATGTCTACGAGGACTTTGATCACACGATCTGATTAATCATATTAAGTGAAATCTGCAGTACAATTTATACATTATTTCAAAATCTGAGCAATGACGTACACAAAGAACATACTATAGAGAATATTTTGGATAATAGAACTAGATATTTACACCTAAATGTAATGCAAAAGTAATTTTATATGACGCCCATTCGCACGATACCATTAATGAACAACTTTGAACAATGGCTGCGACGCTGTATGCGAATCTGAAGCCAGTTTACAATGGCGACTAGATGCATCGTGTATGAAATAAAGCTGGTGATTAAATTAAACAGCGGTGAAAAAATTTTTAAAAATCTTACATGAACTTGAAAAATTGAAGAAGAGCACATTTTACAATAGATAGTTAATGCAATACAACGATCACAGCAGTGGGACAATAATCGCGACCAAATAACTGTAAAACACAAATATAGGAATGAAAATAATTAAAATACTTACAAAGTAAAAGTTTTAGGGTAAAATCTTCATAACATTAATATTTACTATATTAGTAAATAGAAACGATTCTATTTTTTAGTCAACGCAAATTTCACCACTAGATGAGTTACAGTTAACAACAGCTAAAATAATATTAACGGTAAAAAATTAATGCTGATTAATGAAATGCGTTTAACAAAATATAAAGTTTCAGGAGACCGACAACTACATTTTTAGCTTCGGTTGGGTTTGATTTTAGGCATTCCGGCTAACAAAAACATAACATACTGAAGTTCCGAGGGTAATAGCAAAAAGGCAGAAATATTTTTAGGCAAATAGTTTATTCAGGTTCAGGTTTTAAATCGCGCCTATCACAAGTGCTCTAGTAAGAATTGCGCATGCGTGGAATTTAACCTGCGAAGTTAACAACATGGAACTCCACTGTTAAAAATATCCCTCTGTTTTTAAAGACTACCTAAATTTCTGTCCAATGAGAACATTACATAAGCGTTTTCATTAGTCAAAAAATAGATGTCTTTAAAAAGCAAAGGTAATTTTTCATGATTTTTTAACAGTTTAGGAATCTATCTCCTAGGACTACAAGAGCATCAACAGATTATAGTATTGCATGCATATGCATGTATTGACACTAATCAATAGATAAATGGATACAGGTTCTCATCTTTTTGCTTCATTTTGAGAATAACGAATTTAGAGGCAGTGGCGTAGCTATGTTTTTTGGCGCCCGGGGCCAGCAAGAAATTTTGCGCCCCCACCCCAATATAGATATATAACAATTTCTCTCAATTTGGCGCCCCTAGGCCTTGGCGCCCGGGACAGACGCCCCCCTTGCCCCCCCTTAGCTACGCCACTGAATTTAGAGGATATTGGGAATTAAAACGGTCTATAGAGGTGCTTTTCGCAGCATTCGCTACAGGAAAATTGCCCTTTTAATTTCCCTTTAACTAGTGGGGACCGATTTCCATTTTTTAAATCGATACTAAGACCAACTCCCCACCATCGGGTGATGGTGAGGAGAATGCACGGCCAGGCGCGGATCCACGGGGGGGGGGGCGATCGCCCCCCCCCCAAAACCAATGTTGAATTTAGACTATTTTCCGGAAAGAATTTCTGCGACTCCGTCGGAGACATTCTATTGTTACAGAAAAAAACGCGAATTTCATTAAGAAGGTCGCTAAAAAACGCTAATTTTGTCAAAGTGTCGCGGAAAAAGAGCGAATTTCGACAAAAGATCGCTGATAAAGTACGAATTTTGTCAAAGTGTCGCGGAAAAAGCTCGAATTTCATCAAAAGGTCGAAGAAAAAGGACAAAAATTTTGTCAAATGTTTGCAAAAAAAGTTAATTTTGTCAAAGTATCGCAGAAAGAGAGCAAATTTCGTCAAAAGGTCGTGGAAAACGCGCTAAAGCTTCAAAAGCGCTTTTGTCAAAGGGTTGGAAAAAGGGAAGGCAAAGTATCGAGGAAAATGTACTAATTTCGACATAGAATCGCTGAAAAAGCGCGAACTTCGACATAGGATATCTGAAAAGCGCTAATTTTGTCAAAGTATCGCGAAAAAGCGCAAATTTCGTCAAATTATTACAGAAAAAGCTCGAATTTCGTCAAAGGGTGGTGGAAAAAACGCGAGTTTTGACAGAGGATCGTGTAAAAAACGTGAACTTCAACATAGGATCGCTGAAAAGACGCGATTTTTGTCAAAGTGTCGTGTAAAAAGCTCGAATTTCGTCAAAAGTTCACGGAAAGAGCGCTACTTTTTTCAAAAGGTTTCGAAAAGGGAAGGCAAAGGAACTCGGAAAAAGTACGAATTTCGACGTAGGATCGCTGAAAAACTGTGAACTTCGACATAGGATTGTTGAAAAAGCGCTAATTTTGTCAAAGTATCGTGGAAAAGCGCAAATTTCGTCAAATGATCATGGAAAAAGCGCGAATTTCGTCAAAGGGTCGAGAAAAAAACGCGAATTTTGACAGAGGATCGCGAAAAAACGCGAACTTTGACATAGTATAGCTGAAAAGCACGTATTTCGATATAAGATCGCTGAAAAAGCGCGATTTTTGTCAAAGTGTCCCGCAAAAAGCTCGAATTTCGTCTAAAGTTAGCTACTTTTTTCGAAGGATTGCAAAAAAAGTGCTAATTTTGTCAAAGTATTGCGGAAAAGAGCGAATTTCGTAAAAAGGTCGCGGAAAAGTGTGAATTTCGACATAGGATCGCTGAAAAAGCGCGAACTTCGACATAAGATTGCTGATAAAGCGTTAATTTTGTCAAAGTACCGTGAAAAAGTGCGAATTTCGTCAAAGAGTCACGGAAAAAACGCGAATTTTGACAGAGGATCGCGTAAAAAACGCGAACTTCAACATTAGATCGCTGAAAAGAGCGTATTTCTACATAGGATCGCTGGAAAAGCGCGAGTTTACTGAAAGTGTCGCGGAAAAAACTTCAATTTTGTCAAAAAGTCTCGGAAAAATGAGCTACTTTTTTCAAAGCATTGCAAAAAATTGCTAATTTTGTCAAAGTATCGCAGAAAAGAGCCAATTTCGTCAAAGGATGGCGGAAAACCCCCGAATTTTGGCAGAGTATCGCGGGGAAAAACGCGAAATTCGTCAAAAATGCCAAAAAATGCGAATTCCATCTAAGAGTCGCGAAAAGAGCGCGAATTTAGTCAAAAGATAGCGGAAAAAAGCGTATTTCGTCTGAAGATTGCGGAAAAGCATTTCATTTGATCATTCGGTTAGTAATAACTGTACAAGGAATGATTTCATGAACAGAAATTATGACTATGTTGATAATATGTTTCTTAGTATCGCCCCCCCCCAAAAACGATCCTCTGGATCCGCCCCTGTGCACGTCGAACCGGTTTCTCCGGCCGATCCCACCAATACCTATTCTGACTGCATTATGTTTCTTTTATTATGAGAATGAAAGCAGAAAATTGCCAAGGGATCACCGCCAACAAAGACACCCTTTTGTTTTGGCGATGAAATCTCGGAGGTCGATGCTTCAAAAATCTACGAAGAGAGCAAAGGGATCCGTTATCTAGTCATTCCTGATCTAAGGTCTGAGCACTGAGTTCCATATATATAAGAGGGGGGGGGGGTATAAGAGGAGGTACCCAAGA
This sequence comes from Maratus speculifer, assembly GCA_964019185.1. Classification (NCBI taxonomy): domain Eukaryota; kingdom Metazoa; phylum Arthropoda; class Arachnida; order Araneae; family Salticidae; genus Maratus; species Maratus speculifer. The sequence goes on along the minus strand of OZ025291.1, from coordinate 32,730,847 downwards.
GGGGTTGTATCCATATATTCATTGATTAGTGTCAATATAGAATGCACAATATAGGACGTACTACTGCATTTGGATAAAATCCCTCATTTTTTTGCTTCATTTTGGAAACAACGGATTTTCAACTTATTCTATTGACGATTACTTTCAGAATTTTCAAGCTATGATTTTGCGACTTTTACAAAAATTGCTCTATAGATTTAGCTAACATAATATGCAACTGAAATTTTGATATCGTTGACGCATGCGCAGTGAAAAATTATTTAGTAAACCTACTCATTTTATTATTTTTAATTATGATTACAAGGTATTATGTGCAATGTTGTTTGTCACATTTTCAGAAAATAATATTATTTTATATTCAGAACTCTGCAAATTATAAGCAATAATTTGGGACTGTTTTTATAAAAACATTAATTTTTCTACGAGTATACATGCTATCGGCATAAAAATGAACACAGTTTATTACAATAAGCCTGCAGGTGACGGTGCCCAGGCAGGGTTCGAACTGGAGATCCCACGGTCAGAAAGCGAGCGTCATATCCGCCGAGCAAAAGGCTAGCTCGATCACTTCCTGCGAGAAACTCGTTTTATTGACCACGCACGATGGCCGAAACAGTACTCCAACCCCAGTGAGAAGAGCGCCGCGTTAACGTTCGACGAGCGACAATGCACTCGTATTGCGCTGGCGCGTGCCAGAGTGATGCGTTGTCGTTGTCGTGCTGCCGCCGATTGCACGTGTGACCCCTCGAAGATGCGCGGCGTGGCAGGCTTTGCTTGATGTGAGCGTTACACAGGCTTTGGTCGTGTGCTCTGAGCGTTACAGAGGCTTTCGTGCTGCGAGCGTTTCGTAGGCTTTGGATGCTGGGGATGCTGCCATCTGTTGGACTAGAGCGAAGGTGGTGAAGTGTGTTCGTTTGTCCGAGGTCACCAATGCAGGTGACGGTGCCCAAGCAGGGTTCGAACTGGAGATCCCACGGTCAGAAAGCGAGCGTCTTATCCGCCGAGCAAAAGGCTAGCTCGATCGCTTCCTGCGAGAAACTTGTTTTATTGACCGCGCACGATGGCCGCCACAAGCCACTTAGTCATAATCTACAATTTGAGCGCTTTTGCTACATTAGTTTTGACAGGGTTATCCAAAATATATTCATTCTTTTTTAATTTGTTGACGGTCCCCTATAAAGTTTCGGGAAAAAATCTGCACTGAAATATATGACCTGTACTATTATGTTTAAACACTGAGAGTTTCAGGATAATTCCTCGTGTATTTTTCTAGATATTTAACAAAATGTCTAAAATCACAAGTGGACGGTTATCAATGGCCAGGTAGTGTATATCCGACATGCTAATATATGACTTGAAATATACGATGTGGCATACTACTTACTAATCCCTGGAAGACATTAGCATCAATAATATCGCAGGCCTCGATGATGGTGGCCTGCAGTTCTGCCACACACTTAAACTGCTTGTCATTGGCGTCCTCTACTGAAAATATCGCACACATTTTCTTGGGGATTTAGATCAAGGTACAGGGCAGACCATTCCATGACTTGCCCTAAATTATCCAAAAACCATTCCTAGGAGAATTTTGCAAAGGTTATGAGGCTATTTTCCGGCTGGAAAATCCAATTTAGGCCACCAATTTTCATTTCATTTGGCAAGAAAGGGGTTTCTGGCAATTCTGGGTAATTGGTAGCCAAGATACGGTTTGAAGGAAGACCCAAGTTAAGTTTACCACCATAGCAAAGTTTCCCAACACTGCTAATAGTCTGCATTGTGCTGTCTTTTGGAGAAAATTTCCTCTCGTTTCTCATTTCATGCCATTAGAAAGCAAGGCAATCTGAGCCATTCAAACTAACATGTCCTTATCTGGGAATAAAATAAGATGTCGCTGGCCCTTCCATGTTTGATGACATTTGCCCTCATCGATTCTGCATTGCTTGTGGATAGTTTTCAACATGGGCAGGCTCAGCATGGGTATGTGGAGACATATAAATGATGTTTGAAAAATTCGACTGTAGTGGTAAACTTAACCTGGCTCTTCCCTCAGATCGTATCATGGCTGCAAATCACCAAGAATTGCCAGAAACCCATTAATTGCCAACTGAAGAGAGAATTAGAGGCCTAATTGGATTTTCCAGCTGGAAAAAGGCCCCATAACTTTTAAAAATTCCTCTTAGGAAAAATTTTGGATAATTAAGGACAGGTTATGGAAAGGCCTGCCCTGTACCCTTCGTGAGTTATCTTCAGTAGAGCTTTAAATGCCAATGGCAGGCAGTTCAAGTCTGTGGCAGAACTGAAGGCCATCATCATAGAGGCCTGGCATAATATTGATGCTAATGTCTTCCAGGGATTAGTAAATAGTATGCCACATCATATATTTCAAGTATACATAAGCAAGGCGGATATACTGGTTATTAACAGTAGTGGCTTTATTTCGGCAGGACACATTTTTTTCCCTCTTTTTATATACATTCATTTTTTTTCCTGCCCAAGTGGAGCAGGGAGTTAGTTATTCCCTTTCTTAATATATTTGTTTCGTTCACAATGTATTTGTTTCGTTCACAATATATTTGTTTCCATGTGAACTTCACATGGTTTTGTTTCTTATCGAATCACGGTATAAAATATATGTAGCTTTATTTCGGTGGGACACACTGTATGTCATTCGGTATCACCCTCCACTCCGAAAACGAGGCTCTGGATCCACATCTGTTTGTAAAAATGTTTTTTAAATATATCTGACCTCTAAAACGTGTAAATCCGTCAAAAACGGAAGTCGATAAATTTTTATCAATTCAATACTTTGTTCTTGTAAGACAGAAGAAAGTAAAGAAAAAAAAGTGCAAATGCATGTAAAACATTCATATTCATATGAGCAATATTTGAAAAGTTCATTCATACAAGCTACAGTTAAAGACAATGAAGTTGACTTGCTATAATACATAAAATCAGCAGGTTTCTGAACAAATTTTTTTTCTGAAATTATTCAGAAAATACACACAACAAATATTTTGAAACGTAGGTTAAAGCAGAGGGAAGGGGGGGGTATAGAGTTTCTTCCGATACTATGTGCTTTTTTCTGCAATTCGCGATCTTTTGACGGATTTTGCAAAACTTATGCTTTTTGACGAAATTTGCGTTTTTCTTGCGATCTTTTGACGAAATTTGCGTAATTTACGCGATTTTTACACTAAATTTACGTTTATTTTTGCAATCTTTTGAAGAAATTCGGGTTATTTCTTCGATCCTTTGACGATATTCTCTTTTTCCGCGATCATTTTAAAGAATTAACCGCTTGGGGACGAGCGACCACTATAGATGCCGGCACCGATTGTACTCAGATCCCGCGAGACTACAATTCATGCCGGCGCTGTTTGTACTCACATCCCGCGAGACTACCATTCATGCCGATCAAACGGAACGTTTTGTTTTTCACAGTTTAGCATTTTAAAAAATTATCCTAATTCTATTTGAATGTATATTAAGGAAGAAGACTTTTCCTTCAAACTAGGAAAGCTAATGAAAACTTTTTTTTTAATCCACGCGAATTTAATTTTTTATGGAAATACTACAATGGGAAAAAGATTATTTTTTCATCACGTCTTTGTGTTTCATAAATCTTTTTATGCGTCTAGTAAAACTTTGAACTTCAGAAGGAAAAATTTGCGGTTAACGTAAGTAAGCGTATTAGTAAGCACATTTAAGGTTACGAATGATAACATGAACATCTGATTCATTGCTTTTTTTCTGCTCTTTTATCTCGATCAGATCGTAGTGGCAAAAACCGACGTCATTAATATTTCGTGTTTTTCATTCTTGTAGAAGGAAAGATTTAACTTTTTTATATTTTTATTTGATTTCAGGAGTGCTTCGCAATTAAAAAATAAAAAATAATAAGAAAGAAAAAAAGGGTTACATACTGATTGTGGGAGCTGATACGCTTATAACATTCTTTCTCAGTGCAGCTAAATTAAGAATATTTTTCTGCGTTACTGACCAGTTTTTTTCTATAATTCTATATATTTATCTAATATGTTTTACATTACATGCTTGCATATATATATATTTCATTTTAAAAATTACTAGTAACATGAACAAAAGTTTTTAAAGAGTGTTTTAAGTTTCAAAGAATATTTTAAAGTATTATTGTGCTTTATTCATTATTATTCAAGATTTTTTTTTCTTACTTATATATTAGATTATATGTTAACATAGATTTTAAAAGATAATTTTAACATCAACTGCGGTTAACGTAAGTAAGCGTATTAGTAAGCACATTTAAGGTTACGAATGATAACATGAACATCTGATTCATTGCTTTTTTTCTGCTCTTTTATCTCGATCAGATCGTAGTGGCAAAAACCGACGTCATTAATATTTCGTGTTTTTCATTCTTGTAGAAGGAAAGATTTAACTTTTTTATATTTTTATTTGATTTCAGGAGTGCTTCGCAGTTAAAAAATAAAAAATAATAAGAAAGAAAAAAAGGGTTACATACTGATTGTGGGAGCTGATACGCTTATAACATTCTTTCTCAGTGCAGCTAAATTAAGAATATTTTTCTGCGTTACTGACCAGTTTTTTTCTATAATTCTATATATTTATCTAATATGTTTTACATTACATGCTTGCATATATATATATTTCATTTTAAAAATTACTAGTAACATGAACAAAAGTTTTTAAAGAGTGTTTTAAGTTTCAAAGAGTATTTTAAAGTATTATTGTGCTTTATTCATTATTATTCAAGATTTTTTTTCTTACTTATATATTAGATTATATGTTAACATAGATTTTAAAAGATAATTTTAACATCAACGAAAGTTTTGAAAGTTTCAAATCATTATTAAATTTTATTCATAATTATCCAATAATTTTTATTTGATATACCTTATTATACGATATACCATATGGAAATATATTTTCTATTTCTGAAGTAATTTTAACATAAACATATTTTGGAAAGGTACATTTTTAATTGTTACTCTGATTTGCACATCATTACTGATTATTATTCAAGACTGTTTGTTTGTTTTTAATTATGTGTTATATATTTTTTTTTATTTCAAAAATATTATAAAATTAAACTAAGTTTTTTTTTAAATCCAATCTTACACACACACAAATCATAGCAAACGCGGTAGCGTTTGGTATAATATGTTTAAGAAATAGAAAATGCGAACGTCTTTTCGAAATTTCTAGCGAACCAGTTGACGTACGACAGTGATTTTAGTTTCAAAAGATAGAACTCGACGAGACGAATAAAATGATAGCATTCAAAAAATTATCGCAGTTTACTGTAGTTTTTTATTTAACTTTTAACGAAAAAATTAAGACGAAAAGTTCAACAAGCGATAGCTAGCGATCTTATGGATGGATTAACTTCGTTTTTGGCTTATTTTTATCATCTTGATAAAACTTAGAACAGTTTTTTTTTTCATCTTTGTATGTTTGACGGTTTCTGAGAAAATCGAATTTATGTCTTAAACCTCCAGTTGAATGTTGTCTTTTGCTGTTGCGATTGTAGTTTTTTTTATTCATTGCCACCAAGTTTAATATAAAAATTGTCATGTATGTATCATAATTCATTCAAATTAAACAAATCACGTGAAAAACATAGTTATTTGTTTTTATTGCGAAGCTTTTAGTTTCAGTTCTTTAAATAATAAAATTGTGAAAACAATGTTATTATTTTTTTGGCCGAATCCATAATTGTATTTTCAAATAACATGCATTTATATGACCATGGGATAATTTTCTCGAGTGTCCTAACATTTTGAATTTTAGGGTATGTTAGCGATAATTAGCATAACATGTTAATTGCATGAGTACGCCCTCATCAGTTTTACTAAAACAGTTATGTAATAGAAAAAAGCCAGGTAAGATTGACTTACCTTCAATTAGTTTTCATCTCAAAGCAGGCTGTCCAGTTTCTGGTATCCATATTTTGTATCCACTTTTAAATGTATGAAGATATAATCACATATTAGTAATCACACTGTAAATAAAAACACTGGTGCATTTAGAAAAACTAATATTGTATTTTACTTGATTAGGTATATGCGGAGCTCTGACAAACAGCTCCTTTCTCTACTACAACATATTCATATCTGTAAAAAATACAAGAAAAATTATTATTATGTTACAATGAAAAACAAAATTTATTATTTGAATGTTTATATCGTGAAAGTAATTTAATGTTTATTGAAATTAATGAGTTTTTGATGACAATGTCCTTGATAGTTAATTATCACTTATTTACTATAAATCAATTTCATTATTTGCAGATTATACTCCTTTTTGTAAACAACTGAAGGTTATGTTGCGTATGATGACAGTTCTTTCACTTTCGATAAAAGAAAATTGTTCTTGCTAAAATCATTTCCTGGTTGCTCTTTAAATTATGCGATGATGGATGGAAAACAATTTAAGTCTTTTGTTTATTGTTTTCTGTAATCTTCATTTAGAGTTTACATTATAATGTTTTTAACAAACCCCCCTTAAACTCTCAATGGAGATTATCCAGTAGTTTGAGTTTGTTTCTATTTTCTATGTATTCAGGTTTGGGTTCCGGTTTTGTAAGGATGTCGGCAATCATTGATTTGCTTGGACAATAATGTAGCTGGATTATTCCGTTTTCTTTAAGCTGTTTAATTAGATGATACTTGATATCAATGTGCTTTGTTCTGTTGGAATATTTTCCAGATTCTGTCATCTTTATGCAAGAGATGTTATCTTCGAAAATAGTAATTGGCAATTGTTGTGGTACGCCAAGATCTTCTAATAATTTTAATAACCACGTCAATTCTTGCGTAGCACTGGCCGCTGCTACAAACTCTGCTTCTGCAGAAGATTGTGCAATGCAGGTCTGCCTTTTCGTGATCCACATTATAGGATTTTTTCCTAGTAAGAATAAATTTCCTGTAGTTGACCTTCTTGTCTTTAAATCACCCCCCCAATCCGAATCACTATATATTTCCAAGATCGGTGGTTCTTGTGTGCTGATTACCAAATTTAGGTTTTTTGTTGAATTTAGGTATCTTATAAGTCTTTTGACTCCTTTCCAGTCCGATTCGGAGGGGGTTTCGTTTTTTCTGCTTAAAATGTTTACAGCTACAAGTATGTCTGGTCTTGATATCGTGGCGATGTATAACAATGCACCTATTGCTTGACGGTATTTCGTGTTGTTTGGCATTTGTTTACCTTCATCATTTAATCGCTGAAATCCTACCTCCATTGGAGTGCTGTATGGTTTAGATTCTGTTAAGTTGAATTTTTTTGCTACTTCTTCTATCTTTGCAGTTTGATTCAGTTTGAATCCATTCTGCGTTTTTTCTATTTTTATTCCGAGGTAGTTGTTTATTTCTCCTAAATCTTCAAGAGTATATTCTGTTTTCAATTTATTTATTATATCTTTTATCTGGTCATCATTTCCTGCAATGAGTATATCATCGACATACACTATGATGTAAATACTATTTTCCCCTTGTTTTTGTATGAATAAACAAGTGTCTGCTGTACTTTGTGTGAAGTTTAATTCTTTAAGTGTTTGGGTAATTTTTATATACCAAGCTCGTGCTGCTTGTTTTAGGCCATAAATTGCCTTTTCCAATCTACACACTTTGAAAGGTTCTTTTGTGTCTATGTATCCATCAGGCTGAGACATATATACCTCTTCTTCCAGTTCTCCATGTAGGAAAGCTGTTTTAATGTCAATGTGATGTATTTTTAACTTATGATATGCTGCGGCAGTTAAAAAGCTTCTGAGTGTCGTGTGTGACACCACTGGCGCATATGTTTCGTCATAGTCTATCCCGTATTTTTGTCCGTAACCCTGAGCTACGAGCCTAGCCTTGTATCTTTTTATTTTTCCAAATTCATCATATTTTGCTTTAAATGTCCATTTTGATCCGATTACTTTAGCTCCTTGTGGTGGATGCACTAATGTCCATGTTTTGTTTTCTTTAAGTGAATTTATTTCCTCTCGCGTCGCATCGATCCAGTTCCTTTTTTCGTGTGGGTTCTCAAGATTTATCATTTCTTGCCAACTTTTGGGCTCATATATTGGATTGTGCCGGACTGCATAAGCAAATCTGTCCGGTGGTACTCCTTTATTTTCCCTTTCGGATCTTCTAACGTGTTGTGTTTGTAAAGATGTGGATGGTGTATCTGTATCGATGTTTTCTGGTGTTAGATTTAGTTCCATTACATTTTTTTCTTTCTGCTGAGCCTGTTTTTTGATTTCAGACTTTGAATCATTTGTGTTTGTATTTTCATTAGTGTTTGCGTTATCTATTTTGTTTTCGATAAATTTTACTGATCTAGCTAGTATGACTCTTCCATCACTGGTGTAGATTCTGTACCCTTTAGAGCGATTGTCATACCCGACGAAAGTGCCCTTTTCTGCTCTATTATCAAGTTTTCCTCGTTTAAATTTATGTATATAGGCATATGCGGTACAGCCGAAAACCTTTAAATATTTTATGTTTGGTTTTCTACCTAGCCAAAGTTCATATGGTGTGGTGTTGATGGATTTAGAAGGCAGTCGATTTTGCAAATGGTTTGCGGTACATATGGCCTCTCCCCATAATTTATGTGGGAGATTTGCTTCGTTTAGCATGCTCCTAGTCATATCCAGAAGCGACCTGTTTTTTCTTTCTGCAACCCCGTTCTGACTTGGAGAATATGGGACGGTAAGTTGGTGTTCTATGCCATTATACTTTAGGTACTTTTCAATTTCGTCATTTATATATTCGCCGCCATTGTCGGATCTGATCGCAGTTGGCATTTTACCAAATTTATTTTTAACTGTAGCGATGTATTCTTTTAATTTTTCAAACGCGTCACTCTTATTTGACATTAGGTAAATTATACAAAACCTCGAAAAGTCATCGATGAAAGTGATGAAATATCTTTTCCCCCCTATAGTGGGTGTGTTTATAGGGCCACATACATCAGTGTGAATTAATTCTAGTCTTTCTTTGGCTCTATATGCTCCTGATTTTGGGAATGGTGTTTCGTTTGTTTTTGATTGAATGCATACCTCACATACATTGTTGTGTTTACATTTATTTATCGTTACACCGCTTACTAATTCTTTAGACACCATGTTTTTTATTGTGTCGTAATTTCTATGGCCCATTCTTCTGTGCCATAAATCTATACAATTTGCATTTGTGCAATTATACGTTACATTTGTGTAGTAGCTACTATTTTCATCTTCGTTTACGTGTATTTCATACAAATTGTTTTTTAATTTACCTTGGAGTATTGTTTCACCTTTGTGTGTAATGTTGCACCTATCCCTTTCAAAATGTACCTGGCATCCGTTTTTTGTTGCCCTGCTAACTGATAACAGATTGGTTTCAATATCTGGTACGAACAGAACATCCCTTAGTGTTACTTGTTTATTATTTTTTCCGGTTTGAATAACAACTTCACCTGATCCATATGAAATCAATTTGCTACCGTTTGCTACAGTGACATTTGTTTCAACATTGTTTGTTATTTTTGTAAACATTTCTTTTGAGTTTACGATATGGCTGGAACTTCCGCTATCTACAATAAAGGTTTTTTTATTATCAGGTTGCTCTGTAAGTAAGGCTACATCATTTTTTTCATATACAGCATTTTTTCTGCCTTCAGTGTTTTCTTCAAAACATAGCGAAGTGGAATGGTTTTTAGTTTTATTTTGCTTGTTTTGAGTGTAAGTGTTATTATTTTTCCCTTTTAGGAACCAACATTCTTTATTTGTGTGGTTTTTCATTTTACAGTGTGAACAATATTTGTTCATTCTTTTATGATCAGAGTTGACAGATTTTCCTTGAGCTTTATATGCTCTGGTGTTATTTTCTGAATTTTCAGAGCTTTCCGTTCGGCGGATATATTCATCCGTTAATTTATTTTTTATAAATAGTACTGTAAGTTCAGGTTCTGGACGGGCCTCAAGAGCCGTCACTAATGTATCGTAAGAAGGGGGAAGTGAACACAATAGTAAGGCGGAAATATGGGAATCTGTGATGTTTTCTCCTATGGCAGATAGTTTATCCACAATTTCTAGAATTTTAGTAATGTGGGCTATCATGTTACCACCTTCATTTAGTTTTGTGCTGTACAGTTTTCTTAATAAGTACAGCTTGCTGGAGAGATTGGATCTCTCATGAATTTGTTTTAGAGTGTCCCATGTTTCCCGCGCCGAATTCAAATTTTTAACGTGTACTATTTGACTATCTTCAATACTGAGATTAATTAACGCTCTGGCTTTCCTGTCTTTTTTGGCCCAGTCTGTGGTTATGGGGGTTGGAACCTCTTCCGTAATAACTTCAATTAAGTCTTCACGAATCAACAGCATTTCAATTTTAAATCGCCAATTTGAGTAATTATTGGCATTTAGTTTTTCAATTGTTGTGCTGTCTTTTACAGTAGCCATGATATTGTTATAGAAAAGTTTTTTTCTTTCTTTAAGTTTGCTAAATTGTTTAATTATGGACTGCCTGACCTGATTTTGTTTTTATTTCTGTCTCATTAATCAAATTGTTAGCGATAATTAGCATAACATGTTAATTGCATGAGTACGCCCTCATCAGTTTTACTAAAACAGTTATGTAATAGAAAAAAGCCAGGTAAGATTGACTTACCTTCAATTAGTTTTCATCTCAAAGCAGGCTGTCCAGTTTCTGGTATCCATATTTTGTATCCACTTTTAAATGTATGAAGATATAATCACATATTAGTAATCACACTGTAAATAAAAACACTGGTGCATTTAGAAAAACTAATATTGTATTTTACTTGATTAGGTATATGCGGAGCTCTGACAAACAGCTCCTTTCTCTACTACAACATATTCATATCTGTAAAAAATACAAGAAAAATTATTATTATGTTACAATGAAAAACAAAATTTATTATTTGAATGTTTATATCGTGAAAGTAATTTAATGTTTATTGAAATTAATGAGTTTTTGATGACAATGTCCTTGATAGTTAATTATCACTTATTTACTATAAATCAATTTCATTATTTGCAGATTATACTCCTTTTTGTAAACAACTGAAGGTTATGTTGCGTATGATGACAGTTCTTTCACTTTCGATAAAAGAAAATTGTTCTTGCTAAAATCATTTCCTGGTTGCTCTTTAAATTATGCGATGATGGATGGAAAACAATTTAAGTCTTTTGTTTATTGTTTTCTGTAATCTTCATTTAGAGTTTACATTATAATGTTTTTAACAGGGTACTTCTAGGTTATCCCGTCGACGAAAAAATTATCGCCAAATTTTAAGATTAAATGCCAATAATGGATGATCGTGAATGTCACATTCAATGACATTAAATACGATTCACATGTTTAGAATGTCATTAAGCGATTTTTATTTCGGCTTTTTGTTTGTATTTTTATTAATATTTTACTAATTATTTCTTTTTTCGTTATTTAAAATAAAAAATTATGTCAATGTGTATAATTTGGCTATTAGTTTGGCGATTTGTATAATTTGGCGAAATTGGTCGACGGGATAACAGAGAAGTACATATTTTAGTAGTAGAAAAAAATGGGGGGAAAACAAGTACATCGGAAAAAAGTATCTAGGAAAACCAAAATTTCTTTTCAGGAACTAAATGTAAGATTTTTTAATTATGATCATATAACGTCCTAATTTACACAAGGAAAAGATATAGAGTAAAACAAAAACTTCACATTCTATCCATATCTTAAATAGCATTCAATTGATTTTAAATAGGGATGTAATGTCAAATATGCATTAGGCTATTTAGTTGGCACGAAAATTTTGTTATTTTGTCTGATAAGATAACCGGGCTAATGTTTATTAAAAATATATATATATTTACCTTTATTTAATTTTGTTAAATTTTATAAATCGTTTCATTCTGTAGTTATTAATTAAACGGTGGTGTATTTAACTGTAACCGCAACTTAAGTAAAAATGTAAATAGAATGTTTTTATGTAAGCGGCAGTTGTGTTCTATGCCGATTGTGTGTATCTGTGATCGTCTGCTGTAAATAATGTGTCCGTATTAAATAAGTTCTTTTAGTAAGATGAAAGTATTATTCTTCTAAAGTACATATCTCTTTGTCAATGATGTTAAATCGATATTTAGTTCACATATTAAAATAATATGTGATATCTGGCGACGATGTATGGGATAAAAAGTGTCGGATTCACGCTCATTAGATGCCGAAGAGTGCCAAGGTAAAAAATTCTTTTTGTATTTATCTTTAAAGAAGATTTAAAATGGAGCAGTTGGTTCAAAGTTTAATAGAACAAAATAAAATTTTATTAGAGAAATTAACCACTTTTGCCGATCCGAAAACGCAAGAAGCTAAAGTTTCAGTTCAATTTGAAAAATTTGATGAGACAGATGAAGCTTTTGATTCTTTCTTAGAACGCTTCGAAGCTTTCATGGATATTCAAAATGTTCCGGATGGCAAACGTGGGAAAGTTTTTATTTCTAGTTTGTCAGCAAAATTATATAATTTGTTGAAAAACCTGCTAGCTCCTGACAATCCTTCCGATAAAGATTACCTTATTCTAAAAAATACATTAAAAGCTCATCTCACTCCGACGCCGCTTATAATTCCTAGTAGGCATGTGTTTCTAAATCGTAAGCAACGGGAGGGAGAAAGTGTCAGTGCTTTTATGGCTGAACTTCGCTCCTTGGCAATTCCTTGTCAGTATAAACAAGAAATGTTGAACACGATGTTACGGGATGTTTTCGTAAGCGGGCTAAGGGATAGAGCAATATTAGATAGACTTTTTGAGGAAGATGATATAGATATTGAGAATACCTTGAAAATTGCTTTAGCTATGGAGAAAGCTATGAAAGGGGCAAATGAGATAATGGGTAAATCTTTAGAAATTAAAGAATTTAGCGTGAGGAAAAATAATGAGCAGTCAAAATTTGTTTCGCAAAAGAAAAACTTTGGAAGACAAAATCTTTCGGGAAAGAAAGTAAAAACGAGCTGTACACGGTGTACAGCAACGGATCACGATAAATATTCCTGCAGATTTAAATTAGCTAAGTGTCATTTTTGTCAAAAAATCGGGCACATTCGAAAAGCTTGTTTTGCAGCGAATAAAGGGTTAAAAGGGAACACGGTAAAACAAAAGCAGGTAGATACCCTGTATTCTAGTGAAAATGTTATCCCAATGTATTCTTTTGATTTGAACTCGCTGAAAGAGGAGGAGCAAAGAAAACCCCCAATTATGTTAACAGTAAATATTGAAAATAAACCTGTGAGTATGGAACTTGATACTGGAGGGGCCGTCTCGGTAATGAGCATAAAAAAATTTCGTGAGATTTCGAAAAAAAGAATTCAACCCACAAAAGTAGTTTTTAAAACATATAAAGGTGAAATAATTGTACCTTTGGGTTTTGTTACTGTTGATGTTGAATACAAAAATCAAAAATTTAAATTAAATTTGTATATTGTTAAGGAAAATTTGGATACAATTTTTGGCCGCGAATGGCTATATAGTATAAATTTGGACTGGAATTCTATAAAAGCAGTAAGAACATCTTATGACTATAATTTGAGTAAATTGTTAGAAGAGTATAAAGAGCTTTTTAACGATAAGTTAGGGGAAATTAATAATTAGGAAGTAAAGTTGGAACTTAAATCTGATGCAGTGCCAAAATTTTGTAGAGCTAGACCTGTACCTTTTTCTTTAAAAGATAGGATTGAACAAGAAATTGATAGGCTTGAAAAGGAAGGCATCATAGAGAGAGTAGAGACCTCTGATTGGGCAACACCAGTTGTCCCGGTTGTAAAAACAGATGGGTCTATACGCCTATCGCACAAAATCGATGCAAACGGTATACATAAGACTGATGAGAAAATTTCTGCGATTTCAAAAGCTCCTAGACCCACTAACGTACAGGAAGTACAAAGTTTTTTAGGGCTTGTTAACTTTTATGGAAAATTTTGTCCTAATTTGGCTACAATAGCGAATCCTTTGTATAAACTAACACAGAAAGGTGTGAAATGGGTTTGGTCAAAGGATTGTCAGGAAGCTTTTGAAAAAATTAAAAACGAAATTTGTTCTCCGCGTGTCCTAATGCATTATGATCCATCACTGCCATTGATATTGGCAACTGACGCATCTCCTGTAGGAGTAGGGGCGGTTCTTTCCCACTCTTTACCTGACGGAACGGAAAGACCAATAGCTTTCGCCTCCAGAACCCTCACAAAAACTGAGCAAAAATACGCTCAGATTGATAAAGAAGCACTAGCAACTGTGTGGGCTGTCAAGAAATTTTATCTTTACCTAAAAGGGAGACGATTCACATTATTAACTGACCACCAACCTTTAGTAGCCATCTTCGGATCGAAGAAAGGTCTTCCAGTTCTGGCAGCGACAAGATTGTTACATTATTCTTTAGTATTACAATCTTTCCAGTTTGACATTAAGTATCGTAATACAAAACAACATGGTAACGCTGACTTTCTGTCTAGGCTGCCGTCCACCTCTGAACAGCTAGACGTTAAAGATGAAATTGATCTATTTCAGTTAGCACAAATAGAAACTCTTCCTATCACAGCTAGAGACTTAGCCAAAGAAACTCTTTTGGATGCAGACCTCGCCCCATTGCTGAATATTTTACAGAATGGAGGAATTTTAAGAGGGAGAGAAGCAGAATATAGTCTGCAAGATGGTTGTGTCATGTTAGGCCAGCGTGTGTGCGTTCCCAAAAAGTACCAGGTTTAGGTGCTTGAAGAGTTACATCATGGTCATCTGGGTGCTGTTAAGATGAAAGCTATCGCTAGATCGTATGTTTATTGGAAGAACATCGATAAGGATATAGAAAATTGCTCAAAGAATTGTGTAGACTGTGCTCGGTACAAAACCGACCCACAGAGAGTAAAGGTGCATTGCTGGGAGTATCCTAGTGCACCGTGGCAACGTATTCACATAGATTTTGCTGGGCCTATCTTTGAATATATGTTCCTGATTATAGTAGATGCTCATTCCAAGTGGTTGGAAGCTTATCCAATGAAATCCACCACAGCAACCAAAACCATCGAATGCTTAAGAGATTGTTTCGCTCGATTTGGATTGCCACTCATGCTGGTAAGTGACAACGGTCCACAGTTTACATCATTTGAATTTGAGATGTTTATGCGTAATAACGGCATTAAACACAAGACCACTGCGCCATTTAAACCATCTAGCAATGGGCAGGCCGAAAGATACGTCTTTACAGTCAAACAATCTCTAAGAGCAATGCAAAATTATAGTGGCACAATACAACAAAAATTAAGTACGTTCCTTATGCAATACAGAAAAGCTCCAAACCTCACGACACTTCATAGTCCAGCCATGCTTATGTTGAAAAGAGAGATTCGGACGAGAATCGATCTGCTGCGTCCTGATCTTAAGAGTAGAGTGGAAGAAAAAGTTCGTAAAGGAACTTATGAATTCTCGGATAGAGGATTCCAAATTGGCGACAATGTCGCTGTACGAAATTACCGACAAGGCGACAAGAGATGGAGGTTTGGAAAAATCGTTAGAAAAGATGGACAGCTACATTACACTGTCGATGTAAATGGCCAATTGTGGCGTAGACATGTCGATCAAATACGGGATGGTGGAGACATAGAGGAAAATGAAAGCGAGCTCCGACGATCCTTTTCAAAACCTGCCATTCCTGTGCAAAATGTTGATGTTCCGACAACTAGTGCTGAGTTAGCACAATCACCTACTAGTGTGGAGGTGGAGACGACTGATGCAACGCCAGTCTCAGTTACTACATCAGAGCATGCGCCACTCAGTGTCCACGGTTCAACTCCAACACCACAACCAGTTCGCCGATCTACAAGAATTCGGAAACCTCCTCAGCGATTGGACTTGTAGTGATAGTTTAGGAAAGGAGGAGATGTGGTGTATTTAACTGTAACCGCAACTTAAGTAAAAATGTAAATAGAATGTTTTTATGTAAGCGGCAGTTGTGTTCTATGCCGATTGTGTGTATCTGTGATCGTCTGCTGTAAATAATGTGTCCGTATTAAATAAGTTCTTTTAGTAAGATGAAAGTATTATTCTTCTAAAGTACATATCTCTTTGTCAATGATGTTAAATCGATATTTAGTTCACATATTAAAATAATATGTGATATAAACTTTTCAATACTACTTGATTATCCCGTCGACCAATTTCGCCAAATTTTACAAATCATCAATTTATTCACCATGTAATTCATATTGACGTAATTTTTATTTTAAATAACGAAAGAAGAAATAAATTAGTAAAACATCAATAAAAGTACAAATAAAAAGTTGAATTCAAAATCATATTATGGCATAACAAACATGGGTAACCTATTTAATGTAAACTGAATGTAATCTTTATGATAATCCGTTATTGGCATTTAATTTTATAATTTGGCGATAATTTTTTGGTCGAAGGGACAATCAATTATCACCGGTTTTTATTCATTTTTATTTTCTTTTGAAAATAATAGAAAATAGTTAATAGAAGTACTACTTGGTTATCCCGTCGACCAAAAAATCATCGCCAAACTATAATATTATATGCCAATAATGGATGATCGTGAATGTCGAATCCAATGACATTAAATAGGATGCACGTGTTTAAAACGCCATTAAGGGATTTTTATTTGGTCTTTTTATTTGTATTTTTTATTAAGATTCTACAATTTATTTTTTTTGTGTTATTTAAAATGAAAATTATGTCTATATGTATAATTTCGCTATGAGTTTGGCAATTTGTATAGTTTGATCGACGGGATAACTAAGTAGTACCTTAATATATATGTATGTAATTGAAGTTTGAAAACTAAGCTTTTGCGAAATTGGCGTCAGAAGAATATCGCACAATGTCGTGCATATATGGCATCTGTGCCAGGAAAGCATCAAATGAAAAAAACACATGGTGGTGTAAAAAACTTTTGTGATGGTGTGAAGTGAATGCAACATTTACGATCAGCAATTATTGGCATTTAAAAGTATTTTTGTTTGAGATATTCTCGAAAAAGCATTGCAAAGATATACTTTCCCTCTCCCTTCCATTTCCAAAAGTACTAAATTTCAAATTATGAAAAAAAATCAGAGTTTACTTAAAACCGTGCATAAAAATTATAGTAATTATCCTCATTTTTCTAATAGAAATTCTCAATTTTCCGTTATTGACAAACTCTACTTTAAAATCGCCAAATTGCATTATGATCATCGCCACTGAATATATAAATAATGCCATATTTGCAAACTTATCGGTCCAAAAACGGTGGAACCTTGGTTTACGGCCGCCTCTGTTTTTGACAAGTTCGGTTTATGACCAACTTCAGTGATCAAAATTTTACTCTTACGGCATAAGATAACTCGATTCGCGACCAAAGCTGTCGAATAGCTCAGTTGGCAACCCTCACATAACTCTTGTTATAAGTCAAGTTTGGAGTAAAGTGCGCGTATCAGAGTGCTTTGTGACCTTCAGTACAGTAAAAAATTTAACTTATTGTTTTAATTTTAATCAGTTTCGCGAAATTTTAGCTTTTATTATGACTTCTAAGAATGAAAAAAGCGTTTAGTGATAGCAGTAGTAAGAAGCTTAATCGAATTACTGATCAATTATGAAAAGAAGTAGTGACAAAACTTAAGAACGATGATAGTGTAATCAAAATAGCTAAACAATCCGGTGTAGATGAACCGTCAATTACTCTGATGATAAAGAACTAGTCGGATATGGTAACCCCAAAATTATTTTCTATCTCATGCATTTAATGCGTCAAAATTCATTATTACAGTGTCAAAATCAAATGACAGTCATATGCTCACCGTGAGGATTCTAAAGACATGAAATTCCGAACATTAGTTTTTGAAATAGGACTGTTGCGGATATCGGGAAAAATACAGCCTATATGCGACACTTGTTGGGAGATTTACCCAAAACACGTAATGAGCAATAATATAAATCAAAGTGTGCCTAAATCTCAAGTTTGATGAAAATTTGTGTATTAATTCCTGCGATAGAGATATTGTGGTAATCAGAACAATTCAGCATAGCAGTGCCATGTGTTTGGTTATTGAAACCAAAACGTAAACAAAGCCAATTCATGTAAAGATTAACTGAATTTGATGTTTGATGAAAATCCGTGCGTTAATTCCTGAGATAGAACTACTGCGAAAATAATGAAAAATGCAACACGATTAAGCCATCTGTTGAACGATTTAAATCAAAATGTAAACAGCATCAATTTATATCAGGGATTACCTGAATCATGGCCCACTAGAACTAAAGGCCTGTCTATTTGAGATTAATGTAGGAAGTCTTCCGCCAGAGGACGCTGATACTTTGCCTAAGTTATTCAGACCAATCATGTAAACTAGACCGGGCGGCGGCGACACGAATGACTACGTCATCGAGTTACGGGATGAAATCATGATGTAGGATAAGATTATTAGGTGTAGATTAAGGAATGGCTGGTCTGCCTCGTCATTTCTTGGTACGATATGAGTAACAGCGGGCGCCAACACGCCATTTTGGCGTCACTTTCACGTCATCGAGTTACGAGATGAAATTGGTGCCAAATTAAAGCTAAAATAAAGTATTTTAAGAATATTTCGGTCTGCCTGCGCATATCCTGGCACAAACCCTCGGCAGACTGAAATTTATAACAAAAAATGACGTTATAATGTAAAATTCAACATGACTACGTCATCGAGTTACGGGATGAAATCATGATGTAGGACAAGATTATTGGGTGTAGATTAAGGAATGACTGGTCTGCCTCGTCATTTCTTGGTACGATATAAGTAACAGCGGGCGCCAACTCGCCATTTTGGCGTCACTTTCACGTCATCGAGTTATGAGGTGAAATTGGTGCCAAATTAAAGCTAAAATAGAGTATTTTAAGAATATTTCGGTCTGCTTGCGCATATCCTGGTACAAACCCTCGGCAGACTGAAATTTATAACAAAAAATGACGTTATAATGTAAAAATCAACATGACTACGTCATCGAGTTACGGGATGAAAACATGATGTAGGACAAGATTATTGGGTGTAGATTAAGGAATGACTGGTCTGCCTCGTCATTTCTTGGTACGATATGAGTAACAGCGGGCGCCAACTCGCCATTTTGGCGTCACTTTCACGTCATCGAGTTACGGGATGAAACTGGTGCCAAATTAAATCAAAAATAAAGTATTTTAAGAATATTTCGGTCTGCCTGCACATATCCTGGTACAAACCCTCGGCAGACTGAAATTTATAACAAAAAATTACGTTATAATGTAAAAATCAACATGACTACGTCATCGAGTTACGGGATGAAATCATGATGTAGGAGAAGATTATTGGGTGTAGATTAAGGAATGACTGGTCTGCCTTGTCATTTCTTGGTACGATATGAGTTACAGCGGGCGCCAACTCGCCATTTTGGCGTCACTTTCACGTCATCGAGTTACGGGATGAAACTGGTGCCAAATTAAAGCTAAAATAGAGTATTTTAAGAATATTTCGGTCTGCCTGCGCATATCCTGGTACAAACCGTCGGCAGACTGAAATTTATAACAAAAAATGACGTTATAATGTAAAATTCAACATGATTACGTCATCGAGTTACGGGATGAAATCATGATGTAGGACAAGATTATTGGGTGTAGATTAAGGAATGACTGGTCTGTCTCGTCATTTCTTGGTACGATATGATTAACAGCGGGCGCCAACTCGCCATTTTGGCGTCACTTTCAAGTCATCGAATTACGGGATGAAACTGGTGCCAAATTAAAGCTAAAATAGAGTATTTTAAGAATATTTCGGTCTGCCTGCGCATATCCTGGTACAAACCCTCGGCCGACTGAAATTTATAACATAAAATGACGTTAGAATGTAAAATTCACCATGACTACGTCATCGAGTTACGGGGTGAAATCATGATGTAGGACAAGATTATTGGGTGTAGATTAAGGAGTGACTAGTCTGTCTCGTCATTTCTTGGTACGATATGAGTAACAGCGGGCGACAACTCGCCATTTTGGCGTCACTTTCACGTCATCGAGTTACAGGATGAAATTGGTGCCAAATTAAAGCTAAAATAAAGTATTTTAAGAATATTTCGGTCTGCCTGCACATATATATTCGGGACCGAATATATATATGTGAAGGCAAGATAAATCGCTAGCTTCAGAGCCCCGCCCACTCACTAACCGAGTTTCAATATCTTTAATTTGTCTAATTTTTCTGTTAAATTTGTCCCGTTTCAATTCCACTTATTATTTTTTTCTTTTTTATTAAGAGTGCAAGGCTATTCGGGTCGTAAGTAAAAGATTTTGCCGCTATCCGTGGTCGCCTGCCGGCGATAGCGCTGTCGCGCAACAGACTAGGTCTGTTTGGGTCGTAGGTAGGGGTCGTCAACAAAAATTGGTCGCTCAACGCGACGGTTGACCCACTCACTCACCCCCAACCGCCGTCTGAGACATACATATTTGGGATGAAGGCAAGAGAAATCGCTAGCTTCAGAGCCCCGCCCACCCACTAACAGAGTTTCAATATTATTCATTTGTCTAATTTTTCTGGAATCATGAGGCAGACCAGTCATTCCTTATCTACACCCAATAATCTTGTCCTACATCATGATTTCATCCCGTAACTCGATGACGTAGTCATGTTGATTTTTACATTATAACGTCATTTTTTGTTATAAATTTCAGTCTGCCGAGGGTTTGTACCAAGATATGCGCAGGCAGACCGAAATATTCTTAAAATACTCTATTTTAGCTTTAATTTGGCACCAGTTTCATCCCGTAACTCGATGACGTGAAAGTGACGCCAAAATGGCGAGTTGGCGCCCGTTGTTACTCATATCGTACCAAGAAATGACGAGGCAGACCAGTCATTCCTTAATCTACACCCAATAATCTTGTCCTACATCATGATTTCATCCCGTAACTCGATGACGTAGTCATGTTGATTTTTACATTATTACGTCATTTTTTGTTATAAATTTCAGTCTGCCGAGGGTTTGTACCAGGATATGCGCAGGCAGACCGAAATATTCTTAAAATACTCTATTTTAGCTTTAATTTGGCACCAGTTTCATCCCGTAACTCGATGACGTGAAAGTGACGCCAAAATGGCGAGTTGGCGCCCGCTGTTACTCATATCGTACCAAGAAATGACGAGGCAGACCAGTCATTCCTTAATCTACACCCAATAATCTTGTCCTACATCATGATTTCATCCCGTAACTCGATGACGTAGTCATTTGTGTCGCCGCCGCCCGCTCTAAACCCTGAACCAAAACAATGACACGTGTGCAAACATGTGCACAGAACAGAAAGCAGCTTATTCAATGCTAATTTGGGCAGGGTTTGCGTCACGTGAACTTACACGTGGTTCAATGAAATGGTTCAAGGTTTGAAGCTGAATCCAGCTTCACTTTTTAGGCGGTTTTTCGCGAAATGGTTTGGCCGGTACTATATAGTCGGCGTTGCCTGAATATAATTTTTTTAATCCCATGCATTAGTTTTTAAGATAGAGCGCCCAAAAAATTTATGTCACATACAGAAATTCAGATACAAGAATGGATCGTGAACTGAGGTTCCACTGTATATTATATAAAAATTTAATTACAGCTGGTGATTTCAATGTCAATTTTACAAATAATACTAGAAATGAATTTTCAGTATATTTTCATCCTTGGTTTGACATAAATCTATTAAGGCTGTATTTCGAGCGACTTTCTCCAAGGAAGATAACTTAACCTATAATTTCCCTGAAAATATCCTAGAATATTATTCAATAATTGGAATAAGCTATTCCAATGGATATCAGGAAGGAGAAATAAAAATATTTTACTTATTTTTTTTTAATTTAAATGTGAAAACTCGTTTTTATGTGCTTTGACTATAAAGTTATGTTTAGCGACCTTTGGGTGCCATGATCACAAAAATCGCGCTAACAGCGGAAATATTTCATATTTATAACATCTGATTTTTAAAACAAGTAAATAAGAATGCCACAAATCCTATGCGAAAAGAATAAAAATTTCTATTCGCATTATTTTTCTATAAAATATGTATTATCTAAAATTAATTGAATCTGTCAATTTATGTACGAATAAATTAAAATTAATTTCGTTTTTTTACGTTTTTTGTCCATTGATTAAATAGTTTAATATTGAGCGAAATAAGAAAAAGTACTGGGAATATTTAAAAGCAACTGAGGTTTTTTTATATTCAATATATAATTATAAAAAAATTTAAATGACTAGTATTAAAAAATGCTCTGACGAGCACCAAAAAAGGTTAATATGTTTTTAAAGTATGAAAAAGTGTTTGACAAGAGCTTCTAATTGAAAAAGAGAAAGACAAGGGGTCCCTTCTTGGCTGCAATTCACTGTCAATGCCAAATTTGAAAAAATCATATTTGCGCTTTTTCCATATAGAAGAAATCTGCGTAAAACTTTCAATCGTGCTTTACATGTTAACTGCATTGTTGACGCTGCATCAACTGCACTACAAATCAGTTTTCTGAGCTGTTTTACACTGCGACAGTTTATGGTGGGACTACGTGAATGTGATACGCTGCAGGCAGTGTTGAATGCAGGAGGTGGGCCGGGGGGACATTCCCTCCCGAAGATATCAAATGCCCCCCCCTCCCAATAAAATTTGAGATTTTGTGTTTTTAATGGTAAAAAAGTATGATTCCCTTAGAACTCTATTCTATTAAAGCCACAGAAGACCCTCCCGGAGAAAAGTGTCTGAATTCAACACTGGCTGCGGGAAGTATGGTTTTTGGCCCTATTTTGCTTTACATTCATGTTTAATCACCCTTCGTCTTTTCTAATTATGCCTTTACACTATACAATTTTATCGTAACAGTGACTGATTTCTTTTATATGGAAAAAGCGCAAATATGATTTTTTCAAATTTGGCATTGACAGTGAATTGCAGCCAAGAAGGGACCCCTTGTCCTTTCTCTTTTTCAATTAGAAGCTCTTGTCAAACACTTTTTCATACTTTAAAAACATATTAACCTTTTTTGGTGCTCGTCAGAGCATTTTTTAATACTAGTATATATATAAGTGTTACAAAGCAACAGTAGCAGGTTGTTTGTATGTTTTATTTAATATTTTTCATTTCTAAATAAATCGTTTTTTGTAAAACATTTATTTTATTTACTGAAAGTGTTAAAAATTATTAAATATCAAGATGGTTAGGCTTGTTTTTCTGTTATAGCAAAATGTTTCATAGGTTGATATTTAACAGCCTGGTAAGTATTTTTCTGTTATGTTATATCTAGTCCGGTCAATTTAGACATTCGAAGTTACATAAATTCCCACCAAGCTGAAAATCGGTAAGATTGTTTCAAATATCATTAAAAATAAAATTTGAAAGTTCCCCATCTTTCCCCTGTAAGGAAAAAATTTTATTCAAGGTCAAAGGTCAAAAAATGAGTTTTTCGCGATTTTCAGCAAAACGGTAAGTTTTATCATAAAAATGCCTCAGAGAAAAATTGTAGATCATAAAATTATCTACAAAAAATTTAGTAATACTTTTTTTTCTACGATCCACCGTTTTTGAGGTATAACGATTCAAAAAGTTGTAATCGTCATAATATGCACACGTTTCCACGCCACCTATGAGGTAGTGTACTTAGCGCGTTTTATTTTTACGTGGTTTCCCCAGTAGGCCTATTCCACGGGTCTCTTTTGATCCTGTTTAATTTGAAATTATTGAAAAATAATGGATATTAGCAGAGATTGAAAAGATAAAAGCAATTTAAGTTTTAAAAAAAAAGTAATGAAATTTAATCGTCCGAGTCATAACTTTCAAATTCTTCTTCTTGTTCTTCTTCTTGATCTTCTTGTTCTTGTTCGTCTTGTTCTTGTTCTTCTTGTTCTTGTTCTTCTTCATCTTCATCCTGAGTGCATGTCAACTGCGTTAATAGCGATGTATCGCATGTTGCCTCGTTGGAATCAAACGGATCCTCTACTGTTGGTGATTCAATATTAGAGCACAACCGGCCTTGACAATGTGTACATGCCGGAGAACAGAACAGACCGACTTTTTTGCAACCACATTTAGCACTGCATCCCTTTTTGCAGTTGCAAAAAATCGAGTTCAGCAGTTTTTCTGGCGCAGGTGGAAGTAAAGTGTGCACTGGTTCTAATGAATTGTTGACCAACTTCCAACCCCAGTCTGTAGGGTCTAGCTGATAACCAAGCCACACTTGAACTTGGTAATATACCCTAAAAAGATGTTGATGAGCAGCAACTGAGGTTGGGGGAAGACAAGCTAATTGTACTTGTTTTTTACTTTTGGTGTTTTTAACGAAACATGCATACCTATACTTATCTAAGCAGGTAGTTTTTTTAGGAGCTCCGTAGATAGAAAGAAGAAAGCGAATGCCGTTAGTAATAATTTCTTGCCGAGTAGAATTACTATTTTTAAAAACTTCAGCACATTCAATTAAATTTTGTTTCTCAAATAGTTTGAAAACTGTTATTTTACCCCTCCTGTAAAATGCAGATGTCGTATCACAGCCAGTTATTGCGTGTAAAAATAGTACATGATTTTGGCACTTTGCAAAAGTAGATAAACTTTTTGATGAATACATTTCCGATTGATGTTGAGCTTTTCCTGGTTTTAAGAAGAAAATAGTTTTTTCAGTTGGAGTTCGAGCAGTCAGTAATACGAGTAAGTCTATATCTTCACCAACAACAATAGTTGTATTTGTCAAATTGAACTGCTCAATTGCTGTTTCAATTATCAATACATCAGCATCATTATTAGCTTGTCTTACCAATATATTTTCCGTAGTAAATCTTTCTTTCAACATTGAAATGAACCGAGACTTGTTGTCAGTATTAGAAAGAAATTTTTGTTGGCTGGTTGGAACTGTCATATTTTCATCAAATAAAATATCAATTGATGAAGATGTTGCTAAAGTTCGACGGCGCTGTTCTGCAGCTTTGGTATTTCTCGTGCAATCATTATAGCCATCAAATACGACAGTAACTCGGGAACCAAAATGTCGGCGTACATACTGTACGTATTTATCTAATGCAACATTGAATGTTTCTTCACTATCCCACACAACGCGATGTAGTAAGTATCCTCCGTCAATGATGTATGTCGCATTTGTGTTGTTAATATCAAAGTCTACCTTTTCGAAACAATCGTAAATTGCAGACTTCTGTGTTTTCCGCATCCCGATGTCATCAAATAACGATAGAGGGTAGGGAGATAGTTCATATTCAAAATAGTTTTCTATTTCATCTTGAAATGCTGCAGTAATACTCATGCGTTGGAACAACAATACAGGGTCTACAGGTACTTTTTCTTCACGAACTTTTATGGTACTAGTCATAGCTAAAAGAGGAACAACTTTGTCAGAGCGTTTTAATTTAATATTATTGAATGTGAGTCCTGTCATTTTTGCCATAGAAGCAAGCCCAACTTCACGAGCTTTATAACAATTGATTTTATCATCACCAACGACACCACTCGCAATAGAAACAATTTTGCTAACGTCTGGAAAAGGATCATGCGTTGAGAACCACTCTAAAAGTTTTCGTACATCTTTAGCATCTTTTTTCATTCGCGAATCACTTGCATCAACATGCTGCTCGGTCGTATCCATCCTAACGTTAGCGAGATCTTCTAATTTTTCACAAACGGTATTCATAGCATGCATACTATAAATCCATTTACTTATGACACTCTCTTTTGTACTTCTCCCGTGAGCAATACCTCCATTTGTCTTCATGGCTTTCATCATAGACTGCTCGATTACCATGTCCGTTGAAGTTCCACAACTTAATTTGTCAGAACGCCTAACTGTGAAAAATCCGTCTGAAAATCTTTCGTAAACTTCAGGATCTATCGAATTTTGTAACTGTTGCATATCCTGCAAGTAAAGGTGTGCAGACTTAGCATACGGAAAATGTCCAGATACGTGAAAATAAGGAAGCATTTCTTTGACACAGTTTAAATGAGCTTTCCAATCCCCCATACGCTCAGCTCTTAGGAACTCTTTAGCAATAGAAACCATATGAAAATACTGAATCCAAAGTTTTGCAGTTGGTCCTCGTTCTTCATATTCTTTTAATTTTTGATTCAATTTATTAAGTAAAGCTCCAGATACTTCATCATCATTTTCAATATCATTGTATGAAAGAGTGTTATCTAATATGTGCTCGATATTTATGATTAGATCTGCATCCACGATGTCATCAATTTCAACTTCTTTTTATATTATAATTGCTAAAGTAAGCTGAAGTAGTGTATGAGCTCGAATAGCTCTTGCGTAAGCATCACCATTGAGCATTTTTTCTAATGATTTTCCCGCATAGATTTCTGCGAGTACTTCTTTCATGCCGCTTCCTTGCATAATATAACCGATTGCTCCCAGAAAGGACATCAGTAGATGAAATCCTCCGAGTCTGACGATGACTTTTGATACTTCAGAGCCCTCAGGTGCGGCTGATACAATTTCTCGAGCTTTAGAGTACAGGGGCTGGTCGAAAGTCACGATGCATACATTGTGGCTATACCGTTTTGCATTTTCTAATGCACAAAGTAAAGTCGTATAGATAGTATTATAGTTACTGGCTGGTTGATGAATAAACGGTAAAAATGAAATTTGAGATTTAGAGTAATTTATATGATTATTTGTTAAACGTTCAATAAAACCATTCCAACCAGGTAAAGACTCATTTTTCCATTTTCCATAAAACCATACTGCATCAGTTTTTTTGAGGAAAGATACCGGTTCAGTTCCATAAACAAAACCTGTAACATTTATTTTACTGTAACCTACTACACCGTCATTTTGATAGATCTGTATCGGCACATGAGCTTTTGCTTTGAAATCTTTTGCTGAAAGAGCTTCTTTTATTCGTGGCATAGGCTCTTCTAGTAAAACTGAATTTTTAGGAGTAACAATTTGAATAATACCCATTATGTGGAGTGTGTTATTGCCGTCGAGCGTATTCACATTAATATCAGCATTGTCAGCAACGTATTGAATGAGTGTGCCACTTTCTGGTGATAGGACATGAGGAGAACGATGAAAAACTGCTGCTGCCTCATACATTATTGTTTCATTATAGGATGCACATAAACCAAATGACGAAAAGATTTGTATAAGACGTTTTGAACCGAATCTTCGATGAATAAAAACTGCGAGGCCTAGTTGTAATTTAGACTTAAAAGACCTTGGTCGAACAGCAGTCATGATACTATGGCAAATATTTGTGCATACTAATTTGAAATGATCTAAATTTGATCGTTTATTCTTTAAAATCACTCGTTCTACAAAATATGTCAACGATTCTGGGATTTTATTATTTAAATCTTCAAACATGCGACCTGGTGGGGGGTAGTTAGAATTATCAAACACTGCGGTTTGAATATCTTCGCGAATGATATCTGCAGCTGCCTCTAGGACTCTGAATCGTTCTTCTTTTTTATTCATTTTTTTTTCGTACCAGGCTTGATTCAAAATATCATGATAATTATCTACTAAGCATATGAATGTTGATGCTCCCGATTTCTCAGTGATAATAAGTTTATCGCCATACTTCAGTTTTAGTCGTAGCTTAATCGTTCTGTTATCTAAAGTCGTAGTTTTGCAAATATTCTTTAATTCGTTTAAAGTAAACTGACAGTCATCGCTATTTTGCATGTAAGTAAATATTTCCTCCATTGCCCGATCCGTAGCTTCGTCCTTAGGACGACCGATTTTAAGTCCAGTGGAAGGTTTCATGAAAGAAGCATAGCGATCGTGATGATATTTAGCTTCCGCAGCAACTAAATCATATTCAAATTCGAGTCGAGCAAGAACAGCATTTGCTGTAGTATCGTTACGAGTCCGAGCTATTTCCAGAATTGAATCTTTAAATTGAAGTGTACTTACTTGACTGATTCGACGGCGAATATTTGAGGATTTTCTTTTCTCATATTCTTCATTCAATTCCTGGCCACAAAATAGACATTGTTTTTTAGAACAAAAAGCTGATTCACTCGAACGTAATCTAGTACGGGGAGGACTTTCTGTAGATGTACTGGCTTCTTGTTCTTCACGTTGTCTTTTATTAGCTGCAGCAATAGAAGATTTTCGAGTATAATTTTTACGACAATTTTCATGTATTGTCATATATTTTTGATTTTTTAGATACTCCGAAAATTCATCTGCTCTTTCGATACTTGCATGAATTAATGTCTTCATACCACGTTCAACAGTAACAATTTCACTTTCAGTTAAAAGTTTAGCGCAAATAAAACAATATTCTGACATTTTTGTTATAAAACTCAAAACAGCACGATATAGGTTAGGATAAACACGTGTTTTCACTACCAACTGGCGTTCAAGACTAACAGTATTTCATTTATTATAGCAGGTGTAAGACCCTAGCAACGCACACAATTAAACAGGGGCAGATGTTTTCTCAAGGTTACGATCAAGGTTTTTCTATCATAAGGTTGTTCCATTTGAAGAACAGCCAATCAGAGTAGAGCAGGACTGAAACGTCACGCGGATGACAGAAACGGAGATCGAACAGCTGTGATAATGTAAATAGATGCGTAAAAAGTAGAAAAATGTGGTAAATAAATTTTTCAAAGCAGATCTTCGAAAGTAAATTGAATGAAATCACTCTCCTTATAAATTTTTGTAGATAATTTTATGATCTACAATTTTTGTCTGAGGTATTTTTATGATAAAACTTACCGTTTTGCTGAAAATCGCGAAAAACTCATTTTTTGACCTTTGACCTTGAATAAATTTTTTTCCTTACAGGGGAAAGATGGGGAACTTTCAAATTTTGTTTTTAATTATATTTTAAACAATCTTACTGATTTTCAGCTTGGTGGGAATTTATGTAACTTTACTCTTATTTTTTGGTTTAATTTGACCGGACTAATCTATCTATATAATAAAGGCCAAACGTATCTGTGCGTAACGCATACGTAATTTTGCGAATGGCAACACTTTTCGATGGAATTTTAATTTTGCAATTTTCGCTATTATAAAATTTTAAACTTCTAGACATAGCACGTTTTCGACATTTATACCATCGTATGGAGAAAAATATGCACGTTTAAATGCAGTTTGTTAGAAAACTGTATCTCAATTTGTTTTTGAGATATTAATTTTTTTAGTTTTTAGCTCATTTTCTCTAATGGTGGCAACTTAAGTATCGCATTTGTGTGGGAAAAAAAGGAAAAATATCCATAGAGTTAAAAAAAAAAAAAAAAAAAAAAAAAAAAAAAAAAAAGAAGATGAATAGAGATGCAGTTTGGTGGCTGGAGGTGACGCCAAAAAAGCATCTCTAAAATTCGATGCATTGCATGAAACACAACCACATGCTTTCGCTAGAATGCTAAAATATAATTATTATTATTATTTTTTTTTTTCATTTAGAAACAAAATGATGTTAAAGGATTTGGTCTCTGTTCTTAGAGATTGTTTTGTTTGGCCCGAATAAGAGACTTAAATTGGAAGAACAACGCCCATGAAACCGTTTTAATCGCATACTTCACCTCCATTTATCTCTTTTCTCCGTGAAAAATAACAGATCACTGTATATTTTAGTTGCAATTTTTTCATAGCAACATAGCAACCGAAAAAAATAGTAATTAAAAACATGTTATGTCAAAATATCGTCGGCTATAAAACCCAGTGAATGTTGTTGGTTTTATTTCGTTTTTTCCTATCAATTTAATAACTTTTAGTTCGTTGCAAACTTAATTTACAAAAAATACATCAATTAATCTTTACAAAAATGTATTTTAAAGAATATCTGTGTGTCATATTTTCTTAGTTGATTTTATAAACTGAAATAATGCAATTTTATTCTTTGGCAAGATCTTTGGCTAATAACTTCTGCGTCTAATACGGAAGTACCGATAATTTTCAAAGCTTTATATGATAACATAATTAATATTTGTCATATAAAATTGCTGTTTGGAATTAGTTGGCAGTTTAAAAAGCATATTACGTAGGAAAAATTTATTAGACTTTTCAATTTTAATTTTTTAAAAAAGTTTTTCACCTTTACTCTGTGACCCGGGAACCTCGGGTTCGGTGTACTAGTCATTTTAAAAGCTAAAAACAGGATATTATCTATTCATTATTTACATTTAAACATTTTTTTCTCAATTAAAGTATCACACAATATACATCATTTTTTGAATAAATATGTAAAATAACATCAAATTCCATGTATGTGAATTTCAAAAAGTTTCATGCGAAAGTTATTTTTTTATTAATTTTTAGAGAATTTTTGACAAGCGTTAGGCTTAACTGCGCGAAATCCTCCGGCCCAGAAGGTGAAATCAAATTTCCCCGCTCCGTCCTCAGATGCGCACTTCAAAATGCGCGCGCCGTCGCGAACGGGTTAAGCGTTTCTTCACGAATTTTAGCCAAAGTTTGAATTTTTTATATTATTGAGTTATTTTTCCGACTAAATCCGCGTATTTAAAAATATATTATGACGAAAATAGCATTTTTCGTCATATTTTAACGAATTTCCATTTTTTTCCACAATCCTTTGACGAAAATAGTGTTCTTTTTGCGATCTTTTAAAATATCTTTTCATAAGTATCTTTAAAGTATGGAGTGTCCATTTCGCGATGCTGTCATGGAGACCGCGTCATTTTCGCTGCCTTGCCTTGGAGGGAATCATCATTTCGCGATCTTTCGACAAAAATTTCGATTTTTTTCGCGATGTTTGGATGAAAAATCAAGCGTTTTTCGTGATCTTTAGGCAGATGTAGCACTTTTTACGCGATCATTTGATGAAAATCGTGATTTTTGTGCAATCTTTCATCAATTATCGCGTCTTTTTCGCAATCCTTTCAAGGAGACCGCCTTTTTAGGTGCGTTCGTACCGCCCGTCCGCATGTAACGGAGTAAAAACTACCGAACCGAATCGTTTGAAATTTAAAATATATAAATATTACATAATTTTGTCGAGCCATTTCAAATTTTATTAATCGGATGCATAGTTCAATTACAGGAAAAATCAAAAGTATTCCAATAAATACATTACGGCCAATGGGAAAAAAGTTTCGGAGTAACGGAAACGGTCAAAAGTAACGGAATAAAAACTACCGAACCGAATCGTTTGAAATTTAAAATATATAAATATTACATAATTTTGTCGAGCCATTTCAAATTTTATTAATCGGATGCATAGTTCAATTACAGAAACAATCAAAAGTATTCCAATAAATACATTAAGGCTAATGGGAAAAAAGTTTCAAGTGCATTTTAATGCTGTTACACTCTTTTGAACATAATAAAATCGATATGTATCTGTAAAGTGTATGCTATAATATATATTCTGTACCATTTGCGGTACAAAGAATATATTTTTGTAACTATTTTTAATTTACAGAGCCCCACAGAAGTATTTCATTACATAATGGCATAAGGAGAACATTGTTTGATGCGCGTTTTAATTGTATTAAGCTATTTAACATTTTATGAAACTGATATATGTTTATGAGGATAATTACAAGTTACTTTCTAAATAAAACAAGCAGATAGTATTTACAGGGACACACAAAAAATTTCGGCTACTGTACTGTATCTTAAATACTGTATACTATTACACTAGCATCTGAATATTTTTAGGTGAGTTCGTAATTACATTAAATATGTAGCACCTATAGCCATCATTCAGAATGTCCATTCATCTGTCCGCATACAGCAAATACTACCCAAACAAATCATCTGAAAATTCAAATTCATAATGGTTGCATGATTTTGTCGAGTCATTTCAAATTTTCTGAAACTCAGATGAATAGTTTTATTACAGGGACAATCAAAAGTATTCCATTACATTGCAGTTAATAGGAAATATAGTTTAAAGTACATTTTAATCGTGTTACACTCTTTTAAATATAATAAAATTGATATGAATCTACAAAATATGTATTAAAATATACATTCTGTACAATTTATTCTTACTTTACAGGGCCACACAGAAGTATTTCACTATACATAATGGTATATGGAGAAACATTGTTTGGAACGTGTTTTAATTGTATTAAACTATTTCACGTTTTATGAAATTGATATACATTGCTAATGCTTAATAGAAATTACTTCTTGTATACATACAGGCAGGGTTGGAGAGTTTTTGCCGAAGGTGGAAAAAACCGCGGAAAAAACCGTCCCGGCAAAAATAGGTTTTTGCCAAAAAGATGGCAAAAATAGGCTGTCCATTTAATTTTTTTCCCAGAAAGAGAAAAAATATTTCACGAAAGTAAAAATAAACTGCAAACTTAATTAAAAAATCAATATTATTCTAAATTTATTTTAAGTTAAATAAGTATAATTATGCACTTTATGAAAGAATACTAACTTTTATAACAAGATTATAAATGAAAAAAAGACCAATTTTATATAAATAAGCTTCATTTATTCATGTTTATACAATTATTAATAATTCACATAATAGAACTGTTGAGACTAAAGCATTTATGTTAATAGTGTATACAGTGTCTCACATAAGTGATGGGACACTTGTGCTTTACAAAAGGAAACTAATCAAATAAATTAAAAAAACATGTACACATTTTTTTGTGGGTGTGTTTCATACTTAAATTTAGTAAAGATTATTACATAGCATACATTTTGTCAAAATATTAAAATATTAATTTAATAAAAATACAAATGTTTAGAACGGAGCAAAAAATAGCTCACATAAGTAATGGGACACCATTATATATGCAACAAAAATCGTCTGAAATAAACAATAAAAATATTTTTTGGGGTTTTATTTTTACTTAAAAGCAATTGGCAATAATTTATAAAATCGTCTGCAGTTTTTCTCTCCAGTTTGTTTTGGAATTTTTGTGTTCTTTAGCTCTGTATAGCCATGAATGCTAAACGAAAAGAAACTTCGCCTGAAATTCGAAAATTAGTTATTAATTTGCATATTGAACGTGGAAAATCTATTAGAAAAACTGCTGAAACAGTTAACTTGAGTCGTTCAACAGTTTTCAATATCATTAAACGATATAAAAAGAATCATATGATTCAGGATAAAAGAAGACCTGGCCGACCATCAAAGCTATCCAATGGAATAAAGCGAATTATCGTTCGAAATATTAAAAAAAATCCAAGAAATAGTGCTTCAAAAGTTGCTGCTGATTTACAAGCATTATATGGAATAATTGTTAATCCTGAGACTATTAGAAGGGCAATTCGATCTGCTGGATATCACGGTAGAGTAGCCAAGAAAAAATTCTTCGTAAGTGAAAAGAATAGAAAACTCAGACTAGCTTTCGCAAAATCCAACATAAATAAAAATTCTGATTACTGGAATAAAGTTATATTTGCTGATGAGAGTAAATTTAATATATTTGGCTCTGACGGTAGAATCTTGGTGTGGAGAAAACCCAGGGAAGAATTTCACAAACAGAACTTGGTACCAACAGTAAAACATGGTGGAGGAGGAGTTATGGTATGGGGGTGTATGTCGTCCGCTGGAGTTGGTAATCTTGTTTTTATTGACAGTATAATGGATCAGTACAAGTATATTGATATTTTAAAGCAAAATTTGAAATCTTCAGCACGAAAATTGAACCTTCATAACGATTTTAAATTCTACCAGGACAATGGCCACACACTGCTCTGAACGTCAGACTCTGGGTGCTATATAACTGTCCTGAAATAATAAAAACACCACCACAATCTCCAGACTTAAATCCCATAGAGAATATTTGGCAAGAATTGGAATCAAGAATTCGCAAACACACCACTTCTTCAAAACAACAACTAAAATCGGTGCTTCAAGAAGAATGGGGTAAAATCACTCCAGAAATCACAAAAAAATTAGTCGAATCCATCCCAAAAAGATTAAATCATGTTTTAAAAGTAAAAGGAAATCCAACAAAATATTAAAACCTTTTAAAAAGTAAAATTTTTGGATAAATATTTGATGGAAAAGTAAGTGTCCCATCACTTATGTGAGCCATTTTTTGCTCCGTTCTGAACAATTGTATTTTTACTAAATTAATATTTTAATATTTTGAAAAAATGTATGTTATGTAATAATTGTTACAAACTTTAAATATGAAA
Source organism: Maratus speculifer (assembly GCA_964019185.1). Taxonomy (NCBI): domain Eukaryota; kingdom Metazoa; phylum Arthropoda; class Arachnida; order Araneae; family Salticidae; genus Maratus; species Maratus speculifer. Next base: position 32,696,765 of record OZ025291.1, on the reverse strand, counting down.
CACACCCAAAAAATTTTTGCACATGTTTGTTTATTTATTTTATTGCAGTTTCTTTTTATAAAGCACAAGTGTCCCATCACTTTTGTGAGACACTGTATATGTTAGAAATTCGAAAAAACAGTTATAGTAACCTAAGTTTAATATAAAATTACATTTAAAGCAGAAAACTATTAAATTTCAAATTTTTCAGCAATATCTTCCTCACAACATAAATTTTGCTGTTTCAGCTTGGCATAGCAGTAAACAAGTTTTGAAAGAGTATCTGTTGATAGTTTATTTCGAATCTTAGTTTGCACAAATGAAAAAATTGAAAAAAAAAAATCTTCAGTAGTCAGTCTTCAATCAGCGCTACTTGCTGGACATATAGAGCAGTTCACATCAATCACGTGACTTTTACTGGAGAACAATGAAGAAAGCTGTAGGACACACAAACACAAAAAGTAGGACACACAAACGTAAAGGCAGCGATGGTTGTCCTGGAGCAGCAGCAAAAACCTGTTCGTGACGTCACCTTGCACAGCTCTCAGAAGTTTTTTGAAATCGCACAAGCTTATTCAATACTTCTCCACCAATTACACACACTGACACTATTAATCACTTCTTCTGCAAAATATGAGCTAGGAAGGGGTATTTCTTTTAGCTCGAAATTAATAATATAAGACATAAAATCGGGATTGATTTAAAAAAAAACATGCTTTACAGCTTTCTTTTTGTTCATAATTTAGAAGTTCACGTCTGTACTTCCGATGTAACAAATACGCTACAAGATGACATGGCAAAATCGCTTGTTCAAATCTCTTTCTTAGTTTTGAAAAACGTGGTTTTAACTCTTCATTTTTCAAAAGATTTAGCCATACATGACAAGCATCTGCTATGTTGGGGGGAGGGGGAATATAGTACAAAAAGATAAAGTGACAACAGGCTTCTTACTGAAAGTAAATCTAAATAATTTAACATTTTTTCCTTTCTTGGAATGTAAAAAGGACAGAAGAAAAACTAGTTTCCTAATAAGATATAACAGTTTTTTCAATATATAATTTTCAATTTAATTTACTTATTTTATCTTTAACAAACTATTTTCATGAGATAAATATAAAATAGTACCAAAGACTTAGATATTTAGAAAAAAGGAGATAGATATTCGTGAAGGGTCCTTTAAAGGACCTAAAATTTTCCTAAACATATCCCTGATTTAAGATAAAATTAGGTATATAATTTATTTTGTTCTTAAATTCCTAAGACTGAATCCCACCTATTTTTTAAAGATTTAAAATATTTAATATTAATTAATTAGCAAATTAAATTAAAATATTAAATAGTACACATTTAAATTTTATTGTTTATACCATTACTAACCTTATTAGCAGGCAGATTTTATTACACATTAAAGACAAATAGGTTTTTTCCATTTTTGCCGGTTTTTTCCATTTTTCCCCAGGTTTTTTCCAGTTTTTGCCACTGCCCTGGCAAAAATACCTTTTTGCCGGCAAAAATGCCAACCCTGTATACAGGAACACACAAAAGATTTCAACTACTATAGTGTCCAAAATACTATATACTATAACAGCAGGATCTGAATATTTTTAAAACTTCGTTATAGTACGAATGTACCTCATTTGCTACGCTTCACGTGCAATCTTCAACTTGTTGACAATCCTTTGACAAAGATTGCTTATTGTGTCTTTTTCGCGATCGTTTGACGGAAATAACGTCTTTTAAGATTAGAAGTATTAACTTTAAAATTAAATTTGTCCGTTTTGTCATATATATCATACATATAAATGTTATAAAATTAAAAATCATTTTCTTTATTTAAAAAAAAAAAAAAAATTGGTAAATTGAGTTCATTTGCTTTTAGAAGGATGCTATTTAATGTATTTTGTATATTTATAAATAGAAATTTAGCAATATTTGTCTTCAGTTTTTTTTTTAAATTAATTTTCTTAAGCATTATAGTTTTAGTACATCAGTTTACTTGAATTTTGTTTTTATTAATTAAATAATTTCTTCTAATACAATTTTATATTACAGGAATCTGATATTTTTAAATGCAGATAATTTATAATTAATTGCACTAAATATTTTTTTCTAGTTTCACATTAGTAATATGATATTTATCATATCTTAATTATATTAATCATTAAAAATTTATTATTATCTATTTATTATATTGATTTAATAAATATTGTTAAATATTAGTAATTTTAAAATGTCCATATATTAATACTACAGAATTATTTTTTTTAAATAAAAAATAGTAAATGTTTAGACTATATGCTAATTATAACTACATTCACATTTTTCAATTAGCTTATTTTAAATGAATATTAATAAATGTTTATACTGAATGTCAAATTAATCTTAAACATTTGGGATTTTCTTTAAATTGGTTTTTAAATTTGAAGTATTACAATTTTTTTTTTACTTTTTACTAATAATGAGTATTTAAATAAATTCATAACTTTTTCCAGAAAAAATATACCAACTGTGCCACTATATTTTATGATTGTCAATTAAATGAAAAATAGAACACCTCCTCTCCTCCCACATATACGCATACCTAGCAAATTAAAGCTACTGCGAAACTGCAATTTATTTGCATCAGAAAACAAACATTACTCACTAATTTGTAAAATTTCAGCTAAAATGACATTAAAGTAGGAAAGACAAAAATAATAAAAAAAAAATAAAGACATAAATAATTCTTTTTTTCCTCCCATAGAATGTGAATTAGATTACATCAGCGGTGCACAACCTTTGGCCCGCGGGCCACAAAGATACCACTATTTTTATGCAGAATATTTTTCCTTACAGTTATGACGAAATCTTTGCTATTAAATAAAACAAACGACTCTTTTCAAATATTCTGGTGGGAAACAATTTTCTGGCAAAAAGGTTGTGCATCACTGGATTACATGAAGGTATAAGAGCATACAGGTATAATTTCATAGGATCGTTAGTTAATTTTTAGGAGAGGGGGGGGGGACTGAACATCCATGGACACTTCTCAAGCCATGGCCTACACATGTAGTGCAGTTAATTGTTAAATGGGAGAGTTGGTGGATGAACACAGTTAAGAACTCACTGTTAAACAGTTGCAATGCTTTCACCGGAAGTGCAACAGATGACGGGGTTGCTTCATATGAGGAGGAAGAGACAGGAGTTGAATGTGCCTTTTACAAAGATTAAGGACATCTCTATGTGAAGTAAGGTACAGAGGTTTGTGTATGAAGACCAGACAAATTTATTGCAAGCCATGCCTGCAACTTATTTATATTCAATGATAGTCTTGCCTTATTTTAAGCAAATCTTAAAGGAGCATCAGAAACAGACCACTTTGGACATCTTTTGTGAGCGACATGTTTTCTAACTCTGAAGATAGTCATACTGCCAAAAGATTAAAACATAATATGACCCCAAATTATAATGGGGTCAAAATGCCAAGAATTAATATCTTATGGTTTTCAGATTAAACCCTTATTCTCCATAAAATTTATTTTTTTTTATTATGTATTTTGGAGTGTTTAGAACAAGTTAATTGCTTTTATATAGATTAATATGGAAGTAACTGTCACAGTTTGAATCAATTGTTTCAGTGGCGCAGCCAGAATTCAGTTCTGGGGGAGGTTTGAGTTTCTGATAAAGATGGTTTATTGCCGGTTATTTGAGTCGCCGGTTAATAGAATCAGTACTAATTAGAATATTCACTGTATAATACTTAAAATTCAAAGAGCATCTGTGTTGCAGGAAATCATCAATTTTTTAGCATAATGCATCTCAAAAAAGTGAGCTTTTACCTAAATAATCCATGTAATATGCACTTTTATAATTTTAAAAATAATTTTCACCATTTAATTGAACTACTTTATTAAATGAAATCTGATTCAATAAAGCAGCTGATTCTAAAATGCGCCAAAACAATTAAATATTAAGCTTGGTTTTGATTCATATAAGCGGCAATTATATCGATCTTTCTTAGCTCTGGGAGGGGTTTTAACCCCCAAACCACCCCCTTGGCTGCGCCACTGATTGTTTTCAAATGGATTATCTACAAAAATTTTGGTATCACTGTGGTTTATATTCATAGAGAAACATAATTGTATATTATCTGAAAGAATTTTTGAACATGAGCAGAATGAAAATTTCTTTCAGATAATCAAAACAGTAAATAATGTTAATAAAAGAAATATGATTGGGCTAAGAGAAAAAATTATTGGTCAGTGTCTGGCACAAAGGTCTGATATAAACTAGTACAAATGCACAAAAAGAAAATAAGGCATAATAGGTATTAAGCCAAGGTTGGAAAAAACCTGGGTATTTGTACAAAAACACAAGGTTTTTGTGGGTTTTAATTATTTTTCTGTGTATTTATATAATATATATATGCATTACTCATTTAAAAACATATTAAGCTATTTTTAAAAAAATTACATTTGATCTATTTATTACTAGTTAAGATTATTTTAATATCAGTTATTAAATTTATTCTGACATTAGTATTAATTTAATACTAAAGTCAAAATAAATTTATTAACTGATATTATACAATATTAATACTATTAATACAGTACAAATTCCAAAATCCAGAACCCTCCGGATTCTGGAGATTACAAATTTCAGATCATTTTCACAGAGGTGCCAACTATTAGGATTTATCCATAATTATTATGGATATGTAACTAAAGTTATGATGTGATGCAAACAGTTATCAAGCATATTTTTTAAGTCTGTAAATGTATTTTTATTTTTTGTTTTAGGTTTAAAATTTAATTGCCCCTTGTCAAACACTGCGCTATAAATTCAATGTTCTTAGGATTTCTTCACAGTTTTAATTTGCTGAAAATCAGATAAGAATTAAAAATTGTGACTTTTGTAAAAACCAATATGTTTATTTGTTATTCTTTAATGATTTCCAGTTTTAAATAAATATTTTTTTCTTAATCCACATTAAAGTAAAGTACATATATTTTATTTTATGAAAGTAAAATTTGCATTATAAAGTATGCATTTCATTGTACCCCTCCATACAAGATACAGTGAAATACTGTATGACATTTACTTTCTGTTATTTTTCACGGATAAAGATATTATTTAGAAACCAATAAAAAATTTACTTAGATGGGAAAATACAAGATTAAAAGTATGCATTAATTATATTTTTATGCATGCAAAATTGTGGATAGGAAAAAATAATTAGTAAAATTCGTTTCATTGTACCCAGTCTTCTATTACAATGTGCAAGTTATTAGAAAATAAATAAATGTATATAAAATAAAAATAAAAAATAAATTAATAATTAAGAAATAAATATTCTGTTGAGCTTAAAAGGTAAACTTGTATTTTTGTTTGCTAAATACTATAGCAGGGATTTGCAGATTCAGAAATGATTTTTAGCAAAAACACAGGTGGGCTTTTGTTGGTGGATCCGCTCAGAAAAACCTGTGTGGGTTTTTCTGAACTGGACTAACTTTGCCAACCCTGTATTAAACAATAAAAATACAGACTTAAACATGCTATATCTGACAACTGTGTTTAAAACTATCATTAGATTGCAGTTTGCCACTCTAAAATTTTAAATTCCAGCTTAAACAAACAAAGACTACTTTTTTTTTATTCATTGGAATTTTCAATCTTTCATTTTCTTTTCCTCTATTAAAATATAATTTGATACATTTGAAAAAATTTACCCAGATAATTACCAAAATATTGCTTTACAATTTTCTCTTGAATAATTCTTTAATCTGATTAAAAGTTTCACAAGTTAAAATAATAATAATAGTAATAATAATAGCAAGTGATTACCATAGTCTTGATCAATATTTTGAAAGCAATAATCACTTTTCATTAATTCTTTCAACTGCTACAAATATGCTGTTTAAAAGCAATTGTACATTGCATTTTCTATTAAATAGTCTTTTGATCAGCCAAACATACTTAAAATACTGAAAACATACAAAAATTTTGTGAATTGAAGATATAAAACAAGGCTAAATTAAACAAGTTGGAAATTGCATGTGAAGCATAGCAAATGAGGTGCATTCTTTAAGAAATATTAGATCTTGTTGTTATAGTATGCAGCATTTCCGATATAGTATAGTGGTCGAAATCTTTTGTGTGCCCCTGTAAATACTATCTGCTTTCTATTACACAGGAAATAACTTGTAGTAATCCTCAGCAACATATATGAATTTCATATAATATTAAGGTAAACGGAAAAAAAGTGACCGGAAAAAAATGTTATCGGAAAAAAAAGTGACCTAAACTACAAAAGCGGAAAAAAGTGACACGGAAAAAAAGTGACAAGGAAAAAAGTGACAAGGATTGGTTTTGGGGATTTATTATTGATTTTGGGGATTCATTGGTTAAGTATGAAAGGGGGATCGGGGGGGGGCTCATAATTTAGGTAAATGGGTTTTTCATGCTGAATTAACTATTTTGGTTCAATTTTTGGATATACGTTCATAATGAAAAGACGCTTGCCTGATTGATTTTGGGAAGGGATGATTAACCCCCCCCCATCCGTCCTCAATTAGATGAATGGGTTTTTATGCAGAATTATCCAACTTGTGTCAAATTTGCATATAGGTTCTTTTCGATACGGCTTATATATAGTATAAAGTGCCTGAAGAGTTTTAGGAGTTTAATGGTTAAGTGTAGAAGGGGAACGGGGTAAAACCTTTCTTAAATTAATGGTTTTTTACGGATAATTATCCGATTTGCTTCGAATTTTGGACATGGGTTAATTATGATAAGACGTATTTCTGATTATTTATGGGGTTCTTTTGCTAATTAAAAAGGAGGCGGGTGATTACTACCCCTGGCCTTAAATTAGATTTAAAAAAAATTATCCACACTTATCCGATTTATTTCAAATTTTGGATGTAGGATCTTTCTCATAAAGTAAATTCCTGAATAGTTTTAAGGGTTTAATGGCTATGTATAGAGGGAGAATGGGGGATAAACCCCCTTAAGGGTGTATTAAAAAAAACGCTTTTCCACCTTCAACAGCTCGAAATTTTCCGATACAATTTCAGACACATTTTCAAAAGTAGAAACATGAAACTTGCTGAGGATATTTTTGAAGAGATGTACAAGGTGCCATGTGCTGTATTTTTAAGCTCAATTCATTAGAATTTGATTTATAAACAATTATCTTCTCAGTATGACCCTTTTTTTTCGTTCACAGATCTCCCGCCAGGGGAAAATCTGTTCAAAATGCCGTTTTTTATTGCTTTTTTCGCAATATTTTCTGCATTTATCAAAGAATTGACAATTACGGCACCTTGTGTACTTTCTAAATAAGACAATTTGCCAGTTTGATGCATATGAGAGTAAAAATGAAGTTAAAAATAAATCGGAAAATAGGCAGTTTGTATCGAAATACACCCTTAAATTAAATAAATGGCTTTTTGCGCAGAATTATCCGATTTGCTTCAAATTTTCGATGTATATTCATTATAAGAAGGCGTATCTCTGATTAATTATGGGGTTCTTTTGCTAATTAAATAAGGGAAAGCGGGCGATTAGTCCCCCACTCTTTAAATAAGATTTTTTTTTTTTTTTTCACAATTATCCAGCGTATTTCAACTTTTGGATATAGGTTTTACCTGATAAAGTGAATCCCTGAATAGTTTTAAGGGTTTAATGGCTAAGTATAGAGGGATGAACGGGGGATAACCCACAAATAATCAGGATTTCACCTTATCATAATGAACGCACATTCAAAGTTTGAATCAAATAGGATAATTCTGCGTAAAAAGCCATTTATTAATTTAAGGGGGGTTATCCTCCGTTCCCCCACTGTATATGTCGGACGTTCCTCTCAGCCCGCACAACTTTGAAGAAAGTCCGTGGTAGTTATAGCTGCCACCACCGATATTACTAGGTGATATCGGTCACCCACTGTGAGGATTGTGTAAATGAACACTGACGCTATCAATTAACTGAATTAACAGTTTATTTAAAATATATGTACACTCTAAATACGCTATTTACCATTATATACAATTACAACTCGGATATAGGTGATCCGGTTCAACATTAAATTAAATACAGTAAAGGTTGGCTGTGTATTATTCGAATTACACCTTCCACCTCACACTCAATGCACGTTAGATTAACTTTATTGGAGATCACTTTCGAATCTCCCAACATATGGATACTCGGCCTGCACTTCTCGGCCCAGAGCACTAAACACCAGGACGTCTGTGTCCCTTGCTCTCCAGATATGCACTGCCTCCGCTCTACAACGCAGAGCACACCCTATCAGGACCTCTGTCCTACACTACTCTCTAGGTATGAACCCAGATACGAACTGAACTAATCTGAGATAAGACTTGCTCTTCTCAAATCACGGTGTTTCCCCAATGTCAACCCCCTTTGGGGCTTATCCATTGGACACATTCCACATTCCTTTCTTGATTAGTGACATGTTGCTTGTCAGCTCATCAATCACATACCTCACTGATGGATGAACACGCTTCTCCGCAATCTCCTCTTTCTCACTCACCACCTGTAGAGAACCTGGCAGTATACTTAGCCATTAAACCCTTAAAATTATTCTGGGACTAACTTTATGAGAAAAACATATATCCAAAATATGAAATATATCGGATAAGTGAACATAAAAAACAATTTATATAATTTAAGGGGATCGGAAAATCACCCGCCTTAATTTTTAATTAGAAAAATAACCCCATATGTAATCAGGGATACGCCTTATCATAATGAATCTATAATCCAAAATTTGTAGCAAATCCTATAATTCTGCGTAAAAAGTAATTTAATTTAAGGTAGGTTATATTCTATTCCCCTTCAATACTTAGATATCAAATCCTTAAAACTATTCAGGGATCCACCTTATCAGTAAGAACCTATATTTAAAATATGAAATACATGGGGTAATTCTGCATAAAAACCTATTTATCTAGTTTAAGGGGGAGATAATTGCTCGCCCCCCACCCTTTATAATAAGCAGAAGAACCCCATAACTAATCAGAGATACGTCTTATCATAATGAATGGTTTCCAAAATTCTAAGCAAATCGGATAATTATGCATAAAAAGTTATTAATTTAATTTAAGAAAGGTTATCCCCCGTTCTCCCTCTATATATAACCATTAAAACTCTTCATGCATTATATACTATATATAAGCCTTATCGAAAAGAACCTATATTCACAAGGCCCGACTTAGACAGTGGGGGGCCCTGGGGCAAACATTATTAGAGTGGCCCCCTTCTATCTTAAAAATGTTTGTGAATTATACTCAAGTGACTAAAATTAAAATTCAAACCTATTGTATGTATGCATAAATTTTGTACTAAGTACTGATTTCAATATTTATATTTCACATCTTTATACATAATAATAGATGATAAATAATTTTAACTATTAATTTTCTTATGATGTAACTATTACTTTAAGGGAACGTGGGGTAGGGAAGCAAAGGGGGTAGGAGAAAAAAGAGCCCTTAAAATTGAAAAAAAAAGAATTTTGGTAATATTTTGCTATTTTATATCATTTGGCCCTCTTTTAACAATAAACTTTTCTCTCCTTGGGGGCCCCCCTCAAACCGGGGGCCCGGGGCAATTGCCCCGCATGCCCCTGCCTTAGTCATGCCCTGTATATTCAAATTTGACACACGTTGGATAATTCTGCATAAAAACCCATTCATCTAACTGAGGACGGATGGGGGGGGGGGGTAATCGTCCCTTCCCAAAACTAATCAGGCAAACGTCTTTTCAGTATGAACGTATATCCAAAAATTGAACCAAAACAGTTAATTCAGCATGAAAAACCCATTTACCTAAATTATGAGCCCCCCCCCCCCCCCATCCCGCTTTCATACTTAACCAATGAATCCCCAAAATCAATAATAATTCCCCAAAATCAATCCTTGTCACTTTTTTTCCGTGTCCCTTTTTTTCCGCTTTTGTAATTTAGGTCACTTTTTTTCCGATAACTTTTTTCCGGTCACTTTTTTTCCTAGATTCAATATTAAATAGTTTAATACAATTAAAATGCACACCAAACAATGTTCTCCCTACATCATTATGTAATGGAATACTTTTGTGTGGCCCTGTAAATCAATAATAAATATTTTTCGCATCACAGATTGTACAGAATGTGTATTATAGTATAAACTTCATAGATGCATATCAATTTCATTATGTTCGAAAGAATATAACACCATTAAAATGCACTTGAAACTTTTTTTCCCATTGACCGTAATGTAATGGAGTACTTTTGATTGTCTTGGTAATTGAACTATGCATCCGATTTTCATAAAATCTGAAATGACTTGGCAAAATGATGTAATAATTATGTATTTTAAAATTCAAATGATCCGGTTTGCTGCATTGTTATATGCAGACAGACGGACAACTACAGGTGCAACATATTTACATAATTAGGAACGCACCTAAAAAAAGAAACAAAAGTTAAATGACACATGATTGCTCAAAAAGAAACAAAGAGAAATTAGCTCAAAAGAACTTTATTTTAGAAAATATTAAAAATAAATAATATGTACATTTATCATTGAGTTGCTTTAGTTGATGAAGTAGCTACTTTCTTTTTGTCCTTTTTCTTTAAGCCATCCATATTGCCTTTCAATAAATTTGCATAAGCCTGAAATTTAAATGGTATAAGTAATATTCGAAATATAAATTTTATCATGTTCATAGATACTTTAAATGACATCATTTGATGTAGTACCAGCCCAGCAGTAGAATTTTTTTTCTGCAGTCTGCAACACAAATAAAAATTAAAAAACAGTCTGCAGGACAATCCCTTGCATCACATTATATGCACTCAAACCTCCTAAGTATTTGTGATAGGCATAAAAGAAAAGTATACTTTAAAAAAGAAGTTGCCTTTGTCCTCAGAGTTTTTAACATTTCATACATTGTCCAAAAGAGGGGGGGCTCTCCTTTGACAAAATTTGCAGGTTTTTTATGATCTTTTGATGAAAATTGCATTTTTTCATAGTTTTTTGACAAGATTTGACGTTTTTTCTGATCTTCTGACGAAAACTGCTGTTTTTTATTTTTTTCAAAATCTTTCGAATAAATTTGCCGATTTATCATGATTTTTTTGATGAAAGCTGCGGTTTTTTCGCGACTTTTTGAAGAAATTTGCCGTTTTTCGTGATTATTTGAAAAATATTTCAGTTTTTTCGGGAATTTTTTAACGAAAGCTGCCGTTTTTTCGCGATCTCTTGGAGAAATTTGCCGTTTTTCGCGATCTTTTGAATAAATTTGCGTTTTTCCGCGACCTTTTGAAGAAATGTGCCATTTTTCGCAATTTTTTTTGAAGAAATTTGCCGTTTTTTCGCGATTTTTTTGAAGGAATTTGCCATTTTTTTACGAAAACTGCCGTTTTTTCGCGATCTTTTTACAAAAAATGCCTTTTTTTTCGCAATCTTTTGAAGAAAATTGCCGTTTTTCAAAATCTTTTGAAGAAATTTGCCGTTTTAGGCCTTTTTTTGAAGAAATTTGCCGTTTTTTCGCGATTTTTTGAAGAAATTTGCCGTTTTTTCGTGATTTTTCTAAATGGAAACTACCGTTTTTTCGTGATCTTTAGAAGAAATTTACTCTTTTTTCACTATTTTTAGAAGAAATTTACTGTTCTTTCACTGTTTTTAGAAGAAATTTACCGTTTTTTCGAGATTTTTTAACGAAATTTGCCCCCCCCCCCCCCTTTTTTTTTTTTTTTTTTTATTAAGAAATTTGCCGTTGTTTCGTGATCTTTTGACAAAACTGCCGTTTTTTCAAGATTTTTTGAAGAAATTTGCCATTTTTTATAGTTTTTTTTTTTTTTTTTTTTTTTTTGAGGAAATTTGCGTTTTTTTTTCGAATTTTTTAAGGAATTTTTCTGTTTTTTCAAGATGTTTTGACGAAAACTGCGCTTTTTTTTGTGATCTTTTGAAGAAATTTGCCTTTTTTTTTCGATTTTTTGAAGAATTTTGACGTTTTTTGCAATTGTTTAAGGAAATTTTACCGTTTTTTCGTGATTTTTTTGACAAAAATGTCATTTTTTTTCGTGATCTTTTGAAGAATATTGCCGTTTTTTCGCGATCTTTGGACGAAATTCGCGTTTTTCTGAGTTCCTTTGACAAAATTCACATGTTTCCTGCGATCTATGACGAAAGAGATTTCTTTTCGAAGACTATTTGTCGAAATTCACGATACATTTTATGTCCGAATTTTTGGATTTAGGAACGAAATTTTAAAATTTTTACTAAATTTTTAACAGTTGAAAAATAGTCTGCAGACCTTCCCAAGAGTACGCGATGTATGTCGCAGCGTTGCGCCAATTCTACTCCTGGGAGTACCAGATGTGTATTATACATGTATAACCATTATAAACCAATAGAAATTATCATGAACAAAATCAAATATATAAATTATGAATGAATTTATTCAAATTAAAAATAAAATGTATAAATCTTAAACTTTTTGAAACAAATACTTATAACAAGAACAACATGGACTGAAAATGCAGTAGACATTGGAAAAATTGTGGAGCCAAGTAGACTCCTAAGATTCAAATTACCTTGATTACTACAGATAGCATGTACAGTTTCATTCTTCCCTTAGCCATAACAAAAAAAAAAAAAAAATAAATAAATAAATAAATAAATAAATAAATAATAATAATAAAGCAAAATAATGGCTACCACACACAATCAATCCGGGAAAAAAAAAAAAATAATAATAATAATAAAATAAATAAATAAAATAGAAATAACATTAGAGAAAATAAACGGTCAAATGTGAGTACTGCTCACACTCAGAGGGTTCTGCACAATAAATGTATGAATTATTAACAGCATTAAATTATTTAAAAAGTCCAGTCTAAAAGGATAATAAGATTTGTAAAAAAGTATACAATGTAGGGTTGGTTATTAGGGTTGGTTATAGCTGTATATAACATTTTTTTGGCATATAATCTGCAGATCACACAATTCTTTTTGTACCAGAAATCTCAATCAGTGATTGATACAAATATTTACAATGATTTAATAAGGTAATTTCTTTTTTTTTTTTTTTTTTTTTTTTTTTTTTTAATTTTTGGGTCGAAAAATGATTCTTTTATCCTCGGATTATACACTGGAAATTATGGTATTAGAAAAGTATGAATGTCTATAAATTAAATTTCAAAGAGATATTAAGCCTAAATAATATCAGATATTGCTATTCTGTAAAACTCTTTTTTTAATATTTTTTAAAAATATTTTTATGGGTTTAATTTGGTACTGATAATAAAAATAGTGCATATTTAAACTTCATTTAGCATTTCATAAAATTTAATTCAAAGTAATATATATATATATATATATATATATATATATATATATATATATATATATATATATATATATATATATATATATATATATATATATGTATATATATATATATATTTTTTTTTTTTTTTTTTTTTTTTTACAATATAGTTAAAATAAAACCCTTGTTTCAAGTTTCAACTTGGTATTGTGTGAAGCGTGCTTCCAAAGTATGTCTCAAATTTACAACACTGCTATTATCTGTGCCACATTTTTCCAGACAGATTTTAGTCAGATTTTATAAAAATATTTCACACTAAAATTTTGATTTAAAATAGTACAAATTTTTTACTTATTTTTTTTCCTTTGTATCTTTTAAACTTTTTTATAATAAAAATTCTGGTTTGAACCGAAATATACTTATATGGCAGCAGTCAAAATGGCCGCTTACAGCCATTTTAGTGTTAATCAACTTTTAAAGACATGATTGCATATTGAGAGATGCATTCAATGCAAATTAGCTGTGAATCCTGTAGTATTTATCTCATTAACCCATTAACATCCAATGGCGTATTTTTAGATCATTAGACTTAGTGGCAAGGAAGTGGTTTTTACGCCACCAAATATAAAGATAAATAGATATTAAGAAAATAATTTGGATGTTAATGGGTTAATTTTTGTTAAATTAGTTTGCATTTAACAATTTGACATTTATTGCTGTTATATTGCTACTGGGTATTGCATTAGACCAGGCCTGTCCAACCTTTTACTAAGCAGGGGAGCATCTCAACGCTTCGAATACAATGAAGGGCGTTATTATTAACATGGCTCAAAACATAAAACAAAATTACCTCACAGTATTACCTTCGATACATACATGAAAAAGCATTTTGCTGTAGAAAACATAAGATTCATATGAATCTAAAAATCCAAAATTTTGAAAAAAGAAAAAAAAAAAATGTAAATTGTTGTAAAATTTGAATGACATATTTTTCTGTGAGGAGATATTTCAAAAATGTTTTAATTGGACAGAGTTGGAAAATTAAATCTCGTCTATTGTTAAAATATCTACTACAGCAAAAGTTCTTAATTCAATGGAAAGAAATTAAACATGGAAATTGCTGTTTCGAACTTAACCATTTGATACTAACTTTATGATATAAAAATGTTATGTAAAAGGAAATTTGATTTAAAAAAATTCAACTCTTCAGTATGCATACAGTTTTTCGCATCATATTGTTAGTTGTAATATTAGCTACAGTTATAGAGATTCTCTTACTTGTTTTTATTCATGCTCTGTTTCAAATTAAGGAATTAAATAAAAATATACCAAAATTCATCAAATTAATTGAAATTCTTCTATTATATACACATAGTCCATCTTGTTAAGACATAATTGGAAGTGACTTGAAAAAAAGTTTCATTTTAGACTGATTTCCAATTAAAGAAGTGTAGTTAATTATACTTGGGTCATTCCATGTCAAATCGCCCAGATTTTTCCAAAAATGACACCCACCATCACCAATTTTGATAAAATTCAGTGGATTTGTAGAATTTCTAATGCTGACTCCAAAAATATCAATTATATTGAAATTGATCAAACGATTTGTGAATTATGAGCTTTTAAATAGCACCCAAGAGAGCCGATTTGCTGCCATTTTAAATAGCACATGTGACTACAAAAAAGTCCATAACTTCTTTCTGGTTTAAGCTAGAGCTTTCAAATTTTTTTTGTTTTGTTCAGAATAAAGTAAACTTTCATTTAAACAGATTTTTGTGAAGCCCATTCTTTAAAAATAGTGTCAGAAAATGACTTTTTGTCATTTTTTAAGTAAAAAAAGGTGCAACTTCAATGGCTGATTTCCCCCAATGTACCCCCTTCAATTTTCATCTAATTCCATAAATAGGCAATTCAAAGTGTGTTTTGATGACTGATAAAAAAATTTTAATGGGCGGTTCACAGGTTTTTATTTAAAAAAATAAATTCAATTTTACTGACTTTCCACAATAACAGAAAACATAGATAATGTTGATATTTCTTTTATCACCAGAAATATCATACATATTTACATCTAAAAGTTTGTAAGGTTTAATGTTACATATATATATATATATTTAATGTGGCTAAAAAAAGGGGAATCCCATAGGAATAAATAGGAATATCAATAATGGATTCTTGCAAGACATAGGAGTACTTACCCGACAAATTGAAGTCTATTGCAGTCTCAGTAAATTATGAATAAAAAAGAAATGATAGGAAAAGTTCTACAAATAGTTGAATTTTATGGCAAAATCTTACTTTTATTTTATACAAAATACAATAAAATTGCAACTCTAAATAAAAATTATGGTACTTTAAAATAATACAAAATAACGTATTACATACATAATAAACATGCTTATAAAAATATAGCTACATCAATAATAATTTAAAGTAAAGGTAATTAATATTTTTGAAAATCCCTGCCAACAGGCAGATGTAAATTTTGGAATTAAATACAGTAGACTCCCTCAAATCAGCACAGCTTGGAACCAGAAGTTATGTGGATTTTAAAGTTTTGCTAATTTCCAGTCATTACTTTGTTTACATTTTTTAAACTGGAATTTGAATGCAATTAATAATGCAATCAAAACTAAAATGAATGCTTCAAATAAAATATTAAAATAAATAATAAATTAAAATAATAAAAATTTAGATAATTTTCAAAGTTATTAAAATATTAAAATCAAGGATCAAGTTGATAATCAATAATATATGATTAAATATTTATTATAAGCATGAAATATATTTTTCCTAAATTATTCTATGTAGTTAGTAATGTACCTCATAAAGATACATTATTAATTCACAACAAAATCATAAAATAAGGAAGTTTAATTTCAGGTTTAGCGAGATTTAGATTTAATAACCAAAAAAGCTTGATTAATACATGAATATATTTGATAAGAAGATTGTGATTACCAATAATATCAGAAAAATCTTTAATTTTTTCAGAATAAATTTATTTTTCCTTCGTGAAAAAAAAAAAAAAAAAAAAAAAAAAAAAAAACGAATTTAGTACTATTAACAAAAATTACAAATTAAAATAAAATGGAATTGATATAAAATTATAAAAGTCAAATTTTGTCCCTTTATCTGAACTGAATGTTTCATTATTTACATCCGTAAATTATATGCGGATTTTTGAGAGTTGTGGAATTTAGGGTTCCGGATTTGAGATAGTCTACTATACTTGTTTCATTAACAAAAACTAAATTAAATTTAGATATACCGTAATTTATGGAATAAACGCCGCGGCGTTTACGAGTTTAAAAGTTGAAATTTTCATACATGCGGTGTTTACACCAGGGCGGCGTTTACGAAAATTTTGAGCAAATTATTCAGTGTTTCAAAAGAAAAAAATCACTTTTTTTTCCTTCCTTTTTTTTCCGTGATCGCGATGTTACCGATCGTAAATCAACAAATGCAATACATCATGAGTCACCCTTTTCCAAGAAATACGGTGACAGGAGTAAGCAGGAAGGGACAATAGATGCTTGCTTTTATTGCACTTCATTGTAGAAACTAAGTATTGGAAAGCCAGTTTTTCTGAATTTCAATATTTAAATGTCTCTTTTGTTGGTATATTTTAGTTCAGTCACGAAAACTACAGTATTTTCCATCCGATATTTTCGATCCCCTGTTAATGCAAGATTTTCCAGTTCTCATTCTTATGATGACTTGCATATTTTTAAAAATTTTTTTATTATTTATCCAGGGGCGTGCGAAGAAAAAATTGTGCCCAGGGCAAAGTTAGAACTTGGCGCCCCCTTCTCCCAATTTTTTCTTGCAATAGGCAAAAAAAGACGTTGGTGGTATAAATTTAGCGCCCCTTAAATTTCCGCGCCCGGGACGCCCCCCCCCCCTTCGCCGGGGGAGTACGAAGAAAAAACTGCTCCCAGGGCAAAATTTCAATTTGGCGTCCCCTTTCCTCCCAACTTGATGCTAAACCCTCGAAAATGACGTTGTTGGTGTAAATTTGGCGCCCCTTTAATTTTTGCGTCCGGGGGGATCGCCCACTTGCCCCCCCCCCCCTTTCGCACGGCTCTGTATTATCCAACCATAAGTGCGAGATTTTGTAATTTCCGTTCTTATGACAACCGATAACCCATATTTATTGGTACACTTTAAGGCATATTTCATAAACGTTTGGAGAAAAAATGTTCCAAAAAGTTAAACAAAAAATTCCAATAAAGGAAAAAAATGAGAAATTATTTGAATTCTATTCTTTTTATATTTAAAAGGACCCCGTGAATGTGTCATCAAAACCGCGATGTTTTAGTGTGGAAAAAGAAATTAATGATCTGCAAACAAACGAAAAAGAAAACAGAAAGAAACGATAAGCAACACGTGTTTTCTTTCTTATTATTAAAAAAAATCGATATCTTCTCTGATAATTTACCGATTTTGTTCAAATTTTCAGCACGTTGCAATAATAGTAAATTAGGCTGTGTAATAAATTTTTATTAAAATATAATAAGCTATTCAAAAGTTACAGCACCCTGCAAAAAGGTCCAGTACAAAATAACTCTAAAGAAAAACAAGTGGTCTGAGGTTTCTCGAGAGTCAACATTATCGGAATAAAGATGAGTTCAGATTGCAATACTCTTTCCTTCAACTGAATTCCTGGAAAAAAGTGGTGAAGTCTTGTATAGGTTCAATTTGCGGTTTCTTCATAATAAAACGGAAAGGAGCGAACAAAAGAATCAAGAGATAAACAATCCACTCGACGGAAAAATTTTACTTTTGCCGGACAACTATTCCTTTCCTGCAAAATTCATTAAGATAAAAAACACCGTATCACCACAACAAACGAACCGACACCGAACTCCAAGAAGTGGTCAAATGTGTTTGGGCCTTACGATCATCTGCTCTCCATAGATACGTTTAGTTACGCAGAAAGGAATTGTGCTTGGATTTTTTTTTCTTTTTTATTATTGTTAAAAGAGAAAATATTTTTGGTGGCGGGCTTACAAACTGATATACATTTCGAAAAATGAAAATTGTTCAAAATGGGAGCAGTGTTTTCAAGATTTTACAGTATGTATTTAAAGTGAAAAAAAATCCACATATCAAAAAAATTTCAGGAAAAAATTCCGGATCCGAAAGTTCCGGAAAATTGGTTCTGTAATATAAATATTTTATTCCTACATATTTTTTTTGACAATTAGTTATTTTAATAATTTAATTAGTCTAATAATTCAGTTTTTTGCCATATTTATGCGATATTTTAGGTATGTTATCGCCTCCTTAATAAGGCAAAATAATTCCTTTTGACTGCGGCGTTTACGACGGGTGCGGCGATTACACCGATTTTTTTCAAAATGATGTCAATATTTGAGGGTGCGGCGATTACACCGGGTGCGGCGTTTCTTCCATAAATTACGGTAAACCTAGTTTAACAACTTTATCTGGCTGTTTTTAAAATTTAATTTTTCAGTAAGAACTGGTTTTATCAGAATCATGTTAAGGCAGTGTATATATATATATAAAAAAATATTTTTGTACCTTCAACAACTCAAAATTTTCTAACACATTTTCAGATTCATTTTTAAAAGTAAAAACATCATACTTGTTGATCTGATTTTTTCAGAGATTTATAAGCGACCTCAGGGTTGCTACAGGCAGCTATTTTTATATTCTGTGTGCACCAGTATTTTTCTAATATAAAATTTGAATTATATTTTTCTTGCAAATGTAATCAAAGCACCTATTATGGATTTCAGTTTTAAGAAAGTGGTGCCAGTTAGAATTGAAAAATAGTCGCCTGTGGCAGTCTTGCAACTTCTGTTTTTATTTTTTGTTCAATGAATTAGATCTTAATTTACAACAAATATGTTCACAGTATGACCATTTTTTCTGTTTCCAGTACTATTGCTTTGGAAAATTCAATTCAAAATGCCCACTTTGATGGCATTTTTTAATATAGTATGCCTTATATATACATATATATATAGAACCTTCCAACTGAATGCATTTGTGAGCAAAAGTGGGTTTAAAAATAAATCAGAAAATCCAATGCTTTTGCTTTGCCAGACTGTCCCGTTCACATAGAAAGCAAGGCATTTTTGTATACCCAGCTTTTTGTGCTTATAATATTAATATGCATTTGAAGTTACTGCAGATAAACCATTTGTACACCTCATGCTGAATACAATCAGATTGTATTCTAAAGGTCGTTAGATAAGTTCGCAAGCATCAACAAGTATACATTTACATTATCTGGGACTATTACATGATGCTTGTTCTCGGCAATGAATCTTAGAAATCACCTCTGGTTCATCACAAACTATACGTGATAGAAAAAAACTAACAGTTGTGTAATTAGCATAGAAAAATGCATTAAAGAGGTGCATTGGTTCTTAATCATCTGATATGCAGACTAGTGTAACTTTTACTTACTGTATTTTTTATTTAAGTTTTAATTTTATCACATTTTGTATTATATACAAGTATGATTTTGTTATTTAATGTACCTATTTGTAGATATTTTTCTATCATTTCTTTTTACTTATAATTATTGAAACTCTGCAATAGATTTCAATTTGTCAGGAAAATACTTCTATGGCTTGCAGGAATCCATTATTGGCATTCCTATTAATTCCTTTTTTTACAGGAGATTCCCCTTTTTTAGCCACATTAAACATACATATTTGAGTAACATAAAACCTTATCAAACTTTTGGATGTAAATATATATAAATATTTCTGGTAAGTGGTAATAAAAGAAATGTCAACTCATTATCTTGCATTTTCTGTTATTGGGGAAAGTCAGTAAAATTGAATTTATTTTTTTAAATAAAAATCTGTGAACCGCCCATTAAATTTTTTTTATCAGTCATCAAAACACACTTAGAGTTGCCTATTTATGCAATTAGATGAAAATTGAAGGGGGTACATTGGGGGAAATCAGCCATTGAAGTTGCCCCTTTTTTTACTTAAAAAAAATGACAAAAGGTCATTTTTTGACAGCATTTTTATAAAATGAGGTTCACAAAAATCTGTTTAAATGAAAGTTTACTTTATTCTGAACAAAATAAAAAAAATTTGAAAGCTCTAGCTTAAACCTGAAAGAAGTTATGGACTTTTTTGTTGTCACATGTGCTATTCAAAATGGTGGCAAATCGGCCATCTTGGGAGCTATTTAAAAGCTCATAACTCAAAAACCGTTTGATCAATTTCAATATAATTGATGTTTTTGAAATCAGTGTTAGAAAATCTACAAAATCACTGAATTTTATCATAATTGGTGATGGTGGGTGCCATGGTCTGGGTGATCTGACATGGAATGACCCACTTCTAAGATAATCTACCTCAATTAACCTACCTATTGTTTGTTTCGTCAGGATCCTGAAATTCATCCTCTTCAGACAGGATTCCATTATAGAAAAATTCACTTTCACATGTTTTATTCAACTGTGGTAAAAATTCTGTTTCAGACAGGCTTTTAGCAAATTTACTAGTATGGCAATTCATATTAAGACCATGCAATGTTTCCTTTTCAGATAGGATTCTGTTACAGATAATTGCTATTTTGACAAGTTTTACTATTCATTATATATATAAAATCCCTCCTTGTATAACGATTCTGGGGTCAACCCATCCATGAGAAAAAACACTGATTGTGACCAATGACAAATTCCATTGTGAAAAGTTATCTCTGATTTTAAAGGCTATCAATTTTTTGTCTAATGCAAACGTTCCAGAGTCGTAAGGGAGCGTTCTCATTTGTCAGATTTACAGTTTGAGCTGTAAATGACGTCACTACATTTTACTGTGCTTTGAAATCTTCTCCCTATTTCAAACACAATATTCACACTGTTAAAAATTTGACTCATTTGCTGCAGCATCACTCCACCACTTTTATAGAAAACGATTACTTTGCTGTGTTATGGAGCATTCTCATTGGTCATAAAAGAGATTCTATAAAAGCTGTGGAGTGACGCTGCAGTAAATGGGTGAATTTTTTAGCAGTAAACTGTTAAAAATTTGACCCTTTTGCTGCATTATCACTCCCCAACTTTTATAGAATACACTGTAAGAACACACAAAAAGTAACCGTTTTCTATAGAAGCGTTGGAGTGATGCTGCAGCAACTGTCAAAAATGTGACCCATTTGCTGCAGCACCACACCACTGCTTGTATATAAAGTGGTTACTTTACTGTGATATAGAGCATTCTCGTTGGTTATAAAAGAGATATTCTATAAAAGCTGTGAAGTGACGCCGCAACAAATGGGTCAAATTTTTAACAGTGTAATATGGTAAAGTAATCATTTTCTATAAAAGTAGTGCAATGATGATGCAGCAAAACAGTAAAATTTTTAACAGTGTTTAATTGACACTTTTTATTTAAGAAAAGCGAAGGTACATTTTAAATACAATATTGTTAGAATTTTTATATTCGTTTTGCTTTATTTTTTATTTATTTTTTACAGCCGTGAATGACTTCATTGTCACATAACGAATCACGATTGTTTACTCTTTATTGTTGACATTTGTTTTCAATCTTATAAAGTATTTTCTTTTAAGTATTAGCTAATAGTATAAAATAGTTAATTCACAAATGTTTTAAAATAGCATTATTAATGCATGTTAATTTGCATGTTTTTTGTGAAATAACTACTGTAATTTTGTGAGTGAAATTCATTAGCTGCATAGTCTATGCCATAATTTTACCCATTCAATTAATAATTTGGCTACCCTCTCATATTCGTCTGGAAATGGCCAAAACGGGAAATTTTTTTTATACATTTTGGATATTTTTATTATTTTCTCTCAGTATTTTAAAATATTTTTGGCTGAAGTTTCACAATGTATTCTTTTATAATTGATATTTTACCTTACTTTATTCTTTTAAAATTTATGCATTTACCATTTGTTCATTACAATTCCCCTCCATCCACCAGATAGTTTTGTTATAATTTTAAATGCAGATTTCTATTGAATTTTTTTTTTTTTTTTTTTAGATTTTTCCCTCATGTTCAATTTTTTTATTTTTCAAAACTGTTTAAGTCTAAAGCGGCTATGATTGACCAAAATTGCTGTAATGTTTTATCATCCTTTTAAAAATGGAAACACGTCATTTTGACGGGCTATCTTCTAGTAACTTATAAAAATGGAACCTGCCTATAACAGAAATGTTCCATAGTGCTATTGAAAAAAAAAAAAAAAAAAAAAAAAAAATTATACAATTTATACAATTACATCTGCTAACACAAAAAACCTGTGTAAAATGGAATTTTCACAAAAAATTGTGATTTTATCTTGACAGGTTTTACTACACATATAATCTGAGGAACAAATTCTGGACCCCTCCCGAAATGAAATCTTGGCTATGCCATTGTCTGTCTCCCGTCTTGAACTTACTGCTACCAAGTCTATTCATGATAATGCTCTACTCTGCACATTTACAAAAACACTTTCATTCATAAATTAGCAGAGAAAATTAAGCATACTTCATAAAATTATGAATGCGTCCTTTTCAATTAAAGAATCAATAATATAAAGTCAAATTAAATATATAGATTAAGCAAGGAGAAAAATGAAACTAAAGTTATGATAAAAAGATTTTGAGGACTATATTTTATTAGTGTTTGAAACAATTTCAAATGATTTGAAGCAATTTTTCATTATATAAACAAATCATTTAGTATGTTTACATAGAAGGGGTTATATATCTATAAACAGATGGAGGACAAAATAATATGAACACCAGTGAAATAACAGAAAATCTTTATTAGTAGGGGGTTGGATCACCCATTGATTGTAGTGCATATTTAATGCAATGTGGGATTGATGCATAAAAGTCATGCACAATATTTAAAGATATATTAAGTCATTCCTCTTGCAGAACGGTCTCTAATTCTGAAAGGCTGGATGGAGGAGGAAATCGGGAATGAAGTTTGGACTCCAAATATTTCTATAAAATGTTCAATAATATTCAAATTCGGAGACTGAGGGAGTCAGGAAAGATGTCCAACTTCATCGTTATGCACTTCAAACTAAACTTGAACAAACCTAGCAGTATGGAAAGGGGCGTTGCCGTCTTGAAAAAGGGGTCGCTCTCCAGGGATTGTAGTCTGGACAAAAGGGTGGATGTGATCTTCTAGAATGCTTAGATAGTGATTGGATTTCCTTCTCTCATACAGAATAACAAGTGGCCCAAGACCATGCCAAGATATCAAACCTCATACCATAATGGAGCTATTCCCATGCTTCAAAATGAGGCATTCAGGATTAAACGCTTCGTTAGGCATTCTCCAGACATTAATGCATCTAGTTGTCTGAAATATTCTGAATGATGATGCATCTGACCATCATATTACCTGTTGCTATTGCTGCAAGGACCACCCTTTGTGATCTCTGCATTATTGGCGTTGCTTGAAAGCATTAGTTGCTGTCACCAAGGCTTTTGAATTGCCACTCTGCTATAAATGCTCGCAGCATGAAGTTACCTTTTGACAGTTTTTGTTAAAAGGGGGTCCAGGAGATGGCTGTTCATTGCAGATGTTATGTTGGATAACGATTGCTTGTGCTTTCAGGCTATTGTGCGCTTCAAGATTCATCTATCCCTATCAACAAGCTTTGACTTTCGGTCACTGTTGTGCTTTGAAGACATCATCTTACTTTCTTTCGTGTACGCTGTCATCAAGGTTGGCAAGTTTTTGACAGTGTACGGTTTTATCCGGTTAAAACCGTGGTTTAAACCTTCATGGCTAAAACCTCTTGTCAAAAACCTCGTCAGAAACCTCAAATACTACACTGATCTGTAAAATTTCACATTAAACATCTGTCACACATATACAATATTAGATGTAATATTAAAAATTCACTTTTACTGTATTGTATATTATCATTTCCGGAAAAAAAAAAAAAAAAAAAAAAAATTGTCATAAATCTGAAAATTTGGCCTGCCTCCAAACTTGCTCAACTAGCAATGCTTCTGCTATCAAGCCCTGCTAGCTCAGCACCAATTGAGAGAGTATTTTGTAACTTTGGCTTCATACATTCTAAACTCATAAACCATTTGGGTGTAAATAAATATGCTAAATTGGTTAAGTGGTATAGGATGCTGTGGGGTAAAATTGATCCAGATTATTAACTGTACAAAATCATTTTCTTCTGTTTGAATATTCTAAAAACAATGTTTTATTACAATTAAAAGGTAATTTAATTTTTTTGTAATTATTAAATTACAGTATAATTAATTTTAAACAAAAAATTACTCAATGTTTCTCTCTTGTTCTTAAAATTTTAAAGAGCATTACACGTTTTTGACGGTTTAAGTCAGTTTTTGACGGTTTAAACCAGTTTTTGACACTTGTCATGTCAAAAACCAGTTTCTGACGTCAGAAACCCAACCCTGGCTGTCATAGCAGCTGTACTCCAAAAGGTTTGCTGTTTCTGTAACCGATGCTCCACTTAAATGTGCTCCAACAATCATTCATCTTCAGAACTCTGACAGGTCAGACATTTCAGCTTATCACGGACAGTTCGATAGACATATGCAACTTCTGTTGCAGATAGCGTGGCTGTACCAAAGATCTTAGAGGGAAAGATATGAAGGCTTTGGAAACCATAACTAACTGAAACAGTGCAAACAGCACTGCTAGGAAACACGCTCAAAGGGGAAGATCCAGTCGTAGGCTGGTTCATTGCATCCACCAATTCACCAAATATTTTTCTAGTAAACCTCCTTGCGACAACTCCCCCGCAAGAATTCAAAAGGTCATTTTTTTTGGCAGTTCGTCTTGAGACTTAAAGAATGTTGGAGATTCTTTAGTATGATTTGTTTGTTGTGATATATTTTCTATATTGCAAATAGATAGCCGATTAACACGTACAATTGAAAAGTCGTCAGTGATGCTGAACTTGTTAAATAATAAATTGTACATATCGAAAGTTCCACTTTCATTCGAAAACTAACATAACAACGAACAGGTTCATCTAGTCTTCTGTAATGTACGTTAGGAAAATATATTTATATTTTTCCTCTTATTCTTATCACTCCACCCAAACTCTGTTTTATTCCATTCAACCCTGTTTCATTTAAACTATTTCATCCAACTTATCTTTTATAAACCTTATTTATTCTTTACAGTTATCATTAAATAATCTCTGGATAAATCACTTTAAGTTTCAATAGTTTAAATCTAATTTAAAACACTTTCATTATCTTTATTTAAATGTTTAAAAACAACTTTATTTTAAATAAAATATAACTTTATTTTGAGTCACTTCTGTTTAACTTATGTTCATGAGCATCGTCATTCACTTACAAGCTTATCTCATGGCAGTTGATCCATCCTGTCAACAAGAACAGCGGCAAACTTCGTCACGGTAAAATCGTAATCTGTTAGGTTACGGCAGTTGTGGGTTACTTGTCTGTTAGCACGTGCTTACCTATCGTGGACGATCGCTTTCTTTTGCTCAGGTAAGTTCTGGATGCCACAGGTGGCATTTTGATGTCGTCATAGTGGATGACGTAAGTGGGCGTTGATGGCGGATGGGAGAGCTATTTATAGCTCTGTGGAAAGACTGTGAGTACATGCCTGCTTGGTCTCTTAGTCTCGTCCTGTTTTCGTGCCTTCCTTAGTTTCGTTATGTTTGTTTACAGTTGTATTTTATCGTGATGTCTAGAAGTTTGTTACCGGTGCATATGAGTTGCTAAACATAAAAGCTTTTGAGAAGTCTGAGTGCTGAAAATGCATTTTGTAATTTCCTTGTCAGCATTTAATTTATCGTCAATGTGAAGCTGCTTATGGGGACATTGGATTCCTGGAATACTAGTGTTAAGAGATCAAGAAATCTCAGACTTATATTTTTATACGAGAAGTGAAAACAACCATGTCACCAGCAACATGTTGTTTTTATTAATTGGTATTTCATTATTATATGTCTTTTTAATTTGAAATAGATTGTTTATAAAGTATCTTTTTCTCTTTCTCTTGAGATTATTTTTCTGTTTTTCCAGATGTTTAATCTGGTTGAAATTGAAACTCTGGCCAACTAATTTTTCCTTTTTAAATGATTTTTTCGTACTGCAGTAATGGTGACACGGTACCAGGTTCATTTTCTTCCAGGTCAAAGGACCAGGTCAATTTCTTTTTTGAGACTCTACAAACGGTTCTCGCTAAGGGTCTCTGTTAAGATTTATTTTTGCTACAGTGTGGAGATTCATTCAATTTTTCTTTCTCTCCCTCCAAATATTGTCTCAAGTGGCAGTAACAGAATATTTTGGAGTACACCTCTAGTGGCAGTATGGGGTGTTTTGGAAAGCGTTCCTAGTGGCAGCATGGAAGAGCTTGGAGAAAGTTTGTTGGGCTAGTGAAATCTTTTGAGAGGAGAAAAACATTAATATAATATACTTTGTTATTTTTAATTGAAAGTTTAATATGGGCTAGATTAGAAATGTCAGTTTAATTTTTAAAGTTGAATTTAAATTGATTGTTTATTGAAAGTTAGATAAATGCATTTATTAATATAGAATTTAAAATACAATAGCTTGCCTTTTGGTGCTCCGGCTCATTACTTCATTATGCATATAATATAATTTGATTATTGATTTGATTATTATACAATTGGTTTTATGATTTTAATTACATCTTATATGTTTTATCTTTGGATCAAATAAAAGTTGTTAGTTGTTTATAAATCTCTTTGGTTATTTTTCCTCAATACATTTTCTTAAACTCTATGGGCAACCTCTACAGTATAGATGCACACTGTGTATTAATTCTGCTAGTGTTATATCTTTTAACAATTGTCCTTGATTTTTCAAGGACAACAATGTATTGTATGAACTTTGACCTAACTCAGCTCCCTCCACGAAAAGGGATGGAGAGGGAGGGGTGCGCACTGCTTTCGCGCCCTGAAGCGGGCAGCAATGACCACATCATTACTCCACATTTTGATAATTATCGCTACTGGTGATAATGCCGAAGCGCACCAAGTGAAAATGTCTTATCTTTCACCCCTGTATGTGACTTCTATTGCCTAGCTGTTTGCACTGTTTCACTAACAGCTGTGGATTTACGTTACGCCTATGAAGCCTTCATATCTTTTCCTCTAAGATCTTTGGCTGTACTGCAGGTATGAAATAATTGATACTTTTTCACAAGTGTTTGTATTATTTTGTCCTCCATCTGTATATATAAAATGTTAACAACTTTTTGATAACTTTGTATATGTCTCCTCTGAACCTCCCTAACCCTCCCTGAACTCCCCCCCCCCCCTTATGGTAACATTATCAGTTGTCTAAAAATTATTTTTATATTTACTATATAAATAACTATTTTTATATAAATATAATTATATTTAAATTTCTATTTGGCAAATCATCTTCAAATAATTTATGCTTCAAAATAATTCTTCAAATAATAAATAGGGTATGCAGCATTCTCTCTGAATATAGAACAGTCATTAAAGATAATTTAAGGCAATTTTCCAAAAGATAATATTTTTTATCTTAAAAAGTATTTTATTCAGGTTCAAGATAATTAATGGTGATTATCTCTTAAAAATCAGTAAAAAAAAAAAAAAAAAAAAAAAAAAAAAAACATATTCAGTTGTATTGAAATCTGTGACAATGGATTAGGAGAAATGGGATGCAATGATTCTGCTTGATTTAATTTAGAATGTCCCTCAAAATATTAATAAAAAGAATACTGCCCAGTTAAACTGATGGCATTGAGCTCACAGGCTACGCATACTAATTGTACATTACAGCCTTATATTTTCAAGGGTTAATTCCGTTCGAAAAATAAATTAAGGGGAAACAGCTCTCCCCTTTTTTATACTTAATCATTGAACCTCCTAAACTATCAAGGACATGCTTTATCATATAAAAAATCTATATCCAAAATTTCAGAGCAAATCGGATAATTCTTAATAAAACCCATTTAGCATTTGTATAATTTAAGAGGAGTTATACCCTTCTTTTATACTTAACCATTAAACTTTCAAAACTATTCAGAGATTTGAACAAAAGCTGACAGTTCTGCTTCAAAAACCCATTTATATAAATTAAAGGGAGGGGCATTAGAACCCTCCTTCCCCCTGTTTATACTTATTCAATGAACACCTAATAACAGTCACAGAATCGCCTGATCAGAATGATCCAATATCTAAATTTTGAACGAAAACTTAATTCTGCATGAAAAATCCACTTATTTCTATTAAGGGAAGGGGCATGAGCCCTCCATTCCCCCCTCTTATACATATCGAATGAACTCCAAAAACTAATCAGGGAAGTGCCTTGTCAGGATATACCTATATACAAAATTTCAAGTGGATTGGATATTTTTATCATGAGTTATCGCGTTACGTACGAACATATATACAGAACGGGCAAGCACATAAGCTCTCAGGCTATGATAGCCTGTGAGCTAAAAACTGCTAAAAACACCTGAAATCCCACTACTTTTATTTCACAATCTGGTAAAGGACACTTAAGTATAATTTCTAGCAAAAATAAATTTAATAGAAATTGCATCTTTTGTGATAATGCTTTTTTTTTTTTTTTTTTTTTTTTTTTTTTTTTGGCAAATTCATTATTTTTTATAAAAAATTCAGAATTTCAAAGTTTCAAATTTTTTTAGACAAACTTAAAATGTTATAAGTATAACAGTATATATATTTTATATGCTGAGTATCTTATTTATTATGCATAAATTATTTAATGATGTTTTTTTGAATAGAAACTTTAATATAATTAAGTTTATGACATGCTACATTTGAAAACCGAGCAGTCAAAATTGCCAGTTGATGGCAATTTTTCAAAATTTTGAACATTCTTTTCTCAAAAACTATTTGATCAATAATAAGTTAAAAAAATTGCTGATAATCATATCTTAATAGTAAAGACAAACACACGCGCAGTTTCATTAAAATCTATGATGGTGGGTTACAGGTCTATGTATTTTTTATAAAAAGAGTTAGCAAATTGATAAAAAATGTAACAGGCTAGTTAAGGTAAAAAAGGTTACAAAAAAGAGAAAATTTTGGTTGGATCAAAATCAGTAAATGTTATATATGCACAATCCCTCAAAGTAATAAGTCAATAGAGATGAACTTTAACAAAAAAGACAAATACTTACTAACTGAAACTTGTTGACATCTTTAGCATTAACCTATCCACAAGAAGAAAAAGAAAAATTTAAGTAGAAAAACTTAGATACAATATATATTATGCACACACACACACAATAATAATAATCTTAATAAAAGGCAATTTACTCCATTAACTGTAATGTAACAAAATATTTTTGAGTGTCCCAGTAAATAAACTTTTATTGTTACTTATTCCATATTCTACAGAAACATTTTTATTTTAGCTCAATTATGCATTAGCTTTTAGGAATTTCATTTTTCTGCATTTTGAAAGTATGCCATTCATTTCATGGATAAAAAGTACAAAAAATTCACTTATTTGGAGTAACTTTTCCTTTCTAATAA
Organism: Maratus speculifer; assembly: GCA_964019185.1. Classification (NCBI taxonomy): domain Eukaryota; kingdom Metazoa; phylum Arthropoda; class Arachnida; order Araneae; family Salticidae; genus Maratus; species Maratus speculifer. Next base: position 32,666,980 of record OZ025291.1, on the reverse strand, counting down.
TGTCTTTTTAAAAAGAAATATTTACTAATTCAATTCCATAGTGTTTTTTGAATTCTTTTTCAAATGTTTTTTTTTTTTTTTTTTTTTTTTGGAAAGGAGAATACATTTTAAAACTGGTATATCTGCTGCCCAAACAAAAAATCCCATACTCATTCTATTATTTCAGTTCTGACAATATATCATCTTTTTATTGGACAGAAATACAATGAGAAAGAAAAATCATACATCAATATTATAAAACACGTTCCATTACATTCAGAGTACTGAAACAAAATTAAACATTTAATATGATGATGTCTAAGTAATATAGGTGTAAATTAACGGTCGCCACTCACCACGTGATGATTAAACTTGTAAAAGTGGCGATTAAAAATCGGCCATCGATCGCCACCCTAGTCGCCACTCGACGATTAAAAAATCTTATTAATTTGCTTTGTGAAATACAACTTTTTTCATGGATATATGCATGCCTACTTTGTTTGCATCTAATTAGTGAATTGGTTAATTCTTTAAATTAAAAATCGGCCATCGATCGCCAACCTAGTTGCCACTCGGCGATTGAAAAATCTTATTAATTTGCTTTGTAAAATATAGATTTTTTCATGGATATATTCATCTCTACTTTGTTTGCACCTAATTAGTGAATTGGTTAATTCTTTAAATTAAAAATTGGCCATCGATCGCCAGCCTAGTCGCCACTCGGCGATTAAAAAATCTTATTAATTTACTTTGTGAAATACAGCTTTTTTCATGAATATATGCATCTCTACTTTGTTTGCATCTAATTAATGAATTGGTTAATTCTTTCTTTCTATCGGATGCAAGCATATTTAACAACTTGGTTGTATTTTCTATATTTTGGCTTTGATATATCCTGGCCATGAACTCTTTATTTGGATTATGTTTTCAAGAAATAGTTTTTTCCCTACAAAATATAGTCATCCATTTTAATTCCACATGCATTTTAAATAAATTATACCATTTTTACCTCTGGATAAGGAGATTTTAAGGACATTGCTGTATTGTAAATCTTTCACTTTTGCCATATGCTCACTATTTGTACCAGTAATAGTTGGCTGGTACATTTTTCTTTTAAATTTAAGATTAAAGTTTATGTAGGTGTCAAGAAAGATTGAAACATTATAGCCAATTACTTTAAAAATATAGGACAAAATTAGCACTCGCCCCTTTGGCGAGTAATACTGCAAATTTAGCATCTGACTTTACTGCTACCAAGCAGACTTCCTCCATCTCACCAATACATTAGCACTCTCTGATTTTGCCTTAATAAGGCATCCGGAGTTTTGAAATCTCAGCCAAAGCAAAGAATATTTATATTTATCTATATACTCGCCAAACTTAATAATTATCAACAATTTTAAGTAAAAATAAAATATCCAAGAAAAATGTGAAATTATTTTTAAATTTAAAATTTAAAAATATTTCCCATTCAGTGGAATGACAGTTTTATTTTTAACCAAATATGTGTAACTATGTAACTGACTAGCTGCTATATATATATATATATATATATATATATATATATATGTATATATATATATATAAAGCCATTTTGATCTATTTTTAAAAAGTGGCTACTAACTTTTAAAAAGTGGCCACTAATGAAACTGGGTCTACCGGCCACTGGCTACTAATGAAATTTCCCAGTTTTCACCTATACTAAGTAAACAATTTGCAAAATGTGTAACATTTGAACAACCTATTTTAGGAATCAATAGTCAGACAAATATCCCAAATCTTTTGTAAAACTCTGTATGTGATTTATATATTTATGTGTATATGCCATATAGTTTGCTAAAATTTAATCCAGTTCACAAACACTAATTCAGTTGCAATTTACACTTAAGCAATTTTTATAAACAAAAAGAAAACAGATTTTTTGTGCAGCTCTGTGTATGATTTATAAAATATATACATACTAACATGTAATAAATGATTTTAGATTAAAAATGCACACCACAACTGAAAACACATTTCTAGCAAGTAACATTAATAGACATTATTGTAATTCAAATTCTTTTGTGTGTTCCTGTAAATGAACAATAGATGTTATGTAAACCATATTCTATATTAAGCTTCTTGTAGTGCATTTGAGTGAATATCAATTTTGATGTGTTTTAAAAAGTATTACATTATTAATATGCGTCACAAAGGATTTTCCCCATAGACTAAAATGAAATACTTTTGAGTGTTCCTGTAAATAAATTATAAATGCTACACAGTTCATTTTTAATACCAAACATGCCACAGTAAACTTCATTACATCAATTGCATGGCAATCCAAATACAGTCGAGCCTCGTTATAGCGAACCGGTTTATAACGAATGCACGGATATAACAAACGAAAATTTTGGTCCCGCCGTTTTCCTATTATATTTAATGCTATTTTACCCTTTTATTGCGAACATCCGGAATTTTAAGAATCGGTTATAACGAACTTTTTTTCTAGTCGACCATGATTTTTTTTCCTTTTCTGCTGATGTGAAAAAAGGTTTTCGACTCTAATTTTATAAGAAAATGCATACCGGCTAGTAAAACATGGTGCAAATTAACTATGTCTCTTTATTAAAAAGCAGTAAAACCTGCATTATTTCTCTTTTATGGTATCCATTCTGCAGGTGTGATCACGCCCAACCATAAGTTATTTTCCATTACTCTTGTCATAGCAAATAAGTAACGCATTTAAGCTAACTTATTTAACTAATGTATTTAAGAATAATTCGAGACATGGCAGCATTGAAAAGAACATTTTTAAAGCAAGCAATAATCAAAAGCTTTTTTCCTTAAATTATACTCTCTGGAGTTCACAAGATGATGAAAAAAAAAGGAAAATTTAAATGAAAAAACAGTAAACAAACAAAATAAAAATAAAATTATTTTTAACGTGCCAATAATTAGTGTTACTCATCCTAAGTTTGGATAAAGTGTAAAGATTTTAGTATAGTCAGGATCAGTCTTTAAATTGTCTGCTGATTTATGCCAACATTTATCCGAACTAGGGTTGGTCTCGAATGTTTAGATTATCGGCACTTTACTGTATTTCTATTTGTCTTTCTTTTTAGTTAATTTATTTAGTATTCTGCCAGTTTAATATTATCAATTTTAGTCAATTTAATTCATTAATGATCATATCTAAATGAAATTACGTTTTTTTTTTTTTTTTTTTTTTTTAATAAATGATTATTGAACATATAGTTATCAGGTAATTATATACATATTTTGTAAACTCTAACATTTTTTAAAGGTTCGGATATAGCGAACCACCAGATATAACGAACAAAAACTTCGGTCCCTTGAAGTTTGTTATAATGGGGTTCAACTGTATATTTACTCAAATCAGAAAACAGACAGACAGACAAACCAAATTTATAAAAACTTTTCAATTATATTAGAAAGCATTGAAAAGCAGCAGCAGAAGAAAAAACACCCATTCCCGTTACTTTCCAGGTTCTAATAATATTTTTGATTTAAAAAGAAAAATGTTAATATTTATTATGAAAAAAAATTCTGCCTATAATTTTGTGGATTTGTAAAATTTTGTTTTCTTTCATTGCATTTCAAGATATTGTTTCCCTTTTGAAGGGAATTTTGATTTTGAACATTTTCAGAGGGGTTTTCATTTCTGTGCATATATGGGGAATCTTCTACATTTTAAAAGAATGGCAGTTGGGTGTGCATTTTATATTATTTTGATTTTCTATGGAACTCTTGCACAGAACTGAAAGTTTAATTTATGTAAAATGTATCACTTATTAAATGTAGCCTTAATTTATTTGTAAAGACTTTTCTTTAATAAATACAAAGTCATAAATTCAAGATTCATTTGCTCAAAAACAAATTGGAGTCTGCTGAAGACAGTGAGGTGCAATCTCAGGTATCAGCTGAATAGATTTATATTTAAAAATATAAAATCCTACGAATTCAAAGAACATTGCCATTCAAGATTTTATCATAATAATTTAGGTGTGTTTAATGTTATAATTATTCACAAAATGAAAGGTGGATCAGCTAGTTAAGAAATAAGTTACATTAGTAATACAGGCATAGTAAAAAATACTTACAACTGTGCTTATTTTTGATTTGCCTAGAGTAGCTCGAATTAGACATTTATATTCTGAAACAGGAGCTGGAGGATTTGTTATTAACTTTGATGCTCTTGGCTTTGGCTTAGTTCTGCCATCATCTGAAATTTTAATAAAGTTATAAAAATTAAATGTATGTCCAAAAATGTAAATTTTTTCTTTCATAGAAAATATTCAATAAATGAGAATTTAAAATTATCTGAATTCAATTCTAATCTAGAGTTCATACAGACTTGAAAAAAAAAAAAAAAAAAAAAAAAAAAAAAAAAATCCATGGAGTTTAGAAAAATTCTAAGAAGTACAAGAATTTTAATCAATTTAATCTATTTTTCTTATATATATTCAGCTTATTCATGTAATATGTGCAACCACTTTAAATACCTCATTTGGATAGAAGTACTGATTTTATTTTATTAAAATTTAATAGTGCTAAAATTATGCAGAATTCACAATATATTGCTTACTGGTTTCATAAATTTTAATGCAGTTGACTCCCTCAAATCCGCACATAATTTACGAATGTAAACAATGAAGCATTCAGTTCAGATATAGGGACAAAATTTGAGTATTTTAGTATATTAATTCTATATATGTTTTAATTTGTAATTTTTGTTAATATTACTGAATTCATGTTTTTTCATTAAGGAAGAATAAATTTATTTCTAAAAATTCAAGATATTGTTGATGTCATTGGTAACCATAATCTTCTTACCAAATATACTTATGTAATTAAACAAGCTTTTTTGGTTATTATGTCTGGCTAAACTTGAAGTACGATTTCCTTATTTCAGGATTTTGATGTGAATTAGAAATGTACCTTTATGAGGCAACTTTCACTGAACAATTTAGGAGAAATACATTTCACTTTTATAAAGAAAATTTAATCATACATTATTGATTAATAACTTGACTTTTGCTTTTAATATTTTAATAATTTTAGTTTAGTATTGTTTAAAATATTTTATTACATTATAAGCATTTACTATAGTTTTGATTGTACAATTAACACATTCAAATTACTGTTTAGAAAATGTAAACAAAGCAATGAACAGAAATTTGCGAAATTCTAAAAACCGCACAACCTCTGGTTCCAAGCTTGTGGATTTGAGGGAGTGTGCTGTACAAAATTACCAGAAAGCTACCCTATGCAGTGATCAATGCTCTACCTGGCTCAGATTAGAAAAACCCTGAGTAGGGTTGCTAGTTTCGAAGGCTTCAAATCTTGTAGGTAAGAAATTTCACCGATAAGAGCAGGGTTGCCACAATTGGCAGCGTCTTTAAAGATTTTTTTAAAATCTTATCTCATGAACAGGGTTGTTTGGTTTAAACCACGCTGGTTTAAACCAGCGTGGTTTGGCTGGTTTAAACCAAGTGGTTTTTTTAAAAAAACCATGTTGTTTTTTTTTAATTTGGTTTTTTTCATTTCCCTAATGTTTTCATTTATTTTACACATTATTAAAACATGCAAAATCAAAGTTATGGAAGAGCTACAAGCAAAGCTAAAGACAAATTAAATTTTTAAAGTGACAAACATCTTTAATCAATCTAATTTTTCTTACTAGCTATAAATTGACATGGCAAAATATTTTTCTACAGTGAACTGTGGAGGATTAAAAAAGGTAGTTAGTTTTAATTCTTTTTTAAACCTTTTATTTTTTAAAAAATGCAAAAATGGCATATGCCAGCCAAAAATGCAATTTTACTGCTTAGATAGCTTGATTATGATTTACTAAGAATTGCATCATGTATCAAAGCATCAATAATGACATAATCATAAATCATTCTTTCAATTTGTTACTCTTGTTCTGTATGCTAATGAATGATTGGCTATGAATTTTCTCTGTTCCATAGCTATTGGTTTTAATAAGCTTTGGTTTTTCTTAGATTGGATTTGCAGTTTTTACATTATTTTTTTCTGTTTCTAGTTACTTTGTATTGTATTTTATTTTAAGAAAGCTACTTATATATATTGAAATAAAAGAATGTCTAAAACTAGAAAAAAGGAAAATATAATCTGGTTTTCATTTGAGGGAATAAGAAATACATCAAAAACATGTTTAAGAGCCAAATGTAAAAATTGCATGCAATGTAAATGCTGTCAAATTAGCTCTACCTTATAATACTAGGTGTGATTCATTTTCAGATGCTTTAGATGTTTACCTTAAAAATTGCCCCACTTTACTTAAAATTTGTGTAGAAAAAGAATGTTATGATAAAAAAATTCAAAAGCTCGTATCTGTCTAATTTTTATTTTAAAAGAAATGTTGAAGATATGTTTAAACTGTTAAATTCTATTGCAGTTGCCCTGGATAATATCTAAAGTAATAAGTTCCATTACTAATGCAGTTTATAATTGGACAGGTCTTCAAAAAATATTAAGAGAAAAAAAATGTAAATAAAGAAGTCTCATAATTTTTTAGTCCAGCTATAAAATAGACCTAACACCCATGCCCTTTTAGGTATACATGCTTGAACCACAATACAGTCAAAGTGAACTATGTGAACAAGAAAAAAAGGATACATTAAATTTTACAAAACAAAAATATCCATGTAACTCGATGCTTGCACAGATAATAAAATTTAATGCTAAATCTTCACCTTTTGAAGAACAAAGAAACAGAAAAAATAAAGTTTGTACTTAAAAAAAAAAAACAAGATGAATGTAGATTCTACCATTGCAGAATGCAGTTTCGCCTCCGATTAGAAAAAAAAATAAAAAAAAAATACGTGTGGCACTCGGGGACTGCCGCGGTAAAGCTATTGCATAGCATTTTTTATCAACTTAAAAAATTATAATTATTTATTTATTTTTTATTTATGCAGTTTTTTTTGTCTTTGATATTAATTCAATTTAAACATTTTAAGCGTGATGACCGATAACAATTTTTTTTCTTGTATTGAACAAATGAGAAGTTAATATCGTTTAAAATATTTTTATTATCTTACAATACATGTAGGTTAATCAGGAATTTTTATCATTGAAACTATACGTTTATGGTAGCTGAAATAAAAAACACAAGTTTAAGACGTGATATTCTCAAAATATCTGAAAAATACCGCGTCAATGTCTGCCGAAGTCTACGGAGGGATACCGTGCCGAAGTCTGTCAAACTGAAGCGACGTTAGCCGGAGTGTTAGTTTTTTTTTCTCGTTACAGAATTTCTAGATTCTTTCGCCGCGCTCAAAGTCCGCGATAAAAGCTATGCAATACCTTAATAAATTACAAAAAAAATTTGGCCGCGCTACGAAAATTAGATCGCGAGTTACAAGCATTTTAAATTTTTGACCCTCACCGTGGGGGGTCTCCTGTCATTAAAAATTAACACTGTCTCATAATAAATTACCCAACAAAATTTGGCTGCACCACGAAAATTAGATCGCGAGTTATAAGCATTTTAAATTTTTCGACCCTCACCGTGGGGGGTCTCCTGTCACCAAAAGTAACACTGTCTCATAGTAAATTACCAAACAAAATTTGGCCGCACCACGAAAATTAGATCGCGAGTTATAAGCATTTTAAAATTTTCGACCCTCTTTTTGGGGGATCTCCTGTCATTAAATATTAACACAGTCTCATAATAAATTACCAAACAAAATTTAGCCGCGCTACGAAAATTAGATCGCGAGTTATAAGCATTTTAAATTTTTCAACCCTCACCGTGGGGGTCTCCTGTCACCAAAAGTAACACTGTCTCATAATAAAATACCAAACAAAATTTGGTCGCGCTCCGAAAATTAGATCGCGAGTTATAAGCATTTTAAATTTTTGACCCTCACCGTGGGGGGTCTCCTGTCACCAAAAGTAACACTGTCTCATAGTAAATTACCAAACAAAATTTGGCCGCGCTACGAAAATTAGATCGCGATTTATAAGCATTTTAAAATTTTCGACCCTCAGCATGGGGCGGTCTCCTTTCACGAAAAATTAACACTGTCTCATAATAAATTACCAAACAAATTTTGGCCGCGATACGAAGATTAGACCGCGAGTTATAAGCATTTTAACTTTTTCTACCCTCACCGTGGGAGTCTCCTGTCACCAAAAGTAACCCTGTCTCATAATAAATTACCAAACAAAATTTGGCCGCGCTACGAAAATTGATTGCGAGTTATAAACATTTTAAATTTCTAGACCCTCACTGTGGGGGGGGTGTTTCCTGTCACCAGACATTAACACTCTCTCATAATAAATTACCAAACAAAATCTGGCCGCGCTAAGAAAATTAGATCGCGAGTTATAAGCATTTTAAAATTTTCGGCTCTCACCATGGGGGAAGGGGGGTTTCCTTTCACCAAAAATTAACACTGTCTCATAATAAATTACCAAACAAAATTTCGCCGCGATACGAAAATTAGATCACGAGTTATAAGCATTTTAAAATTTTCGACCCTCACCGTGGGGGGTCTCCTTTCACCAAAAATTAACACTGTCTCATAATAAATTACCAAACAAAATTTGGTCAAGCTACAAAAATTAGACCGCGAGTTATAAGCATTTTAACTTTTTCGACCCTCACCGTGGGGGTCTCCTGTCTCCAAAAATTAACACTGTCTCATAATAAATTACCAAACAAAATTTGGCCGCGCTACGAAAATTAGATCGCGAGTTATAAGCATTTAAATTTTTCGATCCTCACCATTGGGCGGGTCTCCACTTACCAAAAGCTACATTATCCTACCTTGTTTTATCTTAAGACGATTCTTTTCTATACACATTCATTCTATCAGGAATTTTTATTATTGAAACTATAGATTTATAGTAACTGAAATAAGATATATAAGTTTGAGACTTGATATCCTCTAAATATCTGAAAAAAAAAAAACGCGTCAATGTCTGCTGAAGTCTACCGAAGGATACCATGCCGAAGTCTGCCGAAGTGAATCGACGGTAGCCGAGTGTTAGGTTTTTTCGTTACCGATGTGTTAGGATATTTCGCGTTACGGAATTTTTGGATTTGGTCGCCGCGCTCAAAGCCCGCGATAAAAGCTATGCAATAGCTGAAAAAAAAAAAAAAAAAAAAAAATCGATAGAAGTTTTTTAGAAGGGCGACCCCGTTTAGATTGCAATGAACTAACTTCATTTTTCTTGTGTTTATCAATAAAATAGCAAACAGAACGGCGTGAAATACCCAAATGAATAGCAATTTCTCTCTGAGACATTGGAATTGCGGAATAATAAAGAGATACAATTTGACGTGCTACTTCTTCATTGAATCGATTCATCAAAAACGGATTTTTTCTTTAGTTTAAACGCTTTTTTATAGACTCTGAGTAAAAGGAAATGCAATTTAACAATAAAACGAATGCAATCCCATCGAATTCGATGAATGAAATGTTTAAAAGACTCGATCGATTTGGTTTTAAAAAAAAGCAAAAGTAATTACATTATTGAATCAATATATAAGAAATATATTTACAAAGTAAATGTCAAATTTGCCAATTACAATTTTGTATGCAAATATTCGCACAAGTACAGTTAAAATTGTAATATGAGTGCCGGCGAAATCCAGAAATTTTATTTTATATGCACTTACAGAAAAATAGCTTTATTAAAAAAAAAAAAAAAAGTAATATCGGGTACTACTAGGTTATCCCATCGACCAAAAAATTATCGCCAAACTATAAGATTAAATGCCAATAATGGATGATCGTGAATGTCACATCCAATGACATTAAATACAATTCATGTGTTTAAAATGTATTTAAGTGATTTTTATTTCGACTTTTTATTAATATTTTTATTAATATTCTACTGATTATTTATTTTTTCGTTATTTAAAATAAAAATTATGTCAATATGTATTATTTGGCTATTATTTTGGCGAAATTGGTCAACAGGATAACAGAGTAGTACCTAATATCGTTATGAGTAAAAATACGATGTTTTAAATAGTGACGTCATTTTTTCTTCAAATGTTCTTTAAAAGTTACTGTTTATGAAAAAGTCATGCATAATAATATTGTAATTCCCATTTATCTGGTTGCTGAATGACATAATTTTCTTCATTTGAAATTTCTCTTATTTTGATTTAGACATTAATTTTTATCATATATTATTTTCTGTCATTTTATTTACATTATTAATATTATTTCTCAGTAAATATATTTTTTAAACTCAATTAGTGCATAATTATACGCAATCATTTTAGAAAATAAATTTTTATTATCGAGAGAAAAGCTAAACTGTGTTGCCACCATTTTGAAGAAATGTCATGAAAAAGCTTTTAAAATTAAAAATAAAATATAAAAATGGAAATAAATGAAAAAATAATTAAACTGGGCACAACTACAAATAAATAGCTTTCATTTAAAAAAATAATTATCAAAATCGGTTGACTAGAAAATTTAGGGCTGATGACACGACATTTTTAGCTTGTCTGAAAGAAATAGCCTCGGAGGCTAAAAAATAATAATAATAAATTTTTCTAAGCCTATGTCTCAATTTGTGTAAGCATTACATTCGTTGATGTATCAAGTAAGTCAATACACATGTATTTTTTAGCATTAATGAAATGCATATTGATATTTTTAAGTAAATATATGTTGTAAGAGAATAATCATTTGTTGATGTTAATACTACAAATAATTTCTAAATTATGGATAAGAAAATGTTTTCTATTTCAGCTTATTTCTGTTAATTTAGTAAAATATGTTTGTTTGCCTTTTACTATGTTCTTCATTATCAACCTGCATATAATTATTTCTTAAATTATTATCTAAAAGGTTTATATAAGTATACTAATAAATTAATAGTTTTTTTTTTTTTTTCACACAATGAATATTTTTCTATAGAAACCTAAACTTATAAGATAATTTAATTATAAATTTTTATGCTTTAGTTATTTAATTATCAAAAAAATAAATACTAATGTGAATGTTTAACATTAATTAACTATTAATTACAAAAAATCCTCATGACTTTCTAAAACTCAAGTTATTTTTCTTGCAAAGGCTATTTAAATAATGATTTGAAAAAAACCCGGTTTAAACCAAAAAAACCTGGTTTAAACCAAAAAAACCCGGTTTTTTGGTTTTTTTAAAAAAAACCGGTTTTTATACCAACTCTGCTCATGAAAAAAATTGTGGATTTACATAGTGATAAAAAAGCTTCCGGAATTCAGGCATAATCTTAACAGGAAACTTGGGGGAAAAAAATGAAATTAAAAAATGAACCAGTTAACGATTCACCAGAGTTCATATAGCCGGGAAAGGGAAGATGTCATTTTCAGGTTCATAAATATTTCAAATTATTAAAAACAGGCTAATGCATAGATTTTTCTTCATAAATTTGACTTTTCTTGCAATCACAATATCAAGAATTTGAAATCCCATGGTCTACTATGTACGCTGATCAAATGTGGTTATGTTTCGCACAAAACTTTACTTGCTAGAGAGCTCTGAACACCTGATGTTAATAACTAACCACCCTGCATATAGATATTTATATATATAAATACATGTATGCGTATATACACACTTATAGTAGATATATACATACATATGCATTTATAACACTGGGGCCAGCTAAATAGAACTAAAGATTAATAAAACATAAGACATCTATACTTACATCTTTTCATAGTAATGTAAACTGATCCATTAGTCCTAGCTTTTTGAAATAATCTTGTTAATTCAGTCAGAAACTACAATAACAAAATGTCACAAGTTTCACAAAAACAATAAATATAAATGGGTCATTCCATGGTAACTTATATTGCATTTTGAACTATTTTCAGTAATTTTAGTAATATAACACAGACAAAAAATGTATTAAAAATGTAAATTTGACATGGTTTGCTAATTAAACTTATTCAAAGCCCAATTTAGATGAAAATTGCCTAATTGTAATGTTATTTTTTAAAATTTGGTAGTTTTATTTACTATGGTAACTGCCATTACCAAAAAAGGAATGTAAGTTATCATATAAAGTGTAATTTTCATTATCATTTTTTAGATAATTTTCATCTAAATTGACCCTTAGTTAGGTTTCATTGACGAATCATTTAAATTGTACTAATTTAGAGTTACATTACTAAAATTACAGCAGTAAATTGTTCTAAATGTAACGTAAGTTACCATGGAATGACCCAAATAAACTAAGCATACTTTCAACAATTACATAGGCATAAACAGAGTTTCCCCCAGGTTTAAAAAAGGGCAGGGTGCTACTGTTCTGAAAAGGGCACTTTTTACATTTTTCAGGGCACCTTTCCATTTTTAAGGGCATCTTTTTTAGAGTTGAATCTAGAATCTAGCGGTTCAAAAAGTCCTGAAAAAGCAGAAATTTTATCAAAAAATTGAAAAAAAGGGTAAATTTTGTGAAAAAATCACGAAAAAAACAGCAAATTTTAATAAAAGATCGCAAAAACAGCAGTTTTTGTAGAAAGATCGCTAAAAACGGTATATTTTGCTAAAAAATCGCAAAAAAAAAACTAGAAATCTTGTGAAAATATAGCGAAAAAACAGAAATTTTCACAGAATTTTGCATTTTATTGCAATATTTGGACGAAATTTGCCGTCTTTTTTGCAAATCTTTTGACGAAATCTGCCATTTTATCGCTATTTTTTGACGAAAGTTGCCGTTTTTGCGACTCATTTGGCAAAATTTTTACCGTTTTATCGCGATTTTTGAAAGAAATTTGTCGTTTTACCACGATCTTTTGAGGAAATCTGCCTTTTTGTGAAATTTTGTGACGAAATTAGCCATTTTTTTGCAAATCTTGTCGGAAATTAGTCACTATTTCACGATTTTTAACGAAACTTGTTGGGACGAAATTACCCGTCCCATTGGACGAGTATGAGGCTATTTTTTGCGTTCTGTAGCCAATTTTTGCGTAATTTAGGCGCTATAGCACATTCGGATCATCGCTGGAGGGCTGCGCTTTTTCAAATTTGGGGCAAGAAGGGCGCTATTTTTTTTTTTAATGAATGACAAGAGGGGCGCTAGTTTTTGGATGAGGGGCAAGAAAGGCGCTAGTTTTTCAACTAAAGGGCAGGAGGGGCGGAGCGCCCCCCTGAAACTGTCTGGGGGAAACTCTGGGCATAAATATTGCTGTATAGTTACAGCTACTCTTAAAACATTTATTTTAAACTAAAGAAACATCAAGGTACATTTTAATTAATGATTTTGTAGCATAACTTCAGATAGTGTTTTAAATAAATTAGATATAATATTTTATTCATTTTAAGACTCATAAAAAGCAATGGCCCATAGGCATAGTAAAAAAGTTTGTCAGACAACACTTCAAATCACACACTTTTTACTTCAAAATTGGCCTAACTCCAACTTCACAGTCCTGGTTTGAATTGCAAATTCAATTTAGTAGGGATTTCATATGTGTATTTTCATCTAAATGGACATGGAGAAAATATTATACATATTTATTAAATTTGTTATTTTAAAATTAATTTCATTTTTAAAATGAATTACATTATTAATCAGTGTTGAATTCAAGGGGTGGCCCAGGGGGGACATTTCCCCCCATAAATTTTGAGATTTTGTGTTTTCAAGAATCAAACAGAGCAATTTCCTCTTCTGTAATCGCATATGTCGATCTTGGAGAAACGTGCATGAGTTCAACACTCTTATTAATAATATAATAATTATGTACTACTTGTGATTTTTATGTACAATACTATTATACACATCAGTGTTTCTCAACTTGTATGCCGCAAAAGTTTTTTTTTAACAAATAATTAAAAATGCATTGTATCAACGATATGACATTTCTCTATTTATCATATGCTATGTTAATTGTTCACTCATTTTCCTGTATTATCTTTCCAATTTATAATTTGTAATACACCAAATTCGACATAAACAGGGAAAAAAAAAAAAAAAAAAAAAAAACAGCTCATTGATTAAAAAAATGATATGTTTTACTGTTCAAATATCTTCAATAAAAATTTACATTAGTTTTACCTTTCTGTCAAAAACTTGTACCCTACAATCACCTTGATATCTACCAGAATTCTTCTGCAGTTTGCAACTTTATAATTCTGGGAATTTGGTTTTCCATTGGGCAGCATTGACAAAAAATCAAGTTCAAAAAGTGAAACTATAAAATATGAATATGTCTACAACTTTGTAACCTCATTTTGATTGAATCTATGCAAGAAAACAAACTACGTCCTTTCACCGAATAAATTTTGTAAATAAATAAAATAGTTTTTTTTTATATATATTTGTATTATACAGCTTTTGCATTTTTTATGTACAAGTTACAAGTGTGCCATAAATAATTACAGATATTTTTAGCATGTTGTCGAACAAAAAAAAGGTTGAGAAATGCTGATTTATACAATTAAAAAGGAAATATATGTTTGTTTAATAAACTACAGAATAAAATTAAAAAGATGTAGTTTCTCACATTTAAATAGACAGAAGCATTACATGTTTACATAATTTTCACTTAGGAGTGTTTCTTTAATGGGTTTATATCAACTGTAATTCATGAAATAGACTGTTTAAAATCAGAATACACTTCTATATTTGTAATTTTGAATAGTGTATTTGTTTTATTCTTATTCTACACAGGGGAGTAAGATATTGTAGCTCCCTTGTCTAGTAAGTCCTGAAAAAATGACAACTTACAGCGTTAAATTCGTAAATGCCAAGGGCAATGCCAGCGTAATTTTTTTATATAAGGGAAATAAAAAAAACTTTTTCAACACTGTTCTTTATAAATAACCAATTTTTAAAGGTTTATTTAATGAAAATAAAACTTCACAAAGAAACATAGCTTCATTAAAAATAATACTATTTTAAAATGTGTATTTTTGAAAAGCTGTGAAAGATCGTCTCTAGATTGAAATCGTCCAATATTTTTACTAAAATTTCTAAAGTTCCCTCCCCCCTCCACCTCCTTTACACACACACAAAATCCCGTTCGGTGTTCACATTTTCTACTGCCAATGTGAAATGTAATTATTGATTAGGTAGTTAATAATTACTGATACAGGAAAGGTTTGGTTTGGTTTATTTTTGTCGTCCGATTATCTGCGCTAGGGATATGGGACCAGGAGGGGAGTGCCCTTCGTGGGGGTCTTTCTAAGGGAACCTAACCCGTATTTACGCAAGGTTCGAAGAAAACCACAAAAACTCCGAACGGTTAGGCCGACAGCCGCGACTGCTGATACAGGAAAGATTAATTGGCTTTTGAAATAGCAAATTATTTTAAAGCCATATGTGACATTTCACACTTAATGTGTAATACCGTATTCAATGGAAAAAGTCGTCATCTAGCTTTAGAAGTATGTATTGAAGATTGGAGTAACCAATCTTGTCATTTATTCTGAATATGCAGGATGAATTCCAACATTTTACATTATTTGAGCTCGTATTGATAAAAAATTTAAACAAATAATAGATTAGAGTGTGAAACACAAAAGAGGAAAATTCAGAAATAAGGATTACTGCCATTCAACAGACTTACAGCTTCGTTTTCTACAAGAACCATGATTGTCAACTAAATTTTACCCAAATCCCAAATGTCAACATAAATAAGACACATGTACAAAAATACAAAAAGCGAAACTCCACAAAGAAGAAAGAAGTGAAGAAATTTTTGATATATTTCGATTACTCAAAGAAATCGATCTGAGTCACACTTTTTAATCGAATAAGGCAAAAATACATGGAAATAAGAAAAGAGTGTAATCTTATCAGACACATCGGATCTGTTCAAAGCGCAACTCTCGCCGCGCGCGCGCTCAGAAGATTTTGCATGGAGTATATCATATCGAAGAAAGAAAATAAAAAAAATTCAATTATTGCATTATTTTTGTGGTTCAAAACAGGTAAAATCATCAATTACACTTCTTTATGCTTCCAAAACATGGTTTTCGTAACAGAAATACATACCTGTGTTCAATCAGATAAAATTTAGAATATTCAAGAAAAATATGTGACTTTCATTTACTTTAGCCCTTTCAGCGTTTAAAACTTGTAAACCAAACCTTATGCGCGCTATTCAGAAAAATTCGAAAAAAATTGATCACGTGGTTGTGAATTTTGTACTTATGTTTTATTGGCTGTGTTTGTTTGATAGGTTGATTAATACAATTTGACATTCAATGGTGATTTAAAAAAATCAACAGTTTCCTTTCAACATATTTAAAAATGATTCATCCGTTGCTTTATATTTTTCGTGACAAGTAGAATATTTTTAATAAACCCAAATTGAGATATCAACAGAGGTATCAACAAGTTGAGATATCAACCAGATTTATTTGTAATCTACAATACTGGATGAATTTCAATGAAATTTGCACAGTTAGTAAGACGATTTTTCAGATAAGGTTTTGGTGTATATATATATATATATATATGTATTCCTTAGTTAATGATTGCATGTTTTAATACCGTGTGAATAATAGACCAAAATGCTTAATAAAGAAAGAGAAACAAACGACACCAAAATCATATTAGTATAAGCAAAATATTTACTTATATTTTCAGCAGAAAATTTATAAACATTCTGATCATACTTTATTCATTACAAAACTAAAAGGCAAACACCATATATTTCACCGTTTAAAAAAAATATGTGCAGATATTTTTAGTTAAAATAATATGCATCTATTATATTTTGCTTTTTATAACATTTTCCATGTTGATAAAGTACTCAAAAAGAAAGAAAAAACTGCGCAAATAGATTTTTTTACACAAAACGTAGTTTTTCATTTGCTTAATATGTAAATCACTTTGAAATGATACTCTAAATATTAAAAGGCGTTCAAATGTAAAACTTTTTTCGTGAAATATCTCATTTTCTAGTATTTAAATATATATTTTATTATTATAATAGAAATACTCGTGCTTCCTTATTAGTAATATTAAAATTTATCTTTATCAAAAAATGTTATTTATTAATATAAAACACCTTCCCCCCCTCAAAAAAAAAAAAAAAAAAAAAAAAAAAAAAAAAAAAAAAATTGAACCCATAATTTCTGGCTTTGAGCTCAGTGCACCGTCCATTCGGCCATCTAGTTCACCTTCATCCATATCAAAATATCTTTATAATTAGCACCGTAATTAATCAAATTTATAATCTGTCCTTGAAGGTACAGAATCGAGCATTAGTTTAAGAGGGAGATTGTTAAATTATTGTCTGAAAGTATATCCAAGGTTTTAGTCATATAATTTATATTGACATATTTTTTACTGTTTTGAAGTCAGACGAATACATACAAATATTTAAGTAGTCATTTGATTGCAGACTCAGAACGGCGCAAGATTTTTTCCCACAGTTAAATATATATAACTTTTGCTGCATAGTTACTCCACCGTTTTTATACAGAAATTTTTACTTGACGGTATTATTGAGGATTTTCACTGTCCAGAATAACAATATTCTATAAAAGCGGTGGAATGAAAATAGACCAAACGTTACAGTGTTGTCTATTTGTGTCGCCAAAATACCATTTCTAACATCATTTAAAAAAATCAGAAATGCCAAACAGAATCGGTTCGTCTACAGTAAAACATCGCGGCTAAACAAGAAAAATACCAATAGGTGTGAAAAAAAATTAACTCTTCTTCCCTTTCATCCAATAAACTTTTTTTCGCAGAGGTGAGTCTGTTGCCATTCGGGGGTAAAGTTCATAGAATGAAGTATTTACAGAGGATGAGAAGATTTGAATTTTTAAATGAAAAGCTAACAAATCAGTTATTTTACTTTCAACATGAGTTGGATGTGAACCGGATTGTAGATGCTTGAGATAATCGAAAGAATAAAGATGTGTACCACAACCGGCTGTATATACAGGGTGATTCATAAATATCGAAATAACAGGCTATTTTCTTAAATTTTGGCTCTAGACATATACTTCTAATTGCAAAGTTTCACATAAAAGGTGCAAAATATGATGACATATGTTGCAAATCCACAAAAAAGTCTATAGAAAAGTAAATAAATTTTTATACGCCCCTTGTATGGTAAAAATTTCAATCAGGAAAACTTTTCTTCGGTTAATTAACCGCAAAAAACTGTATCTTCATATAAGTAAACTCATAATTAAATAATTCATCAGGTTTTAAGGAATTAGACACCAAATTGAAATGTACCCAATTCAAGAAACAATGTTACATTAATAGTTAATTAATGTTAATTTAAAAAATACATCTATTGAGTTAGAATTTCGATTTTTTTTCTTTTTTTTGCGATGGTTAACTATCATAATCTGTGGTGCTCTTTAATTTAATAAATAAGTAAACATAATAAATATTACCCTAACTACTTTTAATTATATTAATTTAAGCTCATAAAATATATGCCATACACAGGTCCTACATATTACGCTCTGAAAACTTTTTAAAACTAAACTTTAGAAAAATAACAGTTACAATTACAGTAGAGCTTGAAGTAACAGTAAGGCCATATTATTACAGTTAACCATATAATTTGCAAACGAAATCGCATTCTAAAATTTCTTAAAAAGTTTATAAAAATTTCAAATAATTAGTATTTTTTTTTTTTTTTTACTGGGATAATTTAAAACCATTATAACTCGAAAAATTATTTATCAGATTTTATTTTTTTTTCATTTAATTAAAGATGAAAACATAATTTTAGTTTTGTTTCAGGTTTTTTTTCAAAATATTAATTTTCAAAATATTTATTTAAAAAAGGATGCAACTTATTTAAAAAAATCATATTTTCAAAAGGAAATATTTTTTCAAATTTGCCGAAACAAAATTAATATAAAATAATCGAAAAAAAAAGTTTTAAGTTTAAACCCTTTTTTAACGATTCTTGATTTTGATAACTTAAAAAAAAAAAAAAAAAAAAAAAAAAAAAAAAAATGCAGAAAAATGAATTTAAAGTTTTGTACAACGATTGGTCCAGAATAAAATGTTTAAATGCTTTAAAAAAATGCAAGTGTAAGTAAATCCTTTCTGTAGCTTAAACTTCTGATTCAGTTTAACTTTTGTCGTTTCCACCCCCTTTGTGTATTATTTAAATGTCGGTCAGTTATGTAAAACAAAGCTTTTCTAACATGCGTATTAAGAGCTTTTTTCAAAATTTTTACTCTCACAGCTTCAGGCTTTTTACCATCTCGACGGATGATGCTGTTAAAAAATATTTGTATTTGGACCAGGCCGGGTCAGACCCGGATTTACTTTTATCTGAAGACTTGACCAGGCCGGGACTAACGTATTTTTTTTAATACTGTGCCGGGATTGATTTCCCTCTTTTTTAGTCTGCACGAGACGAAATTTTCAGCTCGGTCTAGACACAACCCGTATTAAAATCATTGTCTCTGACTGACGTAATCCGTCCATAAAAGAAATAAAATTTGGCTCACTCCAAATTTTTTTTACGAAAAACACATGTATCTTTAAATCACTTTTATATAAAAAAAAAAACCTTTAAAATTCATTTTTTTTAACTAGAGCTGTTGCAAACCGTACGTATTCGTAACGGGTATTCTCTAAGATACGAAATACCGAATCATTACTTAGAAGTACGACTCGTTAGTCGTTACCGGAGTTCATGTGCAACCGAACAAAGTGGAACTAACAAGGAAGGTCTCCATTGGGGGCATACTCAGAATTTTTTGAAAAGAATACGAATTAAACTACTCATGTAGGTAATAAAGGATCAGTGAAAATTAGCGGCGGAATTACGTTATTAGATATGTAAAAAAATAAAATAGTTTGGAATAATTGGCGTGAAAAGCTGAAAACGACGCGGGATTTGGCGAGCAGGGCATTTCCTCGCCAAAAGCAGACGATTTTAACGAATCTGAAAATTGATTTTAATTGACTTCACTGTTAAAAATCTGCAGCATTTACTGCAACGTCACTCCGCTACTTTTATAGAATATCTCTCTTCTGACCAATGAGAATGCTCCATAGCACGGCGAATTGACCGTGTCATACACTGTTAAAAATCTGCTGCATTTTGTTCCAACGCACTCTACCGCTTGTATATAATATCTCTATTTCAACCAATGAGAAAGCTCCATTTCACTGCCAAGTAACCGTTTTCTATACAAGCAAGGGAGTGCGTTACAACAAAATGCAGCAGATTTTAACAGTGTATTTTTCAATTTGGAACAATTTTAATCAATTTAAATTGTGTTTTAAATGATAAAATATATTAATTTCATTTTGTTATAAGTACATATAAACGTATATGACAAAATTACACTTAAAGTAAAGTAAAAATGCAAAACTAAAATTACTTAAACTAAACTTATTTAAATAAATTGAACATAGAAAGTTTTTTCTTTAAAAAGTATTCGAAGCGTAAAAGCGTATTTTTTAAAATTTCGTTTTTTCGCCAACCGGAGATAAACCGCCAAATAAACGAAATTTTTATTATTTTTTTACGGACGTTATAAGGAGGTTCCGCCGAAATTTTTTTTATAAACATATATAACTATATGAGAAGAACATTCTGTAATTTTTTTAGATTTTTCTGAGTATGCCCGTATGGAGACCTTCCTTGTAAGTTCAAACGCTGCTTACGTTTGTATCATTCATTATTTCTCGTGAGTCCGCCTCAACAAGCATATTAAGATGCATATTAAAGAGAAAAATATTAATTGCGTATTTGAGCAGACATTCAGATGTCCGCACCATAAGGATCCTTAAATAGCAATCTTTAATTAAATTTAACGATCCTTGTTCTAGGATTTTTAAAACGCTATTCAGACTGGTCTTCTTAAAACAAGCTTCGACTTTCTTTATCTCCGATCTGGCTTCGGCAATCTTCGATACATGATACCGATTACCGAAACGATAAACCAATCAGCACATAGAATAGCTTCTCGGCAGCCGCGATGTCATGCCATCAATCAATCATGCGTATTATTTGCCGTTCAAAGTTTCGAACGCTTTTTAAAATTGAATTTTGTTACTATTCTTTTTCATCATTATCGTTGAAAAGGAAAATAAAAAGAATATTGCCCAGTTAAACTGATGGCATTGAGCTCACAGGCTACGCATACTAATTGTACATTACAGCCTTATATTTTCAAGGGTTAATTCCGTTCGAAAAAAAAAAATATATTAAGGAGCGGGGATCAGCTCCTCCTTTCCCCTTTTTATACTTAATCATTGAACCCTCTAAACTGATCAGGGACATGCTTTATCGTATAAAACATCCATACCCAAAATTTAGAGCAAATCGGAAAATTTTTAATAAAACTCCATTTATATAATTTAAGAAGAGTTATCCTTCTCTTTTATATACTTAACCATTAAACTTCCAAAACTATTCAGAGATTTGAACGAAATCTGACAATTCTGCGTGAAAAACCCATTTATATAAATTAAGGGGAGGGGCATTAGAACCCCCATTTCCCCTGTTTATACTTATCCAATGAACACCTAATACCAATCACGGAAGCGCTTCATCAGAATGATCCTATGTGTAAATTTTGAACAAAAATTAATATTTCTGTATGAAAAACCCATTCATATCAATTAAGGGGAGGGGCATGAGCCCCCCGTTCCCCCTGTTATACATATCGAATGAACTCCAAAAACTAATCAGGGAAGCGCCTTATCAGAATATACCTGTATACAAAATTTCAAGTGGATGGGATATTTTTATCATGAGTTATCGCATTATGTACGAACGTACGCACATACATACAGAACGGGCGGCACATAAGCTCTCAGGCTATGATAGCCTGTGAGCTAAAAAGCATAAAAAAAAAAAGAAAATAGAGGGAAAATTGTGCAGATTTCGCGAATTCGAGTAATTTCTGAATTACTAATATTTTTAGGGATATATATATATTTTTTAAACATAATTAAATAATGGAAAAAATAGCTGTTGTTTACTTGCTACTTTTTAGTTTTATTTCCTGAAATATATATTTTAAAGATGTTTTAATTGTTTGAATGCATGTATAAAATGTTCAAACAAAAGGTTTTGGGCATGGTTAGAAAATATTTAAAAATATTTTTTTTTATTTTTATAAAAACATGTTCATGCACAAGATTTTTATTATGAGAGGGAAGAGGAGGGGGGGGGGGGGTATTGTATGTACATCTTCTTGATATAAACAGTTGCAAGATGACAGTGGAGAGCCATTACACATCACTGGCTTTGGAATTTAATTACGTAATTTTGATTTATCCCTGATTATTTAAAAAAATAAAATTTAAGAAAATTAAGACTAATTAGGATAATTAAAAAACAAAAGAAAAGTGTGTATTTTGGTGTATTTTGTGACCGCCGATTATCTACGCTAGGGATGTAGGCCCAGGGGGAGGGATGCCCTTCGTGGGGGTCTTTCTAAGGGAACCTAACCCGTATTTACGCAAGGTTCGAAGAAAACCACGAAAACTCCGAACGGTTAGGCCGATGGCCGCGATTGGGTTCGAACCCATCACCTGCCGTCTACCAGTTGAGAGGTCAGACCCTCTCGGCCACTGGTGGGGCCAAAAGAAAAGAAATTAAGATTTTCGTCAGGGGAGGGAGTGAAATTGCTCCCTGAACGTATGGTGGAAGACAATTTTTAATGCTTATTATTTCTTATTTATTAAAGTCCTGTATTGTTTATAATGATGATAAGTTTATAATTTGTCTCGCAAGAAGAATTCCGTTAAAAAATCTTAATTTAGTTTATTTAATGTTTATGTCTTCCATTTTAAAAGACAGACTTAGCTGTGGACCACAGGCACATTTTCTCCAAAATCTTGCATCTCACCAGATTTCTTTCTACAAATATCTATGTCTCAGGATATTTCAAGTTATATTTCACTATTTTCGGAGACTTGCAAGAGGGAGAGTTCTTTCCCCTGTATATGCTTTATATATAATTTATTTGCTATTCTTAAAAATCATCTTGGATACCTTTTAAGGGTGGGGAGGGGGAGTTTTTGAAAAAAATTTAATTTAAAATGTACATGGTATTTTTCCCCTTTAAATCTTATTTTAATCATGATCTAAAATTAAATTTAAACTAAAACAAATGTAGTACACACAAACATGTCAAAAGTTTATTTTTAATATCAGGGGATTGATCTAGGCAAAATTTAAGTCCCCTTCACAAAAATCCATTTTAATAAAATAATCCCTTTCTTAAAATTCCTCTTAATATAACAGGCTCCCTTCACAAAATTTTATTTCTTAAAAATACTTTTTTGTGATTGATAGGTTGTAATATGTGTAATTCGCAAAGAAAACAACTCTACAAGAAAAGAAAACTGTAGCAGGACTTTAAAAAGTTATTAATAAATGCTTTATCTAAATTTGAGTTACTGAATTTCATTATAAAATGTTATATTTCATATGAATAAACTTTCTTTTATTTTCAGAAAATAAGCTTTAAGAAAAAAACCAGTAGTTTTCCAGTACTTCTTTTTGGGCGCCAGTATTATATATACATAGTATATTGTATTTTATACATATACAGGGTGATTCTAAAATTTTTTTACAATAAAAGAGGGGTGATAGTACACATCAAGACAAACAATATTAAATAGGAGACCAAGGGTTTCAAACGTTTTCTCAAGGAGATAGCCGCCATTAAAGTTTAGAGACCAAAATTTCAAATAAACATAAAAAACGGAAAAATCGGTCGATTGATTTGCGGTTTTCACTAAAATTATTCTTTATGTCGGCATTTTCTTGAAATTAAATTATAAAGATAAATTTCAAAACATGCCGATAGAGGGCGCTTTAGACTTTGGAGTAATGAACAACTATTTTTTGCCGGTTATTTTTTGCATATCATTAAATGTTTTTGTAAGCTTGCACTCAAACTTAAATTTTGATCTCAAAATCTGAAAAGTTGGGAGTGGTTGGGGTATGAAGAAGTTGAAATGTTTCTCATTTTCTTAAAAATGCATAAAATGATCTAGAAATGTTGTTAAGTTAGCATTTTACGATAATTTTTAAGACTTGACAGACACAGAAATGTCATCATGAGGGAGCAACTACCAGTCGCGTACGGAAATTTAGTTTAAAATCCCGAATTTCATGGACTGTTTAAAAGTTTTTTTCTTTCTTTCTTTTTTTTTTTTTATCTACTTTTATTTAAAAATGGGAAACACTTTTCAATCTCATAGTTTCCGAATGAGTACACTTGCAAATTTCTCGAGATTAAAATTGCTTTTACAAATGTATCAGATGTCACCTAATTTTGATTTGAGTAGACCTTTTACAGAATCAGAAAAATTCGCATTATTGAACAAGGGGGGGGGGGGGGTAAGGATTTAAGGTATGTTTATTTTTTAAAATAGTTTTTAGACTATTTCTGCAGTACAGCGCGCGCGCGCGCGCGTGTGTGTGTGTGTGGAGGGGGGGGGGGGGCGTCATGAATCCGTGGCTTCACCGTTAAACCCACTATTGATCATATGAAAATCCGAGCTTCACCCTACATTTTCTTGAGTGCCCCCCCCCCCCTATTACTCATTTCCAATTACAGCCCTGCGTACAATGATGCACTGCATTTTAATCAGGGCCGTAGCTAAGGTGTGTTATGGGCGGCTCAGCCCCCCTGAAACATTTTGATTTCTCCCCCCCCGGAAAAGATTCCAAGGTCACTAAATGAATTTATGTTCCAAAAACCCAAATGAAATTCTATTGAAAAATCTAATTTAGTTTTGAGGACCTTTCACAGTTTTGCAAAAATACTAAATTGTAACTAAAATAAGTTTTCAACACTTGCTCATTTTATTTGCACATACGAAGCCAACATGATGTTTAATAATGCACTCGATATGTGCACTAATTATGCATAATTTAATTTGCACTAATTATGCACTCGATTATTCCATAATCCTATTCTTTTCTTAGCATAAAATGAAGTTATTACAACTAGTTATTAACAGTTTAATTAGAAGCATAGTAACTAGTAACTACAGTGTAAATATGTAGTAATCTATCTTTCTGCTTCACAGAGAGAGAAAGAAAAAAATGTATCAGCCCCCCCCCCCTCCTAATTATTGACTTCTCCCTATGGTCCTGGTTTTAATATTCTATTTGCATTAAAAAAAAAAAATCTTGGAAACTTCAGTAAATGTAACTTTTACGGATAGATGGCAGCACTATAACTAATACGAATTCTTCCAAAGATTTTTCTATACGATATATGCCGTATGTTCGATGACTGCGAATACCCGATTTCTGAATAGCAACGAGTAACGAAACGAATACTTTTTAACGGGTAGAGAATCCAAAATCAACATTATCTTTCGGGTATTCATTTTGTCGTTATTTTTACAGCACTATTTTTAACGAATTATAGATTTAAAGGGAAAAAACCCAATAAAACCTATCTATAACGGAATTTATTCTTGCTTAATTTGCGGAATTTATTCTTAAACAGAAAAATGTGTTGATCCGTGCAAAATAAATATAATAATACTTGGGAGAAAAATAAACTAAGAAGGGAAGTTGTCAATAATGTATTTTTTCTTTCTCATGTAATTCCGTCTTAAAAGGCTTGACTGTATAGCATTTTTCAAAGTCTCCAACACATGGTATACTTATTAACAATATTAAAGGTTAGACTTTGGCGCTTCTTTAATAATGTAAATTATAAACATGAAAAAATAAAAGCTATAATAAGTATTTTTGGTCTGAATTCCTCCTTACGAAACAATTTTTAACCATATCGAAGTAAAAATCTATGTTAAAATTCAAGGCCTTGCCGATCTTTGATTCTAACTTTCTTCTAGGTCGAGCCAGGCTATGATTTTAACTTTTTTCCAGGCCTTTTCCCCCTATGGCTTCCCCTTTTAGCTTTTTTTCCTACGGTGGTTCGGGACCGGACTTAGATATTTTGATCCTTGCAGACCATAGCGTATTTTGAAAGCAGATTTAATGTAAAATCTGTACGCTGCTACTTTATGTACAAAGGAAATGCATTGTCTACATCTAGCAAAGTACAATTTGTGGATGATCCCTATCTTCCACTCAAAATGAGTCAAAAAGTCGCTTAAAAGGTATGGTTAAGTGGTGTAAGTTGTGAATTTTGGATATTAATATTTCTGTGAGATGTTCAGATTTTTTTTTTTTTTTTTTTTTTTTTTTTTTTTTTTTTGTTTAAGGGTTTTTAGAAGTCTGACTTTTTACCTAGCGGTGCAATTTAGCAAAATTTTACATTTAATTTCTTTTTCTCAGTCCCTATGGAATATAAATGCATAAAAGTTTTAATATACACAACTTAATATCTCTTCTATTTAAATAATGTTTTTAATATTCTACTTTGAAATTTTATTTTACTTTATTGAAAGTTTTTTTTTTATAAAATAAATTAAATTGTTCTTTGACCTGCATCGAGTGCGCGCAACATTTCTGAAAAACTAATAAAGCAACTTGCATTAAACTTGGGAAATACCTTCATTTTAAGTTAAAGAATAACTTGTACTTCAAATTTATCATTAGAGACCTCTTGAACCTATAATGCTGCTAAAGTCTTGTGTGCAGTGAATGCAAGTCAAAAAACAATTTTAAAATTTGTATCAAAATCATTGTTAAAAAAATCATCGTTAAAAAATTTAAAGTAAAATTTCACTGTAGATTATTAAAAAATTTACTTTAAATAGAAGAGTTATTAAATTGTCTACGCTAAAAATTTTACGCATTTATATTTTATAGGGACTGAGCAAAAACTGAGACACCTTAATTCAGGAATGGATTATGAAATTTTTCCTAATTGGAAATTTTATCCTGTTGGAACCGCATAAAAATTAATTTTTGAATTTTCTCAAATAGACTTCCATGGAGTTGCAACTTATCTCATCAAAATTTGCGCCTTTTTTGTATGAAACTTTGCAATTGGGTGAATGTGCCTAGGGGCAATATTTAAGGAGATAGCCTATTGTGTTCGATATTTATGAATCACCCTGTTTATCCTATTAATACTGTGCAGCAAGAACAAATAAATGGTTAACATGTGTATTTAATCTGTGGATCTAATGATTTTCAGTTGCTGGTTTCATTAGTGGTTGCGTTAGAGATAATAAAACAATGAATATGAAAAAATACATGTCATTAATAGACGTGTCTGATCAAATATAAAGGATTTAATGCTATAACACCCTGCAAAGGTAAACTCCCAACAAGTTCAAACTTTAATGAAAAAGAAAAAAATGAGAAAAAAAAAAAAGGTTTTTAAAAATCCTTACAAAGATATCGGTATTGACAATCTAGGATACTTGTGTGGTGAGGAAAATTACACCACATACACGGTACGTGAAGGTTAGTGGTTAGTAAATATAAACAACATAAAGATAATACCCCAATCTGCGTTGTGAGAGATTTATCTGGATATTACCAAAGAAAATTTTTAAAACCTATCAATAATTTAAATAAAGTAGATTCTTAATAACACAGGATCGACCTTGTTTAACGTTTAAAATTTGCAAAGTAGGATTTTTAAGGAGATATGAAGAGTATTAAAATAACTATCTTAAAAAAAAACATTAAATTCAATAATTGAGAATTTGTATCTGGTAATTTACATAAAGAGAATTAAGGAAAAGAAAATATGAAAGAAAACAAGGATACATATATATATACACAAATATTTATTGCAAAACAACAATTATATGATTCATAACACAATAAGAACTTTACCACTTAAGAATATCAACCTCATAGTTGAAACACATTGACATCGTACTATTCTAAAATTTCAGTTTGTAATTTACAAGCACTATAAAATAATATTATTCTAACTTATCAATTCTCTGATAATGTTTCATTTCTTTTTTACTTTCTTCTATCTTTACAAGAAGAAAGTATTGGATTCATGGAAGTTTTCGACTTCCGGTTTTCGACGGATTTATACGTTTTAGAAGGTCCTGAACACGTTTTGACTATTTTTAGAAAATGTCTGTCTGTGAGTCTGTCTGTATGTGACAAAAAATTTGTGGGCGCTCTATCTCAAGAACTAATGCTCGAAATTTAATAAAATTTTATATTCAGTTAGACCTTGATATGAATTAGTGCCTATTGGTTTTTGGTGAAAATTGGCCCGCAAGTGGCGCTGCTATACTACGTTTTTCATGATTTTCAAGATTGCTATAACTCAAGAACTAATGCACAGAATTTCACCAAACTTCAGATTCTGTGACCCCTTGATATACATAGACGCTGATGAAGTTTTGGTGTAAATTGGCCAGCAGGTGGCGCTGCTATGCCACTTTTTCATGATTTTCATGATAGCTATATCTTAAGAACTAATGCACAGAATTTCACCAAACTTCAGATTCCGCGATACCTTGAAATACATAGCCGCTGATAAGGTTTTGGTGTGAATTGCCCTATAGGTGGCGCTGCTATGCTACATTTTGCACGATTTTTGCGATAGCTATATCTCAAGAACTAATGCAGAGAACTTCATCAAATTTTAGTTTCTTTTACACTAGAATATATAACATAATTAGACGCTGATTACATTTTGGTATTAACCTTGCAACAGGTGGTGCAGCTATGCTGCATTTTGCACGATTTTTCCGATAGCTATATCTCAATAACCAAAGCACAGAATTTCATCAAACTTGAGATTTTGTTACAAAATGACATATAACATAATTTCATGATGATTACGTTTTGTTATAAATCCTTCAACTGATGTTGCTGCTTGCTATATTTTACACGGTTTTTTTAACTAGCTATATCTCAAGAACTAATGCACAGAATTTCATCAAACTTCAGATTCTTTTACACCATAACGTAATTAGACGCTTTTTTACGTTTTGGCATAAATTGTTCAAGATATGGTGTTGCTGTGCTACGTTTTGCAGTTTTTTTGTTATAACTATATTTCAAGAACTAATGGACGAAATTCCATCAATTTTCAGATTCTGTTAGGTCTTGACATCAATAGATGTTTATTAGGTTTTAGTATAAATTACCCAACATGAGGCACTACTAAGCTCATTTACTCAGAATATTAATTAAATTTTGCGTTTTAGGCTTTTCGGATACCAGAATCTCATTAGGCTAGGTCAAATGTTCGAGGAAATTCGATAGTGGGTAACTTTGGGGTCACCACTTTTTTTTTTTTTTTAAATATTAAAATGTACTTATGAGATAGGAGAAAGTTTCGGGATTGACACATTCAACTAGTTTTTATTACACATTATTATAAACTTACACCCCTCCCCCCCCAAAAAAAAATTCTCACAGCACAACTAAAAAAAGGCATAGCCTAAGTTCTCATTATTATTTTTCTTTCTTTCTTTTTTTTTTTTTTTTTTTTTTTTTTTTTTTTTTTTTTTTATAAATTCCTTACTAAAATTTTTAAATTAAAAATTAAATTTTAATATTGAAAAATTTTCTCTTTTTTATATAAAATGAGCCAAAAGAGTATTTAAAAATAAGGAAACACCACATAGAAAGATTAAATCGCTCACCATTTTTTTCCGAAGAATTGACAGCCATTCATCAGAGAGATCCATCACAAGAAGCAATCTGCAGCCTTTTTTTACACCACACCATTTTAAGAATCATGAAGTTCCTGATGATGCACAGAAATGTCTATGTAAAAATTGTCTGCGATATTAGCGTACACTGCCGTTGGAAGATACATGAAGTTCATTATGTTGCGCTGAAATGTCCATGTAGAAATAATCTGCGATATTAGCGTACCGCCGTTGGAAGAAACATGAAATTCATTATGTTGCACAGAAATGTCCCTGTAAAAATAATCTGCGATATTAGCGTACACTGCCGTTTGAAGAAACATGAAGTTCATTATGTTGTCGGCAGAACTGTCAGTATTTGATTCTATACGTTCATTTTCGCTCACAGACTTGTCTGTATATAAAAAAAACTTATCTTCTTCGTCTCCGAGTACGGCTTTCTCTTACTTAGATAGGGGTGAAGTCTTGAACATCCGCGTCCGCGATGTGACTTTTTCTTCGAAAATACTTTTCTAGGGACGACCTACATGGTCAGAACCAAAATATCTTATATCAATCGTAGATTTTTCTCTGAGAAAGTTCTTTTCTTTCTCTTTTTTTTCCTCCTCCCAATACCTTTTTTTTCTTTTCTATTGGTTTCTTGTAATCGAGTTGATTGGGGGCTATCGCATTTCGCTCCTCATTGGTTACCTTGACCGGTGGGAGGGTCATCCCTTTTGACCACTAGGAAGACCTTTTTTGAATGTCCGTTTCTTCCCATGGGTTGTATGTCGAGGCCACCCCTCAAGAGTCATCACCTTTGGGGCGTTTAGGCTGTAAATTCTGTCATTGTTGGATGCTGCTCGTTATGTCAAATTTGGAGTCAGTCTCGTATTTTTACGACCATTGCCATTGTCACTGTCTGAAGTTTTTATGGTGAGCAATTGAAACGCTACGTGTGTGTTCCTTTTAAAATCCATTCGTTCTTACCGAACGTTATAAAGTCATAAAGTTTATAGCTTTAATTAACGTTAAAAAATAGCTTTTATCTTTTCCTGAAACCTAAAATTATTATTACTACCTGAATGAATGAAACGAACGTAAAATGAACATTAATGAATAAAATAAATTTAAAACTTTACTTTAATTATTTTTTATACGTATATTTATATATATTTTCGCTTTAGTTGTGCTTAATCATTCTTTATATGTACATATTTATTCTAGCGATGTCGTGACAATATCGTCACTACAACTTGCTAATTAACTTTACCCACATGTGACATCAACAGCGGGTAAATAAAAGATCCTATCAAAAACATGAATGCGAAAAGATGCCAAGTTCGTTAAAGGTTTCGCTAATAAAAGAAGTGAGATCTAACTGCAAACCAAGTTCTTTCGGAGCTCCTTAAATCATAGCTCCTGTCACGCATAATATTATTCAATTGCTTAAAATGATTTGTTATGTTACTTGTTATTCAATTGAGCGACTTAGCAAGTTTTCTCTTATTCAATTTTTTCTATTTAGTTGATCAAAAATTAAAGTTGATCCCTTCCTTAACTTATCAATACCTTTACTTAAATATACTTATTCGAACACTCGATTGACTAGACCTTTGCCAATCAGATTCTAGATTAAATTGTACTCCGACTCAAAGATTGAAGTTGGTAGCTGAAAACTTGCCAAGTCGCTCTGTTGAATAACAAGTAACATAACAAATCACTTTAAGCAATTGAATAATATTATGCGTGACAGAAGCTATGATTTAAAGAGCTCCGAAAGAACATGGTTTGCAGTTAGATCTCACTTCTTTTATTAGCGAAACCTTTAACGAACTTGGCATCTTTTCACATTCATGTTTTTGATAGGATGTCATTATTTTTTGTCAAATAAGTAGGTATTTGTTTCCTTTTTGAAATAAATAAGTTAAATTAGTTAAATTAGTTTTATTTAATATTAATTAATCTTTCAGCTTTTTCCTGCATTTATTCACTGTTTTTTTCAGTCAAATTAAAAAAATTTAACATTAGGACTGCTTATGTTCCTTTAAATTCAACTAATAAGGATGTTTTTTTTACGTGATTGGGTACTACTTGCTTATTTCGTCGACCAAAAACGTTTGTAGCCAACTTGGCGAAATATCGCTATAGTGACGACAAAAATTACGCACCAAAAGTGATGCTAATATGGCGCTATTTCTGGTATTTCGCCAAATTACCATAGATTCCCATTCTAATCTGGTAATTTATCCAATAATTTTGTTAGAGCAAGGACTGTCGCCATCATTTTGGCATCTTTTTTTCTTTAAATCGGTTCGCTAACTACCCAAGATTGCTTAAATATTGCTATTTAGAAAGTTTTTAGAATGCTTTTCGCCATTTTTACCCCTTTTAAATTTTGTATTTGTTAACAAATGTTCTTAGTGATCATTTATATCTTATAATTAATGAACATGCCAAATTTTATGTTTTTAGGCCCTTAATATACAGACATTGCATTTTTCGAACGCTTTTTTCTCTTTTACTCAATTTGGATTAGTGGAATCGACATAAGATATAGCCTATATTGGAGCAAGGACTATCACCATCATTTTGATATCATTACTTTTAATAAAAATAAAGCTATTAGCTCACTTTATATAAATGACATCGAATGTTTGAAGGAATTATGTGTGCACAAAAATAGTTCTTTTTCCTTCAAAGCAATCAATTCCTCCAAAATTTTAACGATCTGTTTCTCAAAAATTATTTTAGCTAGGAGCAAATAAATAAGTAATATTAAAATTAAATAAATAAATAAAAATAAAAACAATGTTGTATATCTTATTCGTAAGAACAAACATACCCAGATTCCAAATCTGTGATAGAGGATAACATGTTGAATTTTTACAGGGTAATTTAATGTAGAATTTTTTTTTCAAAGTACTAAGTGTCCCACATTTCACAAATTTTTTAAAAAATTACCAAATTATCATATTTGAAAAAGGGTTTGCACCAAAATTGTCAAAAAGTAAGATTTTTATGGAGAAAAAAAAAGGGTCAAAGAAACCCATAAGTAAGTTCAAATTTCAAAAGTTCATAAAAATGAAACAAATAGTCATATCATAATGCAATTTGTATCACAAAACATGTTAAAGAGTAGTATTTTTCGTGTCAACATTAATATATAAAAAAAAAAAAAAAAAAAAAAAAAAAAACAAAAATTCCACAAATTTGTTCACATAAAAGAAAAAAAATGAACAAATTGCCGTGTCCGAATTTTTAATGGAAAAAAATGACTCAAAGAAAATGTATACTTTTTTTTTTATATATATAAAACCCAACACTTTCACAAGTCTTGTGGTGTAAACTTCATAATTATATGACAGTGTGTCAATTTTCCTAAAAATAAATTTTTGAAATGTAAACACATTAGGAGTGGCCAGCCCGTTTCTGATGTAGATTTTATTATTCAATTTGTTTCAGAGATGGCAGCATTATACAATGTATCCACCTAACTTTGTCCACATCACTGGAAACAGTTTCTTTTGTTGAACATTTCAATTTTAACTATGAAGTTATCCTATTTTTTTATATTAATTATTTATTTAATTTTTTTCATTATTTCTTGTGCTGACATCTATTCTCATACAGTGACATGAAAATTATTAGTTTATTTTACATTAAAAGCTAATCTTTCCAAAAATACAGAAAGAACAATAACATTAAGGAAGTGGCTTTTCAAAAATTCTTGATAGCGATATACTTTTTCATACGCACTATAAGAAAAAAAATATAACTTTGCTTTTGATGACGTGTTTTTATCTGAAGTTAATTCCCTTTATAATGAACTTAAAAAAAATGTTATTCTGGTTAAACACAATGCATCTTTAAAAATCGTCCATAGATGGCAACACTACATAATATATTCATAATTTGCTAGTTTTTATTCTTTATTTTTTTATTCATTTACTTATTTATTGTTATTTATCTCATTCTTATTCTTTTAAAAATATATACTTGGTTGTAATGGTAAACAGGGACTATCTATTTACATACAGTAAAAAATCCATTTTTTACGACAAAATTTATCGAGTTGCTTTGAATTTTATGAAATTTCGCATCGTTTTGTCACTAAAAAGTCGCCTATCATCATACAGCATGATAGTGCTGTATAGTAGAGCACAGCTGCATCTCTAATGTTAAAGTCCAAAGTTTGCCTCTTAATAACTTTGGACCCAATCATCGGATCGCGACGAAATTCAAAAGGGGAAGTCTCCTACCCTAGATCTCAAAGTTAACAAAAATTCATCCAGATCCACCGATTAGATTCGGAGATCCAGAACCCCTGTTTTGGCACTTTTTGCTCGTGAAACAACAACAACAAAAAAAAAAAAAAAAAAAAAAAAAGAGAAACAACTCAATTATAACCCGAACCAGGAAACATTCAGCGACGTGTAATAGCTTGTTCGTAAGCTTTTAATTTAGGGATGTGCCTTTCGAAGGTCCGGTAAAAAAATGTAAAAAATTAAGGAAATGGCACCCATTTAAAATTTATATAACGCTATTCCTTTCATAATTTAACACTAGCAGGGGTGACCGAGCTTTGCTCGGTCAAAATTAACTTTGTGTTCAACTCGAAATAGTATTATTACTGCAAAACATGTTAATAATAGTATTATTTACAAAAACAATCAATAAGAAAACTGTTTGTATGCACATGTTCATAAATTTTATTTTAAAATTTACAACGAAAGGACATCAATCCAAATCACTTTTTCATCTCGACTCTGATTAGTTTATGCATCTCGAATACTATTAAGAATGTATAAGAAATTTCTTCTCATTCTGACAATATTTTTTGCCAGATATAACCAAATTTGGACACATTCTTTCATTTGGCGCCAAATGTGTGTTTTGGTTTCGTAACCTTAATGGTCGATTTTTCGGCCAAATTTCGCCAGTATTTTGTCAAATATCGCCAACTTATTTGGCTTTTGCCATAGTCTCGTGATCCTGACCCAAATGATCCCATTACCCAAATGATCCACTAATCAAATGTGATCAAACATGTGACTTAGCTCAATGGTCTTCAGGTAATCAAAAGCAGTAGAGTATAAAATGAATCAAAGTCGTTTAAGCCATTTCTTAAGTAAAATCAGCTTGACAGCATTCAGCAATGAAGCGATATGACCGACTAATATAATTTTGTTTAATATGCAACTCAGCTCAATAGTCTTCTCGTGACAAAAGACGTTCCGTTGCAAAATTTAGGTAAAATTGACTGAGTCATTGTTATATAAAATAAGAATGGCCCGAACCCATTAAGACCTAAAACGACCCACTAATTGAATTGTTACGTGCATGCGTCCTATCTCAATGGTTTTCTTTTGCCCGAAAACGATATAATAGAAAATATACTCAAAATGGTGAGAACAATTTTCTAGATAAAATTAGCATGACCCACAAATGACCCTTATATCGAAATCTCTCGAAAATGTGACTTAGTTCATTAATTTGTGCGTGCCGAAAAACGTTAAATACAAAATTTAGATAAAATCGATTGAGAAAATTTTTAGGTATAAATAGTTTGGCCTTGACCCATTATGACCCAAAATGGGCTCATTAATCGAGACTCATTAATATGAGAAATGACTGATTAATCGAGTTTTCTCAAACATCTGACCTAACCCAATGATTTTTTTGTGTCCGAAAACGATAGAATATAAAATTTAGTCAAATTTGCGCGAGACATTGTGTAGATAAAATTAGAATAACCCAAAAGTGACCCACTGATCGAAATTTCTCGAACATGTGACATAGCCCAATGATTTTCTCGTGCCAAAAATATGCTGTATACAAAATTTCGTTAAAATCGATTCACCCGTTCTTTAGATATAGCTTGACCATGACCCATCATGACCCACAAATGACCCTTATAATCGAAATCTCTCGAACATGTGACTTAGCCCATTAGTTTTCTCGTGTATAAGTATTGTTACATTCAAAATTTCGTTAAAATCGATCCTGCCGTTCTTTAAATATAAATAACTTGACCCAGACCCTTTATGATCCAAAATGACCCATTAATCGAAATTTCTTGATCATGTGACCTAGCTCAATGATTTTCTTGTGCCAAAAAATGTTGTACACACTCAGAAATGAATACTCAGATTTCACGAAATTTTCCTCGTATTAGACGAAACCGTTTCCTGGGAAATGCTCCGAACAAATATTTCGTCAAAGTGATGAAATGACTTTCCTCACTCGTTTCACGATACTATATCGTCAAAAAATAATTTCGTCAAAAAAGGGCTAGTGCTGCCATCTATCGAATTTTTTAGAAGCTCCTGTATTCATTACCCTAAAGCAAAAAAGACGTGTCATAGGTGAGGTTCGAACTCACAAAGTTCAGCGTAGCAGTCCAACGCCCTACCTACACACCACAGGTTACTCGAACAGATGTGATTATAAAGACATATAGTGATTATCGTGTGTGTTTAAATTTTTATAACGTGATAGTAATTTTATCGATTTCTTATAAATCTTGCAAGTTTTAAATAATAAGACGAATTTATTATTGGCTAATTCCATGGGTTCTGTAGTGTAAGTCACATAACTTATTAATTGCTATGCTTATTAGCCACCGCTATTTTCGAAAAGTCTGCTTGGCCTTATTCAATTAATGAGAATGTGCCAATAAAATTAATCACATTTTTCTCGTTCTATAATACTGGTAGCCAAAAATCGTAGCCAGTAACTTACACTACAAGTACTCATGGAAATAGCCTATTATGATTTTCTAATGGTTAATGAATAATTATAATATGGCTTAATTAAATAACATCTAGGGGAAATTTATTTGCTTAAGGAATGATTAAAATATGGACTGGTTAATTTGTTGCTCACAAATAACGAATGATGAAGTGTTTATTGGGAGAGATTTGTGAATAAGATTTTAACAATTTACTGTTTATAGAGGAGAGAGGAAAATTGTGTATTTTTAATTTGAGTGAAAAAAGAGTATATTGGATATAAAATAGATTTTGGAATTTTGAAATTTTATTGATCAAATTTATTTTTTGAACGGTTTTGTAAAACGAAGTAATTTTTTTTTTTCGAATTAAATTATAACGAAATACAACTTACAAACAAATAAATAAAAATAGTAATAAACATCCATAAAAACTTTAACCAAAAGAAAAAAACTAATGCAGGACGAATAATTGCTTATATTTCATTATTTTCTGAAAAACGCTAAAAAATACTGTTTTAAACAAGAAATATATCCTTGCTAAAATCGCAAGATTTGAGGAGGTACAATAGTGGGTCCTTCTATAAACAGATACAGTGACAGTTTCCTTAAAATTCATGAAGTCTGGCCATGATTAAGTAAGCACTTTCGTCAAATATTTGAGAGTTCACATTTCGTTAAAAGTCACGTGATTTTGATACGAAATGATCGTCAAAAGCGACGAAATAAGGCTCAAGTATTTCTGAATCGTCAAAAATGAGAGTTTTATTTCTGAGAGTGATACAAAATTTCGTTAAAACTGATCCACATGTTCTTTAGATATAGCTTGACATGACCCGTTATGACCCATCATGACCCATAAATGACTCTTATAATCGAAATCTCTCAAACATGTGAGATAGCCCATTAATTTTCTCGTGTCAAAAAACTTACATACAAAATTTCATTAAATTTGATACTGTCGTACTTTATATATAAATAGCTTGACCCAGACATTTTATGACCCAAAATGACCCAGTAATCGGAATTTCTCGAACTGAGACCTAGCCCAATAGTTTTCTCGTGCCAAAAAAATGTTGTATACAAAATTTCGTTAAAATCGATCCACCTGTTCTTTAGCTATAGCTTGACCATGACCCATTATGACCCAACATGACCCACAAATTACTCTTATAATCGAAATCTCTCGATCGTGTGACTTAGCCCATTAGCTTTCTCGTGTCAAAAAACTGTTACAGGCAAAATTTGGATGAAATTGATTCTACCGTTCTTTAAATATAAATAGCTTGACCCAGACCCTTAATGACCCAATAATGACTCATAACAATATGACCCATTAAGTTTTTTTTCTCGAACATGTAACCTAGCCCAATGTTTTTCTCGTGCCCGAAAACCATATAATGCATTTTTTAGTCAAAATTGCGTGAGAAAATCTCTAAATAAAAATAGCATGACCCACAATGACCCCCAAAATGACCCACTAACCGAATTTTCTCGAACATGTTACCTAACCCAATGGTCTTCTTGTAATCCAAAACGATAAAATATAAAATTTGGTAGAAATCGTTAGAGCCGTTTTTTAAATAAAAATGGCTTGACCCACAATGACCCAAAAATGACCCACTAATCGAAATTTTTCGAACATGTGACCCAGCCCAATAGTTTTCTCGTGCCAAAAAACGATTGGATACAAAATTTCCTTAAAATCAATCCAGCCGTTCTCTAGATATAAATAACTTGATCCTGACCCATTATGACCCAAAATGACCCAATAATCGAATTTTCTCGAACATGTGACCTAGCCCAATGGTCTTCTCGTGCCCGAAAATGGTAAAATCCAAGTTTTTGTGAAAATCGTTAGAGCCGTTTTTGAGATAAAATTTACCCCCCCCCCCCCCCCCCCCACACACACACACAATTTTTGCTCGCATTATAGTATAAGATTATAGAAATCTCTCCTTTTTAATTGCTAATTCAATTGTTGCTTTCGAATTACCACCAACTAAAAAACAATTCAGTAATTTAAACTAGTTGGATGTGTCAATCCCGAAACTTTCTTCTATCTCATAAGTACATTTTAATAATAAAAAAAAAAAAAAAAAAAAAAAAAATAAAAAATAAAAACGTGGTGACCCCAAAGTTATTCACTATCGAATTTCCTCGAACATTTGACCTAGCCTAATGAGATTCTGGTATCCGAAAAGCCAAATTTAATTAATATTCTGAGAAAAGGAGCTTAGTTGTGCCTCATCTTGGGTAATTTGTACTAAAATCTAATAAGCATCTATTGATATCAAGACCTAACAGAATCTGAAATTTGATGGAATTTCGTCCATTAGTTCTTGAGATATAATTATAAGAAAAAATTTGCAAAACGTAGCACAGCAACACCATATCTTGGACAATTTATGCCAAAATGTAAAAAAAAAAGTCTAATTATGTTATGGTGTAAAAGAATCTGAAGTTTGATGAAATTCTGTGCATTAGTTCGTGAGATATAGCTAGTTTTTTTTTTTAAAAAAAAAACGTGTAAATTATAGCACAGCAGCACGATCAGTTGAAGGATTTATAACAAAACATAATCATCGTGTAATTATGTTATACATCATTTTGTAAGAAAATCTGAAGTTTTATGAAATTCTGTGCTTTGGTTGTTGAGATATAGCTATCGGAAAAATCGTGCAAAATGCAGCATAGCTGCACCACCTGTTGCAAGGTTAATACCAAAATGTAATCAGCGTCTAATTATGTTATATATTCTTGTGTAACAGAATCTAAAATTTGATGAAGTTCTCTGCATTACTTCTTGAGATATAGCAATCGCAAAAATCGTGCAAAATGTAGCATAGCAGCGCCACCTATAGGGCAGTTCACACCAAAACCTTATCAGCGGCTATGTATATCAAGGTATCGCGGAATCTGAAGTTTGGTGAAATTCTGTGCATTAGTTTTTGAGATATAGCTATCATGAAAAACATGAAAAACGTGGCATAGCAGCGCCACCTGCTGGCCAATTTACACCAAAACTTAATCAGCGTCTATGTACATCAAGGGGTCACAGAATCTGAAGTTTGGTGAAATTCTGTGCATTAGTTCTTGAGATATAGCAATCTTGAAAATCATGAAAAACGTAGTATAGCAGCGCCACCTGCAGGCCAATTTTCACCAAAAACCAATAGGCACTAATTCATATCAAGGTCTAACTGAATATAAAATTTTATTAAATTTCGAGCATTAGTTCTTGAGATAGAGCGCCCACAAATTTTTTGTCACATACAGACAGACAGACTCACAGACAGACACACAGACTCACAGACAGACGGACAGACTCACAGACAGACATTTTCTAAAAATAGTCAAAACGTGTTCAGGACCTTCTAAAACGTATAAATCCGTCGAAAACCGGAAGTCGAAAATTTTCATGAATCCAATACTTTCTTCTTGTAAAGATAGAAGAAAGTAAAAAGAAACGATAACACGTGTTCTTTTTTTTTATAGATCAATAAAAATTCTGATTCTCCTGATAGTTTTGAACCTTTGAAATTGACGTCATTCGAAACAGAAAATGCATATTTTTCATAAACATATATATGTTACAGGCCAAACCCGATTTTAGGCCAAACTAGATTGGCCTAGGCCAAACTAGTCTATCCTAACACCCATCGGATAAACTAGTTTTTCCTAGGCTAAACCGGTTTATCCTAACGCCCATCGGATAAACTAGTTTTTGCTAGGCCAAATTAGTCTATCCTAAGGCCCATATGACAAACTAGTTCTTCCTAGGCCAAACTAGTTTGGCCTAGGAAGAACTAGGGACTTATAGGACCCTCTTATAGGACAAACTAGTTTAGCCTGTTGTTTATTGGTCTGAACTAGTTTATCCTAGGCCGATCTAATTTATCCTAGGCCAATTCAATTTGGCGAGATTTTTTTTTAATTCAATGACCGCCTCAGCGCCAATATTCTAGTTTGTCCTAGGCTAATCTAGTTTATCCTAGGCCAATGTAATTTTGCATGTTTTTAGCTCATGGGGGTCAAAGCCAAAGAAATAATGGGCTCACAGGTTCTGTATGTATGTATGTACGCATGTATATATGTATGTACGTAACGCGATAACTCTTGATAGAAATAATGTAATTTGACATGTTTTTATCTCATCAGCTATCAAAGACTGAGAACTAATGCGCCCGATGGATTCTGTATCTATGTATGTACGTAAGTACGTAACGCAATAATTCTTGATAGAAATACTCGATTTGCATCAAACTTTTAATATAGGTTTATTCTTATGAGGAGCTCTTCTGATTAATTTTGGGAGGTCATTGGAGAAGAATAAGGGGGGGGGGGAGACGAGAGGCTGATTCGCCCTTTACCTTAATTCAAATAAATGGGTTTCCATGCATTATTAGCATATTTTATTCAAATTTTAGATATATGAGTATTCTGTTGAGGCGCCTCCATTAGTTGTGGGTGTCAATTGTTTAAGTATAAGGGAGGGGAGAATAGGGGTAACGCCCCATAACCCGTAAGACAAGGTGACGTCACTGCAACGTCGTTGTGAAGTCACATTTGTGACTTTGTGACCAACGATTATCGATGTGACGTCACGTGACGTCGATGTCAAGTCACAGTGACTAAAATGTGAAGTCGTTATGGCCGTTTTAGAGCTTTTTTATGACGTCACATTGTGACCACTTTGTGACGTCACAATCTGACCAATTTGTGAAAAGTGTGTCATTTGTGACTACTTTGACATTAACATTGTGACGAACTGGGAAAATTTTTTTGAAAGTCACACCTTAGTCACAATGTGACGTCACAGAGTGGTGGCATTTTCGTCACAGATGTGATGTGACCAAAGTGACTCACAGTGACGTCATTGTGACGTCACTGTGACCATGCATGCTATGAGGGAATTTATGTAAATACTTTTTTCACGCAGAATTTACTGATTTGCTTCAAATTTTAGAAATAGATTCATTCTGATAAGGCGTTTCCCTAATTAGTTTTGGCGATTAATTGAATAAGAACAAAGGGAAGAACGAGGGAATCCTGCCTAATTTTGTTAAATGGGTTTTTCCTGCAGAATTAACCGATTTGCTGCAAATCTCGGATTTGTTCATTCTGATAAAGCCTTTCACTGATTAATTTTCGTGGTTCTTTGGTTAAATATAAAGAGGAAACGTACAATTTATTTCTTTCCTTAAATGTATAAATTTTTTATAATACAGAATTATCCAATTTGCTTAAAATTTTGATCAATTCAATAAAATACATTTGATCAGGTGCTTCTTTAATTAATTTGGGTCTTTTCTTATGGTTGTGTATAATGGGTTAGTGGACGATTTATTGCCTTCCTTAAATTAGATAAATGGGTTTTTATGCAGTTTTATCCGATTTGCCGTAAATTTTGAATATAGTTTATAATTTTTTCTTTAAAAGGCGAATCCCTGAATTGTTTGGAGGGTTTAATGATTAAGTATAAAGAGAGGAATGAGGGATTACCCTCTCTAAATCAGATGAATGGTTTTTTGAGCAGAATTATCTGATTTGCTTCAAATTTTGGATAATTGTTTAACTTTATAAAGCGTATCTGTGATTAGTTTTGGGGATTCAATGATTAACTATAAGTGGGGGAAATGGGAAAAAGTAATCCAACTTACTTTATTTTTCGAGGGTGTAGAGAGTTTTAGAGGGTGTTAGAGAGTGGTCGAGGGTGTAGAGAGAGAGTCTTACTTTAAAAAAATAAGGCTGTAATACACAATGACTGTAAACAGCCTGTGAATGCAAAGCCATCAGTTTAACTGGGCAATATTCTTTTTAATATTGATCCCGACTACTCCTGCATTGCTAACCTTGTGCAAAGTGGTTTTGTCATCACCGCTATATAATGTATTTTATTCGAAGGGTTTTAGAATACTGTCAGAAGTTTGCACGGGCCAAAATTTTAAGTTCCGGGCCCCGCCTTTCCCGAAGGAAAGTTATTTCTCCGTGACCCGGTGTAAAAATTAAAAGTTCAACCCGAGCCCTGCCTGTACAAAAATATATGAAAAAAGACTCAGTCCCGCTCGATCTGGCCCTACTCAATTTCTGCAAAAAACTCAGATTTTACTTAACATACAATTAGGATTCCTTTAAAAAATACTGCATACATATATAGTGGATAAATTTACAATGCATTTTTAAATTACGAGGTGTTCACAGAATGGAAAATACACAATGTATTATTCATTATTGAGATTCTTTGACCTTTCAATATTGAAACAGGGATTCATTAAATAATTAATGTAGTTTAGAACAAATGAAAAAAAAGAGAGTTATAAACATCATAACTAGTCTGTTCAGTAAAAAGAAAATTTGTGAATATGTTTCTCTGTTATTCCTTAAGACTTTTCTTAAATCCAAAAGAGCTACATCCTAACACATTTAAGAACTAATTCATTTTCGGAAATGCATAAGATTAACAGGAATTCTCACTCAGAAAATATGTAATCGAATGGCGTTAACCATTTTTTCATAAAAGCGATGTACCTTTGAGAAAATACTATTAAAGCTACGTTTTGAATCGAATTTTCGGTTATGACTTCACGGAAA
Organism: Maratus speculifer; assembly: GCA_964019185.1. NCBI lineage: Eukaryota > Metazoa > Arthropoda > Arachnida > Araneae > Salticidae > Maratus > Maratus speculifer. The sequence goes on along the minus strand of OZ025291.1, from coordinate 32,624,226 downwards.
AAGAAAAACTTGAAGCCGTGACAAGAATAGCTTATATGTCGACAAATAATTAATTTCTAAAAAATGGGAAACGCTGTTCGATTCCAAATTATGTTCAACTTGGGCTTGAATATGCAATAATAATAATAATAATAATAAATGTAAGCCTGATCTCAGTTGGCACAAGTCTGCAGAAAAAAAAACACCATGTAAAATGCATTATGTTTTTACGGTGGACATGTGAAATTCCTGTATTGATGTTATAAGCAATTACTCTTGACACACATTTATACTTATTCTAGTGAAAGACGTGTTTTTTATCGGCCAAACCCGATTTTGAGCCACATTAGATTAGCCTAGGCCAAACTATTTTATCCTAACGCCAACTATATAAACTAGTTTTTCCTATGCTAAACTTGTTTATCTAAATGCCTGTAGGAAAAACTAGTTTTTACTAGGTAAGAGGGTAAGCCTTCATTTTCCCTTCATACTTTACCATTAAACCTTCCAAAACTATTCAGGGAATTGCCTTATCAAAAAGAACCTATAACCAAAATTTGTAGCAAATCCGTAAATTCTCCGTTAAAAACCATTTATCTAAATTATAGGGATTACCTACATTGCCCTTTCTTTTACACTTAAACAATAAACATCCACAACTAATCCCGGAGGCGCCTTGTCAGAATAATCTTATATCTAAAATTTCAAATGAAAACTGATAATTCTGCATGATAAATGCATTTCTCTAAATTAACGGTGGGGGATTAGCCTCCTGTTCGCCCCCTTTATTCTTATCCAGTGAATGTCCAAAACTAATCAGAAAAGTATCTTAGCAGAAGGAACCTACATCCAAAATTTGAAGTTAATCGGATATTTCTATCAAGAGTTATAGCGTTATGTACATTCGTACGTACACACGTACATGCATGCGTACGTACATACATACAGAACCTGTGAGCCCTTTATTTCTCTGGCTTTGACACCCGTAAGCTAAAAATACGCAAAATTACATTGGCCTAGGATAAACTAGATTAGCCTAGGAGAAACTAGAATGTTGGCGCTGAGGCGGTCATTGAATTCAATAAAATCACGCCAAATTGAATTGGCCTAGGATAAACTAGATCGGCCTAGGATAAACTAGTTCAGACCATTAAACAGCAGGCTAAAGTAGTTTGACCTATAAAAGTTAGGCCAAACTAGTTTGGCCTAGGAAAATCTAGTTTGTCCTATGGGCATTAGGATAGACTAGTTTGGCCTAGGAAAAACTAGTCTATCCGATGGGCGTTAGGATAGACCGGTTTGGCCTAGGAAAAACTAGTTTATTCGATGGGCGTTAGGATAGACCGGTTTGGCCTAGGAAAAACTAGTTTATCCGATGGGCGTTAGGATAGATTAGTTTGGCCTAGGCCAATCTTGTTTGGCCTAAAATCGGGTTTGGCCTGTAACATATATAAAATTTAATTAAATATGTGTTAAAACAACATCGCACCTTTATTTGAGTGTTTTCGAAGTAAAACAGTTACTACAATATAGATATTTCAATTAAAAGGGATAATTAGGAAAAAAAATTCTTCTATATTTATAAAAATAACTATTTGAAAATGAAGCTATGAAAATCTGTGTAGATACCTATCGTTATAAGAAAATCTACGTAGATACCGAGAAACTGCAGTGGGACTACCATCTGGGAGGAGGCGGTTCTGTCGCCAAGTGTTTCGCCAACTTGGCGATATATCGCCAAATAACGCGTCAAAAATTACTCGCCAAAATTAAAGCCAACTTGGCGTCATTTCAAGTATTTCGCCAAATTAATATGCCTACTAATACTAATATTAGTTTAGATTTGTAGTTAAAGGTGATAAATAAAGTTCCTGAAAGGAACAAAAATTTGGGTTATTTCATAAGCTTTACAGATCATCTGATTCCCTTTCTTTTGCACGCACATTGAAAATATTTCCCCAATTTTACTGTAAGATTTTTTTAAAATCGAGCTCTACTTTTCTCTCTGGTTCCACCAGTTTTTTGTATGATTTTTAATGGGGTAAGTTCAGAAAGTTGATAAAATTCAAAGTATTATAACTCGGTGAGTTTTGGTCGTAGAAGAATGGGATTTTTGATGCTGAATCTCTCGGAGCATGAAAACAAATTTTCTAAACATAACTTATAGGAACCAAGGACCAAATAAAAATTTTAAAAGAGTAACTTGCTGAAAATTAATGGGAGAAATATTTCATAAACTTAATTTTAATTTCTACCTTATTTTGAATACTTTTGTAAATTTACTTTGCGAAAATATCTACAATATGTATAAAATTAAAGAATATAAAATGTATTATATGAACTTCAAAAAATACACTGTTTTACTTAATATGTAACTAAAACAATGAAAGAGATATTAAAATTAAAAAATATATACATTTTATTTAAACTTCTTAGTTCTTTCAATCTCTTCCAAGCTCTTTATCACAGCATATTTTAATAACTAATTGTTGTTTATGTATACAAATAGACCATTTCTTTTTGAAAATGAGAGAGCCAATAATTATGAGAATTGAAAATAAGAAGTAGCAGTTTCTTGGATTGAACTTAATTAGAGAAAACATAAATTATTATTAATTGCAGTTAATTTTAATTTATTACATCACTTTGTTCTCATATGCCGCTTTTCTTTTTAAATGCGTAGCTGGACAATCGAAGTAGCGGTGTTTCAGATTAAATTTGGATAGAAGAAAATACTTAAATGCCATACTTTAATACGTCGCTTTTCTCAAGTTTTCAGGATATTGAACTATAAACTGCGAATATCGGATACAATAGGATGTCCGCTACATACTTGATTGTTTTTACACAGGTTTTCTCTAGATTATCTGACTGCCATTTAAGTTTGATTTCAGACGATTTGATTTGTATATAAGAAAGTTTAGTGATGGACAAAACATAATAATTTACAAAGTTTCACAAGGAGGGGAGGAGGGGTGGTCTTTTAAAATCGATATTATTTTTGATCCAAATTTTTCTATTTTTATTTGTAACACGGTGCTTGGTTCAAAAGTATGTTATCTTTTTTAGACGATTATCTATTTTTAAGAAAATACAAAATTATTATTAAAATCACTGAATTATTATAAAACTATTTAATTCTAAAATATGGAATGCCCCCAATGTTTGACATTTCTATTTTTTTTTCTTTTTTCATATGTGCATGCTACTATAATCATGGTTAAAGACATCATATGTGAAATATATTTGAAATGAAGTTTGTGTTTTTTAATAAATAACAGAGAAAGAGAAAGAATGTTATTCACTTGCTGTGTTGATAAGAATTTCTATACCTCTCCTCCGTTTGGGGCAAGTGCAACAAAACTTTATTACTGTTGAATGCATTATGTAACAGAAAACTATTATGAAAAGGTTTTAAATAGTTACTAATTCTTTTAAGAAGTATTTAATATAAAGCAATATTTGACTAACTTCTCTTCATTTAAATCTATAAAGTATGTGAAAAATAAATGTAACCAGTTTTGTATATCACTCCAAACAAAAGAAATAAATTCCAAAAATCCAAAATTTTTTACACTTTGATAACGATATCATTACCGGGGAGCATTTTTAGAAAGAATCACGTTTTCAGCACCTTATCGCCAGAACAACGGTTGGCGCATAGATGAAGTCAATGCTACGCACCCTTTCTTGTTTGTGACGTCAAACGCCCAGCGAATAGCAACCCTTCCTTCTGTAAAAAGATCGTGCTTATTGTTCATTTGTTTTTCCGAGGATATAATATGAGAAAATTTTATTCACCGTTGTTTACAATTAAAACATAGTTTAAAACAAAGAGCTTTTTCAGTTTAAAATGCTTTAAATTTCACAGAACATCTAATTTAAACATAGTTTTTTTTTTCAGTTTAAAAATATTATTTTCTTTTCTTAATTCGCTATGTTAGAAGAAATTGAGAAGTTAATTAAAAACAGTAGTAAAGATTCTTTTGTAATAAATATAATTCTATTAATCATATTTTTTATGACACATTTGAACTTAGTTTATATTGAATTACAACTGAGTTACACAAACTACTGAAAACACAATATTCAAAATATTCTTTTAATTTAGGTAAGATTTTAATTCTAAAATAAGATAGATCGTCTGCGGCCATTTCGGATTTGAAAATCAAAATAAAACGATGATTGATGTTTGGCGATGCACCTAGCTGAACGTTCTCGTTTTCGCCAACTCGCCAAGGCTGGTGCTCAAAACGTGATTCTTTCTGAAAATGCTACCGGGGAGGGGTACGGGGATGATAACGAATGATAACAGAAAGAGGGGGAGGGGGATCCAAAATTACTAAAAAGTTGATAACATTGTATTTGCACGTCCGGTCTAACTATATATATATATTTTTTATAGCTGTCACTGGCTGATATTTTTTCTATTACTATACAACACAATTTTACATTAATAATCATTGTTTTGTACAATAATAATGCAAAGAAAGAAAAAAAAAAGACGATTACGAAAAATATTTAATGGATTATAAAATACTACAATTCTATTTTGCACAGACTACACATGGAAATAGTTTCCTCATAGGTCCCTCGTTTTGGTTCTTTTGTCCAACGAGATAAGCCCAGTTTGGAATGAGGGGATTCCGGGAGGAAGTCGCTTTCTTTTCGGCGTTTCTGTCGAGGCATACGAAGTTTGTGGACATGGTCTCGTGGGTACCGCTCATGAGGAGGCCGTCGTAAATGTAATCCCATACATCGGGACAAGCCGTTCTTCCCGAGAACACTTGGACAGATCCCCTGGCTCCAAGGCGACACACTGAGCAGAAAATCTGTGAAGGTGACTCTCCAGGGAAACTAAAAGATGCTCCTAAAATAACATTTAAACAAAAATAAAGTACTTTGCATTTAGTGTTGTAATTAAGAAGCAAATATATATATATATATATAAGGTACCCTGGGGTAATAACGCCACGTTAAGGTTCTACCAATTTTTACGACTCAGTTTTAGTTTGTATTTTTCAAACAAATATATGATTTGATACAGCAACTCATTGACTATCTATATAAAAAAATAATTTAACAGATATGTATTCATAAAATGTAATGGCGTGATTTCTTGACCAATGCTATTTGGCGTTATTACCCACCTATGTGGGTAATAACGCCATGCAAACAAAACTATGAAATAAGATGGAATAATTGCATGTAGATTGCCCAATTCTAAAAATACAAATTTTACAAACTTAGAAATTGACAAATTGCATTCTAAGCTATTAAAATTGTTCAATTTTTTGTGAAAGTGTAAGAAAAATAAAGATGTGGTGTGTGTGTGTGGGGGGGGGGGGGAGGGGGGAGGATAAGGCAAAAGAATATCAGACCGTGAGCTTCTTTTTGCTTAAAAAGGACCGCTTAAATAGAATTATTAGAAACATTGCACAGTTTTAACTGGGTTTATTTGAATCAGTATTTAGGATGTACCTCGGCCACTGTAGGGAATCAACCGGAGTATTAATGCCAAGGATTGGTATTATTACCCCGTTATAGTTATTGCGCTGTACATTTTAAAATACAAATTATCTCGAGAAGATATCCAAAATCTTCAACAACATTTTGAAAGTCCATGAAATGTACTACAAATTTATGTAACTAACAAAGAATTTCCGGATAAAAAAAATAATCTTCACATCACAAAACGTATCTCGCAAATTTTAGATCAAGCGTTAATTTTAGTTGTTTGTAAAAACAATATGACCTAAAAATGAAACAAATTAACTTGAAGCTGTTTTTTGCGATTTATATGACTCAAAACCCTTTTGCGCAGAGTACATGGGTGTCATTTACCAGATTATTTCATAATTATGCAAAATATTAGCACTTGGCGTTATTACCCCGCCTGGCGTTATTACACCAGACCACCTTATATACACTCCTCGACATTGAAAATGCAACACCAAGAAGGAGTGGTCAGAAATTTATGCAAATTTCAGAGTAGGCGCATGTCACTGAGTTATGCAAATGGTGTGAAATGCGTAGGTCTCCGACGCACGTGATGTAAGATATAAGGGAAGGAACTTGTAGAATGGGCAATATTCGTGTCGCTATTTCTGCCAGACGAATTATCGAAGAAATTTTGTTTTTTGTCTCGGAGGATACGTGTATAGAAGAGAATGCCAGGTCGCCGTCAACGAAGGCACTTCCAGCAGATAGACGATTTTATGAGAGGTATGGTGATGGGACTGAGAAGGGGGGTTGGTCTTTACGTCAAATCGCAGCTGATACCCACATGGATGCGAGCACGGTGCATTGGTTATGGCGAACATGGTTGGAACAAGGAAATGTGGCAAGATTGAGGGGTGCAGGTACAGCCAGAGTGACGTCAGCAGGCGTGGATCGAAGCATCCACCGACAAGCTGCGGCGGGCCCGCAAGTCACTTGTACCTCGATTCTGCAGCATGTACAAGATACCCTGGATATGTTCCGTGTTGACCAGAACCATTTCCCATCGATTGGTTGAACATGGCCTGCACTCACGGCGTCCGTTAAGAAGACTGCCATTGACTCGACAGCATAGGCGCCAACGTTTGGAATGGTGCCGGACTAGAGCGACTTGGATGACAGAATTTCGAACCGTCGCGTTCTCAGATGAGTCACGCTTTTGTTTATCCAGTGACAGTCGCCGCATACGTGTGTGGCATCTACGCGGAGACAGATCAAATCCGGCAATAACTGTGGAACGCCACACCGCGCGACAACGTGGCATTATGGTTTGGGGCGCTATTGCGTATAATTGCATGTCACCTCTAGTTCGTATTTAGGGCACTATGACGGCCCAACGATTCTTGGATAATGTACTGCGGCCAGTGGTAATCCCCTACCTTCAGGGGCAACCTAATGCAATTTTTCAGCAGGATAACGCCCGACCACACAGTGCTCGCATGTGCAAACATGCTCTGCAAGGTATACAGATGCTTCCCTGGCCACCGTACTCTCCTGATTTGTCACCAATCGAACATGTGTGGGATGTGATTGGACGCCGTTTTGCGGACTCTGCCCCTGCCTCTTTCAGAAGATAAACTGTGGCAAATGGTTGAAAGGGAATGGAAAGCGATCCCTCAGGACACCATCCACGCTCTTATTGACTCTATGTCTAGACTTGTTTCTTCGTTCATCGCAGTTCGCGGTGGTCCTACATCCTACTGAGCCGACGCCGTTCTTTTTCTGTATTCTGACTATCATTTTGAAATAAAGATAACTTAATGCTCCTTGCTGTCTCTGTCTTTCCCCCAAATTTCATCACTTTCCGACCACTCCTTCTTGGTGTTGCATTTTCAATGTCGAGCAGTGTATATATACAGGGTGTCCGAAAAGTCTGGAAACGGTCGAATAACTCGAGAAATACATATGAGATTGAAAAACGTAAATATACGTGTTAAATATTTTTAAATAAGCTACTCAGTGATACCAAATTTGACCTTCGCAACCGACCCCCTGGGGGTCAGAGGGGGTCCAACTTTGAAATCTTAAATTATAACCCCCCATTTTTTATTGCAGATTCGGATTCTACGGACAAAAATGCGTAACTTTTGTATTTGATGTTTATTTCAAATCCTCGTTTATCACGGTGTATTCGAGCATATTAAATCGATACATATTTCGGCTTTTCCAACGGGATTTTCCCTAATCGAAACTGATTGGGCAGAATTTTTGAAGTCAAATTCCCCGTCTTTTGCAGAAATAGTGTTTCCTGAAAATCACCCGTGGCGATTATTTCAATAGTGCTACACTGTTAAAAATCTGACCCATTTGCTGCAGCGTCACTCCACAGCTATTATAGAATATCTCTTTTGTGACCAATGAGAGTGCTCCATAACACAGTAAAGTAATCGTTTTCTATAAAAGTGGTGGAGTGACGATGCAGCAAAAGTGTCAATTTTTTACAGTGTACTTTACTATGTTATGGAACATTCTCATTGGTCATGAAACAGATATTCTATAAAAGCTGTGGAGTGACGCTACAGCAAATGGGTCAAATTTTTAACTGTGTGTAGTACTATCGAAATAATCGATACCGGTGATTTTCAGGAAACGCTATTCTTGCAAAAGACGAGGAATTTGATGTCATAAATTCTCCTCAATTAGTTTCGATTAGGGAAAATCCCTTTGGAAAAGCCGAAAAATGTATCGATTTAATATGCTGGAATACACCGTGATAAACGAGGATTCGAAATAAACATCAAATACAAAAGTTGCGTATTTTTGTCCGTAGAATCCGAATCTGCAATAAAAAATGGGGGTTATAATTTATGATTTCAAAGTTGGACCCCCTCTGATCCCCAGGGGGTCGGTTACGAAGGTCAAATTTGGTATCACTGAGTAGCTTATTTAAAAATATTTAACACGTATATTTACGTTTTTCAATCTCATATGTATTTCTCGAGTTATTCGACCGTTTCCAGACTTTTCGGACACCCTGTATATATACACTGCTCGACATTGAAAATGCAACACCAAGAAGGAGTGGTCGGAAAGTGATGAAATTTGGGGGAAAGACAGAGACAGCAAGGAGCATTAAGTTATCTTTATTTCAAAATGATAGTCAGAATACAGAAAAAGAACGGCGTCGGCTCAGTAGGATGTAGGACCACCGCGAACTGCGATGAACGAAGAAACAAGTCTAGACATAGAGTCAATAAGAGCGTGGATGGTGTCCTGAGGGATCGCTTTCCATTCCCTTTCAACCATTTGCCACAGTTTATCTTCTGAAAGAGGCAGGGGCAGAGTCCGCAAAACGGCGTCCAATCACATCCCACACATGTTCGATTGGTGACAAATCAGGAGAGTACGGTGGCCAGGGAAGCATCTGTATACCTTGCAGAGCATGTTTGCACATGCGAGCACTGTGTGGTCGGGCGTTATCCTGCTGAAAAATTGCATTAGGTTGCCCCTGAAGGTAGGGGATTACCACTGGCCGCAGTACATTATCCAAGAATCGTTGGGCCGTCATAGTGCCCTAAATACGAACTAGAGGTGACATGCAATTATACGCAATAGCGCCCCAAACCATAATGCCACGTTGTCGCGCGGTGTGGCGTTCCACAGTTATTGCCGGATTTGATCTGTCTCCGCGTAGATGCCACACACGTATGCGGCGACTGTCACTGGATAAACAAAAGCGTGACTCATCTGAGAACGCGACGGTTCGAAATTCTGTCATCCAAGTCGCTCTAGTCCGGCACCATTCCAAACGTTGGCGCCTATGCTGTCGAGTCAATGGCAGTCTTCTTAACGGACGCCGTGAGTGCAGGCCATGTTCAACCAATCGATGGGAAATGGTTCTGGTCAACACGGAACATATCCAGGGTATCTTGTACATGCTGCAGAATCGAGGTACAAGTGACTTGCGGGCCCGCCGCAGCTTGTCGGTGGATGCTTCGATCCACGCCTGCTGACGTCACTCTGGCTGTACCTGCACCCCTCAATCTTGCCACATTTCCTTGGGAATGGAAAGCGATTTTCAGCGATTTCCAGGTCGCCGTCAACGAAGGCACTTCCAGCAGATAGACGATTTTATGAGAGGTATGGTGATGGGACTGAGAAGGGGGGTTGGTCTTTACGTCAAATCGCAGCTGATACCCACATGGATGCGAGCACGGTGCATTGGTTATGGCGAACATGGTTGGAACAAGGAAATGTGGCAAGATTGAGGGGTGCAGGTACAGCCAGAGTGACGTCAGCAGGCGTGGATCGAAGCATCCACCGACAAGCTGCGGCGGGCCCGCAAGTCACTTGTACCTCGATTCTGCAGCATGTACAAGATACCCTGGATATGTTCCGTGTTGAGCGACTAGAGCGACTTGGATGACAGAATTTCGAACCGTCGCGTTCTCAGATGAGTCACGCTTTTGTTTATCCAGTGACAGTCGCCGCATACGTGTGTGGCATCTACGCGGAGACAGATCAAATCCGGCAATAACTGTGGAACGCCACACCGCGCGACAACGTGGCATTATGGTTTGGGGCGCTATTGCGTATAATTGCATGTCACCTCTAGTTCGTATTTAGGGCACTATGACGGCCCAACGATTCTTGGATAATGTACTGCGGCCAGTGGTAATCCCCTACCTTCAGGGGCAACCTAATGCAATTTTTCAGCAGGATAACGCCCGACCACACAGTGCTCGCATGTGCAAACATGCTCTGCAAGGTATACAGATGCTTCCCTGGCCACCGTACTCTCCTGATTTGTCACCAATCGAACATGTGTGGGATGTGATTGGACGCCGTTTTGCGGACTCTGCCCCTGCCTCTTTCAGAAGATAAACTGTGGCAAATGGTTGAAAGGGAATGGAAAGCGATCCCTCAGGACACCATCCACGCTCTTATTGACTCTATGTCTAGACTTGTTTCTTCGTTCATCGCAGTTCGCGGTGGTCCTACATCCTACTGAGCCGACGCCGTTCTTTTTCTGTATTCTGACTATCATTTTGAAATAAAGATAACTTAATGCTCCTTGCTGTCTCTGTCTTTCCCCCAAATTTCATCACTTTCCGACCACTCCTTCTTGGTGTTGCATTTTCAATGTCGAGCAGTGTATATATACAGGGTGTCCGAAAAGTCTGGAAACGGTCGAATAACTCGAGAAATACATATGAGATTGAAAAACGTAAATATACGTGTTAAATATTTTTAAATAAGCTACTCAGTGATACCAAATTTGACCTTCGTAACCGACCCCCTGGGGATCAGAGGGGGTCCAACTTTGAAATCATAAATTATAACCCCCATTTTTTATTGCAGATTCGGATTCTACGGACAAAAATACGCAACTTTTGTATTTGATGTTTATTTCGAATCCTCGTTTATCACGGTGTATTCCAGCATATTAAATCGATACATTTTTCGGCTTTTCCAAAGGGATTTTCCCTAATCGAAACTAATTGAGGAGAATTTATGACATCAAATTCCTCGTCTTTTGCAAGAATAGCGTTTCCTGAAAATCACCGGTATCGATTATTTCGATAGTACTACACACAGTTAAAAATTTGACCCATTTGCTGTAGCGTCACTCCACAGCTTTTATAGAATATCTGTTTCATGACCAATGAGAATGTTCCATAACATAGTAAAGTACACTGTAAAAAATTGACACTTTTGCTGCATCGTCACTCCACCACTTTTATAGAAAACGATTACTTTACTGTGTTATGGAGCACTCTCATTGGTCACAAAAGAGATATTCTATAATAGCTGTGGAGTGACGCTGCAGCAAATGGGTCAGATTTTTAACAGTGTAGCACTATTGAAATAATCGCCACGGGTGATTTTCAGGAAACACTATTTCTGCAAAAGACGGGGAATTTGACTTCAAAAATTCTGCCCAATCAGTTTCGATTAGGGAAAATCCCGTTGGAAAAGCCGAAATATGTATCGATTTAATATGCTCGAATACACCGTGATAAACGAGGATTTGAAATAAACATCAAATACAAAAGTTACGCATTTTTGTCCGTAGAATCCGAATCTGCAATAAAAAATGGGGGGTTATAATTTAAGATTTCAAAGTTGGACCCCCTCTGACCCCCAGGGGGTCGGTTGCGAAGGTCAAATTTGGTATCACTGAGTAGCTTATTTAAAAATATTTAACATGTATATTTACGTTTTTCAATCTCATATGTATTTCTCGAATTATTCCGCCGTTTCCAGACTTTTCGGACACCCTGTATATATATATATATAAAACTAAATTGTAATTTAACAAATTACAACGACTATTTGAAAAATATTTTCAAAGACTAAAATTAAAGACTAGAAGGTGCTATATTATTAATTAGTGCGAGTGAGTTTTAATATTTTATTCGCAGTAGATTTCATTTTAAGAATAAACTGCGCACAGATTGAGATTTTATCCATCGATCAAAATCAATACCAAATATGTTTTTTAACGTCAAAATAGTATACCTATTGTAGGTTTTTGCGAGTGTAAGAAGAGGAGATGGTGTAGGTTCAAGTATTCAAGTGGGGGCAGTGTTGTTGCATGTGGTTAGATGATGCTGTTCTCCCTATATATTTATTTTATCTCGAATGTTTCGTTATCTTTTTTAGGTGAATGCTAAATATGTAGAAATGATGCAAAATCAGGGCGATATATAAATAATGGCGGTAAATAAACATACTACGAAAGGAAAGGATAAAACACGACAGAATATGCCACATTCTTCAACAAAATCTTGAAATAAATAAATGAATATGATTATTTGACATAGCAGCGCAGTGCGAAACGGGGAGCGAAGGGGGCGGTCGCCCCGGGCGCAGAAATTTAGGAGGCGCCAAATTTATACTACCAATGTCGTTTTTGGGCGGCTTAGCGTCAAATTGGGGGGAGGGGGCTTCAAATTGAAACATTGCCCCGGGCGCAGTTTTCTCTTCGCACGCCCCTGTGGCTTAGCATAAAATTAAATTCGAGGTACTGCATATGCGTTCTGAAGATATTTCATGCCCATGTTTCTGTTATATAACTAAGCAGAAAAACAAATTTGAATTGCAAATTAGCACTATTTAATAAAAATTATGGTTACAAAACTAAATTTATCACTTGTTTGAAAGCATTTATAAAAGAAATAAAAGATAACCAACAAACCTTGAACAATAGAGGCATCCTTCTGGTCGGTTAGTGCAGATCCCAAATCAGGAGAGTCCGGAAAACACAAATAGTTAGCACCACCTCCAAATCCTTCGGGACCAATAGCAATACCCGTGGACAACTGCTCCGCTACATCCGAACAGTTACTTTTGCCCCAGTGAACATACGTAGTTCCACTACCTCTGCTAAAGGTCCATTCTATGAAATTATAGATTAATTTACATTTCTTATTACACATTGAGGTTATAGCTAGCTAATAATGCATAGTGTAGTAAAAGGAACTGGACACGTTAAAAATTCATTTAGATGTAATTGATCAAAATGGTTGAAGTTAAACTTTGTTCTTATTAACGCAAGTTCAGAAATTTCTTTATGGCATTTTCCCTTTTTATTAGTTCCAAATATCTCCACTAGATTACGCTGCGTTGCCTAAAACTAGTCGAAGGCCCAAATTAATGTATAGAAATTGATCAAAGTTAACTCAACTGTAAATCTTCATCATCTTTAATTCTTGAAATGACAAAATTTATCTTTCGTTTTGAAATTACAAGGTTATTTTAAATAATTTTACCGTTTGAGACAATTTAGTACCATCAGTCGGTGATATTTTGTATTAAATCAAGAAAGCATACTAAAGAAATTGCTAGTTTTAAGAATTGCTATCGTAAAATAGTAATTTCAACGGCTGTCATCCTTTGTTTTTTACCTAATATTAAAAGCATTAAGTTCATTTTAATTCACTAGGTAGATATTCAATATATTCAAGATATATTATGCGCATTGATAACTATGCACTTCTTAAAAAACTAAAATTAAACTTGAAAAAAAAAAAAAAAAAAAAAAAAAAAAAAACACTACTTTAATATGGAATTTAAATTATTGTAAACGTAATCGAAAATAAAAATTGATAGTTTAGTTATTAAAGATTTAAGTTTTTAGAATTTTTTTCTAGCAATGTTTTTCAAATTCGAAACATAAAACTTTAAGCAATAATATAATTACTGTTTTTTAAAATACTAGCCTACGAGCTATACTCATTAACACCTGTTGGGACACCACAAATTCTAAAAACACGCTAATTTCAGTGGCGTTGCTAGGATGGGTGACCCCGGGGCGGATGTAAATGGTGTCACTCCCGACTAATCATTCCATAGTCTGCATATCAATGCGGTGCCTATATGTAGAAGAAAAGTCTTTCTTAAGTTTGTTTTTCACTACCCACTCGTTGGATTGGTTTTTGTTCCCTGGTACATGTGTTATTTACATACCTTATTTAGACAACCTATTGTGTATAAAATGTCACATTCGCAAAGAAAAAAAAATAATTCTGATGCGTCGTGCGCTAGATATTTGATTTTATTTCAGATTTTTTTTTTCTAAAATCGTATAATATTATGTGTATATATTTGTAAATAAAGATTGGGTATCATCCCGTAGATGGTGACACCAGGACGGACCGCCCCCTCCGCCCCCGCTTGCTACGTCACTGGCTAATTTGATTAGATTTTAAACAATTGTGAAACATATAACTAATATATAAGTGGCGATCTTCCTGTAAACGGGTTTCCATTCATTTCCATTTGACTCTCACGTGGAATCTCATCATCATAAACTCTCATAAGATAGTTGTCAGCAAAAGTTAGAAAAGTGCCCCACAGGGTTTCACCGACCAGTTGTTTTTAAAAACTGAGAATGCAATTTTATTCTTTGGCGAAATATTTGGCTAACTGCTATCTTGCGTCTAATACACAGGGCCGTAGTGAACAACAGGGAGGGCTCAAAAGAATGTAGGGGGGGGGGGGTCATAGTTTTTTTTTTCTCTCTCTGATGCAGAAAGATAAATTAGTGCATATTCATATTGTAGGTACTCTGTTTCATATTAAACTGTTAAAATAACTTCATTTTATGCTTAGAAAAGTATATGATGATGAAGTTTTGAGCGTATAACTGGTGCAAAATAGCCCATCATGTTAGCTTCATATGTACAAATAGGATGAGGGAGTGTTGAAACACTTATTTTAGATACAATTTAGTAACTCTGCAAAACTGTGAAAAGGTTTCAAAACTAAATTAGATTTATAAACAATATTTCATTTGAATTTTCGGAACAGAAATTCATTGAGTGACCTTGGAAACTTTTCCAGGGGAGGGGGGGGGCGCTGAGCAGCCCATAGCGCCCCCTTAGCTATGGACCCGCTAATACGGAAGTACCGATAATTTTCAAAGCTGTATATGATTACATAAATAATATGTTTCATATAAAATTGCTATTTGGAATGTGTTGGCAGTTTAAAAAGCCTATTACGCAGAAAAAATTTATTAGACTTTCCAATTTTAAGTTTTAAAAAAGTTTTTCACCTTTACTTTGTGACCCGGGAACCCCGGGTTCGGTGTACTAGTTATTTTAAAAAGGAAATAAAAATAAATAAATAATTTTTTGTTAATAATTATAAAATAAAACAATTTACATCATTTAAAAAAATAAATAAGAGTAAATAGCTTATTAACTAGCAAAAGCCGTGCTTTGTTTGGATTCGCGAAGCATTATTTCATAAGATAAATATTTGAATGTAACAAAATTCTTCATTTTATTTTTGCATCTTTATTAAGCAAAAACGTTAGCTCATGTTTTGGCACATTTAAATTTTGGAAATGTAAATCAGCCAAATAACTAAGAATTTCTTCGGAATTTTTCATTTATGATATAAGGCTGGTTTAAATAATGGAATGGGGTAATAAAGTGCAAAATTCCATAATGTCTTGTGGGAAATTAATAACTTCCCCACTGTATTCAAGTTGACCACCTTTAACCTGATAAACAGTAATAATTTGATTCAATTAAATTATTCTTCAATCAATTAAAATATTCTTAAATTATTCTTCAATCTCAATTATTCTTCAATCTTTCGATTCGGATACCAAACTTAAGAAACTTAACAAAATATTCACTTTAAATACCAAATATAAGAATTAATTTTACTTGTTTACGATTCTTTTGCTGCCAGTTTACCAAAGTAAATACCTTAATAAATAAATCATAATGTAATTCTTTTAAAATCCGTAAGTATAAACTGCGTGAATAATTTTGGCAGAATAATGAAAATATATTTTTTTAATATATTAATCATGATTCTATTTATAATTACTTACCCCATGGTTTCTTTTCCTTCTTAAAATAAAAAGATACGGGTTCAATTTTTTATTTGCAAACGATTTTGGCGGAATAATGAAAATATATTTAATTTAATTAATTAATCATGATTCTACCTATAATTACTAACCCCATGGTTTATTTTTCCTTCTGAAAATAAAAAGATACGCGTTCAATTTTTTATTTGCAAAAATGCGTCTATAATAGAAAAACATGTAGAATAAATTATTAAAATAATATTTTTTAAGGGTTATTCTGTTAAAAAATAACATTGTGCAAATCTACAAATCATAATTTATTCTTATGTTTAATTTCAAATCAAAATACTGAATAGTTTTTTTATAAAGTGCACGACAAAGTGTAATGAGTGGCCTAGTAGAGGATTCGCTTCGCTCATCCTAATAAATATACAATAGCCGAGCTACCATATGAACATAAAATCGACGTTTTGTTGCAATCGCGCCAATGTGGTGCATATATGACATCTGTGCCATTTTTTTTCAGCAGGCAATTTTTATTTCAAAATGTTGAATTTATCGATAGCAATAACGCGAAATTGCATAAATTTCATTTAAATTGAATAGATTTCCTTGTTCAGTTTGTAAATTTTAAGGAAGACCCGTAAGAAAAAAACCCAAAATTTTTATTATTGATTTTAAAGTAATGAATTTTGGTGTACTATTTAAGAATCTTCTTGTAAGGAATAATTAGCAAAAAAATTAACTTTTTATTAAAAAGTATATTTTTTATGGGGATTTTTATGATTTTTTTTGTCGAAAAATACACTTTTTAAAATTACTACTCCTCATTCAATTTTCAATATCTTGGTATTACTAAAATTTCTTAAATAGTGTTATAGTATATAGGAAAGAACTAACAAGGAAGGTCTCCATACGGGCATACTCAGAAAAATCTGAAAAAATTACAGAATGTTCTTCTCATATAGTTATATATGTTTATAAAAAAAATTTCGGCGGAATCTCCTTTTAACGTCCGTAAAAAAATAAGAAAAATTTCGTTTATTTGGCGATTTATCTCCGGCTGGCGAAAAAACGAAATTTTGAAAAATACGCTTTTACGCTTCGAATACTTTTTAAAGAAAAAACTTTCTATGTTCAATTTATTTAAATAAGTTTAGTTTAAGTAATTTTAGTTTTGCATTTTTACTTTACTTTAAGTGTAATTTTGTCATATACGTTTATATGTACTTATAACATAATGAAATTAATATATTTTATCATTTAAAACACAATTTAAATTGATTAAAATTGTTCCAAATTGAAAAATACACTGTTAAAAATCTGCTGCATTTTGATGCAACGCACTCGCTTGCTTGTATAGAAAACGGTTACTTGGCTGTGAAATGGAGCTTTCTCATTGGTTGGAATAGAGATATTATATAAAAGCAGTGGAGTGCGTAGCAGCAAAATGCCGCAGATTTTTAACAGTGTTGCACAAGCTACAACACCGCTAAAAATCTTTACCATTTTCTGCAGCGTCACTCCACCGCTTTTATAGAAAACGGTCAATTCACCGTGCTATGGAGCATTCTCATTGGTCAGAAGAGAGATATTCTATAAAAGTAGTGGAGTGACGTTGCAGTAAATGCTGCAGATTTTTAACAGTGAAGTCAATTAAAATCAATTTTCAGATTCGTTAAAATCGTCTGCTTTTGGCGAGGAAATGCACTGCTCGCCAAATCCCGCGTCGCTTTCAGCTTTTCACGCCAATTATTCCAAACTATTTTATTTTTTTACATATCTAATAATGTAATTCCGCCGCTAATTTTCACTGATCCTTTATTACCTACATGAGTAGTTTAATTCATATTTTTTTCAAAAAATTCTGAGTATGCCCCCAATGGAGACCTTCCTTGTAAGAAGAGATATTTTTAATTTTCTATTTTAAACGGCTAAAAATAAATAGACAAGTTGAATATAGATTCTGCCAATGCAGAATTCAGTTTCGCCTCCGATTAAAAAAAAGAAAATCGATACAGGTTTTTTAGAAGGGCGACCTCGTTTAGAATAATATGAACTAACTTCATTTTTCTTGTGTTTATCAATATAATAGCAAACAGAACGATGTGAAACACCTAATTGATAAGCAATTTCTCTCTGACACATTGGAATTTCGGAGATACAATTTGACGTGTTACTTCTTCATTCACAAGATTCATCAAAAACGAATTTTTTCTTTAGTTTAAACGCTTTTTTATAGACTCTGAGAAAAAGGAAATGCATTTTAACAATAAAATTGTATGAATATCTCGTTTTAACGGCCAGATTACGAAACTTCGTTGGGAGCCACCGTAATACTTACCCACCATGGATATGCATTGTATAATATGTGAAAATAAAATATGTGAAAACTATTTATAAAATGCATTGCAATTCCAAGACAAAATTTAAACGTATATTTAAATATTCTTAATATACATAGTAATGCTCCATTAATGAATTGCCCCATTTCGACAAATTTTGTAAAATACCAAACTACACAAGTAGTGCCGGATTCCGTAAAAAAAAAAAAAAAAAAAAAAAAAAAAAATCCTTATAACTCCAAAAACAATAATCATATTAACTAACAATTTACTGCGTCACATTAAGCCTCTCATTTCCAATTGAAACATATCTTTGAATTGAAATTTGAGGAAAATACGGGGTCATGAAAAATCGAAGAATGTGGAAAACAGGATTACAAATATCTCGGCAACTATTAATCCGACCGACTTCGTTCTTGATGCAAAATTTGTGTTATTTTATTGCCTTTTACTCCTTTTGTTAAAATAAAAAGAATCGAAAAATTTTATATACATTTCATCAGAAAGAATTTTTCGAGAGTCCGAAAGAGATAGTTCCGGATTATCGAGGTTATTGATATTAAATAGGCTTCGTCCTATTCTTACTTACTAAGTACATAGAAAATTTTAAGTCTCTATCTCTATTTGTTCGTTCGCGTTTATAGACCGATAGACAAACAGACGAACGGCATTTTTTTTTTTTTTTTTTTTTTTTTTTTTTTTTTAAATATGTTTTTTGGAATTTCCAGTATCTGAAACGTGTAAATCCGTCAATTTTTTTTCGATTTTCAAAACGATTGCAACACTTACCCTATACTGCATATGATAGATAAGTAAAAGTGGGCCACAATTTTTGACACGACACTTTTTAGCTTGTATGAAAGAAATGGCATCGGAGGCTTAAAAAAAAAAAAAAACTAATTTCATTTTTATTATGATATTATTTTCACTAACTGAAGTCATCCGAAAGTAAAATTTCAACCTCAGTGTCCATAATGAAAAGAAATAATGAAATGTAATATCGTTATGAGTAAAAATGTTTTAAATAGTGACGTCATTTTCTCTTCAAATGTTTTTTAAAAGTTACTGTTATTAGTAATATGAAAAAGGCGTCCGTAATAATATCGTAAATGCCATTTATCTGGTTACTGAATGATATCATTTTCCTCATTTGAGAATTTTCTTATTTTGCTTTAGACATTAATTTTTATCATAAATTATATTCTGTTATTTTATTTGCATTATTAGTATTATTTCTTAGTAAATATATTTTTTTACCTCAATTAGTGCATAATTATACGCAATCCTTTTATTGTGGTTAAATTTTACGAAAACAATTAACTTTTTTCTTTTAAATGCGAGGACATGTTCAGTGATGAGATCAAGCTTCTGATAATGGAAAATAAATTGTTATTATCGGGAGAAAAGCTAAACTGAGTTGCCACCATTTGAAGAAATATCGTAAAAAAGCATTTAAAATTAAAAATGAAATATAAAAATGGAAATAAATTAAAAAATAGCTAAAATGGGCACAACTACAAATAAATAGCTTTCATTTAAAAAAATAATTATCAAAATCGGTTCAGTAGAAAATTCAGGGATGATGACACGACATTTTTAGCTTGTCTGAAAGAAATAGCATCGGATGCTAATAAAAATACGCATAGTAAATTTCCTTAAATTCGTTACAATTTTCATGTTTACAAATTTATGTAAAATTTTCAGAAAGAGTTAAAAAAAATATCTCTCCTTACTTTTGTTGTAAATTTTTTTAAGATTCTAAAAACATAAACACTTTGTTTCTAAATCATTTTACCACTGAGCCTTAGCACTTTGAACTTAGGCAAAATATGAAAAAAGTCATTTTCAGGACAACACGTTTTAAATGGCCGCTAGTCCTTTAAACTCTATAGTGAGTACAATTTAAAAAGCTCATTTTCTACCTGTTCCAATTGTCCCCGAGTTCTGAAATTTTGCATGGACATTCGCAAATATGTATTTTATCGTTTTCCGAGGAAAAAAAAAAAAAAAAAAAAAAAAAAAATTGTAATTTAAGAAATTACCCCAACCATTTGAAAAATGTTTCACTCGATACATTCATCTATCATTTTAAGCTAAATACCAGTTGTTTTATTGTGTATTATCCGTGCCACTGCTATAAATGACTTTATACATGCTGCAATTTGAAGGTACGGTTCGTTTAAGTTATATCACTCTATTGTCGCCAAGCATAAAAGTTGGCGACGAAAGAAACATTTCAAACTATTTAACATTGTTGGTGCAAAAGTAATCATTATTAAAATACAGCTTTGGCATATACTGTTATACTTGTAAGACTTTGGCATATATTGTTTGATTTTACAGAGCAGAATTTTGGTGATGGAGGTTTTAAACCAAAATCGATCGCAGCACATGCATCTGTGAATGGGTCCATCAGACATCGAATCAAAAAAGTTTTTTCCCAGTTTTTCCCAAGCCGATTGCTTTTTAGTTTTCTTTTTAGGTGGTGGAAAATCAAGAGTAATAGCTATAACATTTTCCGGCTTGTTAGAATCACTATTGGCACTCAAATTTTCCTGGTTAGAACCGACCGATAGTAAAACGCCATGGCTAGTGGATTGGTCGCCCTGGCGACATGATGTTTTACAATTAATCGGTTCGGCATTAAATTGCTTCCTTTTTCGTGATCGCCTTTCAACACGTAATTGGTTTTCAGCGGCTCAATAATCTTTTGATTTTATCATTTTCTGCATTGAAAGACGTTTTTGCGCCAAACCAAATACAGTATTACTCAGTTATCCCGTCGACCAATTTCGCCAAATGATACGAATCGCCAAACTAATAAGCAACTTATACATGTTGACTAAATTTTTATTTTAAATAGCAAAAGAAGAAATAAAAATCACTTTATGATTGTTTAAGTACGCGTATTGTGTTTAATATCATTGAATGCGATATTCACGTTCATTCATTTCTTTGGCTTCGGCTTTTTCCGTATCTGTTAATTTCCGTCTACCCATTTTTAAATTTGTTAGTTTTCTCCTTTATTACAATGATTTTAACCATTTTAATTTACTATTCAAATAAAAATTCTTCTAAAAGTAAAGAATTTAATTTAAATTCAAATAAAAATTCTTCTAAAAATAAAGAATTTAATTTAAATTCAAAAGTGGTAACATCATTCAAAAGTGGTAACATCATTCAAAAGTGGTAACATCATCGGGTCCATTCTCCCGAAAACAACAACCATTTTTCAAATGGTTAAAAATTGAACTTTTGATGATTTTTGGCCGAAAATGGGGTACGGGTCTCCCTTAAAACTAATTTTCCCTGGAAGAGAATTTGACAAAATGGCGCAAAAAAAGTATGTTTGTTGATTACAATTTTCAAAATTGCGGTGAAAAACTTTTGAAAAAGAATGACATTATTTTACAATATATATGTGTGTGGCAGAATTTCACACTAAAGCTAAAATTTAAACATTTGATTACAATTTTTAAAATATTAACTTATGTTTATTGAATTTACAATTGAATACTAAAATATACTCCAAAAATTATCTTCTTTTGGAAAAAACAACATTATTGCGACCTAATGTTACACATATGCATTTTTGGCTTAATTCTTTGCCGACAAAACTAAAAAAAAAAAAAAAATCTCAAAGAAACAAATATATAATTCACAATTACTTTTATAATTAGATCTGCCTTTTTCTGGAGTAAGTTTATATACTATCGAAATTTGATAAAAAAGAGAAAGAAAATAATAGAAAGGAAAATAAATATCGTTCAAAATTCATTTAATCAAATTTTCAAGTTATTTTTTTTTATTCTAACGCAAGGATAAGTCGCCAAATATTGCATCAAATGTAATATTTCACGTTAAGTTATTTTTTAAGCGATATTTCTAACAGATATATCATTTTTAATTTGTTTAGTAATGATAATTTTCGCCAAAAAATAACTACTGGCAACCCTTTCATCAAAAATAACCGAAAAATACAAAATTTATTACCAAAAAAATCATACTTATCCCTGTATATTTGAATGACAAACCTCCTCAAAAATATTTCCTATCGAATGATACAAGCGGCAAAAAAATCCATCGGGTAGTTCTTGAAAACACTCGTGTGGAAGTTTCAGAACTTCTGCTTTATAATATACTAGTCATCTGTGGCAGCCCAGCAGTTGCAAACATGTAGCTGTTAAATCGGGAATAATCTTGATGCTAAATTTTGTAGAAAAATAAACCTTCAGCAATCAATCAATTCCATTATGATTTTTGGCGTCAAACATTAGTATTGCTTATAACGATTTGTTACAAATGTATCAGACTTATTTCGTGTTTATTGTCAAATGAAAGTGAAGTTTACAATAATCTATTATTGGCATTTAATCTTATATCTTGACAATAGTTTTTTTAACCATTTGAAAAATGGTTGTTGTTTTCGGGAGAATGGACCCGATGATGTTACCACTTTTGAATGATGTTACCACTTTTGAATGATGTTACCACTTTTGAATTTAAATTAATTTCTTTACTTTTAGAAGAGTTTTTATTTGAATTTAAATTAAATTCTTTACTTTTAGAAGAATTTTTATTTGAATAGTAAATTAAAATGGTTAAAATCATTGTAATAAAGGAGAAAACTAACAAATTTAAAAATGGGTAGACGGAAATTAACAGATACGGAAAAAGCCGAAGCCAAAGAAATGAATGAACGTGAATATCGCATTCAATGATATTAAACACAATACGCGTACTTAAACAATCATAAAGTGATTTTTATTTCTTCTTTTGCTATTTAAAATAAAAATTTAGTCAACATGTATAAGTTGCTTATTAGTTTGGCGATTCGTATCATTTGGCGAAATTGGTCGACGGGATAACTGAGTAATACTGTATTTGGTTTGGCGCAAAAACGTCTTTCAATGCAGAAAATGATAAAATCAAAAGATTATTGAGCCGCTGAAAACCAATTACGTGTTGAAAGGCGATCACGAAAAAGGAAGCAATTTAATGCCGAACCGATTAATTGTAAAACATCATGTCGCCAGGGCGACCAATCCACTAGCCATGGCGTTTTACTATCGGTCGGTTCTAACCAGGAAAATTTGAGTGCCAATAGTGATTCTAACAAGCCGGAAAATGTTATAGCTATTACTCTTGATTTTCCACCACCTAAAAAGAAAACTAAAAAGCAATCGGCTTGGGAAAAACTGGGAAAAAACTTTTTTGATTCGATGTCTGATGGACCCATTCACAGATGCATGTGCTGCGATCGATTTTGGTTTAAAACCTCCATCACCAAAATTCTGCTCTGTAAAATCAAACAATATATGCCAAAGTCTTACAAGTATAACAGTATATGCCAAAGCTGTATTTTAATAATGATTACTTTTGCACCAACAATGTTAAATAGTTTGAAATGTTTCTTTCGTCGCCAACTTTTATGCTTGGCGACAATAGAGTGATATAACTTAAACGAACCGTACCTTCAAATTGCAGCATGTATAAAGTCATTTATAGCAGTGGCACGGATAATACACAATAAAACAACTGGTATTTAGCTTAAAATGATAGATGAATGTATCGAGTGAAACATTTTTCAAATGGTTGGGGTAATTTCTTAAATTACAATTTTTTTTTTTTTGACGTGGTAATGAAGTAGTATTTAATAGTTAATTTTTGATAAAATTCTGTTTATAGGGCTTAATGTTAATTAAAACTGCAACATAAACATCATAAACAAAATTTTCTACTGTCGGTATTTAATGTATATTTTTTTTTCTTAGCCAATTTTAAAGTATTTTTTTTTAACCTGAATGATTGATAAATTAATTGCAAATATTTTTTTTAATTCTATATCATTGATATTACGAATATTTTTCCTGCACATTGCAAATATTGCTTTTTTAGGGATAGTAAAATAACTACAGATGAAAAATACATAATAAGGCTAAAACACAGAATTAACGACAGCTTGGCGAATGCCTCTACGGAGACTTGAAATGTACACCAGTTCTGTCAATTTAAATATCCAGATAGAATTTTAATAAATAATAAGTACTACTTTATTATTCCATAGATCAATTTTGCCAAATTATACATATTGCAAAACAATTCACCATATTATACAAACGAATATAACTTTTATTTTGAATAACCAAAGAATCAATAAATTACGAAAATATTAATAGAAATACAAATAAAACGTCGAATTAAAAAGTAGTTAATGACGTAACAAACGCATGTAACATGTTTAATTTCAAATGAATATGGCATTTACGATCATCCATTATTGACATTTAATCTTTTATTTTGGCGGCAGTTTTTTGGTCGAAGGGATAATCAAGTGGTACCAAATAATATAATAAAGAATACTGCCCAGTTAAACTGATGGCATTGAGCTCACAGGCTACAAATACTGATTGTACATTAAAGCCTTATATTTTCAAGGGTTAATTCCGTTCGAAAAAAAAATTAAGAAGGGGAAACAGCTCTCCCCTTTCCTCTTTTTTTATACTTAATCATTGAAACTCCTATACTATCAAAGACATGCTTTATCATATAAAAAATCTATATCCAAAATTCAGAGCAAATGAGATAATTCTTAATAAAAACCCATTTAGCATTTATATAATTTAAAAGGAGTTATCCCCCTCTTTTATACTTAACCATTAAACTTCCAAAACTATTCAGAGATTTGAACGAAATCCGACAATTCTGCTTGAAAAACCCATTTATATAAATTAAGGGGGGGGGGCATTAGAACCCCTGTTCCCCTTATTTATACTTATTCAATGAACACCTAATAACAGTCACGGAATCGCCTCATCAGAATGATCCTAATCTAAATTTTGAACGAAAATTTATATCAACTAACGGGGGGGGACATTAGAGCCCCTGTTCCCCCTATTTATACTTATTCAATGAACACCTAATAACAGTCACGGAATCGCCTCATCAGAATGATCCTAGTCTAAATTTTGAACGAAAACTTAATTCTGCATGAAAATCCCATTTATATCAACTAACGGGGGGGCATTAGAACCCCTGTTCCCCCTATTTATACTTATTCAATGAACACCTAATAACAGTCACGGAATCGCCTCATCAGAATGATCCTAATCTAAATTTTGAACGAAAACTTAATTCTGCATGAAAATCCCATTTATATCAACTAACGGGGGGGGGGGCATTAGAACCCCTGTTCCCCCTATTTATACTTATTCAATGAACACCTAATAACAGTCACGGAATCGCCTCATCAGAATGATCCTAATCTAAATTTTGAACGAAAACTTAATTCTGCATTAAAATCCCATTTATATCAACTAACGGGGGGGGGAGCATTAGAACCCCTGTTTCCCCTATTTATACTTATTCAATGAACAACTAATAACAGTCACTGAATCGCCTCATCAGAATGATCCTAATCTAAATTTTGAACGAAAACTTAATTCTGCTTGAAAATCCCATTTATATCAACTAACGGGGGGGGGGGGTGCATTAGAACCCCTGTTCCCCCTATTTATACTTATTCAATGAACACCTAATAACAGTCACGGAATCGCCTCATCAGAATGATCCTAATCTAAATTTTGAAAACTTAATTCTGCATGAAAATCCCATTTATATCAACTAACGGGGGGGGGCATTAGAACCCCTGTTCCCCCTATTTATACTTAATCAATGAACACCTAATAACAGTCACGGAATCGCCTCATCAGAATGATCCTAATCTAAATTTTGAAAACTTAATTCTGCATGAAAATCCCATCTATATCAACTAATTGGGGGCATGAGCCCCCCGTTCCCCCTCTTATACATATCGAATGAACTCCAAAAACTAATCAGGGAAGCGCCTTGTCAGGATATACCTACATACAAAATTTCAAGTGGATCGGATATTTTTATCATGAATTATCGCGTTACGTACATACGAACATACATACAGAACGGACGGGCACATAAGCTCTCAGGCTATGATAGCCTGTGAGCTAATAAATAAATATTTGTTGGTTTGCGTTGTGATTTAAGCTGCCCCCCCTCGTATGAAGTCAGGACTAATCTAAGCGTTAAACACTTGGACACTCAGAAGTCCGATCCTGTAAATCAACATTAGTGAATAATAATAAATAAAAAGAATACTGCCCAGTTAAACTGATGGCATTGAGCTTACAGGCTACGCATACTAATTGTATATTACAGCCTTATATTTTCAAGGGTTAATTCCGTTCGAAAAAGAAATTAAGAAGAGGAAACAGCTCTCCCCTTTCCCCTTTTTTATACTTAATCATTGAACCTCCTAAACTATCAAGGACGTGCTTTATCATATAAAAAATCTATATCCAAAATTCAGAGCAAATCGTTTAATTCTTAATAAAAACCCATTTAGCATTTGCATAATTTAAGAGGAGTTATCCCCCTCTTTTATACTTAACCATTAAACTTCCAAAACTATTCAGAGATTTGAACGAAATCTGACAATTCTGCTTGAAAAACCCATTTATATAAATTAAGGGGAGGGGCATTAGAACCCCCGTTCCCCCTGTTTATACTTATTAAATGAACACCTAATAACAGTCACGGAATCGCCTCATCAGAATGATCTTATATCTAAATTTTGAACGAAAACTTAATTCTTCATGAAAACCCCACTTATTTCTATTAAGGGGAGGGGTATGAGCCGCCCGTTCCCCCTCTTATACATATCGAATGAACTCCAAAAACTAATCAGGGAAGCGCCTTGTCAAGATGTACCTATATACAAAATTTCAAGTGGATTGGATATTTTTATCATGAGTTATCGCGTTACGTACGAACATACATACAGAACGGGCGGGCACATAAGCTCTCAGGCTATGATAGCCTGTGAGCTAAAAAAATATAAATAATAATATAGCCAATCATATTTTGGGCAGGTGTCATGTATGGATCACGTTGGTGCGATTGCAACAAAATTGCGATTTTATGGATTGCGTTGTAATCTGGTTGTTGTTGTTTATTTACTAATAAATTTGTTTCTTTACTTTTCTTTCTTTTTTTCTTTCTTTATAGTTTTGTTCTATAATTATTAATTAAACTTCACTTATTTATTATTGTTTCCTTTTTAAAGTAATAGAAAATAATTAAAAATAACATAACATGTAACTGGTATTTGAAAACGGAGTGTTTGCCAAACTGATGTCAGATTTAAAAAAAAAAAAAAACGCGCCAAGGTGATGCGTATATCAAAATGGAAAAATGTTTATAATAATGTAAACAAAAAAGTAAACAAATAATTAAAAATTCGCCTTTTCGATAAAAAAAAATAAAAAATAATGCCAAGCAGTCGTTAATTCTGTAAGTTGTTCAATAGTAAATTTTCTTTTCTTCGTATGTTTCATAATGAAAAACCATAAATTTAATAATCTCAGATAAAATAATCTGACAAATTTTCTATTATTTCGTTGATGATCTAGAAATCTCCTTAATGCATAAAAAAAAGGCAAAGATGTCATATGCGCCGAGTTTGGCGCGATAATTTTTTATGCTAATTTAGCGGAAACATTGTTTTCGAATACCAGTTACATATGTATATTTAAATTATTTTCTATTATTTAAATAGTAATAAAAATTTATGAAAAAAGTTTAATTAATAAGTATATAACAAAGCAATTTATACAATTTATAAAGTAAATAAGCATTTTATTTATAAATAAATATTAATAGTCGGTTTAATATATCTCAGACAAAATAATGCCAATTTAAAGTCTATCAGTTACTTCGGTGATATATAATATCTGTGCCAATTAGCGTTGCAAAGGTTAGAAAAAACCCGGTTTAAACCCGGGAATAAACCGGGTTTTTAGGAATAAACCTGGAAAAAACCCGGGATTTTTTGGAATAATTCGGTTTCTTGGGAATAAACCTGGAAATAAACCTGGTCTATTGGAAATAAACCCGGGAATAAACCGACTTTTTGCAACTCTAGTGCCAATAAAACTTTCAATAATATAGTAAATATGCTATTTGGCGGTGCTCAATTATTGAAGATTAGTCCAATATCATTTTAAATATTATTTAACACAGGAAAAATATGAAGAAAATTGAAGAAGAAATGGCTAATTAAAACAAACTTGTATAATATTTTGACACAAATGCCTTATGTGCACCACATTTGTGCATTTTTTTTCCCTTTTTTACGCCAATTTGGCGAAAACTTCGTTTTAAAATATTAGTTACATATAAATATTTTAATTGTTTTCTATTATTTTAAACAGGAAATAAAAATAAATAAATAATGTTTTGTTAATAATTATAAAATAAAACAATTTACACCATTTAAAAACATAAATAAGAGTAAATAGTTTATTAATAAATATACAATAGCCGAGCTACCATATGAACATAAAATCGACGTTTTGTTGTAATCGCGCCAATGTGGTGCATATATGACATCTGTGCCATTTTTTTCAGCAGGCAATTTTTATTTCAAAATGTTGAATTTATCGATAGTAATAACGCTAAATTGCATAAATTTCACTTAAATTGCATAGATTTCCTTGTTCAGTTTGCAAATTTTAAAACTAATTTTCCCTGGAAGAGAATTTGACAAAATGGCGCAAAAAAAGTGTGTTTGTTGATTACAATTTTCAAAATTGCGGTGAAAAATTTTTGAAAAAGAATGACATTATTTACAATATATATGTGTGTGGCAGAATTTCACACTAAAGCTAAAATTTAAATATTTGATTACAATTTTTAAAATATTAACATATGTTTATTGAATTTACAATTGAATACTAAAATATACTCCAAAAATTATCTTCTTTTGGAAAAAACAACATTATTGCGACCTAATATTAGACATATGCATTTTTGGCTTAATTATTTGCCGACAAAAGTAAAATAAAAACTCAAAGAAACAAATAATTCACAATTACTTTTATAATTAGATCTGCCTTTTTCTGAAATAAGTTATATACTATCGAAATTTGATAAAAAAGAGAAAGAAAATAATAGAAAGGAAAATAAATATCGTTCAAAATTCATTTATTCAAATTTTCAAGTTATTTTTTTTTTATTCTAACGCAAGGATAAGTCGCCAAATCTTGCATCAAATGTAATATTTCACGTTAAGTTATTTTTTAAGTGTTACAAATATTTCTTTTATTTTTAAGATAAATATTCTTTTTTTATAATATCAGGCCTCATTAAATGGTTTTTCTTTATTATTATTATTATTATTATCAATAGTTATTTTCTGCTTTTATATGCAAGATGTTTGTAATATTTCTAACAGATATATCATTTTTAAATTTGTTTAGTAATGATAATTTTCGCCAAAAAATAACTACTGGCAACCCTTTTGTCAAAAATAACCGAAAAATACGAAATTTAGTACGAAAAATCAGAGTTATCCCTGTATATTTGTATCATAAACCTGCGCAAAAATATTTCTTATCGAATGATATAATCTGCAAAAAGATCCATCGGGTAGTTTTTCAAAACACTCGTTTGGAAGTTTCAGAACTTCTGCTTTATAATATACTAGCAGGCTAAGCCCGCTGCGCTGGTCTATTTTTCAAAACAAAACATGAATCAAACAAAATATCGAATATGATTGTGTTTTTTAAAGCAACTTCACCTCGAATGCTCTTTCACATTTCTGAAAATCATACAAAACACCATTGTATTTAAAGATAGAAAACCAACGATTATAAATGCACCAAAAATGCATTAAAAGTTAGCAAACAGCTGTTTCGAATCTACTGTCGAGATTCTTCATCAGTGTAAAACTCAGCGAGCTAGAAAAAACAAAACTGAGCCAAAAATAATTACAACAACAATGGAATCAAGGTCCGTTGACGCCAAAATATATTAAAATAATAATAAAATATTATGTTGTTGTATCAGCTTATGCATTCGATAAAATTCGGGCTTTTAAGAAAAAAATATTTCAGTTGGCCATTTATTGTAGAGTTTGATAGATAAATGAGGCTATTATGAAAAAAGCAATTTAGATATTATCTATTCACCATACTTCTAAATTAGCGAGCATTGATCACAGAGATTGACCATTGAATTTAAACAATTTTCAAGTGATTCCTTTTCATTTGATAGTTTTTGAACTCTAAATCTCTCAACTTGAGGATATGGGTATCTGTGGAAACCTTAATACATCCTCTATGAATATTATATTATATTTCGCAATGTACATCTGCTCTTGAAAAATCTATTACAGTGTTTCGTTTTTGGAATGCAGCAGAATAAATAAAGTTAAATAAAGCTTTCCTTAGAAAAATAAGGTGAATGTTTTTTGAATGTGTGAAATTCATTTTTTGATACAGATGTCATATACGCACCACGTTGGCGTGATTGAAACAAAATGAACATTTTATGCCACTTATGGTAATCCAGCTTTGTTTTTAATTTATTAATGAACTATTTATTTACTTTCATTTGCATTTTAAAATGATACAAAATGTTATGCTCTATACACAGAAAAGTAAAATAGAAAATAGAAACGTATTTGTCATTTGAAAACGAAGTTTCCGTTAAAGTGGCGCCAGAAATGTATCACCCCAACGTGGTGCATATTTGACATTTGTGCCTCTTTCTTACAACATGGGTGTGTGCATTTGCACCTAAATTTAGTTATTTAGCTCAATTTTCGTAATATTAACTGGAGTTTGTACAATGTACAGTACTACTTGATTATTCTGTCGAGGAAAAAATTAATAGCAGATTATAGGGATAAATGTCAATAATCGATGATTGTAAGTATGATAGCAATTGATATTACACGTGATACACGTATTTTTTTACGTCATAAGTGCTTTTTAATTCGACTTTTAATTTGTATTTTTTGTTTATGTTTATTCTTTCGTTATTTAAAATAAATTTATGTAAATTTGAATAGTTTGGCGAAACTGTCCGACGTGTTAATCAAGTAGCACTCAATTTACATTTGAAAATATCATATTTCACAAAAAACTCCGGCACAAATCCGGATTTGCAAGATTTCCTTCCAATACCAATGCGGCAAAATCCTCGTTTTAGAATAGCGAAGAAATGTGCATTTTTAAAAATTATTTTCGTTATTTTAAACGAAAATATCTATATATTTAAAACGCCTGGCTGCTTTTTTGGACATCAGCCCTGAACTTTCTACTGTCCCGATTTTGATAATTATTTTTTTAAATGAAAGCTGTTTATGTGTAAATGTGCCCATTCTGGCTAATTTTTAATTTATTTCAATTTTTATATTTTATTTTTAATTTTATAAGCTTTTTCGGGACATTTCTTCAAAACAGTGGCAACAGATTAAGCTTTTCTCGCTAAAATAAAAAATTATTTTACTTTATTACTTTCCATCAATCAGGAGCTTGATCTCATCGGTGAATGTGTCATCGCATTAAAAAAATAAAAAAGAAAAACTAATGGTTTTTGTAAAATTTAATCCTAATAAAATGATTGCGCATAATTATTCACTAATCGCGGTTCAATACACAGATTAGTTACTGAATAATATTATTAAGTATTATGTAAATAAACTTAATAAAATAAAATATCTAAAGCGAAATTTCTTTGGTGGAGAAAATGTCGTCATTCAGGAACCAGATAAATTTGTTCCATGAATCTAATATAGATTGCTATAGCTGTATCAGTGATGATGTCATATTCAGTGACTTTTATTCCTTTATCTAAATAAATAGAACTTATTTTATTTATTTAAATGTCCTTGGTATGAACAAATGAAAATATTTTTATAAATTGCGCCATTTTCATTTATTTATAATAAATATTTTATGAGACTAAAGAAGTTTTTAATAACTGCACAAATCACGCTTTTATTTCGGAAAAGATTAGTGTTTCTGAAAGTGTAAAGGATGTCATATTACAAAAAAAAAAAAAAAAAAAAAAAAAAAAAAAAAGGATAAAATATGTGATATGCGGGTATTACGATAATTCTATTTTACATGATATCAAAAATTAATTAAAAATCATTCCGTAGTATTAAGTTATTATATAAAATAAAAACAAATAAAACGTTTTCTATAGATCAATAACAAATAAATTTTTTTTATTCTTCTTAATAACAAAGATATCGTTTTTCTTTTCGTTGTCATGACAATAAGATTAATTTTGACAAATTCATGGAGGCTACAAACCAATAAATAAATTTAATTTTTTACAAGTGCCGTAAATGAGTAGTGGGTCAGTAATGCAGTTTATTAACTCCCTGTTACTATTATAATTAAAATGTTTTGTTGATAGTATAATTATGGTACATTTACCAAGCGATATTTAAACAGAGAAAAAATAATCTATGCAGAAATTTTGAATTCGTCGTCTCAGGTATAATAATTTCCTGAATAATTTCGCATTCAAATATGAGATTTGTAGCTGAATTTAAGCCACCATAATTCTTTATAATTTATTTCCTTATTTTTTTTCTGAAGTTTGTATCTTTATCATGGAACGTTATGTTATCCCTATTTTAAGAGATGGAAATTGTTTATTTCGGTCAGTATCGTATTGTGTATATGAGACTGATATATATCACCGTGAACTTCGATCGCAAGTAGTGAAAATAGTCAAGGATAATTGGGAACAGTATGAAAATTTTATAATTGGTGATAACTCTTATAGAATCCCGGTAAATACTTCTGCTGATTATGAAAATTTGATGTCATTAGATAGTGAATATGCAGGTCATGTAGAATTAGTTTGCTTAAGCCAGTTGTTTCCGAATTATACCTTTAGAATATATAGAAATAATACTAGCAATAATACTTTCGATTATGGGTCTGGAAATATAATATGTAACTTACTCTTTTCTAGAAATGTTGATTCAGGTCATTATGATGTTTTGGAATTTCGTGCTAAATCTGATTTTGCTCAACAAATTGTTTCAAAAAATGTCAAAAAAAGAAAAAAAAGTTTAACAGGGCGTAAAGAAATCATAAACAAACGTATGAAAAACAAAGAACGAAAACCCTTTTCCATTCAATACAGATGTGCTGTTTCTAAAGTAGTTTGTAATATACAACCATTTAGGCTAGGTGAATTAAACAATAAATGTAATTACTGCTCTGCTCTATATTTTAAAGATGAAAAAAATTCATTAGGCTATTTTAATTTATGCTGTTGTAACAAAAAAAATCAAATTACCTGAATTTCGTATTTCTAAAGATATCGAAGAATTATTCTGTGGAAATAATGAGTTATCTAAAATTTTTAGAGAAAACATTCGCCAATATAACAACGCTTTATCATTCGTATCATTCGGAGCTAATGTAACATTGCCACCTGGACAGGGTCCTTATTGTTTTAAAATTCTTGGTGTAATACATCATAGAATTTCTCCATTGTACCCTCAAAGTAAAACTACAGCTTCTTACGGGCAATTATATATTCTAGATTTTTCTAAGGCTAATGAAATCAGACTGCATCATTCCGCTAACAGTTCTTTAAGGAAAGACATTCTGGAAAGATTAACCTCTATATTAGACAAATGAAACCCATATATAAGATTATATAAAACAATGCATCAGAAAATGAGTGAAGAAAAAGAAATAGCATTGAAAGAAAATCGCGTACCTATAAATTTAGTAATGCGACTTTATCATGAGCCCCAAGAGGATTCTCGACGGTATAATGACTCTGCATGTTCTGAAGTCGCAGCGGTATTTGAGCCAGCTGATGGTGCTCCACCTTCTCATAGACATATTGCAGTTTATGCTAAGAGCGGAGAATTGAAAACCATAGATTTTGACAGTATGCACTGTGACCCAATGTCTTACATTCTAATATGGCCATATGGAGAACCAGGATGGCATATTTCAATGCCATCTGGCGGAGAGCGTCAGATTAAAGTTCGCCAAAATTTATCTATGCGGGAATATGTATCATACAGACTTATGATTCGAGGTTGTGCCCCTAAAGGAAATTTTAACTCAATAATTAATTCTGGAAAATTAACTCAACAGCTGATTGTGGATTATTATTGTCGAATTGAAGGCGACCGATTAAAATTCATTCGAAGTCAGCAGTCAAAGTTGAGAGTGGAAACATATGCCGGCCTAGCAGATGCTTTACATGTAAGGGCTGAATATTAGAAGTTAAGGACTGGGCGTGTTGTTATTTTACCATCGACTTTCATTGGAAGCCCTCGAAATATGATACAAAATTATCAGGATGCAATGGCCATGGTGAGGAAGTTTGGTAAACCCGATATTTTTCTGACGTTTACATGCAACCCTTTATGGCCTGAAATTACAAATAGTATACATTCTTATGAAACAGCTTACAACAGACCAGACATTACAGTTAGAGTTTTTCATGCAAAAGTTAAAGAACTCTTACGATTAATAAATCAAAAGAATATATTTGGGGCTGTACAAACATATCTTTATACAGTAGAATTTCAAAAAAGAGGATTACCTCACATTCACTTATTATTATGCCTCCAAGATGATTGTAAATTTAGAGAAGTCTCAGATATTGATAATGTTATTTCAGCAGAAATTCCAGATATTAAAGATGAAACATTATACAATTTAGTTAAATGTCATATGCTCCACGGCCCATGTGGCAATCTTAACAAGAATTCAGTTTGTATGAATGACGGTAAGTGTAAAAAAAGATTTCCTAAAGAATTTACTTCTGAAACAAATAATAATGTCAATGGTTACCCTCTATATAGAAGAAGAAATAACGGTAGGACAATTACAAAACATGTTAAAGGAACTGCCATAGAAGTTGACAATCGTTTTGTCGTTCCTTACAATCCATTTCTTCTACTTTACTTTCAAACACACATTAATGTGGAAATGTGTGCAACTGTACACAGTATAAAATATATCCATAAGTACGTTTATAAAGGACATGACTGCGCTAATTTGCAAGTTGTTTCTGAAAAAGACGGTTTAATTCACCACGATGAAGTTTCTTCATTTCTAAACACCCGATATGTGAGTCCATCTGAAGCTGCTTATAGAATTTTCGCCTATCCTATGCACCAACAATCTCATTCAGTAATGCGACTACCGGTACATTTACCCGACGAACAACAAGTATATTTTCATAACGATAATGCCACTGAAGCTTTACTTCGAGCGGAACTGAAAAACACAAAGTTAATCGCTTGGTTTAAATTGAATAGTGATCCGGCAACAAGAAGTCCTCATATATATCCAGAAACACCATTTTATTATTCATTTGATAGAAAGAAACGAATTTGGAAAAAACGCGTCAATTTGATTAAAATTATAGGTAGAATGTATAATGTTTCACCAAAAGAATCTGAAAGATATCATCTTCGGCTGTTGCTGCTTCATGTAGTGGGTGCTACGAGTTTTGAAGATATCAGAACATATAAGAACATTACTTATTCAACTTTCAAAGAAGCTGCAATGCAACGAGGATTGCTTCAAGATGATAATGAATGGTATCATTGTTTAAAGGAAGCATCATCCGTTCACATGCCGCAACAATTGAGGCAATTATATTCTTTCATTTGCATATTTCAGCAACCTACTAATGTGCTTCAATTATGGAATACATTTAAAGACTTTCTTAGTGAGGATTACCTACAACATCAAAGTCAAGCAAGTGCATATGAGTTAACTCTTAAAGATATTGAAAAAATACTCAAATCCCATGGATTTTCTCTTTCTACTTTTGAATTACCGGCTACTAATAATATTAATAAACTAACTGCTGCTATTGAACCTTCTACAAACCCGAATCTAAATTATGATTTAATGATACAACAAGCTAACGAAGAACAACTCATTTTCATTAACGAAATTATTTATGCGATGCAACAGAACAATACGAATAAAAGTAATGCATACTTCATAGATGGGCCAGGAGGAACTGGTAAAACATTTGTATATCAATGTTTAATACAAAAATGTTTTGATCTAAGATTAGAAGTTATACCAGTTGCATGGACTGGTATCGCCGCTTTGCAGTTACCAAACGGTCGAACAGTGCATAGCAGATTTAAACTACCTTTAAATCTACATGAGAATTCCATATCATCCCTAAACATCAATAGTAAGGCTGCATCTGACATTAAGTCTGCTCGACTAATTATATGGGATGAAGCACCCATGGCCAATGTATATGCATTAATGTGCGTGGACAGACTTCTGCGAGACATTATGAACACTAATATTCCTTTTGGAGGAAAAATAATTGTCCTTGGAGGTGATTTCAGGCAAGTTTTACCAGTGATTCCACATGCTTCAAGACAAAAAATAGTTCAAAACTGCATCAAGTTTTCGACTCTTTGGTCAGAATTTAAAATATTTAAATTGCAAAAAAATATGCGATTAAGACCAGAAGAATCGGAATTTTCGGAATTTTTGCTTAAAATAGGTAATGGAGAAAATTTTTGCATGAATGAAGAATCCCCTGGAGACTCAAATAAAGTATGTTTACCACCGTCTATTATAGCAGAAAATGACATCGTATCAGAAATTTTTGGAAAAGGATTTTCATCTTCAGATAGTATCACTAAATTTGCTAACGTTTCAATTCTAGCTCCAAAAAACGAACATTGCAATGAAATTAACCATAAAGTTATGAACCTTATACCTGGCACATCCAGAACATACATGAGCATAAATAATTTAATAACTGAAAATGAAAATGAAATCCTCCAATTTCCAACGGAATTTTTAAATAGCTTAGAATTAAGTGGATTGCCTCCACACATTCTCACGTTAAAAATCGGAGCAATAGTAATATTACTAAGAAATTTAAGTCCTCATGAAGGTCTTTTAAATGGGACCAGGTTGATTGTACGAAATATGTACGATAATTGTTTGGATCTAGAAGTTATTACTGGCGACAGAGCTGGAGAAAGAGTTTTGATTCCTAGAATCGATTTAATGCCATCAGATACAACTCTTCCCTTTTCATTTAGAAGACGCCAATTTCCAATTCGTGTTGCGTTTTGTATGACAATTAATAAAGCACAAGGACAAACAATGGATTCTGTTGGTATTTATTTACCTGAGCCAGTATTTAGCCACGGTCAGTTGTATGTCGCGATGCCTAGAGTACGTTCATTTAAAAATTTGAAAGTGCAAGTAGTTCCAAAAAGCAACAAAACAATTAATGTGGTATATAAGGAAATACTTTAACTCGAAAAGAAAATTAAAATCTTAACTCCAAAAGAAAAGAAAAACCTATCATTGAACCAATATGAAAACTGATTTCATACTTATTATAGGTAAAACTGAATAAAATTTATATTTTCTTCTAAGTAGACTTTTTTTATTTCATTCATTTTTATTATTTATAAGCTTTAAATGTATCATACTCATCTTATACATATTCCATACCGTCGAATCTCGACGGATGCAGCTAGTTAATAAATAAAAAAAGTTACTATAGCGCAAAACAATTTATAGAATCTCTAAAAGGAAATTGAAAATAAACAATTTATTAATACAGAAACAACTATTGTTGGGTTACCATATCAGGCAAAATAACACCGTTTTGGCGATAGTCAGATACCTCAGTGTGTATATAATATCTGTGCCAAACATGTTTGGAAAAAACAATAATCGTTATTTATACAGCATGTTTAAATGCAGTAGTATAGTGAAAAAAATGTATACATGACATATACGCACCACATTGGCGTGTTTTTTTTCTTCTGATGCCGATTCGGAGAAATTTTTTTTTTCAAATACCAATTACACATATAGTTTACAATTATTTTCTGTTATTTTAAATAGAAAATAACAATAAATTTTAAAAAGTTTAGTTAATAATTATAAAACAAAATTATTTACATCCTTTAAAAAATACAATAAAATAAAATAAAAATTTATTAATAAATAAACAACATCCAGGTTACCAAGTGAGGCATAAAATCGCCATTTCATTGCAGTCGCGCAAATGTGGCGCATGTATGACAAATGTGCCTAGATTAAAATAGTTTATATAATTGGAAAAGAAAGAAAAAAATGTAAATAGACAGTTTATTAATAAATAGACAATAACATCCGGGTTGCCATATCAAGCAAAATAATGACACTTTGGCGTCAGTTAATTACCCAGATGTATATATGGTTTTGGCGTAAGAGACAAATCGCACTAATGTAGTGCATATGAAATATCTGTGCCAAAAAAAAAAAAAAAAAAAAAAAAAAAAAAGTTGCAGTTAAATTATTTTACAATATCTATGTATGTGGAAAGACATTTACCCTAAAATTTAAATATTATCCATTTTTGTGGTATTAACTGCTATTTATGTATTTAAGTTAAATGTAAATTTTTTTCCTAAAAATGCTCTCACTCATTAAAAGAGAGAGAGAGAAAAAATAGTTCTTGCAAACATCGCTCCGTCTTGTGCTTTTTTTTTTTGGTTCAGAATAGCATTGATTGGTGACAAAAGTAGATTGAAATACCCAATTAAACAAACAACATACAAATAACAATTAAAGCCTTTTTTTTAAAAATTAATTCTGCGAGTTTCTTCTGTAAAACACATAACGAAAAAAATAGATTTAAAAATATTTTTTAAAAAAGAAAAAAAATACATATGTTTTATCTAATGAAATTTTTGAAATGTTGTTTTCTTTTAATCTGGCTCAAAAGAAATAAATAGCCAAATATTGTGTCACTTCAAAACTTTCTTTCACATTGAGTTACTTTTTAAATATCATAAATATATATATTTTTTTTCGTTGAAGATAAATATTTTCCTTTCATAATATTATTTAGCTTTAAACGGATTTTTTTCTTTTTATCATTATTTATTTTAAATCAATGAATTAACAGGTTTTTTTTTCGAAATGTTTATATTGTTTTCCATTAGCGAAAG
Organism: Maratus speculifer; assembly: GCA_964019185.1. Taxonomy (NCBI): domain Eukaryota; kingdom Metazoa; phylum Arthropoda; class Arachnida; order Araneae; family Salticidae; genus Maratus; species Maratus speculifer. The sequence goes on along the minus strand of OZ025291.1, from coordinate 32,585,309 downwards.
CATTTCATTTCTTTTTTGAGATATAATTATCGCCAAAAAATTAGTTGTTGCAACCCTTCCGTCAAAAATTACCGAAAAATACGAAATTTAGTACGAAAAATCAGAGTTATCCCTGTATATTTGTATCATAAACCTCCGCAAAAATATTTCCTATCGAATGATATAATCTGCAAAAACATCCATCGGGTAGTTTTTGAAAACACTCGTTTGGAAGTTTCAGAATTTCTGCTTTATAATATACTAGCAGGCTATGCCCGCTGCGCTGGTCAATATTTCAAAATCAACCGTGGATGAAACGAACTGGGGAATTTAAATTTGAATTTTAAATAATTTGGACCTCCAGCAACACCTTGCTCATTGCTGAAAACGATTTAGACACCATTGTGATGTTAAATTATCTTAAACGTTGGACAAAAACCAGCTATTTAGAAGTAACTATTTTAGTTTATTACTAACAGTGCACATTTGGAAGTGAAATGAGACCATTATGGCAACAGGATTTAAAATTTTCCCTTATCTGAAGAAATATTAATTGTTACAGTCGTTACCACGGTACAACGTCTGAAAAATTTCTTCACAACTTTTCATTATGTGAAGCCAGGAACCCAAAGCTACTCCCACCTAAAAACTTTAGATATATATTAAATTTTGTCCGCGCGATAAAAGGCACAATTATGCAAGAATCATCTTTAAACTCGTCAAGTACATTGTGATGGTTAATATCTCAGTGGGAATTGCAAATGAGCAAAATCGGCCCAAGGGGGTGGTAATTGGTAAGGGTTCAAAAATTTGAATACCACCTTAACATGGCTTTGACAAAACCAGCTCTTACAAAACAATAGCAGGAAAAAAATAAAATTTTTTCGTTACAGAAAGTTGCCAACGATAAAAAAACACACACATTAAAATTCTCACTACAGCAATTACTTTATTGCAAAATTTCCTCCGGAAAAATGAAAACAAAATTATTTGCTCTTTCGTATTTAAGCATTTTCTCTTGTTATTTAAGACAAAATTGAGTAAATTTGTATAATTTGGCGAACGATTTGGCGAAATTGGTTGACGTGATAATCAAGTAGTAGCCAATTTACACTTTTCATATTTCACAAAAGATTCCTACACAGACATCATATACGCAATAGGTTTAGCACGATTTCCTTGCAACTACAATGTGGCAACATCCTCGTTTTAGAATACCAAAGAAATTTATATGTATTTATTATTTTCTATCATTTTAAACAGCAATTAACAATAAATAAAAAAGTAACTGTAGAACAAAACAACAAATATCATTTCAAAAAAGAAAAAGAAAGTAAATAAACAACTTATCATCAGAAAAACAACTAATAGCTGGGTTACCATATAAGGCAAATAATGCCATTTTGGCGCCAGTGAGATACCTCGATGAGTATATAACCAAATCTGTGAAAAAAAATTCCATATTTGGAAAAAACTTTAATCGGTATTTATACTGCATTTTCCCTACTTATGTATAGTGAAAAAACTTTGACACATATGTCATGTATGCACCACATTGGCGCAATTTTTTTCTGGCGTCAATTTAGAGAAAACTTGGTTTTTAATTACCAATTTCATAAATATTTTTTAATTATTTTTTATTATTGGAAAAAAAATTAATGAATAAAAAAGTTTAATTAATAGCTATAGAATAAAATGATTTATATTATTTTAAAAAACAAAATGAAAGTTAATAGTTTATTAATAAATAAACAACCATAGTCGGTTTACCATGTGAGGCATAAAATCGCCATTTTGTTGCAATCGTGCGAATGTGGTGCGTATATGACATCTGCGCCAAAACTTTAAAAAGTTGCAATTAAATTATTTTACAGTTTGGATGAGGAAGACATTTATACTAAAATTTAAACATTATACGCATTTTTTTCTATAACTGCTATTTATATATATACAGTTAAACATAAAAAAATATTCTAAAAATGCTCTCACACATTTAAAAGAGAGTGAGAGAATTTAGTAATTGCGAACATCGCTCCGGCTTATGCCTTCTTGGTATAGAATCGCATTGTTTGATGACAAAAGTACATTCAAACACCCAAATAAACAAATAACATACAATTAACAGATAAAACCATTTTTAAAAGTAATTCTGCTATTTTGTCCTGTAAGACACATAATGGTAGAATTAGATTTTAAAAATATTTTTTTTTAAAAAAATAGAAAAATGCTATTTACGTTTTACCTAATAAAATATTTAAAATACATTTTTTTTAGCCTGCGCGAAAGAGAGTAGCGAAATATTGATTGAAGAAATATTGAAGAGGAAATGGTTAATTAAAAAAGACTTGTAAATTTTATTCAGCGGAAATTTTTTATTTCAAAATGTTGAATTTATTTATAGTAATAGCATAGCGCATAATTGCATAAATTTCCTTTGAATTGCAAAATTTTTCTTCAATTCTACTTGGTTATACGGTCGACTAATTTCGCCAAATTATACAAATCGCCAAACTATTAGCCAGATTATATAGATTAACATAAATTTTCATTTAAATAACGAAAAACAAATTAGCAGAGCATATATAAAAGTAGAAATAAAATGTCAAATTAAAAATCACTTGATGACATAATTAATATTTATATTATGCTTAATGTCAAGTGAATGTGACATTTATGATCATCCATTATTGACATTTAATCTTGGAATTTGGCGGTAGATTTTTAATCGACGGGATAATCTTTCCTTCTTCAGTTTCTAATTTTTAAAACTGTATTTTTTCCTGTAAGTGAAATTGACGAATTGGCGCAAGAAAAATTAAATTAACAATAAAAACATTTGCAAAAAGAAATAAAAGAGTTATACTCATATTTATATAAATTACGATTAAATATTAAAATATACTCTAAAAATTATCTTTACTTGAAAAAAAAAAAATTATAGCGACCATTAAGAACCTATGTCAGGCATTAAGTCTGTAGCGCATTTTCGGCTTAAAAACACATTCTTTGGCGACAAAAGCAAGATGAAAATCGTATAGAAACGAATATGTAACTCACAACTTACAGTGTTGTTTACAATCAGATCTGCTTTTTTCTGCTGTAATTATATTATACGGAAATTCGATAAAAAAGAGAAAGAAAATAATAAAAAAGGAAATAACTATCATTCAAAAATCATTTAATCAATTTTTGAAATTCATGTTTTTATTCTAACGCCAGGGATAAGTAGCCAAAAGTTGAACTAATTGTTATATTTTGCGTTAATATATTTTTTAAGCATTACAAATATTTTTTTATTTTCAAGATAAATATATTTTTATAATATTACGCCTCATTTAAGCGGTCTTTCTTTATTATTATTAGTATTATCAGTAGTTATTTTCTGCTATTATTTGCAAGATATTTCTAATATTTCTAATAGATAAGCCATTTTAATTCTTTTAGCAATTATAATTTTCGCCAAAAACAGCTACTGGCAACCCTTTCGTCAAAAATAACCGAAAAATACGAAATTTAGTACGAAAAATCAGAGTTGTCCCTGTATATTTGTATCATAAACCTCCGCAAAAATATTTCCTATCGAATGATATAATCTGCAAAAAGATCCATCGGGTAGTTTTTGAAAACACTCGTTTGGAAGTTTCAGAACTTTTGCTTTATAATATATATGATATGATATGATATGATATGATATACTTATTTTCTGCAATTTCACGTTACTATTTAAAATGGATATTGAGATGTGCCAAATGATCTAAAAATTTCGATCCCCCTTTAACCCAATGAGGGGGGAAGGGGGATTTTAAAAATCACTGATATGCATGTTTAATTATCGTTTTGGTAGATTTATTTTCCGCAATTTCACGTTCTTACCTACTGAGATATAGCAAGCTCTTTTATAATTTTTATTATTGGGAAGCTCCGTGACCACTATTTCATATTACACACTTTCTGCGCCCCTCCTTCCCTTTGCCCCCGTGGAGTGCCATTTTTCAAAATTTTAGCGACACTATGTAATATATCGTTGGAAAGCCTTGTGAACACATATTCATATTAAACACATCCCTTGCCCCCCCCCCCCCACACACACACACTTTGCCATTGACGGAGGATACGTTTAACATATTCCAGTAGGAAGTCTTCTAGCAGTCGGAAAATTGTGGAACTGATTTCAAATGACATAGAAAGATGAATAAAAAATACTGATTCCGTTTACCATCCTTTTAATTGCTGTTTTTTGCCATTAGGGGTGCTATTAATTCTTATTTCTTTGCCCATTTTACGGCTAATTAAAAAAAAAATCTAATTTTTGACACTTAAACTTCCTTTTGAGAAGATCATGCAAAATATCAAGAATAGAAAAAATAAGAAATGAAAGAATCAGAGAAATGATGAAAATAAAAGGAACCATATTGGATGATATTAAAAAAAATAGCAGTTAATCTGGATCGGTTATATTAAAAGAATGAATGATGAAAGACTCTCCAAAATTACCTTAAATTATAAAACAAATAAAAAAAGGAAACGCGTAAGACTACGAAAGAACCGGATGGATGATATTGCATATTCAATGAAGGATAGAGGTCTGCTGGAGGAATGGACCCTTGACCGGAAAAAAATGGGAAAAGAGAAATGTAGATTCTTCAATTGGCGCAGATGACGCCACAAACCAAGTTTATATATATAAACTCCCTTATCTTGTTATATTTACTCAAGCCTTTTTAGCTTTTTGCAACCAGGGACGCCGTCACACGACTTTTTCACTATTGTTGCTCCCTTATAGCTTGCCTTTAGTTTGTTGTTTTTTAATTCCATCTGTTTTTGTTGCCATGCATTTACGAAAATATACTTTATAAGCATGTGAAAACAATGATTTTACAATTCGATTGTAGAACATCTCAATTGTAAATTCTCAGAAGTAGATTCGATTGTGATTTTTTTTTCGATTGGTGAATTTTCGAAAATTGCCCATAGCCAGCAGCAGTTTCAGGTAAAAGCGTGAAATTCAAGATAACAAGCCTATTAAAAAACCTTAAACATTTATTTTAGCGATTTTAAAAATTCCCCTTTTCCCACCAAATGGATTAACGGACATACGAAACTTTTAGGACATTCCGCCATACTTTAGCATCAGTTTTAGATAGAACCGGAAATTTGGGGATAATAAATTTACTAAAGCAAACGTAAACATGTCTTTTTATTTTAGAAATTTCCACTTAAGAGTGATTAATGAAGTGGTCGCACTTTAAGGACGTTTCGCCTTATCTCTGCAGCAGTTTTAGGAAGAAGCGGGAAATTCAAGATAACAAATCTACTAAAAAATAAGTAAACATAGATAGTATAGTGATTGAGCTATTTTGTTCTTTTATGTCGTCAGCTTTGAACCGAATATGTAAAGATTACATGAATAAGTCAACAATTTTGGATATTTGATTAAATATCATCATTAATTTTTAACCTTCAGTAGATATATTTCAAGATTCAAGATTCTTTTAGCGAAACCAATAGCGTAGTGGACTAAGGCTCCTAGTAACTAATATAAATCCACTAATTACTGAATTATATCAGATACCAGAGATAATGGTGATTCAGTATTTTGAATATTATTTCCATTCAGTAATATTATTACTGAACGAAAATAGTATGATAAAAAAAGAAAAAAAAGATTATTAAACTTAAGTCGTGCTATTAAAAATACCAGAATACAATCATCACTGACGTTTAGTTACCGTGCGTCGCGGATTACAGACGATAAATTGAACTTATAAACATTAATCTCCTAATTCGCGTTTGAAATGAAATAGACGCCCTCTCGCGGACAAAGTCTGAAAAACGAAATAGAACTGATACCGTGAGCATGAAATCAGTGTTTAAAAGGCCGATAAATAAATAAACAGTTCTATAACGCGTGCAACGTTGGGTTCTTTGTATTAAAATTATCTAAAATCAAAATTTTATACACAAAGTTTAGATCTATAATATAAAAAAATACATTTGACTTACTCATGGCAAAATAGCATGACAGCAACACAATGCTTTCATGCTTCAGCTTCTCTAAAGCAATTACTAGATTTTCCAGCATCTACAAATTCTAAAATTGTCGATATTTGTAATTTATCTCCCATAATTAAATAAAAAAGATAAAAAACTGCACTTTAAATAGCTCTTTAAACTGGTTCTATGCTACAGTGCTACAGCATGGAACGTAAACAAACAAACGTAAACAAACGATTATCAGGTCTATTACAACGCCATCTTTCGGTCATTACAAACGCGAATATCTTATTTATGGTAATTGACATAATAATTGGTAAAACAGTTTAAATAGAAAAATTACTTACCTCCTTGGTCTTTAGCCTATAAGAGAATTATAAAATCATATTTAGTCAAGTTAAAAAAATAATTTCAATAAATTTACTTTAAAGGGAACATTAATTAAAACCTAAAATTATAAAGACATATTTTAAACAATAATTTTTCATAACATATTAAATTTGAGAATCGATATTTATGTCAAACCTATATTCAATTTTTATCTAATTTCTCTATTCAATTCTCTTTACAAAATATTTATCATAATGCATTCTATTTTAAAGCAATAATACTGGAATATATTATTAAAAGGAATTACGGCTTTTATAATTGGTTAGCAAAGGTATAGCTTTTTCAAATTATACCCAAATTTTGTTGTAGTAATCTATAAAATAATAATTTCAAGTACTTTTAAAGGCAAAATAGAATAAGGATTCAACTTTAAATTATAATTAAACTACATATAATGCTATTAAAAGATTGAATAAAAGAAACTAAGACAGACTTATACTATTATTTTAACAAAATATAATAAGGATTCAACTTTAAATTATAATTAAACTACATATAATGCTATTAAAAGATTGAATAAAAGAAACTAAGACAGACTTATACTATTATTTCAACACAATCAAACTGATTGGCAAATTTATCATATGTATTTAATATATCAAACTGAGAGAAAAATCCTAGCCGGCTATCGCCCAGTTAGCTTAATAGGTAAGCTTTGGCCTTGTAAGCCAAGTATCTGGGTTCGATTCCTAGACTGGGCAATTTTTCGCTCAGTTGGATACATTAAGTTCGCAAGACAAACTTGAATACATTAAAAAAAAGTACAGTACAAAAAATAAATATACTAAAAAACATTTAAAAATACAAAAAGTAAACGTTTCTCCTAGCTACTCGCAAGGCATCATCAGTACAAATAAATATCCATTGCATAACAAACAGGGGAACAAATCAAGAGCAGTTGCAGTTTTTAGAAATAGATTAGCGGTCGGTTTAGACGGACAGACGGGCATTAAATAGTTTATTAATTACGGGCATTAAATAATTTAATTGTTAGTGTTAAATAGTTTAATACTATTAAAACGCATACCAAACAATGTCTCAATATATAAGTATGCAATGGAATACTTTTGTGTGGCCCTGTAAATCAATAAGAAATATTATTTGCACCACAGATTACACAGAATGTACAATCATGTATAATATCATGTAGAAATGTATAATATATTATATATATTTCATAGATACATATCAAACTTATTATGTTAAAAAAAGGTGTAAGACCATTAAAATTCACTTGAAACTTTTTCCCCCATTGACCGGAATACTTTTGATTTTGTCCCTGTAATTGAACTATGCATTTTCATAAAATTTGAAATGACTTGACAAAATTATTTAATAATAATTATATATTTTAAGTTTAAAACAATTCGGTTGGGTGGTTTTTGAGTTGTTATATGCGGACGGACAAACGAATGGGCAACTCGGGATCCCTGGATTTCCCCCCCTTCAATTCAAAACAAACGCGACCTTTCTACGTTTCCGGGATCAGAAGAGATAGTGTCACATACATACATACGTACATACGGTCAGATTTTAATAGTGTAGATAACATTCACTAGGGATAGAGGGAGCATCCTTCAGAATCGGAGATCGTAAATATGTGAACCAATTTTCGAGAAATAATCTACCGTCATAACTGTTACAACCTGGTTTTAAAATACTGACATTCGCAAACTGAGGGATCATTTGAAGACAATGTTGGACAATTTTAGAATTTAAATTACCATTTTTCAGAGCACTGCTATGTTCCTTCAGTCGAATTTCAAAAGATCTGCCTGTTTCAGCGATGTATATACTTTCACAATCTCCACAGGGAATGACATAAACAACATAGAAAGTGTGTACATTGGTGAAAAAGGCAGATCTTTTGAAGTTCGGTACTCGATTGATGACCGAGAGAGCTTCCTTCTTGATCAAGACATCTTAAGGCGCAACACTAGTCACAGAAAAAGACCCGGATGATAATGTAAAGTCTATGGGAGAGTTTTTTCAAATATCTCGCTCAAATTTTAATATTTTTACACGATTTTTTTTGCATAGGATAGGTGAGGACGATCCACAACCGGTCTAGTTTTTACTTTTTCAAATTTGGTTTCAGATTAAAAAAAAAATTACTTTAAATTTCAAAACAGGTTTAAACCTGTTCTGAAATTCAAACTATCATAATGTAAAAAAAATATAAGTAGAATCGAAAAAATAAAAACTAGACCGGCTGTGGATCATCCTCAGCCATCCAATGAAAAAAAAATATTATGTAAAAATATTAAAATTTGAGCGAGATATTTGAAAAGAACGCTCCCTTAGACTTTACATTATCATTCGGGTCTTTTCCTGTGACTAATGTTGCACCTTAAGGCGCAACACTAAGGCAAATATCTCGCTCAAATTTTAATATTTTCACAGGTTTTTTTTTGCATAGGATAGTTGAAGACGATCCACAACCGGCCTAGTTTTTACTTTTTCAAATTTGGTTTCTGTTGGAGTGAAATAGACCAGCAGTTGCTTTTCCACAAACCACTCATATTCTAACTCTAAATATATATCTTTTTTTAGCTGAGTGACTTTACGTGATCGTATATATAATCCCTAGCTAGAATGATAGGTCCTATGCTGGACTTTAAGGAGCGATATTTTACTTAATCATCGCCAAAGCGTTGTGACTTTTTAGTAGACATTCTAGCTTATAGGATTCCCTTAAAATCTTTAGAGTTCAATCATCAAAATATAAAGAATAACTACACTCATTTTACTAGGAAGAATGATAAAAGGGAATTTTAAATTAATTAATTTATTTGCAATTCTATTAAATTACATACAATTTCCAATACCTTTAAATGTTACATAATTTATTTTAAGCATCATTTAAACTAATCTAGAAACAGATGCTACATATATTAAAGTTATACATTACTCACTTTCCCATTTCCTCATTTGGGTACAAAAATCCCTAATCACAAAACATGTAATATAAATATGGGAACAACAATATACATTAAGCATTACCTGTTCTCTTTTTTTTACATCAGCAAAGATGGAACATCCACTAACTTTTTTTTATCACTGACTATTTTTACGTGCAGAACTCACCAACACTCTCATTCTTCTTCCAACAAGAAAAACTGACTAACTTCTCTGGGAAAAAAAAACTGGAGGCGGACTTCTAATTATCATATTCAGATTTTTTTTGGGGCATCATTCTGGCCTTCGGAAAGCCCCTTAGCCAATCTGTGATTAGCCCCACATCTGATTAGTATCATGAACAAAGCTATTTGCACAAGGGTCCTACATGCTCCTCCCCTGGTCCGGCTGAGCTGACATTTGCCCCGACGTCCCTTGCCTCCAACATTTTCCCAGAAGTGGCCCCTTCAAGGGGGTAAGAAAAGGGGCGCAGTCCTGCGGACTGTCATAAATATTTTTTGTGACTGGCTATAAACTATAGCCGACGCACAGTGTGGTATTTTGCTGAAAAACCTGGCCAAAATTATTTAAGTTATTTTGCGCGTTCAATTGCAGATAAAATGCTTTAAGTAAACGTAAAATATATTATTATGCTAGAAACAAATCATTTTTTCGAACAATTTACGCAAATTAGTGTCCTACTACCCACCATTCTTTCGAGCATAATCTTCCATGTCTTCCTCTTCAGAATCACTCGAAAACTAGATTCTGGCAATGACAACTCTTAAATAAAGATCGAAACATAAAAAGTAAGCCATTAAGTACATTTTTCATTGCAGTCTATGAGCAAGTCTTTTCTTGAAAAGTTTTGATTATATGATTGAAAATGCATGTTGCGGGCTTCAGCCGCCATCTCTGATAGCTGACGAATTGGGTGGTATGCATGTTCTTTAATAGTAGATCCGTGAATCTAAATTTTGTGTAATGTGTGTGACACTGGGTCCCACCCGTAAAGATTTAAACAAAGGTTAGAAATGTGATTAGCAATTTCTTGAAATTTTTTAGTATCTATTTTATAATCATTAGATAGCACGTCTAGAATAGCTTTTAAATAGTGCATTAATTTTATCTCAATTCTTGTAATCTAAGCTGATGTTTCTCGATCTGAGAAAACATTTTTTGAGGTATTTCCGAAACCAGCTTTTGCAGTGTGTACCAGTATCGCATCTCAGTTTAAAACATATCTTGCATTAGTTTTTTTCTTTTATTGATAGTCTTTCTCATTTTTGCTTCTTGCTAACCACTTTTTATTGGAAGCTTTTTAATTACAAGCAAGATGTAAAATTGACTCCGAAAATCTGATTCTAACATAGAATATTGAAAGATCGAATTTCAAAGAATGAGAATCAATATCTTTAATTATTTTTAGCTTATTAAAACCTTTTTTATGATTGTTTGCAAATATAGCATCGCATCGATGAATTGATTGCTAGTAATAGCATTTCAAACTTTAGCATCGACACTAGTCAGTACTAATCTGAATAGGACTTTTAATAAACCATAAGCTGTGAGGATCTCTGTATTTATTAAATTTTATGCTTGCTGTTCAGTGTATTTTACTTCCTCTTGGATAACGTCATTTTTTCATGAATAAATCTTATTAGTATGAGAAAGCAAAAGCGTGGATATGAAGATACAGGGTTCTGCCACCATACTTTTGAAACCCATTTATTTGCTTATTAATCTCAAAGAAGCTAAAGAGTTTTTGAAAGTGTTTGAATCATTGAAATAATTATGTCATGTTTGAGTCAAAGGGATTTTCAGACTTTTGTTTAAACATTTGTTGTAGAGATCTGTCACAACCTCATATGCAGAGGAGTTCTAAACTTATCAATTCTGCTTCACTTGCTATTGTGAAAACATTTTCTAAGTATTAACACAGTCTTTGAGTAAAGTGATCTAAAAGATTTTAAAGTTTTACTTCTGGTACGTTTTCAGTAAGGAAGTTATCTTATTGATAAAATTGTTCTTTAGCTCTCTGAAGATGTATATAGAGAGAACATACATATTTATTAAATGTTCGGGCGATATTAAAAATATTCTATGCAAATCTGCTGCAACAAACATGGTCAAAGCCTGAGTTGGTAATAACTTCAATGTACTTAGGTTTGAGGTCTACGACAAATAATTAAACTTTTTTCGATATTTTGCTGCCCTTGTTTGCCTGAATGCAATGTTTTTAATAATTTGTGAAACATCTGCATGCCCTGCAGATTTTTTGCTCAGTTGAACAGTAATTGTTCTTGGCTAATTTCAGATTTTAATTGTTCCATTTTATGTCTCTTACTTCTGAGAATAAAATTTTTAAACTATTTTGCTGGGTGACCGAGTTTCTCTACTATCCTTTTAGAAAAATAAAGTGTTCCTTTCAGTCATTCCTCATTGTTTTCACAAAAACATTGTTCAGTAATCCCAAAGAAGGTCATTTTTGTTTATAACTATGTTTGAAAGATTTCATTTTCTGACATAATTAAATGTATTTAAATTTATAAACATTTCAAAATTTCGATAAGTTTTTTTAGAAACTTTAAATCGTTAATTTTTATGTGTCATAATACTTTTATTACATCACTCATATATTTTTTTGATATTTCTACTGATTTTTTTATTCAATAGAATAAAAAAATTATTATATGTATGTCCAGTAAATTTCTTCTTAATAATATAAAACTTTCTTACCTCATTAGTGAGTAAAGAACGCAATTCCTTTTGGTTGATTTAAAATATATTATTCAGAAAGGTAACAGATAATTCACATATTACAAACTCTTGGTACAAAACCAAAATGTTACATTATTTACAAAAAATCATTAAGTCCGTGTTATGGATGTACGATAAAAAGACGTTTTACTTAAAGAAAAAATAAAGAAACATCCAACTACTTAAAAAAAGGATTTTTCCCCTTCAATTTGCAGATTTATCATCTGCACACCAAAGGGTATTCAGTAGGGATAAAAAACTACAGTATATATTGAATGAAAATAGTTAATAAATTTTAAAAGTTTAATAAAGTAAAAAAACTGCTTTTCAGAAACTTTTTCATGAAATTTTGTTTTACTTATTAAAAAAATGGGGGGCAAATCGGGGCAAATTTTATTTCATATCTTTTAATTAGAAGGTCTATACATTATGAAAACACAAGAGTTCTTGCTGAACTCAGTTTAACTCCCTAATAAAATTTTAAATTTATCTAAAATGTTTAACCCAAAAAAATCTATGACTTCAAACTTGAAAATCATAATAAACATATACTGTATTTACAAAAATATTTATGTAAAAGAGAGTATATACCTTCGTGTTTAAAAACCGTAAAATGTTTCTGAAGTTCGACTTAAAATAGTTTTTTAGACTTTCGATAAAATGATGCAAAGATCAGAAGCATAAAATAAGACATGCAAAAACCATGATTTCCAAGTAAAATACCAGACGATTGGAGAGTCTACAGAATGAAATGAACCCGTTATCACATGCACAGGATAGTCCTCTTATACCAACCAGAAAACAATCAGCTAAATGCGAAATTTAAAATTTTGACTTTTGGCCAGCTTTTCGAGCGAAATACCACACTGTGCGACGTATACTGTCAGCCCCATTGTATTGGCTCCCCAGCTTGGCGCCTCATGACTGCTCAACAATTAATTGTACAGAAAATCATACATCTCTGTAAACAAAATTAGTTACATTTTTTTTTTTACACAAAATAAAATTTCACAAAATTTTACTTTCACTACAACATCTCCCCCCCCTTGGATAAATAATAAAAAAAAACAAGTTCTGTTGTGTGTGAAATGTTAAAAAATGAGTTCTGTGCTGCTTTTTATTGCAACGCACCGCTGAAGAATCCAGTTCATTGATCATAGTGGCCCAGTCATCAGTGTCTCTGAAAAGTTTTACCGTCCATTACAGTGTGGTGCAAGAGTCTGTGACACCTTTTTGAGTGTCCTTCAGCTGTATTCCAGTCTATCTTACTGTATTGCAACAGTCTGTAGCACAAGTATAAGTGTCCTTTTGCTGTGTCGCAATCCGATTTTCAGCCGTGGAATTCGTGAAGCCAACCTCTTTGATACAGCTCTTCAGACAGCAGAGAAAGAAATGCTTAGATGCTATGCCGTAATTGAGACTTTTTACTTTGTCTCGACCTCGCCCGGTCCTTCACAGGCTTACTAGAGACTGGGTATTTAGCAAATTTTTGTTCTAGTTCAAGCAATGGCCTATTCAAAGAACTTTTCGTGTAATATAACTTCGAAGTCACTCTTGCTTCAACTACTATGGTAATGATTATTATCATTGTTCCCAAAATTTTGAATATTTTGGTAGATGAGCCCTGTAAACATAGGCTCAGATTTCTAGACCAAATGTTAAACCAAACTCTGATAGCATCTAATATAGAAAGTAAAACTCTGGCTAAATTTACATCATTGTACTGAAGAATGGCATTTTAATATATATAATTAATATTTTCAAATATGATGTACACACAACTTATAAAATTGATGTATGACAATAGTATATAAAAAAACAAAACAAGAATAACACACTTCAATATGCAAGAGTCCGATTCAAAATCAATTCTATATTTGTTCATACCCACATTATGACAATATATCTTCAATTATATATATATATATACATCCTGAAGAGGAATCAATGTATGCAAAAAAATATATATATTATACTAACACATACGCCAGAAAAAAATATTTACAGCGGACAGAACAAAGTTCACGCGTATGCAGCAAAATCATTCTAGACTATATATAAAAATCTATACCGATTATATTGATCCCTAAATTCTTTCAATTCCCTTTCAAAACCTAGTCATCGAGAGAGAAAAAAAATTTTTTTTTCACCACCCGTTCAAGACAACTGAATTTATGTGAAGACGAAATCGTGAAAAGAGAAACAAAATATATTCCTCTTTTCGCCCCAACACTGACAGCCAGGGACGGGAATCCAGTTTCCCACGATTAAAGTGTCATTAGTACTTCACACCCCTTTAAAAGAACCACAAATGAGCTGACCCTAGACTTCTGCCGACGCGGGAGAAATACAACGCGTTTGACCGCTCAAAGCGTCATCGGAAGGATTACTCATACAATGTAAGTACATATATCTCTGTATATGTTGTATAACTTAAGTGAAACAGTGTGCTTTATTCTTTTAATCTTAGCCTATAAGAGAGAGACAGTAATCATTCCCGTATATTAATTGCCTTATGTGTCTCGTAAAAGTTGAATTATTTACTATATACTTTAGACAACATGGTTGATTGCCTTAATCATTGGCCTCTCACTTTTATCCAGAGAGCCAGACATGACACACAGTTTTGCTGTAGAGTGTTTGATGCTATCTTATGTTTATAAACTTTATACACCCAATTATTTTGATCTATTAAATCCTCAGTGAAACATAAATCAACTAGCCTGCTTTGTAAGCACCCTATTAATTTTTTTTTTTTTTTTTTTTTTTTTTTTTTTACGCTACATCGCGTACAGAGTAGCTCTGCCTAAGATGAACCTATTATCTGCCTAAACGGCCGGTTCACAACGCAAACAGGTTAGTTAGCGCCTCATCGTGCTAGTATAGAACAGTTTTTTTAATTATTTATTTAATCATGCTACTGCCATGTAATTTTTATGCAGCTTAGGGTTATAAGGCTAACAATGAATAATAGTTTAAACTTTGTCCTGATAATTATGTTTTATCCATTTATTTATTTATTTATTTTCTAACTGCAGCTCCAAATAGTATTAAAATTTTAAAACATCTAAAATGAGATTTTCAAAATAAGCCGAAATTTAACTACGCTCTTCTATGCATACATTTTATGTATATGTTTATTTATTTATTTTCTTAAATCTATATATATTGTAAATTCACTATACTAACAATAGCTCGGTTCTTCCCTTTTTTTTATTTTAACAGGTGAATAACAGAAAAGCTGAGACTCCATGATCTGATGCCGGCCGGAAGCAGAGATCTTCGCCTGCAAAGCTGTCTGCACATCAGACGCATCGAGACAACCCCTCTTTTATGTTAAAAGTATGTACCATCTTATTATAATGATTCATTACTCATCCTTGCTTTTATCTTAATTTATTTATTTATGTTTTTTTTTTTAAACAAAACTGAAAAATTTACGTATTTAATGCCTAATAATTATTTTTTTTAATTTAAGCAGAAAAACCAATTCTAGATGGAACCTGGAGCTTGGTATTTGCATTTTTTTTTTTGTATTTTAAAATTTTGACATAGAATTGAAGCTTATTGTTGTTATTATGTTTTAAGAGAGTTAATAAGATAACATTATTATTATTATTATTATTATTATTTCATTATTATAATTTTTTATTATTATTATTATTATTTTAGCCCTACCATGTAACACTTAATCCTGTCTCCATAGGAAATTAAACGACGTTACTTCCCTTGCACTTTTAAGAAACTGAACATTCCCACTCTTAACGAATTTATGTTTTATTTAATTTTAAACTTATAATACCCCCTTTTTTTATTTAAAAACATTTTCAATGATAGATCCACAGAATTATTCGCAAAGTGCTGTTTTGGCCAATTTTGCCATCGTACCTTTAGTGATTCTTTTTTTTTTTTTTTTTTTTTTACAACTTATATGGGAACTTTAAGTACTAGCAATACATATATCTTATTTTTATTACACTATTCCTGAGATCTAATCTGTTTGGTTTATTTCAGCGCCCACTGAAGATATTACTGCCCAGCCATGGCCTTTCTCCAACTGTGGACTTCCTGGAAGGCGAAGCATGACCCTTCAGCTAGATCGGAAAGCGAAGCAGGCTCCTCAGCTAACACGAGGTAAGTCTCTCTTGTAAGCATGACCTCCAATCTTCCTTGCCTGACGCCCTCCATCCCCTCATTCTAGCGACTCAACTGACCCAACCAATCCCACTGAAACATATCTCCGTTTGTTTACCAACACCTAGTCAGTGAGGGGACCAGCAGTGTCGTAATATCACGAGTAATCGTTTCACCCTGAGTCCTTTTTTTATGCATTACATGACGAATCCCTAAGCGAGATCCCCGCATCAAGTCTTTCTAAGTCAAAGTTATTATTATAACTCAGTGAAAAGAAAATAAACTAGATACCAACAACAATAATTTTTTTTTTTTTAGATCTCAACCATATATTTCTTTATTATGTTTAATATCTATGTTTCAATTATCCTGCAATTTGATCATGATACACACACATCTCTTCATAAGAAGAACCGAAAACCATCAATCCCAACATTGACACTCCCCTCTTTTTAATTGCATGAAGAAGCATGAAGAATTGTCATTCAAGCTTGCGTTTGCACGCTGTCTTTCTTTTTTTTTATTATTATTCACTTATTTTATTTATTTATTTTTTTTATGAGAATCTTATTGTAAGCTATAAAGCGAGATTGCATGATATTATTATTTCTTTTTTTATGAATTTTATCTGTCATTATAACATGTTTTCAGGACAGAAGAAGAAGCTGTATGTCACAAAGAAATTTATTTAATTATTATGTTTTACTATATTGTATGCATATATATATTTACTCGTGGAAATTTGCCCTGTATAAACTGTGTTTCATTGTTATAATATGGATTATTTTAATTTATTTATTTATATTTCAAGTATATATTGTGATTATTGTATCACTGCTCCTACTTATATAGTGTGCCAGCTGATTGTTTAATTATTTATATTGTTAGAACAAAGTTTAAATATATTGTGTTCGTACTGTAATGAACTGAAACGTGTTTCAAAATTTGTAAATAACTAATATTTAATTTGTTAAATTTATAAACCGGGACTGCAGATAACCTCCATGCCTAGTGAGCTTATAAAACTTCGTCTGGGGACAGGGAAAACCTAAAAATTTATTATGTCTATATTTTTTTTTGTTTCTTTTGTTGCTTATTTTAATCTGACCATTTTTTTTTATTAAGATTGTCCATATGTGTGTGTGAATCACGTTAAAGTGAAAAAACCGGTATTATTAGCAACCAGTTTCTTCATGTAGCTAGCGTAGAAAGAAATTCTCTCTCGACAACAGCATACACGAACTGGCTATTACGCCTGTATACACTGACCCCGGAGAGAGACATAGTATGACGTCACCATACCCTCCTACTACATCGTAGCATAGAAACTTAGACAGCGCATTTCTCCTCTCTCCACGAAAAGCGAAAAGGGAGGGGAAAACGGCGCTCCGACACTCGTAGCTCATTTGCATAAAAAAACATTCCTATTTCTCATCGGGGAGAGAAAGCAGTGTGTTACGGTAGAAAAAAAAAAGCCCTCGCCTCCGAATGGGTTACGGGGAAAAAACCGCTTTCTCCGCCGAAGAAAAAAAAAGCTGTCCCAACAAATCGCTTTTATTGTCAATGCTGACCTCTGCTACTTCAAATAACAGAGTAATTTATACCTAATTAACATTTTTTTTTAGTACCTCTAGTAAGATCTTCGAAACAGTAATCATTTATTTACAAAGGAAAAAAAAATATATATATACATATTTATTCAATGTTCGGCGTATAAGTTGATAACCCATCGTGTACTTAAGTGTTTTTACTGCATAGAACCCGTTTTATCCGAATCTTCTAAAAGTTTTTCGACATTCCTTGTCATTTTAGGCGCATACAGATGCTGTATGTGTCTTCTAATCGTAGGCGCATTTTTATTGAATTCATCCTGTAATACATAATTATTGTTACGAACTACTTTTACTACTATAAATGGCCCTTCGAATCGCGGGTGAAGTGCTCTGGGTTTGCCAATAACTTTCATAAATACTCTTTGACCCAGACTTAGACTTGTAGTCTTCTGGAAATCATCTTCTTTAATGTATTCGCGCAGCATTTTTTGTTGATTTGCTAATGCTTGTTTGTACACTTCCTGCATATGTTCTAGCCTATTCTTAACATATGTTAGTGTGCACATTTCGTCGGGAGAATTATAAATCGTAAACTGATTTCTTATCTCTCGACCGAAAAATAGTTTAGCTGGTGAAAATCAGGTAGCCCTGTGTAGTGATGTATTGTAATGTAATTTAAAATAGTCGAGACGCGTGTCCCATTCTAATCTCGAATTGCTCATAGCTACCAAAGATGATTTTAATATTTTGTTCGTGATCTCTACTAAACCGTTTGCGCAAGCCTTATACAGGCTCGTAAAATTTAAATTTATTTTAAGAGCACGCATATATTCCGTAAACACCGCCGACCTAAAATATTTCCCATTATCCGCGACAATTTCCGACACCAATCCATAAGAAGCAAAGTATTTATTTAAAATATTTAACAATGTTTGCGATTCCACATTCCGTACCGCAACTGCCTCTAAAAATCGTGAACCCGCATCTACAATTGTAAATATGAAACAATTTTTACGTAGTGTCAGAGGTAATCGCCCAATCACATCGATATGTATAGTTGCCCCAATTTGTAGATTTCTATCCATTTCCTGAATCGGCACTTTAATTGTCGGATGTTGTTTACTTTTATTGCACCTTACACAATTACTGCAATAGTTTTTGATATGTTGGTACATGCCATACCGAAACAACCGCGATTTTATTGTTGCATAAGTTTTTGCAAATCCAAAGTGCGGTCCATGTGCTTCTTGTATAATTGTTAACTTTAAATCATCTGGAACTATAATTAGTTCAGGGTGTTTTGCATTTTGTTTTAATATTAAGAGTTTCTTATCATTTAACGCAAATTTTTTATTAAGTTTCTTGTTTTTGCCTGATTCAATCTTTTTAATGATAATTGATAATTTTTCATCTTGGTACTGATGTATTTTTATATTTTCATCAGAAAGTTGGGGATTAACTTTAAATAAATTGTTTTGTAATTCAGTTTGAGTAGTAATATTGCATATGTTCCTACTTACGTAATCTGCAGGATTAATTTTCCCTTCTAAAAATTCAATAGTGTAATCAAAGTCACTAAGGTTTAATATCCATCTAGCAACAATGTCCGATTGATTTTCTAGTTTTAGAGGATAAGTTAAGGCTTTGTTATCCGTTAGGATAGTGAATTTTCTACCAATGAGAATTGATTTGAAGTGCATGACAGCCTCATGAATAGCTAACAGCTCAAATTTTAAACTCGGATACACAGATTCAGTTTGTTTAAGTTTGCGTCCAAAAAATTCTATTGGGAATAAAAACCCATTATCCTCTTGCGCCAAAATGGCTGAGATTGCAACTTTTGATCCATCTGTGATTAAGAAAAATTCCTTGTTAAAATTTGGTGGTTTTAACGTAGGATTATTTATAATGGCTGCTTGTATGTTCAAAAATGCCTGATCTGCTTCCTTAGTCCATTTAAATCTCGCACTGTCTTTTGTCATTTCTACCAAAGGGTTAACTATCTCCGCATAATTATGAATGAGGGTTCTGAAATAATTGGCTAATCCAAGCAAAGATTTAACCCCTCTCTTGTTTTTGGGACGCACTAAACGCTGAATTTTCCCCACATTTCTGTCAGAAGGTGCATATCCATTTTTATTAACCTTAAATCCTAGAAACTCTATCTCCTCTTTACAAATCTGAGCTTTAGAAGGCTCCACAGTTATATTATTATTTATAAATGTTTGCAGGACCTCCTGTAAAAGTTTAAGCATTTCCTGCGGGGCAGCTATTATAACGTCATCTAGATAGTAATTTACTTTGTCTTTGGGGAAATGTCCTAACACTTTATCCATTAATTCTGCGAACTTGGTGCTACTGATCTTCAATCCGAAATTTAAACGACATGGTGAAAAAACGCCATATTCTGTAACAAATGCTAATTTATGTCTGTCCTGTGGCCTCAAATTTATTTGAAAAAAAGCTGAGTGAAGATCTAAAACCGAATACAGTTTTTTTCCACTCATTGCCTGTAAAATTGTCTTTGCGTCGGGTACCGGGTAAGGAAACCCTTCCAATATCTCATTTAAAGTTCTATAATCTACAGCCATGCGGTATCGAATTTTCTCCTTGTCAGTACTCTTTTTTTTAACAAAAAGTACGGGGAATGCATAATCGGAATCCGATTTTTCTATTATTTTAGCCTCCAAAAGTTTGCGAATCTCTTGTTGTGCATAATCTTTCGCCGCTTGTTGAGTCTTGCAAGGCTTATGCTGAATGGGGAAATTATGGCTAAGTGTCACTTTTGGAATGACTAAATCTGTTTGACCCAAAGTTTGGTAAGATTTAGAAAATGCGTGGGCATGTTTTAGTAATAAATTCGCTACTTCCTCTTTAAGATCCCCCGATAAATGATCAATTTTAAAATCCTTGATATCAAATTCTGCTTCTCTCAATGCTCTAGTTTCCTCTAAACTCAGATTATTGATTTGATAAATTTTCCCGTCCTCGATATCATTTTCGTTTAAATTATTTTTGCTATCAAAATTTGTGATAATGTGTCCTACCTTCGCATTTTGTTTAATTATTTTCTTTTCTCCGCTGTTATTTGTTATAATAATCATTGTGCGCGCGGCAGCGCGCTACAATAATATGATTGAGCGATGGTGCACACGGATTTTTCAATTTTTCTTTTTGCAATAACTAACTAAATACTTATCCAATTTTGATGATTTTTTTTTTAAATGTTCGTCTGACCAAGACGCACAACATAGCACAAAATTTTTTTTTTTTTATGGCATACTGTAGGTGTACTGTAGAGTATTCTGAAAATATGACAAAAATTTTGTGTCCCAGCACTTTTCTCGAAAACTACTAAAGATAAAAATTTAATTTTTTTTAAACAAAAGACAAACTTTTTATCCCGAGGTAGTCATCGAGAAAACGTTATTTCGCTGGGCGGTTTTTCTGAAATTGCGTATTTTCCAAACTTGGTCATAAATGGGTATATCTAACGTTCTATTGCAGATAGAATGCTGCGGTAAAGTTTATTTTAAAGATTTTGCGATGCTAATTAATCTTGCAAAAATTCATAGCTTTACGTTAAACAGTTTTTTTACAAGATGAAATAAAAGAATGGCAGTCATCAATCTAAGGTACTTGTGATCATCGGAGAGAAAAACCAGTTACACCATTCGATTAAGCATAAAAAAATACAGAATGCTTTTTTTTCTCTTATTTTTAACTTAATTTTTTAACGAATTATGAATTTTTTTGAAATTTTTGACATGCTGATTTTTGTCATTTTTTAACACTAGAACGCCCGGATGGAGTCGATTCGACTCCAATCATCCTTATATATACTAGCTGTTCTGCCCGGCGTTGCCCGGGTTCATCAAAAAATAGCAAGAAGGCTCTGTTGTAACAAGATCCAACGACGATGTATTTTCTGTTGTAATCATAACATTTCTTTTCATTCAATCTGTGAAGTCTCTGTTCTTCGTTCTCTTCATATAATTTTCTTTTCTTATACTCATCATTTCTGGACAATCGCTCTCGACGCTTTTCTTCTGATTCTTCGCTGAGAATCTTTCGATTTATTAATCTTTGCTTACTTAATCTTTCTCTTCTCTTTTCTTCAGTCTCATCGCTGAGAATCTTTCGATTTATTAATCTTTGCTTACTTAATCTTTCTCTTCTCTTTTCTTCAGTCTCATTTTCTCTTCTTTTTCTATTCTGCTCTCTTTTCTTCGCCAGTCTTTCTTCTCGGTGTTCTGGGGTTTCGTTTGCATATCTTTTTTTATTGTTAATGAAGAGGTCTTCCATTTGTTCTTCCATCTGTTCTTCTTTCTGTTCTTCCATCTGTTCTTCCATTTGTTCTTCCATTTGTTCTTCCATTTGTTCTTCCATTTGTTCTTCCATTTGTTCTTCAATTATATTCGACGATTCACTGTTTGAGAGCCTATCTGTCCTTTTATTTATAGAAGTTCAAAATGAAAAAAGATTTTCTTAGCAGACGATTTTTTGTGATAAATACATTATCTGTTTTATATTTCTTCTGCTTTATTCCTTTTATTTATAGAGTTCAAAATGAAAAAAGATTTTCTTAGCAGACGATTTTTTGTGATAAATACATTATCTGTTTTATATTTCTTCTGCGTTTACCTAAGCTGTGTAAAATCTCTATAAATAAAAGGTATAGAGGATGAGAGCCTATCTGTGCCTCAATTATCCTCAGAATTCCTTTTATATATATAGATTATAAATGTGAAAGTGTGTCCGAAAATTGGAATGAACTTGGCTTCAAAACGGATGGATTAATGTCTTTGAATTTTTGTATATAGTTAGATTATTGGTCTGAAATGAACATAGGCTAATTTTTATTTATTTTATTCAAATATTTTTCTTAATAATTCAACATTTCACTATTTTTCATACAGAATAAATTGAAAAAAATTTCATAATATTTAATCATCTTTCTTTTTTCGTTGCCAAAAAATAAAAAAACCGGAATAATTATTTCTCTTCTGTAATTAATTTTCAACTGAAAGATTTTCACGTGATAAAAGAAAATGAAATAAATAAATGGATCCTATTCTGTTTTCGGTTCGAGGTTAAAAACCGCGATTTTAGCAATTGTGACGTCAGAGGAATACTGTTTTTCGTCTTATATCACGCAGACGATTATATAAAATTTCTTTTACACTTTGAAGACTTCACCAGAATATAACTTCACACTTTACAAGAATATGAATATTTTAGTAGTTTTTCCAGATATTAATCCGTAATAAAAATGAACCTTTTTCTTTCTTTTGGTTCGAGGCTATAAAATTCAACTTTTTACCAATTGTGACGTCACAGGAATACTTTCCATTAAGAATTTTAAAAATATCAATGTAACGTCATATCTGAAACAAAGTATAAGTTTTTAAATTTTCAAAAATTCTGTTTTTTTTTTCGTTTTACGGAAACTACCCCCTTTTTGACACTTTCTAACATGGTCTAAAAGTGTTTACGACTTCAACCTGTCTGTATACCAGATGCCGAGTGCCTGGGGTCTGCCGTCTGTTTGTCCGTGTTTCAACTTGAGTAAATATAGTGGGATTCATACGAAAATAACATACGTTATTGAAATTTGCTATAGCATGTGCGGCATTGAAAATGAACCAGGTAGCAATTATAGCTGAATCACATGAGCTCTCAAAAGGAGACCTTACATTATAATATACGGCGAAAAAATCATTTGTGGTGTATTTTGATAATGTTACATAATTTTAAATGTAATGAAATTTACATGCATTTTTAAGGTTCACAAGAACATGGTTACTATCGAATATGTTAAGTATAGTACTTATAGTGTGCGTACAGTGAGCTCAAAAGTATTTCAATATATCATAGTCTGTGAAGTAAAACCATTTGCAGCATATTTTAATAATGTTATTTTATTAAGGTTATTTTAATAATATTGAAATTGATATCAGTTTCTGAAGTGCACTAAAACAGGATTTCTGTAGAAAATGGGGTGAAAAGGTTTAACATTCTTTTACAAGATAACAGAAAAAATGTTCGGTAATATAATAGTCTACGGGGAAAAAATATTCCCAGCGTATTTTAATTGCGTTGCACTATTTCAAACATGATGAAATTAATATACTGAGATAATCAATACAATGATAAATACTGAAATTTACTAATATGCTTGCAGTAAAGTATGATTTGCATCACATTTGTTGTTCATTTACAGAGACGCATAAAAGATTTTGGACCTGTGTCCAGATCTCAGATATTGTATCCAAAGTATGGTCTATTAGAAAAGATTGCTGAAGAGCTTTTTCAATTGTAGTATGTATTTTAAGGAAAACTAATGCATCCTGAAGTTCAGCTACATTTGGTATAATAAGAGATGTTTGTAGAATTTAAATAAATCATGTATCGGACTATACAATAAACTGGATATATGGTCACCTGTGCAATAGCGATTTCCGGAAATATGAATTCAATAATTTGAATCGGGTTTTTTGCTTGAATAATTTAAGCTAAATATGCGGTCGTATAAATATTTGCACGTGATATACAGGACTGTACAAAAGAATTCAAGTACGTTTCTGTCTATTATTAGAAATTGCTAAAGGTGAATTTTAATCTTCGTTATACTTTTTCTAACTAAGCAAAATTTTAACATTGTATTTAGAATATTTACAAGCACATAGATCACATACACAGATGCAGAAAAGAATGGGCCGGCGAAGTTATGTATTATGGAAATGTTGGATATTTTTTTTATTACCTATAGGTTTAACACTTGATTTTTCTTTCTTTGATATGGAATTCTGAAATGCACTACAACATGATTTCTGTTACATTGGGGTGCGTTACAGGTGTTCTATAGTATAAATGGTTGCAATTTCATTTTCGCGATCGTTAATATTATCTAACATATTTTCCATTTATTTGACTGAGTTCTTTAAGTCCCCTATAAAAAAAAAATAATAATAATAAAAATAAACTACTCCATAGCCTGGTATAAGATATGTGTTATATATATTTTAAATTATTGTTAATGAAATGTTTTGCTTAATTAAAGCGTTTATCTTTTTTTTTATGCTACGTGAACGACGTCACGGGTAACAGCTAGTGTAACTAAATTTCAATTCGAACCAGAAAAATTTTCTTGAAATAATTTAAATCTAATCCACGCAAATTTACGTTAAATAAATCAATTAAATAATTTTGAATAAAAATTCTGGTGAGAAATATTATTTTCAAACTTGAGTAGAATTTCCGGACGTTCTAGTGTTAATGAATCATTTACTGAATAATTATGCACGGTGTCTAGCCCTGGTGGCTGTCAAATTTGATTTTTAATTTTAAATTAGGCAATTTTTTGCACCATGCCAAATTTATATTTTATCCATTTTTTTCATTTATTTATATTTTGTTTTTAGCACAATGGCATCAATGGCAAAAATGCCTGGCATACCTGTCAAATATTGGGGCCCTGTACTTTAAAAAAGTGTATTTATTATAAGTATATACCGTATTTATTCTAATAGAATGCGCCCTCTAATAGAGCGCGTCTTCTAATAAAGTGCGCACCTTGGTGCTGATTGAAAAAATAAATATACGGAAACGATATAGTAGATAAGTAGAAAACGATTACTTAAATGCATTATCGAGGATTCTCATCGATCAAAATAGAGATATTCTATCAAAGCGATGGAGTGGCGATGCAGCAAAAGTTTCAAATTTTGAACAATGTACCACTCCTGTAAACTATAGCGCCAAGGATATGCACACTGTTAAAAATCTGCTGCATTTTGCTGCAACGCACTCCCCTGCTTGTATAGAAAACGGTTACTTGGCCGTGAAATGGCGCTTTTTATTGGTTGGAATAGAGATATTATATACAAGTGGTGGAGGGCGTTGCAGCAAAATGCAGCAGATTTTTAACAGTGCACTGTTAAAAATTTGACCCATTTGTTGCAGAGTCACTCCACAGCTTTTATAGAATGTCTCTTTATGGCCAATGAGAATGCTCCATAACACAGTAAAGCAATAGTTTCCTATAAAAGCGGTGGAGTACGTTTTTAATAAGTCCGTAATAAATACGGATTAAGAAAAAAAGAAGCATGGTTTTTGTATCAAACTTTACTCTTGCATAAAAAAAGTTCCTGTTTTTGGCAAAAATAATGGTTATTTGAATGAAAAATCTATTCTTTGAAAGGATTTATTATTTTATTCACTTTAGTAAAAAACTGATTTTTTTTTTTTTTTTTTGAAAACCACCGTAGAATTTTGGTATAGAAAAACCTGTTTAAATTTTTTTTTTAAATTTGTAATACCAGAGTATTAGAGTATGTAGCATTTTTTAATTTCAATACAAATAAGATTTTGTTTTCCATATATAAAATACAAAACAAGTTGTGCAGTATCCCTATGGAATATGGAAAAATAGAAGGACTAGTGAAAAATGCTCCAAGGAGCAGTGCAAAAGCAGAATATGATTTTAATTGAGCATTAAAAAGTAATGGACAAGTGCTTCTGTTAATTACTGAGCATGAGGAAGGATAAGGGATCCCTTCTTGGCTACAACTCACTTCAATGCCAACTTTGAAAAAATCATATTTGCGCTTTTTCCGTGAAAACAAATCAGTCGCAGTTACTATAAAAATGTATAGTGTAAAGACGTAACCAGTAAAGATGCAGCTTAATTAGACAAAAATGTAAAGGAAGGCGACATAATGCCAGATACCTAGTTCCTGCAGGTATCACATTCATGTACTGCCACCAAGCATACCCTAAGTGTATAATTGCACAGAAAATTGATTTGTAGTATAGTGCAGAGTGAACAGTGCAGTTATCATCAGAGATGTAGTACAGGCTATACGCCGTACACCTTCTGGACTTTTTAATAGAACACCATATACCCTCTGTTTTTCAAGAAAGCTTATAGTATACACATTCTAGAATATCCCTCTGCTTAGAGCATATATCTTATGTTATTTTTATGACTACACCCCTGGTTAACATCTAAAGCACGGTGGAAAATTCTACTAAAGAACCGCAAATTTCTTTTGTATGGAAAAAGCGCAAATATGATTTTTTCAAAGTTGGCATTGAAGTGAGTTGTAGCCAAGAAGGGATCCCTTATCCTTCCTCATGCTCAGTAATTAACAGAAGCACTTGTCCATTACTTTTTAATGCTCAATTAAAATCATATTCTGCTTTTGCACTGCTCCTTGGAGCATTTTTCACTAGTATTAATTCTGTTTGTACTCTTAACCTCATGAACTGACTGTTCAGAAATCAAATCCCTAAAATCTTCCAAAGGTTCAAGTAAAATCAATTGATTTGGTTGAATGGAACATGGACAGTTCAATGGCATAATTTTTACTTCCCCTGGCTGAATGTGAATATCTTTCACACTTGTTGCGAAAATTTCCGTATTAACTCGTTTAACTTTCTTCGTGTTTCCTTTATTTGATTTATTTGTGACTACCGTATTATCATTATTTTTATGCAATACATTAATTTGACTGTTGTAGTCCTTGTCCTTCTGTGGTTCCAAAGACAACCTAGTATTTTTAAACCGCAATGCTTTTTCATTAAAGTCTAAAATCATTCTATTTATTTTCAGATAATCATATCCTAATAACATATCATAATCGCCCTGAAAACTTTTTGATGTTACATAAAATGTACCGGTTGTGAAAATGTTGTTTATTTTAAACGTTAATTTTATGCAGTGTCTGAAGGATATTTTGGAGTTATCAAAAGATTGTATAGTTATACGATTACCTAAATATTTTATTTTTGTTTCAGTTTCTTTTAGAGATTCAAAAATGTCCGGTGATAAGAGGCTGACAGCTGCCCCTGAATCGAAGAGTATTTTCACTGAAATCCCATAAATATCTAATTGTATGATAGGTAAACTATCTTCCTTAGTAGAATTTACACTTGAAATCAGAGCTGTTTTATCCCTTTGTTCATCCCATTTCGGTTGTTTTTTTTCTTGTAAATTGTACCCCTTCCTAAGGGATCTACTCGGGTACATCCTTTCTTTATTTTGAATTGTAGACCCCCTTATTTGTTTTCCGATCGATTATTTCTATTATTATCTGTTTTCGAATTATTTCCTTTACTTCTATTGTCTTGCATGGTGTTTCGTCTGTTATGGTTGTTTTGACCACGCCACCCTCTCGTATTACCTCTCCGAAAAGGTTGTTGCTGATTTGTATTATTGTGTTCGGCGTAATACTCATTATTAGGGAATATAAAATTTTGATTAGGAGCGTTTTGGCTGCTAAAATTATCCCTCGGATACCCATGATAATTGTTATAATCATGATTATTGAACGGAGTGTAATTTTGCGTCGAGTAGGAACCTGGAAATCTCGTGTTTCCATGACCATAATTTTGGGTCAAACCATTTTCATTTTGAGTGTAATTTTGCTGCATACCTGTGTTAAAAAAATCCTGTCTAAAACCTCTATTACTCTTTAAATTGTACCAACAATAGCTAATGTCATGCCTACCATCATTGCAAATTTGACAAAATTTCTGTGATTTATTTCCTTCAGTTGTGTTTTCTTTATTAGTCAATTTCAAATTATTTATTTCCATTTTAAGCTCCGATATGGCAGTCGATTGATCCGCATTTATTTTTAATAAATTTTCGCAAAATTCATTTTTTTCTGTACTCGCTATAGCTGAAACTGCATTTATTTGTTCTAATGTTGTTGAATTGAAAGCATTTTCAATAGTTTTAGCCTTTTCGCATAGACGCGAAAAATCTTTATTTTCCGATTTTCGCAATTCTAAAGAAATATTTGGGGAAATTGCTTCCAGAAACTTATTAATTTTAATTAAATCAAAAAGTTTTTTAGCTCCATCCTCTGTTGCATGCCCAGAAGCATTCAGATAGTCCGATGCTGCTCTTTCAAATTCACTTATAAAATCAGTAATAGACTGATTTGGTTTCTGTTTAATAGAATTAAATTTTGTTTGCGAATCTGCAAATGAATCCTTTTTTTGAAAAATTTTAGTCATTTTTGTTTTAAATTGTTTGTAATCAGTTTCATTATTTAGACTATCATCTGAAGCAAGTTTATCGCGAGCGTCCTCTATAAATTTTGCTTTTAAAATTTGCAATTTGAAGTCTTCTGAGACTTTTACTTGGTCTGTTAGAGTATCAAACTCTTTCAAATAAAAGACGACATTTTTTACTTTTTTTCCATCAAAGGGTAGTATTAATGTCAAAATATTCGCTAGATCTGGTTTAACTTCTGCCATATTGTTATCAGTTAATTTGTTTAATGCTTCCTGCAATTGCTTCCTTGTTTGTACCCCTGAGTTATCTCTATTAACGGATTTTCGTTTTCTCCCACGCGACATATGCTATGCACCAATCAATACACATAAATGTACAATTATCACAATAACAAGAAAAGAAATATGTATGTATGAATATTATTATACAATACATAATACCATTATTTAAATTTTCTTTGCTTTACCACATAGTGTGATAATTTTAAAATTATTATATTTCTTTAATTACACTTATTATCATTATTTTTATTTTATTTTATTCGTTTATTTATTCATTTATTATTATTATTTTTTTATAATTTGCATTTTGCTATTGTTATGTATTTTTTTTTTTATTTAATTTTATACATATAGAAACCAATTCAAAATAGATAACATACACCATTTCTAAGAATAACAGTTTAAAATTAACAGCATGATTGCCAGAATATTTTTATAATATTAATATCGAAACAAGTTACAAATGCATAAAATATCATAGTATGTGCTATCTTTACTATATAGCTATAAATATACAACCCTAGTTAATATCTGAAACACCTATATATAGATATACATATCAAACTTGAAAATGCCATTCTCAAAAATTAATTTTGCCAGAGGTTTACTTTGTGTACCCAGTGAGGTGGGAATAGTTGTTATTATGATTAGATATTAAATTATGTAAGATGATTTTATACTAAAAGTCACCACGAGTTGTGAATAGTTAATTTATTATGTACCATAGCAAATGTCCATTACAATTTAGAATCCGAAAAGAGGGTAAAAAGAGAAAAATGATATGAAGTTAACGGAATATACATATGAAAGAAGAGAAATTTCATAAATACTCT
Organism: Maratus speculifer; assembly: GCA_964019185.1. NCBI lineage: Eukaryota > Metazoa > Arthropoda > Arachnida > Araneae > Salticidae > Maratus > Maratus speculifer. Next base: position 32,555,458 of record OZ025291.1, on the reverse strand, counting down.
AAACATAGTCATAATATATTTTAATTAACCCAAGGAGATATCCGTGAGGGAACTTGGCACCACATTAATTATTATATAAGATGTTGGAGTGAAATAGACCAGCAGTTGCTTTTCCACAAACCACTCATATTCTAACTCTAAATATATATATATTTTTTTAGCTGAGTGACTTTACGTGATTGTATATATAATCCCTAGCTAGAATGATAGGTCCTATGCTGGACTTTAAGGAGCGATATTTTACTTAATCATCGCCAAAGCGTTGTGAATTTTTAGTAGACACTCTAGCTTATAGGATTCCCTTAAAATCTTTAGAGTTCAATCATCAAAATATAAAGAATAACTACACTCATTTTACTAGGAAGAATGATAAAAGGGAATTTTAAATTAATTAATTTATTTGCAATTCTATTAAATTACATACAATTTCCAATACCTTTAAATGTTACATAATTTATTTTAAGCATCATTTAAACTAATCTAGAAACAGATGCTACATATATTAAAGTTATACATTACTCACTTTCCCATTTCCTCATCTGGGTACAAAAATCCCTAATCACAAAACATGTAATATAAATATGGGAACAACAATATACATTAAGCATTACCTGTTCTCTTTTTTTTACATCAGCAAAGATGGAACATCCACTAACTTTTTTTTATCACTGACTATTTTTACGTGCAGAACTCACCAACACTCTCATTCTTCTTCCAACAAGAAAAACTGACTAACTTCTCTGGGAAAAAAAAACTGGAGGCGGACTTCTAATTATCATATTCAGATTTTCTTTTTTTGGGGCATCATTCTGGCCTTCGGAAAGCCCCTTAGCCAATCTGTGATTAGCCCCACATCTGATTAGTATCATGAACAAAGCTATTTGCACAAGGGTCCTACATGCTCCTCCCCTGGTCCGGCTGAGCTGACATTTGCCCCGACGTCCCTTGCCTCCAACATTTTCCCAGAAGTGGCCCCTTCAAGGGGGTAAGAAAAGGGGCGCTGTCCTGCGGACTGTCATAAATATTTTTTGTGACTGGCTATAAACTATAGCCGACGTATACTGTCAGCCCCATTGTATGGGCTCCCCAGCTTGGCGCCTCATGACTGCTCAACAATTAATTGTACAGAAAATCATACATCTCTGTAAACAAAATTAGTTACATTTTTTTTTACACAAAATAAAATTTCACAAAATTTTACTTTCACTACAACATCTTCAGATTAAAAAAAATATATTACTTTAAATTTCAAAACAAGTTTAAACGTGTTCTGAAACTATCATAATATAAAAAATATCTAAGCAGAATCGAAAAAATAAAAGCTAGGCCGGTTGTGGATCGTCCTCAGCCATCCTATGAAAAAAAAATTATGTAAAAATATTAAAATTTGAGCGAGATATTTGAAAAGAACGCTCCCTTAGACTCTACATTATCATCCAGGTCTTTTCCTGTGACTAGTGTTGCATCTTAAGGCGCAACACTAAGGCAAATATCTCGCTCCAATTTTAATATTTTCACAGTTTTTTTTTTTTTTTTTTTTTTTTTTTTTCATAGGATAGTTGAGGACGATCCACAACAGGCGTAGTTTTTATTTTTTCAATTTTGAATTCAGGTTTTTTTTTTTTTTTTTAAGAAAATTATTTTAACTTTCAAAATCGGTTTAAATCGGTTCTGAAATTGAAACTATTATAATATAAAAAATATATAGGCAAAATCGAAAAAGTAAAAACTAGGCCGATTGTAGAACGTCCTCAGCTATCCTATGCAAAAAAAGCATGTAAAAATATTAAAATTTGAGCGAGACATTTGAAAAGAACGCTTCCATAGACTTTACATTATCATCCGGGTCTTTTTTTTGTGACTAGTGTTGCGCCTTAAGGCCCCACAATATATGTAAGTATAGCGCTTTTTTTCTTTGATTCTTGATTACTTAACAAGGATTCCAATCGCTATAAAATATTTTTCATTTACCAATAGATCTCTCATTCCTGTAGAACTCATTGTTTAAAAAAAAAGTTTGCGAAAGTACTTATGAATAATTCGAAATGAAAAACGCTAACATAAATATATCGCTTACAAATTTATGCAAGTTCAGTACACATAACTATACGAAACATGCACATGACAGTTAATAACAAAGTAAAGGTCTGAGAAATGCGCCATATCAAACCAGCCATAAACAATTCAAAACAGACTAAAATTTATCTATAATTGGTTCAAACGATTTTTGTGTCCGTTTTTAGTACTTTAACGGTTAGACAATCGTTATTCTATAAAATAGCGAACTAAATCTAATAATTTAATAATTTAAAATACTTTAACGGACACGGTTAGTTATTTCATGAAATAATTTGGTATTTTATGAAATAACGGATTATACGTTTTAACGGCAACATGTATATCAGTTCGTGGCGGTGAACAGGTTCATACCAATTATATACTTGGGGATAATATATTCTCATAATACAGAATGGAGCATTATATAACAGCTATTGTGTTAATATTGTTATTAAAAATTCAAATGACGAGACTAATATACGTACTATTTCTTGCCGCAGTAACAAGTACTTTTTGTAGAAAGCTCCTGGTATGCTAGTTCCGTATGCATCATCTCCTTTTTTGAGTTGTTCAGGTCCTTGAGATGTATCGAGATTTCCGATTACTTTATAAAATACTTTAAGAGTGTTTTCAAGACTGTTATGCAAATCACCTATCTTAAAAAAATATATATATTAGTTATCATTTGTTTTTTAATTATTAAATATATCACAGTGAAATCATCAAGATAATTTATAAACATATTTTTCCTGCAAAAGATGAGACTCATCTGATATCTATAGAGTTTTGAAACGAAAGTGCCGCATTTAATAACATGCTACAGAATATAATTTTTATTTAAATCAAATTAAGTATGATATTAGAATTACAGTGAATAAACGTTCCAGTTAAAAAAAAATGTCATTTAATAGTGACAATTTTGCTGGTATTGTAATTTTGCAAGCAGAGGGATCACGCAGGTAGCATTATTTTATTCAAAATAGCACACACGAGAACTCCTTCTTTTTTATCTTATTCAAAATAACTGCAAGAATCTTTAAAGAATGTTAGTTTTATTTAACTATGAAATGTTATTAAATAAATGTAAAATCACTCTTCATAAATTCTGGTTCACATTTCAAAAGTCAAAACTAGTTGTTAAAGGTGCTACCGATTGTAGGCCAAAGATTATACTAAATACGCGAAAAAACTCGAATGATAATCTTAAACCCATGCGAGAAATCTTTAGATATTTTTCACTTGAATTTTCATATTTTTAAATTATCTTTTTTAACAGGATATCTCAGATCGATCTCTAATGCAGTTGTATTTTTTTCGATTTGGGTTGCAGTTTTTTTATATACGGACACACTCTCTTTTGGAATCGATTCAAAAAGTGAAACAACTTTCAATTAAATAAACTGTCAAGTATGAATATAACTCGCGCTCAGATGGTTCCGTACAATAAATACAGGGTGTGTCTGAAAATGTGTGCAAAATTTTATGGGGTGATAGAATGCAGCTATACGAGCAAATTTCGTCACAGAATTTATGATTGGAACGCAAATGGCGAGAAGTTAAAAGGTAATTTTCTACTGTTCTAGGGCGATGGATTGGTCAAGGTGGTCCCATAGCTTGGCCACCAAGATTGCCGGATGTGCGTCAGTCCTTGTCTCGTAGATGTGAAGCGTGCATTACAGCTGCGAAAGATCTTTAAAGCAATTTCTTTGAGCATGCGTACACTAATTACATCTCTGTTAATAAAATATTTTCTGAAAAATCTCCTCTCATTCTTGAGTTAACTCGTTAACTGCAAAAGTGGAAAACTACCCTCACCGCTTGCTTTCCCCCATACATTCTATGATGAAATTTGCTCGTGTAGCTTGCGTTCTATCATCCCGTAAAATTTTGCTACTTTATTCAGATACACCTGTACGTAAATTATGAACTGTATTATTAAAAAAATAGCTGCTAAAAGAATAATAAGACTTTGTAAAAAAATTTACAACGCACGGCTGTGTGTAAACAAATTAATCTTTTACTTTGTGTATATACCAGAAAAGTATGAATGAATATATCGTGAAAGTTCAAAAGGAGATGAAGCCTAAATAATATTAAATATTGTTATCCTATATAACATTTTTTAATCTGATCCTAATCTGTTTTTGTGTATGAACTTAATTCGGGACCAACAATAAAAGTAATGCATATTTAATCTTCATTTGGCATCTCATAAAACTAAATTCAGTGTACTAATAATTTTTTCTTTTACAGTGCAGCTAAAACAAAACCCTTCTTTAAAGTTTAAATTGGCATTATGTTAAGCGCGCTTTCAAAGGAGATCGCAACGTTGCAACGCCATCTTGGCCCGCACCGCGTTTTTCCGAATAGGTTTTTAATTAACTTTTAAAGACACGGAAGGTGTATTGAGAGGTCCACTCAGTGAAAACAAGCCGCGAATCATGTAATACCTACTTAATTATTTCTAATTAAATTAGTAAGTTTTTAACAATTTGACGTTTATTGTTTTTATACTGATATTAAATATTGGATTACACAAATATATCATTAAAAGTTGTTATCTTAAAAAACGATTGGTTTTAAAAGACGATGATATATAGAGTGCGTCACCTCTGTCATTTCATATGTTCAAACCGTTCGTGTTTTAAAGAGTCAATATCTTGGCTAATTCACTGATAAACAAATTTTAACGAATTTTCTAGTTCTCTATATACGTTGGATGGTTCTTATAGATTTCAAGCTGCTAAAAAAGAATATGTTTGTAAAAATTTTCTATCACCCTCCAATTTTGAGAAATTTTATTTATACGTTTTGGAGTATGTAGGCATCATATATGCATTATAATTATATTACATTATTCTCTTTTTTGTATTTGATTCACACAAACATTCCTTTTTCTTATTACAATGATAGAAGATATAGCAAGAGAGTAAAAACAGATGTCCCACTAATAAATTTTATGTTAGCGACCTTGAACAGACAACTCTAGCCACCCCCAATGTATTTGACTTTAACGCAAATCCATGACAGTTTAAAAACTTTCGGGGCGAGTGTACTTCTATTTCTTTGTTCTGTAAGACTTTTTAATTAAATTGTAATCATAATTATCTTTTTTCCTTTACAACAGGCATGTCAAACTCGTCTACCTACGCGGGCCAGATTTACTATTGTACACAAAGCCGCGGGCCACATTATCGAAAATAAAGAGGCAGATTAATTTGATGACTATCACACAAAATGGAAACTGTACATTAAAAATACAGCTTTGTTTTAAAAAACAAACAAGCAAACAAAAATACATACAAAAATTTTAAAACTATTTATTGGAAAAACTAAAAACACGCACCAGAAAATGTTTAAAAATATTTGTTAAGTAAAAACAAATCTGCAGCCAAAGTAACTTACGACAGAGCACTGTTAAATGTGATAAATTTAAGTTAAAATAAAAAAACACGCATACTTAAACACATTTTGAATATTTTAAAATTTAAATCGCAGTCAAAAATATTCAAAAGCGTGTTATTAATTTTGTAATCCTAATATCTACATCTTCTTTTATGTTGTGATTGTTACATTTTTATAAAACCAATCATTGGTAGAACACAATTATTTACAATATAATATTATGAAATAAGAAAAATCATAATTGATTAAAATATATTAGCTATGATTATTGATCCGGCATAGGATTAATTTCCTAATTGTCCTCGCTTATTTTTAAAAGCATATCGTGTCTGCGAAAAAAAAACTGCCCACAAAGTAAAATTTCTTGCACCTTTGTTTTCACAAATTATAAAGTTATAGGGCAAAATTAACGCAAACCACCGACCAGGGGCCACTAAATGAGAAAAAGTGGCTATTAAAAATATTTGTCGGTGGCTACTGATGGTTACTTTGTCTACTAATAAAAAATTTGTGATTTTAATGAAAATTTTCAGTTACAGCAACACTTATTGAAAGTAAGGATTCCAGGAGATTAGTGAAATTTTAATTTACATCATATATTTATAGAAATGCCCCCCCTGCATATTTTTAAATTTATTTAAATATTGTGGACATCCTTTATTCTAACTTGAACATTTCGAGTTGTGTGCAATTGCATCCAATCATTGTTTTTAAAAGCAGATGGATTACTTTTAATATGTTTCACGAACACACTTTTTTTAAACAAAGTTTCAGTTTAAAATCCATTTATTTTTCGAAATTATTTCTAGATATTTGTGGGTTTTTCGAAATATTTATGAGTAAATTCTTAGCAAACTTCAATGAAGTTTCTACATATCAAACACAATTTTTCAATCTTTGTTTGAGCATAAAAAATTATATTTCAAATTGACTTTTATGGATCTGTGATACTACAGTAAAACCTCCATTAACGGTCACCTCTGAAGAGCGGTCACCTCTAACAACCGGCCACTTTTTCATAGAACGGAGCGAGTCGCATTGAAATAACATCAGATCAAACCTCCGAATACCGTCACCTCTGAAAACCGGCCTCGGCCAGGGAATTTCACTCTGATAAGGTCCCTGAAATAAGCCGAGAGCATAGTAAATTGCAATATTACACTTATGCATCCAGCGCCATGCAAGGGGGGTGGTCGCTCCGGACACGGAGATTTAGGGGGCACCAAATTTATATTACCAATGTCATTATTTGTTCTGTCGCAAGAAAAAGTTGGGGTAGTGGATCACAAAAATAAAATTTTTTGTTGGGCGCAATTTTCTCTTTGCACGCCCCTGTGTTCCTATTTAATAAAAGAGATATAAATGTTTAAATTTTCAAAATTTATGAGGTTTAATTTGATTTTTAAAAACTTCCAAATGTCGGTAACATCTTTGAAAAACAACCAAATAACGATCTTAGTGACAGTGAATTGGACGCATTGTTTAAAGCAGCAAAAATTACCGACATAACACAAGATGAATTTATTTCTATTGATAATCATTTGCCCGTATCAGCCAATTACCAAAGCATACCGGGAATGGTTCAGGATTTGATAAAAGAAGAGGACGCTGAAACTTTAAGTGTGGATGTAAGCGAAATTGAATAAGAGACCAGACTAAAGTCTTACGAAGAAATCCTCGCAAATGTTTGAAACATTAAATTTTTTGTTCTAAATTTTTTGTTTATCTTATCGATTGAAAAAAAATAAGTTCAAAATACCGGGTGATCCAAAATTTTCGGGAGTTTTGAAATGTTAATAATTTGGAAACTATGTACAATACAAAGGTTCGGTTTTCAGATATATGCTCAGAAACACGTGGGATTTTGTTTAGCATGATTTTTTTTACATGTATATAGTTACAATTTTTAGCAACAGGTGGCGCTGCTGTACAACACTGGATGTAACTATAAAATATGCTTCTTTATAGACACATGAGTATGAGTTCATTGCGAAACATCTTTTATAGGCTATTAATGAGATTTCGTTTTAAAGGTGGTTTATGTTCAATCACTTTTTTAAAGTGATTCCAAATGCAGGAGATCCCAAATGTCTGTTGCAATCGTAAATGAGGTAGAATTCGATGCCAATACTCGGTGGAAATCATCAGCTCATAATGAATCAGTACACTTGTAATATCACGATGAATTTGAAATTTCATCTGGAATTTCTTTCTCTTTTGAGGATTCTGTGCACGTTGTTTTGCGTCGGCTCACAGCGATAATTATAAGCTAGGGGCGTCATAATGAAAATTTGTAACTCTTGGACACCAATTCTTTCTTTTTAGCGAGCTATATCATACCATAAAAATAATACTATCAATTTTAGCGCCACCTGTTGGCAAAAAGTGTAACTAACATAATTTGTTTGTTTCATCAAAAATAGAAATCCCATAAGTTTCTAAGCATTTCTGTGAAAACCGCATACTTCTATTGTTTATAGTTTGTTAATTATTAGCATTTGAAAACTCCCGGAACTTCTGGATCACCCGGTATATAAAATATATGAAAGTAACAGATTTTTTTACTGTGAAAAATAATTAAAAAATTACAATTTTTTTGAAATATTTTATTGAATTAAATAGTTTTGTTTGATTTTTCTTATAAGTTGTTCAAAACCTCCATATACCGGTCACCTCTAAGAAGCGGCCACTTTTACTCAGTCCCAACGCTGGCCACTCTGCGGAGGTTTTACTGTATAGCTTCATCATCAAGAAAGTTAAAGATCACGCAGGGATAATTTATAAAGATACGTTTACTAATTTTAAAAAATGAAATTAATTAATGAGCTTATGTCCAAAATGCTCACTTTCGATTATGCATGCAGCAAAATTATAAAAACAGGGTAACAATTTTTTGTTATTATTATTATTACTACTATTATTATTTCACAAGACGAGAAATAGTGTCACTTTCCCTTTTAAAGCTGTTTATTTCTTTTCATTTTTTAGAAACTTTTGATTAGAAATTAGCGTAAGCGTCGTATTTTAATTGATTTTCGATACATTTTTAATACCTAACAAATACCACGCATTACTTTGTAATGCCATAGTAAATCAAAGAAAGCAGTAAAATAATGTACAGGGTGGTTATAATTAAAGTTACCCTGTTTGGACCTACGTAGAGTCCGCCCTGGTTGACCGATATCGCTGAAACTTGGAATATAAGTTATATGGACCATGGGGAAACGAAATCTGCAATAAAAAAAATTAGTTCAAATTTCGACCACCAGTTGAAAAAAAGGCGCTTTAACCCTTTCCGGCACACTGTGCCCGGTTTGGGATACCTAATTTTAATTCCAAACCAGTAATATTTTAGTAAAATTTTGCTTTTACAATAAAAGCTTAAATTAAGGAATTCAAAATATCTAAAAAATTCATTTGTGAATTCCGGTGTCAGTTGATAATTTCTCATTTTATTACAGATTTTGCCCGTGCCGGAAAGAGTTAAAACCAAGCGTCGGTATTCTCGCAGTGCAACTGACAAATTACTGCCGTTCAGATAAACCAAACCATTGCTAAACTTAAACGAAATATATTTTTAAATTTAGCTTTACGAAAGTTTTCACACGATATACAAAGAAATCATTTTTTTCTAGTAATTTAATTAGCTCCTTTGCCTCTAAGTGCTGAATATATATATGTGAATGTTTAATAAAGTGTAAGTATGTGAGTGAACAGTCTTTATTACTTCCCCCAACTTGAACTTTCTGCTTTCCATAGTTTAAGAGTAAGGTGGTTGTAACAAACAGATAGATAGACACAGGTGTCATCTTACATTGGTTCCGTTTTTCCTTTGTAAGTACGGAATGTAAGAAGCTGGAAAAAAAGTACTGAAGCACAACATTAGAGATCGACTTCACCTATTCCATGCAAAAAATCTTTTTAAAATATTAAAATGCAAGCAAAAATTTTTAAAAGTACGCTTCCATTGGTTTAACATTAGCATTGAATTTCTTTGCCTGACTAGTATAGGCTCTTAAGAATCTACATTCGAAACGCTCAAGCTAATGCTAAACCAATGAAAGTGTTCATTTAAAACTTCTGATTCGCATTTAATATTTTTAATGATTTATTTTTTTTGTCATAAGTTAGTAGTTGAGGTCGATATCTAACCGAGCTTAGTTTTCACCTTTTTCGATTTTTTTATTTGCAGTTATTTTTTAATCAGACTACTTTCATTTTCAGAACAGTTTCCGAAAGTAGAGAAGTTCAACTAGAAATCCTTCACTTTTATATCTATAAGTTTCTTATACATTTTAAAAATACGATTTTCAAAAAAATCGTAAATGAAGTTTTTCAAAAAGCTAATGTTACTAAAAAACTATTCTAAGAAGTATTCTATATAGTATTATACCTTTTGTTCTTGTTCTTCTGTCAAAGGTTTTACCATAATTTTCAGCCATTTCGAAATTGCTGCTTTTGTATTCAGCAAGTCATCAAACTTTTGTTCAAATGTATCTAAATATGCCTCTAATATCCTAGAATAAACATAAAAAGAAATGTTTAAGATTACCACAGAACTTTTTGTTAAATTTTACGACTCGTGTAATTTTCAAATATAGCTTTAAAAAAAGACTGAATTTTTTAAAGTATTTTATAGAATACTGTGGATTCAGATAAATTTCTGACACATGAAATCAGCTGGATTCTTTAGTTGACTTCCCGCTTTGAAATTGGTACGTTACTTGTGAGCAACTAATGCTTGATTACATAGCTGCAATACCTATCACTATTTAAAACATAAGTAAACAAATTTACAACTCTATCATAACATTAATTTCGAAGATATATGCCAATTTAAATTTTCGAAACTCTACTATTTAATATTTTCTAAGCCAGCAGAAACATACATTTTACTTAATTTTAATCCCGAAATACAAAATTTGTGCCACAATTTTTTAATAAAATTTTAATTTATAAACAGAAATATTTAGTTAATTACAAATCGGTTTGTTCTTAAATTATGATGGCATTCAACCATTATAATATTCTACCAATAGAATTAATTTGACTTGAAATATTTAAGGGGACTATCTACTGTTACTGTGTCTATCCATAGAAAAAAAATCCTTAAACAATGACTGGAAAAAGTTACATAATTTTTCCGTAATATTTTTACTTCACTATTGTTTTCCGCTACCTAAAATATACCATTCGTAAAATTATATATGGAGAAAAAATTATCACATGAGGTGCCGTAGATATCCTCTTTGAATTTCCAAGTACAGCTGAAACACATATTCCTGTACTTTTTTTTTCTTCCAAAATCAACATTTTCTGGGACAACTTTCCACAGATATAGATACACAATGAATAATTTCAACTACTACCTGTTTTGTAGTTGATCAGCTCTAGAAGAATCAAGCATTTTCAAAGGCCAAAGTTCCATCTTTAAAGGAATACCTCTTCCTCCATTAAACTCTTTCACGTCATTTGGAAATTCGTCGAGTGTTTTTTTTAATGAATCCATATCGTTTGGAGGCCTTGTAAGTGGTATCGAACTAAAAATCTTGATTTGGGTAGATTCAACAGATTTTGAAACATCTTTCATATATTCGCCTTCAACTGAAACAAGAAAGAAAAATCATGTGTCAAACATAGATTATGAAACATTTTCCAATACATTCAGAAGACTGTAACAATACTCTGCCGTTTAATAAGGTGAAAACCTAGAAAACATTAGCAATTAATTTGGATAATATGTAAGTTATTGAAATAAAAATTTCAGTTACTATTACCTACGGTCGAAAAATATCCGAATTCTTCAGATCTTAGCAGATATAATTGTATGATATTCCATTCGCCGTCCATATGAAAATTTCCTTTTACAGGTGATATAGAATTCCGTCAGAAACAGATTTTCACAAGTTTTTCTAAAATTATAATTAAACGATTTATTTTTTACGGAAAAATAAAATAAAATAAACCTGTTGACTTGGAATCGCAAGTTATCAGAGAAAAATTCCATTTTAGACAGGCTTTCACTTTATAAGGTCATTAAATGTTATATGCTTTTCGTCGCGATCACGAAATACTTTTTTCAGTTTTCAATAGATTTCAATTTAATAATTTTACTAAATAGATAATAATGCAACTCTAAAACCATTTTTAATCCAATTCGGCTTAAACACCTGGGACTTGCTGTAAAAACGTCTCCCTATCTAATCAATTCAGTTTCTGTTCTTCGTAATTGCCCTATTTGAGTCGAATGATTTGACCAAACACTGGCTCCATATTGCAAGGCGTTTTGACTATCTAGTGCATTTCTGTTACATTTAGGACAATATGAACGATCCCATGTTTTGGAATATCGAAGAAAGATCTTCCTATTGCCAGCAGGATGTTCGTTTTCAGTAGGAATGCCCAGAATTGTAAATGTCTCTTTACATTTTCAACCTTACCATTCTAAGCTTTGGCATTCTGGGCCTTAAATCACGAAACTCAAAAATAGAGCTATGAAAGGACAGGAGTAGACATATCAGTCTTTCCTTGTAGAAAGTTTGGTAGCCAAAAATTGAGTTATTTCCCCTATCTCCTATGTCTACTGCATTTAAATTTGAACGATAGCAGCTCAATCAGCAGTCTAGCAAGATGCAGCTAAATATCGTGGACGCAGAAGGGGATAGGAATGGCTCCAAATGATGTCATTTTGTCTATTCCATTCCTTTCATAACTCGTTTCTTGTCTTCCAGGCTTTCACAGAGGAATATTGATATATCTATTACTCTTCTTATTATTCGATCCAACTAATAACAACAATGAATATGAAATCAATGAAAAAACAACTAGTGAACACACTAATTGGTTGGAAAACCTGTACGTCGGAGATCTCGTAGACATGGGGAGACGATTACGCTATATTGTGTACGTAACACATGGAGTTCTATCAGGTTTAGAAATAAGTCAACACCTAATCAAGAAGAACAGAAAAGAGAGGAGTAGACCCTTCAATCTTCTGCTGTGGAAAGTTTTGTAGCTGGCAAATGAGTTTTTCTCGTCTCTTGCGTCCGCCGTATTTGGCTCTCACCAATCATCAAATCTCTCCAATCAGCATTCTCCAGTGTAAGATGCGGCCAAATAGCGCGGCCCTGGAGCAGAGTAGGAACGGTTTCTAGTGACGTTATTTATGACTAAAAGATCTACTGATAGCTTCTTTCACCACACATATTAATTCATCATTCTAGTACTTGAAAAAGCCATCTAGGGAGTAAGTGTTTAAACTCGTTGCTGCCGAAAAACAGTCTTAAAAACTGCAGCACTATCTTAACCGAAATTCGCTTTCAGTTTGATTTCAATATTAGAAACGTACTCCTATTGAATACTAATAGTAAGTAATAATTTAAACAGCACTCTATTATTATTTAAAAGATTTTATCACTCCTTATAGGCCCTTTCAATTTCGACTATTGATGGAATGTGAAGAATGTTAAAACACTTCCCGTTGTCAGTATTGGTTGGTAAAGAGAGCGGAATTTAGAGAATGCGCAATGCCATGTAGAAGAATGGAAAGATAAGCATGAAACTGTCATCACTCGATAATGCTGCGCAGCCTACAATTACCACATGATTCTAGGAGTTTCGCGCGTCAATCCGCCACTAATATCCCTTATGAAGTTAAATGTGAATAGTCAGAGATATCAAAACGGCGACATTGTTGCTAGGTTTTTTTTTCAGTTCTCGTGGGTACTTTAGTATCAAAACTGAACATCTGAACAAAATTTACTTGAATAAAAAAAATCAGTAACAAAAAATACGATACCTTCAACTCCCAAATCGAAAATTTCCATTCTTCCTCCCACATCTAAGGCTCCTTTTATCTTCATTTTATCTTTTGTGTTGTTTACTTCAAACCGAATCGAAGCGATCATTTCTCCACCGTAAGTAATACTGCGCACAAAATGTGTTCCTAAAGCTTCTCCATATTTTTGCCAGGTAGGAATCGGCTTGGCATTCGACGGTAAGTGCTCTGTAACCTACACAAAAAAACGAAATTGTAAATATTAGAGTTATTATCATAACTCCAAAATTTTTTGCTTTTTGTATACCATTATTTTCTAATAGAAACATTTGCTTTATATAATAGCAGAATCCTGCGATTAAATAAATTGAATAGATATTAGAAAGCAACGGTACTTAAAAATTGGGAGACTTAGCATTATTTATTCTAAATAAGTTATATTTACATAAAATGCTAATGATAAGATAGTAAACTAAAAGAAAGTGAGAGGAACTGTAAGATATTAAAAGTTTTTAATCTCACCGGAAAGGAATATCATAGATAGATCGGCGTATTAGGATTTATCCACATATTCAACCCTCCATCAATGTACGTATGTTTTTCAGTGTAGCAATTTGTCCACAGTTGCCTTATTACAGTGAGTTTGGAGCTGTGCAAATATAATGTTATCAACTTTTTCCTAATTTTGTCCCTCCCTTTTCGATATCATACATTATCATCCTTTGAACCCCCCCCCCCCCCCGGTAATAATATGTTTATCAAAGTCTATTTTTTTTTCTTTTAAATTTATTTATTTCGTTTGGAGTAATAAACAAAACTGGTTACATTTATTTTTTGCATGCTTTATTGGTTAAAATGAAAAGTAGTCAATAAAATATTACTTTACATCACGCACATAAAAAATAGAATATCAAACGTTGGAATATTCTATATTTTAGAATGAAATAATTTTATAGTAATTTAGTGATTTTAATTACTTTGTTTTTTCATAAAAACAGCTAACAGACTAAAAAACATAAAATAGCTAACAGACTAAAAAACATAAAATACCATTTTGAACCAAATACCAATTTACCAATAAAAAAAGAAAATTTTGATTGGATCAAAAATGATATCGATAACAAAAGACAATCCCCTCCCCCCTAGCGATAACTTACGATATCATATTTTAGACCCCCCCCCCTCTTAAAATGATATATATGCACAGCCCTTTTTATTTATTATTGCTCCACATGACAACCCCCACAATGACCTTATAATCTGAAATGCAGTGAAATGAAATTTCACAATGACACATTTTTCAAAATAAAATTTTCAATCATTCATGAAAGATATAATCAGACGGAGCCAAATCAAGAAAACAAAGTACATTGAGATGGGCTGAGAATCCACAATTGTCTCCAACAACTTTCGAAACTGTGATACGATGAGGAGGTACGCTGTCTTGATTCTTAAGAAACTAAATGTTAAAAGATACGATATTGTATAAATTTTGATGCTGTCTGTAACAAACCATGTTCAATAATCGTAAAAAACTTATAAATTTCTTTCCCGTTGAAAATAAAATCTTTTACACTTTTTTTTTGTAATATACACTGGCGGAAAAAAAAAATCCCAACACCAATAAAGACTTGTGTTAGCTAAACGAAATTTTGTAGGCGTGTTTATACACCTGAAAGACGACATTGATTTAAATTTCATGCTTCGCGCACACGTGTGGCGCTAATAGCGCCACTTGCAACTTTAAAACCAGGTTTGCTTTAAATGCGTGCTGTAAAGTACCTGAGCATTATTTATCTACAAAATTTGACGGACTAAGTTGAGATTGATCATGAATGCCTTTAAGAAGACGAAGAAGTTATTATCGTCAGCTTCCCTAGTTGGAAAGAGGTCGTAAAGTAGGGCTATGAGAAAGCTGATTTTCTTTCCGCGATTTTTCAGAAAGACTTGGACGGAATGTATCCACTGTGCATGATTGTTGCAAGCAGGGGTCAAGGGATGGCACTGCCTTAAGAAGACCAGGCTCCGGGTGACCACGTGGCACTACTGAGACGAAAGACTGTCGTATTCGGCGTACGGCTGTGGTGCATCGTATTGCGTCTGCGACAGAAATTCGAGCTGCAGTTGGTACCACAGTGACACAACGAACTGTTAGAAATCGGTTACTTCAAGGACAGCTCGATGCAAGGCATGCATTCCACTGACTCAAAGTCATTGCTGTTTGCGACCCCAATGATGTCAAGCCAGAGCTCACTGAAGGATAAAGTGGAGATCTGTTGTGTTTTCTAATGAAAGCATGTTCTAGCTTGGCGCCAATAATGGCCGTGTGCTGGTCAGAAGGAGTCCAGGAGAACGCCTGCAACCAAACTGTCTCTGGCCTAAACACACTGGATCGACAATCTGGAGTCATGGTCTGGGGAGCAATTTACCATGAAAGCAGACGCACTCTCGTGGGTCTCTCAAACACCCTGACTGCAAATGTGTACGTCAGTCTGGTAATTTAACCTGTAGTGCTGCCATTCAAGAAACGCTTTCAAGAAGAGATTTTCAACAGGATAACGCTTGCTCTCATGCCGCTGTTATAACGCAACGTGCTCTACAGAGTGTCGACATGTTACCTTGGCCAGCGAGATCCCAGATCTGTCTCCCATTGATCACGTATGGGATATCGTTGGATGAGAACTTCGGTGTCATCCCCAGCCAGCACTGACCATCACAGTATTGACACAGCAAGTACAACAAGCCTGGAACTCCATACCACAGAGTGACATTCGGTACCTGTATGACACAATGCATGCACGTGTACAGGCTTGCATTCAAAATTCGGGCGGTTATAGCAACTATTAATGTAACAGCATTTCACATTTGAAATGCATTTTGTTGACCTTAAATTAACCTGTGATCTCGAAAATCTAATCATTTCAACATGTTAACTAGACAAATGCACTGTCCAAATTTCATTACTCTACAATAAGTTTTTCTTGGTGTTGGGATTTTTTTTTCCGTCAGTGTATGAATTTAGTTGAATCCTTCGTAAACAACTTTTATGGCTATATCCACGGTATTATATTATAGTTGCCAGATAAATATTTTCTGTGAGTATTAATAAAACAAAAATAATATTTGCGATATTTTTTCTAATTTAGTCAAATTAGATATCTAAAATATATTTGGTGTGTTAGATACATGTTGTTAGGAGTTACATACATGTGCATTACAATGCAATTATTAAGTTGATGCAAAAATTTGTTATATATGATAGCAAATGTTGAGAGATCTCATAAACTATAATCGCGCCACATGGAAAAGAACACAATGAAGTTATTATTATGCATGAATATAAAATATAAAATAATGAATGAAATATAATGAATTATGCATTAATATAATTTCATAGAATATCCTTTTTTATTGGGAAAAGTATCGAGATTCCCATACATGGATTAAAGTAAAGCAAAGGTGGTATACCCACTACAATTTATGAAATGTATTCTCATACCAGAATTTGCCAAATTTAACATTTGCCATACTTAATCGCCAGATTCTGCGTTTAAGTAAGACGAGGACTTCTTGTAGGTAACACTGCAAACCGCAGCCCGAGTAATGAGTAACACTAAGGCTAAGGCTTAGAGACAGTAATTTCTAGTGTTTTGTTTACATTATGGCCGTTTAGTGAATAATTAAAATTGCTTACTGTTTGATAAGTTGCTCTTATGGCTACTTCTACGGTATTTTCTCTGTTGTAGTTGTCAGATAAATATTCCCCTGAGGCCCCTGCTTTAAAAATACCAGATTTAACGTTGAGGGAAAAAGCACCTCCAACATCCAGTAGATCTCTTGCTTCCACGGCGTTGTCTACTATTTTGTAATGGGTTTCAGTCACAGGATTTTGAATAATCTGAAAATTACATCAAACATCATGTTAAAGTATGACCACTTTAAAGCATAGAAGTAAAAACAAAAATTAGAGCATATCAAGGATTTTTCATGAAACTGTAACAGCTTGGTGCAAAAAATCTGCAATTTGAGAAAACATGAATTTTGGAGTTCTAACGATTTTTTTAAACTTTAAAACTGCAATGAATAAATAACTGTTTATGTTAAGACAAATAAAGAATAAAACAGGAAAATTAAAGCCGATTTTGTACATGAATTTTGTAAAGCTAAATAAACATGAAATTGCAATTTTTGTAAAAGACAATTTATTTTGAAATTCAGAAGGAAATACCAAGTTAAAATTTCAGATTACCGTAATTTTACTGCAATGAATGAATTTTACTTTAAAATCGTTTTTAAAATTTTATTGAATAAAAAAATACATTTAATAAATATGGTGTAAAAAATCAAAATAATAATAATAATAATAATAATTGGATTTTTAAAAAATTTAAATCAGTTTTTTTGATTAAATCAGATTTTCATGTTTTCTTTTCGCAGTGTTCAAATACTGAATATTTACCAATAGTTTTAAGATTCCAAAACAACTAAACCTCTAATTGCAAACATAATCTGTGTTTTTACAGATTAAACTAAACTAAACAAATTAAACTAAATTGTTCTATTAAATTGTTCTATTAAACTATTAAATTGTAATTATATAAATTATAAAATCTGCTAATTAGTAGTTTCATTAGTTAGTAGAATACAATAAAATTATATACATTAATATTTTGTAATAATTATGTTACATTACATTAAGAACCAGTGATATTTAAATTTATTAAAATTGCTAATATCTGCGTTTAATATTAAATTGCTTAACAATATTTAAAATTGATAATTATTAAGCAATTAACTATGTAATTAGAGACAAAATATACAGCTTTTTATGTTTTAATTACTTAAATGAATACTGATAACTTAGCATTCATTCTAGAAAGAAAAAGAAGCATGATGCTAATTACAAAAAGGATATTATTTTATGAGGAAATATAATAGTAATGTGTTTAGTAATTTATATAAGAAGAAAAATTATATATTTTTTTGTAATATGATAAAGTTTAATAAATTTTAATAATTTTATGAACTGTAAATTGAAAAATATAATTAAATAACAAAATACTTTATTTTTTTTCTAAAAAAATAAAGTTCATTCATTTTTCCAAGGGCTTGGGCACGAAGATTTAGAAATACTGTGGAATTTGGAAAATTTTTACAAGAAATCTCTGTTTACAACTGCAGGTAAATTTCTTTATTTTTTAAAAAGGCAGGTGCATTTTGAAATTTTCAAAAAGACTAGTTGTGGCGCTTTAAAAAATACCTCGAGGAAAGAGTAAATAATTACATTACATAATTAATAAAAGCTGCAAATAAGTTATTTCATTAATAGCACAAATGATAAAACTAACAAATATTATTTGCAATTCATTTTACATTTGTATTGTTAACACATTCGCTGCCGATCACGCGCCAGTGCGTGATTCGGCGCCAACATTAAGGGGCCACTCACGCGCAAGCGCGTGATGCGGGGTGATGTCCAATAGCCAGTCACGCGCTGGCGTGGGAAAATCTTCTCGCGATTCTTTGTTATAAAAAGTAAATCGGCTTCTGGGAAAAACCCACTTCTACAGTGCGGCATTAACTATCATCACATCTTTACGTAAGCGGCAGCGAACGTATTAATCGTCTAAATCTAAACTTATGCACATGTATGCATATGCTTACCTCCTAAAAACTAGTCGTTGGGGGCCACCGTAATACTTACCCATCATGGATATATATATGAAAATAAAACATGTGAAACTATTTATACAATGCATTGCAATTCATAAACAAAATTTAAATATTGTTAATATACATAGTAATGCTATATTAAACAACTGCTGATGTACCATTTTTGGCAAATTATATAAAACGCCAAACTACTCAAGTAGTACCGAATTGCGTAAAAGAAACATCCTTATAACTCCAAAAATAATAATTCTATTAACTAACAATTAACTGCGTGGGATTAAGCGTCTCATTTCCAATTAAAATATACTTCTGAATTGAAATTTGAATGAAATACAGGGTCATGAAAAATCGAAGAATGTGGAAAACAAGCTTACAAATATCTCGGCAATTAATAATCCGATCGACTTCGTTTTATATGCAAAATGTGTGTTATTTTATTGCCTTTTACGTCCATTCCTTAGAACAAAAAAATTCGAAAATGTTTATATACCTTTCATCAGAGCGAATTTTTCGAGAGTCCGAAAAAAATAGTTCCGGATAATCGAGGTTGCTGATATTAAATAGGGTTCGTCCCATTCTTACATACTAACTACATAGAAAATTTCAAGTCTCTATCTCAATTTGTTTGGGAGATAGAGCGTTGACAGACAGACAGACAGACAGACAGACGGACGGCAAATTTTTTTTTCCTAAAAATATGTTTTTCGGAATCTCCACTATCTAAAACGTGTAAATCCGTCAAATTTTTTTTTTTCGATTTTCAAAACGATTGCAAGACTTACCCTATACTACGTATGATGGGTAAGTAATATGAAAATGTTTTAACCCATTCATATAAACATTCAGAGTAAATATAAAGAATAGATTGTTGTTTCTTAAGTACTTAAAACATTAATAAAGAATACTGCCCAGTTAAACTGAAGGCATTGAGCTCACAAGCTACAAATACTAATTGCACATTAAAGCTTTATATTTTCAAGGGTTAATTCCGTTCGAAAAAAAAAATTAAGAAGGGGAAACAGCTCTCCCCTTTTCTCTTTTTTTATACTTAATCATTGAACCTCCTATACTATCAAAGACATGCTTTATCATATAAAAAATCTATATCCAAAATTCAGAGCAAATTAGATAATTCTTAATAAAAACCCATTTAGCATTTATATAATTTAAAAAGAGTTATCCCCCTCTTTTATACTTAACCATTAAACTTCCAAAACTATTCAGAGATTTGAACGAAATCTGACAATTCTGCTTGAAAAACCCATTTATATAAATTAAGGGGGGGGGGACATTAGAACTCCTGTTCCCCTTATTTATACTTATTCAATGAACACCTAATAACAGTCACGGAATCGCTTCATCAGAATGATCCTAATCTAAATTTTGAACGAAAATTAATTCTGCATGAAAATCCCATTTATATCAACTAACGGGGGGGGGGGCATTAGAGCCCCTGTTCCCCTTATTTATACTTATTCAATGAACACCTAATAACAGTCACGGAATCGCCTCATCAGAATGATCCTAATCTAAATTTTGAACGAAAACTTAATTCTGCATGAAAATCCCATTTATATCAACTAACGGGGGGGGGGGCATTAGAACCCCTGTTCCCCCTATTTATACTTATTCAATGAACACCTAATAACAGTCACGGAATCGCCTCATCAGAATGATCCTAATCTAAATTTTGAACGAAAACTTAATTCTGCATTAAAATCCCATTTATATCAACTAACGGCGGTGGGGGGGCATTAGAACGCCTGTTCCCCCTATTTATACTTATTCAATGAACAACTAATAACAGTCACTGAATCGCCTCATCAGAATGATCCTAATCTAAATTTTGAACGAAAACTTAATTCTGCATGAAAATCCCATTTATATCAACTAACGGGGGGGGGGCATTAGAACCCCTGTTCCCCCTACTTATACTTATTCAATGAACACCTAATAACAGTCACGGAATCGCCTCATCAGAATGATCCTAATCTAAATTTTGAAAACTTAATTCTGCATGAAAATCCCATTTATATCAACTAACAGGGGGGGGGGCATTAGAACCCCTGTTCCCCCTATTTATACTTAATCAATGAACACCTAATAACAGTCACGGAATCGCCTCATCAGAATGATCCTAATCTAAATTTTGAAAACTTAATTCTGCATGAAAATCCCATCCATATCAACTAACGAGGGGCATGAGCCCCCCGTTCCCCCTCTTATACATATCGAATGAACTCCAAAAACTAATCAGGGAAGCGCCTTGTCAGGATATACCTACATACAAAATTTCAAGTGGATCGGATATTTTTATCATGAGTTATCGCGTTACGTACATACGAACATACATACAGAACGGACGGGCACATAAGCTCTCAGGCTATGATAGCCTGTGAGCTAAAAAGCAACATTATTAACACTCAAAGGAAATCTTAGCATTCAGTGTTTTAAATAGTTTTGCAGTCTGTTTAATCCCTAACAATTTTTATTATTTTTATTTGATACATATATATAAGTTCAAATAAATAAATAAATAAATGAAATCAATTAAAACAAAAAAAAAGTATGAGTCAATCTTTACTGCAGAAGCTGTTTCAATTCTTAACATTTTATACCATTTGGTTCTTTTTCTCTTATGCATACTTTTACAATAGTGGTTCAGCTGATGTTATTCTTTCTTTTTCTTTAAGCTCCAGTATTTCGCAATAAATTTATTACTGCAAAGTTAAATGAAAAAATAAAATTCTGGCTATTTTGTTCTTTTACTTGCTGAAATTTACTATACTTGCTGTGTTTATTTTATGTAACTGAATAAATAATTTGCTTACTGAAAGGACATTCTAACATTGCAAGTTATATTGGATTTTAATATCATTTTAAATGAAATGCTTTTTATGTTATGCTCGATAAAATTTAGATTTTTTTACAAACTTTTACTGTATTTGAACTCGTTACAAAGTCAAGAATTAAGCTTAGAAATGAATATTTAAAGCTTTTTTTTGTACATTCATAATTAAAAATACTTGTAGAAAGTTTCCAAATTATTTTAATCTTAGATTTTAATACT
The DNA here is from genome assembly GCA_964019185.1 of Maratus speculifer. NCBI lineage: Eukaryota > Metazoa > Arthropoda > Arachnida > Araneae > Salticidae > Maratus > Maratus speculifer. Next base: position 32,533,475 of record OZ025291.1, on the reverse strand, counting down.
TTTTTTTAAGTCATTTTAAATATTTTGAAAATTTATGATTTAAATCAAGAATCTTTTTAAAAATCAATTGATTAAAATCACGATTTATTCGCTGATTTAAATCACCTGATTAAAATCGTTCACACCCTACTAATAAGTAAATGATAAATAATCGTTTATGATTTGCTAATTAGTGATATTTTATTAAAGGGGCATACGTATGTTAAATTTTCGAAAAGTTCTATTATTCGAAAAATCTATTTTTGGACCAAATAGTTGTAGCATTAGAAAATGAATCGCACAAAAAATTCTATAATTACGTTAACTGTGATTAAAAATGAGTTTTTTGTTGATTAAACTAGTCAAAAATTGTATGTCAAACGTGGTAAATGAGTTGCATTTGAACAATAACTAGTTTTATAAATATTCAGATCTTCGTGCTATATGTGTTGCACTCGCAGACAAAAATGCATGAATACAAAATTTATTATGATTATATATATATATTAAATTCAGTAATTGGGAAATCATAAGACTGCATCTTAAATAAGACGTAATCATCATGGCAAACCTAGAATCATAACCTATCATAGGATATTATTGAATTAATTACGTATAATAGGATTTGAAAGAATGAAGAAAACATTTATTAATATCTTTTTATGTTTGATTAGATTTTCACAAACATTGAAATGACTTGACAAAATTCTGCAAAAATTATATAAATTAAATTACAAACTATTCGGTTGGAGAGGTTTTGGGATGTTATATGCGGACAAACAGACGGACACGTGCCAGAAGACAGTTATAGTTGTTAGGTATTTATATAATTATGAATGTACCTAAAAAAAAGAGACAACCGTGGAACACGATAATTCATCGCAGATTTAACCTAGATCAAAGAGACAAAATATAATTTTTTAGTCAGAAAAAATGCAAATTTCAAAACTGTTTTTTAAAATATACATTTTTTAGTGAAATAGTGTGGATTAAAAAATAAATAAATTTTTCAAGTAAAAACTTCATTACTTATATTGGGACTTAAATATTTTGAAAAAATCCCAGATGTTTCACTATATGACTATGTGATGATGAATTAAAAAACAATTAAGTTGATTGGTTCAAATTGACGGAGTTAGCTTGTAGCAGCCGGAGCTAAAATGTTAAATGTGTTGACCCACATAATCACAATGTAACATTCAACATGTATGTTGAATACGCATACACGCAGACACACATACACACACATATCTATATATAACCATTTTAAAATATTATGAATTATTATCTATATTGAATATAAATTTTAAATTAAGTTTTAAGACAAGATTTAAACATTTTAAACTTGAAACAACAAATTATTAAATGAAGTAATTTTGCAGTAATTTTAATTATAACAGTATAATTAATATTACAATTGTAATTATAACAGTCATTACACCTACAGTAGGAAAGGGCTGTGTACAAAAAGTGCAGAATAGAGCAAAGTTCGTAACATTGAAACATCAGAAAAATACGGCAAAACTCACAAAAACAAACAGATTTATTCCCCATATCAGGCATCATATAACAAAAAATTTAAAAGTACAAAGTTCTGAAAAATTAATCAAATGAAATCGTAATTATAAAATCTTCAGAAATCAGCAAAAATTTGTATAATAGTATCAAAAATCTACATGACATTTTGAATCAGGCATTTTATACTCAATGTGCTAATATATCAAATAAATATTCTGGTTGCATGTGTTTAATATAAAAGAAACTAAACCATATTTTAAGGAAGAATAGTTGTCAGCTGGTAAGTATACGGTTACTTCAAATTTCTTACCTGTCTATTATCAATTGCTTCTTTGGGAAATATATCCACTCCCACTCTCATCGTCCTCATATCAAATGTTCTTCCGAGCATCAGTGGAAGTATATATGGTAAAATTTGAGCCATGTTGTTTTACTCCTGTAGAAGAAACGTTTTGGTTACAGGTCAAACAGTGTCCTTAGTTTCTCTATATTTGTACTATTTGTAAAATTCGAATCATACTTTTGTTTCGTCTAAAAGAAAGGGATCAGAAATGTTAGAAGGCTTTAATTAAGGATCTTACAATATTCTTAGCTTTCTCTAGTTTTTTTAAACTTAAAATTTAATTAAAAACCCACTTTCAGTGAAGGACATTTTACAATTTGTTAGCATTTTTGTCCTATCTATGTCCACGCATAATTCTTGAACTGATTGTCCGATTTTCATAAGTTTTAATGTTGGACCTTGTTCTGCAGAGGGACCAGTTAAAATAATATTAGAACTAGTAAATCTGCAGATCAGGAGCCTCAACGTCAGCTTTGCACATAATTTTTTTTAAAACACACTTTGGGTAAAATTCAACTTTCTGGAAACTTTAAATTAAAATTTTCAAATTACGTAATTATTTATAAGAATAAAATAAGAATAAGAAGTTTTCAGCCATCAAATCCGTTAAATTAAAATTTTAGTTATGTTAGGAAATTCTGAAATTTTCATGATCTATTATTTCTGATTTTTTTTATTATAACATAGTAGATCTCTTCAGGGGGGCTCCGCCCCCTGAACCCCTCGTAGTCTCCTTAAATTTAAATTTTCAACTTTCTATTAATTGTGCTAATGGTTATCGTATATCTTACGTTTCTTTATACATTTTGATTTATAAGTATAAGTAACAGTCTGGACAAGCATTTTTGATTAACCTCATACATCTACATGCCTGCCAACCACAAATACCTAAATCTGCTGTATAAGGAACTTTTTAAAGTGTAAAATTAGTAATCTAGAGTTTTACAATTTTTTTTTTCCGAAAACAAAAGTTTGATTGCATTTTGCAGCAGTTATCGCGGAACAGACTGGCAGATGGAATAAACAATAAATTTCGAATAATTTCATGAACAATAAATTTCGAGTCACCAAAGTAAGTCTTCACTGAAGTTTCGGCAATGACGTCATTATTCATGAGTTATTGATATCCATGTTTCTTGTATTTTTAACAACTACTATAAAATACCTGTTTTATTTCAATTATGACGTCATATTTTACCAAGTGAATTGTTTGTTAAAAATATAAGTCTTTTTTATTTCTTTTACTTCTAATTACGTCTCCATTTTTGTCAGAAAAATTCTTATTAACGAAACAAATATCCGTGTTTAATATTGAACAAAAAGTACTATATCTATTTTTATTTTAATTCTGACGTCATATTTATTTATTTTTTCTTAGTTTAATTTCTCGAATGGAAATTGCTCAATTGAAACTTATTGCCATTGAAAAATAATTATTCCATATTTTAATTTTTTGGCAACGATAAAGGAAATTGGTTAAATTGTATCTAAAAAGTCTCTATTGATTGTGTATGAAAAAGAATGAAATTTTGAATTATTAATTAAAATATTTGAATAAAATTAATAAAACATAACTTATGTTCTTTTCTGGGCTATGTTATATTTATACGCAAAGATTCAAATACATTAATTAATTCATCAGTTTTGATGATGACTTCATTTAAATTTTCGTACACGCTTTCAAATTATGGATAAGAATTAGGATGAATGGTTGCTTAGCAACCAATATTGGAAAATAAAGAAAATCAAATAAATACATTTGAAATAAGTAAATCTCTAAAACAAATTAGTCTATATTATTAAAACACATTTATAAAAAATCTCCAAAATGTACAGTAATAATTTAAAAAATCTGACAAATGCATACGCAAAATTTCGAAACAATACGAATAAATTAACCGGTAAATTTCAGTATCTATTTATTATTGAATTCCATTAATCAAATGCGTCATTTTCTCTCAAGAAAAAAGAAAATTTGAAAACATTGGATTTGCGATAGAAAAGCATTATTGCGGGAGATAAAATATTCTATATTTTCCGAACGAATGAATCAAATCTAACAAAAAACTATACAGCTTAATCCCAGTGCCTCACTGACATACCCACTTAATTTCAAGTCAATCGAATGCTTTTTACGCCAGTTATCTCGGAACAGACAGACAGACAGACAGATAGACAGACAGACAGAAACAAAAAAATTTCGTGTCTCCAAAGTAAGCCTTCACTGACGTTTCGGCAATAAGTTTGTTTGTCTGTCAGTTTTTTTTTACTGTTTAATTCATAAAAACTGATCAATCATTGCAAGTTTTAATATACTGTCAAGGTATACAGCAAAATTTTGCATTTTTAACCCCTTAACGGTCGCATTAAATTACGTATTAAAAATTCACAATTTTTTTGGAAAAAAAATCACTTTATTTAATGACAGGCAAAATGATACCAGAATAAAGCCAACCACACTATTTTATAAAAGTGCAATCAAAAATTAAATAATCTGAATAAAAAACATAGTCCGTGAATATTACGGGAGGGAGAATCTATATATTTAAAAGACCTGGCTGTTTTTTTAGTCATCAGCCCTGAATTTTCTATTCAAATGATTTTGATAATTATTTTTTGAAATGAAAGCTATTTATTTGTAGTTGTGCCCATTTTAGCTATTTTTAAATTTATTTCCATTTTTATATTTTATTTTTAATTTTAAATGCTTTTTACGATATTTCTTCAAAATGGTGGCAACTCAGTTTAGCTTTTCTCTCGATAATAAAAATTTATTTTCCATTATCAATTTCAACCAGCCAGAAGCTTTATTTCATCAGTGAACATGTCCTCGCATTTAAAAGAAAAAAGTTAATTGTTTTCGTATAATTTAACCACAATAAAATGATTGCGTATAATTATGCGCTAATTGAGGTAAAAAAATATATTTATTGAGAAATAATATTAATAATGTAAATAAAATAACAGAAAATGATTTATGATAAAAGTTAATGTCTAAAGCAAAATAAGAAAAATTTCAAATGAGGAAAATGATGTCATTCAACAACCAGATAAATGGGAATTACTGCTTTATACTTGTTATTATAATTATATGTTTATGTTGTAGCGTACCGTTGAAGGCTTCCAAGATGAATACAGCGAAATACTTGCATGTAGTTTATTCACACATATATTATTATAGACAGGTTACACATAACAGAGACGCGACACAACATTTATAAAAACTAGTTTGAGCCCTTGTTCTAGGTTAATTTTGGTTACAGTTAAAGTTCTTGACCAGGTCACGTTACAGTTAATGTCATTATACCACATCTCCCTTTCTTTAAAGATTCATTTTCTGCGGAGGACGAACGACTCGTCCACTTCTGGTGGTATACAGATTCTGGTTCCTTTTTGGAGACGTAGAATTATTTTTACCTTTGTTACAGGATGGATGAGGATTCTGACAGCTTGGCTTGGTTGGACTAGGAACACTCTGTGGTATTGGTAACTCATTACGAGAATCGTCTGATTCGAGGTCATCCACATCATCATCCTCTGGTTGGAAGTTAGTTGATGGGACAAGATGCATTCTGTTTCGTCGATGTAGCTTTTTCCCAGATTTGACAATATACGATCGTGGAGAATCTAATCTCTTCTGAACTATACCAGTAGCTCTCTTGTCCGTGATCCATACTCCATCTCCAACATCGAGATTTTTGAGGTCTCGTACTCCGTGACTTTTGTCGTAGTTGTCTCTTTGCCTTTCTATTCTCTTCTCTTCCTTTCTTTGAAGTTCATCCCTGTTTTCAATTTTTGGCTCTAGTTGAGATCTTGCAATTGGCAGAGTTGTCCTTATACGACGATTCATAAGAAGTTCTGCAGGACTGAGGCCATTTTCTAATGGTGTTGCTCTATATGCCATTAATGCAAGGTAAGGATCTTCAGCTTTTTTGAGTCGCAATTTGATGGTTTTTACAGAAGATTCAATGAAACCATTGCTTTGTGGGTACCTAGGACTTGATGTGATATGATGAAATCCGTAAGACTTTGAGAATTTTGAAAATTCAGATGAGTTAATTGGCTCAAATTGAGGACCATTATCAGATCTGACGACATTAGGAATCCCATGTCTGGCAAAGATTGATTTGCAGTGGACAATTACTTCCTCAGAAGTTAATCTTTCCAGTTTTGCGATTTCTGGATATCGTGAGAAATAATCGGTCACGATCAAGTACCAAGATCCATTAAGTTTAAAAAGATCCATTCCGACTGTTTCCCATGGTCTTTCAGGAAATTCGGTAGGGATAAGAGATTCATGGTGATTAGTGGTCTCCTTGACGCATGATGTGCAATTCTTTATCATTTCTTCAATTTCTTTATTAATTCCAGGCCAATATACCGACGATCTTGCTCTCGCACGACATTTCGTAATACCCAAATGTCCCTCATGAATTTGTTGAAGAACCTTTCTTCGATCATTTGCAGGAATGATGATTCGACAGCCCTTCATTATGAGTCCATCTTGGATCGATATTTCATATCGATGATTCCAATAAGGTAAACAACTTGGCTCTAAATGTTTTCTTGATGGCCAACCGTTTAGGATTAAATTTTTTAACTCTTTGCATGTTGCATCAGACTGTTGTGATTGGCGCAATTCTTCTAATCTGTTGCATGAAGCGGGTAATGTGGATATTATCATACGAATATATGCATCAATTTCTTCTTCCAACTCTTCATCCTTTTCTCTTGTTTCTTGAGGTTGTCTTGATAAGGCATCAGCTGCATAAAGTTTCTTTCCTGGTATGTGGAATATGGAATAAGAATATCGCATCATCTTCATCTTCAACCTTTGTAACCGTGGAGATAAGTCTTCGAGGTTTTTCTTTGAGAAGATTGGAATTAGAGGTTTGTGGTCTGTTTCTAATCTAAAGTGAGTTCCAGTGAGATAATCTCGAAATTTCTCGCAACTCCATGCTAGAGCAAGTGCCTCTTTTTCTATTTGAGCATATCTCTTTTCAGTAGGAGTAAGAGTTCTTGATGCATATGCAACGACAGAGATTTCCCCGTTCTCTTGTTCTTGCCTCAAGGTGGCTCCAATTCCATAAGAAGAAGCGTCTGTAGTGACAATTGAAGTTTTCTGTGGATTATAAATTTTTAAAACTGGTTGAGATGTTAAGACATTCTTCCACTTTTGAAATGCTTGTTTTTGAGGTTCGTCCCAGACAAACTCATTCTTTTGACTTAACATAGATGTTAACGGTGCAAAAATTTCTGCAAAATTTGGAACAAATCTGGCTAGAAAATTTGCCATGCCTAACATCTGCTTTAATTCCTTTTTATTCTTTGGTGGTGGATATTCTTTTACTGCTCTAACTTTCTCTTCGTCAGGATGAATCCCCTTATCATCAATAATATGTCCCAAGAATTTTATTCTCTTGACTGAAAACTTACATTTCTTGTCATTTAGAGTAATGCCAGCTTCCTTAAGTTTATTTAGAACAATTTTCAATGTTTCGTCATGTTCAGATTGATCTTTTCCCCACACTAAGATGTCGTCCATATGACAAATAACACCTGGGATATTTTCTAGCAGCTGTGACATTCTGCGTTGAAAATATTCTGGAGCAGATGAGATTCCAAAAGGCAATCTTAAAAATCGGTATCTTCCAAAAGGAGTGATGAAGGTTGTGAGATATGACGAAGATTCATCAAGCGGAATTTGCCAAAAGCCTGAATTAGCATCTAACTTCGAAAAAATTGTAGCACCTGTTAGAAGATTTAATGAATATTCCACTGAAGGTAACGGATGAAATTCTCTTTCCACACATTTGTTTAGTTGGACAAGATCAACACATAAGCGAACAGTTCCGTCACTTTTAGGAACGATAACGACTGGTGAACACCATTCCGTTGGTTTCGTCACAGGAACTATAACTTTTTGGGCAATCATCTTCTTAATTTCCATTTCAGTTTTCTTCAGCAACGGAATAGGTATCCTTCGTGGGGTTGAAATAGCAAACGGGACAGAATTCGGCTTAAGCTTAATAGTATAACAACCTTTCAGTAGCCCCAGGCCATTGAATAATTCAGGGTAATCTTGCTTTGGATTTACTGCGTTAATTTCTAAAATGTTTGGTCCTAAACCAAAAGCTAGTATTGCAGGTTTTCCCAACAAATAATTCTGTAATCCTTCAATTACATGGATTTCTTCAGTTATTTTCTTTTCCCTGTATTGGATTTCTTCAACAAGTTTTCCCTTGTGTTTTAGTATTTTCCCATCAGGACCGCAAAGCTTTTTGTCTGGTTTTAAAATTTTTGAACCCTTTAAGATTGGTGATGTAGCTGGAATAACAGTGTGATCTGCTCCACTATCTATTTTGAAACGAATGGTTTTACCTCGTATTTGAATAGGAACTGACCATAATGAATCATTACTACTATTCGAGCGGGTCTCCCTAATTGTTCCTAAGAAAGAAATTTCAGATTTACTTTCATTTTTCCTACAAACACGAGCAAAATGCCCTAATTTGGAACATTTCAAACATTTGGCGTCTTTTGCTGGACACACTTTTCTATTATGCATAGACTTACCGCACCATTTGCAAAGGTCAAAAGATTTTGTATATTCTTTTTTCCCATTATTCCTTTTATCAGTTTCTTTAAACTGTGGATTTTGACTGGTAATCCCTTTCTTAAAATTTAGCTTTGTTTTTCTTATACTCGAAACTCTATGTACAGAAGCATTATTAGAAGTAAGAATCTCTTGTTGCTTTTTAATTGATTCCGATAACCTAACTTTTTCTATAGCTTTGCTCAAAGAAAGGTCTGGATCCAATTGTAATTTCTCACTTAATGATTTATCTCTAATACCAACAACTATTCTATCGCGTATTAGTTCATCATGAAGAACTCCGTAATCGCAATGCTCAGCCAATGAATAAAGTGAAGTTATAAAATCATTTACACTTTCCCCTTCATTTTGAATGCGTTGATTAAACTGTGCGCGTTCAAAAATTGTGTTTTTCTTTACGATAAAATGGTCGTCAAAATGCTTCATAACAACATCATATTTCTGTTGGTCGTCTTCTGACAAATTAAAAGACATAAAAATATCTTCTGCTTTATCACCCATGAGATAAATAAGAGAATTTACTTGTTCTATCTCTGATTGATTTTTTAAACCTGAAGCGAATCGATATCTTTCAAAACGTTGCTTCCATTTTAGCCAAAGTGCCGGCCGTGAAAAACTAAATGATTCTGGCGGTGTAACCTGATAACAATTTCTAAATTCTAACTCTTTTTCTTTTTCTTTAGACATTTTACATAATAATAAAATAAATAAAAATGTGTCGTATAACTATGCAAGAAAAAGGAAACTTCTTACTTTAAGCTTGGATCCGTTTTCAAAATATCACTGTATTAAACATCTTTTTTTTCCAGCTGCCACCATGCTTTATACTTGTTATTATAATTATATGTTTATGTTGTAGCGTACCGTTGAAGGCTTCCAAGATGAATACAGCGAAATACTTGCATGTAGTTTATTCACACATATATTATTATAGACAGGTTACACATAACAGAGACGCGACACAACATTTATAAAAACTAGTTTGAGCCCTTGTTCTAGGTTAATTTTGGTTACAGTTAAAGTTCTTGACCAGGTCACGTTACAGTTAATGTCATTATACCACAATTACAATATTATTACGGATGCCTTTTTCATATTACTAATAACAGTAACTTTAAAAAACATTTGAAGAGAAAATGACGTCACTATTTAAAACAACGTATTTTTACTCATAACGATATTACATTTCAATATTTCTTTTCATTATGGACACTGAGATTGAGACTTTACTCTCAGATGACTTCAGTTAGTGAAAATAATGTCATAGTAAAAATGAAATTAGTTTTTTTTTAAATAAAACTATTTTTCTGTGAATGCATATAAAATAAAATTTCTGGATTTTGCCTGCACTCAAATTACAATTTTAACTGAAGATGTGCGAATATTTGCATGCAAAATTGTAACTGGCAAACTTGACATTAAGTTTGGAAATATATTTACTATATATTGATTCAATAATGTAATTACTTTTGCTTTTTTTTTAAAACCAAATCGATCGGGTCTTTTAAACATTTCATTCGTCGAATTCGGCGGGATTCCCTCGTTACGGATTAAAATAGTTGTTGAATCGTGTAATAGTTTATTTTATAGGGACACTTAAAGAGTTTTTATATATAATTGTCTATTGCGCGACAAAAAAGGCGATATTGATATCAATAAGATTTAAAATGCACGTGGATTTACATATCTTCATTGAGTGGTATTAAATACAGCCTATATACAGTGAAAACGCGGTTAAGATGTGTTTCAAGGCCTGGACAAAAGTCGTGTACTAAACAGAATCGGGTATAAACAAGCTTTGTATTATGTTGTAGAAAATGAGCTTATTTACATAGATAATCCTGTAAATAACTTGTTGAGCTTTCGTTAATCTGTATGTGATCGAAGATTGTATCTTTTATTGATATTTAAATTTAAATTTAACTGTTTTAATTTAAATTCGTTGTTTTTATAGGATTAACTGAAATAATATAGCTGAATAAATATGAATCAAAACATGACTTTATTGTTCATTAATATGTTACAACGAAAAAAAATTTTTTTTTTTGCTAATTTAGCAAAATTAAAAAAATACTGTTTGTTTTTTTAAAACATAAACAGTAAATATTGCCGATCTAGTATACGCGATGGTGATAAACGTTAGAAAAACTTATTAATTTATCCAAAAAAAAAAAAGGATCCTTAATCTTTCTGAAAAAATACAATGCGAAAAAGTAAACAAAGTATTATATATCCCATCAAAAACATGAATGTGAAAGAATGCCAAGTTCATAAAAGGTTTCGCTAATAAAAGAAGTGAAATCTAACTGCAAACCAAGTTCTTTCGAAGCTCCTTAAATCATAGCTCCTGTCATGCATAATATTCTTCAATTGCTTAAAATGATTTGGTATGTTACTTGTTATTCAATAGAGCGACTTACAAATTTTCTGTTATTCAAATTTCCCTATTTAATTGATCAGAACTTAAAGTTGATCACTTAATTAATTTATCAATGCCTTAACTTCAATGTAGTTATTCGAACACTTGATTGACTAAATCTTTGCCAATCAGATTCTAGATTAAATTATACTCTTACTCAAACATTAAAGTTAGGGGCTGAAAACTTGCCAAGTCGCTCTATTGAATAACAAGTAACATACCAAATCATTTTAAGCAATTGAAGAATATTATGCATGACAGGAGCTATGATTTAAAGAGCTTCGAAAGAACTTGGTTTGAAGTTAGATTTCACTTCTTTTATTAGCGAAACCTTTTATGAACTTGGCATTCTTTCACATTCATGTTTTTGATGGGATATCATTATTTTTTGTCAAATCACTTCTTTTATTAGTGAAACCTTTAACGAACTTGGCATTTTTTCACATTTATGTTTTTGATAGGATATCATTTCTTGTCAAATAAGTCGGTATTTGTTTCCTTTTTGAAATAAATTGGCTTAATATTAAATTAGTTTTATTTAATATTAATTAATGTCACAGCTTTTTTCTGCGTTTATTCACTGTTTCTTTCAGTCAAATTTAAAACTTTTAACATTAGGACTGCTTATGTTCCTTTCAATTCCACTAATAAGGATGTTTCTTTTATGTGATTGGTTACTATGTGATTATCTCGACGACCAAAAAAGTTTGTCTCCAACTTGATGATATATCGCCAAATCGACGACAAAAATTATCCGCCAAAAGTGATGCTAACTTGGTGCTGTTTCTGGTATTTCACCAAATTTCCATAGACTCCCATTGTAATCTGGCAATTTATCCAATAGTGTTGTTAGAGCAAGGACTGCGGCCATCATTTTGACATCTTTTTTTTTTTTAGCATCCGATGCTATTTCTTTCAGACAAGCTAAAAATGTCGTGTCATCAGCCCTGAATTTTCTACTGAATCGATTTTGAAAATTATTTTTTTAAATGAAAGCTATTTATTTGTAGTTGTGCCCATTTTAGCTATTTTTTAATTTATTTCCATTTTTATATTTTATTTTTAATTTTAAATGTTTTTTTCGATATTTCTTCAAAATGGTGGCAACTTAGTTTAGCTTTTCTCTCGATAAAAAAAAAAAAAAATATTTTCCATTATTACTTTCCACAAGTCAGAAACTTTATTTCATCAGTGAACATGTTTTCGCATTTAAAAGAAAAAAAGTTTATTGTTTTCGTAAAATTTAACCACAATAAAATGATTGCATATAATTATGCACTAATTGAGGTAAAAAATATATTTACTGAGAAATAATATTAATAATGTAAATAAAATAACAGAAAATAATTTTTGATAAAAATTAATGTCTAAAGCAAAGTAAGAAATATTTCAAATGAGGAAAATGATGGCATTCAGCAACCAGATAAAATGAATTTACAATATTATTACGGACGCCTTTTTCATATTACTAATAACAGTAACTTTTAAAAAACATTTGAAGAGAAAATGACGTCACTATTTAAAACATCGCATTTTTACTCATAACGATATTACATTTCAATATTTCTTTTCATTATGGACACTGAGATTGAGATTTTACTTTCAGATGACTTCAGTTAGTGAAAATAATGTCATAATAAAAATGAATTTAGGTTTTTTTTTTTATTTATTATTATTATTATAAATCTATTTTTCTGTAGTGCATATAAAATAAAATTTCTGGATTTCGCCGGCACTCAGATTACAATTTTAACTGAAGATGTGCAAATATTTGCATGCAAAATTGTAACTGGAAAACTTGACATTAAGTTTGGAAATATATTTATTATATATTGATTCAATAATGTAATTACTTTTGCTTTTTTTTAAAGCCAAATCGATCGGGTCTTTTAAACATTTCATTCTTCGAATTCGACGAGATTCCAATCATTTTATGGTTAAAATGCATTTCCTTTTTCTCAGAGTCTATAAAAAAGCGTTTAAACTAAAGAAAAAATCCGTTTTTGATGAATCTAGTCAATGAAGAAGTAGCACGTCAAATTGTATCTCTTTATTATTCCGCAATTCCAAAGTCTCAGAGAGAAATTGCTAATCAACTGGGTATTTCACGCCGTTCTGTTTGCTATTATGTTGATAAAACGAGAAAAATGAAGTTAGTTCATTGCATTCTAAATGGGGTCGCCCTTCTAAAAAACCCCTACTGATTTTTGTTTTCTAATCGGAGGCGAAACCGAATTCTGCAATGGCAGAATCTACATTCAACTTCTTTATTATTTGTTTATTTTTTTTATTTTTTATTTTATTTTTTTTTTTTAATCGGTTTGCTAACTTTCCAATATTGTTAATATTGCTATTTAGAACGTTTTTAGAACGCTTTTCGCGCATTTTTACCCCTTTTAAATTTTGTATTTGTTAACAAATGTTCTTAGTGATCATTTATATCTTATAAGTAATAAACATGCCAAATTTGATGTTTCTAGGCCCTTAACATACAGACATCGCATTTTTAGATTTTTTTTTTTTTTTACTTTTTTAATTCTTTTGTATTAATGGCATCGACATAAGATATAACCTATCTTGGAGCAAGGAATGTCACCATCATTTTGATATCATTACTTTTAAGATCGGATGGTTGTTGCTGAGATTGCTTAAAAATCCCAATTTAGAACAGTTTTAGAATGCTTTTCGTGCATTTTCACCCTTTTTGAATTCTTTATTTTTTAGCAAATGCCCTTAGAGATAATTTTTATCTTATAAATAAGTAACATGCCGAATTTTGTGCTTCTACGCTCTTTAGTAAAACAAAAATCTCATTTTTAGAATGTTTTTTGCTTCTTCACCCTCTTATGATTAATGGTATACACATAAAATATAACATACATTTGAACCGGGGTGAATACCATCATTTTGGTACCATTAATTTTGGAATAGGTTTATAGTTTCAGAAATTAGCTCCGATACTCGCCAAAAAAAAAAGACGCCAACTTGGCACTATTTCTGATATTTTGCGAAATTCCCGTATACTCTAAAATGCCAAACTTTATAATTCTAGTCTCTTAACATACAGACATCGCATTTTTTAGAACGTTTTTTGCTCTTTTACCCCCTTTGGGTTATGGCATCGACATAAGATATAGCCTATGTTGGAGCAAGGACTATCATCATCATTTTGATACCATTACTTTTAAGATCGGTTTGTTATTTGCTGAGATTGTTTTAAAATCGCTATTTAGAACGCTTTCAGAATGCTCTTCGCGGATTTCCACCCCTTTTAAATTTGGTATTTTTTAGCAAATGTCATTAGTGATCATTTATAAATAATTAACATGACAAATTTTGTGCTTCTAAGCCCTTCACTAAAACAAAAATCACATTTTTAGAATGTTTTTTGCTTCTGAACCCTCTTTAGCTTAGTGGCACAGACATAAGATATAGTCTATGTTTGAACCGGGGCGAATACCATCATTTTGGTACCATTACTTTTGAAATCGGTTCGGTAGTTTCAGAGATTAGTCCCGATACTTGCCAAAAGTGACGCCAACTTGGCACTATTTCTGGTATTTTGTGAAATTCTCATAAACCGCCATTGTAATCCAATAATTTATCTTCTAACAACCATTAATGTTAAATTAATGGTGATTTCTGATTTTTTCCTAATATTAGATCCAATAACCTACCTCCGCACCAAATTTCAACTTTTTAAATCACCTGGAAGTAGTCAAACATTTCTATGAGTGAGTCAGTGAGTCAGTGGGAAAAACAGTGGTTTTCAGACGTCAATTTCTCGTGAACGGTAAAAGATTTTTTAAAAAAATTATAGGATTCGGAAATTAGAAGATGGTCTTACACGACACAAAAAATTACAATTGTGTAGGTCAAATTGAATTTAAGTTATTGAGGGGTCAAAAGTGGCCCGAAATGGTTCGGGTAATATAACCCACGGCCGGTGTGTCGACTTCTACTTTTTGAACTTGGCTGACACACTGCCGTGTGTCTAGATATGTATACATATAGAACTGCAGGCGGATTTATTAATGGAGTTATAAATAAAGAGGGAGAAAAATATACTGTTGCGATTGAAGTAATTGAAGTGGTTGGCACAAAATGATAGCCATTTGTTTCAATCAGATCTACAGTTTCTGATTGCCGCTGGTGAAAACTTCCACCAAGAAACTCGAATGGAAAATGTTGTCTTATTTTACAGTATTATTCATAGGGAGATTTCGCTCACAAATATGCTTAATTTTTTTTTTTTTTTTTTTCACTGGTTTCAGTTTGGACAGGTTTTATAGTCTTTTCAATGACACTGACAGGGAATTGTCTTGGCTGGTTGTCACAATGTGGCGGAACTATTACTGCCAAAGTAAACTTTTACCAGTAAAGATGAATATCAGATTTTGCCATTATTTTTTACTGAAATTTTCCATTAATGAGGCGTTTAAATAAAGAGAAATTTTCCACATAAATTTACAATGTGGCGGAACTATTACCGACAAAATAAACTTTTACTAGTAATATAGTATCAGTTATACAAAGCAGTTCGAATATCAGTTTTTACTATTATTTTTTACTGAAATTTTCCATTAATGAGGCGTTTAAATAAAGAGAAATTTTCCACATAAATTTACAATGTGGCGGAACTATTACCGACAAAATAAACTTTTACTAGTAATGTGCCCGTAAGACATGGTGACGCCACTGCAATGTCGTTGTGAAGTCACATTGTGACTTTGTGACCATCGATTGTCGATGTGACGTCACGTGCCATCGATCTGAAGTCACAGTGACTAAAATGTGAAGTCGTTATGACCGTTTTAGAGCTTTTTGTGATGTCACATTGTGACCACTTTGTGACGTCACAATGTGACCAATTTGTGAAAAGTGTGTCATTTGTGACTATTTTGACATTTACATTGTGACGATTTTCTAAAATTTTTTAAGAAAGTCACATCTCAGTCACAATGTAACGTCACTGAGTGGTGGCATTTTAGTCACAGATGTGATGTAGCCAAAGTGACTCACAGTGACGTCATTGTGACGTCACTGTGACCATGCATGCTATGAGGGTAGTATCAGTTATACAAAACAGTTCGAATATGTACAAAACAGGAGTAGTTTTTACTATTATTTTTTACTGAAAGTTTCCATTAATGAGGCGTTTAAATAAAGAGAAATTTTCCACATAAATTTACTAGTGGAAGTTTGCCGAGGTGCAAATGAACCCCCGAGAAAGCGATTACAATTGAAGCTTCTGTATTTTAAAATGTTGGTGTTATTTATGACGGTCGATTATCTGCACGAGGGATATAGGCCTTAGGGAGAATGTCCTCCGTGGGGTCTTTCTAAGGGAATCTAACCCGGGTTTGTGCAAGGTTTGAAGAAAACCACGAAAACTCCGAACGGTTAGGGTGACGGGCGCAATTGAGTTCGAACCCAGCACCTCCCGTCAACCAGCTGCAAGAGCAGAACCTCTCAGCCACTGGTGGTGCCACTATTTTAAGGATATGCCAGTTCCTCTTTCTTAATAGTCCGATAGATTTATCTAATGTTCAAGAGTTTTTTTTCCCCGGATTTTATTCCGCATTTTATTTTCGTAAAATGCCATCTAATATGATTGATGTTTGTGGCAATTTCTATAAAATTGATTAGAAGACATAGTAACTGACATTCCTGATGACATCCGGTATTTCAAACATCGCTTCCTGTTCATTAAATGGACAACAACTCCTGTTCTAATAATTCACAGGAATAAAATTAAAACAGATTTCTGATCGTAAAAGATTGCTCTTTCAAATAAAACGCCATCAACAAAATGGTCATTATTAATGTGTTATAATTGTTATTCTAGTATCTTAAATTACATAGCAACGCGATCATGTCATGATGATGAGGCATCCAATAAAACACTCGTTAGAAGAATTCCAGTTCGTTAATTGAGTCAAATAAAGGCTTCTTTAATCGAAGCATTTGTTATTAAGGATTAGACGAAATGGCACTGTGTTTTCAAAGTAAAGACAACACTATATAAATAACAACATCAGTAACTACATAAGTAACAGCATAAGTTTTGATTTATATTGTTTTTCGAAATCAATTGTTGGCATAATCAAATAGTACCTGGAATTTCGTAATAGAACATTACTATGTCTTAAAAATATTTAAATGTACGTTTAAATTTTAATTTGGAAATGCGATGCACTTTATTAATTATGTTTTCATATGTTTTATTTTCATATTTTATAGTTTGCATATCGATGATGGGTAAGTATTACGGTTGCCCCCAACTACTAATTTTAATATTGGCCGTAATGTAACGAAAAACTTTTGACCATCTCTGTAATTAAACTATACATCCGATTTTCACAAAATTTGAAATGACTCGATAAAATTTTGCAATACTTGTATTTAAAATTTCAGAGCATTCGGTAGGTAGTTTTTGGTTTGTTATATGCAGACGGACAAACGGACAAATAGATAGACAGACAGGCAAACGGTCCGAACGACGACTATAGGTGCTACGTATTTACATAATTACGAACGTTGAGAAAAAGTAAACATTTATAGATAGGATTCATTCAAACATTTCAGGATTGGATTTATTCTTTAATTGTGTGCCATTTTAATGTGTTACCATTGTTACTCTACTATCTTAAATTACATTGCAACGCGATCATGTTATTATAATAAAGCATCAAATAAAACACTCGTTAGTTGAATTCCAGTTCGTTAATTGAGTAAAAAAAAAGCCCTCGTTAGTCGAAACATTTGTTAGCAAGGATTAGCCGAAGTAGCACTGTGTTTTCAAAATAAAGACAACACTGTATAAATAACAACATCAGCAACAACATAAGTTTCGATTTATATTATTTTTCGAAATTGATCGACGGGATAATAAAGAAGTACTCGCAGTTCCATAATAGAACATTACTATGCCTTAAAAATATTTAAATATACGTTTAAATTTTATTATGGAATTACGATGTACAATATTAATTATGTTTTCACATGTTTAATTTTCATATTTTAAAGTATGCATATCGATGATGGGTAAGTATTAAGGTAGAAACTAACGACTAGTTTTCTTCTTGGCCGTAATGTAACAGAAAACTTTTGACCGTCTCTGTAATTAAACTATACATTTGATTTTCACAAAATTTGAAATGACTCGATAAAATTTTCCCATGAATATACATTTAAAATTTAAATACATTCGGTTCGAAGGTTTTTGCTCTGTTATATGCATATAGACAGACAGACGACTATAGGTGCTACGTATTTATATAATTACGAACGTTGAGAAAAAGTAAACAAAATATTATGTGTATATATTTATGGAACTTCAATAAGATTTATTCAAACAATTCAGGATCGGATTTATTTATCAACAAACGGCCATTTTAATGTGTTATCATTGTTATTTTAGTATCTTAAATTATATTGCAAAGCGATCATGTTCTGATGATGGGGCATCTAATAAAACACTCTTTAGCTGAATCCTAGTTCGCTAATTGAGTCAGAAAAAAAAGTCTTTGATAGTCAAAACATTTGTTAGTAGGGTACTTATTAACCGAAGTAGTACTGTGTTTTCAAAGTAAAGACAACACTATATAAATAACAACATAAGATAACTTCAATAAACTGTAACTATTTAACTTAATTTTTATTAATTCTAAAATGATTTATAAATTTACTGGAAGTTAATAGTTTTAAACAAGTTACGTAATTGATGTGTGTTATGAAATTGGGAAATGTCAACAGTTAATTAGTTTACAAACTATCCATAATGAGTAATAAATTTTCTAAAATTTTCTTTAAAGAGAACAATAAATGTTTTATAAAATTAAATCATTGGAAACTAATGAGTTTAAACAATTTGTACTAATAACGTGTTAAGTTTTGAGATTATGAATTATGAACAGTCAATTAGTTTATAAACTGAAGATAATGATCAATAAATTTTCTGAAACGAGTTTGAAAGAGCCAATTATGAGATGATGAAAATTAATAACGATATTTTAAAAGTTTAGTGTAGCAAATTTATATATGTGAAAAATTTCCGAAATAAGTAAATTATTTAATTTTAAGCCTAAAATTTTGTATAGCAAAAAGATTATTCTTTACTCACTTTATGCCGATTTGTTAGGAATTTCAAACTATAACGTTTGACCTGTGATAGAAACTTAACACCTAAAGCCCATTCGAATCATCGATTTCAAACTGTTTCATATCAAATCTAATTCGAAATCTATGTATTATCTAGAAAACAAAATAAAAAATTTCTTTTATCAACTGTAGAATAACTTCAAACATTTTGAAGTTCAACAGGTGTAGTTTTTCCCAACAATAGTGTTATACTTAAGTAATTTTGATGAAAGGAATAGCAGAAAAAGTTATCAGTTTTCAATTTAGCGTTTTCTATTCTTGTCTGATCCCCGTTAAAATATTAAATATGAAAACATGCTGAAATTCTAAAATTATTTTATATTACGCCGACCAATTTCGACAAATAATGTAAAACGTCAAACTATTCCTAAAATTATACAAATTTGCATAATTTTTACTTTAAATAACGAAATAACTAACAAATTAGTAAAAGATTAATAATATTACAAATGAAGCGTCAAATTAAAAATCAATTGATAATGTAACAACACATGTAACGTGTTTAGTGTGAAGTGAATGTGACATTTACGATAAGCCATTTATTAACATTTAATCTTACAGTTTCGCGACAGTTTTTTGATCGAACAGATAATCAAGCAATAACAAATTGTGTAAAAGAAGCATCCTTAGAACTCCAAAAATAATAATTATATTAGCTAACAGCTGCATTGGATTAAGTATCTAAATTCCAATTAAAATACATATTTTAATTGAAATTTGAATGAAATACAGAGTAACGAAAAATCGAAGAGTGTGGAAAATAGGATAACAAATATCTCAGCAACTAATTATCGCATCGACTAATTCATTCTTTATTCAAAATTTGTTTTTTTTTTCATTGACTTTTACGTTCACTCCTTAAAATAAAAATATTCGAAAAATTTTATGTACCTTTCTTCAGAATGAATATTTCGGAAGTTCGAAAAGATAGTTCCGGATAATCGCGGTTACTGATATTAAATAGGCTCCTTTCTATTCTTACGTACTAAATATATACCAAATTTCAAGTCTCTATCTCTATTTGTTCGGGAGCTAGAACGTTTACAGACAGAGAGACAGGCAGACACACAGTCAGTCACACGGCAATTTTTAGGTAGATTTCGTATGAAATACTACCTATTGCATTGTCTCCCATGTTGGAATTTCTGAAAAATTTTTGCGGATCTACACGAATCATGACTCCTAGACCCCAAAACTACCATCAGTAAAAAAGTTTATATATATATCTATCTATCTATCTATCTATCTATCTATCTATCTAGATATCTATCTATCTATCTATCGGTGTATATCACTTTCTTCTAGACACGATAACTTCCATAATTATGCTCAGATCTTCATCAAACTTTTACATAAAATCAAAGGGCATAAAATCTCGGTTAAGTTCGTTAATGGGCAAAATCGGACCAAGGAGGTGAAAGTTAGGAGGGTTTTTGTGAAAACAGAAAAAACGCGATAACTTTTTAATTAAAATAGATATCGAATCAGTTTAAAGTTTATATTACTTCTAAAAAATGAGGAAAAAGTTTATGCGTGACAGATTTTTGATAAAGTTAAAAGTGGGCTCAAGGGGCGAAAAAAACATGGTTTTTGGGAGAAAAAAAATCATAACTTCGTCAATTCTCAAGATATCAAATCCAACTAAATTTTATATACATGTACTCAATATTATCTAAAACTTTTGTATTTACAAGTTTTTGATAGGACCAATTTTTACCGATGAAAAAAATTAAAAACGAAAAGAAAAAGGGGGGAGGAAAAAGAAAAAAAACCATAACTTACTCAATTCTTAAGCAATTAAATCTAATTAAATTTATTTTACATCTTCACAATAATATCTACAATTTTTATATTGACAAGTTTTTCATAGAACCAATTCTTATAGCAAAAATAAATTAAACAAAAATAGGAGTTGGAGAAAAAACCTCAAATCCAAACTGCTTATATTCTGACTCATTTTAAAATTCATTTTTGATTTTAAACGCATCCAAATGACAGATCCTATTATTTAGCAACTATATAATGCGACGTATTGGCCAATTTTTTGATAAAGGCAGAATATATTTTTAAAAAGGCTGCCAAAAAAGGTATTTTGAACAGATTTCCCGAAGTTTTCATCATTAAAAAATTCATTAAGTATAACAAATTGCGTTTTTTATGCGTCATTTTTAAATTCATTTTTGTTCTCAAACCCATCCAATTTACAGGTCCTATTATTTAGGAACTATATAACTTGACGTATTGGGCGGTTTTTTGATAAAGGCAGAATATATATTTTAAAAGGCTGCCAAAAAGGGTATTTTGAACAGAATTTCACGAAGTTATCGTGATTAAAATTTGCGGAAATTTAAGAAATTGCGTTTTTACCGAGTCATTTTTAAATCTTTTTTTGTTCTCAAACGCATCCAATTTACAGGTTCTCTTATTTAGGAACTATATAATGTGACGGAGTGGCCAGTTTTTTGATAAAGGCAGAATATATTTAAAAAAAGGCTGCCAAAATGGGCACTTCGCACAAAATTTCCCAAAGCGACATGATTAATGAACTGTGGGTATTCAAATAACAAATTGGTTATTTTATGACTCATTTTTAAATCCAATTTTGCTCTGACACACATTCAATTGACAGTTTTTTGTTACTTAGGAACTATATAATGTACGTATTCGTCGATTTTTTGATAAAGGGTGAATATATATATTTTAAAAGCTGTCAAAGTAAGCACTTCGCAAAAAAATTTCCCAAAGCGATCATGATAAAAGAATTGAGGTTGTATTCAAATAACAAATTGTTTATTTTATGACTCATTTTTAAATTCAATTTTGCTCTCAAACGCATTCAATTGACAGTTATTTGTTATTTAGGAACTGTGTAATGTGCCGTATTGGTCAGAGTTTTGATAAAGACTAAATATATATTTAAAAAAAATCTGTCAAAGTAGGCACTTCGCACAAAATTTCTCAAAGCGATCTTGATTAAAGAATTGTGGATGTATTAAAATAATAAATTGGTTATTTTATGACTCATTTTTAAATTCAATTTTGCTGTCAAACGAATTTAATTAACAGTTTTTTGTTATTTAGGAACTATATAATGAGCATATTGTTCAATTTTTTAAATAAAGTAAGAATATAATTCAAAATATATTGCCAAAATGGGCATTTGAGTAAAAATAGGCTTTTTTTTTTTTTTTTTTTGAGATGAAAACTTTTCGAAATCTACCTCCGCCTATAGGCCATGCCGAAAGGGATTTTTTAAAATAAATATATGTTTTCCGGAATGTCTAGTATCTAAAAGGTGTAAATTTGTCAATTTTTTTTTCGATTCTCAAAACGAATGCAAGATTTACCCTATACGTTACGATGGATAAGCAATAATCCCTTTTTTTTTTTTTCCAAAATTTACATTATTACTATAATTACACACACATAAATCCATTGTCATATGTAAAACAGATAAAAAAAAGTATGTACCCAAAAATGTACCCAATGTAAATACCCAATAAAAATATTTTTAAAGTAATTCACTCGACACAATAAATCATTTTTCTAACGTTTTATTAATACTTAAGAAGCATGGGTGCATGTTTAGATCTCTAAATAAATTTGAATCTTAAAAATATAGTGTTTGCTCTTAAAAAAGCAAGTAATCAAATAATTGTACTTAGCAGAGACTAAATGAAATGAAAAAGTATGTTTATTTAAGTTAATGTTAATAATTGATCAGAATAAAATGTGAAATTTTACTGAACAAAGATAAAATTAGTATTTGATTAATGATGTTTGAATATTTAATGTTTAAATACTTGAATATTATTTAACTCTTATTTGCATCAATATAATTTTTTACACTTCGAACGTTACTTCTCAGCACAATATATGTTTTTTAATTAAGCAGTTCAAATATAAATAAGTTAAAACGAAAAGGTTTAAAGCGCTAAAATAAATGTTTGTTTTCACAAGATATATGCGTTAAATATTTGTCGAAATTTAAGTATTCAGTCTTCAATTGACATCTTTATTTTATGAATAAATAATTTTAAGAAGGTAAAAAAAATGTAAAGAATCTAGTAATTCGTAAAATTACGGTTTACTTTTTACTTATAAAAAATGAAAGCATCACAAATCATCTTAAAAGCACACGAAATTTATTTCATTATTTATTATTAAATGCGTTTCAAATTATTGTATATGAAATCAGAAAAAGACATTTTTGAATAAATCAGGTATAAATAATTCGACCTCTGCATTTATTTAACAATAAAATAAAATTTAATAAGAATGATTAATAATTAATAATTATTGATAATGAAAATATCATTGTCTTGGATTGACAAGATTCTAACTGACATAATTGGATAAAAGAGATTACGTCATCTACCGAGTGTTCATAGTCTCCTAAATACTATGTGCTGGTAAGAAAAAAAAAAAAATAAAATTGGTGGTTGTTGAATGTGACTTTTTCTATTAGAACTAATATTTTCAAATAGTATGTGGGATAAATATCTATAGAGCCACACTAAAATACAAACATAGTCAATTTTTAGATTGAAAACACTGTTTTCTTAAATCAAATAGAATTAGACTGCTATGAAACTTCTTAATTTAGGAAATGCTACACTGCACTTAACGGTAATCTAGTCCTTATATCAACACTCAATAATACAATAAATGCAAGATTACTAATTATAAAACTTACATACAAAAGATTAACTGTAATAAAGATTAGCCCACATTTTCAATAACTATATTAATTTCACTGAAACTATCAACCAGTTCCATTTAATGAAAATTAAGTTTCATTCTTACCAATATTGGCAACTCCTACTCTGCTAAATTCTATACTTTCGATTCTTTAGAGCACATGGTACACTTTACTTTAAAATCAATAGACTGGTCTCGACACAAGATTCGACAGTACCAACTGTCAATCCTGCTTCAGTGCTCATCAGATTCACAATCGTAACCCAGTTTACATAAAACTATAGCTGAAACCACTAACCACGTTATTTCGAGAGCGACAAACATACTTCAGAAAATTAATTTAAAGAGAATTGAAGAGAAGACGTTACTTTACGCACCTCAGGTTAATATCGACAGAACGTTCTCACTCAAAAAAGGAGACTCCTTTTTTGTTTGAAATTTAAAATATGTAATTATTGCATAATTTTGTCGAGTCATTTCAAATTTTATAAAAATCGATGCTATGCTTTATTTTTCTGGAAGTATTAACTTGTAGAGATAGAAGAAAGTTTCGGGATTGCCGCATCGGACTAATTTTAATTTAATCTTGGCTATGCACAAAATTATAATCAACTATAAAAAAAGAGTTATTTATTTGTTTGGAGGGGTTTTATTTGAGACTTATAGCAGAAGAGTTGTTGTCTCAAATGATCCAATTTATGAGAAAAAATCAACCAAGACCGAAAAAGAGATTAAAAACGATCAATACTATGCAAGAATTTAAGAGTTGATAACCGAAAAGACTCAGAATTTCAAAATTCTTTAGAGAACTCAATGAAAGAAAGAAAACAATTTCCATTTAGCATTGAAGTGTCCCAACACAGGTTATGATGCGATTGGTATTTTTTAAAAAAGAGTTGCCTTCTAAAATGAGTGATACAAAAGCATATTTTCCGAATTTAGTAGAATTAAGTATGGTTGTAGTTGAATTTTATTGGCCCTTCTAAATATAAAACATAAATACATGTTTAAATTTTCAATTAATAATTACTAAAAAAGTAGTGAAACAATTTCGATGAAACGGAAGTGGTACCAATTCGAAAGCACCCTCTTTCATTTAAAACAAAAATTACAGAAATCGGTTGCATAATTTCGGTATAATCGATAAACATACATAAAAAAATACACACGCGACGAATTGATTACATCCTTTCCTTTTTTGAAGTCGGTTAAAAAAAGAGGTTAGTAGTTATTTCCGATTTTCTTTGTAATTATAATCGGTCCTAGAAATTTCGTATCTGCAAATTAAAATTAAAATACAGCTGCCTAATTTTACAACATGCTATCATTATCATGAAATTTTATAAAGAATACTACACAACTCGCTTACAAACATATTATTTTAAAAACTTTCTTTTCTTTCTTTTTTTTAAAAAAATTCTGAACAGAAATAAACCAAATGTATTTATAAAGCTATCTTCCATGAACAGAACAATACATTTAATTACCAACGATCGTAAAAACAAAGCCGTTATTGTAAATCCACTTTTATGACTTATATCTTTTAATGACTTATTCTTCGTTATTTCTGCATCATGCTTTTGTTTCACAAAAAACAAGATAAGATTATTTTTTACTATTTTATCTTTTGTCTTTAAGAACTGCCTTTATTAGAAAATGCAAAAGAACTACATATGCATGAAAACTGATTATTAGTCAATGATTTTGTTTCGCTAAGTGCTATAAAAAATAGTTCTCAGTGTTAATGACGTTTACTTATTAATAAAAATACATCCAAAATACTTATATGAGTATTCAGTTAATCAAGAGCGAAAAATGATGCGTTAGGAATAAATTATGAAACAATTTCCGGCATATTATTATGGAATTTAATTTTTTTTACATAATGAAATCGATAATAGTGCGTCTTGTAAGCGAATTTTTTTTTATGCGTCTTTGTAAATGAATGAAGAATATTGCCCAATATATAATCTGCATAAAAGTTATGTGGCAATGGCCCTCTGTGATTTTCTTTAATTTCATTATGTTTGGAGTGCATAAAATCACTAAGATGTACCCCAAAGGATTTTTTTCCTTAGATGCTAATTGATAGGAATTCCTTTGTGAGTTCCCGTAAAAGAACAATAAGTTCTACTTGTGAGTTGTACACATGTAATAATATCAATCTTTTAATAATTTTGGACCTCCTCCCCAGTACGATATCATACGTTATCATTACAGATCGAAGAAAATTCGATTTCTTTTTCGTTTTCGGCCCAAAATCTGAGTTTCTCCTAAAATTCGTTTTCGAATAATTTGTTTTCGACGAAAATGCTGCTGAAATTTGGCAGAACCTAAACTATTCGTATTGCAAAAATCTTGTTTCTTCCTTCGGAAAATTTTTACCATTACTCTTTGAACTGTATCGCCTCAAAAAGACGCTCTTTATTAATTATGATGAACTTCACTGTTTACAATAATCAATCGTCATTGAATAACAATCAATTTCATATTGTATTCGTATTGAACAATCAATTTCATAGTCTGTGCATTAAGTAATAAACCGGGAGGCGGCAGCACAAGACAATCACGTCATCGAGTTTACGGATGAAAATCTAGGATTAGTTAAATCTCGATTAGCATAATAAAATGCAATCCATCTGCCAGGTCATATCTTTTAGGTAAACACCTAAAAACCCAATTTTAACAGTTCACTCGTAGGTTTACCATTGTGCTTTCCTACACCCAAAAGTATGGAAACATGGGGGATTGGGAGCAGGAAAACATAATGGTAAATCTTTTTCATCCGTGAACTCGATGAGGTGATTGTCGGTGCTGCCACCTCCTGGTCTGTAATGAGACTGAATTTTTCACGTCAAGCAGAAAATCGAATGGACGTCGCTTGCAAATGATACGTGTGGTGTGGTCTGCCAATTACTGGTTCAATCAGAAGTCAGTTTGAGTCTTTGCAGCACACGGATCACTCATGAAACAGACACGTGTTTGAACGCGGCGTTAGGTTTTCAGAATGAAGGAAATTGTCGAGCAGCGATACGAAAAAATATTTTGTGTGAAACTAAACAAATTGGCTACTGATAAACTTCCCATGTTACAAAAAGTCTCGAGGAAAGGTTCTTTGTCTAAATCTCAAATGTTTATGTGACACAAAGCGTTCAAAGAGAGAAGAGAGGACATCGATAACCAACAAGCTGGACGCCCATCAAATTCTCGTGCTTTTCGTCTCTGATCGTCAGATGAGTGTCCGAATGTTTATGAAGGCGTTGGGACATAAAAAATTGATTGTGCATCTATTTGTCAAAGAATAATTTCGAAAACAGAAAATTTGTGACAAACTGATTCTTCAAACTGACTCGGTTCCTGGCAAAACACACCATCTCAACGCTTCCCGAACCACCGTACAGCATCAATCTGTCATTGCCTGACATTTTTATATTTGTTCTGTTAAAATCCGGCTTAAAAGGTCTTTTTTTGCGAAGTGACCCCAAAATTACCTACCCACTGATGGACATTCTCGAACATTTGACCTAAGTTAAAGGTCTTCTCGTATCCCAAAACGGTAGAATACAAAATTTTGTGGAAATCTTTAGAGTTGATTTTTAGATAAAATTTACACAATTTGCTCATATTGTATTACACAAGATGTCCCAAACAGATCTTAACATTTTGAAAATTTTATTGAGAAAAAAAAGCATTGACCTACAGCAAAACTTGTTAGTACAATAGGTAGAAAAACTGAACAAGTTTTTTCTGCTACCTGAGACCCTTTCATAGCATAAAGAATATCAAGCGATATTCCAATTCAGTTTACGAACATTTTAGCATTCAAACATCAACAGTACCTACAGCTGTTAGGATATTTCATTTCAGTTCCGCGAATTAATTTGTAGGACTCATAGGAAATGTTTCACGTAATCATTCCAGACATTCTTCACTAACGATAGGGTGACCATTTTGAATAACTAGATTCCTTACTAACCATTTGCCTGTTCTGAAGCTCCCCAACATATAGTACCTCGAGGAACGTACTGAAGAAAAAAAAAACCTTTTTGAGTTTTTCTATCCATTGTTGTAATTAGTTTTGATGCAAGCCTATTCTTTTTTTAAAATAAAATTGTAAAATTGCACAGATTTTTTGGGACAATCTATATGATAAAATTTGAGTAAAACTACCGGCTTTTCTAATTTTATAATATTTCGATAAGTACTAATGAATCTAGTGGAAATAAACATTTTCAGAGACAAAATGTGTGAAAGGTAAAATTATTTCTTTGTTTGTGAGATTTAATCGTTTCTTTATGAAAACAAAATATATATTCGATTTCGTAATCGAATTCTAATCACTTTCGAATATTTAAAGTTTTCTGTAGAATATTTTTTTTTCAGTAATACAGTACATTCCTTTTTCATTACCTTTTGTGGTTGCTATTTTTAATTCATTTTCGTCGTAATATTACATTTTGTTAGTGAATAAGATAGTATGTTATACCATTTCATTGCGACATTTCAAAAATTAATCCTCTAATGGCTTGTTATAATTTTTTCTTTGCTATGAAAGATGAATTATTTATGTTTTAATTTAATTATTCAACATGAAATTAGAGACGTTTCATAAAGTTATTTTAAATTCTGGTCATTAACTTGAATAAAGACTTACTCACGGGAAATAAAATAGCTAAATTGTGTTTAGCTATGAAAAATAATTAAAAGTTGAAACTTTGTTTTCCATAGATATAAAAGGATAATTTAATTCTATTAATAATATAATTTTAGATAGTTATGATAATCGATCGAAGCAGGAATATACAGATATACATATAGATCGATCGATATAATTATTTTTTTTAAACTGTACTTTTATTTTATTTTTTAAATATTTCTTAGTAAATTTCGAACAATTTTTATTAAGAAATAAAATACGAAGAGGACACAAATTAGATTGGCACTTTTTTGTAACTGAGTAATTTTTAAAATATTAATTGTAAAATATCATTTCAGAGGTAGTTTACCACTATTGTATTCTATATATACGAATACACGTCTTACTTCGTAATGGACTAGCATTTGTTTTATAAAGGCAGTCTAGTTTTTTGATTGTGAGCGTTTTGACGATACTAATCTGCGTGCACAAAAGTGAAACCTGTACCTCCTTTTATTTCAACTTTCAAAAGTATGTTTATGGTTCTAGTAATTTGCGAGTAGGAATTTTCATGATGAGTTTATGCAAATTTGGTTATGTTGATTGATATGCGTAATGCAAAACTGAGTCTTGCCGTGAGGAATGTGAAACCCAAGATCTCGCAATCGCTAAGTTTCTTTTATCCGCAATACACATGGTCAGAAACCACATGATTTTTTCGTTGTTAACACCATCTAATGTGAGAAATTGAAATATTTTATAATATTTCTTATGAATTTGTTTATGAAGTATTACCAGTAGTATGTACCAGGTGGCGTTACTTACGCGATAAAGTCATATAATAAGTTGGCAACTATCAGGACATTTTCACCCATAGACTTTCTCTTGATTGCGAGGCCTGTTATTATGATATGGTGGCCTTGGTGAAACCAATCAACTGTAGTGGAAATAATCGCGGAGACCAGCTTAGAGAAAGTTGCCTGTCGGAAAGAAGTTGAGTTTACTTATTGTGAGTAAAGCTGATAAAAGAACCACAGGTTGTTAGCCAAATGACATTTAGTTAGGTTGGTATTTTGTGAACTAGTGCTTACTTTACAGCGAGATTATTGCTTAGTCTTGAAGATGTCAGTGATCTTCAGCCGACTAATTGACATTCGACACGACGACAAGTTTACATTTTACTAAGTCTGTATTTTTAGGCTTCAATTTTGACAAGTGATGTTAATAGTTCATATAATGCTACAAACGGAAGCTCTGCCCATCATTTCACAACTTTTGTCCCCAGAGTTGTTTTTCCATGGCCGCTACGATCTTTTAAATTTTAGTGTAGAGCAGTGGTTCTCAAACTTTTATTGGCCGCGATCCACCAAATCCTCTTGAAGTCACTATGATGCTCTTCTCATAATCTCTAAGTAATGTCTATATTATTTACAAAAGTGTACTCTAATCACAGAATGGAAGTGTAGTAGAGCCAGAGCCTGATTAAAAGGAGGGGGAGAAGGGGGCACGTGCCTTGTGGCTAAATTATCAAAGGGCCCTAGAATTGCATTTTGTAGACTCTCTGAAAAAAAATTAATATAGATTTCCATTTGTAGTTCATAGAAAAATAAATGTATTTTTCCCATTCATGCAAACTAAACTATCTCAATTTAGAAATATTATCTCTCGATCAAGAAGCAAACTTAGTCCTTTCATTATCATATTTGCCTGAAGACGGCCGCAGAAGACGGCGCGAAACGTTGATATTTTTTATTTTATTTTAATTGTTTTAGATCATATTAAAATTCTTGTTTTGTGCACCCTTGAGCAATGTGTTGTATTTTTAATAAATACATTCTTAGTAATTAAATTTTATGGTGCAATTGTCGAGTATATATTTATCTCAATTTCTTCACTAATCACAGTGAATTGTAACGTAAACTTTGAAATTCAAAGAACAATGGATATTGCATTTTAAATGTTTACTTTCAAACTTATAGGTTTAGAGATTTACTCATAGTAAATACCATTTAGTACAGATAATTTACTTTCCTATGTGCTTTTACATGTGTTTATAATATATTCTTTTAAGCTATTGCATAGCTTTTATCACGGGCTTTGAGCGCGGCGACCGAATCCAAAAATTCCGTAACGCGAAAAATCCTAACACATCGGTAACGAAAAAACCTAACACTCGGCTAACGTCGTTTCACTTCGGCAGACTTCGGCATGGTATCCTTCGGTAGACTTCGGCAGACATTGACGCGGTATTTTTCAGATATTTAGAGGATATCAAGTCTCAAACTTATATATCCTATTTCAGTTACTATAAATGTATAGTTTCAATAATAAAAATTCCTGATAGAATGTGTATAGAAAAGAATCGTTTCATGATAAAACAAGGTAGGATAATGTGATTGGGGTGATTGGAGACCCGCCCAATGGTGAGGATCGAAAAATTTGAAATGCTTATAACTCGCTATCTAATTTTCGTAGCGCGGCCAAATTTTGTTTGGTAATTTATTATGAGACAGTGTTAATTTTTGGTGAAAGTGGACCCCCCCCCCCTCCCATGGTGAGGGTCGAAAATTTTAAAATGCTTATAACTCGCGATCTAATTTTCGTAGCGCGGCCAAATTTTGTTTGGTAATTTATTATGAGAGAGTGTTAATTTTTGGTGACAGGAGACCCCCCCACGGTGAGGATCGAAAAATTTAAAATGTTTATAACTCGCGATCAATTTTCGTAGCGCGGCCAAATTTTGTTTGGTAATTTATTATGAGACAATGTTACTTTTGGTGACAGGAGACCCCCCACGGTGAGGGTCGAAAAAGTTAAAATGTTTATAACTCGCGATCTAATTTTCGTAGCGCGGCCAAAATTTGTTTGATGATTTATTATGAGACAGTGTTAATTTTTGGTGAAAGGAGACCCCCCACGGTGAGAGTCGAAAAATTTAAAATGCTTATAACTCGCGATCAATTTTCGTAGCGCGGCCAAATTTTGTTTGGTAATTTATTATGAGACAGTGTTAATTTTTGGTGACAGGAAATCCCCCATGGGGAGGGTCGAAAATTTTAAAATGCTCATGACTCGCGATCTAATTTTCGTAGTGTGGCCAAATTTTGTTTGGTAATTTACTATGAAATAATGTTACTTTTGGTGACAGGAGACCCCCACGGTGAGGGTCAAAAATTTAAAATGCTTATAACTCGCGATCTAATTTTCGTAGCGTGGCCAAATTTTGTTTGGTAATTTATTATGAGACAATGTTACTTTTGGTGACAGGAGACCCCCCCACGGTGAGGGTCGAAAAATTTAAAGTGCTTATAACTCGCGATCTAATTTTCGTAGTGCGGCCGAATTTTGTTTGGTAATTTACTATGAGATAGTGTTACTTTTGGTGACAGGAGACCCCCCACGGTGAGGGTCAAAAATTTAAAATGCTTATAACTCGCGATCTAATTTTCGTAGCGCGGCCAAATTTTGTTTGGTAATTTATTATCAGACAGTGTTACTTTTGGTGACAGGAGATCCCCCATGGTGAGGGTCAAAAATTTTAAATGCTTATAACTCGCGATCTTATTTTCGTAGCGCGGCCCAATTTTGTTTGGTAATTTATTATCAAACAATTTTACTTTGGGTGACAGGAGATCCCCCATGGTGAGGGTCGAAAAATTTAAAATGCTTATAACTCGCGATCTAATTTTCGCAACGGGGCCAAATTTTGTTTGGTAATTTATTATCAGACAATGTTACTTTGGGTGACAGAAGATCCCCCATGGTGAGGGTCGAAAAATTTAAAATGCTTATAACTCGCGGTCTAATTTTCGCAGCGCGGCCAAATTTTGTTTGGTAATTTATTATGAGACAGTGTTACTTTTGGCGACAGGAGACCCCCCCACGGTGAGGATCGAAAAATTTAAAGTGCTTATAACTCGCGATCTAATTTTCGTAGTGCGGCCAAATTTTGTTTGGTAATTTATTATGAAACAGTGTTACTTTTGGTGACAGGAGATCCCCCATGGTGAGGGTCGAAAAATTTAAAGTGCTTATAACTCGCGATCTAATTTTCGTAGCACGGTCAAATTTTGTTTGGTAATTTATTATGAGACAGTGTTAATTTTTAGTGACAGGAGATCCCCCATGGAGAGGGTCGAAAATTTTAAAATGCTTATAACTCGCGATCTAATTTTCGTAGTGCGGCCAAATTTTGTTTGGTAATTTGTTATGAGACAGTGTTACTTTTGGTGACAGGAGACCCCCCCCCCCACGGTGAGGGTCGAAAATTTTAAAATGCTTATAACTCGCGATCTAATTTTTGTAGCGCGGCCAAATTTTGTTGGTAAATTATTATTAGACAGTGTTACTTTTGGTGACAGGAGATCGCCCATGGTGAGGGTCGAAAAATTTAAAATGTTTATAACTCGCGATCTAATTTTCGTAGTGCGGCCAAATTTTGTTTGATAATTTATTATGAGACAGTGTTAATTTTTGGTGACAGGAGACCCTCACGGTGAGGTTCGGAAAATTTAAAATACTTATAACTCGCGATCTAATTTTCGTAGCGCGGACAAATTTTGTTTGTAATTTATTAAGGTATTGCATAGCTTTTATCGCGGGCTTTGAGCACGGCGAAAGAGTCTAAAAATTCCGTAACGAGAAAAAAATTCCTAACACTCCGGCTAACGTCGCTTCAGTTTGGCAGACTTCGGCACGGTATCCTCCGGTAGACTTCGGCAGACATTGACGCGGTATTTTTCAGATATTTTGAGAATATCAAGTCTTAAACTTATGTTTTTTATTTCAGCTACCATAAACGTATAGTTTCAATGATAAAAATTCCTGATTAACCTACATGTATTGTAAGATAGTAAAAATATTTTAAACGATATTAACTTCTCATTTGTTCAACACAAGAAAAAAAAATTGTTATCGGTCATCACGCTCAAAATGTTTAACTTGAATTAATATCAAAGACAAAAAAAAAAAAAAAAAAAAAAAAAAAAAAAAAAAAAAAAGCAAAAACTGCATAAATAAAAAATAAATAAATAATTATAATTGCATAAGTTGATAAAAAATGCTATGCAATAGCTTTACCGCGGCAGTCCCCGAGTGCCACATGTCTTTTTTTTTATCTAAAGCTATTATAAATTGCAAGTAAAAGTCTTAGTGAAGATTATAAAGCATGAATATTCTTGAGAAAGGAGGTGTGATATGGCCTATGTGCACCGGGTCCAACGTAGAGTTAATCGGGTTCAGAATAGAACCCAAACTATAACTATTCATTTTACATTTTTTCACTTATGAAAGAGGTCAATCTTCTGTCACAAATGCGTCTTTAACATATTTTTATAAATACAATGAGATTATAAATAAATCTTTGCCTTTGTGACAAAAATAGTTTTTTGCACTTTTCCAACTTATTTCAATGTTAAAAAAAAAGATATGATCTGTATTTTTATATTTATGAAATATCTTGAAAATAGACTTACATTTAACGATAAAAATGATACATTCACGCATTTTATGTTTCATTTTTCTTATTAAACTTTAGTGAAATAAGTTTTGACATTAAATTTTCTTTCTATGTATAATAGAATACACAAGAAGCATTTCAAGATTCTCATCTTTATTAAATTTAAGTAGCCGTCATTTTCCACCATAACACTTTTTTCTGACTTTTCTTTTCCAATAGGATCAATTGTCTTCCATGTATTATCTGATTTTTAAATTTAAAAGGTATATGTGTGATCCATGGAACTATTAAGAAAGAGGAATTGATACATCCTTAAAATATTGAAGCTTCAACTGTAACCACTTTCGTAGAGGGTTCATTGCCTCAGAAGTAAACTCCCACCAGTAAATTTATGTAGAAAATTTCATTTTATTTAAGCGGATCAAAAAGTGAAAATTTAGATAAAAAATAGCGGCAAAAACTAATATTCATTTTTACGGGTAAGAGTTTAATTTAGCGGGAATGAAATGGAGAATAGCGGGAATGTGGGGGAATTATTTAATCATTTCCGGCAGCATTTTCAGAAAGAATCACGTTTTGAGCACCAGCCTTGGCGAGTTGGCGAAAGCAAGAACGTTCAGCTAGCTGCATCGCCAAACACAAAATAAACTAAGTTCAAATGTGTTATAAAACATATGATTAATAGAATTATATTTATTACAAGAGAATCTTTACTACTGTTTTTAATTAAATTCTCAATTTCTTCGAAAGAAAATAATATTTTTGAATTGAGGGAAAAAAAAAACATGTTTAGATGTTCTGTGAAATTTAAAGCATTTTAATCTGAAAAAGCTCTTTGTTTTAAACTATGTTTTAATCGTAAACAACGGTGAATAACATTTCCTCATATTATAGTTTTTGCTTGATAAAATTTACGGAAAAACAAATGAACAATAAGCGCGATCTCTTTGCAGAAGGAAGGGTTACTATTCGCTAGGTGTTTGACGTCACAAAAAAGAAAGGGTTCGTAACATTGACTTCATCTCCGCTCCAATCGTTGTTCTGGCGATAAGGTGCTCAAAACGTGATTCTTTCTGAAAATGCTTTCCGGCACGGGCAAAATCTGTTAGCAAAATGAGAAATTATCGATTGATCTTGGAATTCACAAACGAATTTTTTAAATATTTTAAATTCCTTAATTTAAGTTTTTATTAAAAAAGCAAAATTTTACTAAAATATTATTGATGCCGTTTGCAAATTTCGAATTAAAATTAGGTATCTCAAACTGGGCACAGTGTGCCGGAAAGGGAAAAATTATCTCGAAGAAAAAAATTCCGCCACATTGTAACAACCACGACATCCTCCTGTCAGTGTCGGTGAAAAAAGTGTAATACCTGAGCAATCTGATACCAGTAAAAAAATATAGAATTTTATACCATATTAGGGTGAGAAAATTTCCATCAGTAAGGCTCTAAAACAACACGAAATTTTCTGCTTAACTCTTAACTGCTGTGACAAAAATTGTCACTTAACTACTGTGAGCGGTCTGTCAAACCGCTTAATTGAAAGATGAATAAAATGTTACATTAAATTACAGAATACTATTTAGGTATTAAACTTTATATACCAGACTATCTATATTAATAAAAGAACAAAACGCTCTGTCTGTGTGTGTGTGTGTGTGTGTGTGTGTGTGTGTCTGCGATGGCTAGCAAAATCTATGGGACGTACGAAGCTCAAAATTTTTATGAGAGTAGCCCAATATCTCTCCTGATGCACCTGAGGCTCAGAATTTCAAAATTCTATTTATTAACTGAGTAATTAATTAAATTCCAAAGATCACTCTCATAAAAAATATCCTTTTTTCTTCTTTTTTTCTCTTCATTTAGTTATGGTTGGTTGGTTGCATAAAATTTTCGCATAAATAATTAAAAAAGCTGGAACAGACCTTTAAAAGTCATAGACTGGCAAACTGTCAGTTTAAATGATGATTTTTTATCACAGCGATTGTAAACCATGGAGAAAAAAGATAGGTGGTGGTGAAGTAAACCGAAAAAAGGGTTGCAATATTAAACCATTTATCGCTCAAATTTTAATGTCCCAAACAAAAGCATGTGGAAGGGATTTTATATTAATAAGACGAATTAAAAGAAAGAATTACAGCTGAAGCATATTCTACGAAGAAATAGTAATTTTTTAAAATGTTTTTTTTCTATTATATTATTTATTTAAAAAAATGTTTGCTTTTAAAATAATTGAAATTGATAAATTCGAAATAATTAAATGTCAAAATAAAATTAAATAAAATATTGAAAACATTTGATTTGAACTAAAAATTGTATTACTAAAAGTTTTCTTTTTTTTTCAGATCTTTTTAATACTTTATAACGTAGATGAAAAAATGTTTATGATTTAACAACATATTAATAACTCTATGTCAATATATAAAATATATTTATGAAAACATTCTTTTAAAATCATGCGCGAAAACTTAAATAACAAATATTAGTCTAAAATCTAGATTTCAGAGTGCAGACGATTTTAAGACATTAACGAAAGAATGTTAACTTTTCAAGCAAAATCTTAAATGATGCTTCTGTATTGATATTTCAAAGTGACGACTAGGTTACATTTGTGTTATATTTAAGTTACGGTAGGGTACTGTTAAGTCGCAGTTAGGTTACAGACAGATTATGGTTACGGTACAAAAGTTTACGGATAGGAATTTGTCCACAGAGTCAACATTACACATACTTTGATTAAAAATATACACTTTTGTTAAATGGCACTGAAATTATAATACTACATACCAATCTTTTATCATCGCGTATCGATTTCATTCACGGTATAGTCGGATTTAAGAGTGATATAATTAGTTTGAAATTCAAAATATCTCATTTGAGATTTCTATGCGAAAAAAAAAATTATTAATTACGTGATTTAACAGTGATTTTTGCGGGTAAATATCAACACTTTAACACGAAACTAACGCAATCGTTGGATACATGTTCCCTCCCGTGTTTCTCATTGCTCATTTTAAATATTTTTAGAGCTTAATATTAGTTGTTGTTTTTAAAACCGATTTTTCACAAAGTCAGCTGCGACGGATTTCAGACAATGCATTTCTGCATGCTTTCAATTAATGACAAAATCATACAAATTTCAAGTTCGTTTAATATTGTTAATACGGATCCGGGCAACGCCGGGCGGGTCAGCTAGTT
Source organism: Maratus speculifer (assembly GCA_964019185.1). NCBI lineage: Eukaryota > Metazoa > Arthropoda > Arachnida > Araneae > Salticidae > Maratus > Maratus speculifer. The sequence continues at coordinate 32,496,442 of OZ025291.1, read as the reverse complement.
ATAAATAAAATTCAGCTATTCAAGTCTCTAGAAGTAGCAATAAGGCTTCACAGGAAATAAAATCTGACCAGTATCTATAGTTAAACTGCGAAACTTGGAAAACTCAGTGGTGTCTGAGACCGCTAACAGTAGTTATGGCTTAAGCTTTCTGTTGGAAATTTTTATATGCGGTAATCAGAAACTTTGGATCCGATTAAAATAAACAGCAGCCATCTTATGACAACCTCATCAGCTACTTCATTCTCAACTGATAGACAATGCACTATATGTCTCCTCCTTTTTATTCATAACTATATTATGTCATCATGTAAATTTATTTACTCTGCAGGATGCTTCACTAGAGCCATAGATATTTACTATTCATCCATTTCTTTTTCTAATGCCATTTGAGGTTTATAAGTTTTATAAAGTAGACAGTGCCTTGTTCAGGTATTTCAAATATGTTTTAGGTTAAGTATCTTGTTCAGGTATTTCAAATATGTTTTAGGTTAAGTATCTTGTTCAGGTATTTCAAATATGTTTTAGGTTAAGTATCTTTAAGATAATCCAAATTATACATACTATTATGTATTAAAATATCAAATAAAGCCTTTGAGCAAAAATATTTAAAGATAGAAAACCAACGATTATAAGTGCACAAATAATGTATGAAAAGGTAGCAAACAATTGTTTCGAATCTACTATCGAGATTCTTCGCCAGTGCAAAACTCAGCGCGCTAGAGGTGAGTCAATTTTGCTTTTTATAGCTCGCTGAGTTTTGCTCTGATGAAGAATCTCGATAGTAGATTCGAAACAAATGTTTGCTACCTTTTCATACATTATTTGTGCATTTATAATCGTTGGTTTTCTATCTTTAAATACTTTTATGCAGATTTCCGTGCAAAAGAATCTTTGTGCGGCATCTGGCAGAGTGAATAGAAGTAGAAAGCTCATTCAGTCAGGCATGCAAGTGCTGTGCCAGAAATGATCGACTGGTACAGGTTAAATTCAGCAATTTATAATGCAGCACTTGCATCTCTGTATTCAGTAAATAATCGATAGCTTTCGAAAAATTGTAAAATTCAGTCTTAGAAAAATTATAATGAAATTTAATGCTACAAAAATATTTAAAAAAAGTTATTTGTATATTCATATTTATTTTTAAGAACATTAAAAAAGTTCAATAAAAAAAATTGATTGTTTAAATTTTGATTGAATTTCATTTATTTTTCGTCTGCAACATTCGATAAAGAAAAAGACAAAAGAAACTGATAGCGAATGAGTGAGTAACTTTGGAACTGTACCTCCCCTCCCCCTTTCCATAGAAAGACAAATTATCCTCCAGTGGGGCGTAAGTCACACGTTGGGAACCACTGGTGTAGAGGATTGTAAAAGATCGTATTTGATTGTCTTTTTTTATGAATGAGCTCTTTAGCTAGCAGTCTTTTATATTATGTGATTTACTATTAACGCTTATTGTTATCATTATAATTGTGAATGCGCAAAAAGAAAAAAAAGGAAATTTTATACCCCCTTTTTTTATTTTTACCAAAATGATTAAAAGAAAATTTTAGTCAAAAATTCTAGTACAAGTTTTAATAACTTTTATTATAATTCAACGATACAAAATACAACTTTTCAAAGTGCTAAATAGTATTACCATGAACTTTTTTATATTAATGATCTTAGCTGAAAAAACATTTTGTAAGACAAAATTTATGAAAAGTTACTCAGTGACAGAATTACTTCTTTGTTTTTAACATTGCTTTTTAAGATACAAATATCAAGATTTGTTATCGAATTTCAATCAATTTTCAAGCATATAGAGTTTTCTGTAGAATATTGCTTTATAAAAATGCAGAATTTCCTATTCAGCACCATTTGTCGTTACATATTAATTCATATCCTACACAAAATTAAAGAATTTTTAGCAAACAAGATATTATTTGTTACACTGTTTTATTATGGTGCTGCAAAAATGAATCCTCTTGTTACTTGTTATAATTCTTCTTCATTCGTTATCCAATATAAATTATTTATGTTTTCATTTCATTCTTGTAATTTGAAATTAAAGATGTTAGAAAAATTCTGCACGTTAAGTTGGGAATATTCTTACGGGAAATAAGATTGCAAATTTAGTTTAACGGTAAAATGTAATTCAGAATCAAAATCTTGTTTTTTTATCTATGGGTAACAATGTAATTTAATGGTATTAGAGGAGCGGTTCACAATTAAGACTGGTACACGACTTATTTCAAGTAAAAAAGTTTTTCGCGATCCACTTTCAAGTATGAAAAATTTTCATAATTCATCTAATATAAGGGTTTACATCGGTATGGAAATTATATGACCTCTATAAACTATCGGATATTTTCCTACGAAAAAGGCCAATTTTCGTACGAAGAACACATTGTCAATAAAAACAAGAATCGGTAATTCCAGTGTATGTAAGTGGAATACTAATTAGAACAACACACAGAGATAATTTAAAATCGTTTAATTATTACCACAAGATAACTTTACAACTTGTAAGATTTTGGCAATGGTGTTTACCGATGAAGACATTTATATCAGGATAAAAACTAAGTAGTTTTAACCTTAAATTACTTTCTACACGAAGTTGTTTATGGGTTTTTTTCTTTTTTTTTAATAGCAATGTAGAAAAAGCATGCCCACGAAAATATGTCGTGTTGAATCAAGGGTGTATTCCGATCAAAACCGCTTATTTTGAGATTTATTTTTAAATTCATTTTTGCTCTCAAATGCACCAAACTTTCAAAATCTTTTATTTAGAAACTACGTAACGTGCCGTGTTTGTCAATTTTTTGGTAAACGTAGAAAATATTGCAAAACAGGGCTGTCAAAGTTTCTAATTTGGACAGAAATTTCCGAAACTGGAGATCTGGGAATGAAAACATGATCAAACTAGGAAAATAATTGTTTATAAATCAAATTCTAATTAATTTAGCGAAAAATTACATCACACGGCATCTTATACATCACTTCAAAAACCACCCAGCAAGTTACATGTTTCTACTTTTAAAAATGATGTAAAATCATTTTTTCGATCACACCATTAAGGAATTCAAAGCTGATTTAGATATTAATGGATATTTTGCTCATATTCATACAGAAAGACATTAAGGATTTTCCTTGTTGTTCAAATTGTTATATTTTTGAAACAGTTAAAATAAAATACATATTTCGTGAGAAATCTCGATTGTCCCACGACCCACCACTGGGTCGGGACCCATAGATTGGAAACTCCTGGTGTTCCTACAGGTCAGGTAATTTCCCTGATTTCAGATGGATAAACATTATTTTTTCTTAAAGAAAAACTCACTTTTTGCAATTGAGCGATTATATATAACGAGTTTTTCTACATAAAAATACTGTAATTTTTTCTGAAAATGTAGAAACATTGCATTAATAGTATAATTTTAAATATTCATATAAAATAATACACGTAATATCCAAGATAATTATTTATGTTTTTATTCCATTCTTCTAATTTGAAATTAGAGGTGTCAGAAAAATTCAGCTCGTTAAGCTGGATAACGACTTATGGGAAATAAGATTGTAAACTATTATTTAACTGTAAAATATAATTAAAAATTTAAGTATGTTCTTTTATCAAGGTAAGAATGTGATTAATGATACTGATAATATAATTTTAGAAATGTATAAAAAACACATACGCATGTGAAAGTATATTAATATTATTTTCCTTTAAAGTTTTAATCATTATTTATGAAATTAGTAGCAGCCACGTATGCTACGATGGTCAGTTTGTGAGGGAGTGACCTTTGTCATAAAGGCACTTTAGTATTTCTGAGATCGTGACGTCAATAATTTAACATGTGTAAGCGTAAAAGCGACATCTATCCTCTCTTTTACTTTAACTTTCTAGAGTGTGTGTGTCTCTTTCGGATTCTACAGTTAGGGCTCGCGGTTAGTGGTATTATGTAAATGTGAAGTATCTCAGTTTGCAGCATATAAAAGCTTGGAGTTTGAGTGTGTGGGGTGTGTCTCTGGCGATAGCCAGCAGAGCATTAGCCAGCTAGCAGTGGTGTCTCTGGCAGTAGCCAGTAGAGTGCGTGTCTCGAGTGATATTAGTCAACGAAGTGTGTTTCCCGCTGGTATCTAGCAGATTGCAAGTAGCATCGAGCCTCCAGTGAGTTGTGAAGGAGTTTCGGTATTCAATTTGAGAAGTGGGCCGGTGGTGGTAAGAAATTTAATAGTAATTGTATTTTGATTATCTCAAAGTGAATAAAGGATATCTACAGCCACGGGCTGTCTAATTAGATTTTATGTAGCAGTTTAGCCGAAGACAACTGAGAAGTAATCAGAGGTGCCACGATTGAGCTCGTTTCCGGAGCTGTGAGTATGCGTTTAGTCTTTTAGTAGAATTCTCAGTTGTGAAAATTAGACTTGCTCCACTTTCCTTGAGCCCTTATAGTTTTTAATAAACTGTGTTTTTATCTTAATTCACGAGTATGTCTGCATTTAACTGCCAGCATGAGCACCCAACCGTTACAAGTTTATCAAAAAAAAAAAATCTTGAATCAAACGAAATAAATCCAGATATAACTTAGTAAATATAAAATTAAAAAAGAGAAATCTTTTTTTTAATATATTAATATTTAAAATATCTAATCCAAAATCACTAATATATGTCTCATTCGTATAATCTTATATTATCCAGTTCAAATTCTATGTTCTTGACAAAATAACTCAAAAATTGCTTAAATACTCGTGTTAAACTATTTTTAGTACCTTCATTATCTTGAATTTCCCGTTGCTGCCTAAAACTGCTGCTGACATTGGGCAAAGAAACGTAACATTTTCGACCATTCATTTAAACCTCTTAAAAGGGAATTCTAAAATCGATAAGATACATATTTAGCAGTATTGTAGTTGAGAAAAACAAACAAACCAGAGGCCACGTGCTATAAGAAAAGGTATACGCTGGAGCCATGAACATTTCTGGCTAGAACATACGCTCCTGTTTTATTTGAAGAGCAGAGGGTATATGGCGCTTCTTTAAAAATTCCAGAAGGGATAGGGTGTATACCTTTGTATACACCCTACTACACCCCTGTGTTTAACCCCTTGGGGACGAGTAACTCGTATACGTGCCATTTAAGATGCTCAGAATATTTCATTATTATTTCCAATTATTTTTTATTGTAAAGTTTATCTTATTTAATTAAAGCATTTTCTTAATTAAATTACAGGAAAAAAAATCTGCGCTGAAAAACCCGTGGTAAAAAATTAAAAATGAAGCAAAAGGCTATCCTCGCGAAGGGTTTAAGTATTTTTAGTAAATTAGTTATTCTGAATTTCATGCCTCTATCTAAAACTTCTGTTGAAATATGGCAAAATGTTTAGCTATCCGTTTAATCTCCTTAGGTTTAGAATATCTAAAACCGATGAAATGCGTGTTTAATTATTTTTAATAGGTTTGTTACCTTGAATTTCACGCTCTTACCTAAAACTGTTGCTGTAATATGATGAAATGTCCTGAATTTTCGACCTCCTTTTTAACTTATCCGGGGCGGGGTGAATAATTTCTAAAATCGCCGAAATACGAGTTTAATTATTTTTTAATAGTTTTGCCTTTTTTGAATTTCTCGCTCCCACCTAAAACTACTGCTATAATATGGCGAAATGTCCTAAAAATTTTGATTCTCCCTTTAACCCTTCAAGAAAGGGGAGGGGGAGTTGGAAAATTTTTGAAATGTTTCATTACTTTTTTAGTACTTTTGTTATTCCGAATTTCTCACTTCTTCCTAAGATTGTTGCTCGGATATGGCAAAATGATCAATAATTTTCGACCCTCCTTTAATCCACTTAGGGGGAAGAATTTCTGAAATCGCTTAAATATGTGTTTAATTTTTAAAATAGGTTTGATACCTTGAATTCCATGCTCCTATATCAAAAAATGTGGCTGATACATGTCGAAATGTTCTAAAATTCTTTATTTCCTTTTAATTCCCTTAGAGAGGTGAAAATTTCCCAAATCCTTTCTTAGTCGGTGCCATACATGTGCTTGGAATACATATATGATTAATGTGTTCCAAATTTCATTGTCCTAGCTGCAATGTTTGAGACTCGGCGTTGATTATGAGTCATTTAGGACAAACTCTTTTATGGCTAATTCCATGAAAACTTGTCATGTCTGTCACATACAACGATTTTTCGCTACCAGTATTTTAGAACGGAAAAATGTGACTTATTTTACCGGAGATATCTCATCAGTTGAATAGGGCGAATCAAACTTTTTGAAAATAACGTGGCCAGCAAGCAAAGCGATTTTTAGCTGTGTGACAGACGTGATGTATTTTCATGGAAATGATCTTTTGTATATAAACAACTTCGTTTACAATTTATTACTATTTATTTATTTTAAGAAATTTCTAAGGATTTTTACTTATTATTAAAATATTAATTATGTAATATTTCATTATCTTTTAGTTTTGTAAAACAAAATTTATGAAAACTTTAGCACACATTAAATGATTTCTTTGTATTGGGGTATAACTATTGTCTTACTAAATAAATAAAATCAAGCTTTGTTATCAAATTTAATTGATTTGCAAGTAATTATAAATCATATCTTAATATTTCTTCAGTAAAAATAAAGTATCTTTTTTTATCAGTCTTTGTAGTTGTTGTTTCTAATTTATATTCGAAACAGGATTATACAATTGTTTGCGAACAAGATTTTATTCGTTCTTGCAACATTTATGACACTGTAAAAATGAATTCTCTTATGATTTGCTGTAATTTTTCATTCGCTATACCAGATGAATTATTTATATTTGTATTTTGATTTGAAAACTTGAAATTAGAGACGTTTCCAAAGGTTACTTTAAATTCTTCATCTTAAACTAGATAATGACTTATGGGACATAATGTTACGAAATTGTGTTAAACTGTTAAAAATGATTAAAAAAAAACTTATTATTCTTTTAATCTCTGAGAAAGTGTAATTTAAAGCTTTTAAGTTGTACGATTTCAAATATTTGTGAAACGGTTTAAAACATTTCTTTTTGCAATAGATAAAAACGAAAAAAAAAAAAAAAAAAAAAATGCAAAATAACGCTTTTTGCTAAATTCAATTTAAAGATTTTTTCTATTAATTTTAATTTAGTTTAGAACTTTGAAATAATAAATTACAGACATACATAAAACTTTATCAAATTTTTATTGCAACAAACAATAAAGCCTTATGAGAACTTAGTTGTTAAAAACATTGTACAGTTTTAAATTGGATGAGAAAGCACTTAAATTAAAAAATTTTAATAACTATAAATATTTCAAAAACTTTGCTTCTGTTTAGCTAAGAAATATAATTTATTTAAAAAATTTAAAAATAATATTAGAATTTGTGATATTTATGAAATACAGGGGTCGATCCCGGTTTTTTTTGGTACCAATTTTGTGAAAAGTATAAGTTATTTTTGTGAAAGAAGAATATTTTGTAAAGAAATGTGAAATTCTGTTAATCAAATTAGAACCGAGCATTTATTAGTACTATCTTCTTTAAGTTCTCCTGCTAAAGGTTTCCTTTTAAGTAAAATTTTTTAATTGCAAATTGCACATTTAAAACTGAACAAAATCTCACTTAATAAAGAATATATTTTTATTGAATGGAATTTTATGAAAGCGTCTGTTTTATGAAAAGGAATTTTGTGAAGTGACCTGTTTTATGAAAAGGAATTTTGTGTAGGGACTCTATATAGGCCTGAATTCTGCTTGCATCGATCACTGAAGAATATTTTCTCACATCCTTGTCTTATACAATAAAACATCAAACTTCGTTATCGAATTTCAATCATTTTTGAAGTCTTTACAGATTTCTCCAGAATATTTTCTTATTAAAAATAAAGTATCTCTTTTTTATCACTCTTTGTGGTTGCCATTTTCTAATTCTTATTCGAAGCAGGATTATAGCGTTGTTAGCGAACAAGATTTTATTTACTGTTCTAACATTTCATCACGACATTGCAAAAATAAATCCTCCAACGACTTGTAATAATTTTTCATTTGTTATACAGGATGAATTATTTATGATTTTATTTCATTATGAGAATTTCAAATTTGCGATATTTCCTAATATTGCTTTAAATTCTGCTACTTATTCCGGATAAAGTCTTATGGAAAACAAAATTGCGAAATTGTGTTTAATTGTTAAAAAAGATTTAAAAAAAAAAATCAATTTTTTTTTCAATTTGGGAATAGTTTAATTTGAAGCTTTTAAACTATACAATTTCAAATATTTGTGACAAGTTTTTTTCTTTAAAAAATAAAGACAAGATGATTGATATAAGGGTCGCTCAAATGAAAGTGGCATTGCTGTAATAACTCCACCATTTCAAGAGAAAGATGACTGAGCATGTAGCTATAATAGAGGGCGCAGATTGTTGAGAATGCATGTCATACTGTGACATATCCCACCAGATGCATGCGCCTTAGCGTGGAAGCACGTTAAAAAGAATCGTTCGCATCATGGATGTTTCCAAACAGTATCAACGCGCGTTTGTGCAATTTTTAACAGTAGGAAATTTGAGTGCTTGTGAAATGTATCGTCGAATGCAAAATGTTTATGACACGGAGTGTATGTCATATATATCGCTACTCCGACGGTGCAGAGATTATCGCAATGGAAGAAGACCACATACGCTTAATCACGTCATGACTTGTCGTCAGTGCTGCTTTTTCCCCTATGAAAATCCCTACACCATCGGAGTAGTGATCGCAGTAGTGAGTTACACTCCATGCCATATACATTTTGCATTCAATAAAAAAATTTCACAAGCATTCACGTTTTCTGCTGTTAAAAATTACACGACCACGCGTTGACACCGTTTGGAGACATCCGTGATGGAACGATGTCTTTTAACGTGCTGCTACGCTATCATACACACATCTGGTGGAATCTCACGATATGGCATGCATTCTCATTATTCTGTATTCTCTATAGGAGCATGCACATGCACAGTCATATTTATCTTCCAATGGACGAAATATTACAGAAATGCCACTTTCATTTGGACGACCTGTATACTTTAAAATAATTAAAAACCGTTTTCCCTGTTATTTAACAATTTAGTTTAAAATTTTTAAATCCTAAATTACAGACAAGTATTGCTAAGTGTGTACATAAAAGGTGGATTCCCCAACTTTACAGATGTATTAAATGAAAATAAAGGTACAACTTGTTAGTCATCGGAAATAAAAAATAACTGTTGAAAGTTTAAATTCATAATAGTTATAAGTATTCAGTGTAAGCCCCTCCAGATGTAGAAACGATATCAAAATGATACGGTAACTCGCCTCACAAAAAAAAAAAAAAAAAAAAAAAAAAAAAAAAGCTGGATGAGTTATTGTACCGCCTCTATATTGTTCTTGTTCCTGGAGGAGCTTACATTTTTCATTTAAAACTGGATTGAATTTAAACTTTTAACTGTTGTTTTTGATTTCCGATGAACAACAAGGATGTACATTAGGGTGGGCCGAAAAAAACTTTTTTTCGATTTTCGATTATGGCGGGTGCGGAAAAGTGGCCACTCGTGGCACTCAGTTCATACAAAAAATTTGAGATTTTTTGGACTTTTCCTTACCTTGCCGCAAAAGGCTTGAAAATTTGCAAAAATGCCGACTTTTGCACTTTTTTAGCTAAAAAGTTAAAAATGTTAAATTAAATTTATTTTGGCTGTATTTATTTGAAAAGGCAACTTTAACGTACCAAATGCTTAAATAAGTTCTGATAATGGATTATTTAGTTGCTAAGTGTATTTTAAATAAGCCGATTTTCATAGATTTTTCACGTATAACAGGCAAAAATTGTATTGGTTTGAATCGTTCGTTAATTTCTCTCTTATTTATGTTTCTTGGTCCTTAAATTTTTTTTGTGCATCAAAGGTCATATATTTGGGCAATGGACAGCAGCATAACTCAAAAACAAATCTGGAAGGTGAGCAGGGGTGAAGCAGGACTCTAAGAGTGCGTAATGCCTCATCGTAATGTTGAGGGAGTTAAGGAAGAAATAAAAGAGAAGAGAAAATTTCGAAAAGGGATTGTTATTAATTTACTATGCTCAAAACCTGCGATATACGTTCCGTGTGGACGTGAAACCTTTTCCTAGAGAGATTTGGTACTTTTTGGATCATTTGACGTACCATTTCAGTGTTTTGTGCGTTTTATTACGACGAGCTTAGAAATGGTAAGTATGAAGGTCCGTGGCAATGTAAAAGACACGCGACAGCATGAAAAGTATCCTCTATGGGGCATCATGCTTATTAAAAGACTTGCAATCGTTAACTTATACTGATATCATGTACCACTACTACTGGTTGCGAAGCGATACGGCAGAAAATCGAGAAATCCAATATTAGTCAATACATGATGTTATTAAAATGGTAGGTGACAAAGTTACGGAAATCTAAAGAAAAGCTTCCATACCAGTGTTTTCCCAACGATCAATTTACAAAAAAGATTAAAAACTATTAAAAGATTTCACCATATCGTACGAATTCTTCGCGGGTTGTCTTTACTTTCAAGGCCATACGATTACAGTATTTCCCCAATGATCTACACTTCTTTTAATGGTGATAGTTTAAAATAATAGTTTAATGGTAGGTGAAAACGTTTCCGAAATCTGAAAAAAAACTTCCATACCAGGGTTTTCCCAACGATCAATTTACAAAAAGATTAAAAACTACTAAAAGGTTTCACCATTTCGTACGAATTCTTCGCGGGTTGTCTTTACTTTCAAGCCCATACGATTTCAGGATTTCTCCAATGATCTACACTTCTTGTAATATTTTTTAATCTTTTTGTAAATTGATCGTTGGGAAAACACTGGCTTTTATTCAGATTTCGGTAACTTTTTCATCCACCATTTTAATAATATCATCTATTGACTAATATTGATTTCTCGATTTTCTGCCATATCGCTTCGCAACCAGTAGTAGTTGCGCATGATATCAGTATAAATTGGCAATTGCAATAAGCATGGTTCCCCATAAAGGATACTTTTCATGCTGTCGCGTGTCTTTTACATTGCCATGGACCTTCATACTTCCCATTTCTAAGCTCGTCGTAATAAAACGCACAAAACACTGTAATGGTATGCCAAACGATCCAAAAAGTACGGAATGTCTCTAGGAAAAGGTTTCACATCCACATTGAACAAATGTTGCAGATTTTGAGCATGGTAAAATAATAGCAATCCCTTATCGAAATTTTCTCTTCTATTTTATATATTCCTTCACTCCCTCAACATTAATGAGGCACTGCGCACGCTTAGAGTCCGGTTTCACCCTCCTTCTCGCCTTCCAGCTTTGTTTTTGAGTTATACTGCTGTCCGCTGCCCAAATATATGAACTTTGACGCATCGAAAAAATTTAAAGACCAAGGAACATAAATAAGAGAGAAATTAACGAACGATTCAAACCAATACAATTCTTGCCTGTTATACGTGTAAAAACTATGAAAATCGGCATATTTAAAATACACTTAGCAATTAAATAATGCATTATCAGAACTTATTTAAGCATTCGGTACGTTAAAGATGCCTTTTCAAGTAAGTACAACCAAAATAAATTTAATTTAACATTTTTAACTTTTTAACAAAAAAGTTCAAAAATCAGCATTTTTGCAAATTTTGAAGCCATTTGCGGCAGGGTAAGGAAATGTCCAAAAATTCTCAAATTTTTTGTGTGAACTGAGTGCCACCAGTGGCCACTTTTCCGCACCCGCCATTATCGAAAATCGAAAAAAAGTTTTTTTTCGGCCCACCCTAATGTACATTTATTTGTTTTCTTTTAATAACCTTGTAATATTGGGTTATTCATTTATGTACTTGTACATCCTGTATTTCCCGTTTGCATTCTAGCAGATGACAAAGACTTTTGGAAACTTAATTGTCAAAAATATTTTACAAGTTAAAATTTAATTTTGATGATTGAGTAATTAAACTTTCATTTTTAATAAATGTATCCTTTTTTTAAAATAATTATCTAGTGAAAAATATTGAATACTACATGTACAAAGTTCATTTTTTCTTACAGTTGAAGAGACTGGAGAAATGGTATTGCTAACAATATTTGCTAACAGTATTGCTAACAGGTTTTAAGTTAACTTTTTATAATTAATATAAAATGCAATATAAACGTTTATTCAATGATATTTTAAAAAACTTTATTTAATAAACTAACTAAAATAAATGATGCACAGTTTTGATTTTAGCAATTATAGGTGGTGCACGTAGTCTTCATTATGAGATGATACTTACGTTTTATTAGGGAGCTATCATACTAAATTTGTTAACAAAAAAATGATTTTGTGGCAGAGAAAGTTCTAAAATCGCTGTAATTAATTAATTTTACGCAGTCATTCTGATTCTGTTAAAGGAGTCGTAAGACTTGAATATTTTTTCCAACCCAGTGAAGCTATTCTTAGGCCGACATTCGAACCCAGGACCCCCCCCCCCTCATTAGCTGCCAAAGTTTTCCCAACTATACTATTCTTGGCAATTACAGAACTGCTTCCACTGTGTTTGACCAGTACTGCTTAATTGGAAGAGCTGATCTACTAAACCCGACTTCCTGGATTCGACTATTGACCTGGACACTTTTTCACTCATTTAAAAAAATTATAATTCGCAAAATCATTGTAGTTCAAAACTCCAACCGAGGAAACTTTTTATATAGCATTCAATATCATCGCCTGGTGCTTTACTTACTTTTTATTGAACACTGGATGACATTCCATGCCGGATGAGAAAATTCCTGGAAGTTTAAAATGACAAATTTTATCGGTTACAGAAATGTTAACTTATTTTATTCAGGCAACAAACTTAAAGTCGCTGTTAACTACTTAAACGTACACATCAGCGATTACTCGTGTGAAAATTACGTGTTCCAAGTATCATGTATCTTGTCAATACTTAGCAATACCTGAGACTTTTTTTCAAACATTTTCCAATGGATTACGCTGCAAGTAGTAGTTGCGAGGACAGAAAAATAGGTTATATACATCTGATAGTATTTTAAATATCTATTTTAACATACACAAAAAATCTGACACCAATTTATAGGTTTAAGATTTTAGGTTTAACTCGGAATCTGGTGTTAAGTCAAAGCATCCTGACATAAAATACTCTTATGATAATATTCATCATTCACTTTAACTTAGAAGACCTCAATCGAGCGCTCAAATGAAATTCATCATAACATTTGACTGGACATTATCAAGGAGGCAGGATTAAATGTGAATATCGTTTGAGAGTGCGACCGAGGTTTTTAGTATAATTCGGAGTCGAAGTTATTGGTGAATACGAGCGTTAGAACTTTAGGTATTTTATTTCCACTCATGAAGAATCGAAAGTTCTTAATGTGTAACTAACGTTGATAAAATTTTTAACGAATACTTTGTAGCAGAAGTATTGACATTTTAGATCTCTTTAAAGACTATTATTCTTAAAACATTTACGGTTGATCTACAACTTATTATTATTACTATCACAAATATTTAAATCCAAATTTGTTAATATTTTCATACTTCCAAAAAACTTTAGCATTATTAATTTCACACATTGGGTATGTACAGGACAAGCTACAAGACATAGTGTTGTTCTCACTTACTGCAATATCCCGTTCAACATTAAATTAACATGGCTGGGGTATGAATAGTATGAGATATATTCAGCCTGCTACAGTATTAAGATAAAGGGCATATAGCAGCATTCCAAGTCAACATTTAATGACGTTGATTCAGTATAATTTTCAGTGTGTAAAATTGGAACAAACTAAGAGAAAATACTTTATGTAAAATGTTAACGACTCAGGCGATTGTCACTGTATAAATAGAGATGTACGATCGTTAGGCCATTGGAGTTGTAATTAAATGGGGGAACTTGACCGAGCTCTAAAATCACTCTGTAACTTAATTATATTAATGTAAATAGCTAATATTTAAATTTGAACTTTTTTTTAAAGAATTATAAAATAATGCAAACTATACCAAAGTTTTGTCCTGCGTCCTTCAATATCCTATTCAACGTTCAACGTTGAATTAACATATATATCATTTGTTAAAGATTCTCATACCGTTAAAACTATATTTTAATACCAGAAATCATATGAATGTAAAAGTATATGAAAGTAAAATTACGGGTTTTTTTACTGATGCATTTTTCGTGTATAAAAACATACCTCGTTTGTTCAGCAAATATTAAAAAAAATTTTGATAATGTATAAATTAAATAAAAAAAAGAATAAATATGCGAAATAATTTCAGAGAAACTTATGATAATATGATATGTATCATAGTTGTCAACTTGTTCTGGTTTTTCATACCACTACAGTCTTATGGACGATTATAGCTAGTTGAATCACCGAATTTCAAGCAATTTTAGCGTTTAAATAAGTCAAAAATTTTCATTAAATTTTTGTGGTAAAAAAAAAAAAAATCGTACAAGTTGGCAGCTATGATATATTACATACACTATAGTGTCAATGATGATTGGTCACTTGCTCTTTTTGGTGTTTTGTAAAATATCTAGAAAAACATTTAAAGAAATATCCTGAAACTGCAGGTATGTAAACAGAGTACTACTATAGGTCATATATTTCCTCAAAGGTTTTTTTCCCGAAATCCCTTAGGGAATCGTCAACAAATTGAAAAAGAACGAATACCTTTTGGATAACCCTGTAAAAACTAATGTAACTTAAGCGCCTAAACTATAGATTTTGATTAAGTTTCTTATAATAAACGGTATTCGCTTTTATGAGGATAGCATGTATACTCGTAGAGAAATTAAAGTTTCTATAAAAAGAGTCCCAAATTTTGCAAAGAGTTTTGCTTATAATTCGTAGATTTCTTAATATAAAAAAAAATTCTTTTCAGAAAAATGACAAACCACATTGTACACAATACTCTGCAATCAGAATTAAAATAGCAAAAACTGTATGAAAAGTGAGCAGGTTTATTAAATAACGATTTATGTGCATGCCTTTTATGCTGTCCAAATATGTTTTTCATGCAGAATTATCTGATTCATTCAAATTTGAGATATAGGATCATTCTGATAAGGCGCTAGTATTACTTTTAGATGTTCATTGGTTAAGTATAAAGGGGGGGGGATAAGCGATAAACCTACTCATTTTAGAAATCTGAGTTTTTTACGCAGAAATTGCCGATTTGCTTCAAATTTTGGACATAGGTTCATTCTGATAAGGTGCTTCCCTTATTTGTCTTTGGCGTTAGTTGTTTAAGTAAAAGTCCGGAATGGGGTGCTAATCCCTGACCTGACCCCTTAATTTAGATAAATAGGTTTTTCATACAGTATTATCAGATTTCATTCAAAATTTATATATAAGGTTATTTTAATAAGGTGATTCCAAGGTTATTGTTTTGTTTGTTCATTGATTAATTATAAAGCGGGACAATGGGAAAAAAAACCCCTCCTTAATATAGGTAAATAGTCTTTTAAGAAAAGTTTATGAATTTGCCGATACAAATTACCGATATAGGTTAATTCTGAAAAGTTGTTACCCTGATTTGTTTCGAGGGTTCAAAGGTTAAGTATAAAAGGGGGAACGGGGGCTACCCTACTTAATTTAGGTAAATGGGTTTTCCATGCAGAATTAACCGATCTGCTTCAAATTTTGGATATACATTCATTCTGATAAAGTGGATCCCTGATTAGTTTTGAGGGTTCTTTTGTTAAGTATAAAGAGGGGAACGGGTGATATCCTCCTTAAATTAAATAATTACTTTTTATGCAGAATTATCCGATTTGCTTCAAATCTAGGATATAGATTCATTTTGATAAAGGGAATTCCTCAATATTTGTGGGGGTTTAATGAAAAGGCATAAAAAGGGAACGAAGATTATTCCCCCCTTAAATTAGATAAATATGTTTTTATACAGAATTATCCGATTTGCATCGAATTTTGGATATAGGTTCTTTCCGATAAAGCTTATCCCTGATTTGTTTGGGGTAGGGTGTTTTCAATGATTAAATATAAAAGGCTGAAATGGGGGAGCTAATCCCTTGCACTAATTTGATTTTCGAGGGGCATTATTAATGGAAACAATAAGTCTGTAATATATACAATTAGTGTGAACAGCCTATGAACTCAGTGCCATCAATTTAACTGGGCAATATTCTTTTTATTTTTACATATAGATGAAAGGGCTATCCTCCCTTAATTTAGAAAAATGGTTTTTCATGTAGAATTATTCGATTAGCCTCAAATTTGGCACAACGATTTATTCTGATAAGGTTCTTCCCTGATTTGAATCCTAAGTTCATTGGCTAGGTTTAAATTGGAAAAAGGGGAGCTACTCTCCTTCATTTAAATAAATGGGTTTTTATTCGATTTGCTACAAAATTGGTATACCAGTTTGCTCTGTTAAGGAGCTTCCTTGATTGATTGGATTTGGTGGTTCATTGGTTAAGTATAAAGAGGTGGAGGACGAAAAAAAGTCCGTTCCCCTTAATTTAGATAAGTGAGTTTTTCTTTCTGATGAGGCGATTCCCTGGTTAGACTTAGAAATTCATTGATTAAGTATAAAGGGAGGAAACGAGGGGGGGGGGGAATTAATCCTCCTAAATTTATTTCTTGAAGGTTACTTTTGTGTAAAATAATAGTATGATATGTAATTAGTTTGAACAGTCTATGAGCTCAATGCCATCAGTTTAACTGGGCACTTTTCTTTTTTTTATTTCCATAATACTCATTGAAAATAATTTTTATACATCCTATACAGGACAGCACAAAATAATTCCGATGGTTATCTGACAACTGACGTTAATTGCTGGTTTTCGAATATATGATGCGTTTTCCAAGTTTCTTAAATTAGACAACTTCTTTCACTTTTTTGAACGAGGATTTTTTTTTCAGTATTTTAAATTTGTTGGAAAGTGTTTTATAATCTGTGCTTGAGTATATATTGCTTATAATATTTCTATGAATTTTCTTACTTGTTTATTCAAAAAGACAAGTTTGCATAAGAATGATATTTATTAATTTATTTTTATGTTTCTTTTCTTTATATGCACATGTAAATATAAGTGCTCAAACAAATGGTGCTACGCAAATTCAATAATGTTTCATTAAATTTAGTCACAATTCATTATTATAACTGCTTTTATATTTTTCCAAGTTAAACAGTCAAATAGTCAAGTAGAAATTTTATTTGGCTGTTAATTAAAACAGCATTAAAAAATGTTCACATATAATTATTACGATTCAAATTACGTAATTTGATAAAACCTGGAGGGTAGGCAGGTTGCATTATTCTGTCAAGGCCATAAAGCATTTAGCTCTGAACTTGTAATGTGCTACATATTAACATCTGTAAATAATTATTCTCGTTACTTTTGTATTAAAGAGATTTTCTGAAACAGTACCATGCAGCTTGCCAGATAAATCATGTGATATTCGGTCAAAGCACATTTGTTACATACTACAGACTGCGTTATATCTACTAAGCCGTCGAATTTCGATAGTAAATATCGTCTTTGACATGTTTCATCCAGAAAATAACTTGAAACATATGCACAATATATATATATATATATAAGATGTTTATAAAATATGAAATAGATAGCACAAAACTTAAAATATTCAGATAAAGTTCGAATAAAAATCTCTCGAATAAGGTTTAAAAAATAATTAATATATGTAAATGGCCTTCTGTATGATAAGCAAACAAACTTTATGCGATCATGGTACAAAAATGAATATCTATCAAAATATGAACACTTTTAAATTGTGATCATGATACAAAAATGAATATCTATCAAAATATGAACACTTTTAAATTGTTTTCCCCTCCTTCTGACTATATGGACGTGTAACTATTAGTTTTCAAGTAGATTGGGTTACATGAATGTAAAGATACAGTACATGGCCAAAAAAGACTGTCTACTTGCGATTTTAGACATTTTGTTAAATATCTAGAATAATACATGACGAATTATCCTTAAACTCTAAGTGTATAAATTTAATAGTGCAAGTCATACATTTCCGTGAAGATTTTTTTCCCCGAAACTCCATAGGGGGCCGTCAACAAATTAAAAAAGAATTAATATCTTTTGGATAACCCTGTCAAAACTAATGTAGCAAAAGTGCTCAAATTGTAAATTATGATAAAGTGGCTTATTGTAATAAACTGTGTTCATTTTTATGTCGATAGCATGTACACTCGTAGAAAAACTTAAGTTTTTATAAAAACAGTCCCAAATTTTTGTTTATAATTAGCAGAGTTCTTAATATAAAATAATATTCTTTTCTGAAAATATGACAAACAACATTACACACAATACCCTGTAATCAGAATTGAAAAATAATCAAAATTGTATGAAAAATGAGTAGGTTTACTAAATGATTTTTAACTGCGCCTGCGTCAGCGATATCAAACTTTCATTGCATATTATGTTAGCTAAATTTATAGAGCAACTTTTGTGAAAGTCTCGAAATCATAGCTTGAAAATTCTGAAAATAATCGTCAATAGAATAAGTTGAAAATCCGATATTCCCAAATGAAGCAAAAACAAGAGGGGTTGTATCCATATATTCATTGATTAGTGTCAATATAGAATACACAATATGGGACGTACTACTACATTTGGATAAAACCCCTCAAATTTTTGCTTCATTTTGTGTACAATGGATTTTGTACTTATACATTTAGCTAACATAATATGCAAATAAAATTTTGATATCGTTGACGCATGCGCAACGAAAAATTATTTAGTTAACCTACTCATTTTTCATACAATTTTTATTATCTTTTAATTATGATAACAGGGTATTGTGTGAAGTATTATTTGTCATATTTTCAGGAAAGAATATTATTTTATATTAAGAACTCTGCAAATTATAAGCAAAAATCTTGAAAAAATTTGGGACTCTTTTTATAAAAACCTTAATTTCTCTACGAGTATACACACCATCGACATAAAAATAAACACAATTTATTACAATACGCAACTTAATCATAATCTACAGTTTGAACGTTTTCGCTATATTAGTTTTGGTAGGGTTATCCTAAAGATATTCATTCTTTTTTAATTTGTTGACGGCACCCTATGGAGTTTCGGGAAAAAATCTTCACGGAAATGTATGACTTGCACTATTACGTTTATACACTTAGATTATCAGGATAATTCCTCATGTATTATTCTAGATATTTAACAAAATGGCTAAAATCGCAAGTGGACGGTCATCTTTGGCCATGTAGTGTAGTATTCACTGGAAATATTTACCATGCATTATTTTCTCTTGGACGTAAATCATAGTATTGAGCTGGTTAGCTTTGCTACATCATAATAATCTGCATATTAATGATTGAAAACACATAAAATACACATCAGCGTATTATTTATATAACATCAATATTAAACACGCATTAAAAATATATCCAAAGCTTCAGGCTTTCTTTTGATAAGCTCCGTAGAGGTAAAAAATCCCTGATTACGGCTTGTTAAATTAAGTTTGAAGCATTGGATATATTTTAAGGGGGATCAGGGGTTGATCGATACGGAAAAACATATAAACAGAGCTCTCGCTTCGAGTCCATATAAAAACAGAAGTATTCAATGTTATTAATTTATACTTTCTGATATTTTAAAGGTATGTTTGTAGTCTTATATAATTATAAAATGAAGTACTTCAATGTAATATAATAAGAAATATAGCAAAATTTATGTAACACAATTTTCGGAAAAAATTATGTGTTATATCACCAACACCAAGATATCTTACCGTTAAATTGACATAAGAACCTAATTTTTGCTTTAAAATGATCCGGAAACTTTACTCTGTAGAATGAATTAAGGATATAACTATCGATCAAAAACAACATTATTAAAAAAACTCTCAAATTTGAAAATTTAAAAAACTCTAAATAAATATAAATTTTTTTAAATTAAATATACTCGAAGTATTAAACTATTTAAACTATATTAATTCATTCTATAGATAATAATGTTATATGCATGCAAAAAAAAAAAAAAAAAAAAAAAAAGCCATTTCATCAAATAGTTTTTTTTTTTTAAAATCTTAGTGTTAGTCGTCGAAAATCAAGTTTTGGGAAAACGCGACTTAAAGTTGAAATTATATGGTTGCGGCTTTGAAAGTGTTGATACATAAGTGCTTATAACTCCATTAAAAATGCAAATATTTTTATGCGTTTTTTTACATTGAATTCAGAATTAATTGAATAATCAAACTAGATCATAAAAAAAAATCAATTCTTGGAAAAGTTTCCAACCCCTGAGCCCTCTTAAATGTGTGTTTGATGAGGGTTGCCGCGTTTCAGGGAATTTTCAGACTAGTAAATTTTTCGGCACTAGTATTTTCTTACAGAGAATCTCTGTTTAAAAAAGGCGAAGTTTCGTGCGTCTAATCTAGATATAATTCTTTCTAAAAAAAGTTGTAATTTAACAAATTACAATGACTATTTGAAAAATGATTTTTTCAAAGACTAAAATTTTAAAAACTTATAAACAAATTCTATATTTAAATTAATTAGCAGGGGAGACCGAGCTCAGCTCGGTCAAAATTAACTTTGTGTTCAACTCGATATAGTATTTTCACTGTATCATTAACTCTGTATTATTACTGTAAAACATGTTTATAATAGTATTATTTAGAAAAACAATCAATAAGAAAACTATGTTTTTATGCGCATGTTTATAAATTTTACTTTATTTTAAAATTTACAACGAAAGGACATCGATCTAAATCACTTTTTTAGCTCGACTCTGATTGGTTTAACCATGCATCTCGAATCCTCTTAAGAATGTATAAAAAATTCTTTACATTCTGAAAAACAATATTTTTTGCTAATTTGGAGGGACTAATTTGGAGGGATTCTTTCCTTTGGCTCCAAATACGTGTTTTGGTTTTCGTAATTTTTATAGTCGATTTTTTGGCCATATGTCGCCAATATTTTGTCAAATATCACCAAGTTATTGGCTTTTGCCATATTCTCGTGACCCTGACCCGTATTACCCAAAATGAGCCACTAATCAAATTTGATCAAGCATGTGACAAAGCTCAATCGTCTTCAGGTAATCAAAAACAGTAGAATATAAAATTGAATCAAAATCGTTTAAGCCATTTTTTAGGTAAAATTAGCTTGGCAGCATTCAGCAATGAAGCGAAATGACCGACTAATATAATTTTGTTTAACATGCGACTCACCCAATAGTCTTCTGGTGGCAAAAAACGTTTTGTTTCAAAATTTAGGTAAAATTGATTGAGTCGTTGTTATTTATAATTAGAATGACCCTAGCTCATTAAGACCCAAAATGACCCACTAATCGAATTTTCGCGAGCATGTGTCCAAGCCAAATGGTTTTGTCTTGCTCAAAAACGATACAATACAAAGTATAATCAAAATGGTGAGTACCATTTTCTATATAAAATTAGCATGACCCATCATGACCAACAAATGACCCTTATAATCGAAATCTCTCGAACGAGTGGCCTAGCTCATTAGTTTTAGCATGCCGAAAAACTTTTAGATACAAAATTTAGATAAAATCGATTGAGCCGTTTTTTAGATATAGTTAGTTTGACCCAGACCCCTTATGATCCAAAATGACCCATTGATCGAATTTTCTCAAAAATCTGTCATAACCCAATGATTTTCTTGTGCCCGAAAACGATAAAATACAAAATTTAGTCAAAATTGCGCGAAACGTTGTCTAGATAAAATTAGAATGACCCAAAAGTGGCCCACTAATCGAAATTTCTCGGACATGTGACCTACCCCAATGATTTTCTCATGCCAAAAATATGTTGTATACAAAATTTCGTTAAAATCGACCCACCCATTCTTTAGATATAGCTTGACCTTGACCCATTAAGACCCACAAATGACCCTTATAATCGAAAGCTCTCGAATATGTGACTTAGTCCATTAGTTTTCTCGTTTCTAAAAATTGTTACATACAGAATTTCGTTAAAATAGATGCTGCCGTTATTTAATTATATATAGCTTGACCCAGACCCTTTATGATCCAAAATGACCCATTAATCGAAATTTTCGAACATGTAACCTAGTCCAATGATTTTATCGTGCCAAAAAATGTTGCATACAAAATTTCATTAAAATCGATCCACCTGTTCTTTAGATATAGCTTGACCATGACCCATTATGACCCATCATGACCCACAAATGACCCTCATAGTCGAAATCTCTCAAACCTGTGATTTAGCCCATTAGTTTTCTCATGTCAAAAAACTGTTACATACAAAATTTCGTTACAATCCATCACGCCGTTCTTTAAATATAAATAGCTTGACCCAAACTCTTAATGACCCAAAATGACCCATTAATCGAAATTTTTCGGACATGTCACCTAGTCCAATGATTTTATCGTGCCAAAAAAATGTTGCTTCAAAATTTCGTTAAAATCGATCCACATGTTCTTTAGATATAGCTTGACCATGACCCATTATGACCCATCATGGCCCACAAACGACCCTCATAGTCGAAATCTCTCAAACATGTGATTTAGCCCATTAGTTTTCTCATGTCAAAAAACTGTTACATACAAAATTTCGTTATAATCGATCACGCCGTTCTTTAAATATAAATAGTTTGACCCAGACCCTTAATGACCCAATATGACCCATTAAAATTTTTTCTCGAACATGTAACCTAAGCCAATGTTTTTCTCATGCCTGAAAACCATAGAATGCAATTTTTAGTCAAAATTGCGTGAGAAAATCTCTAGATAAAAATAGCATGACCCACAATGACCCCAAAAATGACCCACTAACCGAATTTTCTCAAACATGTTACCTAACCCAATGGTCTTCTTGTAATCCAAAACGATAAAATATAAAATTTGGTCGAAATCGTTAGAGCGTTTTTTAGATAAAAATGGCTTGACCCACAATGACCCAAAAATGACCCACTAATCGAAATTTTTCGAACATGTGACCCAGCCTAATAGTTTTGTTGTGCCAAAAAACGATTGGATAGAAAATTTCCTTAAAATCGATCCGGCCGTTCTCTAGATATAAATAGCTTGATCTTGACCCATTATGACCCAAAACGACCCAATAATCGAATTTTCTCGAACATGTGACCTAGCCCAATGGTCTTCTCGTGCCCGAAAATGGTAAAATCCAAATTTTTGCGAAAATCGTTAGAGCCGTTTTTGAGATAAAATTTACCCACACACACACACACACACAATTTTTGCTCGCATTATAGTATAAGATAATAATAAGAAACATCATTTTTATGATGATCATACCGAGTCATATATTACATTTGCCATGCATTAAACATTAACGTCCTAGACCAATGATAAAAAAAAAAATAAATATAGTTTAAAAAAACTAAAAAACACGCTTTTTAAGTATATCAAACTAAAAAGTGAAAAATAATTCGTACTATAAGCTGAAAACGAAAATAGATGAAAAATACTATATTACTATAAAATCATTGTTATTATAGAAATCAATTAATAAGCAATAAATAAAATTATCGTGGAAAAAAAGCGTGGGGTGCTAGATCTACCATGCTCCATCTATCAGTTCTTAAGAAGCACCCCACGCTTTTTTTCCAAGATAATTTTATTTATTGCTTATTAATTGATTTCTATAATAACAAAGATTTTATAGTAATATAGTATTTTTCATCTATTTTCGTTTTCAGCTTATAGTACGAATTATTTTTCACTTTTTAGTTTGATATACTTAAAAAGCGTGTTTTTTAGTTTTTTTAAACTATATTTATTTTTCACTTTTTAGTTTGATTACTTTAAAAGCGTGATTTTTAGTTTTTTTAAATTATATTTATATTTAATACAAAAAGCAAATTAATCGGTTGGATAGTTTCAGAGTAATTGGTGAACATACATAGAAAAAAAATACATACGCGTCGAATTGATAACTTCCTCTTCCTTTTCTGAAGCCGGTTAATAATAAAAATTGTAATACGGATTTTTTTTTAAAATTTTACATAGATGTAAATAATGTCAGGAGTGGGGTTCGAACCCACAATCTCTTTCGAAAAACAGAGCTTCAATCTGGCGCCTTAGACCGCTCAGCCATGCTGTCTACACTCCATTCAGTGAACGTATTCAACACTTTTAATTAGCGAAAAATCACTAATTTTATTAGTTTTTGCCTAATTACTAAAAAAGTACTGAACCAATTTCGATGAAACTGAAGTGGTACCAATTCGAGAGCATCGTCTTTCATTTAACACCAAAACCAAGTTAATCGGTTGCATGGTTTCGGAGTAATCGGTGAAAATACATAAAATAAGGAGAGTTACAAACTCACAAACTCATAAACATACAGGTGAAGTTAATAAAAGAGTGGTAAAAACAATAGGTTATAGATATACAACTTTAATTGTTTAAAATGTGCATTTTTATTGGATGGAGTTAATCAGAGTTCTGATTGCTTGATATTACATATCACATGGATTAAACATTAATATTCCTGGACCCATCATAAACAAATTTTAAATGAAATTTCAGTTTTGCAATTTTCGGAACTGCAAATTTTTAAACTTCTAAACACCGCTCATTTTAAATTTTCACACCGTTGTGTAGAGAAAAAAATGCACGTTTAAATGAAATTTGTTTGAAATTGTTATCATAATTTGTTTTCAATTTATTATTTAAAAAAAAAGTTTTTATCACTTTTTTATTCAACTTGGCAACAGAAGCATTTCATTTTCGGACATCAAACATGGACCAATCATAAAAGAAATAAAATAAAAAACAAAAGTATTCCATTTTTAGACATTAAACATGGACTAAACATAAAACGAATAAAATAAAAAAGTTGCGGAATTCAACCAATAAAAATTATTTTATGGTTTTTATTATAACAGGAAAATTGTTCATTACAAGATGAATGTCTAATTTCTGTTACACTA
The DNA here is from genome assembly GCA_964019185.1 of Maratus speculifer. Lineage (NCBI taxonomy): Eukaryota > Metazoa > Arthropoda > Arachnida > Araneae > Salticidae > Maratus > Maratus speculifer. Next base: position 32,471,521 of record OZ025291.1, on the reverse strand, counting down.
CTTCTATTTATATACGTATGTAAATAATAATTGTCAAACAAATTACTCTGCATGAATATACTATTGAATGGAATTATTCACAATGTAATATTTTCTAATGGTCATAAATTACAGAATTGAGCTTGTAAGTTATGCTGCATCGTAATAATCTGTAAATTATTATTCTCGTTACTTTCATATCAATGAGATTTCCTCATATAATACTAAACATCCACTTTGGATAAATCACTTGATATTCGGTCAAAACATTGGGTCATAAATTATAAACAACACTGAATCCTCAGAACTACCAGTTTCGATAATAATAAGTGTTTGCCAAAATTCTCAAATGAAGAGAAGCTTATAAGTACTTTCGATTCTTATTACTTATAAGATGAGTATGAAATATGTAGACGTAAAACTTGAAGTGTTCCGATAATGTACAACTGTAAGTGACTTTGAGCAAGTTTATTTAAAGCGACCCAGTATACGGATATTTATTTTCTATACCAAATACGAGTAAATTTTGTGTGATTTTCATTCAAAAAGAAATATTTAGCAAAATATGAAAAAAAATTAAGTGTTTTTACTCCCTTCTGTTTATGTATATGTGTAAATTCGTAACTGTTTCACCGACTTCTGAAGACTTGGCCTGAGTGCTGAGGCAAAATGGCGGCCTTTTTTTTTCTTAACAATTTTTTTTTTAATTTTTTGGTACGGATATTCATTTTATTGGTACAAATAAGGGCTTGTACTACGCTTAAAGGAAAAAAAAATCAGTCTGACATTTGCCATTCTTGTGTGAGCGCTTAGGCCTAGATTTCAGGGGGCGATGGCAATTAAACAAATTGCACAACTTGCAATATTACTCTTTAATGAAATTATTCACTATACATTATTCTCTCATTGCCAAATTATTTGATCATGCGTTGTAGACTGCATTGTATCTTCTGAGTTATTCTTGCCTTATTAACTGTTCATCTTTAACAAATTACTAATAGGAGTATTTAGAAATTTTTTTCTGGAATGTAGGATATTTATATGAATCATGAAATATGTAGAGCGGAAAATGGTAAAACGCCGCGTATCGAAAGTAATATGTTATAATTTGAATACAGGTCATGAAAGACATGCAAAAATTTATCTGTATGTAGAAATGATAATTATTTTCGATTTTGTATGCTTTAGGAGTGGCAAGTTGTCGCAGTTTTTAATGAATATACTACTTTTGAAGGTAGTGCATTTGGGAATTTTTTCCGCTACAAGTGGATATAAGACCCACACCCATTCTTTTTACCCGCACCAAGCCCTCCCCCCCCCCAAAAAAAAAGGGAAATAACTGAAAGCCTCATATTATTTATTAGTATTATAAAACGTAATTATTTGTGTTTAGAATAACCATCAATAATTATAGTAATAAGATCATACAAGTTGTAATAAGAAAAGAAAAAAAATCAAGCACATTACCTAATTGCTAAAATTATGAACAAAATTATAAAGATAATGAATTTTAAAAATTTGAAAAAGATTTAACAATTGGTTTTTGGTTTAATATCGTCAGAAACACAGATTTTCCTATCGAATTCAAAGTTGACACAAATATACGAAATACTTCCACTATTAGAAATACCCCGGTATCATCATGTTCTCGGTGCTTACACCCAGTACACTGAATCCATTCTTTACCATCCTTCGTGCATTGTTTACCACAAACTAAGAATTGACAGCCTTTTTCTTCGTAATCAACTACGCCTTTTTTTGTATCCCACTCTCTTTTAGTTTTTTTTTCGCTATTTCTCTTTTTCGCACTTCGAATTATACTGTCGATTCTTTTTGTGAGATCGACTTATTAGCACACGTTCTTCAAATTTCTTTTTGAATGGAGAACTCAATATTACTCTGACTGTTTTCAATTTTTCGCTTCCGGGAAATACTGGCTTCATCATATTTCTCTTTTAGAACTGGCGAAAACTGATCAATGATATTTTTTGCCTTTGCAGGGGTTGTATAATTTTCGATTAAACTAGTTGATGCATATAAAATTTTAACAGCATAATCTTTAAAATGACAAGAAACTTCTGACGTAAGCTTGTTTTACTGTATGGGAACATCTGTACCTGAAACTTGTGTATCCGACGATGCATTATGATTTCATGGTTATCATTGTGGTTTCATGTAAATCAAATCCTTTTCAGAAAAAAATTGTTCTGGTCAAATGGTCAGATACCAGCATATATAAAGTCGTTTATGGCTTTTTCTACTCTTGCAATGCAATTGTAAGCGGGGGATAGGGTAAAAAGCTCACATTTCCTTTTATAGAACGTTTTACCCTCTTTTATTATTTTGTTACAACCACATTATTTTGAAATTAACGTTTTAACCTGGTACTAAAATTCTATTCAAAGCAAAATATTTTATATAGTACATTTTTACATAAAAAATAAAATAAAATATTCTTTTTATGCGCACACAATTATGGTTTCCACGCTTCAAAGAATTTTTTAATTAAAATATCAGTATTTTTTTTTAATAGAAAAATATATCTAGATTAAACCCATGAAATTTCGCCTTACTTAAAGAAAGATTCTTTTTAAGAAAGTACTGGTGAGGAAGAATTTTCTGGTCTGGAAATTACTTGGAGCATGGCAAACCTGACATTAATAGGTTGACTTCATATTATTTTTTTTCAACTGCTTGAAAATAAACATAGGTAGCTTTCTAATAATAAATGACACGTGAACAGTGAAACGATTGCATAGTATAAAACGTATCACTCTACAAATTATTAGTAAAGGTGGATTTTTTATTCAATTCTACTAGTCATAAAATTCAAACTACTATGAAAATCTAAAAAGAAATTAAAAAAAAATAAAAAAAAAGATATCTAAAAACACTTATTTATATGATTAAGTAATATGATATCACTTTTCTACATTATAACCTTTACATGACAATAATTCAAAATGTTTTTAGTATGCTATATTAAAATGCATTTAAAATACTTTTTATGTTTCTTCTCTACATATGCACGTTTGAATAACAGTTTTCAAACAAACTGCGGTGTATAAATGTAATGATAGTCAAAGGAATTATTCATAATATATTATTCTTTCCCAATCATAAAATATAGCAGAAAGTTGAAAGCTATGCTTCATCGTGTCTATTTGTAAAAGCATTATTCTCGCTATTTGTGTATTACAGAGATATTTTGATACCATACTAAGCATCCAAATGACAAATCACGTAACATTTGATCAAAACATTTCATCTATTCACATTGTATCCCCTGTGACATCATGTTTCAATAACAGCCCTCTTTAATTAATCATTCATAAAATATATTGTGAAGCTTATAAACACTTTTGGATACACATAGGATAGTTACAAATTATAAAACATGTAGCCATAAAAAAGGTAAAGAATAAAACTAACCTCACGAATGCTTAAAATGAAAAGAAAAAAAACCGAATGAGTAAAATAACGAATACTGGCAATTTCTGTTAAAATTTTCTAATATTCACGGATATGATATTTGACAACTTTAATTTACGTGAATATAATTTCTTTTGAATTTTCATTCAACAGGGGAATTTGTTTGTATTCTGAAAAATTTTGAATCTTTGATATAACTCCTTTGTTTACACGTATGCTTAGAATAATATCTGTAATACGAATTGCACTATTCCACAGAATAGTTCAAAATATGTTTTTCTCTCACGGCCATAGATGAAAGCTCTGAGCTTGTAAGCTACCACGCTGTTCCAGAGCAATCTCTAAATAATTATTCTTATTACTTTGGTATTAAACAGATTTTCTGAAATAGTACTAGCATAACTGCCAACTTTTATGCATTTTTCCTACCACAAAAAATGTATAGTAAATATTGTCTTGCTTAATCGGCGAAATCTTATAATTAAAGAAATGGAAAATCTCTGTACAATTTTAGTGGTAGCAAAAATGCGTAAAAGTTGGCAGCTATGTACTAGACATTCCATGTGATATTCAGTCACGGATTTGGTTATGTGCAGCAGACTGAATTATACTTCACAATCCATCATGTTTCCATAATTATTGTTCATAGAAAACACTTTAAAGACTACGAACTCTTGTTTTGAATATAAAATGTTTATATGGAATGTAGAAAAAAATCTTGTTTTTGAAAAGATCCAGCGGAAATTTAATATCAGGTGTAAAGAAAATATAACGGATATAGAATATAACAGGAAGAAAACTGCTTTAGCCAGACTGAAAGGAAAAAAAGAACATTAACATACTTTTTATTAACGAGAGTAGATTAATTTACAGATCTAATTTTTATTTAAAGTTATTCATAAGGGAGTCCATTGAAATTTATTTAAAAAGTTCACATGTTTGTAACGATTCGATACTCTTTCCCGAGTATATGGATTGAATAGTTGCACGGTTTATAGGATAATTATTTAGTTGGGACACTATGTTGAAAATAAAGAGCGCGTTACACATTTAATTTATGATAAATTCAATGAATATTTATTCCAGTTTTTTACATTCATTGTGTTTGTATCTTTTTTATTTATACTCTGAAGATGACTCAATGAAAAGGAGTCGAAACATGTCAATTGTTTAATATATTTTAAATGTTTTATTAATAAAGTAATGTCTTATATGCAAAATATTTATATAAATTCTTACCTTTTAGTTGTGGAATATATATTATTATCAATATGATATAGTTTTAATAGACGTAATCAACACTTACTACTTTTATCTTTCACATTGATATAGGAAAATTGTTGTAAGTTTTTCTATAAATTCGCCTCATTATAAGGATATCGCTCTTTTGAAAGCAAATGCGAAAAAATATCAACCCCTTGAGCGGCGCTGGTATGTCTATGAAACCACTTAATTTTAATTACCAGAAGCTACATTGACGCCAAAACTTGGGTAAAAAATTCGGTTTTTTATATGTTTGAAATATAGCTTTTTATTATTTACAAATAAACTTGTTTCCAAATTCCGGCGTCATTCATTCATTTCAATATTTTCGCAATGGAAATGCTCTGCGCCGCAAAGGGTTAAATATTTTTAAATATAAAACAAGAAAGAAAAATAATGCATCAAAAATAGATTATGAAACGCTTTGTAACAATTACAGTATTGTTTGACGAAACTTCGCTTAAATACAGTTTTTTTTATTAAACTAGCTTACCTAATCTTTGAAAGAAGAAGTCCCTTGTCAATTTTAATTTATATTACGTAATAAATTATTGTCACATTACGAAATTGCTAGAAGAACAGTTTATTGTTCCTCTTAGGGGAGAGACTGTATGTTTCTCATTTAGAGCAATGGTAAATGATGGAACTATAAAATTTCAAGTAATAGATCCCGTGTGGCCCATGAAATCATTTCCGCTTCAGCATTGGATAAAACGTTAATCAAAAGTGTCTCTTTTCTTTTTTTTTGTCTATAAGATGCTTCAGCAGCGACAGTTAAGTTATTCGAGCAGAAAATGTATCCTTAAATTAAGAATGTTGTTTGAACAGTGTTTTGCTGTTTTCTACTTTCTGCAGTTTGATTTTATTTTGCTAAACAAAGTTTATTACAGAATTTACACAGTAAATAAAATTAATTCGTGATCCTTATAATAAAGTACATATTATTTTTTTCCCGAATTAATTTTATATAATGGCTATATTTCTGTGTTTTCTTTTTTAAATGTTGCAAAGTGTATTCACAAAAATATTTCCCCTTCATTACATTTCGTTTCTTGTCGAAGATGGGCAGATAAATAATCCCGCTTACCAAAAAAATATTTTTTTAAATTAAAAATCAATAATTATTAGATATTGTAAAGAATTTTAATAGAATACTCCTTTCTCAAGATTTTGTTACTTTTATTTACACCACAAAACAAATCTTGGCATTTACAAACACTTTACAAACAACAGTTCTTATTTCATAAGCAAACTACATTAGTTCGAAATAATATTGCAATTAATATATTTCCAACACAGGAAAGTTTTAAATTACATTCAAAAATACATACTCCTTTCTCCATTAAATGAAGATAAAATTGAACACAATCAAAACAATATGCAACAGGAGTATCTTCTATGCTCACTAGCAACACTCTCAGAACCAATAAACCAACAAATTAAATGATGTCAGAATTGTGACTTTATAACACAGTGGAAAATGCATATGCTGCCATCTGTTAATAAAAAGACCAACTAAAGTTATAATTTAGATTCTAAACGAATCCAGTTGCACTGAACATACTCCCACAAATCAAAAAATTATTATTGATGCAAAGGAAGTAAACAAAGTTTTACAATGGGTTTTTTAAAGGCACCCCTAGAGGTTTTAACAGCCACTACACGAACTATGCCATTCTTACCTAGATAAACCTCAATAGAACAATCACAAAGACGAACAATATACTCTCAAAATCACTACATAGTTTATCTTAAAAGTTTCAATATTCTCCAATATTTTAATACTGTAATTTAAATATTTTTCTATTTTGCAAAGAACTCAAATAATCAATATTCCGTTTTTTTTTCTTTCAAAAAACATAATTTCAGTTTTTGAACAATATCCCAAGGAGACCATTATTGGATAAAAAAACGGACCTTCACTATTAAACATGAAAGAATAGTGGTTAGTTAAAAAAAAATTAACTGTTATTCAGCTGCGCGTTAAGAAGCTGTATAATTAATTGGATAATAACCGAACTATAAAATAATTGGACAATAACCTTGCTTCGAATTATTTCCTATGTGATGAACTATCTGCTATTAAAGTTTGCGAATGATAAGCAAAATACTCTCGGAATAATCACTTTTTCGGGTAACTTACAAAAAATGATTATATGTGATTTAAAAAAAAGAGGGGGTAAAGTAAAGCTTTTAATAATTAATCAAAAGTGTATCTCATAAAATATGGTAATAATGAAAAATAGCTCTATCTCAAGAGTTAATGCACGAATTTTCATTAAGCTTCAGACTGAAGTCTTATATATAAATTGTTGCTGATTAGTTTTTGGTATAAATCAGCAAACAGATGGCGGTATTATGCAAATTTATCCGTATTTCCTCAATAGTTCTATATCAGTAACTAATACACGGATTTTCATCAGACTCCAGATTCAGTTAGATGTTGACATAAGTTGTTGCTGATTAGGTTTTGTGTAAATCATCTCACATTTGCGCTGCTATATTGTGATTTTCAGGATTTACATGATTTTAGCGATAGTCATATCTTAAGAATTAAGGCATGGAAATTCATATCTTTAGAAACCACATGATGGACATAGATTGCCATTTATTTTAGTTATTGTGATAGCGAATTTTGAAGCATTAATCTATATGAGATAGAAGAAAGTTTTGGGATTGGCATATCCGACTAGTTTTGTATGCATTCTATCCTGAGAATTAGAGTATTAATAGAAAAATATATATCTTATTATGTAAACATCATTTATTTTTTAGGAATTTTGAGTCCTTACTTGTATGGAATTACTTTATTATGTATTCACGAATTTAGAAGGAAATACATTGTTTCAGCTCGGCAATTTAAATATTCACGTGGGTTAAATTCAAGTATTTTTGTTTGAAATTAATTAATTTATGTATCTGAAATATATGTAAAATTCACATGAAATTCCAAACTTGAATACAGACAACAACAACAACAACAACAACATTAACCGAATTATCACAAATTAACGTCGTTTTTATTGTTACAACAAGCCTATTAATTACGAAAATCTCATTACATGGAACAGTACAAAATATAGTATACTTTCAGAAATTATTTTAATTTTGAAAAAGCCCCATTTTTAATGCTGTGCTTGAAGATAACACTGCGTATCTACTTATATTTTGAATGGAAATTCCTCCATCATTCCTAACTTTATTCTATCTTCCGAGGAAAAATTTTGTAAATAATTATTAGATTTACAGTTAGATTTTTTAAAAACTGTTAAATGTAGATTTGGATAAAAACTCACTGTTGTACCTGCTTGTTCAAGATTAAAAAGCAATTTTTGAAACAGCTTAGAATAGTACTAGATTACACAGTTATCGCAAAATGTACGTATTGGATTTTTTAGCTTTTAATTAACATGATTACTTTTAAATAACTAAAGTTAATTAAATATTTGTAGTTTCGAAAAACTTTTTTTACAAAGAATACTAGAATAAAATGAATTATAAACGGATTATTTGAAAATAAATGAGAATCTAATAAGCTCTTTTCGGTGATTTTCTAATCGAATAATTGAATCATTTTATTAGGTGCGTTCGTAATTATATAAATATACGTAGCACCTATAGTTGTCGTTCAGTCCGTCCGTCAGCATATAACAACACAAAAACTACCCAACCGAATCGTTTGGAATTTAAAATATATAATTATTACATAATTTTGTCGAGTCATTACAAATTTTATGAAAATCGGATACATAGATCAATTACAGGGGCAATCAAATTTATTCCATTACATTACGGTCAATGGGGAAAAAAATTTCAAATGCATTTTAATCGTTTGAAATTTAAATACATAATTATTACATAATTTTGTCGTGTTGTTTCAAATTTTGTCAAAATCGGATGCATAGTTCAATTACAGTGACAATCAAAAGTATTCCGTTACATTACGGTCAATGGGGAAAAATGTTTCAAATGCATTTTAGTTGTGTTACACTCATTCGTTCATAATAAAATTGATATGCATCTATAAAGTACATATTATAATATATATTTTGCATAATCTGTGGTGCAAAGAACATTTGTTATTGATTTACAAGGCCACAAAAAAGTATTCCATTACATAATGGTATAGGAAGAACATTGTTTGGTTCGCATTTTAATTGTAATTAACTATTCACAATTTTATGAGATTGATATGAGAGTGATATTTTAAAAACTTCGTTATCGTACGAACGCACCTCATTTGCTACGCTTCAAATGGAATTTCCAACTTGTTTCTTGTTACCTTAGAGCACTAAATTCGGAGTATAATTTATATAATATTTACAGTAATTTAGATTTGTTTTTATAATAATAATCTTTTTTATTGTTTGTTTCTCTTCTTTTCTTATGTGTTCAACAAAAGAAACTTCTGTTTCAGAAATGCTAATATAAATCTCGAAAATATTTTCGTTTCTAAGGGTTACGTAGTTTTGTAATTAGAAGTTAAATCTGTTCTCAAATATAAAGAAGCAACTTTATGACTTTAAGTTTTAATCAATTTTTGTTCGGAAACGCGAGAAATTGGAATTGGCAGGTGTTATTATTCAGAAACTACGTAATTGAAAGGCGTTTCCTATTAATTTGGGAACACAATACACTTTTCAGAAAATGCTGTCAAAGTGGCCGTTTTGTACCGAATTTCCAGACGAAGGGAGAAAAATCAGCCAGTGAAGGAAGAAAACGTCTTGCTGCGTGATCAAAATCGCTTATAATACAATAGTTAATTTGTTTATTAAAAACGAAAAAAAATATTTCAATTCCTTTTAACTTTCATAGTCAGGTGTGCTAATTTTATATCTCTATTCTTAAAAATTAGTCCGTGATTGCCTCAGAAAGTTTCGTGCTTGTTGAGTAGCGCATTTGAGAACCCCTTAAGCAGAATGTATAATACAAAATGATTGAATAATATGTTTTGTGTTTCTTTTATTAGTACCCGATATGTTATTTCTTTGACCAGCAATTAAAAATGTTTCGCTAAAAATAGTTTTCCGTTATAGAAACTTCCGTTCCGTCAGCCGTAAAATAAAACAGATATATCAAAGTACGGAATAATCTCTACTGCAATTTTTGGCTAGATTTCGTATGAAATACTACCTATTGCGGCGCTCCAGTGTTGGAATTTCTGAAAATTTTTTGCGGATCTACGCCGATTGTGACCTCTAGACCCCAAAACTAGCATTAGTAAAAAAGTTTATCTATCTATCTATCTATCTATCTATATATATATTGTTACGAATTTTGTAAATAGTTAGTGTTTGTACTGTAAAATAATATAAATAATCTTATTAAGCTCCATTTCTTTACTAATATTAGTTTTAGTTACATTGTCTCTGTTATCAAGCAAACTTGTCTATTATTTTCAGTGACTGTCTATGGTAGCTTTGCGAAATATTAGAGATAACGCCAAATTGGCGTCACTTTTGGCGACTAATTTTGGTCGCCAAATTTGGCGATATATCGCCAAGTTGGCGACAAACTTGGCGATTGTTGGCGATGGTAACTCTTCCCTCTCCATGGTAACGCCCCCCCCACCTTTAGGTCTACTGATACATTGAATGTTTTTCCTTGGTTTTTGGATTTTTCTAGAAGGTTGTAGAAATTTCCGGCGCATGCTACGAGCCTATATAAAGAGTGCAATGCGAGCTGTTGTTGTTATTATTTATCAGTCAGTCATTGAGTGAGCTACGATTGTTTAAGCAAGTTTGCTTGAGCTTTATTTACGCTGTTTTGAATGTGATTTAGTGTTGAGACATTGTATAAAGAGTCTCTGGAACCTATATCTGCGCTTGTACGATAGATTTGAACAATTATTTTTGAATATCTAGTAATATTTGTGAGTTTCGAAGACTCTGTTGTGCTGAAGATCTGCAAATAAATTATTTTCTACTTTTCTAAAAGACAAGAGTTTGAAGTTGTCTAACCATAAGATCAAAAGAACCCTATATACGCTACAAACAATATGTATATATCTCACTTTTTTATGGGCACGATAACTTCTATAGTTCTGCTCCAATCTCTTCCAAACTGATACATAAAATCAAAGGCTATAAAATCTCGGCTAAGTTCATTAATGGGCAAAATCGGTCCAAGGGGGGTGGAAATAGGGAGGGTTTTTGTGAAAACCGAAAAAAACGCCATAACTTCTTAATTAAAATAGATATCGAATCGGTTTAAAGTTTATATTACTTCTTAAAAATGGGCCAAAATTTTATGCGTGACAGATTTTTAATAAATTTAGAAATGGGTTCAAGGGACGAAAAAAAAACAGGGTTTTGGGGAGAAAAAAATTCACAACTTCGTCAATTCTCAAGATATCAAATCCAACTAAATTTTGTGTAAATGCTCTCAACATTATCTAAAACTTTTGTGTTTACAAGTTTTTGATAGGACTAGTTCTTACTGATAAAAAAAAATAAAAACGAAAACAACAAGTTGGAAATTGCACGTAAAGAGTAGCAAATGAGGTGCGTTCGTTGATAACGAAGTTTTAAAATATTCAGATCTTGCTGATATAGTAGAGCGTACTTTGGATACAGTATAGTGGTCGAAATCTTTGTGTTCCTGTAAATATGCAGGGAGTAATTCTTATTATACTTCATTAACGTATATCTTATTCATAAAATGTGAAGTAGTTTAATATAATTAAAACACCCCCCAAACAATGTTTCCCCGTATAACATTATTTAGTGGAATACATTTGTGTGGCCCTGTAAATAAATAATAAAAATTCTTTGCATCACAGATTGTACAAAATGTATTTTTAGTACATATTTCATAGATTCATGTCGATTCTATTATATTCAAATGAGTGTAACACCATTAAAATGCATTTGAAACTTTTTTCCCCATTGACCGTAATGTAACGGAATCCTTTTGATTGTCCCTGTAATTGATCTATCCATCCTATTTTCATAAAATTTGAAATGACTCGACAAAATTATGTAATAAATATACGTTTTAAATTTCAAACGATTAAAATGCATTTGAAACTTTTTTCTCCATTGACCGTAATGTAAAGGAATCCTTTTGATTGTCCCTGTAATTGATCTATGCATCCGATTTTCATAACATTTGAAATAACTCGACAAAATTATGTAATAAATATACGTTTTAAATTTCAAACGATTAAAATGCATTTGAAACTTTTTTCCCCATTGACCGTAATGTAACGGAATCCTTTTGATTGTCCCTGTAATTGATCTATCCATACGATTTTCATAAAATTTGAAATGACTCGACAAAATTATGCAATAAATATACGTTTTAAATTTCAAACGATTAAAATGCATTTGAAACTTTTTTCCCCATTGACCGTAATGTAACGGAATCCTTTTGATTGTCCCTGTAATTGATCTATCCATCCTATTTTCATAAAATTTGAAATGACTCGACAAAATTATGTAATAATTATGTATTTTAAATTTCAAACGATTCGGTTGGGTAGTTTTTGCGTTGTTATATGCGGACGGACAGACGGACGGACTGAGCGACAACAATAGGTGCTACGTATTTACATAATTACGAAAGCACCTAAAAAGGCGGGTGAAAAAAGACAAAAATCCATAATTTCGTCAATTTTTAAACTATCAAATCCATTTAAATTTATTTTAAATCTTCTCAATAATATCTACAACTTTTGTATTGACAAGTTTTTCATAGGACCAATTCGTATAGTAAAAATAAATTAAACAAAAATAGAAGTATGAGAAAAAAAACCCTCAAATCCGAACTGCTTATATTATGACTCATTTTTATTAGTACTTTCCAACAAAGTTGAAAAGTGCTTATGCATTCGGTTTTTCTGGCCGTTTGGCCGTCTGTCCGCGCTCTAACTCTCGTAAATATACTCGGATTGCCATGAAATTTTTGGACGTTATTTAGGTTTACCCCAGCACGAACCTTATTGAAAATGAAGTTTCTACCATGATTAGTTTATTTACAGGGACAGTCAAAAGTTTTCCATTACATTACGGGCTATGGGGAAAAATTGTTTCAAATGAATTTTAACATTGTTAACACTTTCCAAAAATTTAAAAAGTGCTTATGCATTCTTTAAAAATGCATTCTACTTATGCATTCTGCTTATGCATTTGGTTTGTCTGCCCGTCTGGCCGTCTGGCCGCGCTCTAACTCCTGTAATTATTTTCGAATTATCCTGAAATTTCTGTATGTTATTGACGTTTACCCTAGCACGAACCCTATTCAAAATGAACTTTCTGCCATGATTAGTTTATTTACAGGGAGAGTCAAAAGTTATCCATTACATTACGGCCTATGGGAAAAATCGTTTCAAAGGCATTTTAGAGATGATACACCCTGTCAAACATATTAAAATTTATATGAATTTAAGAGGTGCTCTAAAATATGTGGTGAAAATATTGCTATTATTCATTTACAGGACCATACAAAAGAATTCTATTTTATAATGGTAAAGGGGGGAATATTGTGCGACATGCTTTAAAAATATTAAACTGTTTCATGTATAACAAAAGTGATATATGTCACTGAGGCTTAATATAAATTATACGATACTGTCTTGCATAGTATAAAGTTCATTGCATTTACAGGGACACACAGAAGATTTTAAATAGTATATTCTTTCCGATATACTGTACGTGTATCCGATGATGGCTGATGGATGGATATAATGTATTTTAATTATGTTATACGCGTTCAAGTTTCGCTAAATCTTTGTACATTATATGATGTGTATAAATGTTATAGTTGATATACAGGGCTACCCAAAAGAACTCGCCGACTTTACTGAGTATGAGTGTAAATTACTTTAAGGTGGTTCTTGTATAAGATATTCATTTTTACGCTGAACTGCATTCAATTTACAAAGAAATGTTTGCAGAATATAGATAAAGTGATATACAGGGCCACGCAAAGAATTGGGTACTTGGACGCCTATGAATGATAATTTATAACAATGTGATTTCAATTGTTTTAACAGTGTTTGAGTTTAAAATAAATTTTAGCTTCTTACTGACGTGTAATAAAGGTACAAGGGAAACTACAGGGCTGAACAAAAGTTTTCAAATATGTTTCCCATTTATTAGTACAAGTTGATCAAAAGAAATTTTAAGATTTTTTCTTGCTAAACTAAATTTTCCCATTTTATAATATTATATCAACAGACAGATCAAATATAGGACTGTTCAAAAATATTGGGATACATATTTGGCTATATACCCTTATTTCCCTAATTAACGAAGTTTTTTTAAAGATTTCATGAAGTGTTGGAAAGTGCTTCATAATCTATGCTTAACGCATGATTTTTATTACTTGTTAAATTCATTTTTGATTTTAAACGCACCCAAATGGCAGATCCTCTTATTTAGGAACTATATAATGTGACGCATTGGTCAGTTTTTTGATAAAGACCGAATATATTTCAAAAAAGCTTGCCAAAAAATGTATTTTGAACAGAATTTCCCGAAGTGATTGTAAATTTGAGGATGTATTCAAATAACAAATTGCGTTTTTTCTGACCCATTTTTAAATCCATTTTTGCTATCAAACGCATCCGGTTTACAGTTCTTCTTATTTAGAAACTATACAATGTGACGCATTGGTCTGTTTTTTAATAAAGTCAGAATATATTTCAAAAAAGGCTTCCAAAAAGAGTATTTTGAACAGAATTTCCCGAAATAGTCGTGATTGGAAATTTGAGGAAGCATTCAAATAACAAATTGCGTTTTTCTGACTCATTTTTCAATTCAGTTTTGCTCTCAAACGCATCCAATTGACAGGTCCTGTTATTTAAGAAGTGTATAATGTGCCGTATTGGTCAGTTTTTTGATAAAGGCTAAATATATTTTTTAAAAAAAGCTGTGAAAGTGGGCACTTCGCACAAAATTTCCCTAAGCGATCATGATTAAAGAATTGAGGATGTATTAAAGTGACAAATTGGTTATTTTATGACTCATATTTAAATTCAATTTTGCTCTCAAACGCATTCAATTGACACTTTTTTGTTATTTAGGAACTATTTAATGTGCGTATTGGTCGATTTTTTAATAAAGTCAGAATTTATTTCAAAATATGTTTTCAAAATGGGCATTTGTGCTGAATGTCGCTTAAGATGATTCTAATAAAACCAGTTATTACAGAAAAATGAAATTAATATTTTTTCAAAAGCAGCCAAATAAAGTTGTTAAGATGGATTTATCTCTAATCATATTTTATTTTTTGTTGTTGAAATGAGCAGTCTTCGAAATCTACCTCCTCCTATAGGCCAAGACGACAGGGATTTTTTATACCGTCATATAGACAAAAAATTGAAAAAAAAAAAATGCAACTTTTAAATGCAATTGTTTTAAAAGTGCATCGAAATTTATTTATGAGACATTAATATTGTCATATTTTTAATCCCCCCCCTTTTTTTATTGTAATTGGCAACTGTAGAAAGTTCTGTAGAAAGTAAATTGCAAATAGCTAGAAAATAGTAGATTATTATATCTTTCGATTGCCATTTGCCTATAACAACTAAGATTTTTTTTTTATTAAAAAGCGCGCTATGTTGAAAAAAAAAAATACTAAATTTATAATTTCTGATAAAACATGTAGATATTGTAAAATATATTTAATTTTATGTATTTATATTAATTTTATAAACTTAAGAATCATTACATCCTTTTCATATCTATTTTATTAGTGGAGTTTCTTGAATGATGACATCGCCTTTTATCTGGATTTGTGTATTA
The DNA here is from genome assembly GCA_964019185.1 of Maratus speculifer. Classification (NCBI taxonomy): domain Eukaryota; kingdom Metazoa; phylum Arthropoda; class Arachnida; order Araneae; family Salticidae; genus Maratus; species Maratus speculifer. Next base: position 32,456,099 of record OZ025291.1, on the reverse strand, counting down.
TTCCGCGATAGCGACGTCATATGCATATTTTTCTGTAGATGAAGTTTAAGACTGTATCATAAATATAGAATTCTTCCTCGGAGGCAAATGAAGTCCTTTTATATAAAATAAAAGAGTATGTTTAAGTCTTCAAATTGAATTATGTTTTGTACAATCTATCTATACATATTTCTTTTCATCGGAGGCTATACTAAATTCTACCAAAAACAGAATTCTTGCTTTCTAGTTTTTATTATATTTTTTAACTTACTTTTGTTCACCTTGTAAAAAATAGCTAACAGCTAATCTCCTGAGAAAGTATCACAGTTTAGATTAAATCTTTTAAACATTATAATTTAAGTAAATTTCTCCTGAGAAAGTTAGAAACGAAGCGCATTTGTTTTTCTAACTCTGGTATAATGTTAACATTATAGTCAATTAATCCACGAAACGAAGTCTTTGAAGAAATTTCCATTTTATTCTTTTATAACAGTTCATCGGTTCATTCTAAAGCGAGAATGTCTTTCACACTTTAAGTCTAATGATTTTCAACGTCACCGTTTATCTGAAACAAAATAATTCAAAATACTGGAATTTCCTATTTCAGACTTATAATGGAATTCATTTCTTCTTCGAACTTCAAATAAAGCATCGATCCATAAAATTGGAATTGCGGATTTTCTAAATAAGTATGTTCCGAATAATTGTGTTAAGCACAAGCTAAATACAGTTGCAGTTTTAAAATTAGTGCAGTAAAGCACTGATTATCCGAACCGATCGGGACCAAAACCGATCTGGTTAATTAAAAATTCGGAAAATTGAACAACTATATAAAAGCGATGACAATTTTGTAGGCAACTTTCCGTCACTCTTCTTCTAGACTTAAGTATGCTAATTGCAGCAGTACACATTTTAGCATATTACAAATGGCGTGTTTAAAAAATATTATTTTATGTATATATTTTGTAATTTTACTTTCTATAAAATTGGCACAAAGTTATAAATAGAAGTACACATACATAGAAATTGTAATATGTATATATATATATATATATACATACTGTACGGACAAACGCAAAAGTACAGAGGGAGGGAGGGTGGGGAGGAGCCCTACACCAGGGGACAACATATAACATAAGCATTTTTTCGACCATCTTCAGATAATCTGAAGATAAAGAGGGGTTTTCGTGGCAAAAAATATGTGCATGAGATTTTCACATATTAGAAGTAAAACTTGTTAAATTCTAGAAACAATTGATTTTATGCATTCATTTCTTTGCATTTGTTGTCGATTTTATTATTTCAGGATTATGAACTGGTTACTTTAAGGGTATACTTCATTTCAAACTCTTTATTTTCCAATTTATTTTTAAATTCATTTTTGCTCTCTAATGCATCAAACTGGCAAATTGTCTTATTTAGAAAGTACACAAAGTGCCTGATTGTCGATTCTTTGATAAATGCAGAAAATATTGCAAAAAAGCAATCAAAAACGGCATTTTGAACCGATTTTTCCGAAGTGGGAGATCTGGGAACGAAAAAAAGGTCATACTAAGAAGATAATTGTTTATAAATCAAATTCTAATGAATTGAGTGCAAAATGACATCACACGGCACCTTGTACGTCTCTTCAAAAATCCCCTCAACAAGTTTCATGTTTCTACTTTTAAAAATGCATCTGAAATTATAACAGAAAATTTCGAGCTGTTGAAGGTGGATAAGCGTTTTTACACCCTTTACTGCGGTTAACTTCCGTGATATCCAGTCGAATTCACCCTACCGCGCCCAAAGAAATTTCACTTTAAAATTTTTGGGGAAAGAGAGAAAAAAATGTATGGTACTTGATCGATCCGGTTAAATGGCGTTTTACTGTATGCCTTCTTGAAGAAAAGATAATATAATTTATTTTCATATAATTTATTATTTGAAAAGAAAAGGAAGGTTTTTGAAAAGATGAAAAGAATAATTCAACAATTTTAAATTTTCGAAAAAAAAAAAAAAAAGACTGGGTTGGTTGGTACAAGACAGTTTGTTTTAACCTGAAGGAAAATTCAACATGTCTTTAAAGCAAGTAAGAAATAATTTTGTACAACATAATCTTAAAGGACGTTGGAAGTCCCTTTATCTACAATGGTACGTAAATGTATACCTTTTCTTGAAACTTCCCGAGATATTCACTTTAACTTTTTTTACGTACATAGTATGATAAGAGAACTCACCTAACCCAATAAAGTGAAGTCAACTTTTAAAAAGTATACTTTTTACCTATTTAAAAATAATCTGAAAAAAACCTTTTTAGCTATTTAAAAATAACCTGAAAAACCTCTTTTAAAGTTTGCAGATTTCCAAAGAAAAACTTTTTTATATAAAAAAAATTGTACAAATGTTTGTAAAAAAATTTCTCTTGTGACTAATCAGGGCTATATGTGAAATATTCTAACAAGATTGAAAATTGTAATAAGTAGTCGTTTCTATAAAAAGATACACCAAAGTTCAAAATGCAACATTTTGAGAAAATTAAGTTTAAAGTTTACGTATGTAATATTTATGTATGATCTGAAAAAATTGAAATACTTAACTTTTTAAAACTTCTTGTTGTCATAGAAAGAGAAGTAATATACAATTCGAAAGCAGTAAAATAAAGGATTTAAGATATTAAAAAATAAGGTTTTATAAGATTTAAAGATTAACCCATTGAAAGGTGGCGATGCCGCTATGGTACCACAACCAATTGGCAATTTTAATTCCTGATTTTTCTCCATTGGCACTCGATTTTTTGCGTGAAAATTTCACTTTCATTAAATAGGCGAAAATATACATTTGCTCATAAATAAATTTTCTTGTAAATGCTGGTGTCATTCAATTTCAAAATTTTGCAAGTACAAGTAACCGTGCTCCTGAAACCGTTAACAAGAGATTAATAAAAGTTAATAATTTAAGAGAAGAACACATTTGATAAATGCCCCAGTTATGTACACTGGTGTCCAAAATTTAAGCATAATTGGTAATTAAGTAATTATTTTTAAGTAATGAAAGAAATATGAATCGGAATGTGCTGAAACTCCAGGTGTGTAAACAAAATAGTACGCGTCGCATATTTTCGCGAAGAGTTTTCCCCGAAATCGAACAGGGGACCGTCAACAAATTGAAAAAGAACGAAGATCTTTTGGATAACCCTGTCAAAACTAATGTAGCAAAAGCGTTCAAACTGCACATTATGATTAATTGGCTTATTGCAATGTACTGTGCTAATTTTTACAAGGATAGCATGTATACTCGTAGAGAAATTAAGGTTATTAAAAAAACTGTCCTAAATTTTTCCAAGTTTTTTGCTTATACTTTTCAGAGTTCTTATTATAAAATAATGTTCCTTTCTGAAAATATGACAAACATCATTGTACACAATACCCTGTCATCAGAATTTAAAAATAATAAAAATTGTATGAAAAATAAGTATGTTTAGTAAATAATTTTTCATTGCGCATGCGTCAACGATATCAAAATGTCATTTGCATATTGTGTTAGCTAAATGTATAGAGCAACTTCTGTAAAAGTTTCAAAAACATAGCTTGAAAATTCTGAAAATGGGAGCCTATAGAATCAACTCAAAATCCGTTATTCCTAAAGGAAGCAAAAAAATCAGGGGTTTTACCTAAATATAGTTGTACGTGCAATATTGTGTAGGCACTAAACAATGGAATATGGATACAGGCCCTCATCTTTTTGCTTCATTTAGGGAATAAAGGATTTTGATCTCATTCTATCAACGATAATTTTCAGAATTTTTAAGCTATGTTTTTGAGACTTTCACAAAAGTTGCTCTATACATTTAACTAACATAATATGCAAATGAAATTTTAATAGCGTTCACGCATGCGCAGTAAAAAATTATTTAGTAAACCTGCTCTTTTATCATACAATTTTTATTATTTTTTAATTCTGATGACAGGGTATTGTGTACAATGATGTTTGTCATTTTTTCAAAAAAGAACATTATTTTATATTAAGAACTCTGCAAATTATAAGCAAAAAACTTAGGACTGTTTTTATAAAAACCTTAATTTCTCTACGAGTATACATGCTATCCTTGTAAAAATTAACACAGTACATTACAATAAGCCAATTAACCATAATGTGTAGTTTGAACGCTTTTGCTACATTAGTTTTGACAGGGTTATCCAAAAGATCTCCGTTCTTTTTCAATTTGTTGACGGTCCCCTGTTCGATTTCGGGGAAAACTCTTCGCGAAAATATGTGACGCGTACTATTTTGTTTACACACCTGGAGTTTCAGCACATTCCGATTCATATTTCTTTCATTACTTAAAAATAATTACTTAATTACCAATTATGCTTAAATTTTGGACACCAGTGTATATGGTTAATGGGGTGTTTGAGATTTGAAAAAGAGATTTTATTAGCAAGAGAAGAAGAAGAAAACGAAGAAAAAAACTGGTGTATTTACCAATCTTTTACCAGTGTGGTTTTTTTTTATATTGGTCAGACTAAACGTGCTCGTAGAATAATATGTTTTTACGCTTTGATTTGATTTTCTTAAAATTTGAAGTTACTCGACATAATACTGCAACAATTATGCAGGATGTCCACTCTCAATGGTGGCAATGGCTAATTTCTAAACCGTTAGTCATAGACATATAATTTTAATTGAAAAAATGCTTTAAAAAATGTAAAGAATCGTTTTTAAGAGATTTAGGAAATATATATATATATATATATATACGAGGGTTGTAAATTAAATAGTGGCAACTTAACCTTAAAACTCGCAGAAGGGCGGGCATGCGTAAATAGGATATGGGAGCTGTGAGGTGGCGCTGTTGTCGATGTGTAGAGTGCAAAAAACAGTCGATCTGCTTAGAAGGGTAGTGGTTGTGTGGGGTTAAAGTGAGGAGTTTCGTTTCCATCGCTCTATAGCATGTTTTCAAAAGGTAAGACTCAGATCATCCTCTAAGGATAATTCTCGGACCGTCCATCGGCGCGGCGGTCTGTAGTAAGGAGACCGCTCAGAATGTCAATCTGCTCATACAAAAATGAAGGGCCGACCTGTGAGTTGCAAATCCGCAGTCTAGTTCCGACCCGAACGAAATGCTTGAACCCATCGTGCTACTGTCCTATAAGGTAAAACATTTGTGCTACAGGCCTTCACTAATCTTCGATAGCATTTTGTTGCATTTTTTCAACGTGCAACCTCGATTTTAAGCCACAATCGCTCATCAAATTTTGAAAACATGCTTTAGAGCGATAGAAGCGAAACTCCTCACTTTAACATCACACAACAACAACCCTTCTAAGCAGATAGACTGTTTTTTGAACTCTACACATCGACAGCAGCGCCACCTCCCCGCTTCCATATCGTATTTGCGCATGCCTGTACTTCTACGAGTTTTAAGGTTAAGTTACCACTATTTAATTTATAACCCTCATATATATATATATATATATATATATATATATATATATATATATATATATATATATATATATATATATATATATATATATATATATATACAAGGTGAGTCATAAATATCGAAACAATAGGCTATCTCCTTAAATATGGCCTCTAGACCCATACTTCCAATTGCAAAAACTCATAAAAAATGTGAAATTTCTGATAAGTTGCAACTCCATGGGGGGGGGGGGTCTATTTGAAAAAATACGAAAATAAAATTTTTATACGGCCTCAGTAGAGCAAAATTCCCAATTAGGAAATTACTCCTGATTCATTCCTAAATTTAAAAAAAAAAAATTCATCCCCGTATCTGAAAACCTGACAGAGATATTAAAATCCAAAATTCTCCAAAATTCGTGATTTACACCACTTTACCATGCATGTAAACGAAGCGTTTTTGACTGATTTTCAAAAAAAATGAGGGGTTGTACACAAATTGTCCGTTATTACATGTCGATTTAAGGACCGGGTACATAGCACTAACATCTTGCGGTCAGGCTTCGCTATTTTTGATCTATTGTGTCGGCACTTTGATGTATAAATTGCTCTTTCAGTGCACTGAATCTGAACTTCAAGAGAGAAATTGAACTTGAAATCAGTTGACAGCTTTACGACTGAAGATGGGGGAGATAAACTTTTCCTTAATTTGTCAATTCGGTAGGGTCAGTCCCTCAAAAATCATTTAAAGAGGTTTCACCTTTCTTCCGTTCGGAAGCAAAGATAGATTTATTGCTCTTTTAGTGTAATTGAAAGTAGTGCTGTTTGCCCGCAGCCTTAAGACCGTGGCTCTTATTTGGACATAATAAAGTAGCGTGTTGATTTAAATCAAAACTTGTTTACAAAATATGTTGATCGTTAGCACTGAAGGTCTGCATGGATCGAAACATCTAGGTCCGGTCCCAAACCGGCCCATAGGGAAAAAAATTCTGCCCGGCATGGGAAAATATTAAAATCATAATCCGGACCAGTCTGGAAAAAAGTTTAAATCATAGCCCGGTTCAGCCGTGAATTTCAACATAGTTTTTTACTTCAGTGTAGTTAAAAATTGTTTTGCGTGGAGGAATTCTGACCAGAAATACTTAATACAGCTTTTCGTTTTTTATATTTATACTTTCTATTATTAAAGAAGCGCTAAAGGCTGTGATATATTTATTTTATCAATGAATCTCTGTTTATATGTAAATGTTCCACTTATATTTTAATCCGCTAATCCATATCCCGTGCGTTAGAGACTTTGAAAAATGTTATACAGTAAAACATTTCAAGACGGAATCAGATAGGAAAGAAAAAATACTTAATAGACAAATGCCCTTCCTAGGAGGGTTAAATGGTGTTGATTGTTTTCTCAGGTATTATTGTATTTATTTTGCATGGATCAACACAGTTTCTGTTTAAGACAGAATTCCGTCATAGGCAGATTTTTTTCTCTGGTTTTACTGTTTTAATTTTTTAGCGTTTAAATATGCTATTCTAAAAAAAAAAAAAAAAAAAAAAAAAAAAAAGTTTTTTTTTTTTTTAAAGCTATTGCATAGCTTTTATCGCGGGCGTTGAGCGAAGCGACCGAATCCAGAAATTCCGTAACGAGAAAACCTAACACTTCCGTAACGAAAAAACCTAACACTTCGGCTAACGTCGTTTCAGTTCCTTCGGTATCCTTCGGTAGACTTCGGCAGACATTGACACGGTATTTTTCAGATATTAGGATATCAAGTCTCAAACTTATGTTTCTTATGACCTAATTTTCATAGCGCAGCCAAATTTTGTTTGGTAATTTATTATGAGACAGGGTTAATTTTTGGTGACAGGAGACCCCCCACCGTAAGGGTCGAAAAATTTAAAATGCTTATAACTCGCGATCTAATTTTCGTAGTGCGGCCAAATTTTGTTTGGTAATTTATTATGAGACAGTGTTAATTTTTGGTGACAGGAGACCCCCCATGTTAAGGGTCGAAAAATTTAAAATGCTTTTAACTCGCGATCTAATTTTCGTAGTGCGGCCAAATTTTGTTTGGTAATTTATTATGAGACATTGTTAATTTTTGGTGACAGGAGACCTCACACGGTGAGGGTCGAAAAATTTAAAATGCTTATAACTCGCGATCTAATTTTCGTAGTGCGGCCAAATTTTGTTTGGTAATTTATTATGAGACAGTGTTAATTTTTGGTGACAGGAGACCCCCCCTTTCCCCGGTGAGGGTCGAAATATTTAAAATGCCTTTAACTCGCGATCTACTTTTCGTAGGGCGGCCAAATTTTGTTTGGTAATTTATTATGAGACTGTTAATTTTTGGTGACAGGAACCCCCCCCCCCCACGGTGTGGGTCGAAAAATTTAAAATGTTTATAACTCGCGATCTAATTTTCGTAGCGCGGCCAAATTTTGTTTGGTAATTTATTATGAGACATTGTTAATTTTTCGTGACAGGAGACTCCCTCGGTGAGGGTAGAAAAATTTAAAATGCTTATAACTCGCGATCTAATTTTCGTAGTGCGGCCAAATTTTGTTTGGTAATTTATTATGAGACAGTGTTAATTTTTGGTGACAGGAGACCCCCCATGTTAAGGGTCGAAAAATTTAAAATGCTTTTAACTCGCGATTTAATTTTCGTAGTGCGGCCAAATTTTGTTTGGTAATTTATTATCAGACATTGTTATTTTTTGGTGACAGGAGACCCCCACGGTGAGGGTCGACAAATTTAAAATGCTTATAACTCACGATCTAATTTTCGTAGCGCGACCAAATTTGTTTGGTAATTTATTAAGCTATTGCATAGCTTTTATCGCGGGCTTTGAACGCGGCAATTGAATCTAGGTATTCCGTAACGAGAAAAAATCCTAACACTCCGGCTAACGACGTTTCAGTTCGGCAGACTTCGGCACGGTATTCTTCGATAGACTTCGGCAGACATTAACGGGGTATTTTTGCATAAGTTGATTAAAAATGCTATGCAATAGCTTTACCACGGCAGTCTCCGAGTGCCACACACTTTTTTTTTTTTTTTTTGTAAAATAAAAGTTATTTTAAAATCTATGTGGTTTTTGTAAAAGCTTTGATTGAACCAAATTTTACTTATTTCATGCACATAATAGATCACATATTAGGCACATATTAGGTAAACAGTGATTTTAATACGGATTATTCGAGACCGGGATTGAAAATTTCGTCCAGTGCAGACCTAGAAAGAAAGAAGCATTCCCTTCCGGTATGAAAAAAACATTAGACCCGGATAGGCGAATCTTTAGAAAAAAGTAACTTCTCGGTCCTGACCCGGCCTGGGCCCAGATAACGGATTTTTTAACAGATTTTTTAAAAATAATTTAAAGCTAATAAGTTAAATTGAAAAAAAAAGACTTAAACTGCTTCTTAGAAAAGCATTCTTTTAAATAGTGGCCGAGAGGTTCTGACCTCTCAACTGGTAGACGGCAGGTGCTGGGTTCGAACCCAATCGCGGCCGTCGGCCTAACCGTTCGGAGTTTTCGTGGTTTTCTTCGAACCTTGCGTAAATACGGGTTAGGTTCCCTTAGAAAGACCCCCACGAAGGGCACTCCTCCCCATGGGCCTATATCCCTAGTGTAGATAATCGGCCGACACAAATACAACAACATTCTTTTAAATAACTGATGGGCAGTAAAACAGTACATTTCGTTTTTCTGAATAATGCTTTTTTTCCGACTATTTCTTGTCTTTAAATTATTATAAGTTAAGAATTGTTAAAGAAAAAAAATTACAAACTTGAAACATGTTATTTTTAATTATTACTTTCTTCTATCTTTACAAGAAGAAAGTATTGGATTCATGAAAATTTTCGACTTCCGGTTTTCGACGGATTTATATGTTTTAGAAGGTCCTGAACACGTTTTGACTATTTTTAGAAAATGTCTGTCTGTGAGTCTGTCCGTCTGTCTGTCTGTCTGTCTGTCCGTCTGTCTGTCTGTCTGTGTGTCTGTCTGTATGTGACAAAAAAATTGTGGGCGCTCTATCTCAAGAACTAATGCTCGAAATTTAATAAAATTTTATATTCAGTTAGACCTTGATATGAATTAGTGCCTATTGGTTTTTGGTGAAAATTGGCCTGCAGGTGGCGCTGCTATACTACGTTTTTCATGATTTTCAAGATTGCTATATCTCAAGAACTAATGCACAGAATTTCACCAAACTTCAGATTCTGTGACCCCTTGATATACATAGACGCTGATTAAGTTTTGGTGTAAATTGACCTGCAGGTGGCGCTGCTATACTACGTTTTTCATGATTTTCAAGATTGCTATATCTCAAGAATTAATGCATAGAATTTCACCAAACTTCAGATTCTACGATACTTTGAGATACATAGCCGCTGATAAGGTTTTGGTATGAACTGCCCTATAGGTGGCGCTGCTATGCTACATTTTGCACGATTTTTGCGATAGCTATATCTCAAGAACTGATGCAGAGAACTTTATCAAATTTTAGATTCTGTTACACTAGAATATATAACATAATTAGACGTTGATTACATTTTGGTATTAACCTTGCAACAGGTGGTGCAGCTATGCAGCATTTGGCACGATTTTTCCGATAGCTATATCTCAACAACCAAAGCACAGAATTTCATCAAACTTCAGATTTCGTTACAAAATGACATATAACATAATTACACGATGATTACGTTTTGTTATAAATCGTTCAACTGATGGTGCTGCTGTGCTATATTTTACACGTTTTTTTAAAAACTAGCTATATCTCAAGAACTAATGCACAGAATTTCACCAAACTTCAGATTCCGCGTTACCTTGCGATACATAGCCGCTGATAAGGTTTTGGTGTGAACTGCCCTATAGGTGGCGCTGCTATGCTACATTTTGCACGATTTTTGCGATAGTTATATCTCAAGAACTAATGCAGAGAACTTAATCAAATTTTAGATTCTGTTACACTATATTATATAACATAATTAGACGCTGATTACATTTTGGTATTAACCTTGCAACAGGTGGTGCAGCTATGCTGCATTTTGCACGATTTTTCCGATAGCTATATCTCAACAACCAACGCACAGAATTTCATCAAACTTCAGATTTTGTTACAAAATGACATAACATAATTACACGATGATTACGTTTTGTTATAAATCCTTCAACTGATGGTGCTGCTGTGCTATATTTTACACGTTTTTTTAAAAACTAGCTATATCTCAAGAACTAATGCACAGAATTTCATCAAACTTCAGATTTTTTTACACCATAACATAATTAGACGCTTTTTTACGTTTTGGCATACATTTTCCAAGATATGGTGTTGCTGTGCTACGTTTTGCAAATTTTTTGTTATAACTATATCTCAAGAACTAATGGACGAAATTCCATCAAATTTCAGATTCTGTTAGGTCCTGACATAAATAGATGCTTATTAGGTTTTAGTATAAATTACCAAACATGAGGCACTACTAAGCTCATTTTCTCAGAATATTAATTAAATTCTGCGTTTTAGGCTTTTCGGATACCATAATATCATTAGGGTAGGTCAAATGTTCGAGGAAATTCGATAGTGGGTAACTTTGGGGTCACCACATTTTTTTAAAAATATTAAAATGTACTTATGAGATAGAAGAAAGTTTTGGGATTGATACATCCAACTAGTTTAACATTGGTTTTGTTTCTGGAAAAATTGAAAAATTATTTTATTTTGAAAATATGATTTTTTTTAAACGTTTTTTTGTTTTGTCAATAAATATTTTTAATAGTTCTAAAATTAATATTGAAAAACAAAAACCCCAAAACAAAACTAAAATCAGATTTTCATCTTTAATTAAATGGAAAGAAATTGAAATCCGATAAATAATGTTTGGAGTTATAACGATTTTTAATACTCCCATTTAAAACAATACTAATCATATGAAATTTTTATAAATTTTATGATAAATTTTAGGATGGGATTTTCTTAGCAAATTGTATGCTAACCCCCTGAAAAAAACATAATAAAATTCTAACTCAAAAGATAGATTTTTTACACGTTTCCTAGAACTGTTAAAGTAACATTGTCTTTTGAATTGCGCGCATTTCAATTTGTGTCTAATCCCTTAAAACCTGATGACTTATTCAAACGGCTATATCTCTGCGAGTTTTGAAGATATGAAAATGGAACTTTTTGTGTATTATTCAGGAATGGATAAGGAAAGTTTTCCTATTTGGAATTTTTATCCTACGGAGGCCGTATAAAAAGTTAATTTTCGTGCTTTTTCAAATAGACCCCCTATGGAGTTGCAACTTATCTTATCAAAAATTTCACCCTTTTTTATAAATTTTTGCAATTGGAAGTATGGGTCTAGGGGCAATATTTAAGGAGATAGCCAATTGTTTCGATAGTTATGACTCACCCTGTATATATACATATATATATATATATGTGTGTGTATGTACGTATATGTATATACATATACAGGGTGTTTCTAAACTCAGGGTACAAACTTTAAGGGGTGATAGTACACATCAAGACAAACAATATTAAATAGGAAACTAAGGATCCCAAACGTCTTCCGAAGGAGATAGCCGCCATTATAGTTTAGGGTCCAAAAATTCAAATGATTATAAAAAACAGAAAAATTGGTCGATTCGTTTGCGGTTTCCACTAAAACTATTTTTTATGTCAGTATTATCTTGAAAATAAATTATAAAGATAAATTTCAAAAAATGCCGATAGAAGGCGCTTTAGACTTTGGAGTAACGAAAAACTATCTTTTACCGTTATTTTTTGCATCTCATTAAATTTTTTCAGAAGCTTAGACATAAACTTAAATTTTGAGCTCGAAATCTAAATCGTTGGGAGTGGTTAAGTAGCGCAAACTGAACTGTGGGGGGAGGTTCAAATTTTAAATGATTATAAAAAGCGGAAAAATTGGTCAATTGATTTGCAATTTTCACTAAAATTATTCTTTATGTCAGTATTATCTTGAAAATAAATTATAAAAATAAACTTCAAAAAATGTTGATGGAGGGTGCTTTAGACTTTGGAATAACGTACAACTATTTTTTTTACCGTTATTTTATGCATTTCATAATTTTTTTTTAGAAGCTTAGATATAAACTTAAATTTTGAAATGAAAATCTGAATCGTTGGGAGTGGTTAAGTAACGCAAACTGAATTGTGTTCAATGGGGGTGGGGAGGTTCAAATTTCAAATGATTATAAAAAACGGAAAAATTGGTCGGTTTTCGCTAAAACTATTCTTTATGTCAATAAAGAAAAAAAAATTGTCCTTGAAAATAAATTTTAAAGATATCTTTCAAAAAATTACGTCGGAGGACGTCTCAAACTTTAGAGTAACCAACAACTATTTTTAACCGTTATTTTTTGTATTAATTAAATGCTTGTACAAGCTTAGACTTAAAATTTGAGCTCAAATTCCAAATCGATGGGAGGGGTTAAGAAGAGCAAACTGAACTGTGATCAGGAGTTGAATTGTTACTCTCCCCACCTCTCGAGCGCAGTTCAATTTTCCGCTACTTAATTACTCACAACGATGCAGATTTTGAGCTCAAAATTTAAGTTTGAACTTTTACAAGCATTAAATTAGATACAAAAAAAAAGATTAAAAATAGTTATTGGTTACTCTAAAGTTTAAGGCGTCCTCTGACGAAATTTTTTGAGAGATATCTTTAAAATTTATTTTCAAGGAAATATTGACGTAAAGAATAGTTTTAGCGAAAATCGACCAATTTTTCTGTTTTTTATAATCATTTGAAATTTAAACCTCCCCACCCCCATTGAACACAGTTCAGTTTTCGCTACTTAACCACTCCCAACGATTCAGATTTTCATCTCAAAATTTAAGTTTGTGTCTAAGCTTCTAAAAAAAGTTTATGAGATGCAAAAAAATAACGGTATAAAATAGTTGTATGTTATTCCAAAGTCTAAAGTGCCCTATATCGGCATTTTTTGATTTTTATCTTTATAATTTATTTTCAAGATAATACTGACATAAAGAATAATTTTAGTGAAAATCGCAAATCAATTGACCAATTTTTCCGTTTTTTATAATCACTTGAAATTTGAACCTCCCTCCACAGTTCAGTTTGCGCTACTTAAAAACTCCCAACAATTTAGATTTCGAGCTCAAAATTTAAGTTTATGTCTAAGCTTCTAAAAAAATTTAATGATATGCAAAAAATAACGGTAAAAAATAGTTTTTTGTTACTCCAAAGTCTAAAGCTATCTCTATCAGCATTTTTTGAAATTTATCTTTATAATTTATTTTCAAGACAATACTGACATAAAGAATAGTTTTAGTGAACATCGCAAACGAATCAACCAATTTTTCTGCTTTTTATAATCATTTGAATTTTTGGATCTTAAACTTTAATGGCGTCTATCTCCTTCGGAAGACGTTTGGGACCCTTAGTTTCCTATTTAATATTGTTTGTCTTGATGTGTACTATCACCCCTTAAAGTTTGTACCATGAGTTTAGAAACACCCTGTATATACAGGGTGATTCAAAAAAGATGAGAAAAATTTTAAGGGGTAATAGTATACATGAAGACAAACAATATTAAATAGGAAACCAAGGGTCCCAAGCGTTTTCCAAAGGAGATAGCCTCCATTAAAGTTTAGGATCCAAAATTTCAAATAAACATAAAAAACGGAAAAATTGGTCGATTGATTTGCGGTTTTCACTAAAACTATTCATTATGTTGGTATTTTCTTGAAAATAAATTATAAAGATAAATTCCGAAAAATGTCGATAGAGGGCGCTTTAGATTATGGAGTAACGAACAACTGTTTTTTGCCGTTATTTTTTGCATCTCATTAAATGGTTTCGCAAGCTTAGACTTAAATTTTGAGCTCAAACTCTGAATAGTTGGGAGTGGTTAAGCAGCTCAAACAGAACTGTGTTCAGAGGGCTCAAATTTCAAATGATTATAAAAAACGGAAAAATTGGTCGATTGGTTTGCGGTTTTCACTAAAATTATTCTTTATATCGATATTTTATTGAAAATAATTTATAAAGCTAAATTTAAAAAAATGGCGATAGAGGGCGGTTTAGACTTTGGAGTTACGAAAAATTATTTTTTACCATTATTATTTGCATCTCGTTAATTTTTTTTAGAATCATAGACATAAACTTAAATTTTGCGCAGAAAATCTGAATCATTGGGAGTGGTTAAGTAGTGCAAGTTGAACTGTGTTCAATGAGGTGGGGAGTTTCAAATTTCAAATGATTATAAAAAAAGGAAAAATTGGTTGGTTTGTTTCCGGTTTTCGCTAAAACTATTCTTTATGTCGTTATTTCCTTGAAAATAAATTTTAAAGATAATTTTTTAAAAATTTCGTTTGAGGGTGCTTTTAACGTTAGAGTAACCAACAACTATTTTTAAAAGTTATTTTTTCTTTCTAATGAAATGCTTTCAAATGCTTAGACTTAAATTTTGAGCTCAAATTCTGAATAGTCGGGAGGGGATAAAAGGGCAAACTGAACTGTGTTCAAGAGTTGAAAAGTTACTCTCCC